>OX458998.1:21576467-22862092 GCA_949774965.1 Diarsia brunnea
GGTTCACGTTGTGAAATGCATTTAATAAATTGAGTACTTGCTTATGCCTGCGGCTTCGCATGCGTGGCATTCATTGTCCCACGGGATAGTACGACCGGGATAAAATATATCCTATATGTTAACCCAGATTATAAACTATCTATGCTAAATTTTATCCAAATCTGTTTAGTAGTTTTTGCGTAAAAGAGTAACAAACTTTCGCATTTATAATATTAGTAGGAGTACTATAGTAGGATTGGTGATTTCCATAAAAAAATAAACATGTAACGTATATAGTAATACTACTTAAATATCAGATGGTCAATTGGTCATACTTCTTGAAACATCACACAACATTACACGTGTAGGCAGAGGTGTACTCAAATAGTACAGCCACATTTCGCCAGTTATATTTTTCAAATCCCACATAATAGGGAGCAAGCCAATTGCCATCCACCGGGCATAAAACCAGACCTTGTAGCTGGCACTGAGAAATTTCTGATTAAAAAACCAAATAACACTTTAATATTTGTTAACAATTATACTACAAACACAACCCACATTGACTCTCCAAATTGACTCCACACACGACCCCGAGATATCAAACATCAGATAAAGCCTACATCCCACCACTCGAGACGCATACAAATACGCCGTAACTACGCAAGCCATACGCCATAGCTACGCATAAATACCGGTCAGTACGAATAATATTTAATCGCCGATCCCCAATCCATATTTAACTTAAAGATAATAAGATTATCATAAATTCATCTTGGGCTTCCTCCCATGCCGGATCAGACCTTCAAGGGACGGTAACAATGGAATTAATTCTATTCGAGCACAAAGTAAAGAAAGATAATTAATTTCTCATATCTCCATGTATAAAAAGGTTTTTGTGAATCGTTTTATGAATAAAATATACTTACTTAAGTTCCTTCTATTTTTAAATGCTTCGCGGTAGAGATTTTGAAATTTCTTTAGTATTGTTTCTAGTCCGGTCAATTTAGACATCTGAGGTTATATTAGTTCCCGTCGGGGCTGCTGGTCCTTTAGGGGCTGCGGGTTGTTCGCAAGAGATACCGCGGCCTCGACATAAAGGGCTAAGAAGGAACATGGGTGGTTTTAAGTCAGTAGAAGTCTGACACTCCGTTTCGCTCTGCCTAAGAGCGGGTTTATTTGATGATTTTCCACCCCCAAAAAAAAAAAAGGTTACATTAATTCCCACCCAGCTGAAAATTGGTAGGATAGTTCAAAACACCATTATAAATTAAATTTAAAAAGTTCGCATCGATCGATCGACACCTGGAAAAAAAATAACTCGGGGTCATAAAAATCGTTTTTTTTGCAAATATCTCGTTTCCTATGGGTTTCTCGCTATTTGTATATCTGATCAATATTGTAGAGAATTAAATTTCCTACAACTTTTGTTTCAAAAAATTCATTTTTTTTGTTCTCTCGGTTCGTGACTTACCTACACAAAGTCAAGATTAGTTTTAATAACATTTGGCTTGTAATCCTCAGTTTTCTACCTTCCTACTAACCTAAATTGATCATTCACTTTCTTCCCTGTTCAAGTTTTTCAAGCTCAATTTTATTTCGAAGTATTTGTATTTTTTTTTAGCTTATTGAGTAAAATAAATCACCAATGACCCTCAACATAAAAGTACATAACGCATTTCCATACAAACTTCTGAAAAGCGCGGACAAATACATTTTTTTTCACAGCACACACATGTTTATCCTTTACTCAAAGAAAGATAGCCGGAAAAAATTCAGAAAAGGCTATCACGGTCCGATTCTTAGCTCACTTACAACTAGACTTTCTCAAACACAAGTGAAAATAAACCTTGAACGAAACGACATAGAGTCTTACTAAAATGTAAACATAACGTGGTCTGACCATGTAACTGTGTACTCATAAAAATAGCGTTCCGTTTACGAGAGGCCGATGATAGCCGAAGACGCCCGAACTTAGCCGAGCGGCTATAGAGTCAACAGCCTCCGGTTTTCGCTGACTTTGGGTTCGAAGCGAAAACTTTTTCAGTAAGGCAATTTGGAGTGGAACCAAATTTACATATGTGATTAGATAGTAAAAGGAAATTTGTCTTCAGTTCGGTCTGGGAACTTGGGATTTGGATAATACGGATTGAATCTTTGATCAGTGACAGTAGTTTGTGTGGCAATTGTACTTGCCGGTTTTCTGAAGGGCTATTTGAAGACCTTTTTCTGGCCTGTCATTATTTATAATTATGTAAAATAACAGTCAAACACTATGAAGTTAAGATTAGTTTCCAATCATAAAAAGTAACGGTACCACTTGGGTGGAAAATCAAGCGACTGCCTGCTACATTAGCAAAATTTCGCCGGAGAAAACCGGCGCGTTTTAATTTACCTCAACGCAAATACGTAACGTCGTGTGTTCTCATAAAATTACACAACGCCATTATAAAGCAATACGTATTCACAATAAGCCAACATACCCATAAATCCGTAACACAATAACAGAATTAACTGCGATTTATCGCCGTACGACGTTACGGAGGTACCGTTAACGAGGGCCGCGTCACGGCAGCTGAGAAATATTCGTCACAATTCGGCGTTCGTTCGCTAACAATCGGCACGCGCCATTTTCATCCCTTTTCAGACGAGGCTGCGCGGGCAGGCATGCGCAGTGCCCACTCCCCGTCAAACACCGCCAGTGGAGCGGCGCGCCTTGCCGCACCGCGTTATAGCCGCGCCCTCGATACTACCGATGTAAAAATTAACAATAATATTTTAACATTATAACACGTTCCCCTTACCGCGTAAGTGTACCGAAATCGATGTAAAAAATAGATCCCAATTTTATTGAAACACTTTTCTGCGCGATCAACTCTTCGCGTTGTGTATACGATAATTCGAATTTGTAGTATAAGTGAGTTACTGTGTATGTAAAAGTGCAATGGAGTATGCCGGTTTAGTGTGTGTGTTTAGACTTTTGACAATTGTGTGTTTGATTGTACTGGGATTATCTCAATGGTAAGTTTTTAAAACGTCACTCGTGTTCGTAATAAAAGAAATATTAAGAGACTCATTAAGATAATTGATACTCGCAGTTATATCTAATTGTTAGTGAAACTTTTTGTGTGCCTCGTGGTTCTTATTTTTCAGATTTACGAAGGTTTGACACAGATACGAGTATAAACTCGCTACTCGGTGATAAAGATTCTGCGAAGAATTTTTACGATCCATAAATTTAATCATACCTACTACGAAGCGTTTCGTAGATTATTGGATGAAATTGAGTATTTATGAAATATTTACGTCACGTTTCGATTGGGGTTTATCAATTTAGTTAGTTTTACAATCCACGCTTAAAAAGTCGCGTATTTGGGAAAAAAATGACGCGTTTTTTGTTTCACGCATGAAAATATTTTATGTTTACTCGCATTTGGAAGCAAAACTAATAGCGAATGGTACAATTATTTTTGTGTACCGTCATTAAAAACTATACCACAATTTTATTATCAACCTTATGCTGGCTACACTCAATTTAAGCTGTCCAACTTTCGCGACTTTTCCGGGTAACCCTACGAAATCACCAATTCACACGACAGGTCCACATTTAAGTATGAAAAATTGTTTCCTAAAGCAATCAATCCTTTTAATGTAGTAGGCACAAAACTTGTAAAGTAACTTATACCTCATACTTCATAAATAAACATTAATCATTCCTCCTTTGAAAGTTAATCAACCTATTTAAATTTTAAAAGTAATTAAAATGTCGATGGTACGGTACGATTACGTTCTTTATTTAAAAAGGGGTGACGCCTCATTCTCGTCACTCTGGTATTATAGAAGGGTAATTCGTTTTGGTCTACCCTCTGGTACTTCACTGTGCACACGCAAAAAACAATACAATGTTGCCTATGATATACATTTGTTTATGATTAGCAAAATGTTTTGTTTTCTGTCTGAAAATTAGTTTGTTTGAAGCGTGGGCGCCATGATTGTTTTATGAACCTTGTAGTCTGTACAATAGATGTTCTTGACTCAATCAGAGCAAAGGCTTAGGGCGGTGTAGTATGGAGTAATTTTATCTGACTGCAGCGAAAAGGAGGTTTTTTGCTTATTCTTCTCACTCATCAGAACAACACGACCCAGTGACAGTGTCACCACTTTTAGACCGGTGACCATCACTTATTGACTTAAAGAGTTTCAAAATCCTACAGTTACTTTGAGGGTTGCCACAAGCTTTTGGTAGATTATGTCAATTGAAAAGTCCGAACTCAAGGATTGCAAACGTACAATGGAGTGCAGTATCTTCAACGTCAAACTAACCGATCATGTACGCAAGACTGCCTTTCAAAACACAAATTACTGACGTTGCTCAAAATGCCGCTAAACTGAAAAGTTGTCTATTAGGGCTCGTCGGGCATCGGAAGATATGGCTATATCTGCCGATGCCCACGAGCCCATAGGCGCAAGCCAAAAGGCAACGCGGTGACGCGACAATGGATAGATGATGGGACGATCTGAACTGCACCAACCAACCCTGGATCGAAGGTTTTCGCAGTAATGTGGGGAGGCTTTTGTCTAGCAGCAGAATGACGTAGACTAACTGTAACCATAAAACATGTCCATATAATTTTGTTTTACTTTTCCATCAACTTATAGCTTCTCCTTCATATTATGTCGATGACAATCTGAATTGAGTCGTCGCAGACCTTAGGTATGAGCTTGGCACCTTTAGTAGTGTACATCAGTTCTTGTACTGAGCAAGCTACAGGACACGATATTATATCACATAATAAATTATTTGTGGAACAGCTCAACATACACACTCCAATCAAAATTATCTTCGTTATTGCTGGTAGACTGTGCAATCAGTACAAGTAGGTAGTTAGCAGAGCTTGTATTGTAAAATGAATCGTATCTACAGGAGCTATTTGAGAAGTTAGAGGTGCGCCTTGCTTAATAATAGTAGCCACACAGGTCAATCTTTAAAGTTGTTATTGCACTGCTCGAGATCGTCTCGACCCGAACTTTTGGGATTATTTCTAAGATATTTAAAACCGCAACGCAAACACACCCCACAGCATAACTTATAATAACGAAAGAGGTGCCGATCTGGCTCATAAGCTTTGAACATAGATTTTCAGGATAGTTTCGTGTATGGATGACCATTCACTACGTACCGAAACCCGTCCGTGGTTTATACAGCACGTTTAGCAAACCGTTTCGTCATTTGAATGTCTTTGACAGTCGTCGCGGGTAGCCTGAGTGTCCTCGTAAAAACTTGTCTTGTTGTATTCATCTGCATCTGTTAAGCGTATGAATCCGTCTCCACCAATATTTTTGGAGATATGATTCATCATCGTAACTGCATTTTGGGGGTCGAGTGGAAACTTACAAAATTATAAAATTAATAAAGTACACTCTTGACCTCAAGGGGTCGAGTATGAACTATAGTTAGGGGTCCAGTGAGCAATTTATTTATTGGGGGTCGAGAGTGGCCTAGACGGTAGGCAGATTCTGATGCTGAGGCATGCAAGAGTGAGATAGCTTCAAGTCCAAGTTTACGAAGTGATGCTGTTCAGTCATGTATACCAAATGCTGTGTTGACGAGTTCCGACACAATATAATAGATGCTTGTTTGGAGTGTCGATAACTTGTTTGAGTATCGTGGCATAGTTTGGAAACGTTATTACTGTTCAACGTAGGGGGAACTGGTGGGGGGGTTGAAGAAGTTTTGGAAGCGACTCTTGTAATTATGTAAGGTTCTAAATTTGAGCAAGTTGTTAAAGGATGAAGTTTGTTACTTAACAATACCTCTATACGTGGAAAGGAAGGCATATCTTTATCTTTATATAATTCTTCTGTACCAGTGTATGTCACTGTACTCCTCCTTCATGGCTGGACCGATTGGTGATATGTTTAAGTGGATTCGAGAATGGTTAAGATTTACAATTAGACCCGGTAGGTGGCGCTGCTGTCCGTGTAGGACGACGTCTGCCAGGTCCACTAAATAAATAATAAGCCCTTTATTCCGAACCAAGTAACATATTTCACACTAATCTTAAACATTACAAACAAAAACAAAACTACAAAATATCTCTTAGCTCGGTGTGCCCATTGGCAAAGGCCTCCTCCAAAGATTTCCATTGTTACCTGTCTTGGACAACCCTCCTCCATCTAGGTCCAGCTGTCAATTTTATCTCGTCTTCCCACCTTAAATGCTGTCTTCCTCAATTTCGTTTACCGTCTCTTGGGTACCATTCTGTGACTTTCCTGCTCCATTTGTCACGCAACATATGCCCTGCCCACCTCCATTTTTGCTGGTCAATTCGTGTGAGTATGTCGGTGAGTTTAGTTAATTTTCTTAAATCCTTGTTCCTAATTTTGTCTTGACGTTTGTAACCAGCCATACTCCTCTCCATTGCTCTCTGTGTTACGGCAAGTTTTTCTCTCAGGGTTTTTGTGAGGGACTATGTTTTGCAACCGTATGTTAGGCAAGGTACCTAATATGCAACTGTTTTGTTTTGAATGATTTCCTTTTTATAAACCAGATCCACTAGTAAATTATAATATTACGGATATTTCTTTATCATTTGTGGTTAGTGTCTAACCTGGTTTCAGAGATTTTTTGCCACCTGGGCCTCTGACTTGACTTTACATGCCATCGAGAAATATCTCTCAGTAATGTTGGTTTCCTCACGATGTTTTCCTTTACCGAAACAAGAGATAATTGTATGATTCTTACAATGACATCATCATCGTCATTTCAGCCCTTAGACGTCCACTGCTGGACATAAGCCTCCCCCAAGTGTCGCCACATTGATCGGTTCCATGCGTCTCGCATCCAACGAATCCCCGCAACCTTCACCAGGTCATCAATAGGGATGTTTACTGACTATAAAAAATACGATTCTAATTAGTCCGTCTGTTAGATTA
The DNA here is from genome assembly GCA_949774965.1 of Diarsia brunnea. NCBI lineage: Eukaryota > Metazoa > Arthropoda > Insecta > Lepidoptera > Noctuidae > Diarsia > Diarsia brunnea. The sequence goes on from OX458998.1 coordinate 21,583,383, forward strand.
TCGAAAAATATTGGATACGTATTTTTTGTTTTATCAAATCAATAAAAATTGACGAAGATAAAACGCGTCAAAGGTTTGAGTCGGTCGTGACGTCACTCACCGGTAGAAATGTCATACTAATGTCTTGGAATATGACGTCACACGAGTTTTCAAAGCACTGTATCGTCTTCGTTGTTTGTTGACGTGAAAAAAGAAAAAATACGTGTACAATATATTTTAGAAATCTATCTGACGGACTAATTAGATTTTTTTTAGTTAACTACCCTATTCTTACATGAATTCGAGAAATCAGAGGTCTTGGGTTCGAACTCTCAACCTATAATTTGTCAGTCAGACGTCACAACATAAGGCTATCACTGCTATATTACGGATTACTACGTTATAGGTACGTTACTGATGGCAATTTCTTAAGACAAAGCGGAGCAGTAGTGGTGTAGCGATAACAGCCCTTTTTTTTGGGTGGTGAGAAATCATCAAAAAACCCCTCCCGCTCTCGGGCAGAGCGGAAGGGAGTGTCAGACTTCTACTGACTAAAAACCACTCATTTTCCTTCTTAGCCCTTGTGCTGATGCCGCGGTATCTCTTTCGAACAACCCGCAGCCCCGACGGGCGTCGGCCCTTGCTGACAGCTCTTTGAGGCGCGTGGTAACGGCCCTGACTTGCATTTTGGTCGTGAGTTTGATCTCTGGCAGGCACATTACTGTGTATCATTACCTTCATGAACACTGCTGCTGCTGATCTTTAATCTTTGTTTTATCCTGTGTAAAACTAATAAATACTTTTTCTTTCTTTCTTTGCTGTTAAACCGCTTAGTACGAATGCTATTGGTAGACTTGGGCGTTGTAATTTTTTGTTGTAACTTGTTCTACCTTATATCTCTCTGTTCACCCCCTTTGTGTAGATATTTAAAAAAATTAATAAAAGAACGATGAATTTATAGTGAGTTAGACGCCAATTCATCGTTACCTATAGATGTTTTTTTCCCTACTCTAACAAAATTACATTCATATTAAAAATACTCAAAACACGTAGAAGCGAATCATGTTCATTTCGGTGTTTTAGAAAAACTATGAAAACAAAAACACTAACTTTCGATAATTCAACTGACGGACTAAACAGAATTATAGATTTTTAAGCTATTGCATAGCTTCTATCGCGGGCCTTGAGCGTGGGGACTGAATCCAGAAATTCCGTAACGAAAAAAACCTAACACCCCCCACTCCGACCGGCACAGATTAACATCTCATTTATTTAATAAAAAAAAAAAAATGTTTTTTTATCGGTCACCACGCTCAAAGTGTAACTTGAATTAATATCAAAGAAAAAAAAAAAGGAAAAGAAATACTGCATTTAAAATAAATAAATAATTATAATTGCATAAGTTGATAAAAAATGCTATGCAATAGCTTTACCGCGGCAGTCAGAGTGCCACACGTCTTTTTTTGTCAGGGACGTAACCAATTGTACAAAACCTGCAAAACACAATTTCGGGACATAATTTGAAATATAACTGCTGATCATGTACTTACTGAGACTTTTGGGACACATGTGCCGGGCACACGGTGACTAACCAACTTTTGTTTGGTGATTTAGAATCCTATAGTTTCACACAATAGAGTCCATTTCCGCTTACTCTCACCGTAAATAAAACAGTGTAATGTATGCACACTGTTATGAAATACTCGAGGGATGTTCACTAAAATGTCGAACTGGAGTCTAGTTGGACAGTTAGAAGGTAAATGTTTAAATTATTTACATGACAATGGTTTCCGGCAAACAAATAAAATATAAAACCGACGAAGTGCGACTCGGACTCGCGCAGCAGGGTTCCGTACCAACGTAGTAGGGAAGTCCCCTTTTATTTTTTTATTTGTTGCTATAGCAGTATCAGAAAAACATTTATTCCGTGAAAATTTCAACTGCCTATTACGATATAGCCCGTTGACAGACAGACGGACAACGGAGACTTAGAAATAGGATCCACTTCGTACGAAATCCTAAAAAGTAAGTTTCCGAAGTAAGTACGACAAGGTATAGTACCTTGACGTAACCCGTAAACCGCTTAACCCATAGTAATAGGGTACGAGCCAATTACCATTAATCAGCCACACAATCCGACTGCGAGGAGCTCGTGGCTAAATATTAACTGACACTCGGGTCCATCTTTAGGTTAAGCCGCGATTCCCGAGGTTGGTCTGTGGATGGGTGACCACACATTACATACCGAGTTGCATACTGTTGGTCCCGGTTGCCCTAAAGATCTTTGGCAGTCGTTACAGGTAGTCAGTGACCTGAAGTCTGACAACCAGTTTTACCAAAGGGTATCGTATTACCCAGTATTAACTAGGTTGTGGACGTCAGATAGGCAGTCGTTTCATCCAAAATACTGATATTCAGCTGCATGCGGTTAGACTGGAAGCTGACCCCAACATAGTTGGGAAAAGACTAGGCAGATGATGACAATCCGACTACGAGAATATCTAAATGCTGAAACCTTTTGAGTCTGCCCGCACAGGAGATTGAACCCACGGCATTTTAGTCAGTAGCACAGCATCAGTGGCACCAGTAAGAGGCGTGGTGGAACCGGTTAAATAACGAACCGGACTTTGACGGATATACATCTGTCAAAGCCAGTTTGTAAACTGTTCGTATCGGCTTAAATTAACCTTTACTTCGACTAGACCAACAAGACAGCTTACCAACTAAACAAAAAGAAAACAGATGACTATCGAACTTGGTTCCTCGTTCAAACTCATTTTTATTCAATAAAACCATAACAGTCACTTTTGAATATCAGAAAAACAAAGAAAGCAACACTACAAAAACAAGGCATAATAACTTATGAAAGTACTGTACCATAGACCACTATGAAGAAGAATGGACAAGAAACTCCATGGAATCTTTTTTATATCAAAATATTGTTACTAACACTTGGTTACATTTACATCATTCATGTTGAGATCATGCATAATATGGGAGAAGGATATATAAAGACATACAAGTTAAGAGCGTCCACAGTAAATAGATAGGATAAACAAGTACAAACTAACTACCGCACTCAGAGACGTTTAATGATTACGTAAGCCACTTGGCAGCACCTTTATGTTACAAATCTTTCCCAACCGATGGCTTAAGTAATCATGAAACATCTCTGAATGCGGCAGTAAGAGATGACCAGGCCTTACTGACAGCGCCCGTTCACGAATACGCGGTATGCGATCAAATCCTCTTTGTTACAGTACACTTGTTACGTAGCAAAGCGAGTGAACAGCACTTGTAACAAACCGTACAAACACTCTACGCAAATATTGACTCGTATCTAACGCGTTACTAGTGTTTGGCGTTTTTTCACATACTTAGGTTTACTGAAAAACATGGGCGCTTTACACATAGGTATATTGAAAAACATAGTCTCTTTTCAAATAGTTACCAAGTTAAACGTACGTTATTTACAACCACACAAAGAACTATATCAGGAGAGCTTGTTACTTTTATACGGCTGATATTGCCTTATATGTAGGTACGAGTTTTTGTGCTTAATCAAGCAAATTGTAAAAGATGTACTTTTACAGACTATGCAGAAGGAAAAACACAAAAATCTTGAGACGCAAAACCATCACGGTCAATGAGTATCTAAATCGTTTTTGGCCAAACGTTTTCTTTCAAGTAGGGTAACTTATTTATTAGGTAATATGACTATACTAAACATTGCAACAATAATATATTAAACTACAAACTAACAAAAAACTATTAAAGGGCATTGAAAAACTCCTCCTCAACTATTACAAGTCGATATACAATCTTTGACAGAGGTGAAAAACCACACTTGACAAGAAAATACGTTATGTTATCCACTTCTGAAATGCACACAACTCGCAACTTAAATACTAATACACCAAACACGACCCGAACACGCTCTCTAGTTACTACTAAAACTACAACATCATCCGCCTAGCCTTTTCCCAACTATGTTGAGGTCTTCTAGTCTAACCGGATCCAGCTCAAAATCAGTATTTTACATGGAGCGACTGCCTATCTGAGTACCAGAGTTTCCGATCACTGACTAACTGTAACGACTGCCAAAGATCTATATATGGAAGCCAGGTCCAACAGCTTAACGTGCTTTCCGAGGCACAGAGGAAACTTGGCATGTAATGGGTGGCCACCAATCCACAGACCAACCCGAGTGGTAGTTATTAATAAGCCACGAGCACTAAGAATACACCACTTAAAAACTGCAGCCCTCCTCACCTGTTAAACACATCGCTGTCCGAATTTCTGCCACCAAAATTCGCGGTCGTAATCGATTCGAGGGCGTCGGTTATTTGCGTTAAAAGCGATACATCCGGCCCCGACGGTCCATTAGCGGGGCGACGATGCGATAAGTGTTCCCATTCTCTGTAAATACAGACAGGTTCGATGCGAGGGATCCAACAAATTTTCGAATAATTTTTCTCAGTGTAATGTTGGTTTTTACGGGTTTAGATTGACGGCAGTGTAAGTGGTATCGATACGAGTCGATGGGACTGTTTGAATCCGGGTGGTAGTATAAATTTGAGTAAAGAATTATGAAATCTGTCAACAATTTTAAGTGAGATCGTTACTGCTATCCAGGTTTTGTCTGAAAAGATAACGTGTTACTTCAGTGTTTCTTTTAGTTCTGGAGCTTATTTATTTGGTTGAATGTGTAGCAATTTACTGTGTTCTGTGACTGCAAACAAAACCATAAGGGCAAACGAAATTAGTTTTCTAACACGAATCGATTGTTCATCAGAAACAAACATTTAAACTTTCAAACCGAAACAAACAAAAGCAAACTGACATTTATACCAGTATCTATTTTGCACGAGCTGAAAATAATATGTTTAAGACAAAGAAGAGAGACGGTACACTAGAATATTATAAACCTTTTTTCACTGAATATTGTATTGAAGCAGAAATAAAAGTAAGTGCGATTTGGAATTCTGAATTTCGTACGCATTTAGAGGCGTGAATAATAGTTATATAGGGTGTAAAAGTACCCTTAACGCAAACGAAGGGCATTTGTTCTCCCCACCACTGCGATCATTTTTTTGTTCTAGACCATACTCGTACCTGGGAACCTCCTAGTTACGGAGATATTGAGGGTCAAAGTTCCAAATTTTTCACAGCTGTTTTTGTAAATACTGGTATTTCAGGTTATAACTTTACTTAAATTATTACCTCCATGACCAGTTTACTATTCAAAGCATCCACTAGCACAATGTTTTAAGAGTGCTACTTTGAGTTTTACCGTAAAATGTGATTTTTGACCCCAAAAAAAAAAGTCATTTCACAGCAAAAATTTTTGCGTAGGGGTACTTAGTTTGATGTACAGAATGCTTGGTTGACGGATGCGTGAAGGGTTTGTTTACACCCTGTATACATTTCTACTTAGGTAATATATGCAAATGTCTGCGAACATAATGTAATGCGCAGTTTCATTCTTCGTGCCTAAGGAATAAAACACATTCAAAGATTCCTTGTATTTCATAAAACAATTAACTTAATACGCTCAAGAAATTCTTGGAATTCAACTTTAGTAAATTTACCAGCAAGTTTACATACATACATAAACTCCCGCCTTTTTTCCATGGGAGTAGGCCGTAACCACAGAACCAGCACGATCCTTACATACTTCTTTTGCTTCGTGCACGTTCATACATCTGGTCATACACGCACGCTGGTTGCGAGTAGTACCCACCTGACCTTTTTGAAGAACATCACCAATAAGGTTAGTATACTAGGGCGCCCCTTCCAACAAGTTTGGTGAAGAAACAAAGGAAAATCAAGATCGTGTGAAGTACTAAATTGAAATAGTGACGTCAATAGTTTTAGACAACGCATAAAGCTAGTACGTATTTTGGTTTGCAAACGTTAATTGTCAGTTATGAGTAGATACTATTTGAAGAGCTCGTGGCTCAACAATAACAGCCGCATGGGTCGACCTTCAAGGTTAAGCTGTGCTTGCTGAGGTTGGTCCGTAGGTGGGTGACCACCCATTATATATCGAGTTTCCTCCGTGCTTCGGAAAGCACGTTAGGCTGTTGGTCCCGACTGATTTGTCGATATTTGACGGTCGTTACGAGTACTTAGAATCCGAAAGTCTGACATACAGTTTTCAGACAGAGAGTCTGGAAAAGGCTAGGCAGATGATGACGAGTAGGTAATATTCACTTTATTATTAATTTACCACTATTACAAAAATCATAAACCAGTGGTTAGACTGAGAGTGGCTTCTAATCTACTTACTACACGGCCACCATAACAAAATAGCTGCAATGTTGTGCCCTTTCCTCTCCTAGAGAGGAGGCCTGAGTCCCTGCAGTGGGAACATTATAGGCCGATTATGATGACTGGTTTGCTGTAATTCGATTAAACAAAGTAGCAAACAAACAAATGACTCAGGGGCAGGCGTCATAGAAGTCATTATACCAAATTTTAGAATAAAATAATTTTCATTGTAGTAAGTTGTGAAATATCAAACTTTACTACCACAATAATTCATTTTATTAACATTGTTTCGGGTATTAAAAACGAACTCTGTGATTGAAAGATTTTCGAAAATAACATAAATCTCAAAGTTATTAGTTTTATACGTTCTTATTTCTTTACGGCCACGTTCAACACCAAAAAAGTCTTTAAAAAGGTACTACTTACCAAGCAAACTCTCTGAGTAAAATACATTAATTCATACCCATTACTCTTCGTTCCTCTCCAGATCACCACACAAATCTACATACGTATTCTGAATTATATGGAAAAATACTCACAAAGCATTTTCACGTTTTAACTCGAGCGGTATTCCTACCTTTAAGCGTACTGTAATTGTTTTGAACGAGAACCATGCGTCCCTCGAGGGTTGCGAACACAAATAAAATTGTGTAAAAGCCTACAAAAAAATTCACTGGGGAGTGTTTTAAAGATATCGTCCGCGTCAATAGTCTGGTTCATATGACTTGCTTTCGTGCTGGATATCGTGTTGTTGGTGGAGGAGTGAGCAGAATAATCACTCATCTGCAATCTTGTGTTAATACGAATGCGAGATTTTTTACTGCGCTAGCAGTGCAGTATGGACATGTGATGCGAAGGAATGAAGAAAATGTTGTAAGGAAAATGTTGAGTACGAATGTAGATTGTCATAAGAGTAGAGAAAGACCAAAGAAGCGATGTATGGACTTTTTTTTGGGACAAGGCCGTCACACTAATCCCAAACCACTGTAACTCCTGTAAGCCAGAATCAACAGTGGCGACCACAAGAAAAGCGCCGAGACAATGAAGCCCGACGAAGTCCCAGAGAAACGATGTAACTGTCTTGGATCCCGCAACGAAATTTATCAGAAAAGAATAGCGGAGGAGTAGGAAAAACATAATTTCCACTTCCCTCCATATCAGCAGGAGACAGAACAGACCAAGGCCAATAGGCACACAGGGACGTATACAACTAGGATAAGCCCAGTTGCCTAGCACCACGGATACTATTGTCATTAATAGCGATGTATGGACTGTGTGAAGGGTGATATGGCTAGAAAGGAGGTGACTGCTGACATGACGAGAAATAGAGAAGTGTGGAAGAAGAAGACATGTTGCGCTGACTCCAAGTAAAGTGGGATAAGGGCAGGAGAATGATTCTACCATGATAGCAGTCAGCAGTCGGCAGTAATATTAACACCATAAATAATGTCCGAATGAAAACTACGGTGTAAAAGTTGTGTGAACGTTGGCATAATATGAGATATTTGATAGGTAGTCACTGCATCCATAACACTGATATTCAGCTGATTAAAATGGAAACTTAGTGAAAGGTTAAGCAGAAGATGAAGATGTTGTGGACTCGTTATGCGATGAATTAAGCAAAATGTCGTGAGGAACAAATTGAGTAGGATAAGTGTGGATGGTAAAAGTAGAGGAAGACCACAGACATGGACTTTATGATCACTAGAGAAGAATGGAAAAAGACGTGCTGTACCGACACAAAATAAATATAAATAAGGCCAAAAGAATGGTGGCTATAGAAATAGTTACATTGTAGGTGCTATTACATTATCAGAAATAGATTACAACAACAATAGAGGTAGTAAACTGGAACAAAGTAAAAGGACGGCGATAGGTTGACATGGGTCAATAGTTGATCCATTCAATAACTTATAGGGAACGCCAATGAAAACAGAAAGCTTTTACTTCAATTAGTTTTTGTTATTCTAGTTCTGAACTGTGGCATTTTTCTAAATGTCTTGCTATAGTTTCAAATTGACGTGTTTTGTTAAAGTTTATTGCTACTGTTTCAAAGTTACTAAGTATCGGCGTGCGTGTATGACAAAGTGTATGAAAGTCGAAGAGGCAAAAGGAGTACGAGTATGTAAGGATCATAGCAGGTGGTATTCGATGGTTTCTGCCCGGGAAAATGGCGTCTGTTCATGTTCATGTGTATGTTCGTGTGTGTGCTGTGCACGTTATTAAGTATCATTTTTGTATACGTTTCTTGTAATAAGTCACGGCCACGTTGTATTGATTTTGATGGAACCATTAATTAATTAAACGGAGTTTCCTTTACCATTTTATGTTCAATATTTTATACTTAATATCATGGTATATTATTATGGTAGAACACACAACAACACGCTGATCACAAATAACATGGGATAAGGGCAAGAAGATGATGATGATAATGATGGTATATTATTATGATAATTCCCAGTCCAAATCCTCAGGAATTAAAAAATGCGACCTTACTATTTGTCTACATTATAGGTTTAAACCTATTGATCGCAAGCGCGACTACTGAGTGTGAAGTCCTGGGTTCAATTCACAGGGTGGAAAAATTGCTGCTACTAAGAAATTCCTACTACCCCTACTAGTGCAATTTCGGACACCAATCCAGACGGATTTGTGCCCGGTTGTTGGCCATAGGCTAACCCCTTATTACATGGAACTTAAGAGGGCCCTTCCCAGTATGTCTATCGTCAACGCGAGCATGGATAAAAAGCTTGTTGTTTCATCCAGCGCAATGTTAGAAAGAGTGGCAAGAGTGGTAAGAGATAGCGACTCAGCGCTCGGTTGGCATTCGGTAACGTTCGTGAAGTGAGAACGCGATAACATAAAACGAAAAATATTGTGCGGAATTTCATAAAACTTGTTCCAGGATATACCTGTGTCTTACCTTTTGGGGATTACAGACGTGATGTTATGTTATGTTTTTGAAATACGTACATACGAAATCGCTAGCTAAGTGCTATATTTCTATATTAGCTAACATTAATTATTTAAATGCTATTACTTTTGACACTTTCCTGAGTATAATTTTCATAAATATTACCTGGAATCTAGAGATAACATTACGGAGTTATTGATAGATGAGATATAATGTAATTCTTTGTTACACATACGAGTTATTTACTTTGGTCCCTTGAAAATTCCACAAATAGTTTATCCTTATATTTTTCTTTACGAAGTTTTGCTTTCGGATAACATAAATAAGAAAAGGTCATTATTTATGTAAAAAGAAATAACGGTAAATAATAATGTTGGCTTATTTTACTATTTCCATTTATAGAACACTAACCTTTCTGATATAATGTTTTTATATATAATCAACCAGATAATCTGTAGAATATTTTTCTTCGGGAAAGGCCAATTAAAAGAAGCATTTACAATCCATAATGGGTACTTAAAAGTAGATATTTAATTATTTTTTGTTGTTTTAAGGGCGCCCTTCAAAACGAACATAATTACGCAAAATTACATTATCACTTAGAATAATTTAAAAATCTGTTTCTACTATAATTCTGTTACAAATGAATACATCAAATTAATTACATCTGGAACCGCTTGATTCATGAAAGATAATACTCGTACTTCTTTGATATAAAAAATAATGCTCAAGTGTGATAGAGTCTCATTCAATAAATCATGTTTATTGTTCAAATCCTGAATGAAAAATGTATGAACTCCCGAAGCTTCGTTCACTAGAAATATACCAAGTTAACCTTTATGGGATGCTATGTGGTTTATTAATATAGAAATGAGGACGAAAACATTTTCAAGTAAAGAAACAAAATACCTTAAAACCTTCAGTAACATCATCAGAATTCGGTTACACAGCTTGTAATTGATTCATCAGCATCTCAGTTTGGAGTGCCTGAGTGCCTGAAGGCCTCCCTAGAGGGCTGTAACAATGACGTAGAATTAATGGTCCCTCACCCCTTGTAGTTCGTTTCTTGCAAATAAAAGTCGCAAAGATGTGATTTTGATGTTTGTGTTGGAGATTTTAGTATTTATCTACAGTTCTTGCAACGTCTTTTAAGTAACATTAAAACTTTGTTAAAGCTTTGCTCCATTCTTTTGACTTATATAATATACTGCAGCGTTGAATTCAAATATTTCTAAATATTACCATCCATTTTTCTAAACGACGCCTTTCAGTCATAATTACGATTACATTATCATAATTGTGCACAAAAATCAAACAAAATGGGTTAATATATCAATACAGACCCGCACTACAATGTTTACTGTCCCATAACTTGATATTAATGTGTAACTGTAATCCCCTAGCTAAATATTTTAGCTTAAATGAACAAACAAAATGTTAATCCCAATTTGACGGTATCCAACAAGCATTTCTATATGATATATCTGGTTACGCAGCGGAACAGACGTCCGATGCGGGATTAATCTGTTATCAGTACAACGCATAACGTCCAGCATTATTAATATACTACAGATTGGATAGAACTCTCACTATATAGGTTTGTGTAGTTACATTACTGTATTGTGAAGGAGAGCAGTGGTTACTAACGAACAGTAAGTCGTGGGTTCGAACCCAGGCAGGCGGATTACTTTGTGTAATTTATTTCATCATCACTGCTCTTAAAACTGCTCTTAGGTTTTAGCACCAAAATTTCGAAGATATGTGACATGTAACCCTCACTGGGCCCACGTAGTGGATTAAGCCTTTCCCTCTCCTAGAGAGGAGGCCTGAGTCCCTGTAGTGGGAATATTATAGGCTGATGATGATAATGATTGTATAGGAGATCTAGTTTCTCACAATTGTTAAGAAATTAACTTAATTGTTATGGAATGAACAAAACACTTACAATTATTTATATTAAAAAATCTTGAGCAATTTATAGATAACAACATTGAAATTATCTATATTAATACCACTCCGCGATATCTTGTTTTACGATTAACCGCTTAACTTTAGTACCGCAAGGTTTATTCATAGCCGTAGGCACTTCGCAAGTGATAAAGGCAAACTCCAGCGGATCACAGTGTAGCTCCCGCTACAAACAAATCTCTAGCCATTTACCATTATAATCTTCCATCACAATATAATGCACGCAAAATAACAACAAAATAATCTAAAAAAATTTTAAATTTCCTGTTAAAAAATCGTGTTCAATTGATCACTGGTATATATTGAGTCGAGATTATGGCTCTGAGAATATCTCTAAATTCATTGAAGCCATAAGTAACTTAAGTTTTACTGACGTGTTCAATAGCACGAACCCGGAAACAGCTTTTAATTCGTTTTATGACATGTTTAAACTTTTTTATGACTTGTGCTTCCCTACAGTGAAAAAAAAGATTTCCACTCGGAAAACTCCGCGATGGATATCTAAAGGTATCAAAAATTGTAGTAAACGAAAAAGAGAAATGTTATGGTTGTACAAGCGATCACGAACTATCCAAAATAAACAGTTGCTTAAACAATATTCGAACCGATTGAAAAGAGTTATACATTTGACACAAAAGTCTCAAAACAGTCATGTTATAAATAGTGCGGAAAATAAAACAAAAGCCACGTGGAAATTAATTAATAGGTGTAAATTGAACTTTCCCCCGGAATCTGTAAAGCAAGTTTTTATTGGTGATAGGCAAATTGACAACCCTAAAGACATAGCTACGGCTTTCAATGATTATTTTATAGATTCAGTACATCCTTCAAAAAATGATACTAACGATAATGCTTCATCTTTAATTAATCACTATCCAAAAACTATTTTTATGGCACCGACGGATGCTAGGGACATTTTTAACATCATAAATATGCTGAAAAATACCAATAGCACAGGATTTGATGAAATTTCTACGAAAATTTTAAAATTAGTGTCGCATACAATTGCACCCGTATTAAGTTTTATAATTAACCTATGCGTAGAGCATGGTCACTTCCCAGACAAACTAAAAACAACCGTAATTAAGCCCCTTCATAAGAAAGGTGACAAAGCCACCATTTCAAATTACCGGCCAATAGCCTTAATACCGGTATTTTCCAAAATTTTTGAGAAAGTGATCTATAAATCTCTTAACTCTTTCTTTGAAACTAATAATATACTTGCTAAAGAACAATTCGGTTTTCGTAAAAATAGAAACATTAACAACGCAGTCTACGAGTTAGTTGCCAATATTGTAAATAATGTTGACAACAAAAATCCTATTGCTGCAGTCCTCATGGACATGTCTAAGGCATTCGATCACGTGGATCATGCAATATTACTGGATAAGTTAGAACGTTATGGTGTCCGAGGAAATATATTGAGATTAATCGAAACTTATTTAAAAGGAAGGAAACAAGTCACAGTTTTAAATAGAATGTGTCCCAATTCTAAAACAGAGGTTCCTCACAAGTCATCCATTAGATATACAACTTTCGGTGTGCCCCAAGGGAGTGTTCTTGGACCCTTACTATTTCTCATTTATATAAATGATTTGCCTCAGTGTACAGACTATCAAACCGTCCTATTTGCCGATGACAGTACAATTATTATACCTTGCAAAAACTTAGAGTCTTATGAAAGTGAAATAAATAATGCTATCCATTGTACTATAAACTGGTTACGAAAGAATAAACTTAAAATAAACCTAGAAAAGACACAGATTATGACGTTTCAACAAAGAATGAAAAAACTAAATTTGAATATAAAATACGCAGACCATAAAATACCAGAAACCAGCAGTGCCAGATTTTTAGGACTTCACTTAGATAGTCATTTAAATTGGAAATGCCATGTAGAAAGTCTGTGTAAAAAACTAAACCAGTATTCATATGCGCTTTACAATCTTGCGAAGATATCTAATGAATCTGTAGTTTTGATAGCATACAAAGCGTACGTCTCATCAACGTTACGTTTTGGAATAATGTATTGGGGGAATTCCACTGACAAAGACACTGCGTTTAAAGCTCAAAAGAAGTGTGTGCGTGCTGTGTTTAAGCTTCAAAAGACTGATAGTTGTAGGCCATTATTTAAAAAATATAGACTTCTTACTTTGCCATGTATGTACATCTACGAGACAGCAGTATTCGCAAAATCAAACTTGCATTTATTCCAAACACTTAGATCGAAGCGACGCCATGGAGAGATATGTGCTATTCCACACAAGACAGCGCTCTACTCAAAAAGTTTTTTGGGAATGGCGCCCAAGTTATATAATAAGTTACCTATTTCTATAAAAGATCTTGACAGCATACACCAGTTTAAAAAGGCTCTTCTTAATCTATTAGGCGAAAAAGCATACTACACAGTCAATGAGTACCTAGAAGACAAATTGTAATTTTTGACTTTTTTATTTACTTGTAATTTTTGACATTGTAACTTTGAGTTTGTAATTTTGACATTGTATTTTGACATGGTAACTTTGACATTGTAATTTTGACATGGTAACTTTGACATTGTATATTTTGACATGGACACTAAATTTTTATATTATTTTTTATTTCACTAAATGTTTTTAATCTTTTTTTATAATTTTAATGTTTTGTTGTCTAATTAATTTAATGTTTATTTTAATTACGAATTTTAATTTATATTGAATAGTTACAATAATTACTAATTTTGAATATATTTATTAGTTTGAATGATTTAGAAATTATAATCTGAATATTTGTACGCCGTTGACGGCAAGACATAGTGATCCTATCTATTAACATGACAATGACATCTGTACTTTTATTTACCTATGTACTACAAATAAAAATATTTGAATTTGAATTTGAATTTGAATCTACACTATCCTCTTATGAGAGAAACCCGTGAGGGATTATTACCATTAATTTTATTATCTCCATCTAAGCAGCTTACTTACTTACACTGCAGAGTACGTAAATACTACTGAAATATTTATAAGTCGTAAAATATTTCAGTGTCTCCTAAAAGTAAGTAGGTTATTGTTGTGCTTATGCAAGATGGGGAAGCACCTTTATTTTTACACCAGCGTAGTTTTAGTTTGGTCCATTTTGTAGCGTTTATACATGAGTGTGTTTTTTCGTGGAGACTAGGACTTTTGACCTGTATGCTAATAATATATTTGATCTTCCCTGTGAGGGAGTGTGTCTATATATTATCCTACAAAGATAAACAAGATGAGACAAGAATGCGTAAACCACCTATACTAAGACAACGATTAAGGCCCTCAAAGAGCCAACTAACACGAAATCATCGTATCAAAACCGATTCTATAAATAAAATCCTGTGCAAATCGACTCAAACACTCACTCCCAATTACAGCCAGCCAACCAAATCTTCCCCAGTTGTTAATATTAAGACATACGTAATCCGGTTATTGTGCGAGCTATTACTGATGAATGTGCGGTCCATTTCAACTATTACACGAGTAATAGGATTACAAGTCCGTAATTGAAATGTGGGCAACCATAATAAGCAATTTGCATCGGACGAATTTAATTGTGTAATTTGATATTTTGAAGGCGTTATGATTCAGTCGAATGAATAAAGGTTTTGAATAGTTTAGAATAACCAAAGGGTTCGTCATGATTTTAAATACGTTACATTATGGGAGTATAAATATATTTTTGGTCTGTCTCGTTGGTCTAGTGCAAAAGCGACTGTTGAGTATGAGGCCGTGGGTTGTTACCAGGGCAAAGTGTTGTTTGGTTTTTTACTGAACTGCGGCGAAGCCCAAAAAAAGGATTATGCGTTTAACCTGTATGTATGTGAGTAAGCACGTATGTCCGTTTCTTTGTTCCCCATAACTCCTAATTTCGTCTGAAATTTCTCACTACCAGCCGCTGAGTCTGTATTATTTTGTTCCTAATTGATGACAGGACAGTTTCCCCCTCATTACATCACTATATAATATAAATCAAAGTCCTCCGCCACGTCTGTCTGTCTATCTGTTCGCGATAAACTCAAAAACTACTGCACCGATGTTCATGCTGTTTTCACTAATGGATAGAGTGGTTCTCGAGGAAGGTTTTAATATATATAATTTGACGCGGGAGAAGCCGCGGGCATCAGCTAGTGTTACTTAAACATAACTGGAGAAATGTGGGGGTTCGGGGATTACACGCGTGATGTTATAGTGCGAGTGAATATATTTTGAAGTGAATGTTTACTGTTACGGTTACACGTGGTTTCTAATAAAAGAAAATTGTATTAATTCTAATTCCTAGAATTGTCCGTATCGTGTTGTATATTCATGTGACATTGTATTTTCTTTTCTCCGTTTCGTCACAGCTTTGAACAGAAAAAGATAATTTAAAGAGTTGATGAATTTCGCTTCAAAATGAATTGCTATTTTGCAATTACTTTTCAGTAAAATTACATTCATCGTAGCTATGAATGAAAAAATGGCTCACGCAGGAGGTATATTAAAATGGGCTGAGATGAAAACACTTTTTACAGTTCATAGCCAATTTAAACTTTTTTTGAACCTGATAGCTGACTGCCTCGCAGGTTCAGCGGAGGCAAGCGCGACTGCTGAGCAAGAGGTCTTTGTTTCGATTCCCAGGTCAGGCAAAGTGTTATCCCGTCGGGACTGCGGGTTGTTCGAAAGAGATACCGCGGCCTCGACACAAAGGGTTAAGAAGGAACATGGGTGGTTTTTAGTCAGTAGAAGTCTGACACTCCCTTTCGTTATGCATAGTGGGAAGGGTTATTTGATGATTTTCCACACGCCAAAAAAAAAAATAATTTACAATAATTTAAAAAATATATAAAATTGGTAGGATAGTTCAGTTATCGGCTTTTTCAATCTGGAATTTCTCAGTAGCAGCTATGGAGTCTGGATTAGTGCCCAGTTGATGGCAATAGCCTCGCCACTTATTACACGGGACTTAAACATAGCTGGTGAAATGTGGGTGTACTAACGAGTACACCTCTGCCTAACCCTTTTAGGATTACAGGCATGAGGTTATGTATATTCAACTTTACAAATCAATAAACTGAACGTAATTGTTGTTACAATCGACCTCAATTTTGTCAAAGAGACATTCTCTACAAAATGATAAATCGTTGTTGCCTCGGTCAGTTTGCTGACTCACCCTACGCAATACTTGTACGGTCAAACAAGGTATTAAGTATACAGCCTAACTTGCATTTACTTTTAAGATACATACATTTAGAGACGAAACGATACAGCGTTTGACATCAGTCGCTTAACGCTAATCGCTTAACAAAACTGAAAAAAATAAACAATCGAATTGAGAACATCCTCCTTTTTGGAAGTGGGTTAAAAATAGCAATTAATATTGTCAGTGTACAGTGTTAAATATGGCTAGAAAGGAGGTGACTGCTGAAATGACGAGTAATAGAGAAATATGGAAGAAGATGACATGCTGCGCCGAACCCAAATAAATTAGGATATGGGCAGGAGAATGATGATGATTGTCAGTCTACTAGAATAGAGATGTTTACTGACTAAAAAAAAATTGATTCTAATTAGTCCGTCTGTTAGATTATCGAAAATTATTGGATACGTATTTTTGGTTTTTTCAAATCAATAAAAAATTACGAAGATAAGACGCGTCAAAGATTTGAGTGCGGGGTTGGTACGTCACTCGCCGGTAAAACATGTCATACTAATGACGAGTTTTTAAAGCACTTTATCGTCTTCATTGTTTGTTTACGTGAAAAAAAAAAAAATACGTGTCCAATATTTTTTGAAAATCTATCTGACGAACTAATTAGATTTTTTTTGTTAACCACCCTATTATAAAGATTTCTGCGTGTATACCATTTAGCTTATTGGACTGTACCTGCGAAGCTCGCCAGTTGTTTAAGCATGTTCGCCGCCATCTATATCTTTAGCTCCATATTATATGTCTCAAGGGCCACTTATACATAACTGTAATTAATTAGCCCCGTGTATAATAGCGGGTTTAATTCATTCAGAGCTAATTGCGTATCGCTTTGTGGGACTATGTTTAGGTATAACTTAATTATTTCGGTTAGGATTCTGATAAGGAACTATAGTTTGGGAAGACTTTTGCAAATCTGTGTATAGAAGGATTAATGATGATCGCGAGACCTATAAATAGGTTTTTCTTTCTTTTGTACCCAAAAAAATTAAATCTAATATATGTTATTTTATTTTAAAGTCTCCAATCAATCAATCATAATCAGCCTATAATTTGTCCACTGCTGGGACACAGAACTCCTCTCTATTCAATCCACCACCTGGACCAAGTGGGGGTTGGTAAATGTCACATATCTCGAGTTTTTGTTTCTAGGACATGCCGGTTTCTTCACGATGTTTTCCTTCACCATTTTAAAGTCTTAAGTCTGAAAAGAAGGATTCTATGATAAAGGATCCTCGGAACTACTTTTTTATTGAAGTGGGTATCCACTTATAAGGAATACAATCGAAGTACTATCAAATCTATTTCAGAACACGAATCTTTTTCAAATACAACCCTTCATCAGACGATCTAATCAAGTGCCTGACTACGTGTCGAAATCAAATTCCAGTATCTCTCATGCTAAATGAAACTGATCTCAATGGATACTGAAGTTATACTGGATATCGTCACTATATCGACTATACAGTACAGGGTAAGAGCGGTTTCGCACTACGTCCGATCCGTACCCGTGAAAATACGGTCCGGTAAGTTTACGCACTAGATCCGGGTTCCGTCATCTGATGTATTTCCGTTCTAGTGCTTAAACTACCATAGAAGTAGTTCTACTACTACCGTTTCTTCACAAGTTCGGATCGGATTCGCATCGGACGCATTGCAAAACCGCTCTAAGACCTTCTTTGGTAAGTAAAATAAGCGCGTACGAGTGTGAACTTTATAAGAGCCAAATTAATGTTCAAATTAGTTATACATACTTACGTATGACGGTCTTACTGCGGTACTCAGAGATATTTAATGATTTCTTAAGCCGTCTAAGATCTAAGTGATGGCCTAAGTAATCATTAAAGCTCTCTGAGTGCGGCAGTGAGTCTATGTCTGTTGTGAGTGTGTGCAACTGTACACTCGCTGTGCATGAATCGTTTTCTCTAGTTTTATGGAGCTCATCTTCTGTTTATAATACATATATACATCAACTCACGCCCTTTTCCCATGGGGCTAAGCAGAAACAACAGAACGCCACCTACTACAATCCTGACACACTCCTTTTCATCGTCCACATTCACAAATCTTCTGTTTTATATTCTGTGGTATTGATATGTGTCTGTTATTGGGTAATATTGTGCTAGGACACTGTTTTGAGACCGAATGAGATGTTAATGAACAAATAACACCGCTGTTGAGAACTTGGGACTAATTTTAAAGCAGACATTGTTTTGTTTGTAAATGAGTGGTTTCCCTAAAACATGTTCAATTTTCTGATTTTAAACTGTTACGTCTATGTTTTTTATATGAGCACAGATTAAGCTCATTTTGTTGATAAAATGTTAGCCAATGTTACTGCGGTAAGATTTCACAAAACTTAACTTTTGAGCAAAGACATAGCATACGGTTTCCAGGTCAGAAAACCTTATTGGGTTTTTCCATCTAAAATTTCACAGGAGCAGAACAGAGTCTGGGATTTAAGCCCGGTTAATGAACTCGCCCACTATTAGTTAAAAATAGCCACAAAAATGTGGGTGTCAGATTGAAGACACCTCTACTTTACTCTTAGAGGAAAAACCAGCATGATATTTATGAAATATATAATTTCTAAAAATATTAACGTAAGAGGTAAATGCTATTTTTGCCGGGCAATAATGTTTACTGTTGTACCATTAAACTTTTGCCTAGCAATAAAAACCAGCGGGAAAGAAAAATTAAAAGAAAATAAAAGAAAACGTATGAAAATTAAATAATAAGTTGCGGTCAGGTTTTGTGGCCTTACCGTTAACGATGAAAAACTTAGCGGAATAATAATATTTTCCAAGTTTAAAACTTTTGATAATAGTGGATTTATATACTTGCTAGCTTTTTCCCGCGGCCCGCGAATGTCGAAAATTCTAAAAATGACGATTTTCCATACAAAGTTTCGTCCTTTTTTTCACCCTCTGGGAGGGTTGTATTTTGAAAAATCCTCCCTTAGTGAATAGCTACGTCATAAGAGGAATACAAGTAACATTTTGAGTTTCTAATTCTAAGAGTTTGGCCTGTGCGTTGATCCTCAGTCAGTCACCTTTGCCTTTAACATAGAAAGATATTTTTTTTTTTTTTTTTTGCTAGCCTACTCTGTCCCACTCCAGGGCAAAGGCCTCCCTCCACTCTTTCCACTTTTCGCGAACCCGCGCGTCCTCCTTCCAGTTTTGACGGAATCGATCCAGTTCATCCCGCCATCTCCTTCGTGGCCTGCCGCGACCCCGTCTCACTGTGTCAGGGCACCAGTTTCCTGATATTTTGGCCCACAGTTTGTCCGGCATGCGGCAGACATATCCTGCCCAGTCCCATTTGAGTTGAGCAGCCTTTTGGGCCACGTCAGCTATTTTTGTTTTGGAACGCAGCATTGTGTTTCGAACACGATCCGTTAATTTAACACCTAGTATACTGCGTTCCATTGCTCGTTGGCAAACCTTGAGTTTGGACTTCTGGATGTTAGTCAAAGACCAAGTCTGTGCAAAGAAAGATATTAGTAAAAAAAAATGTAAAGTTAAAATATGAAATAACATACGAAAAGTAAGGTCTCTAGCTCCCTCACCGTTATCATCAGCCTATAGCATGAAGTCCTTTTCCGAATTCAGGCTTCACCAAACGCAAGCTATTCACCTCAATTCTCGGTATGTCTTATCTAGCTGCCAACAGTTATAGGTTTTATAAATTGTTTTAAAATGATTTTAATCAAAATATTTATATCTTTCATTTTTAAATGAAATGTTACTGGCGCTTTTATTTTGTCTAATTCTCGAGGGGTTTGGCGCTGATAGCCGAAATACAGGCTCTGCCTAGTTCGGCTACAGATGACTGCACCACTTATACTGTTTTAAACTAGCCTGTTGAAATATTTTGTGAGTTATGTCTAAGTTTATTTAAATAAAACATTATTATTATTATAGTTACCCAACGAAGATCTGTTCAGTCTGGTGCTGTTGAGTTACGATCTTCGACAGATAACCCACCTAAATTGAGAACGTTTATACCTAGTCGTTTAGCGGTCTCGACTCAAGGTCATCGGTGTTACGGCTAATATGGCCTTCTCTTGCGATTATAGCTTACGTTTTCTTGTAGCTATGTCGATCTATTTTCCTGAAACGTTATCATCATATTCCTAGGCTATTCCCTATAACTATGTTAGGGTCGGCTTCCAGTCTAACCGTATGCAGCTGAATACTAGTGTGTTCTACATGGAGCGACTGCCTATCTGACCTTCTCCTCCTCTCCTTTTTCGTTGATACCTCTTGGTAAGACTCGTTGTCAGACTTTTAGGCTACTGAACTGTATCAACTGTCAACGAACTACAAATGATAACCAGAACCAATAGTTTAACATGCTTTCCGAGGCACGGATAAGACTCGGTATGTAATAGATGGAGATCTATCCACGTTCTAACCTAGTCAGGTATAGTTTAACCTAAAGTTCAACCAGACCGGCTGTCTTTATTTAGCCGAGCTCATGAAACGCCCTTATTATAAGTTACTTGTCATTCCTACATATTATAAAATAAAGTCCTCCGTGGCGTCTGTCTTACTGTCTGTTCGCGATAAACTCAAAAACTACTGCACCGATTTTCGTGTTGTTTGCACCAATGGATAGAGTGGTTCTTGAGGAAGGTTTTAGTATATAATTTGATGAGCGGGTAAAGCTGCGGGCATCAAAACAATCATCATCAATTTTTCATATAAACTGAAGTTTTCAATAAACTCGTCGATGCAACGTTTTGAATTATCATCGTTTTATCGCACATAACAATTGTTGACTTGTGAGGGAGGGTTTTGTCGCTAAAATAGCTGAAAACCTAAAGATAAACATTATTCTTAGTTAATCTCAGTTGAAAATAAAACACAATAATAACGTAGCCATGGTAACGTCTCGTTTTATATTATTACGGAAGCGAATGGGTGCTTTCCACAATTTATTGTAAGCAATATATTAAGTTCTGAGAAAGTACCTACCAAGCAGTCGTTATGGTAGATTTCTTAATAACGCTATGAATTATTTTCTAGAAGGTGAAATTCTCTCATGAAAACAGTATAGCCATACTTCTATATGACTTTAATATGTTACGTTATTTTTTTGTGTTATATAAATGTACGTTTCTATATTTTACTGTATTATCAAGTGTAAATCAGTGAAAAAAGAAAAAATACGTGTCTAATATTTTTCGGAAATCTGACGGACTAATTAGATTTTTGAACTACCCTATTGTAGGCAGATCAATTTATAAACAAACTATTGCTATCAATGTGTTTAATAGTGTGGATTCAGGGTGTCTCAAGCTTGAGTTGAGCTGAATCAGCGACTTGGAATATTAGTGCTAGACGCGTTTGTTCACGCAAGATTCTACTCAAGGTAACGTGTTACAAAGACAAAACCCCTATTTCAATGTCGGTCCCAATACGATGTTACCAGTCTGTAGGGATGTGTAGAATTGGATGAGTATTTAAAGACAAGAGCTAGTCTTCTTAGTAATGGAGTTATTTTTCTCGCTAACCATTCAATTAAATAGGAGCATATTCTGTTTTTGATCTGTCGTGCCCCGTAAAAGTGAACGAGACATTCAAATAAAAATAGCTACCGCGAGCTCACACTAGTGATGTCCGATTCATTTAGTAAGATTTAGTCTCGGGATTCCAACACAGTCACTAAGTAATTATAATGTTAGTAAGTCACATAGTGTACCGCCTTTTCTTAAAAGACTAATTTCAGACTAATTAGACTGCTTAAAACTTATCCGTGGCCAACTCAGAGATGTAACTTAGCGAATGCGCAGAAATTGTACAACGGATTTCAGTAGCTTTACTCTTTATTTGGCTTCTGTTCAAAATGTAGATTTGCTAGCTAAAAAAATGTTTCGTTTGTAGTTTTCCTTTGGACCGAAATTAAGTTGAACCTTCGTTTGTTACAAAAATAATGATGGATATCTAAGTACACTAGCTCTTACCCGTGACTTCGTTCGCGTGGAAAGTTTATGGATGGATCAAAAAAACAAAACATTACAATGCGATCAGTCGTTTTGTCGTGAAAAAGTAACAAACAAACTTACTTTACATTTAATTTTGTAATATTACTAGGTGTTGCCGGCGGCTTCGCCCGATACAACTAGAAAATTATCCCACGGGAAGATAAAATCGGGATAAAAACTATCCTATGTGTTAATCCAGGTTATAAACTATCTGTGTACTAATTTTATCCAAATCCGTTCAGTAGTTTTTGCGTGAAAGAGTAACAAACATCCAAACAAACTTTCGCTAAAATGTAAAATATTGATATTCAGCTATATCTGGACGGGCGGCTTTGCCAGTGTATATGTCGGTTATCGACAAATTATATACTAAAAACTTCCTCAAAAACCACTCTATCCATTGGTAAAAATAGCATGACAATCGTTGTAATCGTTTTTGAGTTTATTGCGAACAGACAGACAGACAGACGCGGCAGTGGACTTTGTTTTATAATAATATGTAGTGATTATCTGTCAAAGTCTGTCTTGTCCAGAGTCCAGTCCACACGGTTTTACCGGACCTTTCTGACACCTTGACTAAGGCTGCACGTTACGGGAATGTCAGACCTCGCGCGTCACGTGACTTCACCGTAAACGTAAACGGTAGGCCTGTAGTAGGTACTCCAAGCTCGCAAAGGTCAAGATTGTTACAATTTTGTTTTTAATGAACCTTGTCTAAAATAATTTATTTTAACTTTTGAATGTTACCAGTTTACCTGCCTACTCGATTCCTGATGGTGTTTAAGCCGAAGAGCTTTGAGGTTATGTAAAAAACCGTTTTAGATACGCGCTATTATCCATCTAGCCCCATAATTCTTAAGGTTGTTGCGACAAGCTAGCTCACGAAAATCGAATATTCTTACGTTTTTTGCAACTCGCCGGTCAGCGTAAGGTTGTATGTTAAATAAAATAGAATTCGCGACCGTATCAAATGTAACTTAGTTCATAAAGGTTCCTTGAATGCCTTTTTCATCAAATAGTCATTCAAGGAGCCTTTTTTATTAACATACAACCTGGCACACTGACCGGAAAATTGCAAAAAACGTAAGAAAATTCGAATTTCGCGGGCTACCTTGTCGCACTCGCCTTAAACAAAACTTATGTTTAAGGTCGAAAGAGCCAGGTGACTTGGCCTGCGGAACTCTTTACTTGCGTTTTAATGAAATTAAATGAATTTGGAAGAACTCATGATTTTAATGACTATATTAACTCTGTTACTTTCCCGGATGAAAGCGTTGGGGAGGAGTACTTTGACGCCTATTGTCGTTATATATATTTTATGAAGGTACCTACATAAGTACTTTTAGATAAGTTGTTGCCTGACTAACCTGTTCTACTCTAGGTTTCAAACTATCCCTATGTCACAAAAATGTCACAGATAGACAGACAGTATTATAACATAAGTATGAATAAGGCATGTATCACGCCCAGAGGCGATATAAAACTTTTGCAGCAAATTAAACGTTAAGCACACGATAAATAAGAAGATTTATGTCACCAATATTATCCGTCCTTAAAATGACCTTTCAGACCCGAAGCTACAAGAAATCGATTAAGTCCAAACCTCTATCAATTAGCCAAAGTCCCAGCAGATTCAAATTACGTTGATATCTGTGCCGTCCTCTGGGCGAAGCAATAAGGCGCTCATTTCCTCAATATATATCTACTAACGAGATAGTTTCACTTGACACGGCTAGCAAGCAGCCATGAAATTACTTTCAAAGGATTTATGGCCTAAAATAGTTTGCGCTAGGTTAAGTTTTTTGTTTACTGTTTTGAATTTAAGTTCAGAAACTTTGCCAATTGAAATTGGAGCTTAAAGTATTTAGAATCTTTTGATATTGTTGTATTGCCTTCGAAGTGGTTTGCTTTGGAGTTGAAAGACTTAATATTTCGAAGTTTAATAGTATTTAAGTTTCGTAGTTATTTGGTTTTGTAATTGCGTTTGAGATATTTGTTGTTGAAAAAGTGATTAGAGCTGGTTTACACCACGAATTATTTAATGGGTTTCGTGTTAAATTGATGATGTTTTAAATATAATACTGATTCATGCCGAAATTGGTTATAGAAATTCTCAACGGAAAATAGATGAAAATTCATGCCCGGTTGATGCCAATAGGTTCGCTCCCTATTACATGAGACTTAAACACAACTGGCGAAATGTGAATGTACTATTAGGCACGCCTTTGCCTACCCCTACAAGTATCACAGGTGGCATGTTATGTCGTACATTAGAAATATTTACTTTCTACCCATTCAAACAATGTTAAATAAATATTTAATAAATAAAACAAAATTAAATATTTTAAAAGAGGTATTTAAAGACCGATTAAGAACCTATTATATGGGGTGCGACCTTTTTAGTTAAATTCCCAATTGTACTCAAATACTAAAAAAGTCCGTAGGATTTTAAAAGTACTTGACCTAATTAAATTCTGTTTTCAACGGATTTTTTCGTTTCAGACAATTACTCTAATGGATGATAATTAAAGACGTTTGTAATTTTCCATAGTTAATTTAAATAATTATTTTAAATAGGGTACATAAATAAATTAAACTTTATTTCAGAATAGGTACCGTCCACTTTTGTTAATATTTTAGTGTTAGTTACTTTGGTGCGTGTGTAAATAGGTTTGTATTATAAGAGTTTACAAATTAAATACCTATTTATTTAGACCTCATCTCACTGTGACCCTGGAAGGGGCAGTCTGGTCTGGCAGCTGATATCAAACTGTTTTGGTAAAAAAACTTGTCTGTTTTAACATAATAGCACAGACACTCACACGAACCACACTTCAAAGAATTCTACGTATAACAAAACCGTGACTGACTGTTACGTTAGTAACAGTCACTCGGTTGAAAGTTTTACTCAGGCTAATGAAAAATATAAATAAATATGGAAATCATTACACACATACCAACGCGCAACGGTAACTAATTCTAGAGTTATTTACATCGAAATTCACATTATAATTACTGTCTACCCACAGCAGTTTTGGCTTAAGTAAATAATCTGCTAACCCAAAACACATTCCCGAAAATACATTAGACTGTACAAAGACATACTGAGAATAGCTGCCCCTTAACTACCACATATTTATGTAAACACTAGCTGACCCACGCAACTTCGTCTGCAACACATAATATAGCCTATAACCTTTCTAGATAAATCGACTATCCAACTTATTAAATTGAGCTATATCGTACTCGTAACAAACAAAAAATCTTACCTTTCCTCTATAAAATACCTATTAGTTTAGATTGACTTCGATTATATTACTAAAGTAACAATTACTATAGGTATCTCTTACTGTTTAATATACAGTAACACCTTGTACTTGTAAACATTATGGTGCAGTAAATATTTTGAATTTGAATTTCTCCGGAGTCCCCAGAGGCCAGAATCCCCACGTACCTACCGCACCGGACCGAATGACTGCCACGCGCTAATTATTTTGTCGCCCGTATATTTTTACATAGCGATATCTTCTAAGATATTTGTTTAAACTGTATAGAGTAAAGGGCACAAATATTCTATATTCAATTTCCGTGCTAGCAAACACATTTATTTAGATATAGATTAATACTATATGGGTTAAATAAGCTTCGCAAAATATAATTCTTTTTAACCTAACATTTTAATATAAAAAAATGGTTACAGTGAGTCAATCGTAAAAGATAAACATATGCTGTCGCGGACTTTTTTTTAGAACTTTTAAAGAGGAACAATTCCTTCATACATGATATTTACGTAACTTAAACCGTTTTCGCAGCGCACGCAACGGAAGCTCTCAAAAAGGAATATATTTTCCCGTTTTTGCAACATTTTTCATTTATGCTCCGCTCCTATTGATTGTAGCGTGATGTTATATAGCCTAAAGCCTTCCTCGATAAATGGACTATTGGAATATATCGACTATACTATATATTGATTGTAGCGTGATGTTATATAGCCTAAAGCCTTCCTCGATAAATGGACTATACTAAATGGAATTTTTCAATTCCAACCAGTAGTCCCTGAGTTTACCCCGTTCAAACAAACAAACAAACAAACAAACAAACAAACTCTTCAGCTTTATAATATTAGTATAGATACATTTAACTAAATTAACCCCTTGGCCACGTACTATACGCACAAGTAACATACGTCATCATCATCTGCCTAGCCTTTTCCAACTATGTCAAGATCGACTTCCAGTCTAACCTAATGCAGCTGAATACCAGTATTTTACATGGAGCGACTGCCTATCTGACATCCACAACCCAGTCAAGGTATTGTATTGGTACGATTGCGGGGACCAGCAGAGGACGTCTTTTGGCTAAAATGATGATGATGATGAGGTACCCTTTGGTAAGACTGGTTGTCAGACTTTCAGGTCACTGACTACCTGGTCACTGACTACCTGTGTTGCGTGAAAATTAATAACGGAGAGTGTACAGTGCATTCTACAAGACACTGCGACGCGATCGTACGCGAGCAACGCCACGTCACGGTCCCAACTAGTATCGCGTCGTAAGTGGCATCACCTGATGTCGTGGACTAGGGATATTAGCGTATCTTGTCGGGTTAGTATTTCAGGTTGTACGTAAAGACCCAATTGCACTTTTTGGTACGTTAGTACTATTATGGTTTTTACGGAATATAATAGTTACCTCAAATGTCAAATACTACCATAAATTATAGTGGTATTTATAATCCATGACCGTAGTTATTTAACCATTTATTAACTAAATCAACTAGTATCGTTTCCAATCACGTCAGTTTCAAAATTAAAGCTTATTCCTTTAGCTTCTAAGTACCAATTACACTGAACTTTTTATATCAACGTTAATACAACTGACTTGTAATGTTTCTCAAAGAAATGTAATTTTAAGGATGCTTTTCATGGACGAAACATTAGAAGGCGACTTTGCAAAGTTTTCTGAGTTTTCTCCAGAAAAGAGCAATCTCAGATTAAGAAGCGAACCGTATCAAGTGCAGAAGGAAGATTATACAAAATTATACGTTAATTACGCGAGTTTGTTTTGAGAGAAAGTTAAGTTGATGTCTCTGCGGGATTCATGGTAGCCTGGTAGAAATTAATAAAACATAAAATAACTTAATTAATACACAACATTCTGTTTTCTCTGAAAGGTTAAATAAAGGAACGGATTAAAAAGAAGATATAAATGTATTACATTATATTATTGAACCATCTAAAGATTTTTTCAAGTGGTCATCTGTCATAAAATTTAAATACTTCTTTAAACAACATAATTTTCAAATTAGGTATTATTATTCCTTTATTCATTTACATTTTTTTTAATATTCCTATATATAAAAAAATACATTATTATTATAAGCCTATATTGGTCAACTACAGGGCAAAGGCCTCCCATCCCTCCTTCCCTTTTCGCTGTTCGCGATCTAGTACGATTGTAGGCCTTAGATACAAGAGCATTTATTATGAGTAGTTGAATGCTAGCCCAACTGTTTCCCTTTTTTTTCTCCTCGCGCTCCTCCTGGACCCAGGGGTAGGGAGTGTCAGACTTCTACTTACTATAAACCACCCATGTTCCTTCTTAGCCTTTTGTGTCCGCAGTATATCTTTTGAACAACCCGCAGCCCCGACGGAAACTTTTCCCTCAAAGGTAAATTAATATTAAATATTACGTCCTGAAAGAACATTATTGCTTGAAACCTCGCTGACATTTAATCTCCGCATGCAGTGCAGGCATGTGGAGTGACGTCAGCTTTAGATAGGTCGTCTGCACGTTACACGAGTTTGCATCAGTGACATGTTTTCATACTAGTTTATCTTTTCGTCGTGGCATGAATAATTCGAGAAAACAATTATATAGACTGAAACAAGAAATTCTGTTTTTGTTTCCTGGGTCGGGAAAAGTTTTAATGGCAGTGGGCTCGCCTTCTATTACATGGGACTTAAAGATAACTGGTGAAATATGGGTGTACTATTAGGTACACCACTGCCTGACCTTGCGGGAATAAGGTAGTTGACAAAATAAATCGAATTAAACCGTCAGATAGATTTCCAAAAAAATATTAGACACTTTTTCTTTTTTCACGTAATAAAAAATTGAAGATACAGTGCTTCGAAAAGTCGTGTAACGTCACACATACACATGTTTTACCAGAAAGTGACGTCACGCGAACCCACTCATGATCTTTGACACGTTTAATTTTCGTCAGTTTTTATTAATTTTATAAAGCAAAAAAACGTATTCAATATTTTTAGATAATCCAACAGACGGACTAAACAGAATCATATTTTTTTATTTAGTCAGGAAACATACTTAATAATAAATATAGAATGAAACAAGAAAAAATTCTAGATTTTTGTTCTTAGAATGCATCGTTTGTCTAGTGGACGCAAGCACGGCTGCTGAGCATGAGGTTCTGGGTTCGATTCCCGGGTCGGCTAAAATGTTGATGACAGAAGGTTTGCCGGCTATCACATGGGGCTTAAACGTAACTCGCAAAACGTGTGTGTACTAATAGGTACTGCACCGCTTAATTCTTCGGAAATAATAGTATTTAATTCTCCAAACGTGCAATCACCACTATTTCTACTCTCATTTCAAACAGGCACAAACACAAAGACAAACGGTCAGCCAAAATTAACACACCACTTTATCACTGCTGACCCAGAAATGAAAGCGAAACATCAGAGTGACTGGCCATTCCTAAAACAACGAGGCCGAACTAAAAATATATCAGAAATAAAAAAACAAACCTTTCTATTTTTGGTTATATATAAGACGTTGTATTTCAGAGTAATTGTACGATGAAATTAATTTAGGAACATTTTGTTTTGAATTTAGACTTGATTCCGCGTGGTGAATCATAGCCCATCCCTCTCCTAGAAAGGAGGCCTGAGTCCCTGCAGTGGGAACATTATAGGCTGTTGATTGTAATGTTTATGTATAAACTAGCCTATACCCGCGGCTTTGCCTGTGTTTAGTTTGATAATTGTCCCACGGGATCATACTATCTACTATTTGGATAAAAAATATCCTATTTGTTAATCCAGGTTATAAACTACCTATGTGCTAAATTTCAACCAAATTCGTTGAGTAGGTTTTGCGTGAAAGAGTAACAAACATTCGTCCATCAATCCTCACAAACTTTCACATTTGTAATATTAGTAAGATTAATATACCTCACAAAAGTTAATCATCCAATGAGATGAAAGATTTTTTTTTTTCATTGAAGTCAATCAAATCAGCAGTGTTTCACAGTCTTTTGTACTTATTGTTGAACGGGATGAAAATATTTACTCTAGTCGAGGGTAGTCGGAGTGAGAAAGGAAACTTTATCAGTAACTTTTCTATTGAAGAAAAGTGGAATAAAATTATTACATCTGAGAGTGATTATCGGTTTGTGTTCTGTTTTTTTTCTTTGCCTTTTATAACTTTATATTGTGGCAGCTTTTTTTCAATACTATTTAACAAAATTACAATGTATGGTTCCTATAATATTATTATAGATAAAAAAAATAACACAGCGTTTAGTACGCCTAACCAAACATATCCAAACAAACATTCTGTGTACTATCAGATTCGATTAAATTATAAAAATAATTAAAGCAATTTTGGGTCATCCTTAAAAAGCAACATTGCCTTATTTGTAATAATTACAGAAATATTGTTTAAATTTTTTCCACTACTAGAATTTAATTATTAGCAGTACTTACATAATCAGCCCGTAATCCCACAGCTGGGACAAACGTATCCTCTAAGCGCAGCTTTAACTCTTCCAAGAAATACCTATTTTATAATAAGATATAGGTTTTCTGAGTGTCCATCTGAAAAATTTAATTAAAAATGTACGACGAGAGCTATTGGGTAGTTACGAGTATACGAGAAAATTGTCGTCGTAATCGAAATGAGTTTTCGAAAACTTTATTGTTTAATAATTTAAGTTTTCATACCCGTCATATTCTTTTGTACTCGGGGTTACTGTCTTTGATAACAATTTTATCCACATATTTTCATAAATATTACTTGCCACTTTATGTGCAATGGTTTTCATATGAGGAGGCACACATTTCTGTTTTTCTTCTGTTTAACTTGCAGAATATGTTAAATGTCTGAGTCTGTGCTAAGCAGATGTATTCTCTTTTCCTTTCATATGAATTTCTTTCGTTGATTTTATTTTTACACTGTCCTTGCTTTAAGGTTTATCACTACATAGTATAAAACAAAGTCGCCTTTTCTGTCCCTATATCCCTATGTGCGCTTAAATCTTTAAAACTACGCAACGGATTTTGATGCGGTTTTTTCCAATAGATAGAGTGATTCAAGAGGAAGGTTTATATGTATAATACATGCATCATATACTAAGGCAACATTGCTAATTTTAGAGGTTTCTAACGTGATGTCGTAAATTAACCTATTTTTTTGGGCTTATTTAGCAATTTAGCAAAAACGCTGCCTAAACCCTACGAGTTAGATCAAATTAATGTACTACAGTATTGTACACCATAAAAAGGTCTACAAAAAAGTCCGCGATGGTATATGTTTATATTTTAGGGATAACCCACATTAACCATTTTTATTGTTTACTTTTTACGTGAAAAAATGGCTTATTTACGAAGCTATTTTAAGCAATACGACATTAATCCTTATCGAATTAAGTACCTTAAATACAGTGTGGAATTCATATAGATCAATATGGTTCCTTACAGCATGTAAATTAAACAAATATTTTCGGAGATATTACAAATTTAAAATTTGCGTTTGCGGCGGGCGGTACCGGTCGGTGTATTGATTCCCCGAATCCCTCTGATACCATCGGATTTACCCTTCCAATTTAAACGTTTACAGTTTCCGGTAAAGACATCTTTTGCAATGACCATTAATAAATCGCAAGGTCAAACCTTCAACGTTGCAGGCTTAGATTTGAGCGTTGACTGTTTTTCACATGGCCAACTGTATGTCGCTCTTTCAAGAGTAACCTCAAGAGAAAACAATCATGTTTGTATTGTCTAATGACAAGAAAGCTGTGAACGTTGTGTATAAAGACATCCTGTAATATATTAATTGTTGTAAAAATAAAATAAATACCTAGGTAAAAATGTAAAAAGTAAATAAGTAAAAATGTGTAATGTAATAAAAATTGTATGAATTTAGATATTCCAAAGATAGCAGGAAATCTTCATAGTAAGTATAGGTAAAGAGGAATTGTTTTACTCCAAATTTAATGCGTGCAGGCCAAGGGCAGTAATGAATGAATCAAAAATACTGGATCGATTTTAATCATGTTTTCATTGAGTGACATAGGCATATATATTTTATGCCCGTGCAAAGTCGGAGCGGGCCGCTATGTTTTTATATACAACGTTCATAGTTTTTCTGTAGTGTATTTAATTTAGTATCAGCATTGCACCCGTGCGAAGCCGGGGCGGGTCGCTAGTTAGGTATAATTGTTAATGCAATAGTTTTGCACATGTCAATCGAAAGATTTATACGAGTATTGAGTGTTTCTTAAAATTAGGCTTTCTTATAACTATCATCAACTTTCTCTGTCTTTGTCATTGCTAAGTGTCTCGTCTATTCGAGTCTTACGCATCTTACTGTTTCCTGTTGCAATAGATATCTGGAGACTCCTGAATTTTTATACATACAACTTAGCCCTGTACACTGCTGGTTATAGGTCTTTTCCAAGCCGTGCCATATCGCCCAGTCCTTTGCCTTCAACATCCAGTCTGACGCTGTGATCTTTCGAAGGTTTTCAGTTTATCGAGTTAGGGGACATGTCACTGTTAACTAAATGAAGTGAGATCGCCATTCCCGTAATTGTTTCCTTCATCACCCATCTATCCTACAATAAATGTGTTTAAGCAATATTTGTTTAAATTATCTTCAATTTACCTTACGCCAAATTTTATAGTAAGAAGCTACTACAATTCTTTAGTTAGATCACAATCATGTTCTTAGCTACCTTCGGGCCTTTTCTGCACATTTATCTATTAAGGTTATCATTCATCATCATCATCAGCTTATAATGTTCCCACTGCTGTGACACGGGCCTCCCTCTCAGTTATTATTGCTGATTGAATATTACAGTAAAAAATAACTATCTCTCTATTTGATTAAAATAGACTTTTCAATATCCGTTCTCTTTCTCTCTTTTTAAATCCGTTACCTGTAATATTGTGTGTAAGTGTCTTACAAGGCACGTCTTTTTTATATAACTCTTTGTCCGTCTGGTTTGCTTATTAGTCGACTTGCCACGCGAACCTTAAATGCAGGAAAAATGATATTTCACAAAATGAACTTCATACTCGCATCCCTAAAGCCGCTAACCGTAGCAAAACGTTCAGGTAATGATGTCTACTGTCGGTAACTACCAGTTAGTAACTGTAACCCAGCGGTGGCCATAAATCATGGCACGCCACGGATCGTTACTCTCCCGTTTCCTGCCAATCGATATTTACGAGCATTGAGTTATCCTCGCGGTGGATAATGTTTTCTGCTATTTATGGATATGAGTATGACCTAGTAAGCGGGATGTTAATGTATGGTTTTGGAGTAGAAAGATGGGTTTAGTGTGTTTAGGAAATGTGTTAGTGATACTCATCATAATTCTCCTGCCTGTTTTAGAGATACACATCTGATAGAAAACGTTTACTGTGGGTTGCATTGTTCTCAGACCTTCAGGGTTAAAGTTTTGCATCTTATTGTGTTGGGATAAGATGCAAAATTTGGGAGAGCAGTGGTGGCCTAGTGATTGCGGTCCCGACTAACGAACAGTGAGTCGTGGGTTCGAACCTAGGTAGGCACAATACTTTGTGTAATTTATTTCATCCCCACTGCTCTCAAAACGGTGAAGGAATACATCGTGAGGAAACCGGCATGTCGAAGACGTGTGACATCTACCAACCCGCAGTGGGCACGCGTGGTGGATTATAACCCATCCCTCTCCTAGAGAGGGGGCCAGAGTCCCTGCAAAGGGAACATTATAGGCTGATGATGATTGTGTTTTTATTACAGTTTTCCTAAAATATATTAAGCTTTATCTTCCTGCCCTTGTTCTATGTTGTATTGGTGTCAGCAAAGTTTTTTCTTACATCTTCCTCAGTCAACCGTACTATTTACGCTACCATTTACTCCTTTTTCTAGCATATCATTTGTCACACAATCCATCGCTTGTTTCTCTGGTTTTCCTCTTTCAAAAAATATAAAATCGACGTCATCTAATCAAAGTACCTACCGTCAATACAAAAAGTTTATTTTAAAATTTTAAATACAACATAAATCCTAACTTTTGGCTAACTAAATCGCCGAAAGTAAACTTGTATTTGATTGTTTGATAGACGAGTATCCTACATGCGAAAACATTCCTATTTTTAAAAGTTTATAATTTAAAACAAAATCTCTAGTGTTCAACCAATTACAACGAAAAATAAATTAATTCAATTGTATTAATTGCTGGTTAGCCCCGAACAGTATCCTGTCGGCCTCCATACAAATTGTTCAGTGAACCGACAAAACACAACTGAACATTATAATATCATAGCCATAACAATGACCCACCACACAATAATTGTCCTGTGGCAGCTAAACTGGCACATTCGGATGAGGTTAAAATGGCGCATTTGTGGATTAGGTCCCTCGCTCACCGCAACTATTTGGAGAGATGCAGCCTCAAAATAGCCTCAAGATTGGCAATGCTGCCACTGGTAGTGTACGTTCTCCCTTGTCACTACTAATTAGTGTGTTTGCATCGTGTCTAAAACACGGCCATATCGATCGAGTTTTAGACACGATGCAAACACGCGACCGGCACCCTCTCTCGGTTTTTCATACTTCTCGCATGTTGCAAATGCGAGATATGCGCAGTAGTGCCACGCAGAAGCACGTTTTTGAAACGCACGATAGAACCGATTCCAAAAATAGCCATGAGCGAAGGTCCTTAAATAGCACATTTGTGTGTAGTTAGAATAGCACATTTGTGTGAAGTTAAAATAGCACATTTGTGTGTATAACACGCACTATTTACACGCTGCCGCCGTTTATGTCTGGTTAGATTTCGGTTTGCGGAGTAATGTGGAAATCACGTATGTGAGTTGATGAAGTCATGCTTTGAATTTAGATGACAGTATCATTAGTATCATCACCTGTCTCGTGGAATGCCATTGCTTTATTGCGAGTCACTTTTCGCGAGAAAGATATACTGGTGGTTCAAAATATAATAACCTTTATTATACAGGGTGGTGCCGA
Source organism: Diarsia brunnea (assembly GCA_949774965.1). Classification (NCBI taxonomy): domain Eukaryota; kingdom Metazoa; phylum Arthropoda; class Insecta; order Lepidoptera; family Noctuidae; genus Diarsia; species Diarsia brunnea. The sequence continues at coordinate 21,617,975 of OX458998.1, forward strand.
CAATACGACAATAAATGAAACCACTGGTAGTTCTAGTTCATAGGAACATTATGTTTACCAGTGGTTTCATTTATTGTCGTATTGTCGGCACCACCCTGTATAATATTTCATTTTTTTTTATGTATATATTTCCTCATATTTGCGCAAATTTGTCGGTTGCGCTTGTATTTTTTTTTACTATTTTTGTTTCTCTGGTCTAAATTAGAACTAATACATATTTTGATATTTGCAAATAAGTAATACGAGTATAAAATTAATTTTAAACTTGTTGGTCTAGTGGTCGCAAGTGCAACCGCTCAGCATGAAGTCCTGCGTTCGATTTCCAGTTCGGACAAAGTGTTATTGGGTTTTTCGTTTAGAAGTTTTGTTTTTCTAAGTAGCAACCTCGGAGTCTGGTTTAAACGTAACTTTTTGTTTTTTTTTTTGGTGGGTGGAAAATCATCAAATAACCCCTCCCGCTCTTGAGCAGAGCGAAAGGGAGTGTCAGACTTCTACTGACTAAAAACCACCCATGTTCCTTCTTAGCCCGTCATGTTGAGGCCGCGGTATCTCTTACGAACAACCCGCAGCCCCGACGGGGACTTACTTAAACATAGCTGGGGTGAAATCATTATGGGTGATTACTGACACATGTTTTGAAATCATAATTGGCCTTCTTCAGAAAGAGGTCTGACTCCCAGCCGTGGGGAACTCATAGGCCGATCTTTCTATCCCCGATTATATTCTAGTCGATCAGATTTCGTAGAGAACAGATTAAACGATTTCGGATTACCGAAACCTGTTAACGAAATACCATCGGCAATTATAAAGCTATTTAGAATTTAGATTGCGTTTTAATTGTAGTTAAATTACATTGTTGGGTACTCGTAATTTGTTGAGCATAAATTGATGGGTACTGGCCAAAGTTTTGGAAATTACAAAAATTTACGTCGCCCGATTAGTTTTGTGGTAATTTAAAATCGGTTTCGGTGATAGATTTTAATAATTTAACTGGTTATTAATTAACAAGTTAAACTCAATTTTGTTTTAAAGTGTATTTCTGATCATCATCATCATTTCAGCCAGAAGGTCCTCATTGCTGGACAAAGGCCTTCCCCAAATGACGCCACATTAACCGGTTTCGTATGTTTCGCATACAGCGGATGGCCCCGCAACCTTCACTTCACTTTTTATACACATGAGAAACTATAGCAGCTGAATCATCATCAGACAATAATTCAAATCAATTGAATACCTAACTAACAGCACTCAGTTGGTTTATGCATTCTCTCAAAACCGTATGTAAATTAACGCTTCGAATGTATAGAGTACTGCACTTGCTCCGTAGGAGATACAGTACATGGGTACAGCTCAATTTTAACACATTTCGAACAATAGTTCCACAAATTCTGACTACATTTTGGTTGAACTAAATTTTGGGAACAACCTACATTGCGATTCGGAGCGTGCTACATATCGGTTACGATGTGCTACGACGTAGCACGTTGCTACGAGACATGTAGCAGAGTTGAGTGTAGCATTGTTTTATTGTAGCAAGATTTTATTCGACGAGTTTTAGTTTAATGTTACAATACCTTAGTAATAATAACTATTGACTTCACTTATTTAATATGTACATATTAAATAAGCCTGTGATTTTTTTTAAGATTTTATCATTTTGAAATTCAAAATTGTATTAAATTAAAGTAAGTCAATCGAAGTAGTAACCTTCAATTAAGTTCTATCTGCTAATGAACTCAAACCACATACCTGACCTTCTCACCGAACCAGCAACCATTCCCCTTTAATCCCATAAAACCTTCATACATTCAAAACCCACGTAATCACCACTTACCTTATCGGTAAAACATTTCTCCTTAACAAGGTGCAGTCCGAAAAATAGGGGCTATCTAATTCTACCTTAAGACGTTTTCTAATTAAGGGACCCCATTGAGCTTCATAGAAGGGCGACCGTTTTAGGAATTAATCTGCTCTGTTTGGGTTCGGACATAAAATATTCGTGGGTGGACCGGCCACGGGATATTGTGTTCGATGAATCAGGTCTTAGGTCGGTTACAAACGGGGCGTTTGAGACGTATTTTCGAGAAAAAAAAATTACGTTTAGAGTGATAACTTTCAAGAGAAGTCGGATTACGTTCAAGGTTATTCGTAACTAATACTGTGGACTTTTCCCTTGAGACTTTGTCTTTTGGATACTTTTACGACATGATACTCAGATTAGTTTAGAAGCTAACGACGGAATGAAAGGAGACCAGAGGACGTTTTACAAAATAAAAACACAAATCTGTCTGTGTATCAATGCACAGGCCCAACCCTTAGGGCTAGTAACTTAAAATTTCGCACACGTATTCCTCTTATGACGTAGGCACCGTGGATGTGTAAGAAAGGATTTTTCAAAATTCAACCTCCAAGGGGGTGAAACACCCCGTCAGGGCTGCGGGTGTCCCCGTCGGGGCTGCGGGTGTTCCCGTCGGGCTGCGGTTGTTCGCAAGAGATACCGCGGCCTCGACATGAAGGGCTAAGAAGGAACAGGGGTGGTTTTTAGTCAGTAGAAGTCTGACACTCCCTTTCGCTCTGCCCAAGAGCGGGAGGGGTCATTTGATGATTTTCCACCCACCATAAAAAAAGGGGGAGTGAAACAGGGGAGCAAAGTTTGTATGGAAAATTTTCATTTTTGTTATTTCCGACATCCACACGGGCGAAGCCGCGGGTAAAAACTAGTAAAATACAAAAGCAAAGTTAATTTGAATAAATATTGTATTAACTGATAAATGTAACTGAAGGTTTTATTTTAATGGCTGGAGTGGTATTTACTTCGGCACTGTGACTCAAACAATGTAGGCTACACAAATATTTTGTTCTGTACAGAAATAATCCCTGAACCGAAAAAGCCACTCCACCATGAAGCCGTCGAATATTATTGTTATAGTTTTTTGGCTATTTTAACAAAATGGTAGATGCAATAAAGACCGAAAATGTTTTCCTTTTTTAAAAAAACCATTATAAATATTTACTGCGTTGCTATTTGTGAAATCGACTTTTGAGCGAAGTGGTATTTGGTTATTACTTGCATTGCCCTCCCCCCCACTTTCCTGATACTCTCAACATCATTCTCCTGCATCCGTATTGAGTTAGGGTTGGAAAAGTATGTCTTCTTCTTCCATACTTCTCTATTACTCGTTATCTCAACGGATACCATCATTCTTTATATTGAATATCCTATATTGAATATACCAATTCGTGTATAAATAACAAGGTTGAGTAGTTTATTTATCACAATCCTCAACACATCAAATAACCCCTCCCGCTCTCGGGCAGAGCGATATCCCGGGAGTGTCAGACTTCTACTGACTAAAAACCACCCATGTTCCTTCTTAGCCCTTAATGTCGAGGCCGCGGTATCTCTTGCGAACAGCCCGCAGCCCCGACGGGCGTCGGCCCTTGAGGGCCCCTTCCATGCTGCTGACATCTCTTTGAGGCGCGCGTGGAACACGAACGCGCCGTCGATACGGCCTGTCGTCGTCATAAGACGGACGGACGGCGAGCTAGCCCATCACTCACCGTCCATAGGCCCGCGTCTACAGTGGCCGGAAGTTATCACGTGGCCCCCGACGCCCGGAGCGCCTCCACTCTCCAATGCCCTTTGGGTGACTTTGAGCATGAAACATTTCTCACTACCCTTCGAAAAATACAAGGCCCACGATGCTATGTAATGAATGTAATGTCAATAGAAGCCGGGTGACGCAACTTCAGGGTCCTGAACTTAAAAGGGAACCTCCGGTCCGCCATTAAAAAGGTCCAGTAATTAAGCATTAAAGTAATGACGGCTTAAGCAACTAGGACAATTACTTAGCCACTAAAATAGATTTAATTAAACCGTTGTAGAGCTGAATTTAGTTTACTGGGAATTTATAATTGAATTGAGAAAACAGTTTCGTTGTTTTAAGGGAAATTATGTGTATTTTAATGGTTAATGGTACAAATAGAATTATATCAAGGTGAATGGAGATTTTTAATTTTTTTTTTTTTTAAATTTCACATAACATATTCTGTTATCCCACCATGGTTAGACTGGGAACGTTACAGTGTACCCACATTTCGCCAATACTAGTACATTTATGTGACTGCTAAAGCTTATATTAAACTAGCTTGTGCCAGGAGCTTCGCCCGCGTGAAGTTCGATAATTGTCGCACGTGATCATACGACCGGGATAAGAAGTATTCTATGTGTTAATCTAGGTTATAAACTATCTGTGGTCAAAATTTCATCTACATCCGTTCAGTAGTTTATGCGTGAAAGAGTAACAAACATTCAAACTCACAAACTTTCGCATTTGTAATACTAGTTGGATTTATACATTTTCTAGACACATCTAGAAAATACATAATAGAAATAAGTAATTTAATCATAAACTGTAATCAAGCTAACACAATATGTTGCTTGCAAACTTTAGTGCAAGTTACTGGCAAGTGTGTGTATTACACCTTCAATTGTACATAAACTGTTTTCCTACTCAAGCAAGCAAGCAACACATTTTAATCTTTATGACAAACATATTAATCTTCTATATAGCCAAATAAGCAACGCAACAGTTGTCCAACTCAGCTAGAACCTGGACAAACCCGTAAAATTTAACTATAAGCATAAACACACCGATATTGGAGCAATTCGCTTACACATCGTTATACACGTTTTAATAGTTCACAAACATTGTACGACAATGTTTTAATAATGTTTACAACACTGGACAACAATGTTAATAGTGTTTACAGTAACTAGACAAACAGTAATGTTTGTTTCAAATATGACTTTGTTAGATAATCCATGGCGAAATTGAAAATTTAACGACGATCGATGTTTTTCTCATATTTTTTATGAGCCTTTTAATGGGAATATGATATGACGTTCCCATCGTCGTTCCCGAGCTTTTTGAGACATAAGTAGTGACTTATGTCTCAAAAAGCTCATGGGAACGAGAAAAGAAATAAAATTTTGGTAGAAAATAAAATTGTAATTTTGTTAAAGAACCTTTTAGTCGCAATTTTAATATAAGTGCAAGTCTAAAGGCGCATGAAATTTTTTATTAATACTTGAAAACTGGAAATTACTTTTAAAAATAAGATTAGTTTATGATTTAGAGAGAACTAACATTTTATGTAGTTCGTCTTGAAGTATAACAAAGTCCAATTTGAGTTAGGTTTTTTATCAAGAGAATCTAAACCACAATTATTATACTTTTAAATCTAACATAGCCTGTTTAACAAAATTCAAAAGAAACCAATTTCAGATCGCAACATATTTTTGCAACCAAAAGTCTCGTGTGAAACTATCTTTAGGTTCGCATCATATTAAATATTGATTCTGGTCTTACCTCCGGACTATATTAAGAATGTGTAAAGAAATTTTCGTTTTACTACTTATACATTTATTTTTGAGAAGCGAGTAAGTATGTCTATATAATATAATATGAACCAAATTATTTTGCTGATGAGATTCCCGATTGGTACTTTGTAGGTATGTACCAATACCGATTTGTGACTTATATACTTTAAAAGAACATACTATTAGGTACGCTTTTTCGTAAACTTTCTGACATTACAGGCGCGATGTTGTTTCGAAATAATATACCAATAAAACTTGAGCTGTTAAAGATTTGAAAACATAGCTGTACAAAAAACAATCGCTTGTTCTCACAAACCGAATTATTTTCTTTGACTAATGACTAATAACGCAAGAAGTGAGTTTTGAATTTTATTCACAAACAATCGAATCGAAATCAAATCGAATGTGTCGTATGTCTATTTATTTTTGGCACTACGAAAGCAAGGGAGATACACATACGACATATTCGATTCGGTGTCGATTCGACAAGCTATGCTGTTTTCATTTCAATAGAAATGTCAAAATGAATAGCTTTGCTGCTCCACGTGTATAACGGAATTACCTCTCTAATCCGTCTATTGTAGTAATACCTATAGAACTGTTTAGTAATCTTACCTTACTAACAAGCTCTGATTAAACTCAATAAATACAAGTTATAGTTAATACTATCGATAGGCGTGGTAATTACCCGCATCAGTCGAGAAAGGGGATTATTATCTAAATAGTTCATAATTAATACCGCCGCTGCGATGGAGTTTGTTTATTAATTAATTATTATCAGTTTCAATATGGGATCGTGTTTGTATAGGGTGCTTTTGAAAGTGAGTTCAGAGTAATTTAAATCGTTACTGAAGTGTTTTTTCGGTAAAATATTGGTTTATTACAGTTGTGAACTGCTTAAGTTGTGACCGGGTATTTTAAAAGACATTTCGGTCAGGCGAAAGGTCGGTTCGGTAAAGATTATGGAATAAATGCCACCGTGACGACTAACAGGGAAGAATGGAAAAAGAGAACGAGTTTCGCCGACCCCAAATAGAATGGGATTAGAGCAGGAAAATGATGATGGTCAGGCCCGTCATAGGGTCACAGTTACGCCTCAAAGAGATGTCAGCAACATTGAAGGGGCCCGTCAGGGCTGCGGGTTGTTCGAAAATGATACCACGGAATCGACACAAACTCTGAGTTTATTTCGGCTGTTTGTCCTCAGAGTAGTCAGGTACGAATACCGGCCCCGTCTTTGTAAAACCCTATTTTCAAAACAAACAACATCATTACATATTATAAAACAAAGTCCTGTCCTGTACTGTTTGTCTGTCTGTTCGCGATAAACTCAAAAATTATTGCACCGATTATCATGCTGTTTTCACCAATAGGGTAGTTAACAAAAAAATCTAATTGGTCCGTTAGATAGACTTCCAAAAAATATTGGACGCGTATTTTTCCTTTTTTCACGTAAACAAACAATGAAGACTAGAATACAGTGCTTTGAAATCTTGTGTGACGTCATATTCTAAGATATTAGTATGACATTTTTTAGCGGTGAGTGACGTCACAACCCCCCACTCAAATCTTTGACGCGTTTTATCTTCGTCAATTTTTATTGATTTGATAAAACGTATCCAATATTTTTCGATAATCTAACAGACGGACTAATTAGAATCATATTTTTTTAGTCATTATACATTCATATTGATAGAGTAGTTCTCGAGGAAAGTTTTAGTACATAATTTCACGTGGGCGAAGCCGCGGGCATAAGTTAGTTTATCATTAACCGAAATAACAGTCGCCATCAAACGACTAGAAGTATTCGAATTCACATTAAATTATTGAATCATTTCTAATAAGAAAACTAATCCTCATTCGTTTTCTTTCGCTTGTTTAATATAAGGTTCTTAATACGATCTCAGATCTTCGACCTTATCACAAACACAATAAGATTACTAGTTTAATTCTTAACATACCAAAAACACAAGAAAAACCAATTACAATTTTACTGTCCGTACTTGACAACGAAGCTAATAAAACAGAACCTTCATCCGAAATACAAAGGAGGATGTTAGAAACAGAACGTGAAGGTTTCCTGAAATAAAACACGATTTTTATACGAACGACAATCTGATTACTGAAGTGACAGATGAAACTGGTATGTGTTTTATTTGACACCGGATACTTTTTTTATTGTGAGGAAATGAAATATAAAAGAAAACGCGCCTCCTTTAGTTTTTTCATACGGCTTTTGAGATGTCAATATTAGAGAGAGAGACTCACCTATATTTATAGTGCCGACTCAAGTTCATTTTTGGGGTTCCGTACCCAAAGGGTGAAAATGGGACCCTATACTAAGACTTCGCTGTCCGTCGGTCTGTCTGTCACCAGGCTGTATCTCAAGAACCGCGATAGCTAGACAGTTGAAATTTTCACAAACTATGTGTTTAAGTTGCCACTATTTTAATAAATAATAATAATACTAAACACAAAATAAATTAAATTTTTAAGGGGGACTCCTATACAACAAACGCGATTATTAAACTTGGGTTAACTGTCGTTGTCATGATAACAAGGGACATCGCTCACCAAATCCATCCTAGATTTTTTTGGCGCAATTAGTAGATCTTCGAAAAAGATACTTCCTCCATATTTATGTACATTACCTCCTACGCCAGCCATCTTTGTCAAACCCATTGTTGTATTCTGCTTAATTCAATGCTAAATATGTCATATTTATGTCACTGTAATCAATGTTAAAGATGACTATAATGTCACTCTACATTGAAAAGTGGGGTATAAGATGTCAAATTATAAACAAACTGTAGCTGTCCATACATCTAATGGGGCGAAATGTAGGCATGTCAAGTATGACTCAAGTTCAGTTCACGACTAACGATACCAGTGGTATATTTTGAGCTGAGTGAAAATAGGTAATTAGTTCCTGTAAACAAAGACAGCGCTCTCACTTCCGACAATAAGTCTAGTGTACACGGTTTTTAACATATAATAATATATTATTATACACACAATCAGTCTTACCAAGTATTACCCAGTACTAAATGAATGGGTTGTGTGTCAGATAGACACACAACCCATTTAGTACTGTAGTAGTTGCTCAATGTAATATTCAGCTGCATTGAGTTAGATTGCAAGTCGACCGACCCCTCCATAGTTCGAAAAAGACTAGGAAGACAGATCTTGTTGAATTGCTGAAAAAAATATTTCGACCCAACACAAATCTGTTTTATTTTTTATTTTTTATTTGCAATGGGCTTGCTCTTGACCTCAATCTAGCCCTGAGGGCAGAGATGAGGTCGACGATGGAACGAGCTTACCCAGAAGAAGCCTATTTACTCGCGACAAATCTGTTTTGCAATTAAAAACAAAACGGTTTCATTTTTGTAGATTGTTTTTTGTCTTATACACACTCAAGTTTATTTATAATCGTTCCATAAAAGTTTGAGTAGCCCAATTTAAAGCTACCCATCAATTTTGTATTCTGAACAATTTACTAGAAAACGGACAAACGATGATTTCACGTGTCTCATCCATTTTAACTACAAATTACTCATATTGTATTAATTAATAACAAAAACGAACAACTTTCAAATAAATTATGTATGTCCCTCAAAATTCTCGACCGGGCTAGAATTGAGAATATTAATGAAAAATAAAATCCTTTACAAACCTATTTCGAACGAATATTTGAACTTAACTCTTCAAAAAATCTCATTCATCCCATTTGATCCAACAAAGGCCGGATGGCTTTATAAATTCAATTAATAATAACCGGATCGGCGTCCGTGTATGGAAGATCAAACCCGGGCCGAATTAAAATCAATACTCGGGTGAGATTGTGTCACCCGGATAAACTTGGGACGTTTATAGGCGAACTAATTCGGAAAGCTATTTCTGTTGTGGTTTTTTGTCGGAATATTATGTAATATTGTGAATTGATGTTTGAAATCAGGCGCTTTTTGTGAACTTTGTTTTTGCGAAATGTGTATGGAATAAAGTTTTAGAATATTAATTTGCAACTTTATTAATACGGTACGGTAATATTTGTCTACTATTTTGTTCGAAATAATAGGAAATATAATAATTATAAAATTGATAGAACTGGCGAAATGTGGGTGTACTTTTAGGTACACCTCTGCCTAACTCTTCATAGATACAGCCGTGATGTTATTTATGATGTCACTTTTTCCAGGCAGACAAATAAAAATACAGCTTAAACAAAAACATTTTATTTTACCGTAAACAAAACTATTTGTTTTTAGAAATATAATCCAGACACGCGTCTATGTTTCTGAAGAGAAATTATTATCAATGCTCGCCTAGATTGTATTGTACTCATAAACTTAGAAAAGGGAGGTTTCCAGTCGAATTATTTCGATACCGAGATATTTCTTTTCAAGCGTGGTGAGATCAATTTTAGCATTAGGCTTTAGGCATACCTAGACTGAACTGTTATTTATGTCAGGCAATATTGCTCTAGCTATAAACGTCATCTGCCTAGCCTTTTCCTAACTATGTTGGGGTCGGCTTCCAGTCTAACCAGTTGCAACTAAATACCAGTATTTTACATGGAGCGACTCCCTATCAGACCTCAACAACCCAGTTAATACTGAGTAATACGATTCCCTTTGGTAAGACTGGATGTCAGTCAGACTTACAGGTCACTTACTACCTGTAACGACTGCCATAGAACTATATATGGCAGCCGGGACCAACAGCTTAACGTGCTCTCCGAGGCACTGAGGAAACTCGGAATGTAATGGGTGGTCACCCATCTACAGACCAACCTAGGCAAGCGCGGCTTAACCTAAAGATTGACCTGAGTGGCAGTTATTTTATTTATTTTTATTTTTTCATTTTTAAAAAAACGTTGCCTCACACTAGGAATTTCTCCTGTATCGTGGGTGCTTCCACAAACATATAAAGTCACATACACAAATACCCAGACCCGAAACCACTATCTGCAGGCCATACAAATATTTGTTCCGTGTGGGGATCGAACCCACGACACGCAGCGCAGCAGTCCAATCGCTTACCCACTGCGCCAACCGTGCCTAATTTGCACTAACGTACATGCTTATCATTAAGACTGAAATTGTCGAAGGACTAGGCAGATGTGTGACTATGGTATACCAATATTTCTCCAAGTATGTTTTCAATTCATAATTATAATAGGGGTCGACCTTATTGCCGCCAATACGGCACAAATCCACTCGGTTTATTGTTTTATAACATCAGTACTTGTTACTTGAAATAAAATGAGGTAATTATGGCATTTATTGCGCCAAATAGTAGGGAGAGTAGTTCTCATAAATATACGAGATTCTGTGTCTTGTATGTGTGATGAATGTGATGATGATGAAATGTTTGTTTAACCTTTTTTTTTTTTAGGCGGGTGTAAAATCATCAAATAACCCCTCCCGCTCTTGGGCAGAGCGAAAGGGAGTGTCAGACTTCTACTGACTAAAAACCACCCATGTTCCTTCTTAGCCTTTATGTCGAGGCCGCGGTATCTCTTGCGAACAACCCCGACGGACCAACAAGGCACTCAAGATTTGTTTTAATTATTTGGGATCTAGATACAATTTGATGGCACTGATTAGTTTTCTAGTGAATCGATTGATTGGTTTATCAAATATTCAACGACTGTTACTGAGTTATCACAAATTAATTAGTTTGTTACTTGGTTAATTAACCCATAGATTGATTCTCTGAACGCGTTGATTGATTCAGGGATTATCGCGGTGATTGATTCAACAAATTCTTGACTTATTATTCGTCTTTGAATAATTGTTGTGCTCTTCAAGGTAACATCATCGTGTTTGCCAGGGCTGTGGGTTGTTCGAAAGAGATACCACGGTTCCGGAACACAAAGGGCTAAGAAGGAACATGGGTGGTTTTTAGTCACTAGAAGTCTGATACTCCTTTCCGCTCCACTCAAAGCGAGAGGAGTCATTTGACGATTTCCAACCCACCAAAAAAAAACAGGTTACATCATCATGAAACTGAGATCAAGACATCGGAACCTTGTTAAAGCTCTGTCAGTGTCGATGTGCCGTATCAATGATGACACTGACTGATCTTAAACTCGGTTTGGTTGTGCATTGCGTTGAGTTAAATTTGTGAAATCGGCCCTTGGTGATATTAACTGCGTACTGGGTTTTACTTTTATTATATTATATTTATACTGCATAGCAGTAATACCACCAATAAATAGTAATAATTGTACTAATAGTACTGCAATACAGCATACTGGCATTATATTTATTTTCATCATCCGTATTCAAATTAATATTGCCGCTGAAACGTCGCTAAAACCCCATCAATCGCTATAGAAGTACCGAATATGATGTTGACTTATCACTTGTTAAAATTTGCGAAACGCAAGATCTACGAGCGATAACATCTGTGGTTGTCAAGTTATAAAATAATACGACCGCATCTTCCCACTTTTATATACACTTACAAATCGTAAATTCGCCCTGATTCTCGTTGTGCTAAAGTAATACCAACGTTGAAACAAAGGTATACAGTCGATTTTGCTATTGTCAGCGGTTCTTTTACTTATTCCATGTTTGGAACTGGACTACGGATATGACGTCAGTGACCTGGATCTGTCGTGCACTAACAATACACGTCGGTATTCGCCTTAATCGTTTTTAATCAACCTGCGAACTGACGCGTCAGCTGTATGTCAGGGTGCAATTATTTTCGACTTACGATCAAGTGCTGATTACCACTATGAATTTTTGTTTCGGTTCAGGAAAATCCACGCAAACGAGGCTAAGGTTCGCCTTTGTTAGTTGAATGTGTGTGTTTAATAACCTGGTTTATTTGTAATAAAAGCTTGTAATAACAGCATTTAATAATACTAGGAAGTTTTAAAACGTGAATGAGAATGATGAATATTTATTAACATTTTCGCGGAAAATGTAATTTACAGTGTGTAATCTGAGACTCACATTTAATTACATACAGCAGTGAGTATATTGACCTCCATTGGAAAATACATATCTATGTGATTCAGCTGTGGGCTTAGGTAGACCAAATTTTTTGATTGATTGATTCAAACGGATTCAAGAAGCCTATCAAAATGTATACGTTACTTCTAGAAATGACCTGTAAAGTCTAAAGTAGTCGTTCCCTGTCACTAGTCGTTAAGGTATTAAATACCGAACTTAGATACATTGAGTGTCACTTGCCACTCTATTATGTTAGTCAAAGTATCTTGGGAATTAATATTGAAACTCTAAGTTTACTTTGATGTCTGGCATCTTAACGCTAATTTACAGAGATTCTAGCGACTTTATCATTAACACTGAAAACAGGATATTTAGCATGTTTACTGTATGTTTTGAGTTCCTGATATTTCGGCGCACCATGGTTACGGATAAACTGAAGTTATTGCGGGTATTCATGAGCAGACAAGTCGGTCTAACCTCTTTCTTACTCGCTTCTTTGCGCTCGGTACCGCTACCATTGTCACTCACAGCTCGATTCTGACCCCGACACATGAAACTCACTGTGTTTTATACAGTTGTACCATATACTTAAGTAATTATTGTCAGATGCCTCCTTTCATGCCATATTATACATTAAACAGTCCATTCATCTTATCTTAGGTCTTCCTCAAATGATAAAGAATAATAGCTGTGTTTCATTATTGTTAAGCTAAATTATTTTGTAAACATAAGTCTTTCAAAACAAATTATCTAAATGGCGGTCTATTACACCACATTCACAGATTAGACAAACAACGCCGTCACACAAATATACACTAACAGCGTCTCTAATTTTGAATATGAATAGTTACAAGAGACGTGAAATGTTGAAACTTATCTCCGAATCTCGGCTTAAAATGGCTTAAAATTACTGTATATGGCCATGTCCAAGCTTAGGCGACTAATTGGGAAACATCCAACAAACTGACGCCAACGTGCTCCATTTTAAAATCTCAAAAATGTTTTTAAAACGTTGTCAAAGCACAAACCTAAAATGTTGCTTTTAGCTCGGCTAAAAGCGTCTCAAACACATTTTATCTGACCGTACCGAGCACGCCTCTATTCCCATGATATTTTGCCGAATTTCTACACTTCATTACGAATGTATGTACTGAAATCCTGACATTTCAGGATTTCCGCGTCGGCTTGAAAATTTAATATCTACTCCCCAAGTTTTTCATTCGCGTTGGATTTATTGAGGACTTCTGTTATTTGCTTTTAATAACATGTATTTTTCACGTGAAAAAGAGAGGATTAAATTTGATGCGTGATTTTTGTTCGACGTGTCAGTTTTGTGCACGTGAATATATTCTGCAGTGAATGAATTTAATGAATTTATTTTAACTGTAGCATTGCCTTTTGTAAGGACTCTGTTTGTGTGAATAGTATTGAAATGCAATTCAATAAGTTACTGCAAAAGTATTATAAGAACAAACTTTTATTCTATATCTGGAGAAATTCCTACTTTATAGTTTTATTTTTTTATTTTCTGGCAGTTAAATATTAATATTATCAAAACCCCATAAGTCCATCGTTTGAAGATATTTTTAATAGTAGTAGAACCATTGATATAAAAACTAAAGATACGGTCGTCCGAACATTTGCTCAACGCGTTCGCCATACAGAGAATCGGTGTAGTCTGCTATTTAACGTAACCTTGTATAAGCGGCGTGGTATTTTCGAGGTATAAAGAACATAAATAAAGCGTTTAATAAAATCTACGACCGCACCCGAAGAGAGCCGATCGTGGACTAGTTCACTTCGGCTTAAGAAATACCGTTTTAGGACCACGTTCGAGGCGTCATTTTTACATGCGGTCCGCCCAGTCCTTACGCAGTAATATAAATGTCAATGAGTAGAACAGACAGACACGTAAAGAGACTTTGATACATGAATTCATAAGAGTAGGTAAATATAAAAACAAAACAGTTTTAACAAAATGTACCAGGAACCGAAATACGAAAACATTAATTAACATGCAATCATACAGAATCATCGGAATCACGATTCTCGTCCCATACAACAACACAATTTCTGTTCCATATTATAAGTTTAATCCGATTAAAAATTCGTCGAGTTTGTTCGTTATAATTGAGACCGACTTTAATAAGTTTGAATAACAGAATGGAAATTCAATTTGAAAAATCTGTTAATTACCGTGTGGAGCTCGAGGCACAATAATAACTGCCACTCTGGTCGATATTCGGGTTAAGCCACAATTACCTAGGTTGTTCCATGGATGGGTGACCACCCCCTGAGCTTCGCAAAGCACGTTAGGCCTGCTGTTAATTAAAATCATTGACAATGGTTACAGTTAGTCAATGGTCAGAAAGCTACATTACAATAGGGGATCGGACAAAAAAAAACTAATTAGTCCGTCAGATAGATTTCCAAAAATTTTTGAATAATAATAAGAATAGAACCATTTTGTAAACATAATACATAAACAGGTGCATACCAATACATATATATACAGATATAATTAAATAAACTAATAGATATTTTAATACATTCAGTAAAAAACGAGAAACCTTTTAATAATTACCTACTAAGACTAGTGACTTGATTGAGAGCAATTCAGTCCGATTTCAAAAAGTATTTCCGAACTTTCCTTTTGAAAGCCAACTTGCAACTTGCAACTTACTTTTATCTTCGTCAATATTGATTCATTTGATAAAACAAAAAACACGTATCCAATATTTGTCGATAATCTAACTGACGGACTAATTAGAATTATATTTTTTTTATTCTGTCCGAACCCCTAATCTCTGTTCCATTACAATTATTGGTACTGATACTGACGCGGTATTTCCCTAGACATATGAGGTTGCAGACAGTAGGAGTATATAACTATTATATTTAAACACTTGCGTATCAAAATATTGATATAACATCCCATAATAAAGTACCAAGCAAGCTTATTTCATTTATTGGTTCATTGCCAATCCCGGGATATTACCACGCTGCACTGTTTGACCGACTTAGCCATTGAACCTCGAAACCGTTGTAAGTTTTAAAAACAAATAGAAGAAGAATTAGTTTATTGATATCCAAAGCGCATAAAAGTCGGTCAAGTGCGGATCGGACTCGCACTATGAAGGACTCCGTACCATCGTAGTAGGCGCACCTTTTGTTTTTATTATTTTAGTTTTTTTTTTATATAAAAACGTTGCCCCACGCTAGGAATTTCTCCTGTATCGTGGGTGCGTTCACAAACATATAAAGTCACATACACAAATACCCAGACCCGAAACAACTATCTGCAGGCCATACAAATATTTGTTCCGTGCGGGGATCGAACCCGCGACACGCAGCGCAGCAGTCCGATAGCTTAGCCACTGCGCCAACCGTGCCGTCGATGTAGCGGCAACAGAAATACACAGTTTGTGAAAATGTCATTTGTCTACCTATTACAGATCATGAGATACAGTCCGGTGTCAGATAGATAGACGCACAGCGGAAACTTAGTAACAGGGTCCTGTTTGTCACCCTTTTGGTACGGAACCCTAAGAAGTAATAAGAGAATTTTTGCCTTTTGTGTCAGCAATCTATTCTAGGCCGGCGCTGCAGGTTGTTAGCAAGAGATACCGCGGCCTCGACATGAAGGGCTTAGAAGAAACATGGGTGGTTTTTAGTCAGTAGAAGTCTGACAATCCCGTTCGCTCTGCCCAAGAGCGGGAGGGGTTATTTGATGATTTTCCCAAAGTAAAATAGAAGATAAGTGAACTTTGGAATAACTTAACCACCTTTTTTTTTGGCGGGTGGAGAATCATCAAATAACCCCTCCCGATCTTGGGCAGAGCGAAAGGGAGTGTCAGACTTCTACTGACTAAAAATCACCATGTTCCTTCTTAGCCCTTCATGTCGAGGCCGCGGTATCTCTTGCGAACAACCCACAGCAACTTGACCACCTTTAGGTTGAATTTCCCTTGTTTGTCATGAAACGACAAAAAGGCTTAGACAAAGTGATATTCAATTAGCGTTATCGATTATGGAAAAGCCAAAATGTATTCATCTTCCTAGCCTTTTCCCAACTATGTTGGGGTCGGCTTCCAGTCTAACCGGATTCAGCTGAATACCAGTATTTTACATGGAGCGACTGCCTATCTGACCTCCACAACCCAGTTAATACTAAGTAATACGATACCCTTTGGTAAGACTGGACGTCAGACTTTCAGGTTACTGATTACCTGTAACGACTGCCAAAGATTGATTTATGGCAGCCGGGACCAACAGCTTAACGTGCTTTCTGAAGCACGTAGATAACTCGGTATGTAATACGGTGTACACGGTGTGTACGGTTCGGTGTGTGTATTGTGGCATGTGCTAAATAAATATATATTCTTTCTTTTTTTTTTTCTTAATGGGCGGTCACCTATCCACAGACCAACCTAGGCAAGCGCAGCTGAACCTAGAGATCGATCCGAGTGGCAGTTCTTATTAAGCCACGAGCTGCTCAAAAAGCCAATATGTATTATAATCTCATTATGCTCGTATAGGTTAATCCTAATGAAAATAGTTGTAGAATGACAAACGAGAGGGTTTTATAACTATGTGCTTTAGTTACATAGTTCCCACCCAGATAAATATATAACGTATCACAATCAGTATGAAAACCAATCGTGCATTTTTTTGACTACCTACATCATAAGCCAAACCACCAACCAAACCAGACCAACCAACCAAACCAACCAACTATCCAAACCAGTAACTATAAATAATGGACTTCGGTTTTGTTCCTAAATGTCTAGAATAAAGTCTTTGAGTTGTACGAGGTAACGTTGTTGTGTTCCCTCTGCTGGAATGTGTCTCAGGCCTATCTATAAGAGGGTACGGGTTTGTGTCCGGTGCTGGTTGGTAGATATCGTCACATGTCTTCGACTTTTTTAGTCCGAGGACCTGCCGGTTTCTCCCACGATGTATTCCTTGGCCGTTTTGAGAGCCGTTGTAATGAAATAAAAGAAAGAAAGAAAAAAAAGTAATGAAGAGAAAATAATGTGCCTGCCTGGGTTGGAACCCACAACTTACTGCTCGTTAGTCGGGGTCGCTACCACTGAGCCACCGTTGCTCTACCTTTGAATAAAATTATTTACAGGATATTGATAGGCCGTTTGCAAAATCAATTTAAATATCAACAAAAGTGGAGTTTCCATGAACCCGAATCATAAATGCATTAAACCACGCAGCATACTGGTATTATTATCATATTATATAGGTTGTAAAAGTACCCTTAAGGCAAACTAAAGGCACTTGTTCTCCCCACCACTGCGATCAATTTTTTGTTCTAGACCATACCTGGGAACCCCCTAGTTACGGAGATATTGGGGGTCAAAGTTCCAAATTTTTCACAGTTGTTTTTGTAAATACTAGTTTTTCAGGTTATAACTTTTACTTAAATTACCTCCATGACCCGTTTACTATTCAAAGCATCCAATAGCACAATGTTTTAAGAGTGCTACAATGAGTTTTACCGTAAAATGTGATTTTTGACCCAAAAAAAAAAAAATTTGGTACTTAGTTTGATGTACAGAATGCTTGGTTAACGTCTGTGTGATGGGTTGATTTACACCCTGTATATCGAAAAGCCAGTGCAGCGACTCAGTTGAATCCAAATACATTTGATTAACGATCCAAACGTTAATCGTCAGCCACTCGATTAATGACTCGATACTACTCGATACTGAGTAATGGACTTTCGGCTCGACTGAGATCCGACCATCTATTATTGCTGCAGCTTAGTATTGGTTTAATAGTGGGGTAGGGTTGTAGTGTAGCTGTGTAAACATGTATTTGCTTTTGTAGGGGCATAATCTATGTATATAAATAAAATTTAAGTGTCCTGTGTCTGTTTAAATTGTCAAAATAACAGCTTTTTACTGAATTTATATGAAAGTACAACAACGGTAGGTTCATATAACTGTATTCCGACTGTAAAGTTCTTACAGTTCGTCAACTCTTTGTGCTCTACTCGGTCCTTAAAAAACATTCATCCCTACCCCCTCCCAACCAGAAAAAACGTACCTTTATCCCTCCAAGTACTCCTCATAGAACAACCTTTGCCAAACATCAATATCTTATTCTCAGCTCTCTCATTTACAGAAAATTTCATAAACATCTAAATATACTTGTTCTGACAAAATGGGAAGTTAAACAGAAACTCACTGAGTGGCTACTCCAACAAGATTATGATCACACAGAATTACTTTTAACTTACCTAACCTAGCATTTGCACGCTCATGCACATACGGACACACATACACACACGCACTCACATACACACACACATGCATTCACACTCACAAGACTATCAACAATTTAACTATTTAATTTTATTCTTCATTATAATTTTCTGATAATTGTTTAATTATGGATGGATAGATCGACAGTGTCCTCACTTATTAAATATGTAATATAAGGACTTAGCCTTTTGGCCGTCAACTGTCTCTTAAGATACAGGTATACCCTAGTTTAAGAGACAGGGAAACGTATATTGTCAACAGATGTACCATGTACTTCATAAATTTGTTCTATCATATAATATAGTTCATAAACTTGTAAAACTATCTTGCTGTTACTAGTTTAAGTTCTTTTTCGCACCATCTGTACCTTCTTAATCAATAAACAATTATTATTATTATTATTATAAGAAAAAAACTTTGTTTTTTAATTTTTTTCTCTCAGATTTTTCCGAATAAATAACAGGTGGGCGCCAGTTTTGACGATTAATTTGATTAATCAATCGTAAGTAATCTTTTCCTTCACAACATAAACGACCGCTGCTATCAGAAAAAAATGCGAACTTTTGACAATGTATACATAAAGCTGGCCCAGCACTTAGAAAAATGCGAGCTTGAAAAGACAGAAAAAAGAGCTGTCAAAATAATGTGACATTCATTTTGTAACAATCCTACATCAAAATATTTACAGCGAGAAATAGGTCAGTTACTACAGAACCCGGCAATTGTCATCCATATAAAGGTCTTAGAAGTCTAAACGTTCTAGCTCTAATGTGGTATTAAGAGTATTTCGGTGACCTTTTAGCCCAAGAATAACCCAGCCTAAATAATGTCGCTATCCGGCTAAAGTTAAGTCTATTAACAGATACCCGGACCGTTGCCTAGCAACAAAACAGTTCGCCCGAAAAGACAGCCCGTTAAATAATTAAGCGTCATTTACTTCCCTAATGAAATTGACCTCATTTCGTATTTCTTGTACAATCACAGAGCACTAAAATCTTTGACTAGGTTTTAGTAAAAATCTTTGTGGATTTCAGTTTGTCAACGTGTTATGAAGGCAGTAATTTTAGTGTAAAACTAGCTTGTGCCAGCGGCTTCGCCCACGTGGATTTCGATAATAGTCCCACGGGATCATACTACCGGGATAAGAAGTATCCTATGTGTTAATACAGGTTATAAACTATCTGTGTTCCAAATTTCATCCACATCCGTTCAGTAGTTTTTGTGTGAAAGAGTAACAAACGTTCATCCATCCATACATCCTCCCAAACTTTCGCATTTATAATATTAGTTGGATAGGATTGCGAAATAACAGATCGTGTTCGAAACACTACACTGCGCTCTAAAACGCAAATCGTCGACGTGGCTCAAAAGGCGAACTTAAATGGGACTGGGCAGGACATGCCTGTCTCATATTGAACAAGCTATGGGCCCGTAAAACTCTGGATTGGTGCTCTGAAACAGTGACACAGGGTCGCGGCAGACCAAGGAGGTCATTGATGGATGAACTGAATGTCTTCATTGAGAATGGGAAAGAAGTAACCCTGGATCGTGACCGCTGGAAGGAATGAAGGGAGAACTTTTTTTCTTTTTTTGGGGGGTGGGAAATCATCAAATGACTCCTCCCACTCTGGGCAGAGCGGAAGGGAGTGTCAGACTTCTACTGACTAAAAACCACCCATGTTCCTTCTTTGTGTCAAGGCCGCGGTAACTCTTTCGAACAACCGCCAGCCCCGACGGAATGAAGGGAGACCTTAGCCCGGTAGTGGTATAATATGGGCTAGGTAGTATTTATGGTTCAAAGCGATCTGTTCCCCGAACAATAAGTCACTTTTTTATTTGAAAAATATCATTTCTCTTCAGCCGGCTGTGGTGAAGCCCCACTCAGTGACTGTAAATTCATTTACATGAACAATCAGTTCTTCTGGTATTTTAGGCTATTTTGGGCTATTTCTTGCCGGTAATGATACAGCACGGTTTCCTCATAAGCCTAAAAATAGCTTCCATTTTAATAAAAACAAAAAGCCGTGACTTTTTTGATATGACGTCATAATTTTAAATGAAAAATGTAAAAGGTTATTATTTAAAAGTTTCCCGGCTTGAATGTGGGGCGCGCACGACATTATAATATTGTAAGATTACGTGCACATTATACGGTTGGCAAAGTTTAAAGAGCTATGTGATACGCAGAATTTTGTCGCAAAAATTAATTTCGCGTAACAGGAAAATTGACTCTGGCAATGTTTATAAAATTAATAAAATTTTATTAGGTTGGTAATTATAATAGCGTTTTGACGTTTATTTTGACATCAAGAATTTTTTTTTTGTGTGAATAAAAAAAATTGGTGCCTAGGTCATAATATTCCCCGTCGGGGCTGCGGGTTGTTCGAAAGATATAACCACGGCGTCGACACATAGGACTAAGAAGAAATATGGGTGGTTTTTAGGCAGTAGAAGTCTGACACTCCCTACCCGCTCTGGCCAGAGCGGGAGGAGTCATTTTTGATGAATCCCAAACTTAAAAAAAAAGTCATAATAATAATCTTGCTTTCAGACGGAGAATAAGATGACCTACTTATTGTGAACGCTTAAAGGATTAAATCAGATGGATGGATCGTCTTATTCACAGTGAACGGGTTCCTGGTTTAACACAGACCTATTAGTGTCTTAGCAATACGGAATTAACTTGATCTGTATGTTTATTTAAACTATAGACTATCTCGGCCTATGATTATGCCACATATTTTAACCATAATGGATATGGTTACTAAGCTAGTTTGTGAAAGCTAAAAATCAAGTTTATGTTAGCGAGAGTACTTAAAACACAACATAACATCACGCAGTGTACCTTGAATGGTATTTTTTTAAAGGATGAGAAATCATCAAATTACTGCCCCCAGAAGTGAGTGTCAGACTCCTACTGACTAAAACCCAGTTCCTTCTAATACCCTTAGCGTTCCAGGACCTAACTTTTAAACAATTTCCACAACCACCTTAAATAGCACCTGCCCACAATACTACATGTATTTAATAGTTTTTTTATCATAATACTGTTATATATTTTTTCATGCAAGTCGATGTGTAGTGTGTCCTATTTAACATGAAGAAATATTACTTATTTAGATACAAACTACCCCCGAAAACAAGCCTCATACTCGCAAGGGAATATATCCATAATCACTACCACGGTAAATGAATTAATGATCGAAATATGTTGTTATTACCCCAAAACCAGTCAGATACGTCAAACAAAACCTGAGCTTATGTCATGAAGAACAAGGTTTAAATTGCGGGGAATAAAACCCGTCACGCCTATCTGGAAACGTGAGCCGGCAACATCGCGTGACTATCATTCTCAGCAGTGACGTTAAGCCAACATTTTTAATTATTCTATTCAAAATATAACTCCGTAATGAAGTTATCATTTAATGTTTTAACACCATCCACCCAGGGAGTGATTACTTTTCGAGCTTCAGTAAAATACTCGTAAAAGTCGTAACTACGAGTTTGTTAATTAATTTGTTAGAAGCGACTTTGTCACAACTTCGTCTGATGTTAAATATTTTATGTTTATTGCACAGTTTTGATATAATTTGTAAATTAAGTGGTCATTCGCGCTCGTGACTGGGATTTAATGAAATATTGATTGGGTTTTTGTTTTTGAAACTCTGTATTTATAACACAACAACAGTTATATATAGGTTTCTTTATACATAGAATGACTGATTTGATTCTGACTTCACAGGTCATTTGTAGGAGGTCAAAGTTCTAACAAATTATTTATACAACTTTTACTCAGATACCAATCACGAAATAAAAGCTCAAACGTCATAAAAAACAACGATTTGAACAGTGAAAAAAAATCAAAACCACTTGTTCCATTAAAAAAGAGTTACGATTCGGAAAATTTAATTAAGCATACAATAGCGCAACCGTTTTTATTAAGCTTAGTTTACACTCGCGACGTATCGCTAACAGTTGTCTAGCGATAACAATAACTTTGACTATGAAACACTACAGGATTCGTTACATGGATTTTTGCGAACAATAATTTTCTGTTTTTTCGCTGTTATACAACACTGTTTATAGTCACAACCGATACGATTGTCAACAGACCGAAACATGAAACGCTACAAAGGCGAAGAAGAAACAATATTTGATTTTGTATTTGCTTTCTTTTGGTTTTATCCATGTAAATAATACTGCTGTGTTCTTTGTTTTTGTATACCCTATTGTGGATACGTGGTGTTACGTAGTTAAGTGAAAGAGAACTGTTAAAAAAAAGTAAATCTATTTACATAAATTAAAAAAAAGGTCCTGACTGACTCATAAATAACCAAAAACTTTTTTTTTTGTGCTGGTGGCGAAAGGGAGTGTCAAACTTCTACTGACTAAAAACCACCTATGTTCCTTCTTAGCACTTCATGTCGAGGCCGCAGTATCTCTTGCGAACAACCCGCAGCCCCGACGGGAACACCCAAACACTTGGACCAAGAAATCTGAAATTTCGCACAGAGGTTTAATTTATAATGTAAACAAGGAATACGGAAGGATTTTTTGCAATTCAACCCCTAAGAAAGTTAAATAGGGGATGAACGTTTGTATGGAAAAGTGACATTTTCACGAGGGTGAAACCGCGGGCAAAAGCAAGTCTTAATAATGTTGCCTATTGTAGAAAATATTAAGCTAATATTGGCCAATATTGGCTTAATATTTTTTACAATACAAACAAAACTAGATGAGCATATTATAAGTATTGCGAATTATACTCGATAGTACTCTTATCCAAACTAATTTTTATTAATATCAGAGATAGGATCCCTAATTAAATGGCTAGGAGTTTTATTACATAAAAATCCAATATATTAAGCCCGGCTTATAACAGATAGGTACTCAATTAAGTGCTCTCGCTGTTCTCAAGGGACACAGAGTTATAAAACTTTTCTAATTTCGATTTGTCAATCAATATTTCGGCTACTTCTTAATGTCTTAGTAACTTTGTATCATGCTTGTCAGTGCTTTCAATATAAATAAATTTTAAACAACTCAAAAAAGAATATCTGTTTTGTTGTTACTGTCTGCAAAATTTGTGTTAAATAGTAAAAAAACTTAGGAGAAAAATGAGGAATTCATAGAGGTAATGTCGCTCTAACGTAGCAATTTAGTATGTTCCGTTAGCGTTAATGATACTTGGTCGAAAAAAATGTCCATCTGTGACTTTGCCACGCTAAGATCAGCGAAATTACACATATGCGAGACTTTAAATGGGCTCCCATAAAACACCACAACTTGAGTAATGAGACATAATCACTAGGTCGACAATGGGGTTACTTATGGCATTAGTATGTCCCAAAAGAACAATAAAGCTTCCCTAAATTAAATGGCTCACGAAATTCGTCAGCGAAAATTCTCATTTCACTCAAGCTAAGACATTGTTAACAACAAACTCCTCATCACTAAGACAAACAATTAATCTTAACCCCCATTACAAAATTAAACAACGTGTCACTTTACTTAAGCACTTTAAACTGTATCAAATTCAGCATTATCAATTCGGGGCAGGTACAGGTGTGTCAACCTCAGAACGCACATAGCGATTACGCGATATGTCGCCCGTGCATACTAAGCTTAACTGTCAGAGTCGGGTCGCGGCGTGGGGGCCGCAATTTCCTGTAACAGAACCAACTCGACGCGACCGCTTCCTGTTGGAGCGGACAATACGTTGCGGTTTTAAATTAAAAGCAGTTTTTAGGAACGTCCGTTACCCAGCAATGGTGAGCGTACATTGCGAAGTTTTAGTGCGCGTTGTAATTTTCCTCGGAGGTATTATGGTAATGCAGTTTCTCGTTTTTGCTGTAATAAAAGGAGTTATGAATGAGATGTTTTATATGGGTTTTAAGTAGTTCGTTTTTTTGTTGATGTGCACACAATTTACTTTGTTGTTACGTATGTTTTTCACGTTCTGTTTGTGTCGTTTTCTTGCTGGTGGTCCTTTTATCATGCTTTTTATTTGTAACGAGGTTTTTTGTCCTTTCTACTTGTACTGAAGTAAAGTCCATTCACGCTAAAATTATAAATGCGAAAGTTACTCTGCTTATCTGTTTCTCTGTTACCATTTTAAGCCATAAAGTCTGCACAAATTTCAATGAAAATAGATGGCCACTACCTGAGACTCTTCAAACGAAACGTTATCACTGTATAAGTATGTCATCGTGGGAAAATTATCAACTTCTGCGTAGGCAAAGTCGTGAACAAATAAAAACGAAAGAAGAAGAAGAAAGCCGCTGAGCAAGTAAAAAATAATTAATTACGTATTTTTACATTTGTAGAAGCACTCATAAAAAGTCAAAAGGTCACTCATTAATTCAAGTAGACTAAAGTTGCAATGGACAATTTTAATCCTTATTTATGTTCTGTTAAAGCATCTTATCACCATTCTTATAAAATCCCAGACAATCCTAACCCTTAATATCTTCTGCTCAAATACAACTGGATCTTTTTCACTTACAACGCTATTGAAGCAAGTCATTTGTCAAGCAACTATAGCCCATATAACCATAACTATAGCATTGACTATAGAAATGAATAGACACGTCTGGCGGGAAATTGCAGTCTCATGGCCCATGTAGGCGCATTGAATCGTACCACTGATGTAAGAGCTCCGGAGTGAAATGACGAGCGCTGAATTAGAATACAGCGCTTTGTGCTGAGTGGGAAAAATGGGAAGACGTGAGATACTTATTCTGTACTAGCTATTGCCAGCGCCTTCACCCGCTACAGCTCGAAAATTATTCCAAAGGAAGATAAAATTGGGGTAGAAACTATCCTATATCACAGATATTATAATACTTCGTACAGATACCCAATCCCATACAAAGAAATGACACCTCCCTAAGTCAGGCTATTGCTCGGGCTATATTGTTTCCTACATTATTTCAACAGATGGCAGCACTAGCGTCTCACTAATTGCCACAGACTGCAGTTTTACAACGCCATCTAGGAGATCACCTCGATACTAGATTGTTTCGATACTAAGTGGCATTGCATTTACTGGATGGCGCTGTTTTTATATAGATTCTCAACATGCATCGCCGTGCGTTCAAGAACGAGTACAAAATGTAATAATAACAATACAACATAAGTCTCGAGTTGGCGGAACATTTCCTTTGTATGAGTGAGTTAGCAATATTCACGCTGCGGTGAATGCTTGAGTATTTCAATGCTGGCCAGTGCTAGGTTGTGTGTTGATGCAAAATATCGTTCGAGACTGTAAGACGTATGTAGTTTTTTTTTTTTTAAAAAAAACTTTGCCCCACACTAGGAATTTCCCCTGTATCGTGGGTGCGTTCACAAACATTTAAACTCACATACACAAATACCCAGACCCGAAACAACTATCTGTAGGTCATACAATATTTGTTCCGTGCGGGGATCGAACCCGCGACACGCAGCGCAGCAGTCCATTGTTTGAGCCACTGCGCCAACAGTGCCGTCATAGTTACAGATTATAATCATCAGAATCATACATACAATCCTCCAAGTTCATGAACATTCAAATTTTCTTACGGTTTTTGGATTTTGCAGGCCAGTGCTAGGTTGTATGTTGATGAAAATATCGTTCGCGATTGTAAGACATAGTAAGTACGTTTTACAGTCGCGAACGATAATTTTAACTTCATCATACAACCTACCACTGGCCTGCAAATTGCAAAAAACGTAAGAAAATTTGAATTTCGCGGGCTACCCTCAAGGACATGAAATGAATCAGGTAGGTAAGTACTAGGAATATGACGATGTAAGATGGAATAGAAAGTAGGAGTACCTACATAAATATATAAAACACGAACAATTTTTTTTAAATAATTATTTTAATATTTCAATTAACTGCCTAAATACTTATCAAAACGAATAGCACAGAATAGATGATGTACTAGCGTCTCAAAATCAGCTGATCGAAACGCGCCAAAATAATAAATAATAACACCGCAAGCGTCGAGGTCAATGCCTGCAATCGGTCAGCGAGCGTCGCGCGGCCTGGTTGCGTCCGCGTTTATATCGGCTGCTTTTGTGGTTTTTTATTTTGATTTTACTTAGATTTTTTCTAACCGTGACAGCTTCCGAAAAAAATGTTTTGGTTTTGTTTCATTTATGTTTTTGATATCGTTTCGAAACACGTGATAAAATTTCGCTTACTACCTAATTAAATTTGATCCTATACAATATGAGTTTGGCAGTCGTTACAGGTAGTCAGTGGCCCAAAAAGTCAGACAACCAGTCTTACCAAGTGGTATCGTATTACCCAGTAATAACTAGGTTGTGGAGGTCAGCGGGCAATTTAAAACAAATAAAAATTAAATTCTTAAAATAGACTTTATAATCATAACCATAAAATCCACTTTAAGAATTTAAAATTTTTAACGTGATTCAAATTTAATTATGATTCTGCTAAAGCGGCCATTTTAAACTCCCTGATAAGCAATCACTCTATGTAAAATACTGGTATTCAGCTGCATCCGGTTAGACTGGAAGCCGACCCCAACATAGTTGGGAAAAGACTAGGCAGGTGATGATATACAGTATGAGTTTTTGAGTTGACCTTATTTATGGATGATGGAGCAAACACAGGCGTGAATCGTGATTACTAACGCAGTTTGTCTGGAAGTTTCGTCCTGAACTTTTTTCACGGCAAAAACAAATTTTTAATAGGTACATAATTTATTAAACTGTTTGATCTTTAAGTGATATTCTGATGTTTATGGAAGGTATGGTATTATATCTGAAAATATATAGAACTAGCTGACCCACGCAACTTCGTCTGCAACACATAATATAGCTTATAATCTTTCTAGATAAATCGACTATCCAACTTATTAAATTGAGCTATATCGTACTCGTAACAAACAAAAAATCTTACCTTTCCTCTATAAAATACCTATTAGTTTAGATTGACTTCGATTATATTATTAAAGTAACAATTACTATAGGTATCTCTTACTGTTTAATATACAGTAACACCTTGTACTTGTAAACATTATGGTGCAGTAAATATTTTGAATTTGAATTTCTCCGGAGCCCCCAGAGGCCTGGGGATTTTGATCCCCACGTATGTACCTACCGCACCGGACCGAATGACTGCCACGCGCTAGTTATTTTGTCGCCCGTATATTTTTACATTGCGATATCTTCTAAGATATTTGTTTAAACTGTATAGAGTAAAGGGCACAAATATTCTATATTAAATTTCCGTGCTAGCAAACACATTTATTTAGATATAGATTAATACCATATGGGTTAAATAAGCTTCGCAAAATATAATTCTTTTTAACCTAACATTTTAATATAAAAAAATGGTTACAGTGAGTCAATCGTAAAAGATAAACATATGCTGTCGCGGACTTTGTTTTAGAACTTTTAAAGAGGAACAATTCCTTCCTACATGATATTTACGTAACTTAAACCGTTTTCGCAACGCACGCAACGGAAGCTCTCAAAAAGGAATATCTTTTCCCGTTTTTGCAACATTTTTCATTTATGCTCCGCTCCTATTGATTGTAGCGTGATGTTATATAGCCTAAAGCCTTCCTCGATAAATGGACTATCCTACACTAAAAGAGTTTTTCAATTCCAACCAGTAGTCCTTGAGTTTACAACGTTCAAACAAACAAACAAACAAACTCTTCAGCTTTATAATATTAGTATCGATAAATATATAGAATCCACACTATATATCGCTTCTCAATCAGACACAATAATTTGTGGAAGCCGGCCGGAAGCCAGGCTGCAATTGATGAAGCGATATAATATAGTGTGGATTCTCGCGAAACAGATCGACATATTCGTCACAATCCTTAAGAAGCCAGTTGGTCTCGGGGCATAATACGCCAACTGCCAGTCCTGTGCTATCGAGTTCGAACCCAGTTACTTATATTCTTTTTCCTCGTCGAGACATTTAGTTTTAGATTTTATTTTGTTATTATTGTTACATTTTCTTTTGTGTGCATGTTTTTTACTTTTATTTTCTTTCTGTTATTTAGTTATTAAGATTTTAGTGTTTGATTTGAACGTAGATCTCTGTACGCTCAAACATTATTATTTAAATTTAGTTTCTCAGTAAGTGAATTATTGTTAATTCTTGATGAGGAATAATAAAGTTCTTAAACCATAAGGAACTCCTTTCCAAAATCCGTAATTCAAAGCCAGGTCGGTTAGATGAGAACAAAAACGCACTCGAAGAAGATAAAAGAAACGAGCAAACAATATACATATGTCAACAACTGCAATTGAGATTTGAGAGTCAGACGTGACGGAAACAGAATTGACATTTGACACTGACAGAGAGTAACTACCTACTTGTAGAACGTTTCGTGTTATGTAGTTCCGGGTTCAGTAAAATAAGAAAAACATGTAATTATTTACCTTAGAAATGATAGAAGATTTGTTATATTTCTATAAACAGTAATATGTATGTTTTTATTGTTTAAATTTAATTAAAATGAAACAACTAAACGTAAATTAGTTACGATTGTGGTTATAATTGTATGTGACAAATTGAGTAAAACGCCATCTATTGCATACCGCTTTAGAGAAAATGATTTACAGATGTCTGACTTTTGACAACTTTATCAAACTATGGGTGCGAATTGAAGTAAAAGTCCTCCTTTGTCTTTTTTGTTGAAATAACTTGATAAATGAGTGTAAATAGATAAATTAGCGTTAAACAAGGAACTTTTGATTTTTGCTAATCTTATTTCGGCCGATATCTACCGTATAACACATTTTAGTGATAGTTAATTTCATTACTGCTACCTATGCTGCCATCTATTGTTTTTTTTCAAGACTAATTATAATTTGTTCGAGTTGAGACCCCATGCCTATATGTTAATCCAGGGTAATTATCTGTGTACCAAATTTTGTACAAATCCGTACAGTAGTTTTTGCGTGAAAGAGTAACAAACATCCATTCATCCATCCATACTTACAAACTTTCGCGTTTATAATATTTGTAGGATAACAATTTTCGAAGTGAAAACTTCTTTAGCGTTGTGCACTTTTTTTGGTAAAATATGTTAAACTCGCGTCAGGAGGACACGTGACCTCATCTTAAGACGGCGCAGGGCGCTTGTACGAATGTGTCAATTGTCATAAATTTTAAATGTCGAGTTGATTTAAAATACTTGTAATAGTTCTGAATTGTTAATTTTTTTATGTAATATAAATTGTCATGTTGTTGTTGTCTGGCGAAATGTGGGTGTACTATTAGGTACACCTCTGCCTAACCCTTCGGGGATTACAGGCGTGATGTTGTTGTGTGTGTGTGTGTGTGTACGATAGTGCAATGAATGAATATTGTACTGATAAATAAAGCAATTCGTGCGAAATTATTCCCTAACCATTACAGAACATTCAAAAATGCACAATGTTAATGTTCAAGTTTTCACTTCTGCCCCGACTCCCGTAGTGCAACCCGTTGTTTTTTTTCACATACACATAAATACATACACTAAATTATAACAGTCGTGCGGATCAATCTTCAGGTTAAGCCGCACTTGTCTAGGTTGGTCTGTAAATTAATGACCATTACATATCGAGTGTCCTCCGTGCCTCGAAAAGCATGTTAAGCCAATTTTCCCGGCTATCATTGTTGATCTTTGATTGTTGTCATTTGACAGGGGGTCTTATCGTATTTAACCGGTACTAACTGGTTTGTGGAGGTCAGATTGGCAGTCACTCGATGTAAAATACTAATTGTGTGTGTAAAATTCAGCTGAACCCGGTTAATCTGGAAGACTGGAAGCAGACGATGATGGATACATTCATAAATAACAAACACCTTTTTCCCATGTGGATAGGCAGAGCCCACAGGGCGCCACCTAATACGATCCTTATTAACCTCCTTTTGCCTCGTCCACGTTGATACATCTGGTCGTTCAAACACGCCAGTTGCAAGTACTACACACTTGACCCTTCTGAAGAACCTCACCAATAAGGTCAGCTGTGTATGCTTCTGGAGTCTCCCGGCGTTGCCACTCAAATTTCTCTCATAAGAAATATTTTTTTAATCTATGAGTTTTATAAAATCCGAAGACACTGAGTTACTTTGGCATTTTTAATTGGGCGTAGTACTGGCAAAATGTACCAACTCATATATTTTTAACCCGTTGTAATGTTATCTGAACCCGTAGTATTACATTACATTATAGAAACCAAGCGGTAATTACAAAACAAATTCCAGTCTCCCTCCGAACCGTTTCATGCAAACCCGTTAGATTAACATCTAACCAAAAATATAATATAATAATAGTGGTGTGTATCCCCGTAGGTACACAAAAGGTACAATACCTACCCATTCAGAATGTATGAAACAGCAGTTTTTTATTCATTATTTTAGATATTATCCGATAGCAAAAGCTTTTCATATTCATGAGTTCTATGACCTCTTAAAATAGTATATACAATATCTACATTTTTCTAAAATTGCCGAGGAATTTTGTACTGGGACAATAAAGATATCGTGAGAAACATAACCCTTTCCTTGCAGTCAGGTAAAAAAGAGATCAGACCAGAGCGAAAAATTTCTTGCCGGTTCTTCTCCTAAGGAAATCGAATAAGCACCTATCTGTGGACGTTGCCAAAGTGGCAAACACTTGCGTGCTACTAAATGTTGCCCACGGCCTTCATTATATCGATTATAAAACATTATCAACCTATATTCGAATCGAATTTTGTTAACAATTTCATGGTTCCGATTTTTTGCACGGAAACCTAATCCGTTTTCTAAAATAAATTATTAGTTACTCTTTCTAGCAGCAGCTATAGCCTGTAAAAATCCGTAACAAACGAACCGAGAAACCGACAAAAAATAAAAACCGTAAAAAAGTACTGTATTTATTTTCATAACCATTCAGCAAAAAAACGGTTGTTTGGAAATTACAAACTCACACATTTTCATTTATTTGCATAGACCAAATATTGTTCAAAACTTGGTCTCCCGTGAACCAAATTTCATCGATATTCTACCGTTAAAACATAGGATGGTACTAAAGAGATACTTTAACAAGTTTCAATAAACAACCTATTTCATTACTCGCTACAAACTCCAAACTCGGTATTCAATAGTAAGTAGTTCCAAAGATATGGATTGCATTGCTACCAAGTGAATCCCAGTTCTGTAAACGTATCAGCTTATTGTTCTGCAACTTGCGTTTAATTGGAGAACAGATCCCTAAGGTGTGCTGCTATTGGCTCACAAACGGACTAAGTGTGCAACTATTGGCTTGCAAACTGACTACATTTGCTGTGCTGCAGTTACCACGTAATATTGTGCCTGGAGCGGGTAGCAATGTACTTTTAATAGAAGCGTCTGTGTTTTACCACAGTTTTGCTGTTACTGATCCTAAGTTCTATGAAGTTCTAAAACAATTACCATGTATCTGGATTTTTTGCGGGCAAGATGTTAAAAATCTTTTACCTATACTTCTTATTTTTGTGACTCCTTCCACAAAAACATAAACACACAGATTTATAGTGCAGTACAGCCCAAATTAAACCAATGATATTCGTATGCCACGACTAGCGGCTAATATAATTATACTGAACTATGCTATTTCATTTCACAAATTTATGTCCCACGAATAATTAATGTCTTTCTCTTGTCCAGACAAAGTAATTTTCTTTCAGCGATAAGGCTGCTAACCCGCACTGGACCCGCGTGGCGGATCATAGCCCATCCCTCTCCTAGAGAGGAGGCCTGAGTCCCTGCAGTGGGAACATTATAGGCTGATGATGATAAGGCTGCTGGTAAAGCCTTATATAAAGTATCATCATCTGCCAGCCTTTTCTCAACTATGTTAGGATCGGCGTCTAGTTTAACAGGATGCGGTGAATACAAGTATTTTACATGGAGCGGCTGCCTATCTGCATTCAGCTGCAACCGGTTAGACTGGAAGCCGAACCCAACATAGTAGTATAGTTGGGAAAAGGCTAGGCAGATGATGATGAAATCTGTCTGAAACACTGTTCGATAGTGTCGTTGTGATTTCGAAATGATTTGTCCATTTAATGGCACTTTTGAGCACACAAAATATAAAACACTTTATTTTTAAAACAGACTTAACATATCATACATTATTTTGATAAGCACTGTGAAATCTTTTGAAATTCAAATTTCAACGAAAATAAAAGAACTAAAAAATTCAAATCTTCGTCTCAACTTAATCTTTTACAACAGTTTCACTGCATGAGACATTTTCAAAGGTCGACGGCCATTCAGCAGCATTTTATTGCAGATTGTCCAATTTGACCTCTAGAATGGCCGTGGACTATTTTATGTAGCCGTTTTATGGGGTCGAAACATGCTACAAGGACATATTAAACCTACGATACTATCTGAAGAAAATTGTACAAAGAATATTTTTTTATATTTTGTGTGATGTAAATTGAGTGGTTCAACAAAAATAAAAACTTGTACTTTCGATAAGATTAGGAGACAGACCGAAACAATGAAAAGTTTTGACGTTTTATTGTAAAAAAGATTTCTTAGAGAAGACCTTTTTTCACGCTACGAATTTTTTATTGTGTTTGTTCAGTGTCTTTCGTGGGATTAACTCGTTGTAAGCCCGAAACGTAGATCTACGCGAGGCATCATGAAACTTTTATTGTATCTCTGATTGCGACGTCTGACTTTGTGATGATGTTGAAACACTGCGCGACTCCTACTGAGCCGATAAATCAGCTGCTTACTGTGGGTCATTAAAATAGTAGATTATACAATACAACAACTGAAAACAAGCCGTGCCTCCGATTAGGATATTATTATCTCATCGGATAAAATAGACAAACTTCGATACAAAATGTTGCCCCAGTGTTGTTCCTTTCTTAAAGTACACGATCCTTGTTAAAATTTAAGTAGGTTTCACAAGCAAAATTACCTAAAACATGACACCAGATTAAGGCGAAAGGTCAAAACAATTTTCTAGAAAAAGATAAGTCATGCCAAACACGACCTTAAACACCTTTAGAGCACTAGACTAGATAAGCCACGCTGAACCTCAACTTGCTCACCCGACTTCAAGCATCGTTAACTCCTGAACACTGAGTAAATATCATTTTCACATGTCATTTGTCCCCTTATCATAAAGACCGTAACTCTAGAACAGAATTTGGAAAATTTCATTTGATAAAATATTTTTAGAAAAATCTCTTTCCAATATTCTTTAGTACTGGTTGTGTTTATTTGATGTAAAAGATTGTGGAGTCAATAGGTTAAAATGTCTTCCCAGAATTTCTATGATGAAATATGATGTAAAAATTTTCTTGTTACCCAGTTCAAAGAAATCTTGAGTTTTAATGTAATAAAATTTGTGGTTTTTGTTTTATGATTTGTGTGTGTGTTGTTTGTGGCAACGCCGGGAGGGGACGCCCTAGAAAGACATACACTGATCTTATTGGTGCCGTTCTTCAGAAAGGACAGGTGCGTAGTACTCGTAACCGGCGTGCGTGTATGACCAGATGTATGAATGTGGACGAGGCAAAAGGAGTATGTAGGGATCGTAGCAAGTGGCGTTCTGTGGTTTCTGCCTCTATGTGAGTAAAATTTGTGACAGATTTGTCTATTATTGGAGTAAGTTTAATCCTTATAGCATTTGAGGAACTCAAATCAATCTCCAGGTCAAACCGTGCTGGCCTAGGTTGGTCTTTGGATGGGTGACCACCCATTACATTCAGAGTTTACACAGTACTGGGTTGTCGCGGCCTGATAGGCAGTCGCTCCATGTAAATTACCAGTAATCAGCTATAATTTTTTTTTGTAAAATATTTTGTGCGCTCAGAAAGAGCAGAATTAATATTACCGGCCTGAACGGAAAATTCGATAAAGAAAATAAACAAGTTGACATTTTTTTCTTAGTGACAGCTTGAATGGCCTACTGCCACAATAAAAACAAACCATTATCCTCAATCGACTGCGACCTTAATCACTGCCTAACAGGGTTGGTCATCATTATGTTGGTAGTAAACAGGTTCATTCTGATGTCCATGTAAAAAGGAGATGGAGCTATTCAAGCTGCATAGCGCTATCCTCTTTTTACATGTTTTACTCTTTGACAGTTCAACATGCGGACACGAGTTATTCCAGTTGACCCCTCAAAAAAGAAGACACGCTAGATCAAGAATCCCCTAACGGGGACATGAGAATATGAATTTTAATAGCTAGTCGTTATTATTGTATTTGGCAAGGATTCGAACCTGTTCCCCCCTTCCCCTGACCTAGGAGGATTTCTATTACATACTTTTCCGATATAACCTCTTATAGAAGACTAGCTTGTGCCAGCGGCAACGCCCGCGTGGAGTTCGATAATTGTCCCACGGGATCATACTACCGGGATAAGAAGTATCCTATGTGTTAATCCAGGTTATAAACTATATAATTATGTTCAAAATTTCATCCACATCCATTCAGTAGTTTTTGCGTGTCCATCCATACATACATCCTCACAGACTTTCGCATTTGTAATATTAGTAGGATTTATATGTGGGTAGATTAGCCCTGGGACTCGGTTTCAATACAGCAAAAGTTGGTGTTACAGAATTTCACTTCACTTCTGTCAACACAAAGCAAATGTGGATAGCTCATAATTTATTATCAAGCCAGTGTAGTGTTAGTCTCGGGGGACACTCCACCTGTGTCGGTATTAGCTAAATGGAAATAGCTGGTGTTGTGGTGAATAGATTAGTCAGTCAGCCATGTTGATAGCTGGAATGAGGTGATTAGATAGTGTTCTAATATTTAGCTACCTCGCTTATGAAGATCTAAAATTGTTTGCTTGTTATTGTTTGTTATAAATAAGCATCACTTTTGTACAATTTTCTGTGACATCATCATCATCATCAGCCTACAATGTTCCCACTACAGGGACTCAGATCTCCTCTCTAGGAGAGGGATGGGCTATAATCCATCACGCGTGCCCAGTGCGGATTGGCAGATGTCACATGTCTCCGAATTTTTTGGTTCAAAGACATGCCGGTTTCCTCACGATGTTTTCCTTCACCGTTTTGAGAGCAGTGGTGGTGAAATAAATTACACAAAGTACTGCTTGCCTGTGGCTGGTTCGAACCCACGACTCACTGTTCGTAAGTCGGGGCCGCAACCACTGGACCACCACTGCTCTCATTTTCTGTTACAATTATTTCTTTTCTGTATTTAGCGTGTAAATAAATTGTTGCACACGCTATTTGGTTGTTAAGAAAAAAGTACTTTACGGTACTATCACGCGGGCTGCGGGTGGTTCGAAAGAGATACCGTGGCCCCGGAAAATATAGAGCTAAGAAAGAATATGGGTGGTTTTTAGTCAGTAGAAGTCTGCCACTCATTTCCGCTTCCGCCCAGAGCGGGAGGAGACATTTGATGATTTCACAAACTCCAAAATAAAGAGAGAACTTTCACTCAGATTTCAAGGCCCTGTTAAAATCAAACTCCAGTTTCCTATAAGCATCATTTTTTTTATATTTTTACTGTTAGTTGCAGTCACCATTTTCTAAAACAGATTCAATTCGCAAAGGACAGCAACAGAACTGGTCCCATTCACACAATTCATCCAATTTATATCGTTGTATGAAGCAGTTTGCATCTAATGTAAGTGTATGTACGCAAATGTGTTTGTAAACACACACTCACAGAAACCAAACACAAGCCCCAAACGGTCCAGTCGCATTCAATAAAACCGTATTTGCGATAGCTTAATGTTTCACAGAACTAGATTGCAAATAACGAAATACAAGCGAATATCGTCGTTTAGAAGTAAGCTGTTTTGCGGAATTGGCTTATGTACCAACCGCATCTTGGCTTACGTGAACCTGCTTGTAGGTTGCTGGATTCTGATATGCAACTATGCACTTTATTTGGATATGATAATACTCGTAATACAATGCAATGCTCGTAGGCAATGGCTGCGGTATATTCGTACCCAGGGTGTTTCATATTTTGCAGTAACTGAGATATTACAAGCAGTTGCTCCATGTAAAAACAGGTCTTTAACTGGATCGCGGGAGGCACCCCGGGCGTCGCGCGTCGGGGGCCACGTGATGGCTTCCGGCCAGTCCGGACGGTGAGTGATGGGCTAGCTCGCCGTCCGTCCGTCTTATGACGACGACAGGCCGTGTCGACGGCGCGTTCGTGTTCCACGCGCGCCTCAAAGAGTAGAGACGCCCGTCGGGCCTGCGGGTTGTTCGCAAGAGATTCCGCGGCCTCGACATGAAGGGCGAAGAAGGAACATGGGTGGTTTTTAGTCAGTAGAAGTCTGGTCTGACACACCTTTTCGCTCTGCCCAAGAGCGGGAGGGGTTATTTGATCATATTCCACCCGCCAAAAAAAAAAGGGTCTTCAACTGGATCCGTTTATGTTGGGTTAGATCGACTTTCGGCCGATCTCAATGTAGTTCGAAAAAAGCTGTTCTTAATCGCCTAGTCATAATTATAAATATTTCAAGCTTGGAGTCGTCGTGGCACAGAATGTGTGTTTTATACATAACAATATCTGAAGAATTTTGAAAAAAAATCATGGACATGGGAGAGATCCCATGTTTTCTTTCGCCGTTTAGAATACTATGTTTTGTACAGAAACTATTGAAACATCCAAATTGATATTAATCAACCCTTAGGCTATAATGTTTGGGCTGCGGGTTGTTCGCAGATACCGCGGCCTCGACATGAAGGGCTAAGAAGGAACATGGGTGGTTTTTAGTCAGTAGAAGTCTGACACTCCCTTTCGCTCTGCCCAAGAGCGGGAGGGGTTATTTGATGATTTCCCACGCCCCAAAAAAAAAAAAAAAAAAGCTATAATGTTTAGCGCAGTGACTGGGCGATTGGTATCAATATAAAAGTCAGTATCTTATCCGTTAACAAATTACTCAAAGCACCGTACAACAAAAAACAAAAATCAAGAAATAACGGGCCTATTTTTATTTACTTACAAAAAATCCTGTTGAAGTGTATGTGAGATCTCCCTAAAGACATCCAGTATCCCGCTATTGTGTCTCTCGACTTATCGGCTGGTGTAAACCGGGCACATTGTCCGATCGCGTACAATGGGCGCTGATACGCTTCAGGAGTAAGGTCGTGTGTACACTACATTGTTGGCCGTGTAATGTCACTTTCTTAATCACGTTTCGGTAAAATGTTGGAGAGTTATCTTGCGTGCGGTGTAACCAATCGATTCAGAGGAAGATGGTTTTGTGTTGAATTTTGAAAGGTCAGCTATTTTCGTAATTTTGATTCGAAGTTTCTTAGTAACATAACATAACATCACGCCTGTAATCCCCGAAGGTTTAAGCAGATGTATACCCATTCATACACCCAGCACCAGTTCCAGTTGGTACTCGTACTAGTTTTTTAATATTTTGTTAATATTATTTTTTTGAAAATGTTTATTGCAAATAATTATGTTGTAAAGAGATTGGAGTAAGATTATAACAGCAGATCATGCTACACTATAATCTGTTTTTTTTCCAATTTGTAAAGTTGGTGGTGAATTTCTTTCTAACCGATTGCAGCTAAATGTTAGTTTTATACAGGGAACGATAGCATGTTTGATGTTCAAATGACAACCCAGATACTTCGTACAGTACCGGCGATAAATATTGCACATCGACCTTTGGAGATACTATATACGAAATGACTGTTCGAGACATCTCTTTTCCGCTGTGCTTTTATATGTATATAACTGCCGCAAGCTAGGTCGGTTCGAAAATGTTTCACGGCAAGCTAAAAACAAAATAAGAACTTAGTTAACGAATAAATTGCATTAATTTTTCCAAAGGTCGTTGTGCAATATTTATCGCCGGGTACTGTAACAGAATATCGCTTAGTAAGACTGCTTTAGGACATTGCTACCATTAATTAAGTATACACAGACCTATTGTCATAATCTTACATTCGTTACACATTAATTCTCATCACTTTCTCAACCACGTCAAGCTAACCCGTAAAAAAAAGTAAAAAAAAAAAAAAAAAAAAAAAAAAAAAAATATACAAACCCAAAAATAAATCATTCAACACCGAATTTTATTACACAACCCGAACTATTCGTCTGCTTGTCCACTCGCTATAAATATTCAAAGAATACATATAACGCATTTTATGTGCGGTAAGGAAGCGGTTCCTTTGGGAGAGGACACTTTACGACTGCTGTTTACATGTTTAGCTCAAGCTTGTTTATCTGGAACGTATTTATTGTACCAATAACTCAGGGTTCGTGGCGTCTGATCAGCATGGATAGGGTTAACAAATACGTTTGGTGAGGAGATAAATAGCGGATCGAATGTAGGTTGGCGGAATAGTGAGTTCGTGGTAGGGGCTCAATGGTTGTGGTGCTCGAATTTAAAGAGAATGGAAACTGTAGTTTTATTTGTGGAAAGAGATTTTAGTAAACCTCCAAGAGTTGCGACTCGTGAAGTAATTTATTGTTGATGCTTATTTTTCTTAGAATGTCGATGGAAATCCTAATTGTTTCGACCCAGAATTTAGTGACAGTAGCAATCAATCAGTTCTTGTTACGTCCTGAAATAAGGCAAGCTGAACATAGTATTCAGCCATACTTTCTTATTTCTTTGTGACCCTTTATTTCCATTTTTCCTTAGAACTATTCTGTTACGCGTTCATGCGAATACGAGAGCACAAGGACTGCTAATAGCAATAACTCTTGCACTTCTTTATACGAGTTGTTTAGGTACTCGTCACTTAAATTTTACATAATGAAATATAAAAAAAAATGTAGGTAATACTTTTGAACAACGACATTAATTGGTTATACCAACCTCTCCGATGAAAGCTCACAGAATCGGATACCTCATATTTATTTTTGATTTAATTAGGTATAATTTGTGGCTATTTAATTAATTATTTCTGAATATGCTGGCCATGTTTAATTATGGTTGTTAACAGGAGCATGATTAATAATTCAATTACGGCCATTAAAGTATTGGTTTTGGGCCGTTTTACGTTATTTGTATTTAATATTGAATTTTATCAGAGGGACTAGTTACGTTCATTAAATTAACCTATAAATTAAACACCTAGAAACGACGCTGTTCCTGTTTTGACACGAACTCATTACAAAATGGAATGTATAGAACTAAATAGTATTTTGTATAATAAAGCCGAATTCTAAGGCGAATATGATTAAAGACGTGCCTCAGTTTTGATTGAACATGTTCTAATAATGAGAACAGGACGTGACGTAGCGACTTTCACCTGTAAAATACAAAGTTCAGAAGGTTTGGTTACACTGCTAGAAAGAGATTACTATATACATTAACACTTGTCTCGTTAATCGTGGACTGAACTTAAGTTGGACTTGACACGCCTACATTTCGCCCCATTAGACATATTGACAGCTACAGTTTGTTTATAATTTGACATTAACACCCACTTTTCAAAACCGAGTGACATTATAGACATCTTCAACATTAATGATCTTTAGCATGGATTAAAACAGAATGCAACACTGGGTTTGACAAGGAGGGCTGATGTAGGAGGCAACGTGGATATAGGTACAGAGGAAGTACCTTTTTCGGAGATCCGCTAACGCTATCAAAAAATTCTGGGATTAATTTGGTGGGTGAATTGCTCTTTATAAAACAAAAGTCTGTGAATCCTGGTACAGAGCAATAGTTGTGCTCTGCATAAACTGCAATAACTTGATGAATATCCCATAGCGCAATCAACCTATAACATTCGCAATGCTGAAACACCACTGTGAATGGGATTAGTACCGGGAACTTCTGTGCAGGTTTTTTTACGTCTTTGGCTTTCGATTTTTTTGTTCTAGGACATGCCAGTTTTAACACAAAGTTTTTGTCTCGCACAGATCACAAAATAAAGTGTCTGACTGGGCTTGAAACTACAACTTAAGGCACGTGGTTTGAGGCTGTGATCACTGGGACACCGCTGTGGTCACTTGTACAATAGGGTAGTTGACAAAAAAAATCGAATTAGTCCGGCAGATAGATTTTCAAAAAATATTGGACACGTATTTTTTCTTTTTTCACGTAAACAATAAATGAAGACGATACAGTGCTTCGAAAAGTCGCGCGACGTCACAGTTTGGTACATTTTTTACCAGAAAGTGACGTCACCAGCTTCAGTCATCAGCTTCGTCAGCACTCACGATCTTTGACACATTTTATTTTCGTCAATTTTTATTAATTTGATTAAACAAAAAACACGTATCCAATATTTTTCGATAATCTAACAGACGGACTAAACAGAATCATATTTTTTTAGTCGGTCAACTACCCTATTCTATTAACTTTATGATTTTATAAGTGAACCTTCTAAATCTACCTGCTTAGTTATCGTTGTACCTCGCGTTTCATTGGAATTGATTGTAATGAAATATGCGATCATGTGGGTGTTTTGTGTATTAGAAAGCCGTGCTTCGCGTATTTTGTATATAATATATCAGCGATATAATCCGTTATAATCTGGGCTACTTCGTATATACCTACCTACTCGGGAGAAGTTCTTTGTCTGATAAAATTCTTGTAAACATTTCAGCCTCTTTGTTATGTTTACTAAAAATATGAATCACAATTTCGTATTCCGAAACAACAAATAAGATCTACAAGCTACATGCTTTATACAAAATTTTTGTGTCTTTTATTTCCCACGCACTGTTTTCGTAAAACAATTACGAGCAATATTTTTATTCTCATCGCCCTTTTTGTTTGTTACAGATAAACCAGTAAATGATCTACAGAACCGTACCAAAACTGCAAAATGGTCGCCTTATAGCAGTCAGCGGCCGGGGACATTTGCTCGGACGGTGGCGCTGGAAGCGGAAACATGTTAATTCTGATGATCATACATTTCATTACGCTACCAGTACTAACATCTAGGCTCGTTAGGGGCGAGACCACAATGGATGAGAAACAACCGCAACCACTCATCAGTTCCCGAGTAGTGAGGACTAAGTACGGAGATCTCAGAGGGTTTATAGTGACTCCAGAATCTAGGTTCTTAGAACCGGTCGAAGTCTTTAGAGGCGTGCCTTATGCATCGCCTCCTGTAGGTTCCCTGAGGTTCATGCCTCCAGTTTCCGGCGCGCAATGGTCAGGAGTCAAAATCGCTGAAGAGTTCAGCCCAGTATGTCCCCAAGTGCTTCCCGATATAAGAAACGAGACCGCAGTGTTGAAAAGAATATCAAAAGGACGGTTAGAGTACTTGAAAAGAATACTGCCGTTCCTGACAAACCAGTCTGAAGATTGCTTGTATCTGAACATCTACGCACCCGCTCAAGGTAAGTCCAGTTAATGTCTTTGGTTGTTTGTTTTCGTCCGAACAGAGTAGATAAAGATAAAAAAGAGTGCTTACAAATCCGATTAGCGTCTCAGAACTTAACATTCAAATGGAAAAGCAGGCTAAGAGATGCCGTGCATTGTAATGTCCCCGCTATAAGAAAATTAACATGTAAATAAATACAAAGCCAGCTCTCTTTGATTACTGCTTTCTCCACGGATATCTACCTAGCTAGAAGTGCTATAGTATGAAAAATGTGACCCATTTCTGAAGGAATGCCATCAAAATGTCGTCACCAACACAACCTCCACTTTCTCATTCTTGATAAATTTATTCCCTTACTTTGTTGCGACAAAGTGGCAACAGGGATGTATAAACAAGGCATTTTAATCCAAATTTCGTCAGGCAAGCATTACACTCGTAAATTGAGGGTGGGAACAAAAACTTGATTTATAATTTCAGTTAAAACCTCCCGAAGCTCGAGTGAGCTAATTTTCAAAAAGACTTTTGTCCCTGTCTGTGGAGGTACACATTCATTTTAGCAGTTGGCCGGACAGGGATATTTTTTGAATGGCTGCGGGCGGGTATTAAAAATAAATGAAATGTCTTTTATTACGGAACCCACGGATGTGACTAATTGGAACATGAATGGCGGTAATGATGTTGCGTTTCTGCGTTGATTTTTGGTTCGTGCTGGCGTTGTACAATAGAAGAAACTGGTTTATATATCTCATTTTACTTTTTGAGGATCTCCAATTTAAATATGTATGAAAAGAAATTGGCATGAGAGATCTTTTTGACTCCGTTTTAGGGTCGAGGTTTAAAAATTACATTATTAAATTTTGATTTGTTTATCACATTTCTCATTACAATAACAATACTATACTTTAAACAAAAATAACTTAGACACAAAAGATCCGTATTACTCCTTCATAAGCCCCAAAACTTTTAGAAACCAGCCACTAGCTCTTACCGAAACTACGAACTAATTACGGGACTGCCCAAGTAACACAGAAAGCATTTTAAAAAACAACTAGTATACTTATGTAGAGCTTAAGGTCCGTATAAACTCTTATAATAGTTCACCGAACGTCTTAAGGCTTTATATTGGCATTTGAAAACCATTGTCATGCTTTACACTGTATAGCGGTTGGACAGTGGCATGTCAAAATGCTTTTATTAACCCTAGAAAGATAACCTACGTCGCAGAGGCGCCTGCGTGGGAAACATATTACTGTAGTTTTTTATACGACGCGTGTATTTGTTTGTCCTTCTGAGCCAACTCGGTCGTCGGTTAGCCCTTTCACGGGATAGCTGTTTCCTTGCTGTAAGTTCTATAGTTTTGTTTATATGACGAGTCTCGCGAGGCGTATGGTTATCTTTTGTGAAACATTTAAGAATTAATTAATTTGAAATTATTTTTTTTGATGACAGATTTTTCTTTTATACTCATTATATTGTAGTCATAATAGCTTGTAAGAAATAACTCAATTTTTTTAGATGTTATAAGTGTTTTTGTTCCTGAAGCATAAGGCTGTTGATTTATGTTAGAGGTCTACTCATTTGGTTTAAAATTGTTTTTAAATAAACAAATTAAATAAAAATGTATTGAAAATTGATAGTTTATATTACACCTTTTAACACAATACCATAAATCATAAATATTTTTTATTAAATCAATTAAAAAACACGTATTATAAAAGGGTGCGCCTCTGAAGCGTATGGTTATCTTTAACGTATGCCGTGGTATGGTTATCTTTCTAGGGTTAAGCCTTTAGTTTAACTGCAGCAAACCACAATGCAGCTGTACAGCTTTTAGCTGTTTTCAGTGCATTTGGATCAACAATAGCATTTTAAGTAGTAAAATAAATGCTTAATACTGTTTAATATTATAAACGTGAACCATTAAAATGCCATGTTAATCCAGTACACAGCTTTCAGCTGTTTTTGGTGCCTTAGGGTTTACAATAGCATTTGGGGCCGTAAGATAGTGCCTAATGCTGTTTAATAGCATATACTTGTACCATTATAATGCACCGTAAAATTATTAAACGGCTTTGAGCTATTTTGAGTGCTCTTTGTTGTGTTGTGGGACTTACAAGTGCTAAGTAAAATCCTAATACTGGTGAATAGCATAAACGTGAATCAATATAATGCTTGCATTTTTAAAGGTCACCTGAGTGCTGTTGTCCGGTTAACAGCTTTTTAACCAAATACACGTGAGCTATTGTGATGCGTAAAGCCATATATACATTCACTTTAACATAACATAACATCACGCCTGTAATCCCCGAAGGGTTAGGCAGAGGTGTACCTAATAGTACCACCCACATTTCGCCAGTTATGTTTAAGTCCCATGTAATAGGGGGCGAGCCTATTGCCATCAACCGGGCACAAATCCAGACTCCATGGCTGTTACTGATAAATTCCTGATGGAAAAAGCAAATAACACTTTGCCCGACCCGGGAATCGAACACAGGACCTCATGCACAGCAGTCGCGCTTGCGACCACTAGACCAACGAGGCAGTCACGTTACTGTATTCGTAAAGCCATTAATTGTCGGTCATATTGGGGAGAAACACATTTTATTAAAATCAACAAAACAAGATGTACATTAGTATGTTTGCATCATCATGAATACTAATTATATTTCATACCACTATTACATACGTACCAATAAAAAATGTTATGTGAAGTACTTCCTTAAGCTTTTTATTTACATAGATTTAAAGGGTAATCAACAATTTCTTTGGCAGGTTATTATTTTTTAAATTGAATAACCTGCCAAAGAAATTGTTGATTACCCTTTAACCTCTCAAGTACCGCCATTAGTTACGTCAACCATCCGTCAAGCACCGCGGGCGGTCTCTTATCGTAAGCGAAATCTGACACTGGTCACAAAAACTGTTATCGCTCCGTTTCTGTTGCTTCTATTCACACACTCTA
The DNA here is from genome assembly GCA_949774965.1 of Diarsia brunnea. Classification (NCBI taxonomy): domain Eukaryota; kingdom Metazoa; phylum Arthropoda; class Insecta; order Lepidoptera; family Noctuidae; genus Diarsia; species Diarsia brunnea. Next base: position 21,662,837 of record OX458998.1, read on the forward strand.
AACGGTGTCGGGTTGTTCAATGATGTGACTATGAAATACAATGTAAACAAGATTCTGATTAGAACTCAAGAAATAAACATATCCTATTGAAGTCGGAGTACTTGCCGAATATAGTTATGTTGCTGTATTATGTTGATTTCTGACTAAACTGTGTGATCAATTTACACGAAATTTTGGGAACTGACTCATGAATAGACTGGTAATCTAAAGATAATGTTATTTTACGAGTTCTGTATCCGATTCCTGTAATATTCAAACTCGAACTTCATAGCGCGCGGCGCAGTTTTCATGAATTTGCATTGTTCGATACACTACTTTGTAAAATGATCATCAGAGGTATAACAAACAGATGCCCTTTATAAATGTTTCTACAATACTACTTATATATTCATCGACTCATTACTAACAATAAATCGTTAAAATATGCCACTATAATTGTAAAACCTCAAAATAACCTAGAGTAGGGAACAAATCTGATAACTTTTTTGTAGGATTTTTTTCACCAGGTAATATAAGCGTTTGAATTTGAATGTTACTTGAAAATGAACAAGAACAAAGTAGTCTACCGATTTCTACCCATACTTACCTTATCTTTCATGGAAAAAACCAAAATTGTCAACATCTGAAGTGGTCATAAAAATGTATGAAATTCTAACATTCCGTAGGGTTGGGACCACACCACTATAGTATCGATAAGTTTGACTGAGTTCAGGAAGGAAAATAAAAAAACAATTTAGATTGACACAGTACTTTTATTTACTTATTATGCATATTAGTTAAATAATAATAATACTATTTATTTATTTATTTACAAAATACTCGTAATAAAAATAAACAGTAATATCATAAATCTACGTATGTCTTTATCAAGAAGAATAGGTAAAAAGACGAAGATGAAAATATAATTACTCTGGGTGAAATTCAAAAGGCGAAGGCTGAGCGCGCAGCGGGCTTGATCTGTAAAAAAAGATTTGCGTTATTCCTGATGTAACGCAAAAACAATTATTTTGATGAAAACGTGTTTTATTACTTACGCCTGAATGACTGCTGGCGCACTCGAGGAAGGGTGCGGCACACTCGAAGTTGAAATCGATGGATTTGCCCTATCAAAAAAGATTTTCGTTTTAAAAAAGACTCATAAACAACTTTACAAAAAAAAACATTTTGATGATAACATTGACTTACATAAAGATAAGTGACGAAGCAGTCGGAGCCAGTAGAAATTCGACTCCCTCCTGGGTATATAACCCGAGGATAGTCGGTGGCGGCTCAACATACTGAAAAAAAAAACACATTTATAAACCTAACGCCTCACAAAAAATTGCAAGTTCAGATGAGTTTTTCATGCGAAGTTCACATTTACATGCAATTCCAGACCATCACCCTTCCCCATATAAAACGTGTAGACGAAAACACAAACAATACCCGCACCTGATTCAATCACATATAGTTACTAAATACCTATGTATAAAATATTATCCATTCAGGTTGCTAAAAGACAAAAAGATATATTACTGAAAAAAAAAACAACAAGTGATTATTCATCATATACTTAGCCTCATCACACAGAGGAGCTCGTGGCTTAATAAGAACTGCCACTCGGGTCGATCTTTAGGTAAAGCTGTGCTTGCCTAGGTCGGTCTGTGGATGGGTGACCGCCCGACATACCGAGTTTCCTCCGTGCCTCGGAAAGCACGTTAAGCTGTTGGTCCCGGCTGCCATATATAGAGCTTTGGCAGTCGTTACAGGTAGTCAGTGACCTGAAATTCTGACATCCAGTCTCACCAAAGAGTATCGTATTACCTAGTATTAACTGGGTTGTGGAGGTCAGATAGGCAGTCGCTCCATGTAAAATACTGGTACTCAGCTGTATCTGTTAGACTGGAAGCCGACCCCAACATAGTTGGGAAAAGGCTAGGCAGATGATGATACTTAGCCTCATCACAACAAGGTGAGTGATTTATTCATTATTCATGAAAGAGAATAGAGGTACTCGGCTTCGCCCTCGTCCTCCGAGTCGGTGTCCCGGAGGAGCTCATCAAAGTCCTCCGGGGCATACTCGCGTCCAACGCACCAGTTTTGCCTCGCAGCCATCTCAAATCTATTAGAATACCGTACACATAATTTACAAAACAAAACATAAAAAACTAAAAGAAATTATTATAATTAAAAAAAACATCTACATTCAAACTACACTAAACGGAAATAAAACTATAAAATACGAAAAATAATACTTTCATTTTATTTATCCGAACAATTTTACAAAAACAATCGATAACTTTTATCGACATGACCCTAAGCACTAGCTGAGCTAAGAACCATTTTGACGTTTGACAGTTCAAAATTCAAATAGGATTTCGTTACCTACTAATGAAATTTTCATCATAATATGAATAAATTATTGAAATATGCATGGACTACGTGTAATTATGAATTATCAATAGATTTTACGTTATTTCTGCCATCACAAAGATGAAATTTCGTTGAATTATCTCAAAAAATCGTACAATAACAATAGCGAGTTCGACGAACCCAGAACGATGTAAATTTTGTTAGCTCAATAAAACAAGTTTTGTGGTATTATTTCATGCGAAAAACTATGTAAAAAGTGGCGAGAAACACTTATAAATGAATATTCACCCACTTACCGTACAAAATCAATGAAAAATCACGAAAACACACGAATTCACTAGCGCGCGACGTAATCACGAACACGAAATTTTTGTACTAACTTCACACTTTTTTTTTTAAATGTTGCCTACAATATTTTTAGTTTCTATCTTTGTGTATGGTTGAAAAATATTATCTGCCATTGAGAACATTCGTTCAGAAACGATTTTAAGACTTATCTATAATACAAATACAGTTTTAAATCGGTCGGGGTTTGGTGGCACAAATTTGTGCCAGCGGGGCTCAACGGTAATACTTGTTTACTGGCACGTTTTTGTGCCGCTGGGGCTCTAGAGGTTAAATATAAATTAAAAAATAAATTGATTTTGACAATTATCGTCATGTACCGCTATTTAGTTTTAATGGGTTTTATTGTTTTGCTCAAGGATTCCCAAAATTGCGTTCAAGTAATGGCACTATTTCAGTCTACATCAAGCCTGCTGGCATGCCAGTGAACCCATATAAAACTACTTTAAAGACAATGGCACTACGATGGTTCACCAAAAGTCTTCTCTCTGGCCTCTAGCCTAATAATTGTTCACATGTGAGTATTTATAATGCTGGTGGCATTAATTAGACTTTCTAAAGGTTCACCGGGCTACTGTAGACCGACACCATTTTGTAAATATTTTATAACCAAAAAATATAATCTAATTGACCTATTTATAATAGCAATAGACCTTTATTATAATGATATAACTTAATTAAATACTGCCCAGCCAATACTATTATGTTAATTATGCAAAATTCGTTCTAGACTAGGAATACACAATTGTTTTGGTTATTTCGTACATTTCTATACATCAAAACTTTATATCAAAAACACAAAATATCGAAGGCGCGTGAAAATGTTCAATTAAACTCATATAGACATTTACAGTAAACTACATTGCGTTTAATATTTGATGGCATGAAATAACAAAACAGTCATAAAGTCATCCAGTATTATACATTGTTTAGTGAAGCAAAAAAAGTATGTTGTCGTTCATTACGTTTTGACGGTCCCCGTCCATACTATATTGCTGGACATAGTACCTATACTACAACGTTAATTGTATTATAACATTTGTGCCATGGTATTAGAGATGTTTTTGCAATGGTGTAGGGTTTATTTAAGTTCTACATGTGAACACTTTAAAAGCCACAACCATTCTTTTAGCACAATCGAATGCTAGTCCAATGCTTTTGTAATGCGATTGGCAACTTCATTGACCGTAATTATGCTTTTTTAATGCGATTGGCATCTTAATTGGTCACAAAAATGCTAACAAAATGCGCCTGTAATGCTAAAAATTGACTACTTGTGAACCTATTTATGGCCTAAAGCCGCATAATTTGTGCCCAAATAAGCATTACAGTAGCCGTATGGACGTTTGTAATGCTAAAATATAACCAACTCAAAATGCTAAAACGATACCGAAATGCCGTAAGCCGGCCGTTATAGTGCTTTGATGTGTTACTTGGGTGCACCTTAATCCGTACTCCGATAGACCCAGTCAAACGAAAGTCGTATTAAAGGCGTGTACACACGGTTATGTCCAAAAAAACAAGACGGAGTCTTGTTCTCTCTTATTACGAGTCAGCCTTACATTCCCTGCATCTGTTCGCAGGTAGTACGTCACTGGCTTTTGTCACAAATGCGGTGGTGTTCCTCTGTGCATACGAAATACTTTTTCCACCTAGATATGTTTTTTTTTGGGAAGTATCTGAGTTTGGAACTGAAAGCGATTAGCGAGGCTTTCCTGAATTTGTAGCTTGATTCTGTTTTGTTTCTTTTTTGTATTCATCTCTGTTTTTATGTGGTACCTCCACGTGTGAGATGGACTAGAAGGTTTTTTGTGTGAATATTTTTTGGTGTTTACGTGTTTGACATGTTTCGTAAAATTAAATGGTCAAAATCAAAATCAAAACTCATTTATTCAAACTAGGCTGATAATCAGCACTTTTCGAAAGTCAAAATTTACTTTACTTTACTTATTTACAATTGACAGTCCCCCAAAACGCCTACCCTTCGACACTTCCTAGTGTTTTTGCTGTGACATAATAGGTAAGGTGAGAGGATGAGTGAAAGTCGATTAACGAAAGGAATATATATAAAAGGCAGATGTGAGTGGCAACGTCGTCCGGGAGTAGACGCCCAAGAAAGACGTACACTGACCTTATTGATGACATTCTTCAGAAAAGACAGGTGCGTAGTACTCGTAACTGGCGTGCGTGTATTACCAGATGTATGTATGTGGACGAGGCAAAAGGAGTATGTAAGGATCGTAGCAGGTGGCATTCTACCCTACCCTCATGTGAAAAGGGCGTAAGTTTATGTATGTGTACACGATAGGTAACTAATGGACATTCAAATACAATTTAATAGCACTAGAAAAAGTAAATAAAACCTATTTCTCATCAACATTCCTTTAAACATCTACAATTCTAACAACAAAACTAATGTGTAAATCACCGTGAAATTTTCGATCTACATTGAAATTCAAATAATTTTCCTCGTCTCCAAAAATACGATTTTCCGCGAAATTTTACGCCAGCCTCCGAACACGTACGTCGACGTGGTTTCGGGACCCCACTCCGAAATAGTCTTCTGGCTTTTTAATAACCGTAAATGACGCTCTATGTCGCTCCCTAAAATTCTTGTCTACCTGTATCTACGCTTATATTGGGTAGATTGTTAGAGGAGATCGGATTTTATCGAAGAGATTTGGAATAATGAAAGTTGTCTTTGATTTAAGGCTTGTATTCACGCCAATGACCTTGTGCATAGCTAACTACCCCTCACGGTCGTACACACGGACTTTAAACGGACGAATTTTTCATTTATTATAATTAAAATAATACATGTTTTTAAAATGTAACAAAACCAAATTATTTTCCTTTGTATTTCAAAGCAGTAGATATTTTTTTTTATATTGTTTTGTTAAAAAATGAAGGAGTATAAATGGTTCAACTCAACGATTTGGAGGTGATTTTGTGGATTTTTTTTCTTATTATGTGATACCGATAGAAAAATTATGGCAAAACCAAGTTACGTGTCATATCATGTAGATTACTAACAATTTTTCTTAGATGTAATTTCTCTGTAAGTGCCGGTGAAAAGCTGCTTCATCTGCACGCTATTTTTAAGCTTTTTCGAGAGAGCACCCTTAAGGGAGTCGTTTCTAAATAAAAACAGCGACTATGAGAATAAACAACGCTTATAGACATCGGTTCGTGGACAGGTATCAACGAGAACCGTCTATCATCTTAGATCTTTAGCAGTCAACAGTCGTCATTTAAAATACTAGGTATTCACTAGGATTAAGAGAAAGTAGGTAGAATTAAATTCTTAAAATATTTTATAGCTAGTCCCTCTAGAGAATGGCAAAGTTCAACTTGTTCTGCTAAATGATACAGGAACTTAAGCTATAAACCAGCATCCTTTTAGAAAATTGTTGGCCACGAAACAAAATAAACTTTAACAAAATTCATCACACAAAATTCACCGACAAACTACTAAGGAACTTGTTAAAATACCGAAAATGAAATACCGAAAAGGCAACGATCATTTTAAGCATTTACATACTTCCCTCAGCGTCGTGCGTTCCGGAAAACTTCCGAATTACGGTACGTCGGATTCCGGTATTTGAGTCTAAACGGTATTACGGTATTCGTACCCGAAGCGTTCATAATTCCGGTACAGAATTTACGCGGACCAAAACGTGGTCATGCAATTTGAATGTGCTGAATAAATTCTATCTCGTTTGATTTAGGCACGATCTCCCATATTTGCGTTTTGACGGATGCGTTCATCCACTGATTACTGATAAATTCACTAAAATTTGAACTTCTAATGATGATGTTGTGGGTTGGTTAACATTTTCAAAGATGACTTGAAATATTTACGTAACAATAACAGAAATGATCAGATTTTAGGCAGACATTTTGCAAGCGACTCTAAATTCATGTACGTTGAACACATTTCACATTCCTTTTTACTAAAAATCTAAGAAGATCCATCACAATCACAAGAGACACGTGTCCCGAACATATAATTCACCTCAACGTCGCACTACCTACTCACATAGAACCACTTACCAGACGACGTTTACGACAAAATTCTCCTCTATTTTCTCGCAAAAACAACCACTTTAGGGGAATCTAATCTCAAAATAGAATAACAAGATAATCTAACCACGAGGTTATAGCAAAAAATTGATTTGACAGGAGTGTGAAGCTATGGATTTATACTGCGAAAGTTGATTTATGCCCCCGATGCGATCCATCAAGGGATAACCGATAGTGTTGGCAGTTTATGAAGCACGGGATCTACTTACAGTGATGTATAGTGTTGTTACGTTTTTCTGGTTCGTGAAAATTCTTGTGGCGTAGGCGTAAAGTGTTTTTGGTGTTGAAGGCTTTTTTTTATGTGCCACCTTTGTAACTCTAGACTTCGCCGGCGTTACGTGTAAGTTCTTTTTAATAAGGATTAGGAAAAATTCGAACCTCCACATATTTTTCATAAAACCCCCAATAAGAATTTCTCACAAGTCCTTTCTATAACTGACTGTCAAATTAGCAAGCTCTTTACAACTGTATCGTAAAATACTTCTTTTAAAATGACTTGTGTCTTGCAATTTCGGTTCTTCTATAATAAATTATTAATGCCTTATTGAGAACAGTACATTAAATTCTTTATTGATAACTATTAAACAGCACTGAGCACGTGTGGATTGTTGTAAGAAAGAAACCAAACTCATTGAATTATTATTGACATACTAAGGTACTTGTAAAATACTTCAAGAGTAATTAAAAACATACCTAAATACCAGAACGGATTTGGCATGATGTCAGGGGCTAGTTCTATTTACACTAACAACTGGCACTGATTTTCTGCCGAAACAAAAAAATACTTTGTCTCAACAGTGGGAAGAATAAGACAATTTAGCAGTTTAAGTTAGAATTAAATTACTTATTAGTCTATATACAAATTTAGATTGTAATAAGATTAGGGTCCGTCACTTTGATGAACACTAGGACAAGGGAAAAAAAAAGAAAAAAACAGTGGGAACATCATAGCATGTCTATGTTAATTTAACTATTATTTTGGAACCCATATTCAATGATTAATTTATCACTAAATTAGTGATTGTTTTAATATAACTTGGTACAAGAATTACAAAGTGATGGATTTATTGTAACTATGATATAGAGTTCACAAAATGACGGATTTGTGAATATGATTGAAGGCTCAAAAAATGTACTTTCTACCCAGCAAAAGCAAGAAGTTTCACATCACCAAACCAACGAGCAAAAGCTAATATACAAACACACGTACCTATAACACAACAAAATACTCGACAACGTTAACTACAAATCCAGTATTTCGTCTGAATCTCTTTCGCTTCATGACTAAATATCCCGATACATTGAATGCTGCTTTGATATGAGATTTTCCTTATATTTCTTTATAAATGTTGTATCATATTAAGCTTCGATTCGAGTGAATTGCTAAACATTTAAAGCCAATGGCGGAGAAGTGATTGAAGAACGTTAACTCTATTTGAACGTAATAGGGATACGTTAGATGAAATATTGGAAGCGTAACATGCTTTTGTTGGAGTTAAAAGGTTATTTTCTAAATATAAGCTGGCATTTACAATGAACTTTCGTATACGGAGTTTCAAAATTTATTCTCGGAACTCAAAGTTTGAAACGGATTCTAGGATATATTATTGGGTACACATTAATCAGTGAATTTAACTGAAAAACAATAACTGTTATTTACATTTGGTTTAAATGTTACAGAAAACTAATAATAACTTGTATAATATAAATGTTTGTTTTAACTACTCAATAAATCAAAACAGTGGAGAAATATCGAAATTCAACATCATCTGCTTAACCTTTTTCCAACTATGTAGGGGTCAGCTTCCAGTCTAACCGGATGCAGCTGAATACAAATATTTTACTTGGAGCGTCTGCTTTAAATCTGTCATCCACAACCCAGTTAGCAAAATGGATTAACTTGGTAAGACTGAACAGACAGACATTCGAGCCACGGTCTACCAGTCACAACTGTCAAAGATTCAAAATGACAGCCGGTACCGTAAAGAGCCGTCTGAGGCGCAGAGGAAACTCGGTATGTAATGGGTGGTCACCCATCCACAGATCAACCAAGACAAGCGCTACTCAACCTGAATGTTGATCCAAGCGGCTGTTAATATATAGCCACGAGCTCCTCAAAGATTGAAATCCATACACCTACTATAGCTCACCATTAATCTTTGTTAAACCCTAAACCACTATTTTATAAATTCCACAGTAACACTACATTAATATAGAACCTTTCACATAAAATAATCATGAATGACGTACTACCAAGGCGCTTCATCTCAAAACAAATGCCACGTAAACATTAACACACTTTATCCCAACGTGAGACCTAGATTCACTCGCCTTAACCGAAAAAAATCCCCTACGGACCAAACTGGCGCAACGATCACTTTTGTGGATAAATATTTCTTTATTCATGTCTGGATGTAGGCTAAAGTTTTCTATACTTCTCCCCAGAGAGCCTTGTTTGATCGAGACTAGAAAGTTTATTAAGATTCTTGGAGCTCGTAACAAAAAAGCATTACAGGATTTTTGGGGAAAATTCTAGATCTATTTTGTAATGAATGGCCCTTGAAGACAGAAAAAAAAGTTGACTTTCTCTTGTTAATCCTCAAGAATTTCACAAAAAACGTAAAGTGTCGTCTAGTTAACATTTTGTTACATCAGAGTATTTTACGGCAATTATAAATAATTGGAAAAACTTAGTAGTTTTTCTTGGGAGATAATTATGACAGTTGTATCTTAATAGGTTACACGTAGTACGAAGTTGGAGTTTGTTTTTAATCTTTCATGAAATATCTCTACTAGACGATACCCTAGTAACGTATTAAGCACTTTTTCTATGTTTAGCTCCAAAGACCACTCATCTGGAATTTCCGCATCAGCCACTTCTTAAAACTGTACTCAACCCTTTTATAGAGAGCCCGAACAAAAAAAATGTCAACAATATTAAATACCAACGTGAAACTCCGTATCTACGCTCCTCGGTTTTTTATTAGAAACGCTTCTTATATCATCAACTGAATAAAACACGATGGGTACAAGTAAATGGTGACCCAAATACGGATTTATTGCTTCGGAAGTCCGGATTTGATTTATATCCAGGAGTGGATTGACTTACAACACATCGATTTTGTGAATTGCATTACAATCGATGAGGAGGATATGATGTATGGAGGAGTATGTTTCAATTTGGACGTAGTTTAACTTCGAAGGGTGAATTGTTATGAAGATGATACGGCTGAGTTACGATAAAGTTTCCCTTAAGTTATAAAGTAAATGAAATTTGAGCGCGTTGGATGTGATGATCAACATAAAGTTCAACCTAAACATGAGATAATGGTAAACAAAGATAGTGATCTCAGATCACTCTTAGAAATCGATTGATAGTTATCAGTGATGTGATCGTCGAAGTGTCAAGTTTAACGACCCAAGTTTGTACCCAACACACTTACCTCTGATTTTTCAAAACATGTGCATCACTACATAGTATAGAACAAAGTCGCTTTCTCTGTCCCTATATCCCTATGTATGCTTAAATCTTTAACAATACGCAACGGATTTTGATGCGGTTTTTTTTAATAGATAGAGTGATTCAAAAGGAAGGTTTTAGTATATAATTTGACTGAAATCCACGCGAGTGAAGCCGCGGGCATCAGCTATATTATATAAAAACTTGAGAGGTGTCAAGGAACACCCGGATGGAACGAAGTTATTGTTATTATTTTTTATTATGTAAAAAAAAAAAAAAAAAAAAAAACAATCCAGACACTTTGAAGTCCTTCACAATCTAATAAAGACTGTCAATCTTAAAGACCCTTTTATTAAAACTCCACAGACAAAGTTCTCAATTATATTCCCAACCATTCGAACCCTAAGCCAATTTTTTCAACATCGTTAGCGTTACACATTACGCGGCAAGATCATACAACCGTATATCTGTCCCTCTCTACCCTCATTACCGTGCAGATTTGCAAGATAGCCCCGATGTTCCCGGACAGTGTTTATGAAAGTCCCCACTGTAATGGTCTCTAAGTAATAAACTGGTCATACACGGAATGATGTGCTAATTGTTGCATGTCCGTGTGGTTTTAAATGAACATAAGGGAGGTGGATTTCGTGCCAATTTTGGTGTCAACGAGAATGAAAATTTTTGGACAGTGATTACTGTTGGAATGGAAACAAACGGTACTTTATTGAATTTGTCTGATAAGACTGCTTGTATTCATAAGTCTAAATACTATCACGTTTAGCATTCACAAAAAGTTATATAATGAAGAGCTATTCAAACATAACTTATAACATAAATTTTTAATACTGAATTACATTCAATTATTAAATCTTCAAGTTTATTAGTAAAACAAACAGCAATTTGAAAGACTTTAACACTTGGTGAATTTCTATCTAAGTTGCATTCTCTAGTCATAAGTTCTTTACAGCAGTTTTTAGTTGGTCCGTAAAAACTACAGCAGCCAAGCGGTCCACTCTCGTCTTGCACCACACATCTAACTTCCAACAAAAACTTGATTTATCCTTTTCTTCCCGATCCATCATGGCTGAGATAAGACGAAGTGGGGGGCGGGGGGAGGACGGGCGAGATATCTCGAACCTTCACTGGAAATTCCCGTCGAATCCGATAGACAGCTATCCTTTTTTTGTTTCCATCCGACAATCTGAATGGAAAGATGCGAGATAGTGAGTGTTCGGTATTGTTCAAATTGTTTGAATTTTTATGTGGCGATTTTTTTTTTTCGTCCTTTTGTTTGACAGACAATGCTTCTTAGATTGGTACTGTTTCAGCAATTCTCTGTCCGTGAAAGGAATAGCTGACTTTTCCTGTGATTACATAGAATGAGGTTTTGACAAAGGCCTTGGTAAAAGGTTTTTGTGAAGAACTGTATCTTAAAGGTTCTATCTCATGAGGAAAAATATTACTTAGTCATAAATAACGATACTCATCTGTACCTTAATTAAAACGAAACTCTGCAACTGGCTTAATTCAAGAGGAACCTATTACTCATTTGCAAGTATCCCTGCCATGCCCCACATTCGTCGCCTCCGATTAAATGTGTCATCTCATTTCACATCAAAGTAGCCCTTATTACTAGGGCCCAAAGTCGATAATCGTCTCTATTTTTCCCGTTTCAAAATGACAAAAGAACTTTGCAACGAAAATAGAGAAAAAATCGAATAGGGTCATTCGAGGGAAAATAGGCTAACTAGGTTAGAAATTCTTTCACTACGCCCCTGTGTAGTGGCTCTTAAATCTTCTATACGTACTTATGCCTTTAGCACCACCGTTCGTACATTATCGACCTTTAAAACTAAAGTAGGTACGTTTCCTCGCATTTTTATCTTTGCAGAGTGAGCTGAACGCCAAATTTTAACACTAAGTGCGTTGGCATTATTCCAAGCTTCGGGCGAGCAGTAAGTAATATGTTGGGTTAAAAGGTCACAACTTTGCATAAGTAGTGACAGGTTTGGTACATTATCGCTGTCGAGAATTTATTATAATGATCCATTTTCGTCTGGTTTTCGGTTTTCATATTCTCTGTTTCCTCTCGAACGATCAGTTTGTTTATAAGGAGTTCAATCGGTTTTATATTCACATCGTCTAGGTAGAATTTTGTTGAGTCACGAGGTGTTGTTGCGTGAACATGAATATTAAAAAATCTATGAATATTAAAAACGTGGTACACGATGCCCTTCTTCTTTATAAGCATTTTATACCTAGTATCTAGCTATATGTCAGCAGACTTTACTGAAATGGCTACACCATCCGTTACTGCCTTGAATGCTATCATCACTACATTTATTGGTTTCTAGAGGCTCATAAAAATAACGTATAGGTATAACATATCTTGTCTGTCTTTCTGTAGGGGCGACGTATTAGTTCGGTTATGACCCGGACTAAATTGCTCTTTTGGATAAGTTTGGTGATTATCTCTTATCGTTCTTTCTATATTGTTGATTAAGTACTATTTGTTTCGTGGGGGGCTGTTGTGGAATGTATTGATATTAGTGTGTATGCGAAGATGATCTTTGTTTTGGTTCGGGCTAATCGATTATTGATGTAATAGTAACAAGGCCTTCAATTTCAATTAAATATACGTTGATTTATGGCCTTACAACTTGCTGGTACTCCAATTTATTAATGTAATTGGTTTTGCCAACAAGAATTGGTATTTCCTAGCAAAACTTGATAAACAAGTTACCAACAAAAGAAAATGACAAAGGTTGAGTTAAATATTTATTACGTGAGCAGAAAATATATTTAGAGGAAAATCTTATGTCTTTAATGTTGTCTTTCCAATTAAGATCTATGTGGTTCCTTAGGCAATAATTGAACATGATCTTCTAATGGCGTCTTTATGAAGACCAAAATTAAGACATTAGTCTGATCTTGAAAAATTTACAGTATTCGAATAGGAAACACTGACCTCATCTCCTTTCCTCTCCCCCAGAAATGAATACTTAATTGAATTTCACAATTCCGACATCTCTAACCTCTGTAATTCTTCTAGCAGGTGTAAGAGACGCAGTGGCTCGCTATCCAGTTCTTGTCTTCGTGCACGGAGAGAGCTACGAATGGAGTTCTGGCAACCCTTACGATGGCACCGTCCTTGCTTCTCATGCTGGCCTGGTAGTCGTTACTATCAACTACAGGCTCGGGATTTTGGGTAAGTCTATTAATTATTATGATTTTTCTTGTGGTCTTGGAATTGATCGTGGTGTCTAACCTGGGTCAGAGTTTTTATATCGCCCATTGGCCTCTGATTTCGCTTTGCATGTCGTCTAGAAATATCTCTCTGGTATGCCGTTTCCTCATGATCTTTTTTTCACCGAAACTAGTAATAATTATAGAACACGAAAAACTAAAATTCACTTCAGAAACTGCGTTATGTTGACTTTATCTAACAAAAATTGTTGAAGTGGAGATGACATTTTGAGTATAAGCTTTTGTATACGACTCATAATGTGTCGATCATTTAAAATGTATACCACATTGTCTGTTTTTCGTGTACACTTTTCGATGTGATTTATAACAGTCAGCTTGTAATGAATGGCCTAGTCTGAATATTTCTGTCAATCTAACTTTACAGGTTCTTAAAGGAGGAACCTGTTTTGAAAGGAAAACTCGATTGAAAAGATCTTTACTTTGCGCTTAGTTCAGGCACACGTGGCTCTTAAGGTTGACACTATTAAGTACAGGTTGTGGGTGAAATGTTTGAATAATAAGTAGGGTAGAGGACCTCTCTATGGTAAGTTAAGGGTCGGGTTTGGGTCTAGCAGTAGGACACTTGTGCCCTCTTGTGTTGACCATCGATTAAAATTGAAGTAGGGAGGTTGCTTCAAACTTTTCTTCGGATAGTCTCTATGTAAGCAGGATATAAATACAAAATATATTGAATCATGTGAAAATGTAATATTTTGTTTTCTTAAGATGAATATGATATAGCGAAATGATTTATATCAACCCCACGGATTACGCAACCTCTCACAGAGAGGAGACATTAGTGTCAGCATTAAAAACGGTTATAAATGCTGAATATTCTTACATCAAAATTTAACAAGTCTTGTAAAGCTTCGAGAACCTTAATTGGATAGTAAAACTACGTATCAAAACACCCAGATTCAGAACAAAATGAATTCTTGAAACAGATAAAATGATTTTCCTTTCCTCGACTCTCTGAATAGATACGGACGCGCCGCGCCACTCCGTTAATTTGGGTCTTGAATAAGATGGCTACGGCAAAGCTGCCCAACGCCCGAGCTATTCCGAAACTCCCCGAGCAAAAACGAAGCTGCAATGCTAATTGCATTCCAATTTAAGTCAAAGAGGCAACTCCTTAAACAAATTCCTCACTATCAAAACTATCCGGTTGTTAACCCATCTTATTTTAAATGCATTAAATTCAGAACAAGATTGGGCAAGTTGCAATTCGCTCATTTCAATTTAAAATGACCAAAACTTTAATTATTTCAAAGTGAAACTTGAAATTCAGTTGTTGAATTATAAATTAATTTTATTGCTCTTTAATAGATTGCATTTGAATGTAATGGAATGTTGATTTAACTCCCAAAAAGGTTAGTTTGTAAATTAAAATGATCATCATTGATATTCTATCTCTTTGCGTCTACATACATTTTATAATAATTACACTAGAAACACGTTGATTTACTTAACAATAACTGCTATGCTCGCTGTGACGATAGATAAATTTAACAGACGGAACCTAAAAGGAGATAACACAAATCGCATTCACACACAATATTCAAAACAGAAACTTACAATTTCACTCTCGTTTGCATGCACAAACATCCAGGATTCTCAAACAAAACAAGCGCTGCAAAAGCGCTGACACGAAGAAAATGTAAAGCCAACCTGGCCTTTACCTCTGCACCCAAAAACATTCCACCATATTCAAACGAACATTTATTTAACCCTAAAAATACATACTTACGCAAACTCCACATTTACATTACGTACTTAAGAAAACAAGAGCTCTAGAACGGCCGTTCTATTCACGAAATCATTGTCTCTAAAGGATAATATTCCACTTAGTGAGACAATCCCACTTTATTTTAGCATTATTCTGAGTTTATTCTCCCGTGTAGGCCATCAAGGCCGCAGGGAGTTTGATAAGGCCCTGTTGTTAAAAGGATATCGCTGATAAATATTATAGACAATAACCGTGGTAGGTGCTTTGATTGAACTCAAGGACCTTAGAGATCTGAGTCAATACCTGAGGTAGTTGTGCCAATAGACAGATAAAGGTTGTATAAGACGATTGATATTTGTTAACTCTGTTATATTGTTGACTCAAACTTTTCTGGACCGTCTCTTATAAGTTTATTTTTGTCTTTTCCGGGATGTTCTGAATCCTGTCTGTGTTTATTTTAATTTGAGAAAGAGACAAAACCGGTTTAGAGTGATGTCTTTGAAATCAAGTACTTATAGTTTCAAGTTAGTATAAGCAGAAGAAGTAAATCAGCTTATATTGCTGGGAACTATTCGGAAACAGGGTAAGCCATCCAAGGCAACCATTCAAGGCAACTATGTTGGGTTCGGCTTCCAGTCGTAACTGGATGCAGCTGAATACCTGTATTTTATATACAGGGTGTAAACGAACCCTTCACGCATCCGTCAACCAAGCATTCTATACATCAAACTAAGTACCCCTACGCAAAAATTTTTGCTGGGAAATGACTTTTTTTTTGGGGTCAAAAATCACATTTTACGGTAAAACTCAAAGTAGCACTCTTAAAACATTGTGCTAGTGGATGCTTTGAATAGTAAACGGGTCATGGAGGTAATTTAAGTAAAGTTAAAACCTGAAATACTAGTATTTACAAAAACAGCTGTGAAAAATTTGGAACTTTGACCCCCAATATCTCCGTAACTAGGAGGTTCCCAGGTATGGTCTAGAACAAAAAAATGTGGGGAGAACAAATGCCCTTCGTTTGCGTTAAGGGTACTTTTACACCCTATATAGTGACTGGTCATTTGACCACCACAACCCAGTTAATACTCAGTAACAAAGTACCTATTCATAAGCCTGTTTGTCAGGCTTTCAGGCCACAGACTACCTGAAATGACTGTGAAATATCTACAATTGACAGCTAGGACTTAGTGTAAGCAAACTTTCGTTTAATCCCTTATTTCGAATACATTACACCTTATCATGCAAACAGGTGCTTGTAAACATTAAGTAATTATAACTTTTGATTTGAAATCTAATTTTTGATGTCAAAATTTTGTTGAATGCCAGAAGTACAATGACACGCAATGTTGTTTATAAGTGGGGGAGTGAATGGGAGTAATGTTACCATCGTGACTTGTAACTTTCTTAATGGGAGAAAATGTTTGGAAAGATAGTGTGAAAACGGGTATTTAATTAATTTCTGGCAATATAAGCCTGAAATCGCCAACTCTCCAAACGTGGTGATTAATTCTCGTGGCTCAAATGTGAAAATACTATGGCTTCTGCCCCATAGTATGACAGATTCCTAGGTATTTTCATTGCATTCCAGTCATCATCATCATCAAATCTGCCCGGAATCACCCACTGTAGGTAGGGCCTCCCCTTTGTTTTGTCACACTTCCCGGTTCTGTGCGCCCTTTGATGGTCCATCCAGGTGTTTCCCGACACTGAATATATAGTAGACCCAACGAGTTTTAGGACGGATCTGGATGCATGTACTGTTAAATAGGACAAAAATAATAATGTCGATGCAAAAATATCAAAATAGGTTTAAAGCTTAAAAAGCAATAAACAAGGAACGTAATTGCATTCTACGAAAAAGGAGAATCTTTTTGTCTCCGAAAAATAAAACAGCAAATATTTTTAATTTAGCGTTTATATGAATAAGTAATGAATTCTTCACTTCGGATCAACAATGAATATTAACAGAATTTTTATTTTTACGAAAAATTATGCGAATAATTTACACGAAACTTTCATAAAATTATCTTTTTAAGACTCCGTTATTTGAATCAACACCTCGTAGAGTTAACGAAATATTTATAATAAGATTGTGGCACAAAATTAAGTCTAGACCTTCAAATAAGAGCCTTTAATTTAGTACTACTTCATTTTCTAATAATGCTAAGAGAAAAAACATTGTAAGAATTGTATTTTCTTTTACAAGAGAAAATTGAAAGTAGCATAATATAACAAAATTGCCTCTAAGGAAAATTAAGGTAATGAGTTTCACACGCAAGAAATACGAGTTATTGGAATGAGTATAAATATTATCTAATTAAGATGAAGCAGTCACGTAATCGGTTAAAATGCCATCAGAGAGTAAATTCTCCTAAAATAAACAGTCATTGGCAGTAATGATGCCAGAAATATTATAAACTAGCTTTTAAACGCGCCTTTGCTATCGTTATATACGTAAATTAACTCCGGAGAATGTTTTAAATGTAGCCTATGACGGGGACAATGTAATTTCTCGTTTGTGATAGAATTTTCGGAATCAGATCAGTAGTTCCGAAGGTTACCCTCTCCGTAACTCACAAATAAATGTAAATGTAGTAAATGCAAAATCGATGGGTTTTATTTCAAAACGAAAAATACATTCATAAGTTGAGTTCCAACGCAAGGTTACGAAAGAACAACGACTGACCCCTCCGGTCAGGTTAGTTTGATATATTTAGGTATTCTAGACATACCTACATATCTGAAGAAAATGGCTGTAGTGAAAAAATATTTGACTTACCAGACGCTTCGAATGACACCTGTTTCAAATCTGTTAAAGGGTGGGGACGTTTTTTCCCAGTGTTCCTTTACCTGTTCATAATATTTGTATAGTTTTATACGATTGATGGAAACTGCCGAAAAGTTTAATGATAATGTTCTGCTGAAAGGCTTTGTAAAAATATGAAACTCTTTGAAAGCGTCACTTGCATTTTTATTTGTATTATACACAAAATTGCATTTTTCGACGCTACATAGAATAAAATACAGGATGTCGATCGCATTACCTGTATCTTTTTAATAGGTGAGTCTAACCGTCCGCGTCAAAGTAAATAAACACTACTACTTTCGCAAATAAACATTATAAAAATATCGACACCCTTTTTTTTTTTTGGCGGGTGGAAAATCATCAAATAACC
The DNA here is from genome assembly GCA_949774965.1 of Diarsia brunnea. NCBI lineage: Eukaryota > Metazoa > Arthropoda > Insecta > Lepidoptera > Noctuidae > Diarsia > Diarsia brunnea. The sequence goes on from OX458998.1 coordinate 21,681,228, forward strand.
CCTCCCGCTCTTGGGCAGAGCGAAAGGGAGTGTCAGACTTCTACTGACTAAAAACCACCCATGTTCCTTCTTAGCCCTTCATGTCGAGGCCGCGGTATCTCTTGCGAACAACTCTGCGGGGGTGAAACCAATTTATTTTGTTCTTTCGCATTTAAACAAAAGCTTCTTTTTAGAAGGTTTTTTACTTTAAATTTATTTTGGTATCGATGTTGTCCTATTATATTCTCACTGGCTGCACACATTGTGACAAAAAGTAGGCTATAGGATCCTCTACGCTACTACGAGTACATCGTGCAATATGTTATTACTCTAGATTTTGCATCAGCTTCCCTGCATTTGAGCATAAAGGACTTTAAAACGCTTTTACACAAGGGCTAATATAAACGAAGCAAGCATACCTCATCTGGCATGCTTTTGTAATGGAGAAGCCGCACAAAAAGGAACTTGTCACATTGTTGCCGAATTTTCCACTTTATACCGAAATAACTTAAACGGGGTCACACAGGGGAAGCGGGTAGGTCCAGGGGGGAGGTAGAAATTAGGGATGACGCGCGTAAAAAGAGTTTTTATTGGAGACCTTAGGTAAGAATTTGAAAAGTTTATAGCTGATAATTAATTCACCTTAAACTAGTAATATTACCAGCCTATATCTGTTTGACTACGGAATAACGACCTCTTCTCATATCGACGAAACAGGCACCTACTTATAAAGCAAAAATGCCATACATATTATGTAAGGCAATTTTATGCAAAAATTATTTCCTGATCAAAATAATGAGTATTGGAAATTCTCCGAAAAAAGCTTATTGAAATTTCCATCATACTAACATGAGGAATTCCTGAAACAGTCTATTTACAACTAGATAAGCTATTTATTTGCCAGAGGCAAACCCGTACAAACGAATATACTTGATGTACACACAGAGATTTTCAAACTCATCAATATTCAATATTATTCTAAACTAAGCAAATTTTAACCCTAACATCAACCATAATGTATCGTCCCGTGGCCAAAATCTATTTTAACTCGATAAACGCTAACGTGATTGTTTGCGTTTAACTGAAAACGTTATGGTTATCGTTGCTACGTAGATTTTATGGCGCAAACGTAATAAACAAGACGCAAGTTCGGTTTAGTGTTGCAGACTAGAAAGTTTTCGGTTTCGGTTCAATAAAGTAGAAATGTTTATTGGGAATATTTGGGATTTATGGGTTGTGAATAAAGTTTTCGTTATTGGACTGGAACGTTTTTTCTTTTTTTTTAGTTTATGTCCAAACTTTTTAGTGATTCTTAACAATGCATTTTGTTCAGACGGCAGCACATCTACCAGAAACTGTCAAATTTTCTCCAATCAACTTTGAACCTAATGCTTTAGCGATGAAGTTGAAAACCATTCAAAGAAAGACGGATTTAGAAGTTAGAAGTAGTTGTGTCTATACCTACTCGTTTGCAGTCACCAGTACCGCTCAGTTCAAGACTTGCATCTAGCGTCATCCGCGTTTGTCACTTGTTTCCTTCGTGTGATTAAAGCCTGAAAAGCATGGTAGTCTGCTCATTTCTAGCATGACTTCAGAGAGTTTACATTTGCTATAAAGCACAGACCTCAAAAGCATACTTTTTACGAGCATACTTCTTTTTAGCAGGTCTGAGTGACATTATCTTAAGCCGCGTCCCCATAAGAGCCACGCGGCCGTACCTCGTGAGTGTGGACGTGAGTGAAGCCTGAGCCGCGCGATCTAGCGAGTTTCTTGCCGTTCTTCTCATGAGACCAACGCTTTGGAATGGGCAACTACAGTACACTCACAGTTATTATGCCTTGTGACTGGGACTTTAGTTACTTTAATTTTGTATGACTATTCAAAAGTGCCTGTAACTGGCCTAATTGAACTGTTTTGAGTTGAGTATTGAGTCATCCCATCGGAGGTGCGGGTTATTCTAAAGAGATACCGCGGCCTCGCCACAAAGGGCTAAGAAGGAACATGGGTGTATTTTAGTCAGTTTAAGTCTGACACACCCTACCGCTCTATCCAGAGTGGGAGGAGTCATTTGATGATTTCCCACCCTACAAAAAAAAAGAATTGAGTCAATAGTCGCATTGCTGGGAATCGTATGTTCAAAGCCAATTCTTTCATTTTGGAACGAAGTTCCTTATCGCGCGTTGTGAAAGGGGGCTAGACGGAAAAAATTCTTACGAAAAGTTGTCACGACACTTTTTGCTATAGTAAGCTATTGTAAGCTGTGCGGCGTCGCATGTTTCTCTGTCTGTCTCTCTCTCTCTTATAGAAAGTAAGCCAGATATTTTCATTTCTAAATTTTTTCTTTTTTTTTTTACATAATAAAAATAATAACAATAATTTCTCTGGAGCCCTGACTACCGGTAGCTTGGACCCTGTTCCCGATACCGGTGGGCTACAATTTTTTATATTTTTAAATGTTTTTTTTATATTATTTGATATAGAAATGTTTAAAAATGTACTAAATTTGTTAAAAAGTTGTTGCTGTTGTTGCTGTTGTTGTTGTTGTTGTTAATTTTGCTGTGCCCTGACAGGGTCTACAATGGCTCTTAACTCTAAGCCTTTTTTGTTAACACCATGCTTTACCTTGTGGATTGCAAATAAATGAATATGAATATGAATATGAATACGAATAAGTTAATAAAGGAAATAACAATAACTTCGTTCCATCCGGGTGTTCCTTGACACCTCTCAAGTTTTTTGTTTTCGCGTCTTCAGCGTGTAGCTCGTGTAGGCAAAAATGATCTGAATACCTAGCAGTATTGTGTCTGTCAGCCTGATCTGTTACCTAGCAAACTGGATAGCCTTATTGATAGAATTACAGATTCCTCTGAACTACTATTCGATATTGTTGGCCGTGCGTCATGGCGTATTAGAATTCGAGTGACGACGTGTCGTTGTATGTCGAGAATCCCTGATATCGTGTAACTTACATAGGTACCTAGTACTAGGAACTTGTGTATACTATTGACTAGCGTATACATCATTATTTGGACATTTGGTGTCAAGTCACATGTTCAGTGTTCTTGTTACATGGAAATGTGACTCTCTTCTTGTGCTCTGTAGTTAGTGTTTCTTTAATTTTGACAGGGTCTAGACCTTTTAGTTGTGTGTACCCTATGTGGTATAAAAATTGATAATTTATTTTCCGGATGAAAATATAATACTTTCAATAAGTAAATGGGCCCCAGGATTCTCCACAATATTTTCATCCGGAAAATAAATTATCAATTTTATTATGTTATTTATAAAAGATACACTTTCTCAGTAGGTGATATAATTGTCGTCTCACTTCTCGGGAAATTCGTCTTTCGTAATTTACAGTATCAAAATATAAGGTATAGGATATCAGATTGTATGTTGAACTAAACCATCCATTGAACTGTAAATGCATATACACTAGATTTGCTCTATTGAATGACTATAATATTATTTCTTTTCATGGTCTTTTTTTTCCTAGCCTGCTCTGCCCCACTCCTGGGCTAAAGTCTCCCTCCATGTCTCTGAAAATCGCGCGTCCTCCTTCCAGCTAATGATTAAATCATGATATTTGAACCAATAAAGTTCAATCTTTTATTGGGGATTTATGAGTTGAGAATACAGTTTTCGTCTTTGAACTAAAACTTTTTCTTAAATTTTTGTTTTATTAATATACAAGTTGTTAGTGATGCCATTCTTTTCCTACCTGTGTATCTAATCATGATGTTCGAACCCTGCCCTTACTTAATCAAACTACTTAAGGCTTGTATTCACGCCAATGACCTTGTGCATACAAACTACCCCTCTCGGTCGTAGATACGGACTTTAAACGGACGCATTTTTCATTTATTATAATTAAAATAATACATGTTTTTAAAAAGTAACAAAACCAAATTATTTTCCTTTGTTTTGTTTTTCAAAGCAGTAGATATTTTTTTGAGTAAAATGGTTCCATTCAACGATTTGGAGGTGATTTTGTGGATTTTTTTTCTTATTATGTGATACCGATACAAAAATTATGGCTAAACCAAATTACGTGTCATATCATGTAGATTACTAACAATTTTTCTCAGATGTAATTTCTCTGTAAGTGCCGGTGAAAAACTGCTTCATCTGCACGCTGTTTTTAAGCTTTTTCGAGAGAGGAGCCTTAATGCGTGGTACAAATGTTGCAAAAAAAGGTTTAACAGTAACCGAAGTGAAGTACTTATTACAATTTCCATTTACATTGATTTAAATCTGAATTTAAAAAGCGCCAAATAATAATGACGTCATAGAATTCAGAATATAAATTGGCACGAATTATACATACAGCGAAGTAAATACGTGTTGTGTACCATTTCACGTTTAATATTCAAATATTTTAATACAGTAAACGGTCGTGATACACTGTAGGAATCAACATGTTCGTTTTTTGTGACAAATAAAACAATTTTATGAAAACTAAGGTGTGACGTGAACCCATCGGGACTGCGTGTTGTTCGAAAGAGATACCGCGGTCTCGACATGAAGGGCTAAGAAGGAACATGGTTGGTTTTTAGTCAGTAGAAGTATGACACTCCCTTCCACTCTGCCCAAGAGCGGGAGGGGTTATTTGATGATTTCCCCAACCCCAAAAAAAAAATAAAGTTACTTCCTTCGTATATACGAGTATACTATTATGTACGTGGCCTCCTACATCTTTATCAAATCCGTAACAGCATTTTCCTTTATCAATTCTAAAGATGTCATATTTTATGTCACTGTAATTAAGCTAACAGATGGCAAAAACGTAATTCTGTATTGAAAAGAGGCTGTTTATGCCAAATAATAAACACACTGTAGCTGTCAATATGCGGCTAAATGTAGCCGTGTCAAGTCCGAATCAAGTTCAGTCCACGACTAACGATACTAGTGTTAGTATTATTAAGTCCAGACATTCTTTAAACCAAAGTAATATCTTCAAGTCAGCTCATAACAAACCATTCACACAAAACATCTATAAATAGCTCTCAAAATTCTCTCCAACTTAAACTAAAGCCAACAGAAATGTTCACAGTTTTCACAAACAGACAACTTGACAGTTGAGACGGATCGATAAGCTGGGAATGAACTCATTTATTTCAATAAATACTTGGCCATCTCTGAGCGTTTGTTACTGAAGTGTTCAAACAAAGACTAATTTCTAGAGGCAAGTAATTACTTGCTAGTTTTGTACTGTCCCGTTCGTTCGAGCTCTTGTAGTTAGGGTGACCATTCATCTGGATTTTTCCGGTTTTGGAGCACTCGCTTGAACTTCACTTGGCCTTGTAATTTGTACAGACTTATTTGTGTCGAGCGAAATATAAAAAAATATACATGACGTCTTACCTATTACGAGTATCCCCAAAGGTTTAAACTGAGATGTATCTAATAAATCGTACATCGGTTATGTTAATTGCTGTCAAACGGGCCCGAACCCAGACTCCGTAGATGCTATTAAAAAAGTCCTTATAAAAAAATCCAGTAAACTTTTCCTCGACCTGGAGATCGAACCGACTACCTCATGCTTAGCAGTCCACTAGACCAACGAAGCATAAAAGTGGAATAAATAATGAAAAATCAGTAATTAAAAAAAAACAGACATTTGTTTGTGTATTTTTAATGTTAATATGGTAACCCTACTTGTAATAGTTACTGTTACTATTTACTCCTTTTGTCGCGAAGTTAAATTGGACATAACTGTAATGTATTGTATCTCCAACGAGTTGAGATGAGAAATAGTACACGAGTTTGTTAAGATGTCGTTTAAGTAATAATATAGTCCTTTTACAAGCGAAAGCGACAACCTAACAGCAACTTTATTGTAATGAGAATAAATGTCAATACATCACTACCTACTGTTAGAAAAAGATTTCTGTGACTCTCTCTGTCTTTATGATCTCTAGTCTGCTTCTTTGAGGGTGTGTGTGCGTGTGTGTGTCTGTGTGTGTGTGTGTGGTAGTGATACGAAAACAAAGACTAAATAATATACTGTATTACTATGATATTACTTAATTGTATTTTTTTAGTAACTTATTATCTTAATTGAAAGTTTATAGTTATTATTTTAATTGGATTTAATCAACTGTTCTATAAATTTTAACGAGTTATACGAATATAATTGTAGGGAACAGAAAAAATTTTTTTTTCGCGATTTTTGGGTTGGTAAAAGATGTTCATAATGATGAGTACAATGACCTCTTAAGAGATTTCAGGTATATAGAGATAAACCTTATATAAAAGTTACTAGTCAGCTGTATGTAACTATATAGTTATTTAACCTAGCACACTTGAAACTTGCCAATCACAAAACACTTGTGTTTCAATTTTGGTGTACAATAAACTAAATTTGATTCTAACTTATTAGTCTCTTATTGTGATAAAAATGTGTAAATATACAGCAATTTCTTCTACAAAAGCGAAAAGAAAAATAATATTAAACAAATAAGTATAACTAAGTTACGAAATGAAAGTTTAACAAAAGCCTCTTAAATGTTTCCTTGTCGTGCTAAGATTTCTGCCCTCTTAAACGCGAAACAAAGTAATGACTACCCACATTTTAATTAGAAGAAACAAATTCTTTTGAGTAATTAATTTATTTATTCTTATTTTACTTGTAAACAAGCATTACGCAGAAAGAAATGTTTTTTCTTTTCTTTTCGTCAAATAAGTAATTAGGAGGAAATTGTACGATTTCACGAGTAGCAGACAAAAGGAATAAAATGTAAAAAACAAACAATATTTTTGCGGTAGGGTTTTAACGAGTTGATTCGCTAGTCACAGATTTTCACATGCTATTATTAGCATGTGAAAATCTGCTAAAGAAAGCAAGTAAGTTTGCTATTTTTATAAATAGCAAACTTATATTAAATAAATAACACGTTAATCAATTAAAACCCAACTAGGCGAAAATTTTTCTCACTTTCATAAAATGTTTTGCGCAAAATGTTATATTTTTCGAACCTAATTTTTAAAATCACGATAGACAGAATTCAATCAGTTTATGTGACGATAGCACAGCGTAAAAGTTTTTCACTAAAAATATTTTCGCAAAATGATTATACCGAAATATTTTTCACGTATTTCTACCATTATTGAATTAAGCTACAAATTCGATATAACACAATCTTTTTTTTTTGATAAAGATATACTATTAAGCCTATTCAATTCAATCTTTGATGTGAAGGTTAGGTCTAATTCTGGAAGGCTCAAGTTCAGGCATTTACAAAGCAATTTTGTCTTGTAACTTGAGCTGTTCATAAGCCAGTATCAGTTTACCAAATTCTTTACTGTATTGTCTTCTTTAGTGTCCACAGTTTTTAGGTTAATTTTATTAGAAACATCAAATTCGAGTTTGTTTGTCAGAAAAATCTTAAATGGAATGGGGGACTGTATTACGTTACTCCGAAGTTCGAAATACCGATGTACGGTATACAGAAAGTTTGTGAGTCCGAATTACGTGAGTCAGAATGTACGCTATGACGAAGTACGGTATTCAGAATGTTCGTTACTCCGATGTACGTTACTCCGAAAGTTTGCTACTACGAAGTACTGTACTCAGAATGTTCGTCACTCCGATGTACGTTACTCCGAAAGTTTGCTACTACGAAGTACTGTATTCAGAACGTTCATTATCGCGAAGACGGAACTCCGAAAGGAGATTCTGAGAGAGTATTTCGAATTAGTCGAGTATTATAAATGTACACGTGTACATAACAGTGACTATAGCTACTAAAATACCTTTAAATACCTTTAAGGCTTTGATTAAAAAAATAATTACCATAATTAACACAAAAATGAAGACAGACAGATGTGAAAACGCGGTGAGGGCTCGCCAAGAAGGACATACTCAGATCTCATAAGCGATGTTCTTAAAAAGGTCAAGTGCGTAGTACTCACAGCCGGCGTGTGTATGACCCGTTGTATTCCAGATTGAAAAGGGAAGGATCGTATAGGTTGGCATTCTATAAAACCGACCTACCCATATGGTTAAAAACTATGCGCTTAAATATATCTGCAGACAGCGTTTTCCTTCAAGGTTTTTTTCTATAATTTAACTGAAAACGCAACAACATAACATAACCCAGTAATCCACATGAATCTAGCATAGCATAAGCACAATCAGCCTGTGATATTTTCACTGCTGGATACAGACCTCCTCTCTATGCGAGGGAATTGACGTAAATCCACCAAAAAGGTCCAGTGCGGGTTGGATTTTTTCTAGGACATACCGGTTTCCTTCACCATTTTGAGAGCAGTGGTGATGAAATAAATTACACATAGTAATGATGAATCTAATCAATGTTTTCTTTACAGGTTTCCTGAACCCTCGATCAGACGAGTACCCTCGTTCACCAGCCAACTACGGGCTCATGGACCAGATAGCAGCCCTGCACTGGATAAAGGAGAACGTGGCAGTCTTTGGAGGTGACCCTACGAATGTGACCCTTATGGGCCACGGCACTGGGGCTGCGTGCGTGCACTTCTTACTAACTTCTCTGGCCGTGCCAGAAGGTAAGTGTCTTCGAACCTCGGCGTGGAACTATCACTATGAATGCAGCACAATGTTACTGTTCACCAGACATGTTGATGTCTATTGAGACTAAACAACAAAACAATTATTACTATTTTATTTATTTAAAATTCACAAGTTTCTCACATTTAAACACAATCCAAACACTTCCCACTACGGCGATGAAGCAAAATGCAAAAATAAATGAAAAATCTACAAGACTCGAGTAGAATACTGGTTTTAATTACAAATACAAACTAAGCGAACAATAAACCATGAAATGATGTTGTTCCTTGCCGGCCAGTTTGCTACGTGCGAAGTATAAAACTGAGCATAAATGAAGACATTGTTCTTGTATTGATTTTTTTCTGAAAGAAATTACGTTTTATTGTTTGTCTGTTTTAAGTTTTCCGTGCGTTCATACTAAGCGAAATATCTTCAATTATAACGGGTTGCTGGATTTAAAATGTACCTAATTTTAGATAAACTATTGTGGGTTTTTTAGCCGGTTACTGATTCCGACCCCAACATAGTCAAAAAAGGTCACGATAGATGATTACGGTTAGTTTTTCTTAAAAATACTGAGAAATTCGTGAAGGAAAAACTCAATAACCCAGGACCTTATAAGCAGTCACGTTTGTGACCACTCAACCAAAGGGCATTACAAAACAACTTACAAAAACGTTTCCACGATTGTGTTTCTTTCATATTAATAAATAAAATAAATATAAAAATAATAAATATAAGACTGATTTTTGCATGGCTACTTTTATGCATAGAAAAATCCCATTGTCAAATAATCGGGACAAATAACCAGGTCTGACTGTGGGACAATTCCAGACTTTGGATGGATAACCGTTGTTCCAGGTTTTAACTTCACATTAATGAATCAAGAAAATGCCAAACAATAAACAAATTATATTATCAAAACACATTCAATTATTCCGACCAATAATTTCACAAAATCCCGTAAAATATTTCAATACTTCACAAAATATTCTGTATTGCACGTAATATATTGTGACCTAGCAAATCTTCAAGTTGGAATTGAATAAGGGTGCAATGCTGATAGAAAATATTTCCAAGGTATAATAAAACGAAGCGTGTCTTCTTTCAATCCTCGCGAATGGATGGGACTTGTGTGTTTAACTTTATAGGCCAGCTGGGGTTCTAGCTTGTTCTGAATTTATCGAGCTATATTTTTGAAGTTGAGCTGCTAGGTTTTGCAAGCAATTTTTTGTTGGGTTACGGTAGGAGTGTTAAGAATAGTGTTAGTCTAATGGTAGCTCCCCAAAGTTACGATTTGGAGGCTGGGGGTTAACCTTTCGAATGCCGGAACGTAGATCTACGCGAGACACAATGGCTTTTTAATTGTGTCTAATTACACGGCATACGAAAGGTTAAAACCAATGCAAGCGTTGTACTTTGTGGTATTTATTTCATTACCATTGCTATTAAGACAATGAAGGAAAACATCATTGGGAAACTGTCGGTGGTCCAATTCCATATTGACATCCAACAACTCGTTCTGAGCTCTGGTGGATTAAGATATTTGTACTAACGGCAGAAGTGAAAACTTGAACATTAATACAAAAAAAAAAAAAAATATATTTCATCTCATAACACTGTTTCATACATAAACTAACTAACTAACTATTAATGTTGTGCATTTTTGAATATTTTAGAATGGTTAGGGAATAATTTCGCACGAATGTCTTTATTTATCAGCATAAAAGTACTATTATTTATGTGGCAACTAAACACAAATATTTTACAATAACACAAAGGCGTAAATGAATATGCCACGAACCTGACAAAAACATACTTAGGTACTTTTATTTGACTAGGTATTCTCTCCTCGTATAGTTTTAATGAGATAGCTCTTTTAACTATATTTAAAGGGTACAAAACCGCATGTGGCTTAGCAAGTCAGCAGAATATATTGTTAAATACATTCCTTAAAAACTTAAATGGACATAAATCAATGTCAGAACTTAAAATATTACAGTTATCGATCACGCCAGGCGGCTGCTCATCACCTTCTACGTCATATAGACATGTTTTAACAAAGAGATGCATGAATATCTGAATAAGCAAATGAATTCAGTCCACGCTCGACTTTCATATGAAATTCAATGAAAAATAAATATCGCTTTTGAAATAAAACCTTTTCAACCCTGATCGGTAGTATGAAGGCTATTGTGAGAATTATACGATAAAAGGTATTTCAATTACTTTTTGTGTTTTCTCTATATATAGGGTGGGTCGTTTACTGTGGTCCAAAAATATATTGAAGGTTGGGAGGCTCTCGCAAAAGGGGTTTGTAAATACCCTTCTGTACATTATGGCTACCTGTTACCCTTAACTAAGTATAGTTTAAAAGAGTTCACAGCTGAAATATTTTGATTGGCAAAACTCATTACAAGTATTCACACTTTTTGGTAGTAATTAACTTTCTTATCGCAAAATGGGCTTGCTCTTGACCTGGTTCACGGCTTATTCAAAGCAATGGGTGGGTTCTATGATGGAACGAGCGTGCCCAGAAGCTGGCTGGTCACTGTTGCTTTTAAGGTAGACCAGTTCAATGTGGGAGAGAACACAGATGGCAGAGAGTTCCACACTTTGGGTGTGCGCAAAATAAACGTGGAGGAGTGGCGCTGACCTTCTTCTATTGGTTTTTATCATATGGCAATTGGGCCTTCGTGCCCATTAATTCGTAATTGCTAATTCTCCTTATCAGTTCCTAACAAAATTAATGAAGCTTGTGTGGTGAAGCCTTCCCTTTTAATATGGTTACTTTTAGGTCAGTTTCAGATCGGCAATTGAAAGACTAATCCTGAAATAAATAAGTAATAATTCGACCTCTTTTGATTAGTGATTCAATCGTGTGTAAAAAGGTTCGCTTTATTATTCACCCTGTGAACTAAATTCAGCCTTTAGAAGTGTATAAATAAACAGTCTTCAAAGAGTAGAAATATTGGAATGGAGTATAGATGTTATTTGACAACTGTATCCGGGTGTTATTTAGGCACGTGTAGTTAATGAAAAAGTCTGAACGTGGCTAGAAAATTCAAAATGAACCCTACTCCCAATTACTATTAGATTCAAGTTTAAAAAAAAACATCGGATGTATGGACAACTATCCAATCGTGTTTTTATTGGGACAATCCGACCACACTATTTCCAAACCACTGCAACTCCTGAATGCCAGAATCAACAGCAACCACCAGTAAAGCGCCGAGACATTGAAGCTCGACGAAGTCCCAGAGAAGCTTAACTGTCTTGGATCCCGCAACGAAATTAATCAGGAAAGTATAGCGGAGGAGAAGGAAAAACATAATTCCCACTCCAATGTCCAATCGTGTTGTCATTCATTTTTAGTTCGGTCCCCTAAAATCATGTCCGTATGTGTTTAAGCTTTTCCTACTCCGTATAATAGGAAACACTCAATACCTGCGTAACGTATTGCCGTCGTATGAGATTATAGAAACAGAAATAGGGATGTTTCCTAAATAAAAAAATATGGTTCTCGAGTCGAGATTATCGAAAAATATTAGATTAGATTAGTCAGTGACCTGAAATTCTGACATCGAGTCTTACCAAAGAGTATCGTATTACCTAGTATTAACTGGGTTGTGGAGGTCAGATAGGCAGTAGCTCCATGTAAAATACTGGTATTCAGCTGCATCCGGTTATACTGGAAGCCGACCCCAACATAGTTGGGAAAAGGCTAGGCAGATGATGATCGAAAAATATTAGAAACGTGTTTTTTGTTATCTAATTAATAAAAAATGACGAAGATAAAACGCGTCAAAGATCATGAGTGGGGGGGACTTATGACGTCACTTTCTGGTGAAAAATGTCATGCAATATTATGTCGTCACACGACTTTTCAAAGCACTGTATCGTCTTCAATGTGTGTGTTTACGTGAAAATAGATAATCTATGTGTCCAATATTTTTTGGAAATCTATCTGACGGACTAATTACTATTTTTTGTGCATAATAATATTAGAGTATGCTAAGGTGGTTCGGTCATGTGGAGAGGATGAATGAAAGTCGATTAACAACAGGTATTTACGAGGCAGATGTGAGTGGTAATGCCGGGAGGAGACGCCCTAGAAAGACATACACTGATCTTATTGGTGCCAGCAAGTGGCGTTCTGTGGTTTCTGCCTAACCCCATGGGAAAAGAGCGTGAGCTTATGTATGTGTGTAATAATATTACCTACTGAGTTCGACTTGCATTTATGTCCCGTAAGTGCTGTACCCTACTACGTGTCATGGTTTAGACCTTGTAATTATTATTACATAAAGGGTGTAAAAGTACTCTTAACGCAAACGAAAAACACTTGTTCTCCCCACTACTGCGACCATTTTTTTGTTCCAGACCATACCTGGGAACCTCCTAGTTACGGAGATATTAGGGGTCAAAGTTCCAAATTTTTCACAGCTGTTTTTGTAAATAGTAGTAAATACTAGTTTTTCAGGTTATATCTTTACTTAAATTACCTCCATGACTCGTTTACTATTCAAAGCATCCACTAGCACAATGTTTTAAGAGTGCTACCCGTAAAATGATATTATTAACGCCAAAAAAAAAGTCGTATCCCAGCAACAATTTTTACGTAGGGTACTTAGTTTGATGTACAGAATGCTTGGTTGACAGCTGTGTGAAGGGTTAATTTACACCCTGTTTATTTAAAACACAAAATTAAATTACGGGTTACAAACGTAATTTTAAATATGATATTTTCTCAGAAACATCCTCATGAACGTAACATTAACAATTTTACTTAATCCAACCGCACATTAACTTTGCACCACTATTAATGTCCAAACATCATTAGTATCCTACATTCAAGTGAGCTCCATAATAAGCAAGCAAACCAAACAAACTGAAACAAAATTAACCAAAACTCTATTCAAAACTAGTCTTTATTCCCTCCACATAAGCAACCCGTGTGTTTATTTTAGTTTTGCTGATAAACAAAGTAGAATGAAATTAGCGGATGTTTATCCAAAAGTAGTCTGTATTCCGTACGGGTAAGGTGCAGTGGATTTTATTTTAGTTTTGCAAAGTTTGAGCCCCCAAATTGTTTTGCTCCCTTCATCAGGTATGCTGGGAGGGGCGTTTGGAGCGAACTGAACGCAAAATTACTTCCTTACAAGCTGTGGCCTCGAAATTGGCGGTTAGCTGGGATTTATTGGCTTAAAAAGTCCATAAAAAGTGTTAATCTGCAACAGTAACTCTTGACGTTCGGAGCTGTGGGTAGATCATCCAGACCGTCAGAGTACGTACAGAGGTTGGTACTGACAGACCCAAAGGTGTGCTAGAGACACAAATAAGGATCGGCATTAGTGTGGGTAATTATGTTAGGTTCTAATAAATCCATTTTTACCAATGTTATAGTAATACTAGCCTATGCTTGCGGTTTCTCCTGCGTTATTGGGTTTTTTTCATTACGAATTTCTCAGTAGCAGCCACTGAGTAGCTTGATGTCAACGCTCGTCTTCTATTACATGAGATGAAACATAACTGGTGTTTCGGGTTTGTTCTCTATCAGTCACACCATATTATGTTACACTGTTACTCATTGGGAGAAAATATCTTAACAAGACTTTAGTAACACTGTAACACAATGCCAAGTTTTTTTCCACATCATGGTGTACGGAGCTCGTGGCTTAATAAGAACTGCCACTCAGGTTAATCTTCAGGTAAAGCTGTGCTTGTCTCTGGAAAGCACGTTAAGCTGTTGGTCCCGGCTGCCATATATAGATCTTTGGCAGTCGTTACAGGTAGTCAGTGACCTGAAATTCTGACATCCAGTCTTACCAAAGAGTATCGTATTACCTAGTATTAACTGGGTTGTGGAGGTCAGATGGGCAGTCGCTCCATGTTAAATACTGGTACTCAGCTTGTAACGTTACATTTAACAGGGGGAGCCTGATAAATGTAAGGCCACAATAAACACTTTCCTACCTAGGAGGAGAGCACAGTTTAAGAGAAAAAGGGAAAAGGTAAACAGCTATTTAATTTTAAGACTATAAAATACAAGTAAACCTATCAAGCCCTACCTACCGGATGCTGGAGAATTGTTATTAAAAATACTATATAAAGTCAGGGAAACCGGGGTGAAGGTCCAGAGATATGAAGAGTCCAGGGGGTTTCTTAGATGGAAAACCTCAAGTCAGGCCTTCCAGTCGTTGAGCACGCAAAGGGGCCGGTTGTAGCCTGCAGTCAATCTTCAGCTTCCATCAGACGCAGAAGAGGCGCGAGGATCAAGGAAACGTCCCTCCGGCTGTAGCAGTAGCCGGCGGACGTCAGGAGTGCCAAAGAGGAGACCCGAAGAGGAGGATCGAGGAGGACGGCCGAGGAACGTCACTCGGGCACTTTTCTTCACGACGCAGACCACCGTAATGAAGATATATATATTGCTCAAAAAACTAGTAAGCTTCGTAGCTGAGATGTTTTTCGTACCGAGCCCTGGCGTAGACTGGTACTGACGACCCGGTTCCCAGTCATCCTGACATTTTTAAATTTCGAGCTTTTGTTCTAGAACATTAAAAATAAAATCAATTTATAACGATGTACAATGAGGTATCAATTATCTATACTACCTACTCCTAACTCCAGCAGCGAATTAAAAATAAAAACCCATAAAGAAAAACACAAACATTACAAGCTGCATCCGGTTAGACTGGAAGCCGACCCCAACATAGTTGGGAAAAGGCTAGGCAGATGATGATGGTGTACGGGCACACGGGAACTAACCAAATGTCGGTGTTCTATTAGGTACGGTTAGCAACAGAAGTAGCCTAACACTACTCAAAGTTACAAAGCAGGTTTTTTAATAAAAAATATTAGGTATTACTCGTTACTAACATCTTATTGAAGAGTAATTAATATTTTAACGAATAATCTTCTGAAACATTATAATAATAGCTGAAGTCCTGTACATCAAATAATTAAAATTCCGAAATGTTGAGCTACTTCTGTTGCTGACCGTACATCTGTACCTAAACCTACATACACAGACAGCAACAACAACACTCGCCAACAGTTGCTTGAAACTCTGACATGACGATGCTAATCATCACCTACGCGACACAATCGTCAAGGTTCAATAATAACGTCAATATTATTTAAATGGCATGTTTTCTTCCACGCTACTTCTAAAGCCCCAAGACCACATCCCATCAGACGCGATAATATGCAGCAGCGATTTACCGGCGATATACCGAGCGTTATCCGTGACACGTAATCTGTAGGTAACGCATTTATGAGAGGGAGCGAAGTTTTATCACAGCCAGAATAGGGATGTTTCCTGGCTAAAAAATATATGATTCTAATTAGTCCGTCTGGTAGATTATCAAAAAATATCGGATACGTGTTTTTTCTTTTATTAAATTAATTAAAATTGACGAAAATAAAACGTATCAAAGATATTGAGTGCGGGCTTGTGGCGTCACTTTCTGGTAAAAAATGTACCATACTGTGATGTCACGCGACTTTTCGAAGCACTATTATCGTCTTCATTTTTTGTTGACGTGAAAAAAGAAAAAATATGATTGTGTCCAAAATCCATCTGACGCACTAATTACATTTTTTTTGTCAACTACCCTATTTTGTTTATATCTGAAATAGTACGAGAACGCTGGTCCCGTTTGTCAGTTTAAGATCTTTGACAGACGTTACAGGTAGTCAGTGGCCCGAAAGTCTGACAACCAATCTTACCAATGTGTATTTTATTAGGTACTCAATACTAATTGGGCTCAATCTTTAGGTAAAGCTGTGCTTGCCTAGGTCGGTCTGTGGATGGGTGACCGCCTGACATACCGAGTTTCCTCCGTGCCTCGGAGAGCACGTTAAGCTGTTGGTCCCGGCTGCCATATATAGATCTTTGGCTGTCGTTACAGGTAGTCAGTGACCTGAAATTCTGACATCCAGTCTTACCAAAGAGTATCGTATTACCTAGTATTAACTGGGTTGTGGAGGTCAGATAGGCAGTCGCTCCATGGAAAATACTGGTATTCAGCTGCATCCGGTTAGACTGGAAGCCGACCCCAACATAGTTGGGAAAAGGCTAGGCAGATGATGACTACTCGTAATTGGGCTGTGGAGGTCAGGTGGTCTAAAATGGCCACTTTAGCAGTTCATAATATGAATTGAGTTAAAAAGCGTAAAATGGACCTTTCATAATAGTAGGTAACTGCGTCTGTGACCATTTTACAAATTTTAACGCAATTCATATTATTATAGTCGCTCAATGTAAAATACTGCTAATCAGCTGCACCCAGATAGACAGGAAGCCGACCCCAACATAGTTGGGACAAACTAGGCAGATAGTGATGATGACTGAAATAGTAACAATTTTTTTTTTATATATTTTATTTCTTCCTCAGTACGTACGTAATTTTAATTTTATTTTTAATTTAATTTTGATCTAATTTTAATTTAATTTTGATTTTATTTTAATTTAATTTTGATTTAATTTTTATTTATTTTTGATTTATTTTGATTTAATTTTGATTTAATTTTAATTTTATTTTGATGGAATTTTAATTTTAATATTTTTTTTAAATGTAATTATTTTAAAGTAAAGTATTAAGTGTTTTTGAATCTAATTATTTAATGTAAAGTTTTTAATTTTGTAATGTAATGTCCTAATTTTTAAATGTAACAGATAAATTGTTATGGATGAAAATGTCTGAAATAAAAAGATTTTTTTTTTTTTTTAGTACATCATACTTTGATCGATAATGTTGGCCCGGATTTGGGCTCCGACTAGCTGTATTTTCGAAACCAGACAGGCGTATTACGTTGCGTAATTTATTTTATCATCACGACTCTCAAAGCCGTGATGGAAAACATTGAGAGTACCGGTACACAGTCTTAGAACCAGAAAATCGAAGAATCGTGACATGTCATGTACCAAACCGCACCAAGCCCGAGTGATGGATTACAGGTCACTTCTAATTATAGAGAACAGGCCTGAGTCCCGTTTGTGGAAATATTACTGAGTCATTATAGGTTCTGCGTATGCTAGTCTTTAATAGTAAAATTGATGTAGAACTGGTGTCGTGAACTATGTTCCACACTTGGGTGAAGACATAATAGTAGTTCTCAGCTTTTCCTACTGTGTTCCGCGTAGTTTATACGGAGTCGTTAACTGCTTAAGATAACCAAATTCATCATCATCAGCCTAAAATGTTCCCACTGCCAGCAGTACCTGGGTCCCGGGACCCAGGCCTGCTCTCTATTAGAGGGATGGGCTATAATCCACCACACGGGCCCAGTGCAGGTTGCTAGATGTCACACGTCTTAGAATTTTTTGTTTCTAAGACATGCTGGTTTCCTCACGATGTTTTCCTTTACCGTTTTGAGAGCAGTGGTGATGAAATAAATTACACAATGTAATGCGCCTGCCTGGGTTCAAACCCACGACTTAGTGTTCGTAAATCGGGCTGCCACCACTGGGCCACTGCTGCTCTTAAATCAAATTAACTAAATTATCTTTATTGTAACCTTATTGCCCTACAACATTAAATGTGACCTTAATGGGGTGTTTAAAGCTTCAGTCAAAGTAACAAAGTTTTGAAGAACGGACATAATTTGAAGTGTTGTCGTGCCGGAGACACGCAGTGGTAGACGAATATAAACTTATACAACTGGTTGGCAGTTTAAATCAATCTACTGATTATGTCTGGTTGACGTTCTTAGCAAGGTTATTATACAATGTTCTATTTATAAGCTTTTATTTTTTAATCTGGAGCTCAAGAGTGCGATACAAGTAGTGCTAAACATGCTACACTGACCACATACTCCATCAATATGATATGGTTGTACAGGTGATTGCTTTCGCGGTTCCAGAATTGTTTCTAGCGAAGTGGTAATTACTCACTTATGAGTGCTTTTTTATTTTTTTATACGTTGCCCCGGACTAGGAATTTATCCTGAATCGTTGGTGCGTTTACAAATTTATAAAGTCTCATGAACAAACCACCAAACCGGGAACCACTACATGAAGTTACAAATATTTGTTCCGTGCGATGATCGAACTCGCAACACGCATATCCTATTCTATTTAGGGTTGGCGCAACACGTTTTCTTCTTCCATTCTTCCCTGTTAGACGTCACGCTAGCATTTAATCCTTTCTCTTTCATATCATTCTTCACACCATCCATCCATCTTTTCTTTGGCCTACTTCCTCTCTCTCTCCATCCATCAATATTATATACATCCGTTTAAAAAAATCAAAATAAGATTTGTGATTAAAATATTTCTAGTGATTGTCTTCTTCACCTGCATTTAGTGATATCTAAGATTTAATTTAATCCGATTACACAGGTGCTCACACAATATGAGGGAGAATTTTAACTAGGTTAGAAGGTTATGGGAGAATACCGTGGTTTATGGGGGACCGTTCTGTTTCAGTAATAGGGTGGAGAGGGTTCGTTCATGTTACTGAAACTTTATGATGTCTGCTCACCATAAAGACATATATTTTGTGATTTTGAACCCATCTTACATTACGCAGGTGAGGGATAGAAAATGAAATATGAGTGTTTACTGTCTCGTATAGTATTAAGAACACGCGTGTTCTTTTCACATAACACGCTTACGTTACTCCAAAAGCACTAGTCGACAGTGATAACCAAAACAAATGTCGACTGTTATTAGGTGTTCGTCTCAACTATGTACAGTACCCGGCGATACATTTAGCACATCGACCTTTGGAAAAATCAATCCAATTTATTCGTTAATTAAGTTCTTATTTTGTAGTTAGCTTGCCGTGAAACATTTTCGAACCGACCTAGCTTGCGGCAGTTATATATAAAAGCACAGCGGAAAAGAGATGTCTCGAACAGTCATTTCGTATATAGTTTCTCCAAAGTTCCGACGACACGGTTGGCGCAGTGGCTTAGCAATTGGACTGCTGCGCTGTGTGTCGCGGGTTCGATCCCCGGCACGGAACAAATATTTGTATGATCTACAGATAATTGTTTCGGGTCTGGGTGTTTGGTTGTGTATGTGAGTTTAAATGTTTGTGAACGCACCCACGATTCAGGAAAAAATCCTAGTGTGGGGCAACGTTTAAAAAAAAGTCGATGTGCAATATTTATCGCAGGGTACAGGACAGTATTTTCTTCTTTAAAATACTATCATAATCTATTATAACTAAAATCAGCAGCAGAAGAAATGTCGCAATGAACTCAAGGACGCTATAAGTCGGAGCGTATAACCTCAGTTATGTTCGAGAAAGAGTCATTCATTTAGTAAAGTGTATAACTTAAAACCCTCGAGTGAATGTCAAAGTAAAGTCAAGCATAGTCTTAAGCTATGGTTACTTTCCCTGAACTATGACGAAACGGAGAAAATTATTTTATCTATCTCGTAAGAATAGTGCCAGGTGTGACAGGCTCTCAATTTCACACCTCTGTAATAGCTGAAAACCCTTCCTGATCATTCCATTCACACTCACACACACACTACATACAAACACACACACATACAAACACACACACATACAAACACACACACATACAAAACACACACACATACAAACACACACACATACAAACACACACACATACAAAACACACACACAAACACAATTACACGCTTACACACAGACACGAACACACATTCAAAAACACTCATATCCAATACAGGCTTCTTAAAACGCTCTTAAATTATTTTCTTTTGTTATTATTATAGTAGTTTTTATTTTACGTTAATCTTACTGCATAAGATTCTGTAATATCTCCGCTTGGGAGAGGGCACTGGCTCCTGTAACACAGGTCTATCCCTAGCACAGGAGTCAGGGACTCCACACAATTCTGTAACCATTTCTTGTGTAATAAAGATTATTATTATTTAGGGAAAACATGTTCTGTTTCATAGCTCGTTGGCTAGTTTAAGCTACGTTAACGGGCCTAAGCCAAAGTCAGCGTAGCGTGTGTGTGTGTGTTGTGAAATATTTCATTTTCGTCAATCTGCATGAACTTCCTCACTATTCTGCAGGTGTTTAAAATCGCGGCTTTTTGGAGTGTAATGTAAATTGAGTCTTTGAGGTCTATTAGTTTAAGGCTATGGTGGAGGTGGTTAGGTATAACACCCGTGGTGGAGACTACTATTGGTACTACGTACACTTTTTCTTGACTCCAGATTCTAGTGACCTCTTCTTTCAAATCTGCATATTTACTTATTTTCTCACCTATTGTTTTTTGCAAATTATGCGTGTTCGGGACTGCTATATCTATGAGGTATGTGACTTTATTTACTTTGTCTTGAAGGGTTATATCTGGTCTGTTGTAGTGAACGGTCCTTTCGGATAATATGCCGCGATCGTAAAAGATTTTGTGAGTGGTATTTTCTATAAATGGCTTTGGTACATACTTGTAATAAGGAGTGTTTGAGTCTTCAATGAGCTTATGTTTGAGTGCTAGATTTTGATGGATGATATTTGCTACCTGATTGTGCCTGTGGGTGTAATCTGTTTGTGTGAGTGTTGTGCAAGCTCCTGTGATATGTTGGATGGTCTCTGGTTGGTTGTGACATTTTCGGCATTTATCGTTTATAATCGTGGGGTCTTTTATGATGAATTTCCTATAATTTTTAGTATTTATGATCTGATCTTGTATCGCGATAATAAAACCCTCGGTTTCCGGAAACAAAGAACCAATTTTAAGCCATTTATTTGATGCTAGTGTGTCTATATGAGGTTGTTCAAGATCATGGGGATGTCGTCCATGCAACACTTTCTTCTTCCAATCTTCTAACTTTTGTTTTTGTGGGTCTTCATTGTTAATGTTTTGTGTATCTGTCTGTTCGTTTAGGTTAAGTGGAGTGTAGTTGTTGTCGTTCATTACTATAGCTTTATGTATATTACTTGTATGAGATTTATTGTAAAAGAATGTTTTTAACCTAGTTATTTGTTTCTGCCAAAGATTATGGATATCAATTAGGCCTCTCCCTCCATTTAGACGTTTGATAGTTAGCCTTTCTATTGCAGACTTAGGGTGTAGGTTATTGTGTTTAGTAAGTGTGGTGCGTGTCATTCTCTCGATTTGCTGGATGTCAGTTTTTGACCATTTGATCACTCCAAACGAGTATGTTAGTATTGGGATTGCGTATGTGTTCAGTGCCTTAATTAAATGCTTTCCGGAGAGTTTAGTTTTACACACTGCGACCACTCTTCTCTTGTATTCTGTGTTCAATGTTTGTTTAATTGTGGTGTGATCTAATCCTTTGAGCTGTCTGTATCCTAAATATTTATATAAATCGGTGGGTTCCATAGCTGTAATTGTGTCAATATTGTTAATTGCATAGTCGCCAGGTTTAATTTTGCCTCTTATTATATGTACTGTTTTACATTTATCTAGTCCAAACTGCATGTTTATGTCTTTGCTAAATTCTGTCGTGATATCTATTAGTTTTTGCATCTCTTTTTCTGTTTTTGTGTATAATTTAATGTCGTCCATATAAATAAGATGAGAGATGACAGTGGTTTCTTCTGATGTTTGTTTAAGGCAATATCCGGCCTTACAACGCTGTAGTAGGTGAGATAGGGGGGGGGGGGATAATTATTATTATTATTATTATTACTGTTAAGAGGAAAAGTTACCGATGAGGCAGATAAGTTGGCAGTTGTCGATAACTTAATTATAACTTGTGAGAAAGTTTCATTCCCGTGGCATTTTCGTTTTGTTTACAGATGGGCTTATTGTTGTTCTATACTTGTGTAGGAACTTATGTTGATTTCTAACAGTTTTGATTCAGAAAAAATGCTCATGTTTTTTTTCTGTGGGTGGAAAATCATCAGATGACTCCCGCTCTGGGCGGAGCGGAAGGGAGTGTTAGACTTCTACTGACTAAAAACCACCCATGTTCCTCCTTAGCCCTTTGTGTTCCGGGGCCACGGTATCTCTTTTGAGCAACCTACAGCCCCAGTTGTATGAATAGCGTATCAAATTAATTAATAAAACAATACTAATTGTACCTCGAAAATAAAAACTGGAAAAGCTTGAATCTACTTTAATTCTACAGAGTCTGGAATTAGCACATATTAGACATTTTACTCACACATACACATTAACATTTTCACGCAAACCATAAATTAAAACTCAGCAGCCAAGCAATTTGAATTTGTTCCCAATTGATGGCTATAGGCTCGCTCCTATTACATGGGACGTAAAACATAAGACGTAATGTAGTGGTACTATTAGGTACATCTTTGCATAACTCTTTGGGGATTATATGCGTGATGTTATAAATTAAAATTACAATACCATTCTGATTTACAGACACTGCATTTATTTTACTACGGTCTCTTAAATCTACCATCTGATGTTTGAGTGATAAATATTCTTCAACCACACATAAAAACGCCGTAGGGCCGACATCACTTTTGTGAAAAATAAAAAAATCATAAGGAAAATTGTAGCATAGATAGCCATGGTTACGAACGGGTAAGGAATAAATTTCAGAAAAGAACAATGAAAAAATCGCCGGACATAAATTATGGCGTGAAAGTGAATAATGGCCTCTTCTGGATGTATTGAAAGGAAACTCGGTAGAGGAATAGTGTAAATGTGAAATAAAACAGAAATCGATGGCATTGATGGAGGCAACGGGAAATATGTTACTGGTAAAATAGATATTAGTGAACTTGGTTCAATTCAGAACCCTATTTTTCGGAGGGTGGGAAATCATCGAATGACTCCTCCCGCTCTGGGCGGAGCGTAAGGGAGCATCAGACTTCTACTGACTTAAAACCACCTATGTTCCTTCTTAGCCCTTTGTGTCCGGGGCCGCGATATCTCTTTCGAACAACCCGCAGCCCCGGCAACAATGCAGAACCTAACTTGCAATGTTACTGCATAACATGTCGCCCGTATTTTCCAGCAGGGTTAGACCAAGGTGTACTAAGTCTGTAAACCCACACTCACTGCGGTACTCAGAGATATTTAATGATTACTTAAAGCCGTCACTTAGTAGACATTTGACATACTGTTGTATGACAAAACTGTCAAAACGTTTACTAAGTAATTGCCTAAATAATCATTAAAGCTCTCTGAGTGCGGCAGTCAGTCAGATATGTTACATTTTAGTCCCATTTTAGGAAGCGAGCCTATTGTCATCAATCTGGCGCTAATCCAACCTACTGAAATTTCCTAATGGCAAGACTTAATGACTACTAAAAACTAGCCATCAAGGCAGTCACTGATCTAACTCGCCGTCCGTCCGTCTTATGACGACGACGGGCCGTGTCGACGGTGCGTTCGCGTCCACGCGCGCCTCAAAGAGATGTCAGCAACATGCTGCGGGTTGTTCAAAAGTGATACCGCGGTCTCGGCGCAAGGGCTAAGAAGGAACATAAGTGATTTTTAGTCAGTAGAAGTCTGACACTCCCTTTTGCTCTGCCCAGAGCGGGAAGGGTTATTTGATGATTTCCCACCCTCCAAAAAAAAGGCAGTCACTGATTTATAGATAGGCATAAAACATATAGACAGACAAGACTAATTTTATTATAGAGACTCTGAACACTCAAATCTTGGTACCTAATAAACGAAGCTCGAAGACACAAAACCATTCACAGCAATACATACCATGAAAACAAGAAAAAAAGAAAAATACATTTCATTCGGTACACTCCCTGCGAAAATAAGCAACCGCTCCAATTCAGCGTATGCAACGTTCAAGTCCATGCAATTCCACTGAATAGGGTTACCATTCATCTTATTTTACGGGCATCGACCTACATTGGAGCTTGAGAAATGTGGAAATACGGCTATTTTGAACTAGCCAGCACCCATTGTTCGCGGATCGAATTCAGAAGCTTGAATGATGACTATCATTTTTGTTTGAAGTGTAATATTCGAAGTGGGAAAGTAGATGAAATACACGAAGAATAGACTTGGATTGTTTCTACGGCAGAAGATACAGGATTTTATGGTGTGGAATCTGTAATGAAGAACATAGATATTATTATTTCGTTTATTCTTTTAAAGACACTTTTATAGCAGGGACCAGCAGGGCTATTGAATATCTTTTTAAATGTCAGTGGCTATCATAGTGTCCATCGATTAACTGTCAAATGGTTCCATTTTGTACCAAACTGACAGTTAATCGATGGACACTATGATAGCCACTGACATTTAAAAAGACACGCAATAGCCCTGCAAGTGGTTAGGTCTCCCAACACAGAAACATTAGTAGCACTCACACAATTTTCTGGTAGGGAATGCCTTGTGACATTAAATCCGTCCTTGTACTACTATTGTACATGGAGTTTAAATAAATAACATCCCACCCATCCCACTGCTGGACAAAGTTCCCTTCCCTTCTTCTACTATCCCTATCCAGTGTTATTATTCACCAATTCTTGTAAAATAGTATTGCCGGCACCCAATTCATGCTAAATTATATTTGCAGTCTAGAGAAGTGGCAAAGCTTTTCACATTTCAACACTTCTTATCAACAGAATTCAGACAATCCCATACTTTCTGACTTTTTTTTTTCCCCCACACTAGGAATTTCTCCTGTATTGTGGGTGCGTTCACAAACATTTAAACTCACATACAAAAATACCCAGACCCGGAACAACTATCTGTAGGTCATACAAATATTTGTTCCGTGTGGGGATCGAACCCGCGACACGCAGCGCAGCAGTCCATTGCTTGAGCCACTGCGCCAACCGTGCCGTCGAAATTAATATCGCAGAGCTAAGAGTATTTTCGCTTTTCATTTATAACCTACTGACGCTATTGTATGATGATTATAATCATTTTCCCCGTACTTTTTATTCATATTTCAAAGATCCTACCTTTTACCTTCATGAAAATCTGAGTCTATAATCTAGGTAACCTGATTTAAAATACCAATATTAGCTCAGAAATAGTACAGCATCTTACAAGAATGCAAATAGTCAACATTCCTGTAACCGCACTTATGCATCTTCAGATCCCACTTTTTAATCAAATCTTAATACTCGCCAAGGAATATAATATCTTGATAGCGAAGCAGCTCAAAGATATTCAGACCTGTTCTTATTTTGCCTCGTTGCCTCGAAGCAGCGTCGGTAATATGCGTTTATTTTTAAGTCTATTACAAGAGCTGTGCTTGAAAATCTGCCTTAAGTTCCTCGGAGTCTAAGCGTAGCGGTTACATTATTATAAGTACTTGTTATGGCTGAAGTTGGAGGTGTTATGCTTTGAGAGTATTCAAGGAGGTTGGGAACTTTGGTATGTTGTCCTTTTTTGTGTGATTGTGGGTATTATGTCTATCCGTTTTTAAATACCTGCATGGATCTTGTGATCAAGCAAACAAGATCAGATCGTCACACAATCTTCGCCGTGGTCTACCGCGACGGTGATTTCCTCCGTTAGGCATCCAGTGAGTGATAATCTTTGCCCATCTGTCCTGGTGCATTTTTGCTACGTAAAGAGGAGGCCATTAGCCAACAGTGGGGTACATGATAGGCTAATAAAATAAAAAATGGAGAGAAACATTCTTATATTGTTTTCTATATTTCACAAAAACCCAAGCAAAGGAGAAAGCAATTCATTCAAGATACTTGATAAATCGTGGTCTTGTATTAAAATGAACAGGCTCTTGATATCGAAACTCGTGTTTCTTTTATTTCTCATCCGTTTGTTCCGGTACGGCACAAAGACTAATGAAGAGATATTAATAAGGTTCTCTCTTTGAGAGTAAACAACTTGAAAAACAAAGGCATAAAGAAAAAATTAAGAGGGTACCATCATTTTATCTATTTTTGTATTTTCTCTTATCTGTTCGCTTCGTCTTGCAGATTTTACAAAGTGGATTTTTGTTATGCAAGTCTGTTATAATTCATAACAGTGATTTTGTGGTTTTTATCATAATAGTTTATTTGCCACCAACACTGATACAACATGTAAAAACTGTTTTACATCCGTAACCGCCCTAATCCAGGTCCAGTTGAAAACCGGGGTCGGGCGCATTGCTCTTGCATTTTGCTGAACTGGGCCTATTTGGCGCAGCCGTGAGGCACACATTTTTACATTTTTTGTTTTATATTATGTTTTGTTTTATGTATTGTGTGCACTTGTGGCATGCGCCAAATAAATGTTTTTTCTTTCTTTCTTTCATGAAAAAAAAAAAATAATCTCACAATATAACAAACAACTAAACGCATACGTAAATGCGTAATCACATGACAAATACACAAAGAAACGAAGCAGACAGCTCCCACATCTAAACTCGAATCGTTCCACAAAAAAGAAAAAAAAAAACATGACGCTCCCCACGCATTTACCCCAAGCGAAAATAAAACGAACAAATCCCTGTAAGTGACATTTTTACATCCATACATTTAACTTTCATTTCTCATTGTGTTCTGAGATGGTTCTGACGCAGCATAGAAACGTTCTATCTCGTCTCCTTAACAGAATGAGAACGTAATTTAGTTTTTTAAACCGTCTTTTTCAGGAGAAGCTACGAGATTAGTTAATTTTATAGTTTTGTCGTGTTTTAGATTAAAATAAAAATATTCTGGAGACGGTCCCCTATTGCGGATTACGGGTTTTCCTAATTAAGGTTGGGTGCATTTCGTTGGGTGGATAAGTGCTTGTTAAGGCGGCGATTTCTTTGAGATGGCTTTGCTGAGGGAAGATTGTTTGTTGTGATTTCTTTTTGATGCTAATGCTTGTGTGTCCTCTAATGCTGGTGATAGAAAGACATCTTGAAGGCTTCTGCCTTATTACACGACTGCCCCAAAAAAAAGAGTGTTATGTTTTTAACGTTCATGTATGTATGTATGTATGTATGTATGTATGTATGTATGTATGTTTGTTTGTGAGTTTCTTTATTCCACCATAACTTCTAAACGCCTGAACCGATTTTGATGTATGTGGTATCGTTAGATTCATTGCGTCACCCCGGGTAACATAGGCTAGATAAAATATCAAAAAACATAATAGGGTGGCCATGGTTTAGAAATAAAAAGAACTTTTAATTTTTTTTTATTGAAATTTCAATGAAAAATATAATCATCGTCTAGAACTTATTAAGTAGATTACAAAAATATACCACAGTAGTATTCAATATCAATTGTTTACTAGTAATACTACTCAACAAATGATATAGTGACATTTTAAACCCGGGATCCGATACGAATAAGCTACATATCAATAGATTCTCTGTAATGAAAGAAATAAAACTGGCTAGGTTACAACTCCCAAATCCATCTACGACGGCACCTAAATGGTTTTTAAGTTTGTATGAAAAGTTAGTATGCGTGAATCAATTTACTTGAAACATGGCAAAAATATTAATTTAAAGAAATAATAATATTTGCAATAATAGAATTTTCAAAATCACCCCTTAAAGGGTAGAAAAAGAAGATCAGGGTAGATTTTGGTATGGACAAATCTGACTGCAAGATTCAACTTGAAATTCATTACTAACACAAATGAATAAATCATGACGTGTGTTATAATTAAACAATAGTTTAAAAAAACCGTGCGAGTTGAACCCACGCACCAAGGGATCTGTAAAAGTTTTTTGGTACCTACTATACTTAAAACTGTTTGGCACTACACTTGAATTTCTTAGAATGTTAACAAAATATTCAAAGTTCTTATCATTGTATGTACATTGCATGTATATATTAAATTCAGCGTAAATTGTTTACAAATAGATACCTACATGAAATGAAAAATGTTTGTAGGTATAAATTACGCAATTAAGTCATTCAGATCATTTCACACGTTCCTGAGGAACAGGGTCTTGATTGACGGATAGCCATACGGACAGACAGACGGAAAACAAAATGTACATATTATTAGGGTTCCGATTTTGCCGACCGGAATCCTGAGAAATGAAAAAAAACACATTTTCCCCCTTCTGGGGGAGGCCTATGTCCAGCAGTGGACGTCTTATGGCTTAAAAATGATTGGTTATAGGTCAAAATACCGATATATCACTAAAAGATATGAAATAAAAAAATAAATAATTAAAAAAATTAAAAAACACGCCTGCCATGACAAAAAGTACCTAAACTAAAAAATAAAAAAACAAGTCAAACGAATTCAGCGATGAATGGGAGCAAGGTCCCGTAAATGTATTCGAAAATGGAAAACTGAAAACTAAAACTTTTATTGCAGTCGGGGGACCTGTAAAGAATTGTTCCACCGAACTGTCCCCCGACTGCAATAAAAGTTTTAGTTTTCAGTTTTCCATTTTCGAATACATTTACGGGACCTTGCTCCCATTCATCGCTGAATTCGTTTGACTTGTTTTTTTATTTTTTAGTTTAGGTACTTTTTGTCATGGCAGGCGTGTTTTTTAATTTTTTTAATTATTTTTTTTTTTTTTATTAATTGATTATCAAAATAACTTTTTAATGTAAGAACTGTTTGATCCGCGGTCCGTTTATTTTTCATTTATTCTCTCTATGCCGAAAAAAAGTAAGATATTTAGAGAGTAGTTTAGTTGGACATCCTCTGAGAAACCTAGTATTCAGCTCCATCTTGTTTGACTGGAAACCGACCCTAACATAGTTGAAGAAAGCTTAGGCAGATGATGACATTTTGACAAATCAGCCATTTTTTCTTTCCCACGTTTCTTCCACTACTCCAATACAAAAAAGGAATTTTCATTTCAACGTTTAGCTTCTACAGCAAATCACACACTGTTATAACCAGGTAGGGACTTAAGCCATGAGAGAATATAAGTACAAGTCTTTTAAAGAATAAACGTAGAAATGTCCTGTCTGCATTAAAGATGTCTGAAAAAGCAATTTGCGTGTAATGTTAGGAACGAGAGAAAGCCAAACAAAGCTTGAAAACTCTTTGTTGGCTCACAAATTTTTATTTGTATCTCTCTGACCTTTGCGTTGGATTAGAAAGAGTTTTTATCACCCTTCTCGTTTATTAGACTAATTACTTTCGTTTTTAATAATCTTTTATGGTTTGAGTTAAATAGTCGTATCCGTAACTACGGAAGATCGTAATATTTTTTTAATAAAACAACAGTAAGTAGACCTTGGCGTTTATAAAAAAGTTTATTGAAATATACTTATAATAAATTTGAATAAGTTTAAGTATTTACACGAGTATGGATCGTCTAAATGCTAAACTTATTCTTTATTCTAATATATCAAAGTAATAGTTTAGAAAAGTACTAATATTATGAAATGGAAAGAGTATTTTTATGTTACCTTTCTAAGCTCTAATGACTACTAACTGATTTCATCGAAATAGTTCCTTGGTAGACCAAAACCTTTAGTTAAAACTTTGAATAATTTTAGGGCATAGGACATGGATTAGTCGGGCACTTTATCTTGATAGTACCCCATGTCACAGTTTCCAACTGGCAAAGTCACTGTCAAAAATCGGTACAGTTACGAAGACCAATAATAAAATGTATACTTACACAAATAAACTTTTAAAAGTGTTTTTCTGTTACTTTGTTGATTAACATTTTCACGAACGATTAGCATTTTGAAATTATAGTTTTACGTAATAGGTCTTATCTCAAAGTACAAACCGTTATTTCACAAGAAAAATGCTTTCGAATTTTACTAACATAGGTACATTACATTATTTTCCTAGCCCTGTCTGCATCACTCCCCCCAAAAGCACTTAAGCTGCTGTTTTCGCGTCATATCTCTCTAGTAGTTTCCTGGTAACATAAAGACGTTCTCAAAAGTCCATTATTAAGTATTACCACTCCTCCACAAACGTCCCGCTAGAGACACTCCTAATCGGCTGTTTTCACACAATTGAAACTATCGTCGGGTCTGAGCTTCGAGACTTTCCACTACGTTGTTGGCTTTACATTTTATTTCCATTCCGACGGAGGATTGCAAGAATATTACGGTTTTTAAAACAGGTATAATGTTACGGAGATAATTCATGTTTACATTACTTTATTATCCTTTAAAGATGTAACTTAATAGCATATATTCTCTTATAGAGAGCATGATGTTCATATTATATATTTACAAACAACATTTTTTTAAAGTGTTTATTAATACATACTCTTATCTTCATCGTATTTATGTTGGATTTTTCTCAGCAGTCTTGCTAGACTTATACCCGGCTAAAAGAAGTGGGTTTCATCATCATCTTCTTGCTCCTATCCCATGTTACTTGGGGTTGGTCGCAAAACGTTATTTTCTTCCATTTCCCCCTGTTAATTAATAAATGAAAAAAAAAAAAAAATTAAATTAAATTATTAAAATTAATAATTTATTTTTTCAATCTCCACGCTATCATTGACTCCTTTTTCCTTCATATCAATTCTCACACAATCAATCTTTCTTTTCTTTGGTCTTCCTCTCCTTCTACATTCCCTTGGTAATGCGATACCCCTTGATAAGTCTGGTTGACAGACTTTCGGCCCAATGACTACTTGTATTGAGTCTGGTTCTTCTAACCAAACAGACAGATGTGTTGCTGCGGAGTTTGTTCCGCCACTTCTTCTCTCCAGCTAAAACACTAGGAAGTGTTGAAGGGTGGGCGTTTTGGGGGACTGTCTCTTGTAAATAAGTATATTTCGACGTTCGAAAAATGCTGATTATCAGCCTAGTTTGAATAAATGACTTTTGATTTTGATTTTAACGTCTGTCAAAGACTACAAATGGCAGTCGAGACCAGCGGCTTAACGTGCTTTCCGAGGCACAGATTAAACTCGGTACGTAAACTTAGACAATTGCAGATTAACCTAAAGATCAACCCGAACGCCTGTAATTATTTAACCATAAGCTGGTATATATGTGTAAACTATTCTCCAAGAAATACAGGCTGTATGCTCAAAAAGGAAAATATCAACAAAGATATTTCAAAACCCATACTCGCACATTCCGACACTTGGTTCGGAACGCGTTGTGCCGCTCGAACTTTGCTAAAAAACAGACAAATACGTGTACAAACTATTTCAACCGGTGAAAATTGAGGCGTGTCTACACGAAGAGAGATTTCCCCTGCGAGTACTTCACTTTAAAACGTTGACGATGCCTCGTTGTTTGACGTTCGAGATTCTGATGGACAAACAAGGTTAAGTGTTCCAACAAATTAGGAACGTGAAAATGCTCCTTCTAGTCTCGTACTTTGTAATCGATGATGAAGATTGAAAGCGTTTTAGGTGCTGTTCATGCTGTGGAATAACAAGCGTTTAGGTAGGTTCTCTGGAAAATATAGAATGATGAGATTTGACACTTTGTTGTTAATGGGTGGTTAAACTGATAGTAGGTGATACCTTCTTGTATGGATTTACAATAATAAATGCATTTTGCACAGATA
Source organism: Diarsia brunnea (assembly GCA_949774965.1). Taxonomy (NCBI): domain Eukaryota; kingdom Metazoa; phylum Arthropoda; class Insecta; order Lepidoptera; family Noctuidae; genus Diarsia; species Diarsia brunnea. The sequence goes on from OX458998.1 coordinate 21,713,029, forward strand.
CAGCTAAGGAGTGCTATGCGGTATACCACTTTTTAGCATCACCTATAAGGTATATCGTATACTCTGTGTTTCTCTCAACACGAGCGAGCGGTATAAAAGTAACGACGATACGTAAATACGTCGAATTTAAAATTCAAAATATTCGTTTAAAAAACATATATGTTTATATAAGTTTTTAAACTGGCGTGATCACTAACATTGTCATTACCACTTAAAACCGGATATTAACAAATATTAACAGGGTTGCAGTATTAATGATAATATTTTAATTTTAAGAATTATTTATTCATAGCAATGGATGAAACTAATTTTATTGTGCTCGTTGCAAACAAGTTTGTATTTTCGACTCAAAATCGACGTATTTATTTACGTTGCGTTTACATTACGTGATTGTGTAGCCAACGATTAGTGCTAAAAATCATCACGTTCGCGACATGTCTATTACACCTTTACAACATACAACTGATGATGATGATGATGATACACAACATGCAAACCACGTAGCTTTTGTTTGGTGATAAGAAAAATGTGGAGGTACTTCCTCTACTAAGATTTGAATGTCTTTGTTGGTTATAGAATTATCTACAATGTCTTCTATTTGTTACAGGTCTACTCTTCCACAGAGCAGTACTCATGTCAGGGTCGGGGCTGAGCCCGTGGTCACTCGTCGCAGACCCCAGCAAATATGCGGCGTTAGTCGCCACACATGCAAACTGTTCGCCAGGTAAGTTCCGTTTTCCTATTTCTTTTGTACCCAATACTTTAATAAGCACAACAATTTACACTGATGGACATACACCCATATTTATAATGTCGACATACTGCCGCACTCAGAGAGCTTTAATGACTACTTAGGCCATCACTATGGTTTTGACAGTTGGAACGAAGTTCCTTATCGCGCGTTGTGAAAGGGGACTAGACGGAAAAAATTCTTACGAAAAGTTGTCACGACACTTTTCGCTATAGTAAGCTATTGTAAGCTGTGCGGCGTCGCATGTTTCTCTGTCTGTCTCTGTCTCTCTTATAGAAAGCAAGCCCGATATTTTCATTTCTACATTTTTTTTTTTTTTTACATAATAAAAAATAATAACAATAACTTCGTTCTCAATACTTATGTGTTTACTTATCAATGTTATATAATAATATATGTCAATGTTATAAATCACAAATATTATATGTCTATAATATAATTTTATATTGAAAAGTGGGCGTTTATATGAAATTATATACAAACTGTAGCTGTCAATGCGTCTAATGGGGCGGAATGTAGGCGTGTCAAGTCCAACTCAAGTTCAGTTCACGACTAACGATACCAGTGATAATGTCATAGATATTTTCCACATTTAAGTGATGAAGAGAAAAACTGTGCAGCTGTTATAGTAGGTGCAATTCCGAGCATTGAGGAATCAATATTCAATTAAATGAAAAGCTGATAATATCATCGTTGCTGGTTCATGCTATTTATTCAGAAAAATTCACGTGCAATTTCCTTTTCATTTTTAATTGATATACCCGTCAAACAATTTAAAAAAATATTGTTTAGCATGATAACACCGCAATTGTTATTATTATAATTGGTATTGAAATAATACCTAGATTTAATTATTATATGTATTCATGAAACTAGTGGACACTGCGGTCCAAAACACAAATTACTGACGTTGCTCAAAAAGCCGCTAAGCTTAAGTGGGACTGGACTGGGCACGTCTGCCGCATGTCCCATGAGCTGTGGGCCAAAATAACCCCTTTCCGGAGCCCTGACACAGCCAGAAGGCGTCGCGGTAGACCTAGTAGAAGATGGCGAGACGATCTGGACAAGACCAACGACCAGTGGTCCATATTGGCCTCAGATCGAAATAACTGGAAGTCATGGGGAGAGGCCTTTGCCCTGCAGTGGGATGATACAGGCTAACAGTATCAGTATCAGTGGATTCATTACAAGTGAGTGAGGAACCATGGAGTTTCTTACCGGCTCTTTTCCATAGGAAACGATCTACCCGACCAATCCAGCTTTTCTCGACGTCAAACGTCCAAGTCGACGGACATTTGTCGTCGAGAAAAGCTGGATTGGTCGGGTTGATCGTTTATTTATATGAAATAAAATATTTTATCCTTTACTAGGTGTTGCCCGTGGCTTTGCCTCCGTGAATTATAATTATACTAAAACCTTTCTCAAGAACCACTCTATCCATTGGTGAAAAGAGCATGAAAATCGGTGCAGTAGTTTTTGAGTTTATCACGAACAGACAGACAAACGTGGCGGAGGACTTTGATTTATAATATATAGTGATAATCTTCGATTGTTTTAACCTTTCAAACTGTAGTATAATAGAACTGTGTTGCAAACATCCGCTAATCTCTAACTAGAACACAGCTTCTCGCACATACGCAATGGACAGACCAGTAAGTTCTCGTTAAGTGAACTGCCATAGTATTGGGGCATCGGGCTTGGCAAGCGTCCAATGTGACGCACGTGGTACTTCGAATGGACGACACACTTCATGTTACCGGCTTCGTAAAGACTAGCTGATAGCTACCTAAAGTACCTACGAAGAGAATGATACTGGTTTTTGGGTAATGGCATATTTGGTTTAATATTTTGCCTTCAAAAATGGCGCCTGTTTTTGGCATTACCCTTTATTAAGATTTAATTCAAACCTCTTTTAAAAGATGGCAGAAAAAAATGTGAAAACCAAAGAGAACTATTATTTATTTTGCGGCCGTGGCTTGAAAAGATTCCAGCCTTAGTATGCAACATTGCAATGCTGCCGGTATTCTCATTTAGCTACAATAGTAAAGAAACAAAAGCTACGGAACAAGTTAAGCATTCCAAAGTGAATAATCAGCTCCCTGAAACAGTGAGATTCTGTTGTCTTGAAACATAGTAATCATTCCTTTGAAATGGGTAAAAGAATTTTTGAAAATATTTGAAAAGCCTCCTACTGTTGAAGCATTAAATGTTTTAAAACTTTCAGATAATATTAGATATCTTTTCACAATCCAAAATAAGTCAATGTGTAGTCAAGAAATGAGTATATCAAGCTCCATATGGTTTCAGTCAACATATCAATGCCAAAACGAAAGCAAATGGCTCTGTGAATGATCATTTGCGAGTCGTTGACCGTAAGTGTATAATACATGGGGACTACTGATGAATGAATCATCAAGAGTTTTTACTGATCCTTGCGTGCACTTTCAAAAACATCCGGTAATCATGAAAAGTTGAAAAGAAATCGACTGTTTTGGTATGAACATATTATGAGGAGGGACGAATCGCATGTGAATGAAAGAGTGAAGAGGCCAAGGAAACGATGAATGAATTGTGTGAGGAATGATTTGAAAGAAAAAGAAGTAAATTATAGCGTGTCAGTTGATAGAGAAGGATGAAAGCAAAAAAACGCGTTGCGGTGACTTTAAATAACATGGAACAAGACAGGAAGATGATGATGATGCATCATAACGTAACAGTTATTCAAAACCTACAAGCTAAAAACCTTCTATTACAAACTGAACGCCAACAATTCCGAAACGAAAATGCTAGGCCACCCAATTGTGTCACACAAATGCTCTATAGCCAAGTCAGTAGTGGTATTAAGTGCGATGTATGCTCAGCGCTCTGTTTAGTTTCGACTATGACATGAATACTGTGACAACGAACTGACACCTGCAGTTTAGTGTTCAGAAGCTGTTCGCTAGCTCCTGTTACGGAATGGGGAATAGAGAGCGCATTTGTGGGGTTAGGTAGTGCAAACGGAATTCTGGGGTGGTGTTGAAAGATCGATTTGATGTAAAGTAATTGGCTGAATGATAGATCAGTTTAAAGCAGTAAGTCCTCTTTTATGCGTATTGTATAAATGAAATGATAATTGAGGAAAAATGATACTTGAATAATCGTAAGCATCGTTAGTACAACTTGATATCATCATCTGCCTAGCCTTTTCCCAACTATGTTGGGGTCGGCTTAGAGTCTAACCAGATGCAGCTGAATACCAGTATTTTACATGGAGCGACTGCCTATCTGACCTCCACAACCCAGTTAATACTAGGTAATAAGATACTCTTTGGTAAGACTGGATGTCAGAATTTCAGGTCACTGACTACCTGTAACTACTGCCAAAGATCTATATATGGCAGCCGGGACCAACAGCTTAACGTGCTTTCGGAGGTACGGAGGAAACTCGGTATGTCGGGCGGTCACCCATCCACAGACCGACCTAGGCAAGCACAGCTTTACCTAAAGATCGACCCGAGTGGCAGTTCTTATTAAGCCACGAGCTCCTTTTAGTACAACTTGATATACAATATCATAATACACGCGTGTTGTCCTCGAACGGATCGGGAGAGTTGACCCATCCATTGTAATCTTCCATTATTCAAGATTACTAATTGAGCTTTGCAATGCCAATACTTTGCAATTTTATATTGTCTTTCGTATCCCTGTAGAAAAAATGGAAGTAAGCTTTGTGGAGGTCACATACAGGCAGTCGGTCAATTTTAAATACTATTATTTAGCTGTATGTGGTTAGAATAAAAACCAACCCAGACAGAATAAGGTATTTCACCAAAAAATCTAATTAGTCCGTCAGATAGATTTTCAAACACACACATATAATTGGACAGATATTTTTCTTTTTTTACGTAAACAAAAGATGAAGACGATACAGCTGTTGTTTGTCATATTATTAATTTGATAAAACAAAATCACGTATCCAATATTTTTCGATAATCTAACAGACGGACTAATTAGTTTTTTTTTTATGAAATTCCCTATGGGAAAAATCTAGGTAGATGATGAGGCTTCTAACCATTTGACGCGGTGCTAACCGACTCTTCTTTTATTGTTTTTATCAATTATTTAATGATCCATGCGAGAATAATTATGGAGGTTGAAAACTACGAGACGATTAACAAAAAAACATTGTCCACAGAACTAACACCGCCGGCGTTGCTGCGGTGTTTGCGAGAGCGGCCACTAGAGGCGCTGCTGTCGGCGCCAGTGCAAGCCCCCGACTTTGCCTACGCTTTTGGGCCTAGCGTTGACGGTGTTGTTATAGGTAGAGTATCATGTAAATATATTTCTATTATATTTGTAGATGGTAGACTAGTCTGAAATCTCTAGGTAACATTTTCGAGGAAAATTAGACCTTCTACGAATGAACTGGTTAGGTTTATTTTTTAGGTTCAGTGTTGGGTAGTTTTAACGTCTTTGTTGTTAGATGTTCTTTTTGCGTGGCCCTATTTACCTATTTTAATAAAGCCTTAGACCGTCCTCGAGACGCCTCGGGGACAAAAAGGCCATTTTTTCGGTCAGTGACTTCTTTTATACGTCAACTGCTAACTTCAAAAAAAGGATTTGTGTCAAATAAATAAACGTTCGCCACCATTGACGAGTATTTCAAAAGAAAATCTCATTCCCAAATACACATTTCCCGATAAATATACAAAAGACGTCTACAACGGAATCGCCATTTTTATTACATCAATCGCGAGGCCCCAATAAACTTGTAACTACGCTTTTGTTGTATAAGCAAAGAATAGTATTTTCTTGAAGCACGAGAAAATATAAAAGAAAAATATAGTAATAAAGACTTCGGGGATCAGAAACAAATCAATCTAAATATAATAATATCTTTGATAGATAAAGACACTCTATTCTAGTTAAGATAGAACATAGAACTAGTATTCGTCGTACTAGTGCAAGTGGCAGTGTAGCTAGAAACGGCAGTTGTAACTGTTACAACTGCCGTTTCTAGCTACACTTTGTTACAAAGTTCGTGACGCCAAAGGTGCGTTGAGCGAACCACTCCTGTCTCCTGTGTCGATGACGTTAAAATATTTGGTTTGATGAAAGTGTTGACAATGCCGCTTCTAGAAACAGTCGCATTAGACGTCTTCGTACTCCGTGGTATGGACTAATGACACTTTTTCTAATACAAATGAAACTTCTTCTTTGAGTAAAAGAAAAGTAAATTATTTCTTAGAAATCCTGCTCAGCGTTAGACTTCAAGCTTAATTTTGTTATACCATGACTGTAATATAATGATAATAATTACGTCGTGGCTGCCAAGCAGAATTAGACTTAATTACATTCATTCAACGTAACACCATTAGCCATTTTTCCACGGAAATCTCGGTAAAAATCTTTGTAGGTCACTTCAGGAGTTACTTCGTTACGACTCAATTTGATTGGCCGACGCCCAAATAGTTCATCAATACATTTCGGTCTGATGGGAAAACACGAGAAACTAATTACGATAGGATCCTTTGATTATTTCTCAAGTTTTTTGGATTGTTGATACTCGTTAATATTTTGGTCGGAATTAATGGGAGCTTTCTTTACAAGTCACAATATTGTGTTGTTGTAGTAAAATCGCTATTCTTAGGCAAATTCAGAGTTGATCAACTGTTGAAAGAATAACGATATAAAATAAATATTCAATTTTATGTTAACACACAAAAAATTAATATTTGATTCGCTGTTCGATTCTAATGAATCAAACAGCTTTTAATATAAAAAGAAATTTACAACATAATAGTAAAGAGACACACAAACAACAACAAACAAACAACAAACATATTGTATCTACACAACTAATAAATATTAAATACAACAAACTTGCACGAGTAACATAATTAAGTGCAGTGTTGTTTGAACAAACGATTTGTTTGATTCAGGAAACTGTCTATTCATACACCACGTATATAAAACCATTTTTGCATCTACAATACGTCAAGACACATGAGTTATTTTGCCAAAAAGCAATGACCAATTGTTTTACCTTGCGAAAACCTAGATTGATTTTCACTAGTTAAAACAAACAGGCGGTTAGTCTACTGCACTCTATTGCAGGCCACCAAATCGCTCTCGCCACCGTGTCCGCTACTCTAAACAACGCCTTATATTTTTCATCGTGTCTGTTATATAAATCCATTCATCTATTTCTGTATCTCCGTAGCCGTTGCTAGTTTAATCATTTTGTTTTTCCTTTTCTTAATTATCACTGTTCTATTGTTCGTCTCGGGGTAGCAATTGTTCAAGTTGTGTGGCCGAGACTGATCTGTGCGCGGTACTTTTACAAATCTTCAAAGAAACCAACAGCTGTTAAGAGAGAGAAGATTTGCTGCAATTCATTTGGATGACCCTAGCGTTTCTGTAGATGCGCATGTCGAGTTTCTTAGCGGAGATTTAATACTGTTTAAGATGGGTGAATTTGTGAGAGAAAGATTTCGTTAAAGATACTGTTTGGATTGAAGATTTTGTATTTTAAAGAAAACACCTCAAACAAATACAACATTAACAAACTTTAACTGTTATTAGGACGAAAATGATTACATTTACTCAAACAGTGTAGACAATCTTACTAAATTTTGTTATCTCCCAAAATAGATTTACGCCAGCTAATGGGATGGTGGCCCAGTGGTGGCGGCCCCGACTTACGAACAGTAGTCGTGGGTTCGAACCCAGTCAGGCGCATTACTTTGAGTAATTTATTTCATCACCACTGCTCTCAAAACGGTGAAGGAAAATATCGTGAGGAAACCGGCATGTCTTAGAACCAAATCGAAAAAATTCGATGACATGTACGAGTAACATCTACCAACCCGCACTGGGCCCGCGTGGTGGATTATAGCCCATCCCTCTCCTAGAGAGGAAGCCTGAGTCCCTGCAGTGGGGACATTATAGGCTGATGATGATGAATGGTATCCTAACATAATCTCTTTGCTTCTTCAACTTCCATAGTTGCAACTAGTCATAATATACCCACAACAGAATAAGGAACAATTTTTGAACATAATTTAAATACAAAGTCATACGAAAAGTAGCTTAATATTAAGAACAGAGGTGTTTGTGTTTTGTTTCTTTTCCTCCGCCGTTACCATGGTTACATTCATTATTATTTTCACCCTTCAATTTTGTCACAAAACAGCCAGAGCCAAAGATCTCATGAAGTGCAGCTTCCAACCCCAAACACGAGACATAAATTCAGGAAACTTTCCGTGTTTTCGCATCGGCATTCCGGCATCCCGTCCACCCGGTGTTATTAAATTGTCTCGGAGAACTTTTCTCATCTCAAGCTCTTGGAGCGTCAACGTTTTCTGTTAGCTCAGTTTGTTGAACAACGATTTTTTTTTGTTAGCTTGATCTCCGCTCTTTGTGATGTTGGACAATTAATGGCCGTTTCTGAGACGCTCTTTACTTGTTTTTATTCGTGTCATTCTGCTGTGATAATTTAGTTTTTTTTTTAGTTTGCGTTTTTTTGTGATGTTTGATGATAGTCAAAAAACAAAAGTTATTATTTTGAATCTTAAATACTGTTGAGAAGAAATTTAAAATCACTTTGATAGTTTTCAAGTTCTCATTGGACAGGGCATAGAAATGTTTTTTACGGCAGCGTCGTCACTTACCTACCAACCATGTAAACCAAATAAATATGTTACTGTTTACCAGTATTAAGTAATATTTATTACTTTGAAGTCAGTTATAGACAAAGTATGCTCCACAGACTATATTTTATAACCACGACCGTTTCTAGACGACGCGGACGTCGTCGCGGCTCTGTCGTATTAGGGAAAACATTGTAATCTAATTGATTACTGCCTGTTTGTGGAATAGAAAAGATACCTGTTACAAGTTGACTGTATTATTGAACTTCAAAATTGTTTGGATTTATCTATTAAAAAGCTTCATATTTATTTTTAATTTTTTTTTTGAGTCTACCACAACTTTCAGTAGTAAAAAACCGTTTGTAGATAGCCAAAAAAGAAATATTTTACACAGGAAGATCAAGATTGTGATCTTGGTCTTCCTGTGTATAATACAACCCTGTTCCTTTTTGACCAGACACCGGTGACCTGCTAGTCAACCCAGAGAATGGGTACGAGTGGGGGGGCCAGACGGCTGCGCACGCGCCGCTCGGCAAAGGGGCGCAGAATGCCATCAACATCATCAATGCGGTGTTGATGAGGAAGAGTGCTGTGGCGCAGTTGACTAAGTAAGTGATTATTTGTTCTAGAACTTGCTATCTTCAGAAGATCTGTAATTTTCTCCACTTAGGTAAAACTTAGTTAGTTCATTTATTACTAACAAAATTTGAACATAATAAACACATTTTATTTTATTATTATTTATTGTTTAATGAGGAGGGATGAAACGCATGTGACTAAAAAAGTGATGGATATAAATATTGATGGATGGAGAGGGAGAGGAAGGCCAAAGAAAAGATGGATGGATTGTGTGAGGAATGATATTAATGAGAAAGGAATAAATGCCACCTTGACGTGTAACAGGGAAGAATGGAAGAAGAAAACGTGTTGCGCCGACCCCAAATAGAATGGGATAAAGGCAGGAAGATGATGATGATTATTTATTGTTTAATAAGTGATAAAAAGTTTTAATTTTTACGATACAGGAAACATTTTAAGTAAAAGATGAAGATAATTATGACGGCTCATAAGGAAGATAGATATAGGACAAAACAGATTAACAAATGAACATGATGATGATTTTGCTATTATACCACTAATCCGATTGTTATGTGTCTGCGACAAATAAATATTTTATATTTCTTTCTTCTTGTACACGTATTATTGATCTGTTCTTAGATATCAATAATCAACCGCATACATGCTGTAACGAAAATCAGTCTTACCACAACGACATAAAACCCACGCTAGCGCGGTTGGAAGGTATCTGGTAGTCCAACTATATTGGGGTCAGGTTTTACTGTTCATCATCATCATCATCATCAACAGCCTATTAATTTTCCCACTCCTGGGACACAGGCCTCCACTCTTTGAGAGGGATTGGGCTATAATCTACCACGCGGGCCCAGTGCGGATTGGTAGATGTCACAAGTCTTCGAATTTTTGGTTCTAGGACATGCCGGTTTCCTCACGATGTTTTCCTTTACCGTTTTTGAGAGCAGTGGTGATGAAATAAAGTACATAAAGTAATGCGCCTGTCTGGTTTCCAACCCACGACTAAATTTTCGTAAGTCGAGGCCGCCACCACTGGACCACCACTGCTCTCCTCTTCTTTCTGCTCTTGGTTTTACTGTTACCTGATAAATAATACCAGCATTAACATGAAGCATCTTATCTGAGTTTCTTAACCTATGTACTAGGTAATACGATATCCCTTGGTATTTCTAAAATTGCTTATTCATTACCTCCTTTCTCAGGTACGACTTAATGCTAGGCGTAACAAAAGCAGAAGCGTACTTCGCGTTCAGCGGTGACGACGTACAATACGGCATCGAAGCTGACAGAAGATCGAAGATCCTCAAGTCTTTCGTCAGGAACACATACAGTTACCATCTGTCGGAGATCCTGGCTACTATAATTAATGAGTACACTGATTGGGAGCGGCCTGTCCAGCATCCAATTAATATTAGGTGAGTAACTAATAAAAAATATTGTTGTCGTTTTTTAAAATTGTGGGCTTCGGTTATATGAAAAGAATGAATTCTGAATTAAGCAAATCGACGCCCCCAAGCAATAACTCGTAAATGTGCTATTACAGGGTTTATTAATTCATTTATTACAGATAATTATCCATATATTATAACATATATAACAAAAAATGAAAAAAAAATGTTCATATTATAACACATAACAAAAAAGAAAAAAAATCAGATTGCACACAACAATAAAGACTGCTAATTATGCTGTTAATAATGCTGTTATGTCATATTCGGCATATTTTTTTTCTTTATTTCTTTTGGGGTTTTTGTCTACACAGATATGACCACCCCATCGTGCCTTTTACTATTATTAAAAAAATAGAAGTAAAAAAAAACTGTTTAGACAAAAACCCCAAAAGAAATAAAGAGATATATTCGGCATCTATGGACTAGAACACACCTTTTTTTTCAGGTTCCTAATGATATTTACAAAGATATCATAACACAAGCTTTCATAGATCTGTACGAAAAAACAATTTATATTTTATTTTGCCAAATTAAGGTTTTGAATAAAAGGAATTTCATATTAATGGCACAGTTATATTTGGGTAAAAATATAGTTTTCATTTAATACATCAATGACTTCAATAGTCTCGTTGAAAATAATTGATACAATCAGTAAATCTTTTCTCCTGTAAAATTTTGATTTGTCGATGAACGGGTTATTGCTTGGGGGCATCGAAATACGTTTATTATATTTGGGCAAAAGGAGTATACTTACATGTCATCTACCTAGCCTTTTGTCACTAATGTTGAGATCGGCTTCCAGTTCAACCAAATGCAGCTGAATATCAGTTTAATACAAAGAGCGACTGCCATATTTTCTTTGAATATGAATGTGAAAAGGTATACGAGTAGAGGAAGACCAAAGAAACGATGGATGGACTGTGTTAAACATGATATGGTAAAAAGGGAGGTGTCATGAGATGACGAGAAACAGAGAGGCATGGAAGAGGGAGACATGCTGCGCCAACCCCAACTGAATTGGGATAAGGGCAAGAAAATGATGATGATGATGATACATGGAGCGACTGCCTCTCTTATCCTCCACAACCCAGTTAGTACTGGGTAAAACAATACGGGGTCGGTGCAACATGTCTTCACCTTCCATACTTCTCTATCATTCGTCAACTCATCAGATATTCTATTTCTGCCATAATCCGTTCACATGTCTCGTTATACAAGAAGATTTTTTAGTCACTGTTCAAATTTTTTCTAGGCATTAGGTATCATTCACTAACACAATTTTTGACAAAAAAAAAAATTGAAAAAAATCGAAACGTAATTTTTTCATATTAAATAATTTTCTCGAAATAATTATCCGCTCTCCGTGAAACGTTAAAACTTTATGATGTGATAATTATGATATCTCAATATTTGTGTATTGACCATAGAAGAAAAAACACGTATTCAATGATTTTCGCGAAATATATCAGAATTTGGACGGTGACTAAAAATCACCTTCTATTTAAATCAGAGAAATCAGTAAATTTGTAATTTTAAACAACTCCGTCTAAAGCCTTTAAAGAAAACAGTCATGATATTAAATTTTAAGAAACGAAACACCAACACAAACAATCTAGAAATACTACAAAGACTGCATAATTAAGACCGTTACTTTTCAAATCTTTATTTCTTTCTTGTTATACGCAAATAGAATTGTGTTGAACAAAAACGTTGCAAATAAGAGTTGTTAAACGCAAACTTGCAACATTGTATCTCTGACTAACAGACAAACTCGCTATTTTTATCCTAGACGGAGCCAGATTGTGTTTCAAAATTGCAGACCAAGATATTATCTTGAAACTGCAGAGTGCTGTGTTGAACTGGGCTAAGTTGAGTCTGTATTTAGAAACTGTTTTAAACTAAACTGGGGGTGTTAGAAAGCTGGGTTTAGCAGAGACTTAATACCTAGCATGTTCCGTGAAGGAAATGAAAACTACTTATTCAAGAACTTATGCGTTTCATCGTTTGTAGTTTGAAACTTTAAAGGTTAGTACACCTTCGAATATCAAACTTAGGTTTTAGTTACGTTAGTCTTATCTGCCAAATGTTTCGAAAGTTAATAAGTAATTTATTTGAAATTTCAAATAAATTACGTTTAATTCAGCCACGTTATTCTTTTTATTAATTGATCGGTACACGTTATTTGGTCGCAAGCGTGAGTGCTTATTTGGTCTTGAACTTGGTTCCCGGATTGGGCAAAATATTTTTGGGTTTTTCCATTTCTAGCAGCGGTGCCTGAGTTTGTGTTCGATAATTGTCCCACGGGATCATACTACCGGGATAAGAAGTATCTTATGTGTTAATCCAGGTTATGAACTATCTGTGTTCTAAATTTCATCCACATCCGTTCAGTAGTTCTTGCGTGAAAGAGTAACAAACATCAATCCATCCATCCTCACAAACTTAAAAAAAACTTAACAATAAGCATTAGGGCAGCCCTGGTTTTTTGGACCTATCTGGTTGTTTAATCAGGACGTAACATATTTATGGTTTATTAAATTCACCATAAAATTAAATAAAACAAAATAAATTAATACCACACAGACTCTTCAGAAGATAACTGTTGTGGATTATTTTCAATCGAATGAAAATTGAAAATGTGTAAAACCATAAATTGCTAAAGTCTCATTAAAAATTAACCCAAGAGAGAAAAAAGTTCATGTTCACTGCCAGGACCTTATGAGAATTAATTAATATTACAATTAGTCCGTGAACCAATTCTATTGAGAATAATTAACAAGACATCGGCCAGTAATTAGAATTTTTTTTTTTTTTTTTTTTTTTTTTTTTTTTTTTTTTTTTTCCTCTTCTTATCTGCTATCAGTCATCACTGACTATGATCAGGTGTGTGGAAGGATACATCACTTTTTTACAGAATGAGGACCAGTGTCCAAATTCTGCTTAATCAGGTAGCACAATATCAGCTTTCTTGAGTCTCTTAGCATGATTTGGCATCAATAGTGATCGTGAAATTATGAGAATTAATTAATATTACAATTAGTCCGTGAACCAATTCTATTGAGAATAATTAACAAGACATCGGCCAGTAATTAGAATTAATTGTTGAGTATTGCTATCGTAATTTAATTGTGTTTCCACTAATATTCAATTAGAGAAGAAAAGTTACTAATCTCGCAATCAAAGATGTAAGACATGATGTGAATGATGATGATATGAATATACATTCAATAAAGATCCCTCTTCCTCAAGTCGTACTCCTCATTACTGAGGGTCGTGAGCCTCCCTTGAAAACATATTTTCCTTGACGGTGACGCGGCATCTTTATCTTTTCTTGGCAAGCGATATTGATAAGTGATATTATTTTTAATAAATACAGTCGTCAACCTTTTTTTTAAAGGGAGTGTAGACTTCTACTGACTTAAAACCACCCATATTCCTTTTTAGCCCTATATGTCGAGGCTGCGGTATCTCTTGCGAACAACCCCCAGCCCCGACGGGCGTCGGCCCTTGCGGCCCCTTCCATGTTGCTGACATCTCTTTAAGGCGCGCGTGCAACACGAACGCGTCGTCGACACGGCCTGTCGTCGTCATAAGACGGATGGACGGCGAGCTAGCCCATCACTCACCGTCCACAGACCCGCGTCGACGGTGGCCGGAAGCCGTCACGTGGGGCCCGACGCCCGGAGCGCCTCCCGCGGCACAGCCGTCAGCCTTAGGCATAGTTTATGAAAGTATAAATGCTAGCTCATTAAGTTACTACAATTTGTCTTACTTAAGCTAGCGCTAAAGTACATATTAGATGATGTCTTAACCCTATGTCAAATTAATGTAACCAGAAAACATAATAGTTTGGATATAATTAAAGTTCGAATGAATCGGTTACCTCTAGGCAAGCGTGCTCTACCCTAAGCCGCATCAGTGCTATATAGAAAAATAGTTTACATGAATACATTACATCATTCATCATTTTTCTGTCAAACATAGTTATTTATACTAATATTATACAGCTGAAGAGTATGTTAGTTTGGTTGAACGCGCTAATCTAATGAACTACTAGTAGGAATTGACAAAATATTTTTGTGATGTCCATTTATCAAGGAAGGTTTTAAGCTGACAAAATTAAGCTTTGTGTATCTTCTCAGGTTAAACTTTAGAAACCTAATAATTCTCATCGCATTCTTCTATACTATTAAATAGTCTGCTGCAACCTAAACCTACGACTTGTGTTGACAGCCGCATAGTGAATGAGGTCCCTCGTAGAACAAAATGCGAATTTTATCTGATCGATTAGTTAAAGATTCAAAAAATTATCAAAACTAATCCATACACCACATCATCATCTGCCTAGCCTTTTCCCAACTATGTTAGGGTCGGCTTCCAGTCTAACCGGATGCAGCGGAATACCAGTATTTTACATGGAGCGACTGCCTATCTGACCTCCACAACCCAGTTAATACTAGGTAATACGATACCCTTTGGTAAGACTGGTTGTCAGAATGTCAGGTCACTGACTACCTGTAACGACTGCCAAAGATCTATATAATTATGGCAGCCGGGACCAACAGCTTAACGTGCTTTCCGAGGCACGGAGGAAACTCGGTATGTCAAGCGATCACCCATCCACAGACCGACCTAGGCAAGCACAGCTTTACCTAAAGATCGACCCGAGTGGCAGTTCTTATTAAGCTACGAGCTCCTCTCCATAATCCATACACCACCACCATACTAATACTCCACAATTTCTCACCAGGGACGAGACACTAGAAGCACTAAGCGACGCTCAAGTCGTGGCTCCAATGGTGCTGACAGCCGACACGCATTCGGCGCTGCGAAGAAACTCCTACCTCTACGTGTTTGATTACCAGACTAAGTACGGAGACTACCCTCAGGTGAGTTATGGTGAAAATTGGGGAAGCTGGCATGTAAGAGACCACAAACATACTAACATTCACAAATGACGAACACTACGAAAATCTTTCGTATTTTGACAGCGATTTCATGTACCGTAAACTTTTCGATAGGTAATGTTACTTTAACACGCACCGTAAATGATGTTTCCAATGATTAATAGAACAATATTGTCACCTTATCTAAGTGTACAACATCTTGACTAAGTAACGTTTGCTAATCTCGGCCCGTGCCTCGGCCTCAACGTAGTTGTGTACGGTAGCTTATAATAGTTTATAAATATAGCTCTAAGGTCAACAAAGCTTTAGAAGGTTTTTAATTAACGATATTTAAAATCAATGCAACATTTCAATACAATTTCCTAACAAATTTACCATTTTTATTGATTCCGTTAATTGTTTTTGAAGAAGCCATAAAAGTAAGAAAAACACATTTCAAAATAGTCAAACATTCAAACTTATACAGAATTTCGTAAACACGAATCGGTAAATGAATTTTCGAACACAATTGTTTCGCCGAAACTTATTTCATAGAACTTCATCGAACAATTAGGTTGGCCTTGAATCTCACATTTTGCGTTAACGAGCCAAAACTGGCCCAAATTGGATTTATGAAAATTATTCCATTTAGTGAAAGTTTTGCATAACTTAGCTTCGAGTTTTGTTTAGTTTTTGGAGTTCAAAATCGATTAAGTTTTAATGCTAAATAGTTTAGTAAACTGATTCTTCATTTCTTCATAGTTAGAATTTGTAATTGGTTTGAAATTGTACAGGACATTGCTTCGTTGTTGACCTCAGAGCTAATAGGGAATTAACTAACTCTGTTGTAAATGGAGTCACCATTTACAACAGAGTTAGTTATTAATTCATTAAATTTCATAATTTTACTTATAGCCCGCGTCATCCTACTGCAGGGCTAAGTCCAGGGCACTGTAGACCACTGGTCGTTGATTTTCTCGAACTCCTCCACCATCATCTTACACGATATCTGCCACATCGCCTTCTAGCTATGTCAGGGATCCACATAGGGCTAGCTCACCGTCCGTCCGTCTTATGACGACGACAGGCCGTGTCGACGGTGCGTTCGTGTTCCACGCGCGCCTCAAAGAGATGTCAGCAACATGGAAGGTGTCCGCAAGGGCCCACACCCGTCGGGGATGCGGGTTCGCAAGAGATACCGCGGCCTCGACATGAAGGGCTAAGAAGGTGGTTTTTAGTCAGTAGAATTCTGACACTCCCTTTCGTTCTGCCCAAGAGCGGGAGGGGCTATTTGATGATTTACCACCCACCAAAAAAAAAAAGGGATCCACATAGTCGCTATGTTAGCCCACTACTTTGTGCATACGGCAGATGTGACTAGATTTTACTAAAATTATCGCGACTATGGTCAGAGCACTCGGAGCCAACGCCTCCTTCTTGATTTTTAATCCTCAATCAAGCGCCAAAGGGACCATCACACATTATATATGTCGTAGGATAGTTTGATACTTCGAATCTTCGCGGAAATCCTAGGGGTTTTGCGAAAACACGGATAATTAGACATAGTTACCAAAATGGATTAATGGTCACCAAATACGTCGAAAGCAAAAGCTTTTTCAACGCGCGCTCGCTTCGCTCGCATATTAAATAACACTAATATATTCTGTCCCCGAAGTGCCGGGCCTCCGCCGGCCTCCTTCGTCGGCCTACGGCCCGGTGCCCATGCCGCCCCTAAAAAAATTTTTCGCCTATGTCTAATTATCCGCGTTTTCGCAAAACCCCTAGGATTTCCTAGGATTTCCGCGAAGATTCGAAGTATCAAATTATCCTACGACATATACATATAGAGCAATGTTCTGTATTTGCCACATCCCTTGCCCAGACACATTTGGAATTGGAACAAACATTTGTGCTGACTATGCAAATATCAGTACCAATGAACTCGTGGCCCTGAACACAAAAGGTGTACGTGCCGTGGAAGCATTTAGGTCATCTATCTTTAAAAAAATCCAGCATAGCTTAGCTGGGTTGAAACAAAAATTCTTGGTTGGTTCGAAAATTGCTACTGAAATTGGTTCAACATTTTGGCTACTATAATGTGCATTAAATTACCAAATTAGATTACTGGCTTATCAGATTGATACGTAAAACAAAATTATCCGCATTTAAATCCGACAAATAATTTATTTGATTGCATTCAACGCACGCTATAAATTTCAAATGGTCCGTAATGAACAGTTTTGCCGCAGATTTTGGTCATCAATCCGAAATAACACCCATCCTAATAATAGTGCACATTAACCTACTCATTAACACCGATACATCACACAACCAACATCAACCGGTTTCCGACAAACTGCTAACTACCCACATTTTGAGGAGCAATTACCATCTATCCATTGTATTAAGGCACCTTTTCACTTACTATTGTAACGGCGTTAGAGGTCTATCTGAACTGGTCGTATTTTGCGATGTTGCTGTTAATATGGAAGTGTGGAGTTACCTTGTTTAGTGTAGATGAACTAACGAGGGCAATGAGGCGGCTTAAGGAACAATTTTGTATATTGGAAATAGTGTTATGAAGGTCCCATGCAATAAAGGGGAACTTGCTAATGATATCAGAAGGGCGAATTTGTACTGTTCGCTTATGGAATCTATCTGACAATGAATTAAGATGACTTTCTGGATATCTGGATAAGGCAAAGTATTTCTTTTTATCAGTTTTGAATAGTGTGACATGTTCATTAATGGCCTTGCAAATAAAGATAAAAATGTAAATAAATATTAAGGTATCACCACGTACAGTCGAACAAGGTAATACAGGCAGAAATCTTTGAAATTCAAGTACACAGAAAATATTTATTGCAATTTTGATTTTTATAGCGTTTCGCCCTAAGCGACTGATGTCAAATGGTGTATTGTTTGACATCTGTCTCTAAATGTATCTGTGTATTATTAAAAGTAAATGCAAGTTTGCTGGCTGTATACTTATTACTAGGAGCTGTTAAAATTATCAAGTATTTCAACGTGTAACTATAACTAAAGTTAAAAACTATGATATTCAATGTACAATTCCGGAAGCATCGCAATTACAACAGAAACTGCAAACCGTACCATCAATAACTAACAGAATTTGGAGCAATAATAATTGACATTAAGCTATGACAGGATACCTCAAACGTTAACTATTTACGACTGTCTTTCACATTTCCACCAGGAATTAGCCAGTATTCCTCTATGGCAATTATGTAATTATTTTTATAATTTCGTTCCTAATACATCATCTGCCTAGCCTTTTCCCAACTATGTTGGGGTCGACTTCCAGTGTAACCAGATGCAGCTACATGTCCGTATTTTACATGTAGTGACTGCCTATCTGACCTCCACAACCTAGTTAATACTGGGTGATACGATACCCTTTGGAAAGAATGGTTGTCAGACTTTCAGGTCACTGACTACCTGTAACGACAGCCAAAGATCAATAATATTGCAGCCGAGACCAAAAACTTAATGTGCTTTCCGAGACATGGAGGAAACTCGGCGTGTAATAGATGATCACCCATCCACTGGCTCAACGCAGGCAAGCGTGGCTTAACCTTAAGATCGACCCAAGTGGCAGTAATTATTAAGCCCCCAATACACCAAATTAATTCTTCAATTTCTCTACAGCGCCAAGGTTGTATCCACGGTGAAGAGTTGCCGTATGTCTTCGGAGCTCCACTAGTGGGTGGCCTGGCACACTTTGCGAGGAACTACACGAAGGCTGAGGTGGCTCTGTCAGAGTCTGTCATGCTGTACTGGGGCAACTTTGCTAAAACGGGGTAAGTTGAGTTAGTTGGCACATTTAGGTGCCGCGACGCATTGCGTTTTAAAAATCCTTCTCGAACAATATTTGGTTAGGATTGTCACTCACTTCAGACGGGCAGTACCGCAACGCATACAGCCGATCACAATCTTCGGATATAAAAGCCAAAGGGGTCATAAACACTAACACTAGGTTTGGCACAGTCACACGAGAACTAAGAACAAATTCTAACAATTGTTTTTTCTGCGAGCACTGTTGTAACACGCATGTTGCTTGATTTACTTTTTATTGCTTGATTTACTATTACTTGACTACAAAAATATGCCTTTATTAGTGTACTGCCAGTAGTTGTGTTACAACCGAATATTAGTTTCTTTTTTTGGAGTGAGGGAAATCTTCAAATGACTCCTCCCGCGCTGGTGGGGCGAAAGGGAGTGTCAGACTTCTACTGATTAAAAACCACCTATGTTCCTTCATTAGCCCTTTGTGTCCGGGGCCGCGGTATCTCTTTCGAACAACCCGCAGCCCCGGATAAAGATAGTTCGTAAGTAGATTTTTATTTGTACACTTTTACCTATTGTATAGCTTCTGATGTCTCTGAAATAAGGTATCAATATTATGTAATGCCATTGGGACGAAGTTAGGTCTTTGAGGAAAGATTGACGACCTGTATACGCGCTTAGATGAAAACATTCAATTTCAATTTTATTTCTATGACCCTAGAATAAAATAATAATATGAATGAAACTTGACGAGATTAAACAATCTGTAAAAAGTCTTTGCAATCCTTTGAGACATTTATTTAGACCTTTTTTTCTGATCTCATTTTATCATAGCCTACAGATAGCACATCTGTAGGCTTAATTTAAAAATCCACTTTTCTTTTTATTATTAATGCTTTAACACCATCTTTCATCAAGAGTATTTGTAGCGTTGAATTCATCACTGTTACATTTAATTCAAATTTTAAGAAGAAAACGACAAATGGCTGACATTCAAAGATTCAAATCGGTAGATAGCATCATTTTAAAGTCACACAAAAGTGTTTTTGCACTCTGAACTCACACGCCACATAGAACAATTATTACGATTTTCTGTATGAGTAAGCGAGACAAGACTATCCAGATGTCAACGAAACGAAAGGGTGGAGTAAACCCCGTCGGGGCTGCGGGTTGTTCGAAAGAGGTACCGTGGCCTCGACACAAAGGGCTAAGAAGAAACATGAGTGGTTTTTAGTCAGTAGAAGCCTGACACTGACTACCGATCTGCCCAGAGCGGGAGGAGCCATTAAAATTTGATGATTTCCTACACTCCAAAAATAAAAAGGGGGCGACTAAATCTAACAAAAGTGAATGGAGTGATAACATTTTAAGTACCTAAACAATATGAACAATGAAATGTTAATTAGTACGGTAACTAGTCATGACAAACCTGGATTATAGTCTGAACAGGTTGAGGTGGTTAACATTCACCATTTTGACTGGCACTCGCTTAATGGAGCGATTACAGCTGCAATTTCCTTTTGGCATAAAATGAAACCTAAATTACCGTATTCTGAAAGAGAGGTTCTTAGTGTAGACTATTTATCATATTTCTTTTCCTTCTTGTTGTACAGGGGTTTTTACCAAAACAAATAGGGATGTTTATGGAATAAAAAAATATGGTTGTAATTAGTCCGTCTGTTAGGTTATCGAAAAATATTGGATACGCATTTTTTTGTTTTCAATAAAAATTGACGAAGATAAAACGCGTCAAAGATGAGTGGGGGGTTGCGACACGACTCACCTAAAAAATGTAATACTAATGTCTTAGAATATGACGTCACACGAGTAATCAAAGCACTGTATCATCTTAATTGTTTGTTTACGTGAAAAAGAAAAAATACGTGTCCAATATTTTTTAGAAATCTATGTGACGGATTAATTAGTTTTTTTTTTGTTAACTACCATAATAGCGAACCATAAATAGGCAGGCAGAATGATGCTATAGTTTATGAAAAACCATGAGACCAAAAGAAAAAAAAGGAAAATATCATAATAAGTCTAGTCGCCTAGTTTTTGTAGATAGCTTTAAAATCTACCCTATTCTTTGTCTAGGAATCCCAACGAAGCGCAAGAAAGTGATCCAATAAGAGCAGGTCGACAAGAACGAGTGAGGATGAAAAACATAGAATGGACGGCGTACGAAGCAGTGCACAAAAAGTACTTGAACATCGACACCAAAGCTAAGTTGAAGAACCACTACAGAGCTCACAGGTACGTCTTATTACAAAAGAAAATATTTCAGAGAACTTTCCTGTATTCCTTCAAGAACGCGAGTCGTATTTTGATTTATTTGATGAATTGAATGTTTATTATTCAAATTGATTTACGCTTTTTCCTTTTATTGTACAAATTACTTAACTTGAACTTGTAATTTGCGTACTATATTGTTTTAATCAACCTCAATTTTTGATGAAAGGTCTTTCGAGTAGTAGAGTGTTGTAAGAAACTTATTTATTTTGTCAACAGACTATCATTCTGGCTGAACTTAGTACCAGATCTTCACCGTCCTGGAGGTGAGGACGTGCCTCCGTCACATCATCAGCTCGAACACGAAGACTCATCTCTTCAGCCGACCCTCAAAACATTCAGCCCACCATTCAAAAAGACTACAGACATGGTCATCACCGACACTGGCTTGGCAACCAAGATCCCAGTATTAGGTGTTTTGAATATTACATCCCCTCTGAACTTTAATATCATAGGTATCAATGCCCCAACGCAGAGCACTCCCGGTACTGAAGTACACAAAACTGACGCTACGACTGCCACTCCACCTGAAGATGGCTTCGCAGCTTATTCCACCGCTCTTAGTGTGACCATCGCTATCGGATGCTCACTACTTATACTGAATGTTCTAATATTCGCTGGAGTTTACTACCAACGAGACAAAACGAGAATGAACGGCCAAGATGGCCACACAAATGGGGCTCATTTAAAAAAAAGAGTGGAGAATGGGCAGATGCCAAACAATATCTGTGGTGACCTAGAAGGTGCGTTGACTTACCAAACTAGTTTAAAAAACGACCCAGCTACTATTTTAAGTCACCATCATCACTCTCATCATCAGTTACCACCACCTGAATTCGCAGATCTTCCAAGCAATAACGTTGCCAGTATGGCGACATTACCGAGAGCGCCTCCGCCGCCAAAACTTGGGAAAAGTAATATAAATACTTTAGCAAGTGGGCAGCTTCAGGAGAACCAGCCGTTGTTGTCTGCACATCAGATGCAGATGATAAACACAAGCACGTTGACGAAGAAGAACACCCAGCTGAACGCGAAATCGAACGTGACGATGGAGGAGTTGCGTGTGTGACGTCAGCGTGCATGACTGCAACGAGCCGGCAGTTGCAGCGACGTGGTACACCACGACGAGATCGTGTGACTTGAGCCGGACCTTCTCAAGTGTGTCACAGACTATATATAGACATTTGACGTACTGTGCCGCTTGAACTTTGAAGGTTATTAATATTAAAGACTTCTCTCCCAAAGACAATGTGAACTGAATCAGTGATTTTCTTCAAACTCAAAGTGAGATATTTGAATAAGTGACGTTCGTGATTATCATATCTAAGACGTTGGAGTGTATAATAGCGTATTATTGGACGATTTATCGATGTATTATAATGGTTGTAAATAGCGAAATAATTGTATATAGTTCAGCAGCTCAGCCGCATATCCATCCTAATTACAATTATGATAATCTCAAAAATAGTGAAATTTAAATAAAATATTAAAGATTAATCGTCGTTGTTATCGATCGGCTGTTAAAATTCTATGAAAATAGAATTTGTTTTGTTGATTTAGCGAGATTTAACTTAAACGTTACTGTCGAGAGATTTATGTCCTGAAATATCTGATGGCGCAATAAGATTATATTTAAACGTTTGAGATGAGGTTTTATTGTGTTTAAGTGCAGCTATTTGCCTTAATACTAGCTATTAAGATATTGTATAAAGCTGCACGATTGAAAAATGAATTTGGTTTCTCTTACGTCGTTGGCGTCGGGTCTAAATGCGAATCAATGTATTTTATTAATAGTTCAAGCGGAGAAATCTAAGAGAGTACAGAGGACCCTTTTATGGCCTCTTGATTTCAAATATAATTTTCCTTTGAACATTTAAAGTAATGAAATTTTGGCCATTTTCTTTTATGACATTTTTGTAAAATTCTAACAGCCGATCGAACTTGGATTTAATATTGAATTTAAAAACTAGATATTTGAAGAATAAAAAGACACCAATGTAATCTTCGCCGAAAGTTTTATCGAAGTTAGAAGCAATAATGGTTCTTCGAAAAAGTCTGTTTTTAAGTGATTTTAGTTTTTAATAGAAAAAAAAAAGAGTTTTGCTGAAGAAACATGGTGATTGACAATTACTTTCTTTTTTTAACTTTATATCAGAAAAATGTTTTTCGTTTTGTAAAGTTTTTGAGCTCAGAGACACGCACATCATAAAATTTTCTCAATTTTTTTTTGCCTACAATTTCTTCTATCATCAGTTTCTTCAGTAATGGCGTCAATTTTAGTTTCAACATAGATGGACCAATAGTGTTTGTAAATATGTAAATAAACTTAGGAAACGGTATAACAGGTTGTAAAACATCCTTTTTTATTTAGATTTCCAACCACGACTGATCCCGTTAATTTTATTATTTTGATCTTTATGTATGTGAAATTGTAAAAACAGTTGACCTAAAAAGAATCAGACACAATCATCAAACTGATAAATTCAAATGAGTTTAATGTTTGGAATGACAATGAAGTATAAATATTGTAATCATTAGGCCCGTTTTCACCACAAATCACTAAACGCGTTCAGGTTGAATTATAAGAAGTAGAATAAAAATGACAATGATAGAGTGGTGACTCTATTTCTGTCATCTTCATACGATAAACAGAGTAATATTTAAAATTCCGTTAGCTTTACACGTATATAGTGATAAACATCGAAGTGATAATAATCGTTGATCTTGAGTAACAAAAACTATTCCTTCGCGTGTTTGCATAAACGTGACGCGCGTAACCAAAGGTGTGGTGATATCTTTAAAAAACGTTTCGGGACCGTTTTTTCATGTTTAGTCAACAAATAAACATATTGATACTATTTCACTATGCAGGTGAAAGCGATGCACAAACGGTTACATTCTGAGGCCCGCACTTAGAAATTTTCATTAGTAATTTTAAAAAAACAGCTACTTCCCACAAAAGTGCAATATCTACATGATCAATATGTATGGACCAACTCATAGATTATTTTGACATAATTACAAAAATGACGAAAACAAAACCCTGCTTAAACTGAATTCGAGTGCTTTAAAACATAGACAGATGTTTGAGCCGAAAGTTCAAGAGATCAAGTTAAGCACCATCATGGCAAACTTTGAATGCAAACAAGGATCTTGATAATTACGAACTGTGGTTAAAGTGGTGTAAGCGAACGTTAATGATTATTCAGACAATAGGGGATCGGACTGAGTCAAAAAAATAATATTCTAATTATTCCGTCAGTTAGATTATCGAAAAATATTGAATACGTCTTTTTTGTTTTATCAAATTAATAAAAATTTACGAAGATAAAACGCGTCAAAGATTATTAGTGGGGTTCTGACGTCATTTGTGGGTAAAAAATGTACTGACATGTGACGTTTTCGAGGAGTTCACGAGCACAAGCACTGTATCGTCTTCATTTTTTGTTTATGTGAAAAAAGAAAAAATATGTGTTCAATATTTTTTGGAAATCTATCTGACGGACTATTTAGTTTTTTTTGTCCGATCCTCTATTTTGTGTCAATGTTATAAATCAGTTATTATGTTATTCCTTCTCCGTACGCACTCATTTTGTTGTTATAAAAAACGTTAGTGTATTTATAGATATCGATAAAGTCTGTACAAAGACTTCATTATAAAGTACTCACCGGACTACAGACTAAAAATTTTAATAAAATAAAATCCAAAAATTATCTACGTTGTTTCATTTCGTCTATAAAGTAAGTTACAGGGTAAAAAAACCAGTATAAATTGACCACTAGTACTGTACAAATGTAGTTTAGTTGAAGGGTCTCGGGGAGTTAGTTTTGTGAAATTGACACCCATTTTCTTACAACGTATCAGTCTGATTAGGATCTAACAACGATCAAATAGCGTGGCAGACAAGCATGAAGATTGTGGAATTGAATGAAATACAAACTGTTTGTTTTCTTTAACGCAAACCTCAAAGAGTATCATCAACCTTTTCAATCGTTTTTTGCCATAGAATAGTATGGGAAAATAAAGAACAACAGATTATTTTGCGTGACAGGTTTTATAGTGTCTGTAAAGTTAGCTCCAATCAAACGTATTTGTATTACGTGGTCTGTTTCAAAAAATATCAATACCAAAATACTTTTAAGCGTCACATCACGATTTAGGCTCAAATCACACCGAGATGGCAGCGAAGCGGCGAGCAGTTTCAGTGTCATATAATTTTGAACTTTACCTTCATTAATATAATACGTAGTACCGCTAGAACAGGTAGACCGCGTGCCTTCTATGCCGATTTGGCCAATGCCGGTCACTGACATTTCTTGTGCATTGAGCCTTAGAAGTTTTTGTCTTATACAAAACTTATTTATATTGATTTCAGCTACTCATCAATACGAGATTTATGCATGGTTCCTATTTTGAACATAAAATACAACAGTGAAACTTAGTAAGGCCACGGTTCATATAAATTTTTTCAACCCCTTCAAATCACTTCAAATAATCTCAATGTAATTGAGTTTACAATCTGGAATTCCCATAAAGTAGGTGGTTTCAGTATTCCTTAATTTCCTTACACATGTTAGCTCACGCATAAAAAATAAAACATAAACATTGATAGAAAATAAAGAAGCTCGCAAAAGGTGGTTTAAACCGTCCGTAATACACCACAGAACGACCTCCATTCACCTTCGTAAGTCCGTACCTACACAATTTCCTACACGTCGAATTCTTTCCCAAATAAGTTTACTACTAATGAAACGTGCCCCATTTATTTATGTTCGAACAAAGCCAATTTCGTCATCAACTAAAAGCATCGATACTACTTCTATATGGGCAATAAAAGAAAATTACACAACACATACATTCCGTGACTACAGACAATTTGCCGTGCACACAAAAAAGAAATGCTTACAACGATAAAAGATTCAGAAGACGTTCGTGTTTCTGTTATTAAAGACGTATCTTTATGCATGTGTAACATCACGCCAGGTAGTTGGGGAGACGGGTAATCAAGCGGTAAAGACGATGACCTTGTTTCATGTCTGCTTCTTGTTTTTGTTTTGTTGCTGAGATAACAGAATTGGACGTTCCGTCGTTCGAGAATTCTAGAAAATTGTTTCCTTCAGCGATGGTTTTAATTTGTCGTGGTCTTGCTATCTGCGTTCATCATCATCATCCTCATCAACCCATAATGTTCTCACTGCAGGGACTCAGGCATCCTCTCTCGGAGAAGGATGGACTATAATCCACCACGCGGGCCCAGTGCGGGTTGGTAGATGTCACATCATGTCGGTTTCCTCGCGATGTTTTTCTTCACCGTTTTGAGAGCAGCGCCTGCTTGGGTTTCGCCACCACTGGGCCACCGCTGTTCACTCTATCTGCGTTGCTTTGTAAATTGTATTAATGAATTACCTATTGTTGTCCTATTCTTTGGCAAATATTATGTTCTTCATTTTCAACGATGATCTACACGCGGAACTGTGTTTCTAACTTTGTCATGTTAAAGCTGACGTTTTACCTTTAATACTTAAATCTGTGCTGCCCTTACACTGTTATTTACATAATAAACGTAATCTTTAGTTCATTTTTTCCGCTCTGCGCCACATAAATGCGCACAAAGCATTTATTTAAATTGACAAGTAACAGACTTGAATTGACTTTTGAAATGTCGAAAATAAGAAGATGAAGCTTCATTTATAATAACCAGCTATAGGCATAAAATACACCCAGGCCTTTTCTACAACGTAGATGTCTCTATGCAGTAAACTGCAAATTCACACTTACACTTCTCTGAAATTGCTCCTGTATCGAGGGTACAAACATTTTAAACTCGCGTACATAAACCGCCAGTTTCAGAACAAGATCTGTGGAAATCATACAAATATTTGTTCCGGGCAGGACGATAACCAACAACCTAACTACAACGGGTCCTAAAAACGCCTCCTTGCTTTACCACAAAAGAATCAAGAACAAGATGCTGACAATATTCTTACTTAATTTCGTTACAAAGAAAAAGTTTTAATGTTATACACTTTTTTTGCTAACCAGCATCGCGAACTTTTCGACCAATTAGACTTGCTATTCAAATACACCAGAGTTTTCCATTAAGAAAAGACTTGGAGGGGTTTCGCCTTCTTTGTCGGGACTTGAAAACACTTTTTATTTTTGGAGCGTGTCTTA
This sequence comes from Diarsia brunnea, assembly GCA_949774965.1. Taxonomy (NCBI): domain Eukaryota; kingdom Metazoa; phylum Arthropoda; class Insecta; order Lepidoptera; family Noctuidae; genus Diarsia; species Diarsia brunnea. The sequence continues at coordinate 21,740,616 of OX458998.1, forward strand.
AAGTCAACGTACTTGTATTTGCTTAACCATTAAAGGGGTGAAGTCGAAAGCTTTTCGCTTCGAATATTTGCATGTTTTCTGCGGATCCGTTGTGCTGACAAAGAAACATCTCGTGCGAGGGTGTTAGGCTGAATAAATGATGCCCACATCGCCCTCTGATGGCTTCCATTGTTTTCAAGTGAAATGTTTTGAATGTTTGCTTTCGAGGTGAAGGATTTGAAAGGATCTTTATTGTTTTCTCTTTCATATTGTGCAAGGGGGACAGAGATAGATGGATATGTGGATATGGGATGATCCGTACGAAGTTTGACAGGGCGATGAGATGGGGTGTGATAAAGATATGAGGAGGGTCTTCAGGTCGACAATGCAGCGCATTCCGTGGAGTGTTGCACAGCTTTGTAATAAGACATTAGTGATGACAGGTGAGGTATTAAAACTTGGAGGAGCGTGAGGTCCTTCATGTCGAGAGCACGTTGTATGAAATGTTACGTGGAGTTACAGTGAGATGTCACGCTTGTTTGGTGGGAGTTACTGTCGAGCAAGTTTATCTTTTCAGTCATTTTGGGCACAAAAACTGTTTGTAGTTCATTCAAAATAATTTTATTAAGATTAAGATGTCATTTAAACTATCGTATTCTTTAAGTTCACAGTGTTATCTTTATGTTTTTCAAGTATAGGAGTACTAAACGATGTTTGTGTTTATTTTTCTTACACATGTTTACTAGAAAACAGCTGACTCATTCTCCCACTAAAACTAGGTCAAAAACGAAACCCCACAGTTAACTATTGGCAAATTACCCCACAGCGTCAACACAATAACTAGAGTTGACCCGGATAACCGTATGTTAAAAAGTCACGCATATACGCAAACGCTGGAAATTAAAATTTTCCCCTCCCGTGCCAAATCCGGGGAGGTCGGGCGAATTTAATATCCGGGTGTGGGGAGATCCGGCACAGTTTTAGCTTTGAACCACTGTCTCGTGTGGAGCTAAAAACACTGTTTTACATATAAATGTTCGAATAAAATGGGTGTCACGATTATCATATTAATCAGGGTGGGTAAATGGCTTCTAAAAGTTGCCGCTTTTACTTTGATAGCAGGAAATTGTATTGCGAGAATTGGATTGACAGAAAAAAATAATCAATAATAAAGGTCATTTACCTTTTGGAAGTCATTTAAAGTAGGTAAAGATGATTACTACTAAACTGGACTAGTAAACTGGTAGAAAATAGGTCTTAAATACGCCTTTGTACGGGTTTTTTACTAGTGCATAAAGTTTTAATAAATACATTATTTAGAAGACCATGTTTGAAAGATATTAAAATCTAGTGATAGAACGTGATTTTATAATATTTTTGCTCCACGGGGACGCATTCTTTTAAAGAGATTCCCTCTTTTAGAATATCTCTGTCGGACTGTAATCCAATACGCTGTCGGCTGTCCCAATGCGAATTGGTTGACGTCACAACCTTCAAAATGTTCGTACAAGAAATGCCGGTTTCAAAGTAGTGATGGAATAAATTACAAAAACAAGCTAATACTACATTTTAAAATAGCAAATCACAACGGTTATTTATAGCAATCATTCAAAGATAACGTTCCAACTTTAAACAGTTTTGCAAACAAAACTCTCAATTACCGTTAAATAAACCATTACTTTATTTCAATCGCCAGCGTTAACCTGCGATTAAAGTTTTAAACTAAATCAAAGTAATTCCCTACCTTCAATTTATTCTTGATTAAAAAAAAAAAAAAAGTAAACAGAAAATATCAACTTCACTGCGCTTCGTTGAGGAGAAGCAATTCTGATCTTAAATTACGATGCTTAAATCGTTAAGTAGGTTAAGTTGGATAAACGAGTTGTCATTTAAGAGCTTCTCTAGTTTAATTTCGATCAATTTTTTTAAGAGCTCCTGGAAGGATCTCTTGGAGGGCCTATGCCCAGCAGTGGGACAGTACAGGCTAAACAACACGACCAAACCTGAACGGACATTTTGCGGATGCGCCTCTGGGTCGAGTGTCCAGAGGCGCGTCCGCAAAATGTCCGTGTCTTATAATATCTTAAAGTGTCTGAAAGTACTCGCTGGATTGACCGAACGATTGAGACGAATTTGAATCCAATAATAAAAAGACGGGCTCTATTATTGCTAAATAATAACACTTGCACGAGGTGATCGGTGGCTTTGTTAGCAGGATCAAAACCCCTGCATTGATCCGTGGATCCTGGATCTCATTTACAGATCTTTGACAGAAGTTACAGATAGTCAGAAACCGACCAGAAACCTGACTTCCAATCCTACTACTGATACTGGACTACGAGGATCTGTGTTTTACTATTCTGTTTGGCCATCCCTTAAGGGATATTTAAACTTCCCAAAAGCCAATTCTACTCTATTAGCGTCTCGTAGAAGCCCTCTAGAACAATAAAATTACATTTGAACTTGACCCCCATAACAAAGTCAACTAAACGTTTAAGTAAAATCAACCTTTTACCTTAATAGACAAGACACATATATCTTCACAGATCCTCTTACGTAACAATAGCGTTAATACACACTTACCTTTTCCCCTAAGTTTCTTTGTTCCTACCCTTAAGGTTCAAGGGTTCGCCATAAAGTCTGCTGGTAAACTATCTGGCGGTCATTATCGAAATTAATGCAAGTTTACGAGGTCGTGTGTTCTAAACAAATGTTGGAGCGTTAACACTAACGATGTAATTTTCTGTAAGCGAGTCTCTTGGGCGTGGGTGTAAGATGTGGGGAGAAGCGGTTTAAGTTTCAGTTCTAGCTTTTCCCGGTGGTTTATCTGCTCTGATCTTACATACATACACACATAAACTCACACCCTTGTGGCAACAACGACATCTATCGCAACACATGAGAACTAAAATGATAAATCCTGCATCGCGCTTTCAAAGTTATCCGCGACATTAGCCTATATAGAAAATCCCGACTTACCGTTGTCGGGCAGTTAGCCCACCAGACACAACACAACACCCGTCTGGTCGGAGGATCCTCCCTTTTCTATGGGGGATGAGGAACTTTACACCCAGTTCCTCATACCCCCCAAACTGGTGGCCCGCGACGCGTAGGTAATAGGCGATAATAGTAACCGTCAACCGACCACGCCGCGCATAAATTCGTACTTAATTCGCATAAATCCGCAAAATGGCTACGGAGGAGTATCAAGATTGCAACACGGCGTCTGTGGACCGCGTGACAGTCAAACTGTCGCCATTTCGGGCCGATGACCCGGAGGTATGGTTCTCGCAAGTCGAAGCCCAGTTTGAAACTTCTGCGATTAAATCGGACAGCACGAGGTACAATGTCCCTTTTCCCATGAAAGTAGGCAGAAAGTACAGAGCGCCACCTGCTACGATACTTACTTACTCCTTGTGCCTCGTCAAAATTCATACATCTGGTCATACACGCACGCCAGTTGCGAGTAGGTACTACGCACCTGTCCTTTCTGAACAACCCCACCAGTAAGGTTAGTAACCTTTGATCTTTTCCAAAATAATAGTGTATTTGACCGGGATCAAAAGTATAATCCGGCTCATGTTTTTCTCCGGTTTATAAATCCCCATGTAAAGTCACGTCGATCCGTCGGGGTCTTTGTAAGAAAGAAAATCCAAATTGATTCTAAAATAAAAAAGGTACTCGTGGGATTCGATTCAAGTACTTATTTCTTCCATAACAATGAATTTCTAACATACACATTAAGACTAGACAAGACAGTTCAAAGTAAAATTAATTCTGGTAGATACAGATTTATCCAATACTAGCTGATGCCCTTGGCTTTGCCCTCGTCAAGTTATATACTAAAACCTTCCTCGAGAACCACTCTATTAATTGGTGAAAACAGTATGAAAATCGGTGCAGTAGTTTTTGAGTATATCGCGAACAGACAGACAGACAGACAGACGCTGCAGAGGACTTTTTTGAATAGTTTCATTATTTTAGTTTATTAATTCGTAAAAATGTATATTGCTAGATTATTAAATCAAATTCTGAAATTAAAAAGAAACATTTACACGTGAAAACTTAGTTTGTTTGTCTGTCTTACAGCTCAACCAGTTTCTTAGAATTTAAGCACACAGGCAGACACACATGACCAGAGTTAGGACATAACTTATTATCTTGAATTACGAGCCTTCAGTATGCAGACACAGGCGAAACCACAGGACCATCTAGTATCACATAACCTATATAAAACCACGACTTTGCAGCCTAAAGCGAACAAAGTAAAATTAATGTGGAACATCTTCCCAAACCGCGGCCCGTCCGGATAACTACGGATGATGGTAGCAGTCAAGTATTAAATAATATATTTAGTCTGTTACCGACAGCCAGGATTAATTATTCAGTAACTAGCGCCGCCGACTTTGTAAGCTTCATTAGGTTGGGAGATGTAGGATTTGAGATAGAAGAGAGATTTATATTGGGAGGCGAAGATCAGGGAATTGTGGTTCTTGTAAATGTAATAGGTTACTGCTGGGGTCAATGAATTGGATTAAGGAGCTTGTGTCTTAATAATAACTGCTGCTCTGGTTCATCTTTAGGTTAACCCGTGCTTGCCTAGGTTGATCCAAGCTTCGGAGAGCACGTTAACCCTTTGATCCCGGCTGCCATATATTCCATATAATATATATTGTCGCCTTAGAGTGAAAATCTCGGGTAATTTAAATAAATTTGAACAAAAACAACATTTTTTTTTTATTTGTATGGCCTACAAGCAATACACCAAGAATTACTGCTTGTATTAATAGAAACCACGATACTTGGTTAATATAGCCGAAATCATTGCTATACACCAGCTAACAATGAAGGAAGAAAAATGATGAGCATTAACTTTTCTGCTAAAAACAAAACAAAGCAAAAACCTAAATTAGAAGGTCGTCCTTCGGAGGTACTTATCTACAAAACAGTAATAATAAAAAATAGGCAAATCCCTGACTTCCTCATAAAAATTCTCATAAATATTTACTCGTTGTTCCAACTTCTACATTATTAATCCGTGGCCGTTAATACAAAGCGCCCGAGATGTTTGAAAATCATAAAACGAAACACCGCAAGACTTCATCTGTAAGTTTCGATTCAATTAATTTTTTACACTCATTCTCATCACCTTCAATTTTTTCTCTGTTTAGCTTTAGATGTTTCTTTACTAAATTCTTTCCTGTTATATTAAAGAGCTTTGTTATAAAGAGGATTTTACTGGAAGCAGTTTCAAGTGTTGGGACCATCGTGCGCGTTTAAACCGTAACACTGAAAAAATAAACGTACATTTTGCAGAGTTTTTTCTATTCCAGTTTTAGTCTCATCTTGGTTATCTCTACTTAATTGTTATTAAAATGTTATGATAACTAGTTAATCGAAATAATTATCCCTTTCATCAAAAAACATGTCTTGCCGAAGTGGTAGGTATTGTGTATGACTTATGAGTTATTCATCAGGCACAGTAACCTTATCGGTCGACTAATAAAGGAGAAATAATAGTAACCGACTAAATACGTACCACATTAGTTCTCATTACAATATCACTCTAGAATAGATTATTACTTATGTTGGACATACTTCTCTGGAAATATAGAAATAAGCCACTACTCACTAAAGATGTACGTTGTGAGTCAGTGAATTAATTAATTTTATATTTTGATTGATATGACTATAATTAAAACTAGGTGACAATAGTGAAACTCCTGCATCACGAAACAAGGAATCCCATTCATCAGCCAACATTGCACCTGTCCGTAATTTACAGCAAGATTACAAGCAATTAAACTAAATTCGTCCGTCTGTCCGTCCCGATTCGATTTGTATGCTAAGCTGTGATTGGCGTATTTAAATGAGGCGTCGCTTCAAAACCGTTCATGTGAACGGTTTTGCCGACTCCTATTGTTTAGATGGCGAATTTGTGGTATTTTGAAGCGGAAAACTCGTTTTTGTTTTGTGATTATAGTAGTTTGGTTACTTTTTTTGGGGCTCGTCGCTAGATAATAGCAGACACAGAAGTTTACACCAGTTACTACGATGCCGAGGTTAGTTCATGAACGATATTACATACTCTTTCGTAGCTCGGAAAGCATATTTAATGTTTCGAAGCCTTTTTTTGGGGGGGGTGGGAAATCATCAAGGGGCCCCGCTCTTGGGCAGAGAGGAAGGGAGTGTCACACTTCTACTGACTAAAAAACACCCATGTTCCTTCTTAGCCCTTGCGACGAGTCCACGGTATCTCTTTCGAACAACCCGCAGTCCCGACGGGATGTTTAGAAGCCTTAGAGTCAAACAAGTTAGATCAATCTTACCCTTATTCCAAATCATTTGAGGTCAGCTCAGCATGATGTCTTCTTACCTACTACCTAACTTAGATATCTTACTGAATTCACCCATTATAACCGTTAATTTTGAACCTTCAGCTGAAATTACATTTAAACTAATCAATATGATACCGCGTCCACTTAATCAAAATTATCAAAACTTACCATACATTATGCAGGTACTTCCGAGTCCCTACAAACAGGTATCAGGTCCAAGTACATCACCCGCCCCGCGGCCATCCATCCAAACATAACAAAGGTCACTTAATATTCACAAAGTGAAACTGATCATATCGAATCGTTATCATAGGTGAAGACCCTGAATAGGGTTATCGCAAAATGTACGCGGAATATTGCAGTACCTGAAATTTGGGCTGCAGATGAAATTGGCACTCTCAAAGGCAAAAGTAATCGAATTCGGGCTATTTTTGGCTGGCTATTTAAGGTATGTGGTCGTTTGATTGACAGTTGCGATGTGACTGACGTTAAGTTTTATAGGTTGTCATAATGTCATGTCAAATCATGTCAAAAACAAAAAAAAATATCAACAAAAATATATTTTAACCGACTTCCAAAAAAGGAGGAAGTTCTCAATTCGATTGGCATTTTTTTTAATATGTATGTACAGTCATCTGCAAAATTGCATGGATACCTGAAAATGTATTTTCCTGGGAGTATTTGTAGTTGATAACTAGTTTACGTTAGGTGGCGTCATTTCTCGCTTCACACGATTTTAGTTCTGAATTGTCCATGCATTTTTGCAGGTGATTGTACACCGACTATGCTGAGATTTATGATCCGATATTATATGTGATTATTTTTTAGTTTGATACGAAATAGTTGCCATTTGGTCCCATAAAAAATGTAACATAGTTTGGCCCAGTACCTACTTGTCATTTTATGAACATTTTTCGTTTATGTGTATTGTTTTACTTAATTAATTGGACCAGTCATTCATGAGCTTTATATAACGGTGATTTGAAAAGTTCCCTCATAATACAATAATAATAATAATAATAATAATTTTGCTACTGGTATAACGTATATGTTGCCAAAAACTAAATATTCTCCGCAGCCTTCTCAATACAGACCAATTACTTGCCTACCTACTATATACAAGATCCTAACATCAGCAATCACTACAAAAATCAATAAACACATAGAACATCACAACATATTAGCAGAGGAACAAAAGGGCTGCAGGCGAGGCCACATGGGATGTAAGGAGCAACTAGTGATAGATTCGGTAATACACAAACATGCTGCAACAAAAAATAGAAATTTACACTGCACCTACATAGACTATAAAAAAGCTTTTGATAGCATTCCACATTCCTGGCTAATCCAAATTTTACAGATATATAAAATTAACCCAAAAATAATTAGCTTTTTACAAAATGTTATGTCCCATTGGAAAACTACACTTCAATTAAACTATCACGATAACACTGTCACAACTAGACAGATAGCCATAAAAAAGGGTATTTATCAAGGAGATTCCTTGAGCCCTTTATGGTTCTGCCTCGCTCTAAATCCTCTATCTCATTTACTGCAGCGTTGCCAGGCCGGATATTGTCTTAAACATACAACAGAAGAAACAAATATTTCACATCTAGTCTATATGGACGATATTAAATTATACTCAAAAACCGAAAAAGACATGAAAAAGTTAATAGAAACCACTACAAAATTTAGCAAAGACATAAACATGCAGTTTGGGTTAGACAAATGTAAAACGGTACATATAATAAGAGGCAAAATTAAACCTGGTGACTATGCAATTAACACTTATGACACAATTACTGCTATGGAACCCACTGATTTATATAAATATTTAGGATACAAACAGATCAAAGGATTGGATCACACAACATTAAAACAAACACTTAACACAGAATACAAGAGAAGAGTGGTCGCAGTATGTAAAACCCAGCTCTCCGGAAAACATTTAATAAAAGCTTTGAACACATACGCTATTCCAGTGTTAACATACTCATTTGGAGTGATCAAATGGTCAAAAACGGACATCCAGCAAATAGAGAGAACAACACGCACGACACTAACTAAAAATAATAACCTTCACCCTAAATCTGCAATAGAAAGGTTAACTATAAAACGGCAACACGGAGGGAGAGGCCTAATAGATGTCCATCACCTTTGGCAAAAACAAATAAGTAGATTAAAAACATTCTTTCACAACAAATCTAACACAAGCAACATACATAAAGCAATAGCGATGAACGACCTCAACTACACACCACTTCACCTAAACGAACGAATAGACACACAACACACTAACAATGATAACCCACAGGAGAAAAAGATAGAAGATTGGAAAAAGAAAGTGTTGCACGGTAGACATCCCCATGATTTAGAACAGTCTCACATAGATACAATCGCATCAAATAAATGGCTAATGATAGGTAGTTTATTCCCGGAAACCGAAGGATTTATTATTGCCATACAAGATCAAATTATAAACACTAAAAACTACAGGAAATATATTATTAAGGACCCCACAATAACTAACGATAAGTGCCGCAAATGCCACAAGCAACCGGAGACCATTCAACACATCACAGGGGCATGTACAACACTCACACAAACAGACTACACTCATAGACACAATCAGGTAGCAAACGTCATTCACCAAAATCTAGCTCTCAAACATAAACTGATACAAAACACTACTCCTTACTACAAATACACACCAGCAATATCTCTTGAAAACACTACACACAAACTTTTCTACGACCGCGGTATTATGACCGACAGGACCATACATTGCAATAGACCAGATATTATACTTCAGGATAAAATTAATAAAGTCACTTACCTCATAGACATAGCAGTTCCTAATACACATAACTTGCAAAAAACAATAGGTGAAAAAATCAGTAAATATGTGGAACTAAAAGAAGAGGTAACCAGAATATGGGAACAGGAAAAGGTGTATGTAGTTCCCATAGTTGTCTCCACTACAGGGGTTATACCCAATCACCTACACCATAGCCTCAAATTAATAGACCTCAAGGATTCAATCTACATTACACTCCAAAAAGCTGCAATTCTAAACACCTGCAGAATAGTAAGGAAGTTCATGCAGATCGAGGAAAATGAAATTTCTCCCCACGACTCACACACACACACGCTACGTTAACTTGGTATTTTGCCCGTTAACGTAGTTAAAACTAGCTGAACAGCTAAGAAACGATATAAGTTTTCGAAAATAATAATAATATTCCACAACTATCACACAACGCCATCTAGTCCCAAGCTAAGCAGAGCTTGTGTTTTGGGTACTAGACAACTGATAAACATACTTATATATTTCTAAATACATACATATTATAGATAAATTACACCCAGACACAGAAGAATATAAGCGCAACAGTAGCCAATGGCCACAAAGCCATATCAATGCTCGAAGATTTAGTTTCATTTTAAAGAATATCTGCATACCTAAGCATAAAACATGAATATTACATTAATTCAGAACTGATGAAACTCTCAGTACAATAAGAGGACGCTTGACTTCTTGATCGAGTCGTTTTGCTTAGTAAACGTAAAAATAGATACCGAGAACAAGTTTCAAGGAGAATGAATAAATATTAATCAGACGGTTTTTATTATTATTTATTCATGCTCTTGAACTGACTGGCCTTAGCCGAATACGTAATTGATCCTATAGCAAACTCTAAGTTGTATTATTCGGAAGTTTTATTCTAAGGAGTCGGACATACTTATTTCAGATATAGGTATCGATCTCCTAACTGCAAGCATTTGTCACCTATCGTGTAGCGACGAACAAAGTGTGTGAAGTAGCAGAGGCCACGAACATTATCATACGAAACAGCAATCAATATTTTATGGACAAACTTACTGTGGTGTTCACTAGAATCACTTGTGGGCTTTAGATTAAAACCTCTCAATATATCAGTAAGTAGTGTGCAACTCGAAGGGACCGTCTGCTTGCCTCAAGGGCTAGTTCAGGACTGTTCTACGACGTTACCGTCGAGCCGCTTGCTACGTTTATTTGTATACATCACACGTCTTACAACAAGTAAACATGGTAAATATCCCGTTTTCAATATTAATAGCAGTGTAAGAAAGCAGCAGCTGTTGTCACGATAGCTCACGGTGACCAACAACAAACGGATACTACTGCCACCATCGAAGCAGTGTTTGAACCTCTTTACGTAAAACTTGCAGGAGATTTTGCACCGAGTTTTCACCTTCAATGGAACCTGTATTATGTGTATAGTATATACCAATTGGCAATCGAAGAGCGCTTAAAAAAGTGGCCGAATCGTCGGGAAAACTACACCGACCTTGAAGGACGTTGTAAAATAAGGAAATTTATTTGTAAAAAAATCTAGCGTCTTCATTCATAACACTTAGGTCTCATTTAGAAACACGGAGGGCGTCGCGCGCCGCGTTGTGTGTTTTTAATTCAAACACATGTCGATGTATGTAAACGTTAACGATTTCAAACGTCGATTTTGCGAGAAGCGATTTTTCGTTCGTTAGTTTAAAATGCAGCGTTCGTTGCGGTGGACGCGCCTCTCAGTAAATGAATAAAAAAGCTCGAGACGAAACTTCTGCACGCGCCGCGCGACGCCCCGCGTCTCCGTAAACGAGCCCTTACACATTATTGATCAACTCACGTAAAAAATAATATGACCTATTCTTCCATTATCCCTCTCAACCGCTACCAATTTGCTCCCTTACCATTAATAAATAATTTAATTACGTACCAATCTCGAACAAGAAATCTATGTTCGGCAATCACAAAATGTTTTGTACCAAATACTGTTTCATTATTCGCATCACAAAACAATGAAGCCTTTACCACCTGACGCTAATTACTCCTCGCGTAGGCAGTAACACAGATAATCATATTTATACTATTATGCTAATTCTGCGCATATATGCCACTTGACGGCTGTCGCGCCACTACATTGTTACCCGCAGTTTGTGTACAAGCTGTGCTTGGCACCTGCTTATCAACTACTTAAAGGAGGTAGCTGACCGGAGCAATGGAAGTACGTATAAATACACACAGTGTGCAGCCACGGAGTTTGGATTTCTGTCTGGTGTATAGCTCCTATATTATATGGGACTGTAGTAACACAGTATTAAAGAAGTTTAATGCTGGATTTTTTTAGTCTATTGAACTTCGGTTGCTAGGCAACTTGTAAATAGAAAAAGTTTTACGGTTTCTCTAAAAATATTTGGAAATAAAAAGTTAACCATCTTTAATAGTTTATTTTCGAATCAACATTGTAGACCTGGTCCAGTTAGCTACCCAACGCTAAAGGACTTAAATATAACTCTCGAAATGTGGGTGTACTAATAGGTACCTTTGTCTAACCCTTTGGGGATAACAGGGGTAATGTTAGGTTCTGTGAAATACACATAGATGTATGCGAGTTGAAACTACGGAACGACACCGACTACGGTCTTCTCATACTCATTTTGCTTTTGTTCAAAAAAGTCAGTTGTGAGTTCTACGCACTTGACTTTTTTATAGAACATAACCATTTAAGACAGTTTGTCTCATTCATGTATTTCATGTGAGCATGAGGTCCTGGGTCTGACTCCTTGGTCAGTCAAGGTCGTCTTGGTGTTCGATGAGGCTTGCGACGCAGTTTAACTCACATTCAAGTTATTAAATGTTCTGCCGGGACTGCGGGACCGTTTGAAACTGCAGCCCGGAATACAAAATGAGCTAAGAAGGAACTTGGGTGGGTTTTAGTCAGTATAAGTCTGACACTCCCTTCCAGAGCTCCGCCCAGAGCAGGAGGGGTCATTGATGTTTTTTTTATTATTCGTAAAAATAAGGTTATTAGATAAAGAAAAATTAGTAGAATATGAAAAAACGTTTATTCCTGGTTACATCCGGCCGTGTTACAAAGTACATTACTTCAGCCAAATTGAAGAACAGTTTGAAATACATAGTTAACTCAAAGATCTCAGCTAAAGTTTCCAGTTAGCAACCAGGTTAACGAGAGCTTGAGTGGTAAACTAAAACTCTCGATCTGCCACAATACTTCGACAAACTTAACAGATTAGCGTGTATAATACTATTTCTATTTTACAGGTAAACAGTGATTTTACTGACCTTTATATAACCTTTGAAAATTTCATCTTCTCTGTTTATACGAAGTTGAAACTGTGCCTTATGAATAGTGAGCAGATACACCTACGTAATTCTTTTTTTATTTTTTTTAATAATTAACATACATAACATCACGCCTGTAATCCCCGAAGGGTTAGGCAGAGGTGTACCTAATAGTACACCCACATTTTGCCAGTTATGTTTAAGTCCCATGTAATAGGGGGCGAGCCTATTGCCATCAACCGGGCACAAATCCAGACTCCATGGCTGTTACTGATAAATTCATGATGGCAAAAGCCAAGATCACTTTGCCCGACCCGGGAATCGAACCCAGGACCTCATGCTCAGAAGTCGCGCTTACGACCACTAGACCAACGAGGCAGTCTTTTTTTTAAATGTGTTGGCATTATAGGGAAAATGTCGTCTCTATGTTATAACTGTCAGCTGCTGTCTTTATAGATAGTCAGTGATCGGAAAATCTGACAATCAGTCTTACCAAAGGATATCGTATTATCCTGTACTAACTGGACTGTGAAGGTCAGATTCTGGTAACTGTTATTCAGCTGCATTGGGTTAGATTGGAAGCTGACCTCAGCATAGTTGGGAAAAGGCTAGGCAGATGATAAGCAGCAGATCATTGTTACTATGCCAAAAAAATAAGACGAGAAGAAATTAATAATGCGGGTTTAGAAAAACTCGTATTCAATTTCTTATAAAAAACAAATTAGCTCGTATTAGAAAACTTAGGTACAAAAGCGTAATCATAGCAGTCAGGCCAGTTACTAACCGATTTATTTCTTATTTCATTGCCTTTGTATATTATATGAGTATCAAGAAAAAACAATATCACTACATAATAATAAAAAACAAAATCCTCCGTCACGTCTGTCTGTCTGTTCGCGATAAACTCAAAAACTACTGCTCCGATTTTCATGTTCTTTTCACCAATAGATAGAGTGGTTCTCGAGGAAGGTTTCAGTTTATAATTTGACCGACTTCCACGCGGGTGAAGCCCCGGGCATCACCTAGTTATACATTTTTACGTAGATTGTCACGACCTTTTTATAGATGGTGACATGAAAAAAAGGATACACAAATAAATTAATCAAGTACAGCTTTTCGGAAAGCGACCAAATTATAAATTCACGGTTACATGAACTCCATCAGAATAATGTGGAGTGTAAAATATTAATAATATAACAATATTAAAGCCGACGCGCGAAAGGCTTATTTTTAATAACGTTGCTATTTTGATTTATGGCTTAAAGCAATTTGAGCGACACCACTTATTTTTTACGAGAATAATGAGTATGCAATTTTCGAGCACCTGGTTTCTTGAAAGAATGGATTACGGTTGGAAATTGCTTGTCTAATTTCGCCATGTGAGGCGTATCTTTCCTTTTAAATAATAATTTATTTTAGTAATTTGTGTGATGAGAAAATTGTCGCTGCGTACTTGTAAACCCTTGTAGGTCGTATAGAATAAATACGTAGAGAAGACTTCATGTAAATTATTTCAGCACCAATGCTTAAAATGAGAAAACCAGCTTATTGTAAAATTAACAACCTTCTTCTTTCTAAGAAGGATGAATCAACCAGAGAAGGTTATTTTATTATTATGCACACATATATATTTTATTTGTTTATTTAAATTAGCATTGTGTATGCATGTATTCATTATTATAGGTTAAGTTATTTAAGACACATAACCACAAAATTCTTTTCCGCTTCTCCCACACTATAGTCTTCATTTCTCGTTTTGCAGGTCTGCTGGCCGAATTTTCTTGAGAAATAAGCAGTACCTTTGTACTCAAATGTTGTATTATGTTATTTTCCTGTGTTGTCTATTGTGTGTGCATAAATAGTAAAATAAATAAATAAGGTTGATTCATCCTTCTTACAAAGACGGCGCATGTCCCAGCAGTGGGTTGTTAGAGGTTGATTATGCTGTATTCTCTATATTAACACTGGTATCGTTAGTTGTAGACTGAACTTGAACTCACTATCTGATGGATTATTAACAAAGACTCCATCGTTCCATCCGTATAAAAAAATCGAATGTTGTTGAATATTCGACATGAAAGCCACTGAAGTGTGTTAAGCATGTACCCACTCCGTCCCTAATTAATAAGTAATTTGAGTATGACGTATGTATACGTCATAAAAAATCGTTGAAAATACCATGTATACAATCATGGTATTTTTAACCAAAAACAAGCAAAAATGTCATTCATCGGAGACAAAGAAACATTTCACAGTTACACGTTTTTACATAGTTCGAATAAATCGCCACATTCAAAAAATCTGCCACAGTATAAAAAATCCTTGTGACACAGATAGCCAGCATCCAGTTTACAAATACCCGTCACTGGCTCGTCCCCTGCCTATCTATTTTTATCGAGTCGCGTGTTCACCCGATTAATTTATCGATTATCGGACAGGCTTGCCCCGCATTTGCTCGCTCTGATGTAACACTGGTGTCATCTTCCTGATCTGAAACAGCTGTAGTAAAGATAAAGTAGGGATAATATGAACTGATAAGAATATCACTTAGCGAAAGTTTTACTAGGCCATAACCAAGTAAAAAGGTTATTTTTTGACTTCCTACTTACGAATCCAAGTCATCATTCTGTGTATTTAAAATAAGGTACATAGAAGAACCGTTTCCATGTAAATCTCTAGTTATTCATAGAGACAGAACACATCGTAGAATCACCTGAATTTCTTGTTTACAAGCAGAAAATGTGTGCCTCACAAAACAAATAAATTTTATTATTTTCAATTGTGACTTTCGAAAATGGGACGTCATTGAAAAATAAATAAAGCAAAATCCTGCTCAGATTGTAACTTTTTTTATCATCATCATCATCAGCCATAAGACGTCCAAAGAACCTCAACCTGCCGTTTGCATCCACTGCTTGCCCTCGACTCTCACGATGTCGTCGGTCCACCTGGTGGGAGGCCTACCAACTTTTTTCATACCTAAACTTTATAAACCTGCAAACACCATAACTGTCCAGATTACTTCTTACAGGACAAAATCTACAACATCAATTCGAGAAGAAACAGACCACAAAGTCCATATATATATTCAAGTTGCCAATATCATTAATTCTAAAATGTCAAAAAAACATCAAGACATCAATTCCGCTAATTTTCCAACGGTGCATTTTCCAATCCCCTAGTAGAGTATATTTTTCTTTTCGTGACTTCAACCGTAATTTATCAATTCCATAACAATAATTATTTGTCATTTTAGTCTAGACGGTTTTAGGTCTAATTTATTTGAGAAAAAACGAAAAAAATCTTTATTCTCGTATGCATCTGAATTACGAACTAATCAGTTTTTACAGGTGATAAAGCAGAGATATAATGTATTGCATTGTTGGAGACAAAACAAATGACTTTGTGATTATTTACGACAAGCTTTTGCTCGCGGTTTCGCCCGTTTCAAAATTTCGATTTTCCATACAAACTTTGCCCCCGTTTTTTCACCCCCATGGGGATTAAATTTAGAAAAATTCTTTCTTAGTGGATGCCTAGGTCACTAGAAGAATACGTGTGCGAAATTTTAAGTTTCTGGCCTAAGGGTGTGTGCGTGTGCGTTGATCCCCAGTCAGTCAGCTTTGTCTACACTAATATTATAAGGAGGAAATATTTGTTTGTTTGTTTGTTACTAATAGGCTCCGCAACTACTGGACTGATTTCAAAAATTCTTTCACCGTTGGGAAGCTACACTATCCCCGAGTGACATAGGCCACGTCATCCCTGTATTCCCACGGGAACAGCAACTACGCGGGTGAAACCGCGTGACGTCAGCTAGTCTTTGATATATAAACAGATAGACAGATTTAATAACTGAAATAGATTTTAGGAAAATTGATCTTTTTCTTTACGTGTCGATGAGTACAAATCGTGTTAGACCACTATGTAGCCATCTGCACTATCATTGAAAAAGAAAAGGAAAATTGATTATTCTATAAAAACAATCTGCAAGTTGCAAGTAAAAGAAAATAAGGTTCTGGAGGGGTAGAAATACTGTAGGTAATCCGTCGTACATAACAACATGTGAAATTATTAATATATTATTACGAAAAAAATGAGCGACTGAGAACCGCTGATTTAAAAGCTAGATCAGAATATTGCCTCATTCTATTCTGTTTCAAGGGTTGGATTCGTTATTAGATATTTGTATACCTTTATGAACAAGTATAATATTAAAGAAAAATCTTACGTATTCTTTACTATTTTATTTGACTGAGAGCTAGCCAGGAGGAGCTCGTACCTTAATAAAAACTGCCACTCGGGTCGATCTTTAGGTAAAGCTGCGCTTGCCTAGGTCAGTCTGTGGATGGGTGACCGCCCGACATACCGAGTTTCCTCCGTGCCTCGGAAAGCACGTTAAGCTGTTGGTCCCGGCTGCCATATTTAGATCTTTGGCAGTCGTTACAGGTAGTCAGTGACCTGAAATTCTGACATCCAGTCTTACCAAAGAGTATCCGTATTACCTAGTATTAACTGGGTTGTGGAGGTCAGCTGGCAGTCGCTTCATGTAAAATACTGGTATTCAACTGCATCCGGTTAGACTGGAAGCCGACCCTAACATAGTTGGGAAAAAGGTTAGGCAGATGATGATGATGATGTTTAGTTCGTAGCCAATTTTAAATAATTGCTACTGGAACAGGCCCCGACTTATGAACAGTAAGTCGTGGGTTCGAACCTAGGCAGGCACATTACTATGTGTAATTCATTTCATCACAGCTACAGTCAAAACGTTGAAGAACAACACCGTGAGGAAACCAGCATGTCTTGGAACCAAAAATGTCGAAGACATGTGACATCTACATCTTGCACTGGGCCCGCGTGGTGGATTTTAGCTCATCTCTCTCCGAGAGAGAAGGCCTGAGTCCCTGCAGTGGGAACATTATAGGCTGATGATAATGATCGCTACTAGAACTGCTGTAACCACCACTACTGCTATGTTTGTCTACGTCAAACCACTGCTAAGGAGAGTCCTCTCCCTATGACATCCAGATATACCGACTCAGGGTCAATCAGTTACTCCTTAAAATGAACGCACTGCGTCACATTGACGTGATACCACCTCTAGGTCAACAACACGCTTATTTCATCCAGAAAGAAGTATCTGAAATCCTTTATTAGATGCGGTTACATCCCTGCCCACTGTAGTTTGCATGCTAAAAATAGTTCGCGTGTAAAAATACCGTGGGATACAATGATAGATTGTTGCCTCTCGTCGATTTGTGACCTGATTCCGATAAAATTGGGTCAGATAACACACAAATGTATCAACTCCTCATCTAGCGTGGTTTAGCGAAAATGACTGGCTAGTTTCTTTCATTCACGAATCAACACCGTAATGCTTACTGCAGTTGTTAATGTTACTGTTTTTTCCGGGAACTCCTTGATTGCTCGTATATCTGAAAAATAAGAACTAAATATTGATATCGGGTTAAATGCTGTTTTATGGTTCGAAAATATTATTGCAGCGTTTCCAATTGATTCTGAGAAGCGCTGGTGTAATGATCTGAACTTTTTCTTGCTTGAGTGGCTGAAGAAAACGTAAAATGCTGAAAACAGGAGGAATATGTTCATACTTTTATTTTAATTATTTGATATACAGAACTCCAGCTATTATTTTTAATGTTTCAGAACATTATTCTTTTAAATATTCCTTACTCTTCTATAATTTGTTAGTAACGAGTAATATTTAACAAGTTTTTATTAAAAAACCTGCTTTGTAACTTTAAGTAGTGTTAAGCTACTTCTGCTGCTGACCGTATCAAAGCTCCGGACTGACTTTTTCTCCTTTTTAGAATGCCACAGAAAACATTCATTGCTGGATCTCAAAAACCCAAAATAGATTTATTCAGTATCGATCTGCAAAACGGGGTTAAAACTAAATCAGATGATGATTTAGTTTAGTGTTATTAGTTTAGTTTAGTGTATTATTTAGTTAGTGTCTTAGGACCGGTTTTTCAATCGCCAGTTAACTTTTACCTGAGGAATAAATGTGATGTTTTGACAGATTGTCTATAGAAAAACTGTCAAAATGACAAACTTGACAAGTCAAGTTGACTGGCGATTGAAAAACCGGCCCTAAGTGTTGTCCAGACTATGTTGGGGTCGGTCAAATCCAACTGCACGCAGCTATAAATATTTTTTTTTACTTGGATCAGGACGGTGCCAACTTGACCTCTTCAGCCCAGTAACAGGGTGACACAGAACTACACAGGTATACAGAAAAAACACAAATTCCAATTAACGGAAAGAGTGCTTAAAGCAAAAGAGTGTTCGGCTGTAAGCAGTTACTGCCAAGCGCAGTAAATAAGGAGGAGTATAAAGTTTATTAGAGGCAGCCGTGAGATTGCAGCCAGAGTGAAGTACTTCGTTTATTGGGTTTTGGGAATTAGCAATAAAGCTTGCGCGGCTACTGCACCGCGTCTATGTTATAAGATGATTTTATTTTTAATGGTCCTTTTTATGACCGAGAACATTATGCTCGGAATTGGTTGTTCGCTGAAATGAAATGCGATGTAAACTTCTATAGGGTTGTAGATGATTATCATACAACATCACGCCTATAATCCTAGAAGAAATAGGCAGAGCTGTACCTAAGTACACCTACATTTCGCCAGTTATGTTTAAGTCCCATGTGATATAGCCTATTGCCATCAATAAGACACAAATCAAGACTCCGTGGCTACTATTGAGAACTTCCTTAAGGTAAAACCCAATAACACTTTTCCCGACCTGGGAATTAAATCATGAACCTCATGCAAAGCAATCGCCCTTGAGACTACTAGACCAACAAGGCAGCAGATGGTTGTAGATGATAATATGACTATACATATAAAGGGTATATGCAATTACGCATATGGCACATTATATAAACAGGAATCGAAAAATCGCTTGCATATTTATAACGTGATGGCTGATAACGATATACGGTTGTAAAATATGGACACACACGACGATATCACGTGTTGGAATTACAAATGGAGTAGATATTTGTATTAATTTACTAAAGGCTTTGTTGTGCATTATTTCATCATCATCATTCCAGCCATAAGACGTCCACTGCTGAACAAAGGTCTCCCCCAGAAGGGGATAATTTGCCATAATCGCCACACTTGGCAGGCGGGGTGGCGATCGCAATAAGATTGTTACAAAGGCACAGAGAACGGTGCTACCCATTCTCTGGTAAGTCCCATTCGCCTCTTACGACACCCACGGGAAGATATGGGGAATTTTATGTTTTATATTAAACAAATTTTATTTTAACACGGTTACATGGTGAAGGGCAGGAAGAGCATGATATTGTACAAAAAAAACATAGATATCTATTTACCAAAGCGTCGTCGTAGGTACTTTTAGTTCATTCCACTTCGCTTACTGTTTACCTCGTCAGGGAAACCGGTGAGAGAACTAAATTACCGTTACACTCAGGAAAGTGCAATTTAATAATATGGTGTGTTGGTGGAACGTTTAACTTTACACACAGCCTTTTAATTGGAAACGGTGGTTCAAATCATGTTCAAATACATATAGGGTGGCAAATATTATATTGGTATTAATTTGTGTCATTTTGGATTTTGTTGATACCGTTTTCTATATTGACGGTCACTATTTTATATTTTAAGTGATAACACAGTAGGTATATATGTATCTAGTTAATAATTAATATTTTGTCTAGAAATTAAGTCAGTGTCGTATTAAATGATAATATAAATATACATTGTGTATATTCACAACTTCAAATTGTGAAGAAGACAATATCTCAATAAAAAATATATTCTTTTGCTATCAAAACAATGCTTCTGTCCGTTAATATTTTTTACGAAATTCTCATGTCTATTATTTTCTTAACTATGATTGACAAAACAAAGAGAAAATGAAGAACTTTCATTTTAAATTATATTTATTTGGAAGAAATGTGTCTATATTTAATTTTGAAATTGACATGAAATTGTTTCCTTGTAAATTGGATTTTTGTATGTATTGAGTTATTGAAATTAAATAAATACCGTCTTTCTTACAAGGTCGGGTAAAAACAATTACATATTAGTGATCGGTCTGTTGCCATCTGACTAAATGAATAGTTTGTGGTCAGTGCTAATAATCGACTCCGTAGGTGGCTTCTACTTACTATTTAAAATATAAGATTCTGAAACTTATTGTTTTCACCATTGTGTTCAAATACTTAATATGTTCGCTTGACTATGCTATTTCTCCCAAAGTTTTACTTGCTGAAAATATTAATTATGAAATCTGCCTTGTGATTACATTTTTTTATTATATTAACAAGAGCGTGCAAGATCATTATTATTAACAGTAAAAAAGTTTTTTTTTAAATTATAAACTGATCATAACAATATACGAGTACTTATCTAATGACTGATGAGCAAGGTAATTATTATATCCCGTCGGGGCTGCAAGTTGTTCGCAAGAGATACCGCGGCCTCGGCATGATAAGAAGGAACATGGGTGGTTTTTAGTCAGTAGAAGTCTGACATTCCCTTCCGCTCTGCCCAAGAGCGGGAGGGGTTATTTGATGATTTTACACCCGAGTGATTCAGCCGTTTCGTCCAAATCGTCTATCCAGTGAAAAGTCATCATGAATATTAAAATGAATCAAAATGTGATAATTAAATAAGTTTACATTTAGTTAAAGCTCCAAGGTGCGTATTTTATACTAGGTCTAGTAACCATAATGAAAAAAATCTTAGAACCAAAACATGCCTGGATTTCATTCTACTCCTTATCCAAATGGTCACCCAAAATGTTTTTTGTTACATTGGTGCGATTTCCTAAGTAAAAGTGCAAGTTATTTGTACCTATTTTCTAAGTTATTTAATATCGATTATTAATATAAAACAAAGTTTTTTTTAAATAGTGCCTATCATAGAAAGAATCAGCGTAAAAATATTGTCAAACGAAAAACTTCATTCCATTCCGTAAAAATTGCAATCGATATAATTTTGAACTACAACCCTATCAGTGCATTATAGTCAGCTGCCTACGTCTCCCGCACCCCAGTCTACCAAAATAGTTCGTCACGGACACACGCGTGCGCCCCTAACGGCAAATAATTTCGAAAATAGTTTTATAAACCACGTTTGTCACAGGTAAGTACTCATTACATTCCATTAATTTACTAAGTAGGCGTATGATAAAATAATATGGTCGTGATATAAAATTATAGTGTATAGTTAGGTTATGTCACATTATATTTGAATACAGTCAGTTTCCTATTTTATTCTAAGTAAAATAAGAAAGTCTGTTCAAATTTCATTACCCTCCATTTCATTACATTCCGTTTCCTCTAATTTTTATACGAAACTACGGAAGGGAATGATAAATAATATAGGTTTAATCTAATTATTATAGGTACCTATATAAACAAAATGTGAGACAATTATTTTATAATGCTATATTTTATTTGATTTTTATGTAAAGAAAGTTTTAGTTCTTTGATTAATTATACTTACGTTTTGAGAAACTGGCACAAACTTAGAACTCAAAACATGGTTAAATAGTGATACTCAGTTGTTGTATTTTGTATCTTAACTACATAAATGTTCCATTAAGGTATGCAGTTTATTTTTATAATAAAGATTCTTTTAATTTTAATAGGAGTTACTTTATTTCACCCATGAACTTTTCATTACCTTCCAAACTTAATCATTACACTCTCACCGTATTTCATTACCATCCGTATCCTCATTACACTCCATTGATTATCTTGAAAAGGAAATCATTTTCATCAACGCCTTTAATGATAATCCACATCTAGAAGGTATACGAATAATTTAATTGATAAATGCACAATATATTGATAAATAATATTATTTATTTTAATTACAAAACAATATTTACTATAATTATAGTATTTACCTGATGAGCAAGGTAATTATTATATTTTAACAAATAATGTTTTTTTAATAACAAACCTGGTCATAACAATATGCGATTACTAGTATAACTAATGATATTTTTTTATTAAATATATTTTGGGAGTGTAAATAATTATGTATAGCAAAACATCAACTTTACCTACATTTCTCCACTTTACTTAGAACATAAAATCATCTGTTAAAGTTTAGTCTACACTAACTAATATTATAAAGAGGAGAGGTTTGTTTGTTTGTTTGTAACGAATAGGCTCCGAAACTGCTAGACCGATTTCAAATTCTTGAACCGTTGGGAAGCTACACTATCCCCGGGTGACATAGGCTACTTTTTATCCCTGTATTCCCACGGGAACGGGCACTACGCGGGTGAAACTGCGTGACGTCAGCTAGTTATGTACGCGTATGATTCAATACAGCTTTTTATCTTTGTTTAACCGTGATCGTGGTGCTTGCAACAGCGCTGAAATATCAGAAACTCGAATTAAATAGTAAAAATAGCAAATAACCCGTTACAAATATTAATAATAACTTTAAAAACCATTATGAACACCTCGTTCTCCTATAACTTGAGCCACACAGCTCCCAGTAACACGCTCACCGAAGCGGAAAGGTGCTCAACGTGGTTTCAATTAGTTGCTCGGCCATCCCTTACAGTCAGCCAATAGAGAGCCACTTTAAAATATATCTGAGTCTAGACTTGATGTCTCTGAGCGTTGTCAAGATTAACTGGAAATGGATGGCTTCGAAACTTTATGCATTGCGGTCTTTAGGGCGGACCGGGCTTAAGGTGATGTGGGGTTGATTGCCGGTCTAAATACGTTTATGTGGGTTACGTTGGGAGGTCTAGTGTAACGAGATGTGACTGAAGGTACCATTCATTACCCGTTGGGGCTGCGGGTTGTTCGCAAGATACTGCGGCCTCGACATGAAGGGCTAAGAAGGAACATGGGTGGTTTTTAGTCAGTAGAAGTCTGACACTCCTTTTTGCTCTGCCCAAGAGCGGAAGGGGTTATTTGATGATTTTACACCCGCCAAAATAAAAAAAGGTACCATTCTGAGAGTGACTGCAATTTCTAACCGCAAAACCACTCAATCGTTATAAAAGCCCGAAGCCACAATTCTGATTTATTTGAACCTAAAATCAAATTGCTTTTTCAGATCATCAGACATCTTAGCACACTCGACCCGTCGTAAACTTAATCCATCCTTTTCCATTAGGTAATACCAAGGTTTATTACCGAAATAAAGAAAATCATATTTTTATTTACGTTTAATTGCTTTTTGGCATTGACAATTTTATTGTTCAACTAGACGAAACTAGACATTGTCACCAGATTGTGAAACCAGACGCTGTTGCTTCATACATTTTAAATTTGACTTGTACAATCGTTGACTGACTATACGCCTGCCGTGGGACGTGTGTCTCACGTTCCCATCTTATCTTTAAACAAATAAACAAAATATATTTATAGAAAAAAGGTTTGCTCGGCACAAATTCAACAATAGTAAAATGGCAAAGTTGTGGGTCATAAGTAAACATAAGCAGTCAAACACAAAAGATGGCTGTTGGTAATATTTCTCCCAAAATATAAAATGTTATAGGAACTTAGTTTGTAAACATGAATTTTGTGCGTGCAAAGGGTAACTTTTTGGGAAAAGGGGCGAAGCTTACTCAACACATACGGAAAACTTTCAACAAACAACTCCATTCATTGGCAATCATTGAAAAGGTCATGCAAAGTCCGATAAAAGTGCCATCAATGTTTTTGAGTAGTTCTTCAAAAGGTCCTATATCTGTAATTCTGTTCAATGTTCAAATTATCAGTTCGGTTAGTTGAAATAAATTACTTTTGATTTTTTGGGAGAGCAGTGGTGGCCCAGTGTTGGTGCGTCCGACTTAAGTTCGAACCCAGGCAGGCGCATTACTTTGTGTAACTTATTTCATCTACCACTGCTCTCAAAAACGGTGAAGGTTAACATCGTGGGGAAACCGTCATGTTCTAGAATTAAAATCGAAGACATGTGACATCTACCGACCTACACTGGGCCCACGTGGTGGACTATAGTCCATTCCCTCTCATAGAGAGTCCTGCGTCCCAGCTGCGGGAAGCTGATTATGATGATGATGAAATTTGATTTTGGTTTTGGTTTTGGTAGCAAAAATAGGAATTTTCATTCATAATAATTAATCGGACATCTTAGCACACTCGACCCGTCGTAAACTTAATCCATCCTTTTCCATCAGGTAATAGCAAGGTTTATTACCGAAATAAAGAAAGTCATATTTTTATTTACGTTTCGTAAAACGTAATTAAGTCAGTAAACAAGATCTAAACGTTACGAAATCAAGAAATAATGATAAGACATTGCCTTAATGAAGTCTGAAAAAAACAGGCATTTTAATGAACGTAAATCCATCAAATCCAATCAAAAAACACAATGCCATACGCAGAGGAACAAATTAAAAATTTTATCTCACCTCCGAGCTCCGTACTAAATAAAATAAATCAAACATTAAATCCAAAACATAGAATACAATTCAATTTCAGGCTTGAAATGATCTGTTTCAATCGAGTTTGTGTGTGTACGTAAATAATTTCAATCCAGCGCATATTGGATATTTGATTATTGGCTATTGGGCAGCGTGCGTCGCTTAATTAACTCGGCAGGTTTTAATTTCCACCCTTGACAGGGCAGCAATGAAGCGCTTAATGAGAGAAGACTTGTGTCCGGACAGTTTGTTTTCTGTTCAGTTGAATGACCTTTCTTTGCTGTCATCAACTGCCTAGCCTTTTTCCCAACTACGTTGGGGTCGGCTTCCAGTCTAACCGGATACAGCTGAGTTCCAGTCAGGGATTGAAATCGGTTACGGTTAAAGGTTAAGGTACCTCAAAAATATACCGGTACTGGTTTAAAATAAAGGTTGAGCTATACCGGTACCTTTATAAATAAAGGTTGGGCTAAACCCTTACACGATTTCGGTACCGAAATGCGTGCGAGACGGGGCGCGGCACGCGTGTGCGCGGTGGAAAACGTTAGAACTTGTGTATTTTGTACATTTTGTTTGCTACTCTTTTACTTATCTCTTTATTGTGTGTGTAAACCCATATTTATTAAGGTTTAGGTACTGCTACCGATACATTTATAACGGTTACGGTACTTCTACCGAAATATACTGGAATGCATTTCCAACCTCAAAACTCCGCTACCGAAAAAAATAACGGTATCGAAATATTGCAGTAACCCATAATTAACGGTATGACGTCATACCGAAATTTAAAGGACCCTAATTTTTGGGTAATTCAGTCCCTGGTTCCAGTATTTTACATGGGGCGACTGCCGATCAGACCTCCACAACCCAGTTAATACTGGGTAATACGATACCCTTTGGTAAGACTGGTTGTCAGACTTTCTTCCTTTGTTTGCTGTATGGTTGAATAATATGAAATAGCGTGGAAACATGATATTTCATATTTTGTATACACCGCAAATTACCTGGCCAAATACCATGTAATTTTGCATTAGACTTTTGAGTGCTTAGTAAAGATTTTTACAAACTAATCCCCTAAAGGGGTTCAATATTTGTTCAAAGTTATTATAGAAGTTTTTGTACCTGGAATACATGGGGCCTATTAAAATCTACACCAACATTATAAACAGGTAAAATTTGTTTGCGTGGAGGAACCAGGAGGTTATCTTCGGAACTATTGATTCGATTTATTCGAAAAACTCTTTCACTAACGGGAAGCCAAATTATTCCCGATTGTATAGGTTTTATTTTAAATATTACCGAGGTTTATTATCAGTACATAACGGGTTCGAAGTTGCGAGCAAAAGTTAGTTGTAGCTATATTAATATATGTATGTATTTGTATATGCCTATGAGAAATGCAACCAGGTATAGGATACATGACATGTCTCCGCATTTATTTTTTATTTATTCACAAAAAGCCCTTAACCAAAAGCCATTGGGCCTCGAAACATAATACTGAAGTATTTCTTACTGTATGTTGAAACTGAGTTCTAAGGAAGAATTTTCGAAAAATAATTCCCGTAAAGGGATTAAATTGGGAATGAAAGTTTTTTTTATATTATCTTTGCCGTTGGGAAATTTCACAGGGCACACGACTTGTACAAATACAACAAAATATTTTGTCTATTGATAAAAATAGAGCTTTTAGAAAGAGTTATAACCAATCTTACATTTACCTTTTACTTATTTAGAAGGCAGAAAAACCCAAAATAACGTTTCAATTTCTTCCTAAAATCCAATCACAGTTTCTTCGTAAAGGTCGAAACGATGTTATCTTTACGATTCTAAATGAAGCTTCTAGAGACAGTCTACGTAAACTTTATGAACAAAGCATGATTACCAAAGGAATCATCATCATCAGCCTATAATGTTCCCACTGCAGGGACTCAGGCCTCCTCTCTAGGAGAGGATAATCTCCGGGTTATAATCCACCACGGCCCACGGGCCCAGTGTGGGTTGGTATCAGATCAAAATTTAAAAAAGTTAAAAAATAAAAGCGAAACCAAAAGCGGGAAACGACAACGCGGCAGGCCCAGAAAATGATGGTGGGAAAGGCTGGACGATAAGGACTCACAGGATTGACCTACAGTCGTACTGGATCGCGAAAAGTGGAAAGAGGGACTTTGCCCAGCAGTGGGCCAATATTAGCTCATCATTCTCCTGCTCTTATCCCAAATCGATCCCCGCACGGAACAAATACTTGTATGGCCTGCAGATCGTTGTTTCGGGTCTGGGTATTCGTGTATTTGTGACTTTATATGTTTGTAAACGCACCCACGATACAGGAGAAATTCCTAGTGCAACGTTTTTTTTTTAAAAATAGGGTAATAAAAAAACATAAACTTCGGTTTACGAGTAGAACAAGCGAACAAACATCGTTCAAGTGAAAGACATTTCAATGTACTAGATTATTTTCGTGTTAACATGGTTATCATCATTTGCCCAGCCATTTCCCAACTATTTTGGGGTCGCCTTTGTGTGAGTCATTCTTATCTGCCCAGTGCACTTATGCGAACTATAGTTGTACCTGTCATAAAAAATAAGACCGGTGATGTTGCTGATCCCAGTAACTACAGACCAATATCCCTGGCAACGGTCATAGCAAAGGTGCTGGATAGTCTGCTGGATACATACATGGCCCCCAGGATTGACTTGCATGATGCACAGTTTGGCTTCAGGCCTGGGCTGTCGACTGAAAGTGCCATTGTGTGTTTAAAGCGGACTGTCCGGTATTATACGGATAGGAAGACACCTGTTAATGCGTGCTTCTTAGACCTGTCCAGGGCATTCGACCTTGTCCCTTATGACCAGCTGTGGGATAAGCTAAGAAATGAGAGAAAAGTAGATTCTGAGGTCACGTCATTGTTAAGATTCTGGTATGAGAACCAAATAAACAATGTGAGGTGGGCTGGGACTATGTCTGAGGAATATAAATTGAAATGCGGGGTGAGGCAGGGGGGGATCACCTCCCCTCGCCTTTTCAATTTGTATATTAACCAGCTGATTGTTGAGCTCAGCAATACTGGTGTCGGCTGTCATATTGACGGAGTTGCTATGAACAACATCAGTTATGCAGACGATATGGTCTTGCTGAGCCCATCAATCAGTGCGTTAAGGCGTCTGCTGAAGGTCTGTGAGAACTATGCGGTGACTCAGGGGCTTAGGTATAATGTCACTAAGAGTGAGTTACTTGTCTTCAATGGTGGTACCAAAAGATACTTAAATGTTCCATGCATCTCATTAGCAGGTACACCCTTGAGGCAAGTCTCAAAATTTAAATATCTGGGCCACTGGGTCACTGAGGACCTGTGCGACGATTTGGATATTGAGAGAGAGCGTAGGGCGCTGTCTGTTCGAAGTAATATGCTGGCCCGTAGGTTTGCACGGTGTTCTTACGACGTTAAAATGACGCTTTTTCGGGCTTACTGTCAGACTTTTTACACCTGCAGCCTTTGGGTCAAGTATACGCAGAAGGCATACAGCGCCCTGCGTGTTCAGTATAACAATGCTTTCAGGATGCTTGTGGGGCTGCCGCGGTATTGTAGCGCTTCGGGTATGTTTGCCGACGCGAGAGTGGATGATTTTTACGCCATTATTCGTAAACGATGCGCTTCTCTCCGGCACAGAATTGATATCAGCTCCCACGGCATGTTGAGAGCATTGCGTGACCGGTGGAACTGCCCGATGCTTGGTCGATGGGTGAGACTGCACACACAGATCGGCTCCAGATAGCTGTACGTTCATTTTATTTTGTTCCTTTTATGTTATTTTTATTACCTACTATGCTTATTTGTGATTTTTATGTGTGTGTATTGTGTTATTTTTATGTTATTTGTGATTCGTCTCTGTTGTGACATTATTATGTAATTTGTGATGTATTTTCGATTAGGTTATTTTGTATTGATTATTTGTATTTCTTGATTATGTTTTGTTGTAAATTTTGCTTATCTAATTCTATGGACTTTAACGTCTGCGATTAAATGATTATTATTATTATTATTAATTCAGCTGAAAACCAGTATTTTACATGAAGCGACTGCCTATATAACCCGGAACAGGTAATACTATTATTTGTTTCCTAATTCTATAACAAGAAAATACCGTTTCATATTTAGTTTTAAAATAATAACACAATATTAGAAATAAGAACAAACCCTCCATCGCCCACGGGTCTAGAAGATCTTGTTCACAAAAATTTCAGCCTACCTAAGTGCTCCATTTTCATTTCACCCACATTGTATAGAGCTATCCACTTGGAAAATCAAAAGGACATAATGGGGTAAATTTCTCTTAACCTACGTACTTAGGTTTCAGTAAAGACCTACACATAAAATTAGTCTGAATATTAATGAGCTAAATTCAGATATAAAAGCCCGGGATTATTAAGCATCAGTACATTCAATCCACATTTGTGAGACCGACAGCATTCTTACTACTTCTTAAATATTTCAACCCTTTTGGATAAATAATTTGACGTCAGTTGAAGATCTAACATCTCATCAGTCAACATGAAACTAACTTTGGTGCTCATTCTCGTAGTGGCTTGCTCGTGGTACTCAGAGGCACAGGATGGTGCGAGGTTTGTATGGCTTTATATAACAATTTTTTTTTCTGTTCCTGACACAACTTCGTAAGACAGAGCAGGGCGCTTGCACGAATGTGCGTGTGTGTCAAATGTCAAAAAAATTAAATTCCATGTTGGTTTTTCTGAGACATAAACTTTTTAATGTACAATAATTGTGAAGTGTTACACTTTTTATGCAATATAAATCTACATGTATAAATTGTGTGGACGAGAGCGCAATAAATGAATATTGTATTTAACCACATAAACGATAGTACTTTTATGCAGATAAATAAAGCAATTCGTCCAAAATTATTTCCTAACCATTCCGAAATATTGAAAAATGCACAACGTTAATGTTCAAGTTTTCACTTCTGCCGGCACTCCCGGCGTGCAAACCATTGTTTTTTCATACCTGTTTAATTAGGTACGTATAATGCAATATATTCTACCCCGTAGACATTACTGTGGACGTCACCTGTCGAATGTCCTGGCGGCTCTCTGCTGGAGCTCTGAGGAGGTGAAGCGTGATGCTGGTTGGTGGATGGGGGCGGGCTCTGCGCGGGCGCTGGGTGGCGTGCGCGGCAAGCGCGGCCTGGCCGACGAGTGCTGCTACAAGCCCTGCACTATCGACGAACTGCTCACCTACTGCTAGCGACGGACCAATAGCTGATGACTGATTGTACACATTGTGAATTACGAGAATGATGAATTGTTTGATGTAAATAAATGACTGATTTGACCTAATTTTGTATTTTTCTTCAAATAATAATATGTCAGTTAAGCTATTTACATTTTTTTTTCACTGTAACAATTTTGCAGTAGGTACTAAGTTTTTTTTTTTGTTTCTTCCAGACGTTACACCTATATTTTTCTGAAGTATAAGTTAGAGCTGTATCTAGAATACCTACATTTAAACCGTTAATTTAAGCCCTATACAGGGTGTAAACGAACCCTTCACGCATCCGACAACCAAGCATTCTGTACATCAAACCAAGTACCCCTACGCAAAAATTTTTGCTGGGAAATGACTTTTTTTTTGAGTTCAAAAATCACATTTTACGGTAAAACTCAAAGTAGCACTCTTAAAACATTGTGCTAGTGGATGCTTTGAATAGTCAACTGGTCATGGAGGTAATTTAAGTAAAGTTAAAACCTGAAATACTAGTATTTACAAAAACAGCTGTGAAAAATTTGGAACTTTGACCCCCAATATCTCCGCAACTAGGAGGTTCCCAGGTATGGTCTAGAACAAAAAAAATGATCGCAGTGGTGGGGAGAACAAATGCCCTTCGTTTGCGTTAAGGGTACTTTTACACCCTTTATATGTTATGAAGGACCTTTTTGCCATCAACCGGACACAGATCTAACTGAGGGTTCGGAATACAACTGAGAAATTTCTACTGATTAAACCAAAGTACACTGCTCGACCTAGGAATCGACACCTTTTTTTGGGGTGGGATAACATCAAATGACTCCTCCCGCTCTGGGCAGAGCGGTAGGGAGCCAAAAAACCACCCATGTTTCTTCTTAGCCCTTGAGCCGAGGCCGCGGTATCTCTTTCGAAGAACCCGCAGCCCCGACGGGCCCTTGCGGGCCCCTTACATGTTCATCATCATCAGCCGATAATGCTCCCACTGCAGGGTTTCAGGACTTCGCTCTAGCAGAGGGATTGGCTTTAAATATACCTCGCGGGCCCAGTGTGGGTTGGTAGATGTCACATGGCTTCGAATGTTTTGGTTCTAAGATATGCCAGTTTCCTCACCACTGCCACCACCACTGCTCTCCTTTCCTTGTTGCTGACATCTATTTGAGGCGCGCTTGTAACACGAAATGTCGTCGTCATAAGATGGACGGACGGCGAGCTAGCCCATTACTCACCATCCACAGGCCCGCGCCTACGGTGGCCGAAAGCCATCTTGGTCCCCAACGACGCCCGGAGCGTCTCCCGTGGCGGCTGGGACGAGAGGTTCTCTCCCTCTCACGTTACGCCACCTACAACGATAGCATCACTGTTTCGCAGAAGGAGGCGACAGCGTCCCATTCCCTCTCGCACCGGACCATGGCTTGCCAGAGGTCACCGCCGCTGAAGGCATCGACAACTTGATATCACTCTTAACAATAGCACTTGCGATAATTAGACCAACGGTGCAGATAGATTAGAAGTATTAAAAATCCCATCAATTTGACCTGGTACGGACCCGAAGCTTTCAAAAATCATTAGAAAAGTTTGTCGAAAACTACTTTGAGGCTAACACTTTAAATTGAGTCCAGAACGATAAGGTCCACCCTAATTTAGTTAGACAAGCTACTAGTTCACAAAACACTTAGCAAATGAACGGCATAATAAATCAACGAGAGACACAATCTACGACTCGGTAAACTGCAACCCGCATTCAATTACCATTACATAAGAATTAATGAAACTATCTCAAACAACGGGAAACTACAGAGAACGAAATTACATCATTTTTGTGTCAGTTCATGGAATACTTTCTAAATTTCAAGTGTGTGGTGCTAACAGTCTTGGAGTAAAATAGCTGTGACATACGGACTTACAGATTTTTTTTGAAAAGAGAAATGATTTGGCTATGGAACCCTAAAATTAAGCAAACAACGAAATAATCAAACGTCTGCTTTTTAACCGACTTCAAAAAAGGAGGAGGTTATATGTTCGTGTGTATGTATTTTTTTTTTTTTTTTTTTTATGTATGTTACTTGATTTCTCCTCCATTTGTAAACTGATTCTCAAAATTCTTATTTTATTTGAAAGAGTATACTCCTGAGGTGGTCCCATTTAAATTTGGTGAAGATCTGATCCTGATCTTCGGAGATATACAATAGAACTCTTCAAAAATAGACGGCAAATCTGTCGTGATTGCTGCAATCGCTTGGATGTTTATCGTTTACGCAACATCTTAACTTACCATCACGCCTGTATGCTCTGACGGGGTACGCAGATGTGTACAGGACGCCCAGATTTCGAGAGTTAGGTATGTTAAGTTCCATTTTATTGCGGATAAGCCTATTACCGTGACATGTATTGTTAACAACGTAAAATTAATGAATATCAAATATTTGTAAAGGATATTACGAGTACAACTAAAAATGGAAAAATAAAAAAACTTTTTTGCAAAAAATAAAACCGACTTCAAAAACACAAAAAAGTGAAAAATAACTTTAGCTTCTGAAGTCGGTGACAAAAAAACTGAATAAAACAAACAAAAGTCACCGACTTCAGAAGCTAAAGTTATTTTTCACTTTTTTGTGTTTTTGAAGTCGGTTTTATTTTTTTAAAACATAATGATTTGGTCCTTTTCCCCGCACGGTTCCCTAGAGCCCAGATATCAGTTTATTTTTACCCCGAGAAAGAAAATGGTGACAGTAAGACGAGAAACGAAATTTAAACAGGCAACATACGAGGTTTTTTCGCTGTTCTTTTTATTACCTGACTGCGGCAAAGCCCAAAAGGAGGGTTATGTGTTTTTATGTAAGTATGTATGTTTTTATGTACAACATTATTAAACAGTCCTACCAATTTTCAGCTGGGTGGGAATTAATGTAATCTCGGATGTCTAAATTGACCGTACTATAACTAAAAGATGGGATTAAAAAAGTAATTAAAAAACTAAAAAATCCGAATGAAAAAACTGAAAAGCAAAAAACAAGAGAGGGAAAGGGACACCGTCGCCTCCTTCTGCGAAGCAGTGATAGTGAAGGAGGTGGCGGAACGTGAAGGAAGAGAACCTCTCGTCCCAAATGCCGCGAGAGACACCATATGATTCTTGAACCTAAAATTACAAAAATACTACCAACACAAATGATAATACTAGTTTTACCCTGCTGAAATATTTAGGTGTGTCGGTTGCAAAATGACAAAGTATGTGATAGCACTAGTAATTCAGTAGTAGACCATTCATTACACTACCCATAACAAACTAGTCGGTAGCATGTAAGTAGTTTTAAACATTTAAATTATGTTGTTAAAAATATTTTATCGTGAGAGAGGAAGCTGCGGAACAAACTCCCTAGCAACACATCCTAGCAAATTGTTTATTGTTGAAAAACGACAGAGCATTCTTTCGTTGGTTTATACATGATAAAATGTCAAGAACACGTCAACGTTACGCCACCTACAACGCTAGCATCACTGTTTCGCAGAAGGAGGCGACAGCCGCCGTCCCATTCCCTCTCGCACTGGACCATGGCTTGACAGAGGTCACCACCGCCGAAGAAATCGACAACTTGATATCACTCTTAACAATAGCACTTGTGATTATTAGACCAACGGCGCAGATATATTAGAAGTATTGAAATTCCCATTAATTTGTCCTGGCACGGACCTGAAGCTTTCTAAAATCAAGAACATCAATGAGAAGATCGTTGGATCTTAAACATAAACTCACACCTGTTTCCCATGGGAGTAAGCAGGAACCACAGAACGCCACCTGCTACAATCCTAACATACTCCGTTTGCCTCGTTTACGTCCATATCTGGTCATATACGTCGGTTGCTTATTAGCAACCGACGTGCGTATATGACCAGATATGGACGAAATACGAATTACGAACTTGTCCTTTCTGAAAAACCATCCATACCAATAAAGTCAGTGTGTGTCTTTCTAGGGTGTGCCATCCGGGCGTTGCCACACACATCTGCCTTGTAAATAACTTTTATTAGTCTCCCTTTACTCCACTCATCTCTCTAGATAGCCAAACCATCTTAGCATGTTATAGCATGTCTTATCTCATTTTGAGACAAAAACAAAACCCCAAATCGCTGGCCAGCTGTTTAAATCATCTTCAGAACAAATCGTGTCAGCTTCCTCAAGTGCGTAATCTCTTTCTAAATCTCGCACATTCTATGAGGTGCTTATTCACTTGGGATATCAAGATGACACATGACCTAAATTTTCCTTAACCCACACCTTCAGATTTCAGTTAAGACTTATTAATAGGATTAATCTGAATAGTAATGAGCTGAATCCAGGTATAAAAGCTTGGGATTAATAAGCATGAGTACATTCGATCCACATTTGTGGAACCAACAGCATCCTCTTGTATTTTAAAACCCTTCGGGTAAATAAATATTTGACGTCAGTGAAGATCTAACATCACATCAGTCAACATGAAACTAACTTTGGTGCTCATTCTCGTAGTGGCTTGCTCGTGGTGCTCAGAGGCACAGGATGGTGCGAGGTTAGTATAGTTTCTAGTATATGGTGTAGTTATCTTTTAATCTACGTGGCATTCTTCATATTTTCATTTTTTTTTCATAACGGGCCCTTGTCCGCTGTTTGCACCCGCTCATTGATCGGAAATCATTCCACACATTCTTTTATGATTCTTCACCTCCAAGTTACTTTCGATAAATGATAGGTTAAAGAGAATCTCCTTTTCTAAATATTGTTATTGAATTCTTAACATGAAACAACGAGAAACTCTTCCATTCCATTCTATTGTTGTCTATTTTAATATTTTGTATTCTATTCTTAGGCATTACTGTGGACGTCATCTGTCGAATGTCCTGGCGGCTCTCTGCTGGAGCTCTGAGGAGGTGAAGCGTGATGCTGGCTGGTGGATGGGGGCGGGCTCTGCGCGGGCGCTGGGTGGCGTGCGCGGCAAGCGCGGCCTGGCCGACGAGTGCTGCTACAAGCCCTGCACTATCGACGAACTGCTCACCTACTGCTAGCGACCAACATATAGCTGATGACTCATTGTATTAATTGTAAATTACGAGTATGATATACTGTTGATGAAAATAAACGACTGATTTTACCTAATTTTATATTTTTCTTAATATATCAGTTATATATTTACATTTTTTTCACTGGAACCATTTTGCTTTACATAGTTTTATCTTGTTGTTTCCAGAAGAACATTACGTCTATATTTTTCTGTAGGAAAAGGTAGAGATATACCGAGAATACCTACATTTAAACCGTTATTTATTTTTTTAAGTCCCTTGTGCACAGATCTGACTGAGGGTCTGACCTACAACTGAGAAATTTCTAATGAATAAATACAAAAATACTGTTCGACCTAGGAATCGACTCTATGATATCATTCTCAACAATAGCCCGTGCAATAATTAGACCAACGGAGCAGATGGATGAGGTTTCGAATTTAAATTTAATTAAGTATTGAAAATTCCATCAAATTTACCTGATAGGTACCTGAAACTTTCAAATATCATTAGAAACGTTTGTCGAAAGCTACTTTGAGGTTAACATTTTAAATTGAGTCCAGAACGATAAGGTCAACCCGTAATTTAGTTAGACAAGCTACTAGTTCACAAAACACATAGCAAATGAACGGAATAATAAATCAATGAGAGACACAATCTACGACTCGGTAAACTGCATTCAATTACCATTACACAAGAATTAATGAAACTATCTCAAACAACGGGAAACTACAGAGAACGCAATTACAATAAGACTGGAAAATCTTGAACAACAAGTTGAATTTTAAAAGAAATTTTCAAAGAGCACATTGGGTAAGCAAAATGGACGAGAGCTTACTTCCAACAAGTCTAATCCAGTTGTTACCGCAAATTAGTGGCTTTGTTAAAGTAAAATAATCTTTATTTTTGACGAAATTCATGAATGGTGCGTAGTTATGAAGCTTTGAATTTTAAGGATATTATTTAATTGTAACAAAAGTACCAACGTTTTGTAATGCAGTTAGATGGAGCTAGAATTATTTTCAGGATGGCTGGTTATGACACGACAGAGGGCGACTACTGAGCTCAGTAGCATGGTAGTCCTTAAGACTTTCGAACACGGACGTGTTAGAGAATTTCATCAGCATACATAATATTTGCTCTGCTAGTGTAAGTACAGGCCGTCTCTTGGTGTGACAGTAAATAATAAATAAATTCTTTATTTACCCAAATAAAGCACACAGACACAATAAGAAAGAAAGAAAGTGACAGAAATACGAGTACAATGAACATAATAATTTAGCTTTGAGCACAAAATGTTTGAGTCCACAATAATAGTCTATGTACACAAAATAATATTGAACCCTGCCTCTTAAACTAGGAGACCTGTATTTTAAGAGACAGTGATCGGCCAAAATCGGTATTTAATACAAATGAGCTTTACAGGAGTGAAAGTGTGTCGATCTACCATTTAAATGAATTTTAGTTTTAGTGGTTATTTTTTGACGAATATTGTTTATTCGGTGCATTTTCCATTGTATTTTATGTCAACGAAAATATAGTTATAGACGGTATACTATTTATAAATAAATATGGGTTATAGGGTTCATATTTTAACGTCAAACTATGATACTAGCACGATTTAGGGCACTCCAACCAAATTGGTTAGGTTAGAACTGTGACCAGCTACGCGCGAGCCGAGCGAGTGAAGCGAGCGTTGCCGCGGCAGTGACCTGCGAGCGCTACATCGAAATTTGTCGCAGTATTACGGCACTCTGACAGTTATGGACCGCTGTCATACTATTACAGATGTCAGATAGTAATAATTTTGTTAAAAAGAATGATTTTTAAAAGTTCATAGTATAATATGACTTTAAAATGTTTAGAAACTGTCACTCGATAAAATACTATTCGTTGTAAAGAGTTTTATAATAAATAAACAGTGTAAGAATAAAGAATATTTAATTTGTTGTTCTATGATATGAAAATTCTAAATTGTAACTTTATTTGTAACCAAAATAGATGATTTAAAATTCTTCAAAGTACATACGTATTCTGCGTATTGATTATTGTATAAAATGATAATATGAGAAAAAAAATATGTGAAACAAAATTCTTTGAAAATATTTGCTGTAGAACAACGCACAACCGAAAACCATATTATTTTGAAAGTTAATTTAAAGATTATTTTTCTACACCAAGAAAGAAATGGTGATAGTAAGACGAGAAACGAAAATAATGTTAGCAGGCACCAGACATGTGTTTGCTGTTAATTTTTTTTAAATGTTGCTGTACCTTAACATCAATGAGGACACCATTGATGCTAAGGTACTTGGTCTTGTCGCATCTTCGCTTTGAGGATGACCTCATTTTGTTTGCCAAATTCCTGGAATGCATTACAAGTTTATGATGCTTGTCTACAAATAAGCATAGAAAAGTTCAATACGAGTTTCATTAAAATTCATATATTTTATGAAAATAAGTAAAAATAGGTTGTAATATTTATAAAATCTGGAAGCATCTTTTGGCAAACAGCATTATTAACGAAATC
The DNA here is from genome assembly GCA_949774965.1 of Diarsia brunnea. Taxonomy (NCBI): domain Eukaryota; kingdom Metazoa; phylum Arthropoda; class Insecta; order Lepidoptera; family Noctuidae; genus Diarsia; species Diarsia brunnea. The sequence continues at coordinate 21,778,305 of OX458998.1, forward strand.
TTAAGCAGTAAACAACTGCGGAAGGCGTCATTTGGTAAACTAGAACATATTTTTCGGTTCTAACCCGCTTTTTCAACCAGTGTCCTGTCAAACGACGCTATTCCAGTGCGGGTTGGTGGACGTTACGCCAGAGCTTCGTTTTTAGTACAGCAGGGCAAGTGAGGTCGCCAGGGCTGTAGAATTTGTTAAGGGCATAAGGAGGAACACGGATGAGTTTAAGTCCGTGAGAGTCTACGAGTAGCACTCCCTTCTGATCCGAGAGGGAGGAGTCACAGATGAATTCCCATCGTTAAAAATAAAGGTAGGTTAGGTCGGCTTGACCCTTTTCTAAGGTAATGAAAGTTTTAGTTATAGTATGTGAGTTTAAATGCATCTTAACGCACACACGATACAGGAGACATACTTGGGAAATCTCTAAGCATACCCATATAGTGTCTTGTCTCATCTTTACAGAAAAACCAAACCTGTAAACGCTGTCTGGTCAGCTGTATGTTGTCTTCAGAACAAATCATGTTCCTTAAGTGCGTAATCTCTTTCTAAATCTCGCACATTCTATAGCTGCTCATCATAGAAATACAAATTATATCTATGGTGCTTATTCACTTGGAAAATCAAGACGACACATGACCTTAATTTTCCTTAACCTACACCTTCAGATTTCAGTTAAGACTTATTAATAGGATTCATCTGAATAGTAATGAGCTGAATCCAGGTATAAAAGCTTGGGATTAATAAGCATGAGCACATTCGATCCACATTTGTGGAACCAACAGCATCCTCTTGTAGGTATTTTAAAACCCTTCGGGTGAATAAATATTTGACGTCAGTGAAGATCTTACAACTCATCAGTCAACATGAAACTAACTTTGGTGCTCATTCTCGTAGTGGCTTGCTCGTGGTGCTCAGAGGCACAGGATGGTGCGAGGTTAGTATGGTTTCTTTTACATGCTGTAGTTTTCTTATTATCCACGTTTGACTATACCTATTTTAAACTTATTACACAACTAACTATACAGCATGAAAAATTATAGACGGACCGAGTTACTATGGTATAATGATACGTTAAAGAGAAATCTTCCTTTCTAAATATTCTCTTTTCTCAACTTCAAACGACAATAAGTTACTCATCTTTTCCACTCTTTTGGCTTTCTATTTCAATCTTTTTTATTTTATTCATAGGCATTACTGTGGGCGACATCTGTCCAATGTCCTGGCAGCTCTCTGCTGGGGTTCTGAGGAGGTGAAGCGTGATGCTGGCTGGTGGATGGGGGCGGGCTCTGCACGGGCGCTGGGTGGCGTGCGCGGCAAGCGCGGCCTGGCTGACGAGTGCTGCTACAAGCCCTGCACTATCGACGAACTGCTCACTTATTGCTAGAGACGGAACAACGGCTGACGACTGATGTTATGATGACTAAAATACGAAGATATTGAATTGTTCATGAAAATAAACGACTGATTTTACTAGATTTCCTACTTTTCTTCAGAACTGATCACTGCGTATGATCATTTGTAATGTCAATAACAAATGAGAAAGACGCAGTGATCAGTGTAGTTATGTATGTAATTTATTGTCGATAGTTTTCCAAATGCCCGTCATTTTGCCTATTCTACCACTTTGTGTATTATGTGCAAAACGAACTATTATATTAATCATTACTGCGAGATCGCTTCCAACAGCTACCTTAATTGAAATGTCAACATCATCATTGTATCAAATGAGACTCACAAATGAGCAAATTTTGTAAATAGCCCTAAAATCCTGCCAAACACACAGCGCCTAACACAACTTAATCCAAACACAAACTATCAGGTACCCAAACGTACTAAGAAATTCAATCAGCTCGTCTAAAGGCTGCGTATCTATGAAAGGGTTGAGCGATGTTCCTGCCTAATGGCTCGGAATTGTTCCGTTTGCGATACCATCTGAGATTCCTATCAAAGCCCCCGGTACTAACAAACTATAGGGTTTCTTTTGAACGTCTGTTTTTACTTTTAGGTATTTTAAAGGATTAAGGTGAAAGAATTTGTCGTTGATAAATTCGTTTTACATAGATTAGGAATGATCTGCTGTATACTTAGCTCCCGCATTTGTAAGGTTTACTCGTTTATTAGATAAAAAATCTGTACTGTAAAACTAGCTTTCGCTCGCGGCTTTGGTCGCGTTATGGTTGCAAAATATGTCAAAAAAGTTTTAAATAAAGCACATTTCAGGATAATGCAGCTGTTTATTAGGGATTTTCGAAATCAGATCATTAGTTCCGCACTACATGCAAACTCGAACGTCGAAATTTGGAAGGACTTTCATATTGGAAATCGCATTATGGAACTCAAATGGAGTTGGGTAGGACATTTACCTCGGCGCAGGGACGGCAGGTGTGCGGAGCTGCAAAACTGGGACCGAGGCGTTCAAGAAATGGAAACAGGTGTTTGTCGTCCTGCGGCGAGGCAGACCAAAATATCCTGGATGAGACCGACACTGGCACAAGCAAAAAGAGGCCTTATCCCAGCAGTGGGTTAAGTCGGGCTTTGGATTATGATTTATACACACTCATAAACTTTCTTTTTAATTAACAGTAAAGAAAACATCTTTGAAACTTGCTAAATTGACATGTAAGTATTTAAATGTCAAATCAGAAAGACGAGTTTCCGGAAAACTTTATATAATCTGACAAACTGTTCCTAATTTTGTTACAAAAGTTAACAGAAATAGTTTTATAACTCTGTAAAAATGTCTAGGGCGTGTCTTCATATTAGTTGGTGAAAGTCATAAGTACATGAAGCCTGATAATGTCATTTGCGACACATGTTGCGATAACATTCCATGACTTTGGAGTAAGTTTTCCAGTCATTTTCTACGACACTTTCTTTATTGTGTGGTCCCATTTGTGTCTTTTATGCCGTTTTGCTTGTTATGCTTTGACTTAATTAACAATTATTAAACCGACTCCTGCTACTGACTTAGCTATCACGGATTGTTTGAATTATTAATACACCATCTCAACATGAATGATGTAACCAAAGTTTTGTAACAATATTATAATTTAAAAGAGTCTCCATGGAGTTTCTTGCCGTTCTTCTAATGAGACCAACGCTTTGGAATGGGCAACTACAGTACACTCACAGTTATTATGCCTTGTGACTGGGACTGTAGCTTAGTTTATTTAGTATTTTTTCGACTATTCAAAGTGCCTGTAACTGGGCTACTTGAAATAAATGTTTAGATTTTGATTTTTTGACTCGTTAGTCTAGTAGAACAATGAGTACTGCTGTGCACGAAGTTTCACATAACATAACATCACGCGCAATCCCCGACAGGTTAGACAGAAGTGTACCTAATAGTACACCCACATTTCGCCAGTTATATTAAAGTCCCATGTAACAGGGGGTGGGCCTATTAACATCAACCGGGCACAGATTTAGGCTCCGTGGCTACTGCTGAGAAATTCCTCACGGAAAACACAATAACACTTTGCCTAACCTTTTGCTCAGCAGTCGAAGCAGTCAACCTAAAATCACTAAAACACCTAATGATTAAAACATCATCATCATCTGCCTAGCCTTTTCCCAACTATGTTGGGGTCGGCTTCCAGTCTAACCGGATGCAGCTGAATACCAATATTTTACATGGAGCGACTGCCTATCTGACCTCCACAACCCAGTGAGTACTAGGTAATACGATACTCTTTGGTAAGACTGATGTCAGAATTTCAGGTCACTGACTACCTGTAACGACTGCCAAAGATCTATATATGGGAGCCGGGACCAACAGCTTAACGTGCTTTTCCGAGGCACGGAGGAAACTCGGTATGTCGGGTGGTCACCCATCCACAGACCGACCTAGGCAAGCACAGCTTTACCTAAAGATCGACCCAATTGGCAGTTCTTATTAAGCTACGAGCTCCTCGTGATTAAAACAACATACACAATAAAACCGGCTGAGTGAATAATAGTTCGAAACGCTTCGTTTGCAGGTCTAACGTTCGCTTGGTCGGAATTTTTCAACGTATTTAATAGAATACTGTGAAAAAAAGTGGCGTGTATTGTCGCGTGAACCTGGCCTAAAACGGTTTTCGTTGTAACGTGGATTCGTTGTCCCGTGATTCGTGGTCAAATGCTTTTATTGTTGCGAGATTCGTTGCTGCGTGTTTTGTTGTTACACTCGTTATTTCTAACTTTAGATAGATAGCAGCAGTTTTGGCCCAGTGACGGCGGCCCCAACTTACAAACAAAGTCGTGTGTTTGAACCCAGGCAGGCGCATTACTTTGTGTAATTTATTTCATCACCACTGCTCTCAAAACGGCTAAGGAAAACATCGTGTGAAAACAAAATGTCTTAGAACCAAAAAAATCGAAGAAATGTGACAACTATCAACCCGCACTGGGCCCGCGTGGTGGATTATAGATAGGAGGCCTGAGTCCCTGCAGTGAGAACATTATAGGCTGATGATGATGATGATGAATAGATCTCACCATGGAACTTACTGTTGATAACTGTTATTTTACTCACAGCTATGTAGAATTTATGTATAGGGTGAAACAATGGTCTACTTTCGCTTCTCCGACAAATGATGATAAATATTTTTTATATTTTAGTAATTTACCTGTTTATACCTATTATTTATTTTAATTTATTTTTTTATTTTAGAGAATAGTTTTATAATACATAATTTGACATGATAATATTTACAATCATTTTATAAATACCTAACTGTTTAAATTCTATTGACATTTTATTAACTTTCTATGGACATAAATTCATGATTTTATTATTAATGTTTACTGTTTGATTTTTATATTTTATTGGTTTTAACTGTAATAAATTAATTAGTGTACTAAATATTTCAAACACAATGTGAATTGTTATATGAATGAATAAATGAAATATTTCAAGGTATCGTCTCCTTGCTCTCTATTACGTAGGGCTTAAAAATAACTAATGCAATGAGGGTGGGCTCTGGGGAAACTTTTGTGTAACCCTTTAGGAAAATACGTGATTTTGATTTTAAAATAGAACTCAAAATACGGAGTTATCATCGATTTAATGCTTTCAGCTAAAAACAATTAGATCGACCTCGAAGCTAATCAATGGTAACATTATTAAATCACCTATTCAGTAGTCTGAATGTCACAGCGCATTAAGCAACCCATTATTAACCAGTCTGTGGTTAGTTGTGTATGAACAACTAAGGGTCCGTTCATACAAACTGGCTCGGAAAGGAGAGCAGATTTTTGTCACGTTTAAAACTGAGTTTTTTTTTAAGTTTACCACAGATTTTATTTACAATATTTACAAACTACAATTTACAGAACTAAAATTATAATAAAATATATACAAGTATGAAAAAGAGAAGAATTACAGGGCGTCAAAAAACTAATCCATACCGCTGTCAACAGGAAAAGTGCCCAGAAGGCTGGCAGCATTCCCACGTTGGATGGCAATGCTGATTCTTTGGCCAAATAACAGGCCAGCCCTCTGGTCACGTGAAGAGTCGACCAACCGCTTGGCAATTTCCCTAAATATTAGGTGAACACTTGGACCCCAAGGCAACAGTGTTTCAACAACAAACGGCTCAAACACAACTGCTAATTAAGTTGTTGTTAAACTGAGTTTTGAATCATTGTAATAAGGTTTATTTTTACATGTCATTTCTTTTATTCTTGAGATCAATCCTAACGCTTATGAAATAGCGCCGACCGATGCTCTCCGAGCCGGTCTATGTGAACGGACCCTAATGCAATAAATAGGTGCTAATATTCTGCCGTCAGTGTTCAAGTTCACGATTTGTTTAAGTATCCTTCAGACGAAAAAGTTAAGTAAAAAAAAGAGTGGGAAATAAAATCATGAATGATAAATTGAGGAATGAGGTTATTGCAGTGGCCAAAACTGAAAAGCTGCTGCTTAGATGGTTGGGTCATGTGCAGAGGATGAGTGAAAGGTAACTAACAAAAAACAAGGTAAATGTGAGTGGTAACGTCCACTGACTTTTTTAGTGAGATTCTTTAGAAAGGTAAGATTTATAGTACACGCAACCAGCGTGCACGATGACCAGATGTATGAACGTAGACGAGACAAAAGGTGTATGAAGATCGTGCAGTTTGCAGGTGGCGTTCTGTGTTCACATCTTAATAGGGTAGTTAACAAAAAAATCTAAATAGTCCGTCAGATAGATTTCCAAAAAATATTGGTTACATGTTTTTTCTTTTTTCCCGTAAACAAAAAATGAAGACGTTACCAGTGCTTCGAAAAGTCGTGTGACAAGCTCCCCACTCATGATCTTTGATACGTTTTATTTTAGTACATTTTTTATTAATTTGATGAAACAAAAAATACGTATCCAATATTTTTCGTTATGCTAACTGACGGACTAAACAGAATCATTTTTTTTTTGTCAGTGAACTACCCTATTTTTTGCTGAACATAGGCTACGTGACGTGTCACATAAAGAAAAGCCGTAGTCACGCGTTATAAAAGTGTTTAGGTTGGTACCTATAACGTGTGACTGCGGCTTTTCTTTTTGTTCTGATCTTGTTTTTCCAGTTTCCTTGTTTATTTCAGCATCCTGAAAATCTTGTTTCATATTTTTTCAGCGTCGCTTTATTTTTGTCGTAGTCGGGTTTTTGGATACTGTCCTCTTCTCTGTGTGAGAAGTGTGAATTTTACCACGCAAGCCTAATTTGGGTTGGTAGATGTCATGTGTTAATACCGAAACGTTATTTTGTGCTCTTAAAATGTAAAATGTAACGGTGTATTGACAACTGTTAGTATTGTTAAATCGTAGGCTATTCAATATAAAACTTATTTTGAAAAAGCAGAAACTACAAAATCTTAAACTAAAACTAAAACTGAAAGTGATCAAAGTAAACCACAATCATTTATTTACATCAATAAATTAACAATTCACTCATAATTTAGAATAAATAATTTAAGTCACTCGTAATTTTGAATTTGTGTAATGAGACAGGTCCGTCGCTAGCAGTAGGTGAGCAGTTCGTCGATAGTGCAGGGCTTGTAGCAGCACTCGTCGGCCAGGCCGCGCTTGCCGCGCACGCCACCCAGCGCCCGCGCAGAGCCCGCCTCCATCCACCAGCCAGCATCACGCTTCACCTCCTCAGAGCCCCAGCAGAGAGCCGCCAGGACATTTGACAGATGTCGCCCACAGTAATGCCTAAGAATAGAAAAAAAGGTTAAAATAGAAAACAATATAATGGAATGGAAGAGTTTCTTGTTACTCTAGGTTAAGAATAATAATTGAATGTTGCGAAAAGGTGGTGTCTCTAAAACCTACTATTTTACTAAAGTAACTCGTACAGGGATACTTTACTTTGTCTTTTACTTTTTCGTGCACATAACGTAAGGTATCACAAAAGTATAATATGTGGAATGTTTTCCAACCAGCAGACAAAGCAGCGGGCAAGAGCTGGTATGAATCAAACGTTGATTAAAAGATAACTACACCACGTACATATACATACAAGAAACCATACAAACCTCGCACCATCCTGAGCCTCTGAGCACCACGAGCAAGCCACTACGAGAATGAGCACCAAAGTCAGTTTCATGTTGCCTGATGAGATGTTAGATCTTCAACTGACTTCAAATATTTATTTACCCGAAGGGTTTTAAAATATAAGTTATATTATGAAGATAGGATGTTGTTGGTTCCAGAAAACTGGATCTAATGTACTCATGCTTATTAATCCCAAGCTTTTATACCTGGTTTCAGCTCATTAATATTCAGCCTAATCCTATAAATAAGTCCAAACTGAAATCTAATGGTGTAGGTTAGGGAAAATGTAGGTCATGTGTCATCTTGATTTTCCAACTGAACAAACGCCTTATAGAATGTGCGAGATTTAGAAAGAGATTAAGCTGATAATTATGATTTGTTCTGAAGACAACATACAGCTGACCAGCGTTTACAGGTTTTGTTTCTCTGTCAGGATGAGACAAGACATACTATCGGTATGCATGGTTTGGTCATGTGGAGAGGATGTTTGAAAGGCGACTAATATAAGCTATTTACTATGTAGATATGAGTGACAACGCCGGGAGGGAACACCCTAGAAATACATACACTAACCATCTTCTGAGGTTCTTCAGCAGGTTGCAGGTTGCGTAATACGCAACTGGCGTGCGTGTATGACCAGATGTATGAACGTGCAAGAGGCAAACGGAGAATGGAAGATTTGTAGCAGTTGGCATGCTGTTGTTTCTGCCTAAAGCATGAGTTTATACAGTATGTTAGTTTAAACGAGGGACATAGTGAAACCCGTAATAGGGATAATATGTTTACATGATACTAATAAAAATATGAACAAAAAAAACACTAATAAATAACAGACAGAACCATACCAAATATTTCGAAAAAATCGCGAAACTCTTGCGCTTATCATAATGTGCGTAGGGCAATGATTTTTAGGTTTAAGGGCAGGTAGACCAAGCGAAATAGGCATTTAACGCTACCAAGAGTTGCCCGCGATTGCCGCAAAGCGAGCCGTGCGCTTACGTCGCGAGGAGTGTCACCTGTGTCACATTACAGATAAGCAGGCAGTAGGTCAACTTGTCTTATTGATTTATTTTTAAATTAAAATAAGAGATTTGATTAATTAAAAACTCGTTTTATTATAATTTGTAGTAATAGCGAAGTCTTTCGTTTTTTTGTAATAAATAAATTTGAGTAGATATTTTAAATGGAATAAACTCTGAACTATACTTATTACATTAATTGATGTTTTAGTTTCTAGGTCGGGTGTTCCAAATGCAATAGGTAACGCAAGGACGACAATGCCGCAAAGATCGGGTCATTATTGTCATTTACGGAACAGATTTTGACGACACGGTTGGCGCAGTGGCTGAGCGATTGGACTGCTGCGCTGCGTGTCGCGGGTTCGATTCCCGCACGGAACAAATATTTGTATGACCTACAGATAGTGGTTTCGGGTCTGGGTATTTGTGTATGTGAGTTTAAATGTTTGTAAACGCACCCACGATACAGGAGAAATTCCTAGTGTGGGGCAACGTTTTTAAAAAAAAAAAAAAAAAAAAAAAAAAAAAAGATTAGGGTGATCATCGTAGCTTTTTAGTCGACCTTGTTTAGGGTTCCGTACCCGAAGGGTAACCAACGGGAACCGGGGGGGTACCCTATTAATAAGCCTACGTTGTCCGTCCGTCCGTCTGTCAGCGGTCTGTATCTCATGATCTATAATAAGTAGACGATTGAATTTTTCACAGAATGTGTATCTCTGTTGCCTCTAAAAGAACAAATACGAAAAATTAAAAAAAATATATTAAAAAAGAACTCGATATTTGAATGGAAAATCGTATATTTTTTAATACAACAACGATAATATTATCAACTCTATCTCACGCATATGATAATCACCAAATATGTCAAAATTATTATTCATGTATTCGGGAGGATATGAGGAACAGGGTGTAAAGTTCCTCATCCCCCATAGAAAAGGGAGGATCCTCCGACCAGACGGGTGTTGTGTCCGACATATGTAAGTCGGGATTTTCTATATACGCTAATGTCGCGGATAATGTTGATAGCGCGATGTAGGAATTGCCAATTTAGTTCGCATGTGTTGCGATAGATGTCGCTGTCGCCACATCACTCCCCTCCGAGACCGGAGGTCGATAGCAGACTGAGTCTTGATGCTTGCCAGGCCAGTGGAAGGTTCCAGTGAGTCGGAACCGGATGCCGCGTAGTTCTCGGTGAGTCGGAACTGTCTGCGGTGATGCCCCAGTGAGTCGGGGTGATGCTGCATTATGCTCCAGTGAGTCGGAGTGATGCTGTGCTGCGAAGTGGCTGGCTGCTGCGTCGACCAGGAGAGAAGTGCGTCTCTGCTTGCTGACCGGCCGAAGTGCAGTGTGCTGTGCCAAGGTCGCTGATGAGGCTGAGGGTGATGACCAGGTATGCGCTTCTGCTGCATGCTGGTGGTCAGGATACCCTTTGAAGCCGTGGTTGGAATTCATCTTTGAGTACTTTTTCTACGATGAAGGAGTCTTCTGTGTCTTCAGTTTCTCTAAAAAAGAGAAATATGGTAAGTCTTACAAGTTTGTCTTACACATCCGAGTAAAAGCATTGTATGTAAAATGCGGTAAAAACATAAAATGTGGTACTTACGTTAATGTTACAGTTTTTTGTGTATCAACAGGATCCAATCCAATAAAAGAGGTTTTGGATACATCAGCCGTGTTTCTACATGATGCATTATCCATGTAGTACCTGAAAATCCACCCACATTATGTTAGTTAATGTACATTATGATTATCTAGGACTTTAATACAGTAGAGCATCGATTATCCGAACGTCGTTCAACCGAATGACAGACTCCTTTTTCCTTTTGAGGTACGGAACCCTAATCTTGATCTATGGTAATTACATGACGCGGGCTAGCGGACTGCGAGTAAGGGTAACTCGCCGTCCGATCAAGGACCAAGCCCGGGTCCGCGGCGCGTCGTGTTCCATGCGCGCCTCAAAGAGCTGTCAGCAAACTGACGGGGCCCAAATAGGGATCCCTGCCGGGGCCACGAATATGTCTTACCAGGATACCGTGGCCCTGGAACGCAAAGGGCAACCGAAGGAACAGGGTGGATTTTAGTTAGTACAAGTCTGACAGTCCCTTCCGCTCCACTCAGAGCGGCAAGACTCATTTGATGATTTTACCACACGATAAAAAAAAAAGATAATTACATACCTATTTTCGTTTGAATCCTCAGGTATCAGATTTGTTGCTGCGGCAGTGTTCATGTTAGTTTCTTCAGGCTGCCCAACTAACCTATAACAAAAAGTAAATGGAGTACCTATTTCACAGATGAAATTGATAGGTAGATATAGTAATTTACTGTTCGTTAGCAAACGCCAGGTTGAGATATCGAAATAGACAAAATATGATTTAATTTTATCAAAAATCTTAGCGTTCTCTAGTACTACTGATATTTTTATATTGTGGCTCGCCACTCGCCAGGCAGGATACCGAACGAAAAGATAAAATGTGAATTATCAAAAATCGTAGCGATCCTCGGTACTAATATTCATAAAGTACGATGATCGTAAGTTTTAGACATTGACCAATCAGAGACTGAAGTAAAATAAAATTTAATTTTGAGACCAAATTACATTACAATACAAATAAAACATTTACGTAGGTACTTACTTCTTCACATATCTTTGGAGTGCATTCTTTCTATTTGTGTCTTTTATTGCTTTACACGACTTTTTTCGCCTGCGTTGTTTATTGCCCATTATAATTTATAACTAACAAGCAACAAATTCTCAAAAAGAGATAGTATGGTGCGCGTAGTTGTCAAACTGACACAGGTCCGTCGTCCATAAGCGCCAACACGCGACTGAACTGACCTGTCCGAGCCGCCGCGATCGCTTTTAATTCTTATTTAAACATAGTAATTGAGAAAATCATTTTATCAATTCAAACTCTGCGAATTTGTCTTTAACTAATTAGTTTCTTAATTATAGTACAAAAATTAAATGTAAAAAATCAGTAATATAGTCATAATATTGAAAAAACGATCTAAAAAGGGGTAACTTTGCGATTTTTTTCTATCGAGTGAAGTTCATCAGGTCTTGCAACTGAATGCGATTTTGACTAGATAAGATCCTTAACTAACACATATATTTTTTATTAAATTTAAAACACTGTATTTTTTGTCTCAGATTGTTTTAAAAAACTTAAATTCGGGTCCACCCAGCCTTAATCCATTTCACGCTCTCCAGATCTCATGGCACAATTTCGTGGCAAATTAAGGTTATAGTTTTTTTACATACTTGGGACGAGAATCTAATACTGAATACCCTCGTTCAATATATGTCCCTCGTTTACCTAACACTGTATAATATGTATGTATGAGCTAAGACCAGTAGAATTTCTCACTGTTCTTCTTGACATTTTATCATGGATAGACCAACAAAAGAATGCTCTGTCCTTTTTTAACAATAAACAATTTGCTAGGACGCCTCGCTAGGAAGTTTGTTCCGCAACTTCCTCTTTCTAGCTGAAATATTTCGGGGGACAACATATACGTATACTAAATTACTAGTACTGTCACATTCTTGTCAATTCGCGCCCGACACCCCTCAATATTTCAGGACGGCAATACTATTATTATCTTAGAAAAGAGGCAAACCAATCTAACCTGCCTTTATTTTTAAGGATAGAAATCATTTGTGACTACTCCCTCTCAAATCAGAAGGAATATTAGACTCTCGGTGACTAAAACTCATCCGTGTTCCTCCTAATACCCTTTGTGCTCCAGGGATTCACTGGCGACCTCACTTGCCCTGCTGTACTAAAAATGAGGCTCTTGCGTAACGTCCACCAACCCACACTGGAATCGCGACGTATGATTAACATAGTCAGCTCATAAAGTTCCCTTCACTGATCGAACCGTAGACTTTCTCTCTATAATTGGCGATGGACCGTATTTGATCAAAGGTCATGTTATGGGTTTGTGGTATTTTCTGGTTCAAGGACCTGTAGGTTTTCACCAGGACGTTTTGTTACGCCGTGGTGTACAAAATTCCAAACCTATTATTTTTTTCATTGAATGTTTGACATCAACTCCGTCTTGAAAATGAGGTCATACGCAAACCGAGGGCGCAACAAGAAGACACTACCCAAATTTCAGCGAAAATATGTCTGGTGAATGGTTACAAATCGATTCTCGTCCTGCTGTCACCATTTCTTTCTCGGGGTAAAAATAATCTGATATCTGGGCTTTAGGGAACCTTGCGGGGAAAAAGGCCACGTTATTATGTTATAAAAAGCAGACGTTGATAATTTCGCTGTTTCTTTCATATTTTAGCGTTCCATAGCCAAATAGCTAAAGCACTAAACTTATTTTTTAATTTTTTTTGAAAAACGTTGGCCCACACTAGGAATTTCTCTTGTATCGTGGGTGCGTTTACAAACACTTGAACTCACATACACATTTGTGTATTTACCCAGACCCGGAACAACTATCTGTAGGCCATACAAATATTTGTTCTGTGCGGGGATCGAACCCGCGACACGCAGCGCAACAGTCCAATCGCTTAGCCACTACGGTAACCGTGTCCGTAACTTATAGATTCGACCTGTCTGCTGACTGTTTTATCAGTCCGTAATGTTATAGATATTTGAATATTTCGTCAAACTGCAGCAGTAACTGTTTTAATTAACACACAATGAAAAACAAATTTATTTAGCTTTGCATTGAGATATTTCACAATTATGCAAAGTACTCAAAAGCAAAGCTAAATAAGCAAAAAGGTAATAAGTTCATTCATTATGAGCGTTAAAAAATATATTTTAGTATTGGTTGATGCTACAGAATTGTGTGTGAGCGAGTCTGACTCGCATTTGGTTATGGTTTTTCTCAATGGAAACATGTTAACGGTTAGCTATCGCTGGAGCTCTACGGTGCGAATGGTTAGTTGAGAACCTCTTTTTTTTTAAACTCGGTTAATGAGATTTACCTTCTATCATCAGGTTAACCTGAAAGAGTTGCCTGAAAAAATACAACTATCGATCCATAAGTACGTATAATTTTAATGGAATTTTCTTTCAACACCTAACCATTGAGGAGTTGTACTTTCCATCATCAGCGCAGCCACATGAGATTATGATCATCAGACGCAAATACTTGAACAGCTTCAAAAAATAATGGAAAACGTTATGTGTGCCTATATTTGAGGGTTGCCTTCGATTTCTCAGGGATCCCGTCATCAGATCCTGACTTGGTGACAATGAGACCCAAAAACACACCCAACACAAAAATAATTTTAAAATCGGTTCATAATTGACGGAGATATGCAGACAAACATAACAAAAACACATACACACGAATAGAGAACCTCCTCCTTTTTTGGAAGTCGGTTAAAAATTGTACTCGTTGTTCAAGATTTTCCAGTTTTATTGTAATTTTAATCTCTGTAGTTTCCCGTTGTTTGAGATAGTTTCGTTGCAGAGTGGAAGGGAGTGTCAGACTTCTACTGACTAAAAACCACCCATGTTCCTTCTCAGCTCTTTGTGTTCCGGGGCCGTGGAATCGTTTTCGAAGAACCCGCAGCCCCAGCAGGCATCGGCCCTTACTTGTTGCACTTCAATGTTGCTGACATCTCTTTGAGGCGCGCGTGGAACACGAACGTACTCGCATCGACACGGCCAGTCATCATTTAAGATGGACGGACGGCTATAAATTGTTAAATTCAGGCCCGTTTCAGGTGGAATTGATGTGATTTCCAATACTAAATTAGCTTATATTTGAACGCTAATATAACTGCTCCGTTGGTCTAGTGATTGCAAGTGCTGTTGGTGTGCTGTAAGTGTGTCGTTTCCTAGTTTGGGTAGTGTACTCGGGTGTATTCATTAGGAAGTTTAAACAGCGCAGCTAACTTTATGAAAGCTGACATAGGAATTAAAGAAAAGTACAAAATTAGGTAAAGTCAGTCATTTATTTAAATTGACGATTCATCATTCTCGTAATTCACAATGTGTACAATCAGTCATCAGGCATTGGTTGGTCGCTAGCAGTAGGTGAGCAGTTCGTCGATAGTGCAGGGCTTGTAGCAGCACTCGTCGGCCAGGCCGCGCTTGCCGCGCACGCCACCCAGCGCCCGCGCAGAGCCCGCCTCCATCCACCAACCAGCATCACGCTTCACCTCCTCAGAGCTCCAGCAGAGAGCCGCCAGGACATTGGACAGATGACGCCCACAGTAATGTCTACGGGATAGAAAAGAAAACATTGAAATAAAAACCAAAAGAGTGGAATAGAAGAGAATATTTTTTGAAAGGCAGGTATCTCTTTAACGTGTCATTATTCGATACTAAATCTATCCGTCTGTTATCTTTTCATACTTTAGAATTATTAAATAATTAAGAAAATTTGAATACTCAAACTTAAGTAAATAGAAAACTGCACCATATACGACAAAACCATACCAACCTCGCACCATCCTGTGCCTCTGAGCACCACGAGCAAGCCACTACGAGAATGAGCACCAAAGTTAGTTTCATGTTGACTGATGAGTTGTAAGATCTTCAAATGATGCCAAATTAATTACCAAAAGGGTTGCAAAATGTAAGAGGATGTAGGAATGTTGTTGGTTTCACAAATGTGGGTCGAATGTGCTGATACTTGTTCATGCTGAGCTTTTATACCTGACTTCAGCATATTCATATTCATACTCATTTTATTAATATTTCCTAATTGAAATCAAAGACGTGGGTTATGGTAAATTTACCTTAATTTACTTTATAATTATGTCAGCCCGATTTTCCATGTGGATGGACCTTAGCGAATGTGGGTGATTTAGAAAGAGATGACGCACTTAAAAAACTGACACACCGACGCCTGCCGGGGCCGCGGGTTGTTCGAAAGAGATACCGCAGCCTCGGACACAAAGGGCTAAGGAGGAACATGGGTGCTTTTTAGTCGCTCTGCCCAGAGCGGGAGGAGTCATTTGATGATTTCCCTCCCTCCAAAAAAAAAAGGAGCTAAACAGTTTCTTCTGCATTTTCCTCTCTCCGGCTAAAATACTGGGAAATGGTAAATGACACGCGTTCTCCCTGTATTGCTTTTAATGGATGAGCTCATCCACCAATCGGGCACAGTGCGGGCTAGTAGAAGTTACAAAATTAGATCTCCTTCACCGTGGTACAATAAAGTCCAAATTTCCTTGTACCAACTTTCAAATCATAACAGTATAACAAAAAGTAAAGCAAACATTTTGGTGGCTCCTTACATTCCGCTTGTCGTCTTACTGTCACCATTTCTATCTCGGGTTAAACATAATCTGATCTCTGGACTCTAGGGGATTGTACGAGGAAAAGGGCCAAGTCATAATACTTTTAAAAAAAGGACAGTATATAATTATTTTGTTACATTTTGTCTTGGCAAGTTGAGAGAGATAGCACCTTTCCTTAGCTGAAATGTTGTGAATATTTAGTATCTTACGATCTTCGTTACTCAATCGTAGTAAATTATTTATATTATTCATGCATTCTGGATAGATGTGACTAGCAGTTCTTGTCTTGTGTGCTTCAATAAGTTGTTGCATGAAGTAGCGATACCACAAGGATGGTGCAAAACTTTGCTAGTGCCCATTTTCAAAAATAAAGGTGATGTGTAGGACTGCAACAACTATTGGGGGGACAAAGCTCAAGTAACATAGTATGAAAGTGAGGGAGAAAGTGATAGAGGAAATACGGAGAGCGAGATTTTCCAAAACAAGTTTGGGTCATGCCAGGTCAAGAAACAATCAAATGGACACCATAGGGATGTTGACTGACTAAAAAAAATATGATTTTGTTTAGTCCGTCTGTAAGATTATCGAAAAATATCGGACACGTGTTTTTTTGTTTTATCAAATTAATAAAAAATGCAGAGAATGAAACGTGTCAAAAAAGTACTAACCTTGTGACGTCACACGACTTGACACGACTTTTCGAAGCATTGTATCGTCTTCATCTTTTGTTTACGTGAAAAAAGAAAAAATGTGTGTCCATTACTTTTGAAAATTTATTTGACGGGCTAATTAGATTTTTTTTTGTGAAATACCTTATGGTGCAAGAACAACAGACGTGCACACAATAAAATAGAAAAATGAAAAAGGAGATAGCGTATGATAGAGTAGCTCGTGTTGTGGTGGACCTTGAAATTGTAGACTTACCGTATCTGTACATTTAAAACCTTTGCAGCCAACGTTCTGGAAGACTCAAGAATTTAGTATATTTGTTTGGTTTGTTTGTTCGTTTGGGTCCGCATCACGTAAAATCCACTGAACGGATTCAAAATAAAATTACTGAAACATAAAAACTTTATAGTTATCAAAATCGTTTATTTAATCAAAATCGACTTACAAATTAAAAGTTATTAGGTTTTATAAGTTTGTTAAAAACTCACAGTACACGCATTATAATGGTCACGTGCCACGTCGAGGCAAGCGTAGCCGGTGAGTACACACCTCTGGTACTGGTAGCCTCGACCTCCAACTAATAGCTTTCCTACTTCAAATTATCAAATAAAGCTTCGTGCAACAGTCCTACATAGCTTAAGAATATTAGAAAACTCTGAATCCTAAACATAGCAAGCATAGCATTTTAACTACAACAAGAAAAACATCATAAAATCGAATATAATTCTAACTTTACTTCAACAAAGCCGCTAATTTGCCGTAACAACTGGATTAGACTTGTTGGAAGTAAGCTCTCGTCCATTTTGCTTACCCAATGTGCTCTTTGAAAATTTATTTTAAAATTCAACTCGTTGTTCAAGATTTTCCAGTCTTATTGTAATTGCGTTCTCTGTAGTTTCCCGTTGTTTGAGATAGTTTCATTAATTCTTGTGTAATGGTAATTGAATGCGGGTTGCAGTTTACCGAGTCGTAGATTGTGTCTCTCGTGGATTTATTATTCTGCTGAACTAGGAGTTGGTTGTAGCATTTTTGACTCGATTTAATCTGTACATTAAAAAATACAGTGCACTTTTAATAGACATCAAAAAAGCGGATTCTTATTTAAAGATACTTTCTCGTATGAGAACATGTGCTAATTAAAGTCACAGAGTATCTGTAGAATTTTCATGAAAACCAAAAAATATTCGTCATCAATGTCTTTTATACACCTTTACATGCTTTTGCGTTAAATTTTTCCAGAAACATTTTAACAAGTCCATTGATTTCGAGTGCCAAATTTAATTACTGTAGGTGACAGTTTATTTAGCAAACACAAAGAGTTCCATTTTCCTGAAATTCCAATATCAGCACCAGAAACAAGCAAAATTTCTCCGTAAAAATAAATCCACCATTAATAATGTCTAAAAATATAATTCCTTTTCCACCATTTTTCTCGTTTTAAGTGCTATCGATTCTCGCAGTGCCACTAAATCGTTACAAAGGACCTCAAATTACATCCGTAATTTATTGTCCAGCCTATAAATCATCAATCTTCTACAAGGTCAGGGGGTAATCAGGTTTAATGTGGGCACATGGCGATTTATGAGCCCCGTGTACCAGTTACACGCTATGGCTTGGACAATGGTCTGACGTCACGGACGTTTGAATTGTTTTTCATGAGTCATCTATCTTCTATACATATAATAAATCTGTAGAAAAATCTTTTTTGTACATCGAAAATATTTAAAAAAAAAATTGTCAGGGTATTAAAGTATAACCAACAGAACACATTTCCAGCATTTTTGGAATTTTTGTCTGTTTGTCTGTTTATCTGTTTGTCTGTTTGTCTGTTTCGATGACTAAGTATCACGTCAAATTTACGAAACGAATGTAGGTAACTTTTATACATAAATATTGTGCGTAACTTGGGCTATTACTTAGTCTTTGTTTCATCGTAATCGGTGCTCTCTATCAAAAGATATATGCATTTATAGTTTTCAAGAAGAACTTATCATTATGGTCAAGAATGAGACAAGCAACGACATCTATTGAACGAATATGGTACTTATTAATAAATGCCTTCACAAGATAACTTTAAATAAGTTATGATAGCAAAAGGTACGTAGATATTAGTCTAAATGACGCTGCTTTCAAAATCTACATAGCCTAAACCCTATAGTGTGTTTGATCGCTCTTTTTTAGCAGTTTATCTTCGTTTTCGACAGATGGCGTTATTCATTTGATGTCATTTTCTGAACCGCGGTGTTATTAAATAAACATATATGTTTCGTGAATAGTCAACAAATAAAGATTTACCAATTACACAGTATAAAAATACTATTTTTTTAAAACTAAATTAAAATTAGATAAAACCCACGACATATTTTTTTTGTACCGTGTGGGAATCGAACCTGCGACACGCAGTGCTACTGTTAATCGTCCAGCCACTGCACCAAACATGTATTTATATAGATGTGGTGTGTTGTTAGCCCTATGTGTCGAGGCCGCGGTATTTCTTTCAAACAACCCGCAGCCCCGACGGGCGTCGGTCCTTGAGGGCCCCTTCAATGTTGCTGAGATCCCTTTGAGACGCGCGTGGAACACGAACGCGCTTCCATCGTCATAGGACGGACAAACGATTTAACTAGCCCGTTACTCACCGTTCACAGGCCCGCGCCTACGGTGGCCGGAAGCCATCACGTGGCCCCCGATGCCCGGAGCGTCGCCCGCGGCGGCTGGGAAGAGGGGTTGTGTCCCTCTTACGTTCACCTCTTTCGCTAGCATTACTGCTTCGCAGAAGGAGGTGACGGCGCTCCATTTCAGATTCGATGTCCCAGATTCGGTACAGGTACCTCTCGAAACAGCCTCTAATCCCCCCTTTTTTGTGGTTCGTAAATTATCAAATGACTCATCCCGCTCTGGGCGGAGCGGAAGAAAGTGTCAGACTTCTACTGACTAAAAACCACCCACGTTTCTTCTTAGCTCTTTGTGTTTCGGGGCCGTGGTATCTCTTGCGGACAACCGTCAGCCCCGGCAGACGACGGCAGCAACCATTAAGGGGCCCCAAAGGACCCCTTAATTGTTGCTGACATATCTTTGTGGCGCGCGTGGAACATAAACGCGCCAACGACAGTACCTGTCGACTATAAAGTACCTGTTTCAAATTTCTTCAAGATCCGTTCGGCCGTTCTGACGTGGTTGATTAACAAACACTTCTACAGCGGCAGTAAGTTAACGCAGGGCAATGATTTAATGTACTTTTATCTAAGCGACGCATTTTGGTTTCTGACAAGCACGCGAACGAAGTCGCGGGCACAGCTAGTTGTGCAATATTTTGCCGAATTACGCAAAATATTGGGTAGTTTAAGGTTAGTATTGATGATAGCAACATTTTCAACAGGCTTCTCTCTAGTCGGGGTCGGGTTCAATCAAATAGGATGCAACAGAATACCAGTTTTATATATGAGGCGACTATCTATTAGCTCGCCGTCCGTCCGTCTTATGACGACGACAGGCCGTGTCGACGGCGCGTTCGTGTTCAGCAACGCGCGACTTGACGATTTTTCACGCACCAAAAAAAAAAAGGCGACTATCTATTTAACTTTCACAGCCCACTGAAGTACTAGGTAAGACCCGTTGATAAGACCGACTGTTAGACTTTCGGACCATAACGTAGCTACTGTCAAAGATTTAGAAAAGTGAAACAGAAAAGATAAAAAATAGAAAGGCGTCTTATAGACTAACTAGGCTAACTAGGGTAATTCAGTTTCAAAGGTGACTGAAAAGTGCTTCTAAAATTACTTCAAAAAGATGTCGGTTTTTAGTAACGTTTTTCACAGTTACACATTTTTCGGTCTAGCCCCTCAGTCTGCAAACAAATGAGAACGATAACGTGCGATAAGAAACTCCGTTCCAATACCTTTGAGAAATATCTTATTTCATAAAGCCAGTTTTTTGTAAATGAACTTTTTCGCTCGTATGATGAACGGACCGAATATCGTAAAATAAAATACAAGCTGTAAATATATTGTGGGGTACTCAATAAAATGAATTTTGTATTTATAATTTTTGATGAACCTTTCTTCATAATTGCGTTGATTTTTTACGGCATAATATATTCTTGCCAATGTGCATATGTTCACTTAGCAACCTTTAAAAGTAATTTCGTGTTGTTACAAATTTTATAGCTCTTCGAACAGACATGAATTTCGGAAAATATTTACATACTGTTGCTGGTTCCTTATTTGACTGCGCATGTTATCAAGGGCGTATGCCCACTACACGGTACTATAACGTCATGACCGGGCTATGAACATATCGAGCAAGGAAAAAACATGACACGGCCGATCATGTCAACTAGAACGTATCAACAGTGTATTATACCTCTGTGCGAAAGAGCACGAAGGAACATGGGTTGGTTTTAGTCAGTAGAAGTCTAATACTCCCTTAAGCTCCGCCCAGAGTGGGAAGGGTCATTTCATGATTTCCCATTCACAACAAAATAACCGTATCATTTAACCGGTTAAAATGAATTTAGAATGGTCATCATTCTCGGTTATAACCGTGTATTCTTTGTTCTGAAAAGCAAGAAGAATTTAGGGTTAGGTATATATTTTGATCTGACCAACATAGCGTAGTGACGCCACACACTGAGGTACAACTGTCCTTTCCATTGATTCATTGCGTCATTTACATTGTTAAGCAAATGAGTTTTACAAATATAAAAACAATAGATTAGTCATTTCTTTCAAAATCGTTCGAACTGTGACAAAAAAGTGCTTATAGTGTTTTGGGTGCTGGTAACTAACCTAATATTAATTAGACCGTGCTTTTGGAATATGGTAGTGAACTTTAAAATTATACAATCTAATACGGGGTCGGACTGAGTCTAAAAAATCTGATTCTAATCAGTCCGTCAGTTAGATTACCGAAAAATATTGGATACGTGTTTTTTGCTTTATCAAATTAATAAAAATTGACGAAGATAAAACGCGTCAAAGATCATGAGTGGGGGGTTGTGACGTCATTTGTAGGTAAAAAATGTACTGACATGTGACGTTTTCGAGGAGTTTACGAGTTTTCGAAGCACTGTATCGTCTTCGTTTTTTTTTTATGTGAAAAAAGAAAAAATATGTGTTCAATATTTTTTAGAAATCTATCTGACGGACTAATTAGTTTTTTTTTTTGTTCGATCCCCTATTCCCCCATCCTTAGTCTATCATCGGGCGAGCAGAGATACACCAAAGCATCACCGTTATAAGGTTGAAGTTCCATGAACCCGAACAAATCCCTATGCTTCTACCTTTTATTGTGCGATCCACCAGTCTGTGGAATTCATTATCAGCCTCTCTGTTTTCCGATCATTACATATATAATCTATATCTCTTCAAAGTTCAAATAAAGAATGGGTTTCTTCTAAGCAAGCGTCATCGGGCGAGTTGCAGTCATTCTCAAACCTATTTTAGATACAAAAAAAGACGATTGTAGGACCGACACCTCATTAATTCATCACAGCATTTAAGAGTTGATGGCGTTTACTTTCAATAACAAAATTCGCTCTTAAGTGCTAGCTACACCACCCAATATTTACCTTTCTCAAACCACACGACACAGCTCGTTAGCCAAACTTATCTTCAAGACGCTATAATAATATTGATAACATCTCAGCTAGCTGCGGTGCCTTAATTACCATCTACTGAGTAATTGGCCTGTAATTACCTCATCAAAGTGTTGTTAACGTCACTGACGGCACTAATTTGTAGGGGTAATTCAGTCCGGTTGACTGGTCTGCAGTGGAACAGTGGTGTCGAGGTAATATACAAGAGCTATGACGACATTGAAGCTCTTTTACAGAGTATTATGCGATAATTTGATGACAATCGAAACACACACACAAGCACACACACACAAAATCACACAAATGCACACCTTCCTAGATATAAGTTGAATTTATTTTGTATGTACACTCCTAGATTAAAATTGTTTTTGTTTCAGAAGAGCGGGGTCTCCTAACACATGTATTTCTTATACTTAAAAGGAGGCCTCTATGTTTGTTTAAATATTGTGGAAGTTTTTATAGTTACTGAAATAAAAATAATTTATTATTATTATTCCTTATTATATTAAGATGTTAGTGATACTGTTACCTTTTTAGAGATAATCATTATCCATCCAGTCTGAATTCACCCACTGCTGGGAATAGGCCTCTCTTTTCTTGTGCCACGGCAACTATGTCGTCTGCCCATCTCGTTTACGGACGTCCCACATTTCTTTTGCCAGTTTTTGGAAGCGGTGACAGACTTTATCCACCTATCATCACTGCGCCTTGCTATGTGTCCTGCCCAACTCCATTTGAGTTCCGTATCGCGATTTCCAATATCCAAAACCTTTGTATGTTTTAGTTTCACGCCGAGCATGGAACGCATGGAAGGATAATAGTGTTAGCCTATTACTGTCCCACTACTGGGCAAAAACCTCTTCTCGTGAAGAGAAAGCGTGGTTATTGATCACCACGCTTGCTGTTTCAGTTCTATTTAAAAAGTCTAAGTTTTCTCAGTATCTTTTATTTTAAGAAGTTTGAGAAGGGATATTTGATATTAATGTTTATGGGTTGTGATCAGAACTGTAAACTGCAAAATACACTTGCATTCCTAATGCTACAATATTCTTTGTGGCAACTCAACAACATTCATGGCGTTTTTGCCGATGAAGATCTGACGCAATTTTGTAACATAGTATGACACAATGTATTGCGAATTTCCTTGGAATGCGACAAAAAGCGAGTGACGTCATATTCTAAGACATTAGGTCTTAGAATATGACGTCACTCGAGTTTTCAAAGCACTGTATCGTCTTCATTGTTTGTTTACGTGAAGAAAAAACACGTGTCCAATATTTTTTGAAAATCTATCTGATGGACTAATTAGATTTTTTTAGTTAACTACCCTATTCTTGAGGGAGGTAAGAGCCTACATCATGCTACAACCCTAAGAAGTCGAGCAAATCATAGACTGCAGTGCGTCCCGAGGCATGGAGTAAACTCGGTATGTAGTGGCAACTCAACCATGGACAAAACTTGTCAAGCACGTTTTAACCTAAGATCGACCTGAGCGACTGTTTTTTAGCACAAGAGCTTTTATAGCGATTAGTGTCGATCTATAAAATATGAAATGCCTGTAACTAAATTAATGACTGCAGAAGTTACACCTCTACAATACCTTCATTTTATTTTATCACCTAATTGATCCCTTGCAAATAACGTTGCGATAGATTTTAGTTTTACCAATAATTATTCAACAAAACATTTTATCCGATCACTATTAAAAGTTCCGTTTCAATATTCCGCTTAGCAATTTTATCGATACTAGTAAAATTACTGTTACTATGAATAAAACTAAATGCTATTTGTATTTCATATTCACACATTGCATCCGTATGTTCACGCGTCATATGACGGATGTCATTATAGATCTCATTTTCAGGGCATTACACCCGTCATTTGCTAATATAAATGTACGGTTGTTGAGGCTTCCTCTAGGCGGTTTACACTATAATATGATAAACAGAGGTAACCGGTGTCACTTGATTATAGTACATTATGGTTGTCTATGTTAATATTAAATGTTGTGATAATAATTGGGGCGCAGACTTACCCTTCCTCGTCATTACATACAACACATGATATTAGCTGCTTTGAAACTGTTGTTGTGTATAATTTATCGGGTAATAATACACGTAATTTGTACAATAAAGGGTTCAGTCAAAGCGATATTCTATCTAAGAAAGGATAATTAGCGAGTAATGTTCCCAGTGCTGGGAATGGCCCCGGATATGGGAGGTAGTGGGGTGTTATCCACGGGTTTACAGTTTAGATTCTAGTACATGCCGGTTTCCTCACGATGTTTTTCTTCACCCTTTTGATAACAGTGGTGATAAAATGAATAACATAAACCAACGCGGCTTTCTGGGTTCAAACTCACGAATTTACAAATCGTGAGAGGAGACCGTTACTGCTGGACCAGCAGTCACCACTGCACCTCTAAGCAATTCTGAATTTACCAGCAAGCTTTATCATGTTATCCCGTTAGAGAGATTGGCACTTGTCTAAGCACTCAGAATCTATACGACTCCCCTGCTACCTGACATCAAATCACTTTAAAGTACTTTCCTCGCATCAGCGTAAAATAAAATCACAACACTTTTCCTTTTTAAAAACCCCATTTTGTTCATCACAATTTGTGATTCCACGTTTTTATCACCTGAAAAACAATTTTTGCCACTTCATAAAATTAATTTAACAGTTTTCGAATGCAGAAAATTGCCCGCGCATAATAGCATTCGCTGGTGTACTGTAAACTGTAATTAATAACTTTTGTTCAAATATAATGGTGTATTGTGAGATTGGGGGCTTGCGTTTTATTGTTGCCATTTTTAACGTAAGGATATTAAAGGTTTTTACAGTGGCAGTGCAATTAATGGAAATTATTTTTAAAATGGTGGACAGGAATATCCAAAGTCCGTTATTCGTGTAAGTGTAGCTTCTGTCATATAACATAACATGCAGCACGACTGTAATCTTCGAAAGGTAATCCCGAAACACTTATTTTTTCTTCCGGAACAGTCAAAATCTGTCTAGGTACTAAAGGTAGCCTATAGACTAGTACACCAAGTCCCATGTAATAGGCCCTTGTTGCAGATTTAAACGAATCCAGACTCCGGGTTAGGAATTGAACAACATCGCGTACGCTTAACGTATATCTGGCATAATGTGGGTGTACTAATGGGTACTCCTCTGCCTAACCTTTCAGGGATTGCAGGTGTGATGACATATTAAGTGTAGGAATTGAATTTCTGACCTCATACTCAGCAGTAGCAATTGCGATTACTACACCAAAAAGGCTCTTTTGATTTTTCCAGAAAAACCTAAATCCTGTGACCTAACTACGAAGGATGGCAAAAAATAACCTCAAGATCCCACATATCAAGAGATACAATTTTTTGTGTGTGTATGAACGTAACTCACGCCCTATGTCAGACCCGAATGAATATTTACGGCAAATTCTGCGGCTGGAACCGCTGATGTGACAAAATTGCCGAATACCGTTGTAAGTTATTGAGGCTTATTTTTAAAGGGTTTCAGGACCAAAATACCTGAATATTGGTGGGGTCTTTTTTCAGAGCTATCAGTTTTAATTAAAAACCAAATTGGTGAGTAGGTTATAATGCAATCAAAATAAATCAATTAGTACCAACCTCTACTAGTTAGTTTATCAGGTTTTACATGTAAGAATTCAAAGCCCTTCTCAGAAAACGTACCTGTTTCAACGCAAATTCAAATTATTACGAAAAATTTATATATTAGTTGACTTCCTGGACAGTTCTATAAATCCTTACAATTTTAAAGGAACGCTTGTAGTGATATTGGCTTATCAGTTACACTACACATTTAAACTTAATTTTTGAAAAATTATTTATAAACAGTTTTATCCAAGAAAGCAATTTCAAAGTCCAAGCCGTTCCGGTAATAATATTTCATTTCAAAATGAATATTTACGGAAAATTCAGTACATTTGCGGGAAAAAGCGCTGATGTGACAAATGTGAATACCGCTATAACTCATTGCTGGTCGTATTTTTGCATGATATTGGAAACTAAAATATTTTAGTTTCAAATACTTTTTGCGGAACTTTTAAGAACACCGTTTCATTTCGTTTTTCCATCTTTTGCAAAAACATACGTACGTTGGCCGAAATAATTTAGATTTTTCATTTCGTTATTATTTTCAAAAGTCTAGGATTTTAATAATAGGCGACAATATAGACCCTTGGGGGTACTCCTTTATTTACCCCTGTTTATTTTCTATAACAATTCCCGCTGCACCTTTGTGGCCCCTTTGTGAGTACTTTATGAGGGTTACAAGATGTTGCGGTACGCCCATTTCAATCTTAACCCAAAACATGCCAAGCCCTGGCATAAACAAGGCAGTCAAAAGCCTACTTTAAGTCAACAGAACACAAGATCAGGGTAGTATTGACCATGAAGTTCATGTTATTAATTTCGTTTGCTTGGTGAATTTTGTGTCTTTGCGGCAAGGAGATGTAATTTACTTACTGAAATCTACCGGCTGTCTCAAATAACATGAGACTTACATATGGCTACAAAATGTAAGTGCGCCATAGATCCATTTCTGACTAACCTTTTAGGTAATATAGGCCTAGTGTTTTGATCAATTATGTTAATTTAGTCAGAACAAGTAGACTGTTATGATAATATTTCAAAGGTCACATAAAGGTCACTTTCAACTCGAAGTTGTTGTGTTGCTGAGACCAAGGCTTGCATACATCGAAGAAGTTTCTAATGCATAACTTACTTACTTGTCACTTAGCGCAAATTGAAACAGTTTGAGGTTGCCTTGATCAATAACAAGTTAAGTTCGAGTCGATTGATCAAATTGGTTGACTTGCAATATTCCTACTCGACTGGGAAAATTAACAACTAGGTGGAAGATGGTTGGACATATTGGAAAAAACCAATGACTACTGAATCACTGCCCCACCTAGCCTACTAGCCCTGGATCAAAAGGACTATAATCGATGGAGAGAACGTTTTGCTCTGCAATGAAATAAAGAGGGCTATCAGTTACAATTACACATAAATTGTGGTCGACATCTTTTTAAAAGTTTTACTCTTTTTAATAAATAATAAATGTTTAAAGCATAAAAAAGACACGGCAAGAATAAGTGACTTCGCTAAGCCTACCTTTCATTCACAATGTTGTAAACCAATCAAAAACTGACTATCCCAAAATTCTAACAAAGCCACAGTATAAAACCTACCTCAAACTATTCTACTTAGGAAATAAATAACGTACAAGTACAAACGGCTTTTCCGGAGGTGTAAGTAAAACATCCCTTCCTGACCCGGACCAAAGTTACAAGGTAAACAATGACTCCTTAGAGTTTTGGCCTTAAACGCTTCTACGTCTGTTGAATACGGAGCGAAGAATAATATTTGTTGTGGTTGTAAGAGATTTGTGGTCTGTGTACGGTGCTTGGAAAGTTGAAGATGTACCAACTGTGTGTGCTCCACTGATGTAAATATTTATTGAGTTTTAAAGTGCAATGTGAAAGTTGAAAGTACAGGATTATAATACGTTGTAGTCAGTATTTATGAATGTATTCCGACGTTATGAATTATGGATTGTTTATGTACATATTTTTGCTGAGATTCAAGGAGATTTTTCTTTTAAATCTATACATTAATATTATTATTAATTCGACAAGTAAAGCCAGGCAATATAAGTTTTAACAATTTTGAGATTTAGATTATGAAACGTTTTCGAAATGTGTCGGTTGGCCTTTGATTTTAATTCGCCACCATTTGGGGAATGGTAAAGGATTATCAATACAAAAATACAACGAAGCCCAAAGAAGAAGACATTTATACAAACTGGTGATGGCAAGCGACAAAATAGTGCGTATTTGCCAGGAAATCCGTGGAAGAGATTTGCCTGATATGCTATTCCATACATAACTCTATTTTGTGTTTTTAATGATTCAATAAGTTAAATGTAATAAAACATAAAAAAATTGTTTTGCTATTTAATTCAAGTCTTGTGTGAATTTCGGCTCATCCTTTACCAGAGGCAGACCAATTTCAACAAATTCCAAAATCTCATTTTACCTACAACATAGCCGCAAGAGGTTGATTGTAGGCTTGGGTATTTAAAGTATCCCAGCTCATATTTAGAACATAAACCCAATATAATTTCACTCAAACCTAAGCCTGTACCAATATACCCTACTAATATGCAAACACCTGAGGGAAATAATCTCTGTTCACATACATTGCTGGTTGTGTACGTGTATTCGTGTACAGAAGAACTACTGAAGCGTCGATGCACCGTGTCCTTCGTTGTCTATTAGCTGCGAGACGTTAAGTAATGAATATTGAAACTGCATTAGCTAAGCTCAAGGGGAATTTGCGAAATCAATTCGTAAATGCTGCAAATTGATTTGGTGAGGGAATTAATAATCTATCAGTTTGTGTTATAAAATAAAGCTCCTGCGTCTGTCTGCCTGCAACTTCTGACTAATCTAGATTTATCTCGAGGAGTTTGCATCGTTAATAACGTTGCGGTATTTATACTAGGCTTGAAGATAATGGTAGACAATGCTGGTTTCGCGAAACTGATGGAAGATAGATCGTGCGGTGAAGCTATTATTTGCAGAGTAAATTATTGCTCGCTGTTACAGACGATGCTTTATGTGGCTTGCTGTAATACATTTGCATGAAAAGATTACAGTATAAAATTTTCAAAACTAGCTACAGTGTAAGTACGGTGAACCGATCGTTTATTGTAACAAGGACACCGTCTTTATGAAGGTTCAATACGGATGGTTTTCGTAGTTCAAGTGTTACGACTCATGCTTAATATTATGACCATACCCGAACCAGAAAACTTTTGTAAAAATATTTAAACTTCATCAAAAGAACACATAACGTAACGTAACATCACGTCTGTAATCCCTGAAGGGTTAGGCTAAGGTGTAACGACTAGTACACCCACATTTTGCCAGTTATATTTAAGTCCCATGTAATGGGGTAGTTAACAAAAAAAACTAATTAGTCCGTCAGATAGATTTCCAAAAAATATTGGACACGTATTTTTTCTTATTCCACGTAAACAAACAACGAGGACGATACAGTGCTTTGAAAACTCGTGTGACGTTACACTCTAAGACATTAGTATGACATTTTTACCGGTGAGTGACGTCACAACCACCCACTTAAATCTTTGACACGTTTTATCATCGTCAATTTTTATTAATTTGATAAAACAAAAAATACGAATCCAATATTTTTCGATAATCTAACAGACGGATTAATTAGAATCATATTTATTTTAGTCACTAAACATCTCTATCGGGGGCGAGCCTATTGCGATCAACCGGGCACAAATCCAGACTCCATGGCTACTATTAAGAAATTCCTGATGGAAAAACCCAATAACACTTATCTCAACCTGGGTATCGAACCCAGGACTTAATGCGCAGCAGTCGCGCTTGCGACCACTAGACCAACGAGGCAGTCCATCGAAAGAACTCATTAACAAAACTCCCAACAGACTCCTTCACTCATACACGTGTTAATTCAAATGATTGACAGTTACGTCCGCCATGTTTTCGGCCATGATTGTTCCATTGCCGTGCGTCACATAAGACTTTTAAGTCATTATTTTTAACGAACACGCTGTATCACTTTACTGAAACATTAAAAAATAAATGTTCGTAACCCGTGACGTGTGCGTATTTAATGTGTGTGTAAAAACGTCGATTTCGTAGGGACAATGAACTTGGTACTTGAGCTTGAGAGCTATCAATTATTCCGTATTTTATGAAGATAAACGTTTGGGACTGGTCTGGCGATGAACATTTTAAGATGCCAATAGATGACACTCTTGTATCCTAAGTGTTTTTCATGGTGAGAAACTAGTGTGTTCTACATTAGTAAGATTGCCACCTGCTGGTCGGACAAAATTTAGTCATTGACTCGAAAAGAAGAAGAACAGTAAGATTCACCGAATTTATTCAATTCAATTCATTTATTTAATTCAGACACAAAGACAAGAAGACACAAAGATCCATTGTAAGTAAGCACATTAAATTGATGTTAGTAGGCTAGGCAGTTAATTTATCAAAACACATACAGACAAATACACACTCACAATTTAACAAGTCTACTTTCATGTTGACGAAGTAGGAGCCTGTTAAAAGTATAGCTGAGCTGGTGAAGACCCACAGCAGCCAGTCAGTGCCTACTGAGAAGGAATGTCGGGCATATCGATAAATAATTCCAAATTACGTTAAAGCGTGATGACAAGGGACTGTTACATTCAATATTCCAACACCCATATCAACATTAGAATATTTTATATCATCGCCTTTCAAATATTCATTTCACTCCTCCATTCCCTTTCATAGACCTATCAATAGGTACAATAAAAGCAGTTATACAGATCATAACAGTCCTTGAACCTTAAAATATACGGTTCGGGGCCCAACAGGGTCATTCGATCTACATAACAAAAAGATATTCACACGTTATGTAATAAGGGCTTAAATAGTGGTTGTTTTATAGGGCGTTAAATCTTGCGCAGTAAGTTGATAGGGCCTTTTAAATGGTCGAATATTTGATGGCTTTGTTGCCCCTGAGTTATAGCAAGTTCGGGGTCCTTTTGATGGTAATCGTGATTCATGTTCTGAAAACTATTTGTGTTAATGAGTTTGGGACCCAATGAATTTCAGTCTTGGACATACGTAATTTGATTG
This sequence comes from Diarsia brunnea, assembly GCA_949774965.1. Classification (NCBI taxonomy): domain Eukaryota; kingdom Metazoa; phylum Arthropoda; class Insecta; order Lepidoptera; family Noctuidae; genus Diarsia; species Diarsia brunnea. The sequence goes on from OX458998.1 coordinate 21,809,035, forward strand.
GGACTCTTTTATCCTACAGAAAACGACCGCATAAACTGTAACATATTATTATTTTGGTTTTAAACTAGAAGACTAAAAATACGGGTTCTTCGAATTCATCAATAGCGTTATGATACGCAGAAATATATCTACAAATTATCATTATATCTCATTGAAAGATGAGCTAAATTATTCAGACAAGACATCACAAAAACTTCAGTTCAAAAATTATCATTATATTAGCATTTACAGAAAACTTTAGTGTTTAGGTATACAAACATATCTGGGTTGTGGAGGTCAGATAGATAGTCGCTCCATGTAAAATACTGGTATTGAGCTGCGTCCGGTTAGACTGACTGACCGGTCGACCCTAACATAGTTGGGAAAAGGCTAGGCAGATAATGAGGTATACAAACATGATCACGGCCTTTTCCAAAACTGCTGTCCAACGAATGCCATAATAACATCTTTACAGAAAGATGTCGTCCAAACAAACTTCCACCGTCACACAAATAACAGTCATTTTCTTATCAATAAAAGAATGTCAAATTTCGAGGTTATGTCCGTGATAACTCACGCTCCATTAAGCTTAAAGCATAAGCTACGTTGCTTAACTTCCTTCACACATGACAAGAGAATTTCAACCGTATTATCACAGAAGCAGAGTCCTCAAAATACTGTTGGCTTGTACAATGAATATTTATTTCGTTCTTAGGATACACAATTTTTATGGCATGTTTTTATAATCTTGCCAATGTTACGACGTCGTTCTGAGCTTGGAGTATGTTATCTTAGCTTTTGTTGCCAGTTGATTCTGTACTGCGATTGGAAATGTATAAAGATCTGGTTTTATGCTGAGATAAAGGCGGGTGAAGAACTGAGTCAAGGTTTCACAAGATTTATAGATTACCAGATTTCTGCTACATACATAAATTCACGCCTTTTTCTCATGGAGGTACACTACAGAACGCCATTTCCTGCTATCTGCGAGATTTTGGTGAACATTTGTGAAACAAAAAACTAAATGGCAATCAAATGGTCGTTGTCATTTCGGCCACGTGGCTAAAATCCTATGTCCAGTAATAGGTATGATTGCTAATTAATTAATAATTAATCTATCCGCTCTTGTATATTCAAACAATCGAACATAACAATTATTCCGCTTGAGCAGAACGCAAATTAGGACAGATCAGATCGATAAACAGTATTATATCTACCAATACACCTATTTCTATACGTATATTGCCAACTATAGTTTTCTTAATGGCAAACTACATATAGTTTGTCGTCTCGTAACTGGGTCATGCGGCATTTGCTAGTTGCTCCAAGTTTTTGGCGTAGTTGTAAACTTCCGATGTATGCGAGATCTAATCATGCGTTTGCAACGAACCCACGGATCGAACTTCAGAAGCTTAACGGGCCTTACATGATAGGGTGAAAAAGGAAGAGTTGGATTTAATCAAAAGTGAATGAGTCAACTACCTTAGGTGTTAAGGCAAAAAATGAGCTAGTAGGATTAACATATTATTAGTTATAGGATACGACGTTTTGTAATTATCGAACTGAGTCAATAAAATATGATTCTGTTTAGTCCGTCAGTTAGATAATCGAAAAATATTGGATACGTGTTTTTTGTTTTATCAAATTAATACAAATTGACGAAGATAAAACGCGTCAAATATCATGAGTCTTGTGACGTCACTTGTAGGTAAAAAATGTACTGACATGTGACGTTTTCGAGGAGTTCACGAGTTTTCGAAGCACTGTATCGTCTTCATTTTTTGTTTATGTGAAAAAAGAAAAAATATGTGTTCAATATTTTTTGGAAATCTATCTGACGGACTAATTAGTTTTTTTTTGTCCGATCCCCTATTCTTCTTGGTAAGTCTTATGTAAATAGGTCTACAGGGGAGCATATTATGGATCAATGTTGTCTGAGTTAAATAAATTTACTATTATTTTATATTGTTTAAATGACTTATAAATCAATACCCATCAACCAAAGATAACGGATAGATAACAAGGCAAACTCTTGTCTATTTTCATAGATAAAGTTTATACAGACACGTTGAGACAGGCCATCATCATTTCATCCTTAAATCACCCACTGTTGGATATAGGCCTCACCTTTCTTCTGCCCTTCCAAACAACCCAACATATCCATCAAAAGCCCTATAAAACCTAAACCAACATCCGAATCAGTCCCCCAGATAACCGGCCCCATATACAAGGGCCCTAATACCAAATCATACCGAAACTTGCAAGGTTTCTACGTTAAACATTACGTAGTACACTTTGATAGTTATTGGCCATTAGCAAGTTTATGCCGGAGATACCTGGAGGATCCCACTAATCTGACGTCAAGTGTTTGATCGACCGTCTCTAAAGTGGGTGCCTAAGTTATTGGGATAAAGTTTGGAGTAAGCACTCTTTGTTGTAGGTTATATGGTATGTGTGTTCTGGTATTTGTCGGTTTAGGACTGTTGTTGGCGCTACTTTAATAGCTTTAGAGTAAATGGGCCTAAGAAAATAAATTATTAATAGTTTTCAGTCGTCCATTTCGGTCTTAAAATTCTAAGGTCTGAACTCTAAAATAACACAAACAATAAACTCACACCCTTTTCCCATGGGGGTAGGCAGAACCGACAAAACGCCACTTGCTACGATCCTTAAATCCTCCTCTTGCCTAGCCCACATTCATCTGGTCATACACTCACGCCGGTTACGAGTACTACGCACCTGTCCTTTCTGAAGAACGGCACCAATAAACTCAGTGTTTATCATTCTAGGGCGTCCCCTCCCGGCGTTACCACTCACATCTGCCATGTAAATACCTTTTGTTAATCGACTTTCATTCATCCTCTCCACATGACCGAACCACCTTAGCATACTCTTTTCAATTTTTGTCACTACATCTAAAATTAACTAATTTACAATATAAAACTATAAAGAACTAAGGTTTTAAGAACACTATAAAAAGCTCAATATCCAAACACTATACAGGTTCAACGCATGAACGCAGTGTCTTATCTCACTCGTTCGAAGTCCGTTTACTTTCGCTGGTGCTTCGTTTACCTGTGGGTCGAGTGCCCAAATAGCCTTGTTCAGCGACATTGTCCGTGGCCTATCTAGGGTTGTGCGGACCAACTAGGTGCTTAAGTACTCTTGTTTTGTAAAGCCTGTTTAACTTTTGTGCTTGTGAAAAGATGGCTTGTTATTCCAGGTAAAGTTTTCGGTGGTTTTGCTGCAGAGTTTTGGATGAGGTATTTGAAGGACTAAACTTGGTGTATACATAAAGTTTTTGTTGAATGCCCACTATTTTGTGTTTCATAATCATAATACAGCCTTTAGCCTGTTAATTTCATAACAAGCTTCGATTTAATTTGCTCTGTCCCTATTAACCTTACATAGATTGTACAGGCTAGTTGTCCGCTTCAAAATTTGTAAACCATTTTTCGACTATTTTTTGGTATCCGATTGAGCTGAAATTTTGCAAAAACCATTTGTTCAGGGGGTCTAAACTAGCCACTTTAGCAAAATCATAATAGGACAATAATACGAATTGCGTTAAGTTTTGCAAAATGGTCACAAAGTGACAATTCATAATAGTTGCTGTGTCTGTGACCATTTTTCGAATTATAACGCAATTAATAAAGTCAAAGTCAAAGTCAAAGTCAAAGTCAAAGCATTTATTTCAATTAAACCATTACTGGTACTTTTGAATGTCAGAAGAACAATTCATAAAACTAAACTACGAGTGCAATACGTCATCCCGAAAGCCACCACGCCGAATCACACGCCGCCGAATGCCCGCAACAACGAACACTGCGAGCACGAAAGCACGCAGCGACGCACACCGCAACAACGAATGTACGAGACTCCAAATCACGGAACAAAGAATGCACGCCGCAACGCGCAACCACCGCTCCGCGACCCGGAGCCCCGCGCACCCACCGCCACGGCACGCGCTGCCGCGCGCCCCCGCACCCACAGCACTCGCCGCCGCAGACATCCGGCGACGCGCAACCCGACGCAGCAACCCCCGGGACGACGTATTGCACTCCTAAGCTACAGTCACAGACACAAGGCATAATAACTTGTGAAAGTACTGTAGTTGCCCATTCCCTAGCGTAGATCTCTATGGAGAAGAACGGGCAAGAAACTCCATGGACACTCTTTTAAATCAGAATATTGTTACAAAATCTTGGTACATTATTATCATTCATGTTGAGATGGTATATTATGTGAGAACGATGTAGCAAGATGTGCACGATAAGTGTCCACAGTAAAGTAAAAAAAGACGACGATTCAAAGATAAAATAATAATTCAAACAAGCCGTGGCAGCCAAGAGGTGACCAGTCACAACTGACAGCACCCGTTCACGAGCATGACGCATGGATCAGCACCATTCCACTCAACCATTTTGAAGGGAACGAAATGATCCGACACACCCGCCACCATCAGCGAGACATTTAAGTGAGCATGACACACTCTCAATCGCCAGGGCATATCCAAGTCAAATAAATAATAAGTAGGTTTCCAGAGAATGATAGCTTTCTAGTACATAGTACTCACATAATATGTGCTATGCGACTATATAATACTAAAGAGATTGAATTTATACATTGCAAAGATAGTTGTACAATCTTCTTCTTCTTTCTTCCTCCTATTTAATGCTATCAATTTAAGCGCCCTGTCCTTGTGGAGCAGGACCGGCATTAAGCCAAGCATTTTTATCAGCGATATAATCGTCCAACTTGTAATATGCTTGCTTGCATAGTGTGCGTTTGATGCATGTTTTAAATTTCGTTTCATTCAGTTCAAGAATGCTTTGTGGAATTTTGTTATAGCATCTCAAACAGTACCCCATGAATGATGAGTCTGTATGAATGAATATTATTATTAAACATGACTTGATCGTGCAGCCAGGATCGTCTAACAACACGGTCACGAAACTTTGTATAACTACGCGTTTAATGTTATAAAACCTAAATTTCTTTTCAATATTTTAAAAGCTTCGAAGTCGAGGTCGTGGCAGACCACGAAGAAGATGGCAGGACGAACTGGATGTATTACTTGAGAATTGGAGAGACGTTGCACAGAGTCGTGACCGTTGGGAAGAATGGAGAGAGGCCTTTGCTCAGCAGTGGGACAACATAGGCTAGCTATAATAATAATAATTAATTAGCATTGTCAGGAGGTTCCTCTCTCAAGAGCCCTGACCACCGGTAGCTCGGACCCTGTTCCCAATGCCGGTGGGCTACTACTTTTTATATTTTTAAATGTTTTTTATATCTTTTTTTTTTAAGAAATATTTAAAAATGTATTTAGTAAGGAAATAAAATGAATAAAGGAAATAATTAATAATAATAAAAGCTGATTTTCCAAATGTCAATTGAATAGTATCACTTTCGAAAAATATTTTTTACAAAATTCAAAGACCAAATAAGTGTCAACAACTCGACTCCTCCCGCTCTGCAGAGCGGTAGGGAGTTTCAGACTTCTACTGACTAAAAACCACCCATGTTCCTTCTTAGCCCTTTGTGTCTAGGCCGCGGTATCTGTATTTAACAACCCGCAGCCCCGACGGGATGTTAGTGACCATGTCAGTTTAAAAACATTTCCTGGTTTCATATTTGTTTCAAGGTTCAAATAAATAAAGCCAAACAAATTAAAACAACAACAAAAATCTGTCGATCTAAAGAACAAAATAAAACTCAACAAAAGAGAAAACAAAAAAAAACACATTATTCTAATTTCAATTTGAACAGCCCTATTGTAGCCGATATTGGGACGTGGGGCGTCAGTGAGGCCTGAAGCAAGCAAGGTCAGTTAGCCAACGAACAAACAGGCTTAGTGTGAAGTGACCGCCCTAAGATATAGAGGGTTTAATTTAATGTTATGATTCGTCAGTTCTGAAGATAAAGATTTGGGATAAGGTTCTAGGCAGGTAGTGAAAATGTTTTTCACTGATTCAGAATTCAAAAGTACTGGGGGGCATTGATATAAAAACTAAAGATACGGTCGTCCGAACATTTGCTCGACGCGTTCGCCATACAGAGAATCGGTGTAGTGTCCTCGTTTGTAACCTTGTATAAGCGGCGTGGTATTTTCGAGGTATAAAGAACATAAATAAAGCTTTTAATAAACTTTACGACCGCACCCGAAGAGAGCCGATCGTGGACTAGTTCACTTCCGCTTAGGAAAGACCATATTGGGACCACGTTTAAGGCGTCATTTTAACATGCCGTCCGCCCAGTCCTTACGCAGTAATATATAAGTCAATGACTGGGGGCCATAATTTTTCAATCCAAATGCAGCACCGCCAAATTAAACGGTAGATTGACAAATCGTTCTATAGTAAGTGGAGTATATTTTTGAACAATAGTCTAAGGACTTAATAGCGTAGTGTTGGTCGTCCACAGCAAAATATGCAAACGACGACGATCGAACGATTTATCACGAGTCAATCCTGAATGAGGTTAGCACAAGAACATGGAGATTGGCACAAGCAAAGAGAGCCCTAGGTTATCCAGCAAATGATGAAGTGAGGCTGTGGATGAAGATGATGATAAAGTAATGCTAGGGTAAATACAGAAATGTGATGGTGATGAAGTAATGGATGGTGGTGTGGTAAAACGGATTCCTTCCATGTGCCCTTTTCCTTCTATTTTAGGGTTCCGTACCACAAGAGGATAAAACGGAACTCTTATAGAATTACTCGTATGTCTGTCTGTCCGACCATTCCTCCTCCCCTATCTCCGAAACTAATAAGCCTAAAATTTAAAAAAAATACAAAAATTAGTTCAACACTTATAGATTACAGGAAAACCTATAAGAAGTCTATGATGCTAAAATAACATGTAAAATCTCTCAATATCTACTACAATGGTACGGAACCCTATATATGCAAGTCCGACTTGCACTTGGCCAGTTTTTTTTAACTATATCTTCTTTAAATTAAGCACAGTACACGTTAATAAACTGATCTAAACATAACGAGACAGTGTAACAGCAGCAAGGCCGATATTAGCGAGGTTTACACAAACGCTTCTAATTGGCGGTCGGTTTACTCGACAAACAGCGAATAAATAATATAAGTGTGCGAGCTTATCGGCTCGGTATTACTTTATGAGCTGTTTAGTTAATTAATGGTTCAACGGTTTTTGTGGGTTGGTTATAAATGTTAGGGTGAAGGTTGTGGGTGAGGTTCAAGGGTAGATTAATTTGAAAGACACAGCTTTGATATTGTGGTTTAGTGATCACAACTACGACTGCGGAGTTTGCAGGCTAGGGTTTGACTTCCAAGTTGGGTTTTATTGAGTTTTGTCGTTTATCATCATCATTTCAGCCATAAGACGTCCACTGCAGGACATAGGCCTCCCTTAGAAGGGGGGGATCTGCCATAATCGCCACGCTTGGCAGGCGGGTTGGCGATCGCATTGTGGATCTCTGATCATCTGCCTAGCCTTTTCCCAACTATGTTAGGATCGGCTTCCAGTCAAACGGGATGCAGCTGAATACCAGTATTTTACATGGAGCGACTGCCTGTCTGACCTCCACAACCCAGTTAATACTAGGTAATACGATACTCTTTGGAAAGAATGGATGTCAGACTTTCAGGTCACTGACTACCTGTAACGACTGCCAAAGATATGGCAGCCGGGACCAACTTACAGCTTAACGTGCTTTCCGATTCACGGAAGAAACTCGGTATGTCGGGCGGTCACCCATCCACAGACCGAACTAGCCAAGCACAGCTTTACCTGAAGATCGACCGGAGTGGCAATAGGGATATTTACTGACTAAAAAATATGATTTCCTACATATGATGAAATATGATCCGTCTGTTAGATTATCGAAAAATATTGGATACGTATTTTTCTTTCTTAAATAAAAAAAAAATTACGAAGATAAAACGGGTCAATGATTTGAGTGGGAGGTTGTGACGTCACTCACTGGTAAAAAGTGTCATACTAATGTCTTAGAATATGACGTCACACAAGTTTTCAAAGCTTTATTGTTTGTTTACGTGAAAAAAGAAAAAATACGTGTCCAATATTTTTTGCAAATCTATCTGACGGACTAATTAGATTTTTTTTGTTAACTACCCTATTCTTATTAAGCCACGAGCTTGAATACTGCACCTAAATCAGTAAATAACAGATACACATGTGTCTCGGTGATAATGTCTCAGCACTGAAATGTGGTTTGACCTAGTTCACGAGATGGCGACACTGTCGGAATTTACTGACCTCTTACTGAGAGTCTCAAGTTGGGGCTAAGTATTAACGTTGGATTTACAATAGTTGCTAGCTTACATACATAACATTACGTCTGTAATCCTCGAAGGGTGAGGCAGAGCTGTAGGTACCTCTTAGTACACTCATATTTCGCCAGTTCTGTTTAAGTCCCATGTAATAGGGGGCGAGGCAATCCTCATCAAACGGGTACTGGACTCCGTGGCTGCTACTGAGAAATTACTGATGAAAAGCCCAATAACACTTTGCTTGACCTGGGAGTTGAACCCATGACCTCATGCACAGCAATCGCGCTTGTGAGCACTAGAGCAACGACGCAGTGTGGTAGTTACAGGCAATTTGACATGGCAGGCCTGCTTTGTAAATTATTTTAATTATCTGTTTTTAACCGATTTCAAAAAAGAGGAGGTTATCAATTCGTCAGCGATATATATTTTTTTTTATGTATGTGTCCCGATTATTCGAAGAAGGCTGGACCGATTCAGATTTTTTTTGTTTTGTGTTTAAGTATTCGCTATAAGACTTCAACTTAAAACAATTCACTTTTGTAATCGAATCTTAATACACATTTAGAATAAAATATGTTTTATTCAAATAACACAATTAGCTGAGTTTCTCATCACATAAATAAGGTAGAAATACTCGTAATACAATAATAATAGGTCGTTACGGCAGTTTGAGGTTTTATTTATTGAATTTATTGTTTTATTACTGTGAAACTCAATGTATTAGATGGTCTGGAATTGAAGCTAAGAATTTTCTACGAAGTAACCTAGCTTTCTAACATTATCAATATTTACTAAGAACATGAGATCAGACAGGTTACGTACATGTAATATCTAGCTTAATCGTATTCTAGTTAAATTCGGAGAATAGCGATCTTAGTGGTATGATAACATTTCGTGGAAAAGGTAATATTAGGTACTAGTATTGTTACTGTTGATAAAACGGCCAAATGTTTTTTTGCTTATAACTCCCGCTCTTGGGCAGAGCGAAAGGGAGTGTCAGACTTCTTCTGACTAAAAACCACCCATGTTCCTTCTTAATCCTTGCGCCGAGGCCGCGGTATCTCTTTCGAACAACCCGCAGCTGGATCATAGTCTACGTCACAGATACTCATCCAGACATCACAAATTACATCACAAATGACTTTTTTTATTTTTAAAACGTCTCACACGCCCCACACTAGGAATTTCTCCTGTATCGTGGGTGCGTTCACAAATATTTAAACTCACTCAAAAACCCAGACCCAAAACAACTATCTGTAGGCCATACAAATATTTGTTCCGTGCGGAGATCGAACTCTCGAAGTCTTGACATGCAGCACTGCTGCTAATCGCTCAGCAGTCGAATCGCTCAGCCACTGCGCCAACCGTGCTGTCGATTTTGTTGGACCGAAACTTCCAGAGCGCTGTCAGCAGGACTGGGGTCATTTCATCAGCACGTTTTAGGGCATAAAAGGTAAGACAGGATCATAGTTTGCTTCGCAGGTTATCCAGACATCACAAATGTCATTATTTCTGGTTCTATTCTTTGTTTTTTAATGAAAAAATTTATCTCATTAATTAATTAATTATTAATTTTATCATTTGTATTGTATGACTGATTTATGTAACAATTAACAGTGTATGTGTACCAAACAATTTGTATTGCATTTCCTGCTCCTATGATTAACGCATGCCGTAGCAGCCTTTAATTATGGCTACACTATAATAAGGAAGAAATTATGAATACCTTAGCATATATTTTTAGTGTATGCTTTGTTGGTTGTCCTAAATAAATAACTTCTCAAGCCTTTAATTTGTACTTTATTTAATACGACTACTTTTTTTCTAAATATTGCATTTTCGACCATTATAAGATAAACATTTTCTCATTTACCTCTCACACAAGAAAAGGTACAACATATTCCAGCTAATCATTTAAACCCCGTTACCCGAACTCCCAATGCCCAAAGCTCCGAACTTCGTAAAGGCGAGCAACAGAATCGATAACGAACAACACGAACGAAGCGATCTAAAATAAATTAACCCTCACTTCCTAAGATATGTAACTTGTGCGTTATTTTTCTTCGAAACTTCTCGAAGCGCAATAAGGGTAACGACTATAGTAACTGGAAACTTGGACAATGATGCCACATTATTTCTTTTGGGGACACTAATTCGGACACTGGACGGAAATGTAGGGTATTAGATTGTCATCAGTCTGAATTTGGGGAAAGTCAGGGGTACTGATTTGATAGCGTATTGAACGAGAATCTGATGACCAAGACACATGACAATCGAAGTAGTTTGTAGCTAAGTCAGTTCAATATATTTTTCAACAGTGAAGAAAAACATCTTGACGAAACCGGTTTATCCTAGAACGAAAAATTCGAAGATATGTCACATCTACTAACCCGCACTGGGGCCGTATTTTTGAATCACTCGAAGTGATTCTTAAATTCATGCACGAAAGCAAAACGTATACGAAATGAATTTCGATTGCTCCAAATTTTACGTATTTTTGAAGTAATAGAAATTAGTGTTGCCCTAAAACTCGAATCTTATAACATTTTTCATTTCACGCAGAAAAATAAAAACCGGAAAGCCATAACTCGTTGATTTTAAAAACCGGTAATGAGTTACGGTGGAACGGAACGTAAATTAAAAAGTTATAATGTCATTGTCTGACGTCTGTCATTGGGATTTCGATATTTTTTTCTCTAGTATTTACATTTTTTTTTCTGTCGCTGATGTAATTCATCAGGATATACTCCTCGAGGCTAACCATCGCGAAAGGCGAAAGAAAACACTGATTTATAGGTTAGATAAAGTCAACGTAACGTATCTGTCAACAAATCTTCACTTGTCAGTGTCATTCTCATTTCTACTGGTAGAATATCGGAAACGAGTGGGTCGGACCACTCGTTGCAAAATTCACGGGTATGAATATTCAAAAATAGCGATTTTAGGGATTCTCATACGAATTCTGCGATTTTGTACACGATTTGGAATTCTATTGATTCAAAAATACGGCCCCTGGGCCTGTTTAGTGGTTTATAACCCATTCCCTCGCAAGGAGAAGCCTGTGTCCCAGCAATGGAAACGTTGTAGGCTGAATATACCTATATTTTTTTAGTTTTCTATATCGTCACAGTTATCATATTTCGTTTAGGCAACGCTCGACTAATATTACTACTGCAATCTAGAGATTATAAGTAAGAAATCAATATATGTTTCATTACTCGACGTTAACTTTATGTATGTACTCGACGTTAACACATTTCTCGGAACAAAAATAATTGTCTCCTTTGTATTTTGGGCAACTTTTGCATTGTCCCTATGGTAGAAAACACAGGATCATAACTTATTATTTAAAACGTTGCCCCACACTAGGAATTTCTCCTATATCGTGGGTGCGTTCACAAACATTTAAACTCACATACACAAACACACCCAGACCCGGAACAACTATCTGTAGGCCATACAAATATTTGTTCCGTGCGGGGATCGAACCCGCGACTCGCAGTGCAGCAGTCCAATCGCTCAGCCACTGCGCCAACCGTGCCCTCTATAATTGGTACCATGCCTCTTTTTTTTTTTTGGAGTGTGGGAAATCATCAAATAACCCCTCCCGCTCCCGGGCAGAGCGAAAGGGAGTGTCAGACTTCTACTGACTAAAAACCACCCATGTTCCTTCTTAGCCCTTGTACCGAGGTCGCGGTATCTCTTTCGAACAACCCGCAGATAGGTAGCATGCCTTACACTTAATTACAGCCTTCTTAAAACCTTAATAACACATTTAACAGTTACTGTTCGACTAATATAGTACGAGTAAGTCTTTCAAATAAAGATATTGTCAGCAAACTCAACGCGCAGTCTCCTAGTTTTCGCATTCTTTGCTAGCTTCCTGGTTCAGCTGAATCGTACATCTGTATCGTTCCTTTATCCCGGGGCGACGAGACTATCTTGAAATGTTTATCTTTTAAAGGGTAGTTTCATACTAACGCTTTTCTTGACCATGACGTAACAGAATGTAAGTAAACCTGTTTATGCTGCACAACTCAATACAGAAACTTTTTAAATAACATTGAAATAAAAAATGTTGCTTAAAAAAAAAATTACGTTATGATCTTCAACGTCGTCTCTGAACGATATGTTATTAAATTCTCTTATAATAGTTAGTTTTACTTAGTGGAGCTCGTGGCTTAATAAGAACTGCCACTCGGGTCGATCTTTAGGTAAAGCTGTGCTTGCCTAGGTTGGTCTGTGGATGGGTGACCGCCCGACATACCGAGCTTCCTCCGTGCCTCGGAAAGCACGTTAAGCTGTTGGTCCCGGCTGCCATATATAGATCTTTGGCAGTCGTTACAGCTAGTCAGTGACCTGAAATTCTGACATCCAGTCTTACCAAAGAGTATCGTATTACCTAGTATTAACTGGGTTGTGGAGGTCAGATAGGCAGTCGCTCCATGGAAAATACTGGTGTTCAGCTGCATCCGGTTAGACTGGAAGCCGACCCCAACATAGTTGGGAAAAGGCTAGGCAGATGATGATGAGTTAGTTTTACTTAGTAATCCATCTTTAAGGAAGTCATGGAATTAATTAATTGAAATATTTTCATCTAGTGTCGTACTTGTCACATAAAATCGGATTCACTAAAATGTAGATAGCTAGGTACTCAAACGCCTTTTAAAAAATAATCCTAATAGGTACCTACCCATTTTCACAAACACTAACAACTACAAGGGTATTGAAAATCCAACAGCATATAGTTAAGCATTCATTTAGATGTAAGTGAGGACGGACCGAACTATTTATTACAACCCACAGATATAGATAGACCTAGATAACGCAAGTATCACGATCAATATGAAAACCAATCGTGCCATTTTTTGACTACCTATTATAACGTCACATGCACTATTTAATGTGGGTAAATCAAATCTATTAAAGACGCCGCCGCGTACGGCGCCCCCTTCGCCCCAACCTTGCACCAGCGCCGACGTCCGACTAGCGCTATACATCGATGCAGACTGAGTGCGAAAGTGGCCACTTACGATTTTTGTACGTAAGCTAGGCACGCAAAGTAGTTGCTATTGCGTTATCTAGGTCTATCTATATCTGTGTTACAACCTAACATGATCATCATTCTCTGCCCTTATCCCAACAGCTTTGGGGTCGGCAGCGTCGTGTCTTCTTCCATACTTCTCTAGCACACGTCGTCTCATAAGACATCTCCCATAATACAACCCGTAACATTATCCAACTGCATTCTAACCTGTCCATTACAACGTCCATCAAAGTCGGCATGTAGCAACAATGTGGATCATGCGAAGAGACCGCGCCGTGCGTCAAAGGATGCCGGCTGAAATTAGGTTTCACTCGGCATCGTTTGATGTTAGGCCGGTGGTACATGAGGCGGAAAAACGAGTTGTTGACCATAGTCTGTCACGGTGTCAACATAGAAAAAGATGCTAGAAACTGTTAAGGTCTAGGAGCCAATCAAAAAAATAAGAATGAATGTGAAATGTCATGATACAGAAGTATTGATACCTACCTACTTCTCCTTCTTTGTGTCAAGGGTAGTATTTAATTTGATTGGCCCAATATATCACCACTTTTACGACATCGTGTGTGGCATGTCAATCTACTGTTTCTCTGATCTTAAAGCAACAACAAATTAAGTTATAACATAATATAATTTGGTAATAATTCAAAGGGAATGAGAGAATAAAATTACACACAAAATAATGTTGTTTCAAGTTCATTATAATTTATCTGGTTTTCTCTATATCGTATTACTCTCGATGTGTCTGCTGTCACAAAGATGATATGTATTATTATGATAGATAATTATGTATGATAGATATATATTCAAATCTATCGAACCACTATCACTACGAGTATCTAAACCGACACTATCACTTAATTCTCCCTGAGCTATCACACTGCTATCACCCATGTAGAACATTTCTCGAGACATCGTCCCCTTCCCGGGATTGCCAATAATCTGACATAGCGCTCTCAACATATTGGTAGTCACATTTAAACGTTCTGTCGCAATCCAGACACGATATTAAGTTTCTACTAATAATCTTAGGCGGTTTACAAGAGGAATGAAAATTTTTGGCAACTTTTGGTCGCAAAATTAAATATTTTGTTTTGGATTCATGTTTTTTTTTATTTTTACTCTACACTACGAACTTCTTTTGTATCGTAGGTGAGTGTTTTTTTTTTCTACCTGTAAGTCAAGTGTTTCAGCTTACGTTTTACAGTACGAAGTATTATTAAAATAAGAGACCAGATTATGCTGGATTTGATACCACTGACGTGCAGCCTGTGCCTTACCACTGTTATTTCACATGAACTGATGATATGTCGTTTATAAGTTTAACCAGTTAGCAAGAAAATTATAATTCATGAAGACTTAAAAAAATCCTTTTGTTTAACATTCTAATGTGGGAATTCTAAAAACCAACAGCGAGAAGCCATAAACTAGCAGCATCTGATTCTTGCAATGTTTGAATCCCCTAAGCTACCATGACAAAATAGCCCAACAAAATCGCAATCGCACTCGTGTAGCCGTCCTACACTCGATCCGTACAGTAATCGAATGCCTCAGGTCTTTGATAGCAGCCGTTTGGGGTCCCATTGTATGGCCAATAGATCGCTGGCAATTCCGCGTCTAACAGAGCCGGTGAACGTTCCCTGTCTTTATAACAACCTCCTTCCCCGTAAACTTACCTTTGTTGGACGGTTTTATTTAAGTATCTGTATTGAATTTTTCTGTATTGTATGTGTTGTGAGTAAGTCTGAGCGAAAATTATGGTGTTGTATCTGAAGTTACAGTTTTGACGATGGTGTAAGGTCTGCAACTTGCTAGTTTCTGGTGTTTTTCTATCGGTATAAATAAGTTCTATTAACGACATTGATATAAAAACTAAAATACGGTCGTCCGAACATTTGCTCGACGCGTTCGCCATACAGAGAATCGGTGTAGTCTGCTCGTTAACGTAACCTTGTATAAGCGGCGTGGTATTTTCGAGGTATAAAGAACATAAATAAAGCTTTTAATAAAATTTACGACCGCACCCGAAGAGAGCCGATCGTGGACTAGTTCACTTCGGCTTAGGAAAGACCGTTTTAGGACCAAGTTCGAGGCGTCATTGCATATTACGCAGTAATATATAAGTCAATGAATAACGAGTACGATATAGCAAATTTATGTGACCAAATTTTTCTTCTCCGCTTTTACGGCAATGTAATTCTACGGTAAATATCGTGAGGCAGGTTTTGAATATGAATGTGGATGGGTATAAGAGTAGAGGAAGACCAAACAAACGATGGATGAACTGTGTTAAGAATGATATGGTAAGAAAGGAGGTGTCACATGAGATGACGAGAAGTATTTTTTGCCCCACACTAGGAATTTCTCCTGTATCGTGGGTGCGTTTACAAACATTCAAAGTCACATACACACCCACCACCGGCCAGTATGGAAGAGGAAGACATGCTGCGCCGACCCCAAATGAATTGGGTTAAGGGCAAGTGAATGATGTAATTCTTTGGTCCGTGGGTGACAAAGTGCAATATTTCCTTTTACGTTTGCCTTGTTGGTGTGGTGGTCGCAAGTTCAACTGCTGAGTATGAGGTCCTGAGTTTGATTCACAGTCGGGTCAATGGTTACCTATTGGGTTTTTACTGTATATATATCTATATACTCAATAGCAGCCACGGAGACATTTGGGTGTGTGTACTGCTAGGAACAGCTCTGCCTCACATTCAATTATTACATAATTATTTTATGTCAAAATGTTTTGTTTAGTGTTTTTGGGCATATTAATCACAGTAAACCCCCGATAAATCTATATAACCAAAGTAATGACAAAAATATACAAAAACTTCAAACACAGGAAAAACTGAATGAGCCCTTGTATGCTTATATGTGCCTACAGAAATAGCTCTCTTAGAACCAGTCCAAACGTTCGTACAAGTGTGCACAAACAGATCGTAATAGAATTCCTGTTTGTTCACGTTTGCCCTCAGTTTCCTCCAATTAACTACTTCTAGGTACGGCTTCCACAATGTCGATATTCTCAGAATATGCAACGTTTACGTTCATGTTACATTAGGTATATTACAGACATGAATCAATAAATGATGATTAAATTTACGAATCAGAAACAATGTTGTTTCCGAAAACAATACCTACTTTAAATACTAGTACGAAAACATTTTTTGGAAGTATATACCGAACAAAAGAAAAAAGATGCGAATCGGTAAACAACCTAAAAACAGTATATACAGTAGAACATAGAACCTCCTTCATTCTTGAAGTCGTTTAAAAATAATTATAAAGCTCCTTTTCATCCTCAGGTAGGTAATTAAAACATGTAGTTCCGAAAAAAATATCATTTCAACCACATAACCTCTCTTTGAAAACTACAGCCATCAAAACATACAGTGAAAACACGCGAAACTTCAATCAAGAACGCTCGAAAGGACAGCGATCTATATTTCCTCCCGGCTTCAGATCTGCTCAGAAATATTCACTAATATTACCATAATCTGGTAGTCTAGTGATAAAATATGCTAGTGGCCTCCGCGCATTCGTTATTTATGGCATTAATGCATTCAACAAGATAAAACACGGCTGCTACATATTTATGATCTAATAAGAAAGTAATCTAATGGAGATCTTGGTTCGTAGTTTAGGTAAAAAAGAGTCTGTGAGAAAGCAATTTGTTTTTATTGTAACCATTTTTTTAAGAAATATTCAGATGAATAATAATGTAATGGCAATTTGAAGCTAAGAAAATAAACGTCATATAAGTGTAAGTAAAAACTGTGGCGGAGAGTGTCGACTCTCCTGATTATTAAAAGTTTTGTGAGAAGGACAATCACTGAACATTAGTTTAGGGATGTTCTTTTCACAATACTAAATATTTAGTCAGCGTTCTTCGTTATTTTTCAACTACTTACACTAGATAATATAAATTATTTTATTGTTTACTAACACGTTGTCTGCAAAATAAAGGTTATAATTATTATAAAGTAAAAAAGAACCTATCAAAAACGGTGAAGGAAAACATCGTGAGGAAACGCCGTTTTAGAACCAAAATTTGAAGACTTGTGACATCTACCAATCCGCACCGGGCACGCGTGATAGATTATAGCCCATTCCCTCTCAACGAGTGGAGGCCTGTGTCCCAGCAGTGGGTACATTCATAGGCTGTTGATGATGATGATGATGAAAAAAAAACGTAGTAGTAATATAACTGTAAAAGGACCCATGTAAATACAGTCAAACTCAAAGCATTTATTTCAATTAAACCATTACAGGTACTTTTGAATGTCAGAAGAACAATTCATAAAACTTAACTACGAGCGCAATACGTCATCCCGAAAGCCACCACGCCGAACCACACGCCGCCGAATGCCCGCAACACCGAACACTGCGAGCACGAAAGCACGCAGCGACGCACACCGCAACAACGAATGCACGAGACTCCAAATCACGGAACAACGAATGCACGCCGCAACGCGCAACCCGCGACAATATGTAATACACAATTAGCGATGCCTGCAGTAGTAACAATGTGTAATACACACTTAGCGATACCTGCAAGCAATTTTCGTCTACTGTATTAATTTTATTTTCTGGTTACTTAACAAAACTAATATTCAGGAACCCAAATTATCATAAAGTAGATTATAAATGTCAAAATGACAATCGTTTTTTGTCATTGATGGTTCTAGTAATTCTGCTAAAAAGTCAAGCGTATTTAGTAAACTCAATGATGAAACTCAGCGATAAATTGGTTGCTAAAATAATTAAGTTATATGAATAGTAAATTATAGTAAGTTATGAGGTTTATTGAAAAGAGGGGTAAGAAAGGCGGCAAGATGGGCAGACGACATAGTTGCAATCGGGGGCAAAACCTGGATGAGGATTGCACAGGACCGTGGAGATTGGCACAAGAAAAGAGAGGCCTATACCCAGCAGTGGGTGAGTTCGGGCTGTGGATGATGATGATGATATGAGGTTTATGCATCCAGTCAGACTAAAAGCCGACCCGAACACAGTTAGGGAAAGTCTAGAAGGTAGATGACTAGCATCATAATCCGTTACACCACTCACTCCTATCGATTGCAGCTGCATAATGCTTTCTTAATACAAATTCCATTTACAAAGCGTGTCCGGCACTGTACGCACGGACCGCTTACTATGGAACTGACCGCTTTGCTAGAACCACAATAATCCTATAAAGCTGCTTTATCATGACATGAGAGATTTAATTTTGATTCCTGGACTCCGAGTTTAATTCATGAATTAACTTAAACAGAATAACCTTCTAACTCAATATTTTAATCCAAGTTTCAACCTTCAGAAAACGGTAACTAATTTGAAAAGTTGAAAGTTTTCTCTAAAAGAGAGAATATTTTATAAAGAGGCGCTATTTTAGGGATGTTCCTAAATATTTGTTTGGGATTCTTTGTAAGGTCTGAAACAGATTTAAATCATGAAATAAAGTAAGGCTGTAAAGAATGTAGACCCAAGAAAATGAGTGCTTAAGTCAGTTTTCTGAGAAAAGATACTTATAAGATTAAATAAGTACCTACTTTTTCGGGTTACCTGCTAGCTCGGCGGCTAGACGGCTAGATAGATAACCTACGTCGCAGAGGCACCTGCGCGGGAAACATATTAGTGTAGTTTTTTATCCGACGGGTGTATTTGTTTGTCCTTCTGAGCCAACTCAGTCGTCGGTTAGCCCTTTCACAGGATAGCTGTTTCCATGCTGTAATTTCTATAGTTTTGTTTATAGTGGAGTGCCGTAAGATTTATACCTCGGAATCCAGGGCCGGTCAATGAATCTTCATAAAAACTTTTGGACTGCATTTGTAAAAGCCCAAATAAAGAAGTTAAAAAAAAAAATTTGCGCGCTCTTCTTTTTTTTTTTTTATTCGGCAATTTACTGAAAAATTAGAGGGACAAGCTAAATAAAATGTTTAGAGCTACTAAATAATATTTTCACCGTGACTTTAATGTTAATTAATTAATATTTCGCAAAAAAGAACGAATTACAGCAAAAAAAAAAATTAAAACGTATCTATCTAATACCTTTAGAGGAGCAATTTTTGTAATATAGTATAATCTGAATCTCGGTTACGGCTTCAACGATTTTCATGAAATTTAGTATGCAGGGGGTTATGGGGGCGATAAATAGGTCAAGCTAGGTTTCATTTAAAAAAAAACACGATTTACCAAAACAACCAAGCAAATTTCGGTCATCCAGGTACTATTCATTATAATAACATTATTGTTAATTACTGTCGTTGTCATCGTTGAGTTGGATTGTTGGTGAAGGATAAGTACGAGTACCTACTGCTGTCACAAAAGCATTCTAAATTTTAAAAAATCCTGTGGATGCCTTGAGTTTAAGGCCTCCTGCCAGAGTCATATCCTACTAATATTATAATTGTGAAAGTTTGTGAGGATGGATTGATGGTTGTTCCCCTTTTCACGCAAAAACTACTGAACGGATTTGGAGGTTAAATATCGCAAATAGATAGATGGTTTACAACCTGGATTAAAACATATGACACAATTTTATCTCGGTAGTATGATCCCGTGGGGCAATTATCAAGCTAGTAACTGATATACCATAAATGACTAATCGCTAAGGAAAGCTGCTGTGGGGTACGGACCTCACTGAGGAGGACGTTTAGAACGTCACTGAGGGGGGGCAACAAAGGGACAGGCTGAATCTGAGAGATATTAGGTATTTAGGGTCTGGTTTAATACTACTGTCTCTGTCGGGATATTTGTATTCCTTATTTCTAAGTGTACTGGTTTCCCTACTAATTTGAGGTTCATACCCCACAGGAGGTGCCCTTAGTGATTAGTCACTTAAGTACCTATATCAGTTACTAGCTGATGGCTGCGGCTTCTCCCGCGTGGAGTTCGATAAACCATCTATACGTTATCCAAATCCGTTCAGTAGTTTTTGCGTGAACGAGTAACAAACATCAATCGATCCTCACACACTTTCACACGTATAATATAAGTAAGATATGCCTCTGGCAGGAGGCCTTAAACTCAAGGCATCCACAGGATTTTTTTAAATTTAGAATGCTTTTGTGACAGCTGTAGGTACTAATCCTTCACCAACAATCCACATCAACGATGACGACGACAGTAATTAACAATGTTATTTTAGTGTATAGTACCGTACCTGGATGACCGAAATTTGCTTGGTTGTTTTGGTAAATGGTGTTTTTTTTAATGAAATCTAGCTTGACCTATTTATCGCCCCCAAAACCCCCAGCATACTAAATTTCATGAAAATCGTTGAAGCCGTAACCGAGATTCAAATTATACTATACTAGCTGTTGCCAGCGGCTTCGCCCGCTACAACTCGAAAATTATCCCACGGGAAAATAAAATCGGGATAAAAACTATCCTATGTGTTAATCCAGATTATAAACTACATGTGTACCCAATTTTATCTAAATCCATTCAGTAGTATTTGCGTGAAAGAGTAACAAACATCCACACATCCATTCTCACAAACTTTCACATTTATAATATTAGTAGGATTACAAGAATTGCTCTTATAAAGGTATTAGACAGATACGTTTTATTTTTTTTTTGCTGTAAGTCGTTCTTTTTTGCGAAATATTAATAAATTAACATTAAAGTCACAGTGAAAATATTATTTAGTAGCTCTAAACATTTTTTTTCCCTTGTCCTTATCTTTTCAGTAAATTGCCGAATTAAAAAAAAGGTCCGAGGTTTTACATTATTTATGCCTTACGGCACTCCACTATTATATGACGAGTTTCGCGAAGCGTATGGTTATCTTTTGTGAAACTTTTAAGAATTAATTAATTTGAAATATTTTTTTTTGATGACAGATTTTTTTTTATACTTATTACATATATTGTAGTCTTATTAGCTTGTAAGAAATAACTCAATGTTTTTAGATGATTATAAGTGTTTTTGTTCCTGAAGCATAAGGCTGTTGATTTATGTTAGAGGTCTACTCATTTGGTTTAAAATTATTTTAAATAAACAAATTAAATAAAAATGTATTTAAAATTGATAGATTATATTTATACCTTTTAACACAATAACATAAATATTTTTTATTAAATCAACTAAAAACACGTATTATAAAAGGGTGCGCCTCTGAAGCGTATGGTTATCTTTAACGTATGCCGTGGTATGGTTATCTTTCTAGGGTTAAGCATTTCAGAACTGAGCTTTAATTGTATAAATATTGTCATTATACTGAAATGAAGAAAACAAGAGTTGGCAAGTAAGCTTGGTTTGTGTACCTACTTAATAAAATCTGCGCAAAACTTTGTGACCATTCGGGCAGTACCAGGACTGATGTGCCGCGTCGTGTTAGTGACGTAGCACAACCAGTTTATAATGTTGGCAACATTATAAACTGGTTGTGCTGCTGGGACACAGAACGCTATATAAGAGGGAATGGCCTATCTACCAAGCGCCAAGCTGTTTGGTTTTAAGACATGCTGTTTTCCTCGCAACGTTTTTTTCACCGTTTTAGAGCAGTACGGATGGAATAAATTACACGAAATGATAAACCTACATTAATTCTAACGCACGTCCTAGAATTTCGATATTCTTAGAAACATTAATTATATTCCGAAAAATATGCGATATAACAAAAGTTAGACAAAAAAGTCGAAAAAAAAAACAGCGACATACCGTCCTCGGG
Source organism: Diarsia brunnea (assembly GCA_949774965.1). Classification (NCBI taxonomy): domain Eukaryota; kingdom Metazoa; phylum Arthropoda; class Insecta; order Lepidoptera; family Noctuidae; genus Diarsia; species Diarsia brunnea. The sequence continues at coordinate 21,831,008 of OX458998.1, forward strand.
GACTATTTGTTACAATTACTGGCATCTTGTGCCGTAAGACAAACTACTTAATTAGCCTAAGTACACTCCGCACAATTACCTAACTACGTTACATAATGAGAGTACTAGGCACACAGATTTTTATAGGAGCCAACGTTTTGTGGGGCGTTGTTTAGCTCGATCGATCGAATGCTTTGTTCTATCTTCATACGTTTCTACTAAGAACCGATGACGTATGACGATAAGGTTTAGTTTAGTCTAACACTTTTCATTTTCATAATCATCAACAATGTTCATTGCGTTACTAACGTTGCTGAGCAGAAAAAAAATATAACCCATGTAGCAACAGATTAGAAACATGGCAAAACATATCCCCGAAGGGTTAGGCAGAGGTGTAGCTAATAGTACACCCATATTTCGACAGTTATGTTAAAGTCCCATGTAAGGAGTTAAGCCTATTGTCATCAACCGGGACTTGCTGGACCCGGGAATCGAACCCAAAACCTCATGGTCAGGAATCGTACTTGTGACCACAGAGGCAAGAGACAGACTAAGAATTCGCCCACAATTTTCTTGTTTATTGCGTTTTAAAGTGTCTTGTCTCTTTTCTTCTCTCTACCATTATTGAAAACATATAATTATTCCTTCACAAGTTCCTATATAAAATCAGCCAACAATGACCTACACTCCTAAACACTACCACCATGTAAACAGCAGGGCTATTGCGTACCCATCGGGGCTGCGAGCTGTCCCGTCGGGGCTGCGGGCTGTTCGCAAGAGATACCGCGGCCTCGACATGAAGGCCTAAGAAGGAACATGGGTGGTTCTTAGTCAGTAGAAGTCTGACACTCCCTTTCACTCTGCCCAAGAGCGGGAGGGATTATTTGATGATTTTCCACCCGGAAAAAAAAAGAAAGGGCTATTGCGTATCTTTTTAAATGTCAGTGGATACCATAGTGTCCATCAATTAACTGTCAAATGGTTCCATTTTGTACCAAACCATAACTGTTTGACAGTTATTCGATGGGCACTATGATATCCACTGACATCTAAAAAGATACGTAATAGCCCTGCAGGTCTGCAATCCCGCTAACCACACAATGAATACACGTCACAGATCCGTTCCCTTGGATCATACGCTCCATTTCGCACGTCTGCCCAATCATATGACAAATCGGACGTGAATGGCCGCCGAGGCAGACGGTTCTTAGATGTCATCTAATTTGGGGAGGTGACTTTGATAAGTTTTGTCGGTCGCTGTTAGGATTTCGTGAGGAGAAAAGTATGAATGTCGGTGTTTGTTCTATTATATACAAGGAGCGGTCTGATAGGTACAAAGTGGTACCTACAAGTATACAGGTAGAGTTTTTTATAATTCTAGTACACTGAAAATATTGATTGCAATTTTGTTTTATAAAGTGTTTCGCATGAAGCACCGTGAAGTTTCGTTTGGCATCAGTCTCTAAATGTATCTGTATAATCTTAAAAGTAAATGCAAGTTAGCTGGCTGTGTACTTATTATCTTGTTCGACTGTACAAATGGGCAAGCTAGTCCCTTGTTGTTATGTGTCAATCATTTGTCATTAAAGGGGCTACTATTTTCCGTCGGGGCAACGGGTTGTTCGCAAGAGATACCGCGGCCTCGACAAAAAGGGCTAAGAAGGAACATGGGTGGATTTTAATCAGTAGAAGTCTGACACTCCCTTTCGCTCTGCCCAAGAGCGGGAGAGGTTATTTGATGATTTCCCAACCCCCAAAAAAAAGGAAATAATTTATTATGTCACTAGCGACCGTCCTGGCACGCACGGGTGCAATGTAGGTGCGGGCAAACTTACTACATATTATTAACCTTTTTTTTTTTTTTTTGGGGGGTGGGAAATCATCAAATAACCCCTCCCGCTCTTGGGCAGAGCGAAAGGGAGTGTCAGACTTCTACTGACTAAAAACCACCCATGTTCCTTCTTCGCCCTTCATGTCGAGGCCTCGGTATCCCTTGCGGACAACCCGCAGCCTCGACAGGCGTCAGCCCTTGCGGGCCCCTTCCATGTTGCTGACATCTCTTTGAGGCGCGCGTGGAACACGAACGCGCCGTCGACACGGCCTGTCGTCGTCATAAGACGGACGGACGGCGAGCTTACCCATCACTCACCGTCCACAGGCCCGCGTCTACGGTGGCCGGAAGCCATCACGTGGCCCCCGACGCCCGGAGCGCCTCCCGCGGCGGCTGGGACGAGAGGTTCTCTCCCTCTCACGTTCCGCCACCTCCTTCGCTAGCATCACTGCTTCGCAGAAGGAGGCGACGGCGTCCCATTCCTCCTCGCCCCGGACCATGGCTTGCACCAGGGCCGGACGCGAGAGGTCGCCGCCGCCGATCGCCGCTACGAGAACACGGCGGGACTCCGCCCAAGCGGGACACACCTCCACAGAGTGCTCCACCGTGTCCTACGGCCGATCCTCGCAATGGTGGCATCCGGGCATTTCCTCCCGCCTGATTCGGTGCAGGTACCTCCCGAAACAACCGTGTCCGGTGAGTACCTGCGTCAGACGGAAGGCGAGGGCGCCGTGGCGCCTCTCCAGCCACTCCTCAAAGAGGGGACTTACCGCCACTATCGTGGCGTGCCCTACATATTATTAACCTTCTTCTTGAATCGCTAAAACTTTCAGTGGAAACTGCATTAAAATCCATTGCGTAGTTTAAAATCTAAGCGTACAAACAGCAAGAGCGACTTTTGTTTTGTATTATTCTATCTAAATCATTATCACTACATATTATAATATAAAACAAAGTTCTCTACCGTGTCTGTCTGTTCGCGCTAAACCCAAAAACTCCTGTACCAATTTTCATGCTGTTTTCAGCAATGGATAGAGTGGTTCTCGAGAAAGATTTTATTATAAAATTTGTCGAGTTTTTGACATCCATGCGGGCGAAGATCAGCTAGTTTAAATAAAGATAAAGCTAACAGGATTTTGTACAAACCGGGGATCTAATCCACATAAATGTCACACAGAGCAATCGACAATGATTATAAATTATTTCAACAAATGAAAATCCCAAAAACATATTATAATTATAAAACATTTTTCATTGCATCTACACTTTAACAACCTATTAGCAACACATTCAAATAATCACCAAATTACTGTTGATAAACAGAATAGAATAATTTCAAACTGACACACATCGCATCGGTTAGTATTTGTGCATCGCACGATTAATAATACGGTGTTCACGCATCAATTATGTTGACGGCAATCTATTCTAGTGTGTAATGTGTAAATGACCGACAATTGTGTTTGTTACCCTACGTTTTGCTGTTACTGCTAAATTGGATGTTCACGTGACTAAATTGTGTTGGAATGGCCTTATTATTTGCAGGAATAGTCACTGTACATAGATAGATACATTAAGTATTACTTACTATACAATATTCTATGAAACATTGGTGACTTTTCACTGGACCCGATTTTTCTAGATATCCTCATAAATGCTTTGTAGGACGGTGCATGCTTCCTTCAACAATGTTGAAATATTTTAAAGACAGTCGTCATTGTTACGAACAAACTGTTACTTCTTACGAATCCGTTGTATACTTTAGAGTACACAGACATGGATTCTGAAGTGATTATTATAACCGTATAGAAAAATTGATTCCGAATGTGCTGGTATAATATATATTGAACATAAATATACATACGCACAGAAATCTTGATACTTTTGTATGTTGTCACCACGTCAGTAAAAAGCACCCGTGCGAAACTCGTCTGTTACCAGATTAAATATAAAAGTAATACAAGAATCACTCAACAAATCACATTAAATTACTTTCTTTGGTCCAACACAAGTAATAAATGACACAAACTTGGTACAAAGCCTCAATTTTTTAAGTCCAACCAAGTTTCGACGACATATTTCATTTGAATATCTGATTTGAAATGTTTACAAACTTCTGAGACTCGATAATGTTTTTAATGTGTGTGTTCTTTCTTTTTGTTTTGATGTTTCAGTTGAATTTTATGGATTCCAAACACTTACTTTTTATTTGTTTGACGAAAACATAAATAGTTGTTTTGAAGTACTTAAAGTTGAACACAATTCCATTGAGGATTTTTAAACTGAAATATTTTCGGTGGTATTCCTATTGATATTTTTTATTTATATGGAACGTGGAACGTGTTCATAAATATCTGTCATTCACGATCTGCCCTTTAAGTGCCCTTTTGTTGTCTCTTGTCATGCTAAAGGAAAGAAAGTAAGGAAATGATATGACGGATTATGCTGGCGATTAATGAAATGTCGGCGAAAGGTAGATACCGTCTCTTTTGAAGTTCTGCTGACACTATATTCAAAACAGATTTAGAATAGGAAACAACACCCGTTTTCTTAGAGTCCGTCGCTTCACTTTATGTTTTATGATCCTAAAGAATAACCTAGGGCCAACAGACCATGTATTATCATTAACATTGGCAAATAGTTTACTATAGGCCCTTAAGTTATTTTAGAAGCAAATTCGCCTTCAACTAAAAGCTAAAGCGTTCAAGATGTTTGTCTTACGCGAGAAAGCTTTTCACACGTTTCGAACCCGATATTCTAACACGAGCAACTCGCCTTCAATATTCAGAAAAGATCTTCCGATTCACTTCATGTGGAACAAGGGTTCAAATGCGACGTTCAAAGATGACAATTCGGAATTTGCACAAACTCCAAAAATTTTCCGGAGTCAAGAATTTTCGCGCGGCCTTTTAAAAGTGTGAGTGGATTTTTCAACGTTACGACATGCATTGGTGGCTTGAGACTCATAAAATGCATATCGTATAAGTGAAAGTCGATGGTGTGCGAAATTCTTTGAGATTTTATACAGGAACCGATACAGGCGGGAGGCGGGTAGACGAGTTCGCATATTTATGAGATGTTTGCTCTGTTCAGATTATGTAGCAGATCGCTTCGGTCACTTGACGTCAAATATTCAGGGTCCGTGCCGTGCTGTGGCGGAGGTGACGGGTATATCAAGAGGAAGGATCTCGTGATATGCTGCAGTGAATTATTTCAGCCAAAAGTTTCGTTGAAACAAATATGTGTGGTGTCTTCGGGTTTTCTGGAACAGAATGAATAATATAATATAAATTCAACCGCATTCTTTAAATCTTCTTCTTTTATCTTGTGTTTCCACAAACCTGTCGAAGCAAACGCTACCTATTCAAAGAAAACTTTGTTTTTTTGCTATTAAAACAGGACTTTAATCGACTCTTGAAAAATATCTGAACCTGAAGGCAAAACGCCTGCATTGAAAACACACAACATACGTATATTATAAACACACAAACTATAGACAGCATATAAGATTCCTGACAAACTTATACAGGTGCGCATACACGGGCAACGAACATTGCGTAACTCTTGACTATCATTATAATATGATAGTTATGATACTAGTATTTAGTATATGCTTTCACGACACGGTCCTTCTTCTTTATTGTTACTGACTAACCGGGTCCACATAATGTGGACCGATGACCTGGTGAAGTTCACGTGCCTGACCGTAGAAAAACCCATCGGTCTTACCCACGGGCAAGTGTTGCCAGCAACCATTCCCAAAAAAGTGGCCCGCGAAACCAAAACTTAAGGCGAAACAATACAATGAAATTAACACTCGCAAAAGTTTCGGCGGAACAAATTCAGGTCGTGGAAGTAAGTTTTATCTAGTGTAAACTGGCAAGATTAAGTTTCTGTAGAACTTTGAATGGGATTGTATGAGATCGTTCCAATTCCTGCTCGGATATTAGGTGTGTTGACTCTTCGCTATTGTTGGGCAAGGGAGTTTGGCAATTAATGGCTTAGTGCGTGAATGTGTTAGGGTCCTAATTTCAATGTCAGTAGGTGAATGTTATGTTAATTTATGTCTACTTGAATGTTATTAAAGTATCAGTTAGAAAGCTGTTGTTTGTTGCTAAGAAAGTACATGGGTGGTTTATAGTCAGTAGAAGTCTGACACTTCCAACTGCTCTGCCAAGAGAGGGAGGAATCATTTAATGAGTACCCAAACTACAAAAAAAAATGTACCAATATATGCATTAACTGTATAATTAATTAAAATCTCTTTTTTCTGCTCTCGTATCAGTGAGAACTACATATTATTATATAATATAAACTCATGCCATGACATATATTTTTAACGATTTTGGTAAGTTGATAGTGAGACACCTTTTTTTTTTTAGGGGGTGGGAAATCATCAAATAACCCCTCCCGCTCTTGGGCAGAGCGAAAGAGAGTGTCTGACTTCTACTGACTAAAAACCACCCATGTACCTTCTTAGCCCTTTATATGGAGGCCGCGGTATATCTTGCGAACAACCCGCAGCCCCGACGACGTGCGTCGGCTCTTGCGGTCCCCTTCCGTGTTGCTGACATCTCTTTGAGGCGCGCGTGGAACACGAACGCGCCGTCGACACGGCCTGTCATCGTCATAAGACGGACGGACGGCGAGGTAGCCCATCACTCACCGTCCACAGGCCCGTCTACGGTGGCCGGAAGCCAACACGTGGCCCCCGACGCCCGGAGCGCCTCCCGCGGCGGCTGGGACGAGAGGTTCTTTACCTCTCACGTTCCGCCACCTCCTTCGCTAACATCACTGCTTCGCAGAAGGAGGCGAAGGCGTCCCATTCCTCCTCGCCCCGGAATAGTGCGACACCTTATTAAGGGTTTTTTTTTTATTATTGACCTAAATCCCGTCCTGAGGAAGGAGATCTATTAAGTCGACCATGGAACGAGCTAACCCAAAAATGGGTAAATCAAACACATTAACTTAAAGATCACCATTCGCAAAAGACCCCATCTTAGGACTACAAGAAACTTTATTCGTACTAAAAACAGACCTCCTAAACACATTGAATTACCCATCTTGCACGTACTCCTAACTACAATGAAACAGTTATCAAGTCCGTCGTGCAACAAAGTTGTTTCCACGTTTACATAGTGCCGATGCAAACGCTATTGCTAAGCCGTTGCAAGGCACGCTGCCGCGCTAGTCCACAAACACGATTCTGTACTTATACAGTAACTGCTATGGGATTGACTAAGATAGTGTATTGAACGTGTTCTTTGTTAGCGGGTCAATATATTGAGATACCGCGACCTCGGCGCAAGGGCTAAGAAGGAACATGGGTGATTTTTAGTAAGTAGAAGTCTGACACTCCCTTTCGCTCTGCCCAAGAGCGGGAGGGGTTTTTTGATGATTTCCCACCCCCAAAAAAGGGTCAATAGATTACTTAAAAGGCTTGTTCACTTTTGTTTTGTAAATCGTGGATAAGTTTCATAATATTGATTCACTCTTAGTTTTCTTTATCGTGTGGTAGCATACTTACTTATACTATTGGTGTCATTGTATTTATGCCGCGCCAATGAGCCTCTATCTTTTTAACCGACTTCCAAAAAGGAGAAGGTTCTCAATTCGTCTGTTTTTTTTTTGTTTGTATGTTTGTTACATAACATTTAACAACGTAAAGTAAATTAATATTTAGTCTGAGTTTGAACTACATCTCGTAACCTCCAGCCACTACCTCTGAATATTAATATAACTTGAATTAAATTGAAGCAATATGAAAGGCACAGATTCAGGAGGTATTTTTAACAAAAACTTGGATTGGTGTGCACGATGACCAATTGAGCTATAAAAACCATGTTAATCTGATCTCTCATTGTCAGTACAATAAGATCAAGGTCAAGATCAGGTTATACTGGTTATTTATAGTAGTGTGTCACCGTGTATTTATCTACAGCAGTAATACGTAAGTCCTATGTTTAGAACTTGCTATATAGCCCGTTTTCAATGTGAGCAACAGAGAGCTATTTTTGAAACGTAATAATTTCAACTCTCGACGCTATATCGAGCGGTCTTAGTACGATATTTACTTGGGTGCCACTCAGTGCTACTAAAAATGAACACTTTACAATGTTAATTGATTAAATAGACGTTTACATAGGATTAATTTAAAAAAAGGACTGAATTTATGTATAATAAACGAACTAACCAAATATAAGGCCACTAAATAAACAGAGGCAATTTAAATTTTAATCGTATTTGTAAATCATTTTCACTTGAAAACCTTTTATCAATAATGCTTCATTTAAATCAATTTACGAGAATAAAGCCGTTTGAAGTCTTAAGTGATAGCGAAATCAAAATCTAAATATTCATTACTAACTGAGTGGGCATCACAAACCGATTTTATAATTCGTATTTTATAAAGTTTAATATAACACATTGTAGCAGATTAAAATTAAAGTAAATTACAAAATGTTACTTTGAAATTTTCAATTATAATATTTTCATTTCTACGAATTCCTTCACACCCCTTTGTAACGATTTAATCGTAAATATTTACTTACTAGCTGTTGCCAGCGGCTTCGCCCGCTACAACTCGAAAATTATCCCACGGGAAGATAAAATCGGGATAAAAACTATCCTATGTGTTAATCCAGGTTATAAACTATCTGTGTACCAAATTTTATCCAAATCCGTTCAGTAGTTTTTGCGTGAAAGAGTAACAAACATCCACACATCCATTCTCACAAACTTTCACATTTATAATATTAGTAGGATAGATTTTCTCAGACGATACCACCCCTGTATAGAGGGTTAGAGAGGGTCATCATTTTCACTACTCTCTTAGCAACCAAGCTTTTGGAGCCATAATAATTGGAAAGTACCAACCGTGATTTATTTAAGCTTCTATCTCCAAAGAGATAAAGATTGAAACGAACAAAAGAATAAAATAACAAAATCCATTCGCACAGACTCCGATCGAACCAAAACTTTTCTTTCAAAACATTATTTCAATCTTAAATCCAACTTTGACGGCGCTTCTAAAATGTTTCTACTGACATTTATCGTGGCAAAAGAGACGTTTAAAATTGTCCAATTTTTGGGGTCCCGTACCTTTTTTTGGGGGGGGGGAGGTTTGAAAAATCATCAAATAACCCCTCCCGCTCTGGGCACAGCGGAAGGGAGTGTCAGACTTCTACTAACTAAAAACACCCTCCTAAGCCCTTGTGCCGAGGCCGCGGTATCTCTCGAATAACCCGCAGCCCGACGGGGGGGGGTTCCGTACCTCAAAAGGCAAAAACTGAACCTTTATAGGATCAGTTTGTTGTCCGTCTGTCTCTCAAGGCCCTTTATCTCGGGAACGCGTGGAGGTATTGGGTTGAAATTAAAACTATATACTTAAGTATACAGTTCCTAGTAACTACGAAAAAATCAAACTTAAAAAATAACATAAAAAAAAGAAACGGTCGTTTATACCGCAAAAATACGTTTATTTCGACACTTTCAAGGGAATAAAAATATATAGCACACCGTTGACTTAAAATCGTGAAATTTGGTGGTCAATTAATTATGTAGATTCATCATCAGCCTATAATGTTCCCACTGCAGGGACTCAGGCCTCCTCTCTAGGAGAGGGATGGGCTATAATCCCCCACGCGGGCCCAGTGCGGGTTGGTAGATGTCACATGTCTTCAAATTTTTTGGTTCTATGTCATGCCAGTATTCTCACGATGTTTTCCTTCACCGTTTTGAGAGCAGTGGTGTTGAAATAAATTACACAATGTAATGCGCTCGACTGGGTTCGAACCACTCACTGTGCGTAAGTCGGGGCCGCCACCACTAGGCCACCACTGCTCTTCGTGTTATGTAGATTAATAACAGAATATCGACAAGTTTGTACGGAACCCTCGGTACGGGAGTCCAACTCGCACTCGGCCGGTTTTTTTCAACTTCATGTGGGTTTCTCGTTGACGGCACTCGGCTCTCATTAAGTCTTTCAACATTTAAAGTTGGACGTTCACATGACATCTTATTTGCTTTTCGTAAAAAAATCGCGTGTGTATGAATAATATTTGAATTTGAAATTTTTTTCAAAGTTTAGTTTGTATTTGTTCTCAGTTTGTTAAGCTAATGGATTTAGATACTGGTGGTGGATGAACAGGCGACGTGTAAATGTCATGGCGTTCGGTTTGACGTCTAGAACGTTATTTTCGCGCAGGGCCCAGTAAGTCGTAGGTTCGAACCCAGGCAGCAACATACTAATACTTAGTGTACAATTGGTGTCCTGAAATACAGACCTCACAGTCTTGCGTTGGCACCAGTCTCCCACAGTATAATTATTTTTGTTCCGTACTTTTTATTGATACCTGTACCTACCAATATTGTGGTGAGAAATAAATCATTATTATTATTACTAATTTTTCATTACAACTGCTGTCAAAGCGGGGAAGGGAAATATCGAGAGGAAATCGGCATGACTTACAATAAATAAATCGAAGAAATGTGTGACGTCTACTAACACGCATTGGGCCCGCGTGGTGATAGCCCATACCTTCTCATAGAAAGGAGGCCTGTGTCCCTGCAGTGAGAACATTATAGGCTGTGTATGATATGATTATGTAGTTCATTTTCAAAAATTAAGAATTTGTATTATTTTTATTGTAATCTGCTGACACGCCACTTTAATTTGTAATTAGTATATTGGCAAAACATAGTGCTCATATTTTAACAAAACACTATTTGTAATCATACCTATATTTTACAAAATAAATGATTGATTGATTTATAAAAGTAAGATTTTTAAACGTTGTTAGGTACTTTCTCTGTCCATAAAGATCTTTGAAACGACTGTTTCTTTTGCCTAATAAAGTGACTTAACCCCGACTCACACATATGCCTATTTCATAGTTTATTTATCGAATCATGATACCTTAGTACAGACCATGCATCTACAATCTTTCGAATTTCTTCAATACATTTTCAACTTTATCACCAAAGCTTCAAGGTGGAAGATTGATGCCAGCTCCTGCACAATGATAGTTTGCATGTTATCACATAAAACCTTCATTTACTACGATCAAAACAAGTGGTTTTGTTCACCATACAAATATTTACGTAAGCAAATTGATCCTTTCCAATAGTCCTAAAAACGCCAAGAAGAATATAAACCTCCCATAGAATTGCTGCTACCCTTTCTATTATCCCTTGCGAAGTCCATGGGACAGGCGCCCCGTAAACACGGAAACATTACGAGACATTTTATCTTTACAAAAATACAGGTAAAAATTAACCAACACACATGAAATTGAGTGACCTTGAAGTATGAATTAGTCAAGGTGTTCGAGGAAGCATTTAAGCTTCTCGCAAACTTTCTATGTTAAAATCTTTGTAGTTTCTTAATCCAACTTCAAACCTGCCGTATGTGTAACTAGTGCTCACTAATAATTGTGTTTTTTACCCGAAAATCTTTAAAATGTTCCCAATGGAGTTAAATGGAGCAGTGCTCTTGAAACATATGAATGACTTATCTATATATATAAAAATGAAACCCGTTTTCCGTTGTCACGACTTGGCATGAAAACGGCTTGACCGATTTGACTGATTTTTTTTTTTAAATGTTCGTTGAAGTTCAAGGATGGTTCTTACGGCGAGAAAAATTCGAATAGTGGCCGGAAAAGCCCTAAAAACAGCCCTTTTCTTTTTCCCATACAAACGTTTTCTAACTAAAACGTAAAATCAATTTGAGCTTTAATACCGTACCCATAAAGTTCAAGTGTTAGTGGAGAGGTTCCGGGAAGGCAAAACAATTGAGTGACGTTCAGTTGTTCAGTCAACGAATGACAACTTCAAACAGACCATACGACATTATCACAATAATCACAAATAATTACTGTTTCTTTCCCAATAGAAAAACAATTTTTCAAATGGTGTTTGCCTATAATATAAAAATTAATTGCTGTTAGTTAGTCGCGCTAAAACTAGAGAACGGCTAGACCGATTTGTCTAATTTTGGTTTTGAAACATTTGTGGCAGTCCAGAGAAGGTGAGAAATTAGTAGTATGTAGGTAGGTAGGTAATAGGTAGGTGGTAGGTAGTTGTAGACCGATTTGGCTAATTATAGTGTTGAATTATTCGTGGAAGTCCAGGGAAGGTTTAAAAGGTGAGAAAGTGGTAGGTAGGTTGGCAGGGTAGTAGGTAGGGTAGTAAGTAGGATAGTAGAGTAGGTAGGGTAGTCGGTAGAGTAGTAGGTAGGGTAGTAAGTAGGTAGGGTAGTAGGTAGGTCGGGTAGTAGGTAGGTCGGGTAGTAGGTAGGTCGGGTAGTAGGTAGGTAGGGTACTAGGTAGGTAGGGTAGTAGGTAGGTAGGTAGGGTAGTAGGTAGGTAGGGTAGTAGGTAGGTAGGGTAGTAGGTAGGTAGGGTAGTAGGTAGGTAGGGTAGTAGGTAGGGTAGTAGGTAGGTAGGGTAGTAGGTAGGGTAGTAGGTAGGTAGGGTAGTAGGTAGGTAGGGTAGTAGGTAGGTAGGGTAGTAGGTAGGTAGGGTAGTAGGTAGGTAGGGTAGTAGGTAGGTAGGGTAGTAGGTAGGTAGGGTAGTAGGTAGGTAGGGTAGTAGGTAGGTAGGGTAGTAGGTAGGTAGGGTAGTAGGTAGGTAGGGTAGTAGGTAGGTAGGGTACGAGGTAGTAAGTAGGTAGGTAGTTGGTACACAGGCAGGTAGTAGGTAGGAAAAAGGGCATTGCAACGCATGCCGGGAACAGCTAGTGAAAAGATAATTATGTAAACCTTTTCGGTCTCTTTGAATTAATAAAGATTTAGAATTTAATTTTACACTAACAGACTACAGCTTAATATTTAAATTTTTTGCTAGACCTAGGCCTAAAATACCTGTTTTCCTGCAACTTACGGGTCTAGATCAAGTGAAATTTTATCAGCATGTTGTTGACAAAGTCAAAAATGTATCAAAATGCATAAGCTGCTGAACGACTAATCGTCAATCCTGTGGAAAATCATTTTCGAAAATACCAAACGGTTTAAAAACGATTTCCACCTGTCCAGACCTAGTCACATTCATACTCACGCGGCACCAGCGTCCAACTATAAAAGCTACAGTTCCCAAGGGTAGTTGGACTTTCCGAGATACCTCCCCACGGCACACTGTCTGACAAATAGATTCCTTTATTTTGCCAAATTTGCATAGGTCTCATAATATATGCCGCGAACGCGTGATAAATATTCAGCGGGTGTACAGTATTGTGAAATACAGCTGAAATGAATCGTGTTGGGTTTGCACACTTAGCTCCGGTTTCAGATTTGCATTTTAATTGCTATAGTTTTTCGGGGTTATGAAAATTTTAGTTTTCGTGTTTTCGGAATTGCAATTTGCATTTTTGTTTTTGATTTAAAAAGTGATTTTTTGCTTGTAATTTAAATCAGGTTGTAATTTATTTAAATGATGTCGACAAATATAATCTATTTAGATTACATCATACCTGTGATGTAGACCCTAAAAGTTATTCGAAATTTAACTTTAATATCACATTAATTACCCAGTTATGTTTCAGTACCATGTATTAAAGGGCGAGCTCACTAACATCAACCTTAGCACGCACCTAGACTCATGTGTTTTTGGCCGGTTTTATCCATTGGAAACAACCAAAGTGAATCGTGCAACTTTTTTCAGCGTTTTATAAGTGTCCATGCCAGCCTATCATATTATGTAAAATATATTTTATTGATTTTGACTAAAAAACCCGAATGAAGCCTCACCTCTGAATAAGTTTTTATATAAATCCATTTCGCTTATTATAACACCCGGTTGTGTCGCATTATTTTTTAATACAAAGAAGTAACCAGTATTGATTACGACTGCTCATTTTATTACTGCCAATTCCTACTAAAGGATGACAAATGAGAGGACGTCATAAAAGGACCCAGCTGATATCTTTTACTTTACTACCATAAAATTTGGGGATCAAATCAATGTTATGTGAAAATAACCCTGTCTGTTGGGCTGGTACCTTTTCATGCCTCAACCGATTTGCATGAAATTATTTCATGCCGTTAGTGAAAACTTCCGAACTCTGCCCATGGGAAAATATCTGATCTTCAAGAGGTCGAAGCCGCAAACAAAAAGTAATTCTTCCAAAAAAAAAACCAGCCAAGTGCGTTTCGGTCCGACCACGTACATTGAAGGGTTCCGCAGCCTAAATGTTTTTTTACACAGGCATAATAAAGATTTTACCTATTCCTAACGTTTCTCGAAAAAACTATGGTGAACAAATTTTTTAGAGGTTTAAGACGTAAGTATACTAGAAACACCATAGTCTTTTTAATGATGTTATGCACATACTAGAATTGGCACTACTTTCCGATTTTCATCGATATAATACTAATCTTTCAGTAAAAAATGCATCTAAATAAATGGTTAGACGGGCAGATAAATAGCAGAAAATAATCATCATTATCAGTCTATAATGCTCCCACTGCAGGGACTCAGGCCTCCTCTCTAGGAGAGGGGTGGGCTATAATACACCACGCGTGCCCAGTGCGGTTTGGTAGATGTTACGTCTTCAATTTTTTTTGTTTCTAAGTTCCTCACGATGTTTTCCTTCACCGTTTTGAGATGGTTTCAATTCTGCTCCTATAGTCTACGAAACCATAAAATGAGCCAGAATTTTATCAAACTCCTAACTACAATAAAATTATAAATTTTAATAATATTCTTCTACTAAATTATACAACAGAAATTCTAAACAATAAAGCCCAGCAACAATTTCTCCACTATCCTCTATAAAATTAAATAATTTGAGTACAAACTATTGAGATAACAAGCCCTTGAAGCGCGTGTGCGTGAATTATCGCCCTACAGGGAACACTTCCCTTTCAAATGGACTCCGATATATTTCGCTTATGAGACTTTAGGATATCATGTTGTACGGGCTGTGTAAGAGAATTATTCATTTATAGTAGGTAGAGCTCGGTTAATTTTAAGCGTAAATCTTTTTTGAAGGGAATCGTGTTTCTCAGTTACTGGGATGTGGAGGTCAGATAAGCAGTTGCTACGTGTGTTGTACTAGTATTCAATGGCTACAGGTTGGACACCGACCCCATAGTTGGGAGAAGCTAAGTAAATAATGTGTTCAAAATCCTGTAAAGTTTTGGATAAATTTGCCATAATGCTGATCGTGAAAAGTATTATTAATTTATACATATTCTTTAACTCCATGGCATATTTAAAAAAAACAACCATGTTCGCTTATCAATTGCGCAGATACAACGTTAGAATCAGATTGATTTTCTAATTAATAATAGGCATGATTTGACAATCCCAAAATGTATGATAATTAAAACACTTTCAATGTTAAATAAACGTATGTTAAGTAATAAATGTCTGATAGGCAACAAAATAATAATTATATTCACACGCTCGGTCATTTGCTACGACAGCGTAGCTAGCGTAGCAGTGAATTCATCGCTTGTGCTACGGCGTAGCAGCTAAAATGCAGGGAACTATATTTTCTTTACATAGTATAAAACAAAGGCGCTCCCGCTGTGTACGCTTAGATCTTTTAAACTCCGTAACGGATTTTAATGCAGTTTTCAGCTGATAGTGATTCGACAGGACTGTTTATAATGTAGCACCCGTGTAAAGCCGAGCCGAGTCGCTAGTTAAATATAAAGTACCATAATAGCTTTACGTTTCGAAGCGTTGTTTTCAACAAATTGCCTCTCACGCAATTAGATTTAATTGAAATCCATTGAAAAAGGTGTGTACTATTTAATTGGTAAGTTGGTTCGGTTCAATTGATTCGTGTTAATGAACGCGCCTCTCATTAAAAGTAATGAGCGGCCACGTTTGACGGTTACGTCATTTGAGCGCGCCGTTTGAGAGATTAACGAGCTAAGGACTGGGATTATGTAGTAACTGGATTAGAAAATGTATGGTCAGTTCTACAGGTAACTGTGTTCTTTAATCATTTTATCCTATTCAAATTGAAATTTTAACTTAATCGATGTAACTTAAATATTACTGGTTAAATAAGAACTAGTATTTGTTGCTGAATACAAGAATAAATTGACAAAATTTAAACATCTTGTCCAAATATTTACCATACATACATGTTTTATAGAGGTATTTTCTGAACGCGAGTGTTAATTTGCAGCATTGGTACACACAGTTTAGAGCACGTACGACATGTTCACAAATATTTACCAACGACGGTTTGTTGGTTAATCAAATAAAAGTTTGTTTACGAAAAAAACATAAAATAAAAATGCATAAAGTATGCACATTCACTATATTGCTATAGAAATAGAAACAATTTAAACAATGGAATGCAAAAAAATCATAAAATTGTCCGAAGTGAAAAAAAAAAAAGACGTGTGGCACTCGGAGACTGCCGCGGTAAAGCTATTGCATAGCATTTTTTATCAACTTATGCAATTATAATTATTTATTTATTTTATTAATGCAGTATTTAAATATAGTATTTATACTTACACTTTTACTAATCATCCTCATCTTTTATAAAATGTCCTTTTACGTCTCATGTCGCGCCTTGGCGACAACTATTTTTGTTGGCAGCCTTATAATCGATCTTATTCGATTTATTAACTTTGATTTTGCTGTTTTAAAATATTAAATCTAATAATTTTTCAATGTTTACTTTTCATCTGACATTACGTCAGTTGTCAAGATGTCATTTACTTTTTCTTTTATTTTGTGTCATAGTTTTTCTTAGTGGTTAGAGCTATGAAGGTTACATTTGATTTATATAATTTAATTTATTTTTATTAATATGTTTGCTCAAATAATGTAATTTATTGATAATTTCTATTAATAGTATCTTATCTTACGCTTATAAAATTAATTAACACGCTCACAGAAATTCTTTGAGGAAGTTTTTGACTGAATAATAAAATTAACATAACTATCGCAACGCGCGCTGCCGTGTTGTTGACTCGGACGCAGGTATCACTATCTTCTTTTATGAATCATCGCGGCAGCTATTCATTAGCAATGACCAACCGTAATACTTACATACAATTTTTCTATCAAAACGTGCGGGGTTTGCGTACTAAAACTAATACCTTTTATGAGAACATACTATCATCAAACTGTGACATCTTAATGTTTACCGAGACCTGGCTACATGACGGTATTTTAGACTCGGAGCTATGTAATGACAGTTATGATTTATTTAGACGTGATCGCGGCTCGCTAGGCGGCGGGGTAATGATTGCTTGTGCTTCGCGTTTGCAAGCGCGCGTGCGTCTCGAGTGGGACCGACCGGACATCGAATGCATTTGGGTTACTATTCCCGCTCGATCGCTCGCCGTAAAGCACAATCTACACCTCGCGACTGTTTACTTACCGCCAGATCGAGCAATACCGGAACGTATTCAATTATTAACGCAGGTGATGTCTGAGGTAATTGATCAGAACCCTAACGATTATTTTCTCATATCTGGCGATTTCAACCTACCTTGTATTGACTGGACAAGTGGACAGCCTGTAGTGTTGAGGAGGGGCGGCGTTGAAGTCCAAAACTCCGCGTCACATCTTATTAACACAATGCTGTTTTGCGGTTTGAATCAAACTAATTTTTTCACTAACTCTCATAATAATATTCTAGATTTAATCTTTACTAGTTTTCCTATTACCATTGTAAAGTCGAACTGTCCATTGGTGCCGGAAGACACATTTCACCCTGCAATTATTATGAATGCTATAGATATATTAGTTCCTCCCTTGAAACTCACGTTATTTCAAAAACATGTTTATAGGAAGGGAAATTATGAAGCCATCAACGATGAATTACATAAGTCTGATTGGGGAATTCTCTGTAATAATGATAAACAACTTGAGCGTATAATAGAAGTGTTCTATTTGGTAGTTGATGCTGTGATTGATAAATATGTTCCAAAAGTCACCATTGGGGGTACCTATAACTACCCTGTCTGGTACAGTCGTGCATTAATTAATGTTATAAAGGAGAAATCCAAAGTGCACAAGCAATGGAAAAAATACCAAAATCCCCAGGACTACGCTGCTTTTTCATTATTAAGGGATCGACAAAAAAAGATGCAAGTTGAGTGTCATAAGAATTATTTATACAGATCACAAGAAAACATAAAAACGTCTCCTAAATCTTTTTGGGCCTACGTTAAAGCTAGGAAGAAGAATAAAAATACTTATCCTAAATACATGACGTATGGTAATAGTCAATTAACTGGTGAGGCCGAAATTTGTAACGCCTTTAATGACTTTTTCTGTAAGAATTTTAGCAGCAGACTTGGGACTTACACCCCTTTCTCGATGGATTGTGAGGTGTATGGTGACACACTGCATACCTTGACCATTGACAGTACGATGATCTTGAAAATCCTAGAGAATCTGGATACGTCAAAGGGACCAGGGAGTGATACTATTCCCCCTCTCTTCTTCGTTAAATGTGCCAAGTCGCTCTCCATACCAATTACTTATATTTTTAATAGATGTTTTCTTGAGGGATACTGTCCAACTATCTGGAAAACTGCGCACATTGTGCCCATTCATAAAAAAGGTTGCAGAAACGCTATAGAAAACTATCGTCCAATATCCATACTGAATGTATTGGGGAAAGTAATGGAGAAAATAGTACACAACTTTATCTATCCTACACTATCTAAATTAATTCCGCAACAACAGCACGGGTTTATTAAGGGACGGTCTACTAACACTAATTTAGCAGTATTTCTTGAGAATGTGGTTCGTGATATGGACGGCGGTGGACAGGTTGACGTGATCTACACGGATTTCGAAAAAGCATTCGATCGTGTGGATCACGACATCCTTCTGCGTAAGCTGCAGGAGCTTGGAATTCGCGGTAACTTGCTCAGATGGTTCGAATCATACCTTAGGAATCGGTCTCAAATTATCACATTGGGCGGAGTAAGGTCTAACTGCGTAACCACACCATCCGGTGTGCCTCAGGGCTCAATTCTGGCACCTCTCTTATACTCTGCCTACCTTTATGATATAGGGGCGCATGTTCTTAATGCAAGGTTCCTGATGTATGCCGACGACACCAAGATTTTTATGACTATAAGAAATAGGAATGACTGTGAGAAGCTACAGAACGATTTAAATAGACTATCAAATTACTACGTCATGAATAGAATCAATGTGAATGTAAGCAAATGTCAAACTATAACCTTTACTAGGAAACGAAATTTTATCAACTACAGTTACAGTCTTAGTGGTGGTAATGTTGTGCGTTGCAATGTTATTAGGGACCTTGGTGTCGTCCTGGACTCGAAACTTTTGTGTTCGGAGCATGTGTCCTACGTTGTCGGCAAGGCATACAAAAACCTGGGATTTATTATCCGTACATGTAAACTATTTACTGATATTGATTGCATCAAAGTACTTTATTTTGCGTACATTCGCAGTATTTTAGAATACTGCAGCAATATTTGGAATCCGCACTACTTGGTTTATAAACAGCAGATAGAATCAATTCAATCTAAATTCGTTAAATACATCAACTATCGCAGTGGTTTTAGGTCTACAGATTATCTGCTATCATGTAAACATCATAATATGCTACCACTCGAGAACAGACGTATGATTCTGGACATGCTATTTCTTTATAATATCTGTAGTGGGAATATTGACAGTACTGATTTAAATAACTTAGTTATAAGATTAAGAGCCCCGTCCCGACGGACTAGGCACACGCAGCTGTTTGAAGTACCACACAGTGGTACTAACTACGCTCAAAACTCGGTTATTGGTAGGATGCTAAGTAATTTTAATAAAAGGTTCTCTCATCTTGATATATTTAACACTAAAAAAGGTACATTCAGGAAAGAATTGATAACGTCAGTTTGTGTTGAATTGACAAGTACATCTCAACTAAATAAATATAATTGAACAGATGGTACTCATACACTCACCACACCACTATAACATACTCACACACCTATTTACACTCCTCAGGCACACTATACTTACACACTCATATACGCTGTACTCTTAGCAATGTAAATGTTTAGATATTAAATTGTAAATCCTTAATTGGCTGTAGGATAAGTTTATATTTTTAAGATAAAATTTCAAAGAGCTGTGGATTTTGTGAACAATAAATAAATAAATAAATAAATAAATTAAATACAGGCAACTCACAATTTTTGATTTCAAGAAATTGTCAAGTGTCAATTCGTTAGGTTTTTTTTTTTTTTTCGTTACGGAATTTCTGGATTCGGTCCCCACGCTCAAGGCCCGCGATAGAAGCTATGCAATAGCTTAAAAAAACATAAATGAATTTCTGGTGTAGAAATCTACGACGTCGGGGACCGAACGGTGCGCCTGAATTGAACCTGGGCAGTACATCTAGCTAGACGTGGAGATGGCTGATGGAACAAGCATTTGACCGAGTGGTTTCCAAGATTAGGTCCAAGATTAGGTCCAAGAAACCAGGGCAGTACAATTTCGTTGGGTTTGGGTTGGGTAACATAGTACATAAGAATTTACTAACACAATAGTTGCAATAATTTATGTTTATGTATTTCACGTATTTATTTCACTTTATTTTAATTTGTATATTGTAATGTGTGTATGGTTTAATATTGCAATTTGATGGAAATTGAATTTATATGGATTATTTTTATCTGAAATAAACTGATTAATAATAATCAAAGTCGCGGGAAACACCTGGACAAGGGACGTACGGACCGGGAAGTGTGTCAGAAAAAAGGGGTGGTCCAGCAGTGGGTCGTTTGTTCGGGCTGATACGATGATGAATGAAAGGCTGTTAGTGCTTGTCGCATAAGATGCCTTAGGCAAAGGAGCATAACTTAGGTTTTAGAAAAATCTATCGTGAAGTCAATAAAAGCAACCTTTCTGTAATATTCCACTGGCAAAACATTCACAGAACGTGTTGTTTGATGAAGTAACATATTACAAATACACTTACAGAAAACGTAGAGAAAAACATAAAAAGTCCAAGTCACACAAAAATATCTTGGCACAGAAACAAAAATAAACCAAGCCACCTGATGTATTCAATTACTACATTCGGACAGGTAGCGTCCCATGAAATGGACACAAAAACCGGACAAGTCAGATCAGAACCGGACTAGCACGCGAAGGGTTCCGTACAACCGTATGTAAGACGACTTATTAAAAAAATGCTGAATATCTTGTGTGGAAACTCTCTTTAATTTTAAACTTTATTACATTCTTTTGATAAGTTTTTGCCCGAGGCTCCACGTAAATAATATATGATGAATGTGATGTATGAGCTATTTTAGCTTAACTTAATAAAGTTTCAAAATGAAACTAGGTTTCCATGAATTTCCATTATGTACAGTTTATTTAAATTCTAATCTATCTATTTGTACGAATCTTTAACAAAAATCCATACATTCTTACAACATAAAACATAAGTTTTAAATCCTAATGTTTATAACAGCAAGAAAAGAAAAGATTTTTGTAGCGGCATAATTGTAATAGCGGCCATAGGACACAATCTGTAAAAAAAACGGTAAAAAAGATACAACGTTGTGTCAGCCAAACGGACCGACAGGCCTCAGAAATATGGACCCATTAGCACCTTTTGCGCACGGAATCCTAAAACGCCAGACAAACACGTGATAGTAAGTGGGCACATGTAATGAAACAAGGGTGACGCCGCACAAACGACACGAAAATTGTGAAAGAAGCATTTTGTGAGGTTTGAGGCTAACAGTGTGGTGCGAGTTTCTTGATTTAGTACAATCGATGGGTGATAGTGATGTTCGGTATTGGAAATGTGTTGCGAGGGATTTATTTGTTCATAGATTTTTATGAGCTGGATAAATATCTTTATGATTAGTGTATTTTTATTTAGTTGCCTTCCTGAGGTTCGTAGGATTCCTGCTGTGTTTTTGTTAAACAACGTTTGTCTGCATTCAAACAGTTTTTAAAATATAACATAACATCACGCATATAATCCCCGAAGAGTTAGCCAGGGGTACACCACTCCCGTCGGTTCGTAAGAGATACCGCGGCCTCGGCGTAAGAGCTAAGAAGGAACATGGGTGGTTTTTAGTCATTAAAAGTCTGACACTCCCTTTCGCTCTGCCCAAGAGCGGGAGGGGTTATTCGATGATTTTATTTATTTATTTAAACTTCATGTACAAAAGTGGTACATAGGCGGACTTAATGCCACAAGGGATTCTCTACCAGTCAACCTTTGGGTGAAATAGGACAGCACTGTGGTAGAGTACAAAAAAATAAATAATAATAAGGATAAAACCATTTTGTAAACATAATACATAAACAGGTGCATACCAATACATATATATACATATATAATTAAATAAACTAATAGATATTTTAATACATTCAGTAAAAAAAAACTAGAAACCTTATAATAATTACCTACTAAGACTAGTGACTTGATTAAGAGCAATTCAGTCCGATTTCAAAAAGTATTTCCGAACTTTCCTTTTGAAAGCCAACTTGCTTTCTGCTTTTTTAATACCAGAGGGTAGCGCATTCCAGAGCTTTATGGTTGAGACAGCGTAAGAAGAGGACATAAAATCAGTACGGTGTGAGGGAATTTCAAGCAGAAGAGATTTCCACCCGCCGAAAAAAAAAAAGGGGTACACCACTACTATTTTTGGGTACACCTAATAGTACACCCTTATTTGGCCAGTTATGTGAAACGAGCCTATTACCATCACCCCGGCACAAATCCAGACTCCGTGGCTGCTACGGAGAAAGCGGTGGTATACATACTACAAACTAAATTCCTTAATACTGGAGTACCTACTATTCAGTAATAGTAAGTAGGTAGGTAATTGATGTACACCGATTTCATAATAAGATGGATCTACGAATTTGAATTGTAAACAAAATTGTGTAGAACATTTCAAAACGTATGTTGAAATAAAATCTTTAAATTCTGTTTGAATTAAACGATTTTACTACTGGTTCACTTTTCAAACCATTTAAAACTTCTTATCCAACCTCTACAAATCCAAGCCCATCAAAGTTAATTCGTAACCTGCCCTTTTCGCTTTTTAGTAACGCGTGTTTTGCACAGCATATGTGTTAGCTTTTGTTTCGCTAATGTATTGGGGCTGGTCTCAAGGGTAAGGAAGGAAAAACATTAGTTTAGAACTTTAGATTACTGGAAATCTATTAAACTGAGTGACGGGAATGTTTGTTGGAGAAAAGAGAGCGATAGATTACTGCTCTCAAATATGGTGAAGGTACATTAGGAGAAATCCGGATGTCCTAGAACCGAATAATCGAAGACAATGACATGTTACTCCGACTTTCGGTATCTCGGTTCACTCGTGCAAAGCGATGGCGAAATAGATCGTAGTGTAAAGCATAGAATTAGCACTGGATGGATGAAATGGCGGCAGGTCACGGGCACAATATGCGACTCCCGCATTCCCATTAAACTCAAGGGGAAGATTTATAAAACCATGGTTAGACCTGCTGTCGTGTATGGATCAGAATGTTGGGCCACAAAAGGGATAAATGAAAGCCAATTGCATGTGGCTGAGATGAGAATGCTAAGGGGGATGTGTGGTGTGACGCGAATGGATAAAATAAGGAATGAGTACGTAAGAGGAAGTCTGAAAGTGGCGCCGGTAAATGAAAAATTGTGTGGTAATCGATTGTCGTGGTATTGACATGTGATGCGAAAGAATGAAGAAAACGTTGTGAGAAAAATGTTGAATTTGAATATGGATGGCTATAAAAGTAGAGGAAGACCAAAGAAACGATGGATGGACTGTGTGAAGGATGACATGGCTAGAAAGGAAGTGACTGCTGACATGACGAGAAATAGAGAAGTATAAAAGAAGAAGACATGTTGCGCCGACCCCAAATAAATTGGGATAAGGGCAGGAGAATGATGATGTTACATCTTATTGGTAAAATGACAGGTGCGTTATACTCGTAACCAGCGTGCGTGTATGAATGTGGGCGAGGCAAAAGAAGTATGTAAGGACCATAGCAGGTCCTGTCGAGGCTGCGGGTTGTTCGCAAGGGATACCGCGGCCTCGACATGAAGGGCGAAGAAGGAACATGGGTGGTTTTTAGTCAGTAGAAGTCTGACACTCCCTTTCGCTCTGCCCAAGAGCGGGAGGGGTTATTTGATGATTTCCCACCCCCCAAAAAAAAAAAAAAAAGGACCATAGCAGGTGGTGTGCTGTAGTTTCTGCCTACCCTCATGGGAAAAGCGGTGTGATTTTATGTAGGAATTAAATTAAATTAGAATGTTTATTTGACACTTAAAAATACATGTTACATGCACAGTCACAATAAGAGAGCACACGAATATATTGTCACAAATGAAATCCTAACCCCCGAACTAGGCCAGGACCTGTATTTTAGGGGTCAGCGTAAATTTTAATATAATTATTATGTTACATCTACAATTTCATAACCACAGATATAGATAGACCTAGATAACGCAAATATATCGATATCGATCTGTATGAAAACTTAGCGTGGCATTTTTTGACTACCTATTATGACGTCACAAGCACTATTTAGTGATGGAAATTCGGAAAATCAAATCGATTCAAAGACGCCGCCGCGTACGGCGTTCTTTTCGTCCTAACCCCCGTCTTTTACACCAGAGCGCCGACGACCGACTAGCACTATACACCGATGCAGACTGAGCGCGAATGTGACCACTTACGAGTTTTGCACGTAAGCTAGCCACGCGAAATGGCAGGCAAAGTGCTGCTCTTGCGTTTTCTAGGTCTATCTATATCTGTGATGATAATCATTATGTTCCAGTTTCACGACCGACTCCAATACCAACGTTATATTAGGCTCATTATGCTAGCTAGCTTCCTTTTTCATAATTGTCTAGTAAAACATTTAGAGAGATTAAAAACGGTACTAGAGGCCGATACTACATAACCTTAAGATAAAAAAAAAACCTAAAGCAGTCGTGTGGTTTAATTATTAAAATTATTTTTCTCTCTTTTTCTGTATTGTAGCCATTAGACATGATAAATGTATTTTTCAATACGTAGTATGATGTAACACTACAAATAACACCATCTGCTTTGGTTATGTAATCACTCAACCGAAATTCGTTAATATTGAGAGACACAGAACGGTACTGAGAGTAACTGTTGTGTTCTCGTATCAAAGGGAGTTCAAGGAATTGTACTTGTACATCCAAGGCCTTTGTGACGTCACACCTGCAATATCTTCATTAGAAATACTACTTAAAAATTTAGGTTGGTTATAAACTATTCATTGTGGATTAGATATTAATCTGCGTTTGCAGATTAATATTAAAGATTGAAGAAGCACAGACTAATATTAAAGATTGAAGAACTCCTCAACATTACGTCTGTAATACTTAAAGGGTAAGTCAGATGTGCTGCGGGTTGTTCGAAAGAGATACCGCGGCCTAGACACAAAGGGCTAAGAAGGAACATGGGTGGTTTTTATTCAGTAGAAGTCTGACACTTCCTATCGCTCTGCCCAGAGCGGGAAGAGCATTTGATAATTTACCACCCTCCAAAAAAATTGTCAAATGTATTGGATCGACGAGGACAAATCCATCATATCCATCGACGAGGACAAATCCTGAGGCCGGTTGGCTACAAAGAAAATCTTGATTGAAAAAGTAATATTCCTTGAGAATATTCCGAACAAAATCCTTAAAACTGCATCGTGGTAGTTATTTTTGGTTGAAATTAAACTCATCGTGAATGTACTAGGAAGTCGATCCAGTTATTTTATTTTTATTGATTTTTAAACCGTTTCCACAAACGGCGAAAGAGACCAGATATAACTAACAAATGAAAATTAATAGATAGAAAAGCATTAGAAACGATCACTCTTCGTCAGTCTGAGTGAGATGTATTAGAGCTAACTAAAATAGATCTAGACTATTCTTGAAAGAGCTCTTCATTTATTTCTAGTTATTATGCTTTACTCTGATTCGAAGCCCAAGAAAACATAAATATATCTAAGTGGTATTGAAGGAATATCGTATCGTTTAGTTGCTAGAATTCTGAAATAATCTATTTTTTGTACAAAGTATTAAGGCCTCTTTAATGTTGTTATAAAGAATTTCTATCATGAATACTAATTACTGGATGAGGTTACAAGTCAATGGCCATTTAGAAAAAACTGACACAATATCGTCTGTCATTTAATTGTTAAGAGATTTTGAACCTTGTGCTGTCCAACTATTATTGACAACTTGACAAAACCCTGTACTTTAACTATTATAGTATGGGTACAGAAGTGAACTGAACGTAATATAACATGGACACAGATGTAACCATTAGAACACTCACATTTCGTCAGCTAATAGGGGGTGAGTCTATTGCCATCAACTAAGCATAAATCCAGACTCCATGGCTGCTACTGAGAATGTCCAGATGAAAAAACTTAGTAACACTTTCCTCGACCCAGGAATCGAGCCCAGTACCTCATGTGTAGCAGTTGCGCTTGCGAATACTAAACCAACAAAGAAGTGCACAGAACAAAAGACTCTAAATACTGCTATGCGATCGAATTATTATGGGATAATGAACTTTATTGTAATCTATCTCAAATTGACAAGAACAAAGTTAAAACGTCTGTAACAAAACCACAGCAACAGTCGGAGGAAAATCCTATTTCCTACTATCCTAGTAATATTATAAATGCAAAAGTTTGTGAGGATGTATGGATTTTTGTTACTCTTTCACGCAAAAACTACTGAAGGAATGTGGATGAATTGAGAACACAGATAGCTTATAACCTGGATTAACACATAGGATACTTCTTATCCAGGTAGTATGATCCCGTGGGACAATTATTGAACTCCGCGCAGGCGAAGACGCTGGCACAAGCTAGTATCGAATATTTGACGGCATCGCCTGAAATCGGAGCGCCAGCTTCAAACAACCAAACATTTAGGAACGCGATACGTTTTCGTCAAGTTTCTGTGCGGCTTACATTGTTTGTTCTCGTGAGGAGGTACGAATAATAGTGGAGCGATAGTACAGTCTAAGTTAGCTTCCTTGGTATATCTATTGCACTATTGTTAGCAAGTTTCCTCTGCTGTAATCTGGTACCTGGAAGCAGTGCAATCTTAATTTTAGATTGAAATTAGCTGTTGGTGGGTTGTATTTAGTGTTCTATTTTAGTTTGAAACTACTAGTTTTCTACTGCCTAGATTTGATTCTACTTTCTAGCTTCTATTTCTGTTTGTTGTTGTATTCTTCTTATTGGTGTGACCAAGTACCGTACTCACTGGACTCTCTGTTACAACTGCTCCAAGGAAAGCCGAACATCGAGAGAAATGGAGACAGCTTGTAAGATCTATGAAGGACTTTCATCAGGGACACGACCTTCAGTAATGAAGAATTCGAGTACAAAGAAGTTGTATTGTTCTAGAGGTAGACAAAGACTTCTTTCTATAGTATTGAATATCTCTTACATTGTCAATATTTTATACTTAGGACATAAGTACCTACCTTAGGCTGCCTGTCCACAGAAGCGGAGCGAGGCTGCGGAGCGGAGAAACGGTTAAATATTAACCAATAGGATTGCATACTGGGGCCGGAGCGAAGATTTTATGCAGTCTAATTGGTTAATTTTACTCCGTTTCTCCGCTCCGCAGCCTCGCTCCGCTTCTGTGGACAGGCAGCCTTACACTTGTCTAAAACTGCAAAAGTAACATTATTGAAGACTAGCTTGTGCCAGCGGCTTCGCACGCGTGGAGTTCGACAATTGTCCCACGGGATCATACTACCGAAATAAAAAGTATCTTATGTGTCAATCCAGGTTATAAACTATCTGTGTTCTAAATTTCATCCACATCCGTTCAGTAGTTTTTGCGTGAAAGAGTAACAAACATCCATCCATGGATACTCATTAACTTTCGCATTTATAATATTAGTAGGATAGTAAGAAGGATCACACGGTGCGGAGGAAACCCGTTGTGTATTGAAAACCAAATCCATGAAGCAATCTAGGCAAGCGTAGCATAAATTGAAGGTCGACCCAAGCTGATGATGATGCTTATTAATTAGCAACGAGCTCCGAGTCGATTTTTCACGAAATTACTTAACTTCACATCTCCATTCCCCAAAGCAAAAGACAGAAGTTTTATCACACGCATATTTCGCCAGTTTCTATTTGACGATAACCTTAAAGCTAGATCACCTATAGCTATAACCTATGTCATCAATGGTGTTCTGACAAGTACACTTTGTACTCGTACTTTTTCGGCCAAAGTTGGATTTGCTAGCCACTTAAGAGCACACGAAAGAGCAGCACAATAAAGCTCTTGACAATCTATAGAAAGACAGCAAATGCAGTCGCTGTGGCTGAAATCGGCTAGATGGCATCATCTGTTACCGCCTGCACCATGTATTGGCGGCATGAGAAGTCGGCTGGCGACCTGAAGTTGCCGCTGTTGCCGTGTCTGCGATTAACGTCAGTCAACCAGCGTCGCGGTGTGTCGGCCAATAACCGCGGAGCGTCTCTCACCAACTTCATGGCAATGGACTTTGGACAAAACGCACCGCGAGCGCCATTTTTCCCCTTTTTGCACTTCATCTCTCTTGTACTTTCGATTGTAAATCAATATTAAATGTCTTCCTACAAAAACGAATAAATAACTTCATTGAAGAGGCCCTGGATAACAACCCCGAACACAAACGCACAAACATTTCAAAGCACGAATTGAAGACGAGGCAGCCGTCGTCCTGACCCTCACCGATCATTCAAACTGAACATCATCATTTCCCCAGTTATCTCACTATTCCAAATAATAGGTGAAAAAATTATGTAAAATACAAAAATGACCGACATAACCATTCTTCCAACATCCATGTCGCTGATCCTTCAAGCAATGTTGGCGCAAATATTTGCCACAGGAAGTACGTAATCCTCTTTGGCAGCCAAGATGTTCAGTCTTTAAATTACCTACAATATCGCATGTGTGATGTCGAAGGGCTTTCAGAGATCTTGGGTGAAGTGTCGATTTTGCTTCAGCTGCTGATAATAAGGATTTGATAAAGTATTACGGTGAGGTGAGGTCGTGAAGTATGTTGTTATTTTTGTGTGGGGTTTTGTGTGGTTGGTTATTTGAAATTGGCCAGTTTAATGGTCAGGTATTATGTACTGTGTTCAGGATATCGTTTAAATTGTTAATTATAGGCTTCACTGCGTCATTATTGGTCCAGTTTTGGTAATCAACACTGCTGATCACAAAGTCTATTTTTTTGGAGGTTGGGAAATCCTCAAATTACTCCTCCCGTTCTGGGCGGAGCGGAAGGGAGTGTCAGACTTTTACTGACTAAAAACCACCGACGTGCCTTCTCAGCCCTTTATGTCCGGGTCCGCGGTATCCTTTCGAACAACCCGCAGCCCCGGCAGAGATCACGAGGCCTTGAGTTCGATTTCCAATTCGGGCAAAGTGTTATCGAGTTTTCCCACCGGGAGTTTTTCAGAGCAGAGATATAGAGAGAGAGATAAAAGGCTCGCCCTGTTACATGGGACTTAAACACAACTAACAAAAGGTGGCTGTACTGTAGGCATAACTCAATAGAATTGTTTTACTACTCTATATATTGTCACTAAAGCCTACCCGATTCTTTTAAACACAAGTATACTTTTCACCGATTTTTTTTATTGAAGTCAAAATGCCAATTTAGCCACGATAGAGCACCACGTCAAGGGTGCTCGGAAGGGAATAGCTTTGATGCTCTAAGCGTAGGTGCTCTCGGTGCTCAGATGAAAATACCTCGATTATTCGGTAGTTGTAAACTCAGAGACCACTATATAACCAAACTCATTGAAAATAAAATAAGAATCCCCTGATTACCCATTTAAATTACATTTGGAGGAGCTCGTAAACTGGGATCATTGCTCATCGCTTTCTTCCGCATCTCAGGGTTGCTTGATGACATGTAATTAGACTGAGAGCTTACTTCATTTCCTTACGACCTCAAAATGTTTTAGCTGATTGAAAAAAAAATCGTTCAGAAAGAGGTATCGACTGCGTTGAGGTGAATGGAAGGTGAGAGGGTAATTGGAACATCTCGGCCGTTTGTTTTGTATTGATAGGGAAAGATTCATAGATTAGCG
Source organism: Diarsia brunnea (assembly GCA_949774965.1). Lineage (NCBI taxonomy): Eukaryota > Metazoa > Arthropoda > Insecta > Lepidoptera > Noctuidae > Diarsia > Diarsia brunnea. The sequence goes on from OX458998.1 coordinate 21,860,903, forward strand.
TTGATTAAAAAATATTGTGTAGAAATGCCATTGATTGTCGTTTTAATTTCTTTAACTGTCGTTTGAGCTAAAAATCTGACCTCATAGTCTAACCAAAGAAAAAACTGGCCAAGTGTAAGTCGGACTTGCAAATAAAGGGTTCCGTACCAATTTAATAGATATTTAGAGATTTTCCATGTAATTTTAGCACCATAAACTTCTTATAGGTTTTCATGTAATCTATAAGTGTTGAACTAATTTCAGTATTTTTTTCAAAACTTTATTCTCGGTAGTTTCGGAGATAAGGGGAGGGGGTGGTCCCGTCGGGGCTGCGGGTTGTTCGCAAGAGATACCGCGGCCTCGACATGAAGGGCTAAGAAGGAACATGGGTGGTTTTTAGTCAGTAGAAATCTGACACTCTCTTTCGCTCTGCCCAAGAGCGGGAGGGGTTATTTGATGATTTTCCACCCGGAAAAAAGGGGGGGGGGGGGTCGTACAGACAGACAGACAGACACACGAGTGATTCTATAAGGGTTCCGTTTTTTTTCAGTTTGTGGTACGGAACCCTAAAAAACGATATCATATTATTATGTCAAGGTCAGATTGGCAGTAGAGCCATGTAAAGTACTGGTATGCAGCTGCATCCGTGGTGGACTGGAAGCCGACCCTAACATAGTAAGGAAGGGGTTAGGCCATTATATATAATGGGTTAGGAAGATGACGATGATGACGTTTTCGTGAACCTTGGTATGATCTTACGATTTTAGAAAATTGAAGTGAAAGAACAAATATTACTATAATAATTTATACCTATATAATTATGTTGTAGGCGTTGATCTAAGCCTTTTTTTTTTTAATGGTGGGAAATCATCAAATCACTCCTCCCGCTCTGGGCAGAGTGGTAGGGGGGATTGTTAGACTTCTACTGAATAAAAACCACCCATGTTCCTTCTTAGCCCTTTATGTCGAGGCCGGGTATCTCTTTCGAACAACATTTATTTTAATATCTTAAATCTGGGAATTTCCTTGATCTATGAATAATGTGAAACTAAATCAAGATGAACAAGTGAGCAGTATTAGTAGATTTGTTAGCAAGTTTCCAGGTATTATTATATACATAGTTAGTGGCGGAACAGCAAAGCTAAGCTAATTGGCTTATCATGGAGTACCGCTTCATATTGTAGGTACTGCGTAGAAAATCTTATTATGAGGATTATTGTAGGTCCCGTCAGGGCTGCGGGTTGTTCGCAAGAGATACTGGGGCCTCGACATGAAGGGCTAAGAAGGAACATGGGTGGTTTTTAGTCGGTAGAAGTCTGAGACTCCCTTTCGCTCTGCCCAAGAGCGGGAGGGGTTATTTGATGATTTTCCACCCGCCCAAAAAAAAAGGGATATTGTAGGTAACCAATAACTGTTTCATGTTATTGTGACCGGGTGTAAAGAGATAAAGGGTGGAAAAGTATCCTAAACGAATCTGAAAGGCATTTGTTCTCCCCATCACTGCGATCATTATTTTGTTCCAGACCAAACCTTTTTTTTTTTTTTGAGTGGGAAAATCCTCATGGATACCCTCCGCTTGGGGCGAGCGGGGGTTAAGTCGGACTCTAACCGACTAAAAGCCCACTGTTCCTACTTATACCATGTGTCGGGGGCCCGGGAGATACAAGTACATTCGCGCGCACCCCCGACTGGTATCAGCCCACCTTACCCGGCGGGCCTCATCACCAAGTGCGGTCAGCGACCGCACGTTCTCTATAAAGGCGCACAGTTTACTGCGCGCCACTTCTTTGGGCCTGGCTGGTCGGGCGACATCTCAGCCCTAAGTTTGCCACCCGCAGGCCCCACCTTATGGTGGCCGGAGATCGTTTAACGCCCTTCGGCGCCCGGCTGCCCTTCTGGTGCGGGTTGAGTGAGAGGCACGCTCTCTTTCTCTCTCCGCCGCCTCCTTTGCATGCATCACCACTTCGCAAAAAGAGGAGACGACATTCCACGCGTTTTCACTTGTAAGCATGTATTGCACCACAGTCGGGAGCGAAAGATCACCCGAACTGAGTGCTGCAACGAGGGCACAGCAGCGCTGAGCCCAGGCCGAGCAGTCCACCAGCGTATGATGAGACCGAACCTGGGAAACTCCTAGTTACGGAGATAGGGGGTCAAAGTTCCAAATTTTTCACAGCTGTTTTTTTTAAACTAGTTTTTCAGGTTATAAATTTATTTTAATAACCTCCATGACCCGTCAAGCGTTTAATTTTTTTGACTAGCAGAATGTTTTAAGAGCGCTTTTTTGAGTTTTACCCTAAAATGTAATTTTGCAACCCAAAAAAAAGTTGTTTCTTAGCAATAATTTTTGCGTAGGGTTACTTAGCTTTGATGTACATAATGCTTGGTTGACGGCTCCGTGAGGGGTTCGTTTAAACCCTGTTTAGACACTAACACTACACAAACACACTGTACACACACACCACTACATACACCCAACCAAACAGACTAGGGGACACAAAACTACCCTTTATTTTTGGGGGGGGGGGGGTGGAAAATCATCAAATAACCCCTCCCGCTCTTGGGCAGAGCGAAAGGGAGTGTCAGACTTCTACTGACTAAAAACCACCCATGTTCCTTCTTAGTCCTTTATGTCGAGGCCGTGGTATCTCTTGCGAACAACCCACAGCCCCCACGGGCGTCGGCGCCTTCCATGTTGCTGACATCTCTTTGAGGCGCGCGTGGAATACAAACGCGCCGTCGACACGGCCTGTCGTCGTCATAAGACGGACGGACGGCGAGTTGGGCACTACTTTTATTTCGAATTAATGTTTTCGATGCAGCATGTATTTATCCGCTTACTAGTAGATAATTATGCACTTAATTTAGACATGTATTCAAAAAGTCAAAAGATTATTTCGTAAAACTTTGAAGGAAATCAACAAACTAACGTTAAAAAAAAATAGACAAAAAAATAATATTTGAACGTGCTTAGCTTTGTGCGTGCGTGCGTGCGCCCTTTAGTTATCTGTGCTTGTAATCTATTCAAAGATTGTCTTGAAAAAGTCGCTTCCAACGAATGAAGACACACTCATTGTGATGGCTCGATTGACAGTGGTTGAGCATTTGACTGCTGCGCTACGTGTCGTGGGTTCGATCACCGAACGGAACAAATATTTGTATGGCCTACAGGTGGTTGTTCCGGGTGTTTGGTTTGTGTATGTGAGTTAAAATGTTTGTAAATGCACCCACGATACAGGAGAAATTCCTAGAGTGGAAAAAGGTTTAAAAAAATGTGTTTTTCTGTTGTAAATATAAAAGAGTATTATATTTTGTAGACCAGCATGGCGAAATTGAAAGTAAACATATTTCCTTACTGCCTTTTTATTCTTTTCTTCAAAAGAACCAAGAAAGTGTATCCATCAATCGTCCACAAAGATCTGTACCGAAGTTGAGACATTGAAACATCAGCAAACACTCATTTATTACACACCGATGTTTGACGGAAACTTTCACAAATTCCTCAGCCCCAACCATCCGATCCATTTCTCAAGTCATACAGTAACATTTTAATTGCAGCCAGGAACAAAGTTTAATGTTTAAAATCGTAAAGGAATCATTTATTTGCTTAATCAAAACCGAATGCCATTAATTACTGAAAGTGGGTGCCGAAGTTGGAGGCGAAGAAATTATGGCACAAGTTTATCATCGATATAAATGTTTAATTTTGTATATTTTGGTGGAATTTACTTTGGAGCTTATCTGGGGGTTTTAGCGGAGGGGGGGGAGATTAGCTTCTGGTTATCTTAGGAGGAGTAAATTTGTTCGTAATGCCAGAAAATTATTTGTGTGTTTGTTCGGTTAGGTATATTGACCGAACGTTGACAGTCTAGCTTTAGGAGGATGCAGTGATGCGGATGTGTGAAGAGAAGAGGTCAGGTGCTCAGGTATACATACTTACAGTCACTCAAAGAGATGTCAGGAATTGGAAGGGTACCGCCGCAAGGGCCGACGCCACGCCGGCCGGGACTGCAGGACTGTTCGATAGGAATATCGCGGCCCAGAACACAAAGGGCAAAGAAGACTCATGGGTGGGTTTTAGTCAGTACAAGTCTGACACTCCTTTCCTCTCCGCCCAGATCAGGAAGGGCCATTTGATAATTTCCCTCCTGAAAAAAAGGTATATGTAGGATACTAGAAATGGGTACATATTTGCAAATAAAACCTGGGGTTCCGTACCAAAACGGCAAAATAATCACGTTTGTTGTATGGGAGCCCCCCTTAATTTTTTTTATTATTTTTTTTTTAGTATTTGTTGATAAAGCGGCAACAGAAGTACATAATTTGTGAAAATTTAACTGTTTAGCTATCGCGGTTCTTGACATACAGCCTGGTGACAGATAGACGGATGGACGGATGGACGCACGGACAGCGAAGCCTTATTAATAGGGTCCCGTTTTTACCCTTTGGGTACGGAAACCTAAAAAGGACTCTAACACATCGAGTACTCTAGCCACACGCGTCATACGACAGCGACTGCGCAAATAACAAATGAAAATCATTACTTAGTAGACCATACCACGACTTACCGCGATGCGACGGTACTCACACAAAGGGAAGAAGCAAAACACGCGCATGTCTTTGACGCTAGTCGACTCGCCCGTGGTCGTGACCAGGACGTTAAACATTGAAGTACCTTCCAAATATATTGGTATCTCAGATAAATATAAAAAGAAAATATATTGTCTAAGCCTTACATATAAATTAGCTTCCATTACATCGCTCGTCATTCAGATTGTTTATACCAATAAGTATATCACGACAAAATGTCTGAAGGCCAGACTAATATTATGGAATATCAATATCTTAGCCTGCTTAGTAATAACTTAGTCTAACGGAAAATAACATGTAACTAAGGCATAAAATGTGTCTGAGGGAATATCGAACGATAGTTCTTGTAGGTAGGAATAAATATCAATATAACATTATGCCTATAATTCCCGAAGGGTTAGGCAAGGGTTCCTAACAGTACACCTACATTTCGCCAGCTATGTAATAAGGGGCTAGCCTATTGCCATCAATCGGGCACTAATTCAAACTAAAAAAACTTTAAAATCCAAACTCTGAAAATTTCCTGATGAAAAAACCCAATAACACTTTGCCAGACCCGGGAATCAAACTCAGGACCTCATGCTCAGTAGTTGCGCATACGACTACTATTAACACTACACTACACACACACACACACACACTACACACACACACACACACTACACACACACACACACTACACACACACACACCACACACTACGCACTGCACACTAATACACTATTTACTTTTATTTTGATTATTATTAGTATTATTATACTAACGAGGCGGTCAGGTCAGTTAGTATTAGGTCATACGATAGATACCTGTTGGTAAGACTGGTTGTCAGACTATCATGCCAGTCACCACCTGTAACGACTCTTAAGAATCTACAATAGGGGATCGGACAAACAAAAACTAATTAGTTCGTCAGATAGATTTTCAAAAAATATTAAACACATATTTTTTCTTTTTTCATATAAACAAAAAATTAAGACGATACAGTGCTTCGAAAACTCGTGAACTCCTCGATAACGTCACATGTCAGTACATTTTCTGCCTACAAATGACGTCACAACCCCCCACTCATGATCTTTGACGCATTTTATCTTCGTCAATTTTTATTAATTTGATAAAACAAAAAACACTTATCCAATATTTTTCGATAATCTAACTGACGGACTAATTAGAATCATATTTTTTTGACTTATTCTGATCCCCTATTGGTAAACGGGACCAATGGCTTAACGTGTTTTCCGAGGCACGGAAGAATCTTGGTGCGTTATGAGTGGCCCACAGACCAACCCAGGTAAGCACCGCTTAACCAGTAGGGCTATTGCGTATCTTTTTAAATGTCAGTGGCTATCATAAGTCCATCAATTAACTGTCAAATGGTTATGGTTTGGTACAAAATGGAACCATTTGACAGTTAATCGATGGACACTATGATAGCCATTGACATTAAAAAGATACAAAATAGCCCTGCAGAGCAGTTATAATAAGCCAAGAGCTCGTCTTTTAATTATCTATTCATTGCAAAGTCAATCTCTTCTTTAGACACAATACAAAGTTAAAAGTACCTAAAACTAACAATTTATAACCGCCCCATTGACTCCTTAATCAGATAAAGGAAAACCAAAAATTTGGGACATTACACCCAATCCGTGAGGACCAAGCGATTTTTATCCGTAACGACTTTCGATTCATTTAGTCGCAAAATTGACTTGGCACGCCCTCTCGATTTTACTTTATTATTTACCATTTTCATTTAGCCCACTTGGGCATTACGTCGTTACAAAGTTAATTTTACGCTCAAATTGGCGCATTTGGTTCTGTAGCAGTACGTGAATTTAGATTTTTTGAGCGCAAATCTTTCTGAGTTGGTCAAAAGTTTTGAACATTATTTTTTAAAATACGGCTCCCGGTTTGGTTACTCGCTTATTTATTTTGTAGGTACAGCCTTGTCTGAAATTTCATTTTTAATTATGAATTGAGATTTTTTTTGTTTGCTGCGGTCGGTACCGGCGAGCTTTTGAATTTTTGAATCAACTTCTGTGACTTTGCCTTTGCAAGGCAGAGCTGAAATTGTGTACTTATTTGCTGTGCATGAGATTTACAAATTTCCAACGATTTCAGTGAATGTAATTTCGTCTAACATTGCATTAATTTTATAAACAACATCTTTCTTCTTCGTCTTGTTTGGCGATGCCAATGTTTTACGAAATCCTTCCTCATAAAACAATACGAAAACACAGGCAAAGCAAATAAACCTCCAGAACATATTTACTTAACCCCTTAACTAATAAAACTAACAGGTTGTCTACCCCAAATAAAATCGCGAAACAAACAGCGAACACGAAAAACTGAACCGAAGCTAATTAATATAATTAGCGAAGTGCTGTAACGCGATAAAATAATCTCTGTGTCGGCGACGTGTGCCGGCAATTTGTCAATTACGACAAACGACGCCGAGAGGAAATCCCTGGAGGAACGGATAACGCACGGCTCTGATGCTATGATGCTGGTAGGCGATGCCGAAGCAATATTGTTTTGGAAATGTTGCGTTGGACATTTTTGATAATAATATTAAAAGGTGAAAAGCCCGTTCTTTTCTATACGCAGAGTGATGGGACATTTTAGAATGGATAGCTACTTTTGTCTCATAGTAATTAGGTATCTTTCGTGGCTGGGACTGTAATATCATCTTTTTGTTTTTGTCTGATGTCAACTTTACCAATTCAAAAGTGTCTGTAGAAACTGTCGGAAGGTTTTCAAAGGTTATTTTTCGTGTTGATTTTAATATATTATCACAATTTTGTACGAGAGTTCTCAGATACAAGAAGCCTAGTTCGATGATAAATAATCTTAATACGGTCACATAATAGAATGCAGAAACGCGAAAAACTCCTGAACTGCTAAAACTCACTCTACACGATTTAAATAAATTGTACAAATCCTAACAACTTGTATAAAATAAAGTGATGTTTGTGGCAACATTCGCCATTGCCACGGCCATTACCTTTGCGTTCACATTCTCATTTGAGTTTCACAAAATGCAAGAAACCAGGTGAAGCTGGTTGCTGACTCGGATTTTCTTTCATATTCGTAACAGCATGAAAATTGTATGAACTCGATAGAACGGACAAAGGACTATGCTTCGTGTAGATATATTTTGCGTTGACTCCGAATTCACCAACAGTTGAGTCAACCGGAATATTTTGATTAAAGTAGCAAAGTTATGCTTGCTGGGAGCAAGCACGATTTTAATAATATGTTGGTAGCTGGCAGAGGTATTTGCTATGCGGATATTACACCCAAAAATATTTTATAGTAAAAAACATTTTGCAAACATAATTTCAGTTTTATAACATCACACCACGCTTGTAATTTCCCAAGGGTTAGGCAGAGGTGTACCTAATAGTACACCCACACTTCGCCAGTTATGTTTAAGTCCCTTGTAATAGGGGGCGAGCCTATTGCCATCACCCGGACACAACACCAGACTACGTCATTGGTCATTTATATATTTCGTGTTTATTAAAAACCTACCTAATGCATTGTTTGCATATTAAACTGATTATTAGACGTAGTTAATATTATTGTTATCTGGATATAACATGACTAATTCTCGCAATGAAACCGTCAAAACAGACAGATAACAAAACCCTCGTGTCCTAATGTAAGCAATCATCGTGATTTTCTCCACGTCCTGACCAAAGCCACCTTTTTTTTTATGGTGGGTGAAAAATCATCAAATGGCTCCCGCTCTTGGGCAGAGCGAAAGAAACTACTGACTAAAAACCACCCATGTTCCTTCTTAGCCCTTCGTGTCGATCTCTTGCGAACACCCACAGCCCTGACGGGCAACCAAAGCCACCTCTCACTCGAATAGATACGCGATCTTCGTGTTCATTTTTCAAACCCATGGTCGATGAAACACCCTAAGGCGGTTAGCGCGACGACTCGTTCGGGTTTGCCAAAAAACATTAAAGCGACTATAACTTATTTGCGTGACAATCGCTTATATTAGGACACGCCCTGAAATACGAGAACAATGAACACCATAACGTAGCATTAATTAACGAGTCCCCTACAAATTAATTGTCATGTTAATTATTGATGTTCCACTTCCGATTCCACTGTTAATATTACTCTCGCTGTGAACTGAATCAGTTATTGTTTTCATTATTTAATTACTAGCTTTACTTTACCCATTATTCGTTCAAAACTGAGTGAGAAAATAATGAGAATAAAAAATAGGAGAATAACAATGGAAACGGCATGAAAATATGTGACGAAGGTGCGTTTCAGAGTCGTAGGGAAATGGATCAATGGGGGCTAAAAAGGGTGCAACTGCCGAGAAAAGGGGTATAAAAGGGATGCCAGTTGGAAAACTTTTACTATTGGACGTCGGTGTCTCAATGATTGAAATGATTTTCAATCTGAAGACCTTCTTGCTGTTTCTAAACCTAATTAAAGAAATCTGGAAGTGTTTCAGAATATAATAATATAAGTTATCCAAGACGAGAAATGTATAGATATAAATTTATTTCAAACTTTTGATCGTATATTATAATCTTGCTATCTTACCCTCACCCTCGATCTGATTTCATTAATTACGGAGCCTCCTTTGTTCGTACCAAACTACTCCATAAAATATCATAAAACTAATCATACTCAGCTAAATACAGATTTTTTGTTATCTTTATTGCAGCGTCTAGCGAAGTATAACCGATAAATATTTGATTTTCATATTGAGGTCAGTCGGTTGGTTTTGGTAATGTTTCATTCCGTGTGAAAACAGTGAAATTCTGCTGGTTTTCATTTTATGAAGACTTTAGTCCTTATCAACGTTTCTTCAAAGATCAGCCATAAATATAAAACTTTAATGACAAGGAATTATAAATGAATCTTTAAATACTTGAAAAGTAGTAAACTGAGAATTTAACTAAAATATTCCTCTCTTGAAATCTTATCCCTGACTCGAGAAAATGCTCACAGAAAACCTTAGACATAATACTAAGCTTCAACTCAATATTATAATAGGAGTCATTAAACAAAATAGACTGCCCAGCCGGAGCAGAAGTGAGGCTTAAAGCAATTTTCCGGTATTAAACGATTATAAATTCAGACTTAACATTTTGCTAACTGTGAGAGAGACTGAGGAAAATTTATTTAACGCAGAGAGCGTTCTCACAGTCCAAACGATCCATAACCAGGAGCACCTTCATACCCACATGCTGAATGCAAATGCCTTTCACTTAGTAAAGAGTAATAGCTTAGATAAGTAGCCCCTGACTTAGCACATTTACCGCCTTGATAATACCTCGAACCGATGTTTCTGTAACATCCATTTTACTCAGACCCACATCACTCTCGATGGTCCCCCTCTCTCCCGCTCTGCTCTTTGAGTTTGTATCCCGTTCAGCGAAGGGGGAGGTCTCGTTAAAATGGCAGTGTCCGAAGAGATGGTTAGAAATTATGGGGAAGCATTTGTCAAAGTCCTGCTTGCAGATTGTAACGAATAGTGTGTAAGTATGTTTCAATGGAAGTTCGGTGTGCTTGGTGATAGTATAGTGTCTGGTGTGAAATGCAATACGAGTTTTCAGAATCGAAATGTTTGTGTATCTTGTGTTGCGACTACTGTGACAGTGTGCAATGAGAGTTTTACTGTAGCAACAGCTTTTACGCTCAGTAAAGTTTTTGTTTGCTGTAAAGAAGTTATGGCAGTTTTAGGAAAAATATCCGTAATGCCCTTAAACTTTAACGTTCAACGAAGATCCCATGATCAGCAACTAAAAGGTTCAGCCTGACAAAGACAAACAAAGTGTATTATTAAAGAATATTCCCGAACACTAAGCGCCGCATTAAAACTGCCAAGGTCAGCGCACGCATTTCATACAACTAATTAAAACTTTAAGTTGACGAGTAATAGCTTTTGTTTTTCCGCTTATGAATTCGTAACTCATAATAACAGCACATAATTAGCTCCAAAGTTTGTGGAATAGGGTGTTTTGGAGTTACGCGACTCTTGAATGTTTAAATTTTGAATTTTAAAATGCGTTTTGGAATTATGCGTCTTGGGAATTGTTGAGTTTTAATGTATGTTGATTTGTTTTGTGTTCTATTGCCGAAATACTGGTGGCTCAGTGGTAAGTGTCTCAGTAGCAAACTGTAGGTCGTGGGTTCAGAACTAGGCAGTTGCGTTACCAATTATGCATAAATGAATTAAGTCTAAGAAACGGTAAAGGAAAACATTATAAGGAAACTGGCATGTAAGATGTTTTGTAAATACGGAAACTAGAAGGGTTTTCAGTTTGAGGTGGAATTATTTCGCCAAATTGGGTATCATTGCCTCTTTGGGACCCCGATGGGACAACGCAGCTCGTTCACTGTAAATTGGACCCGGATAGATTGAAATGGCAAACATTTACTATGAGGTTTCAGCATGACGCTTTTAAATAGTGTATACCAGGCATAGTAACACATTTTTAGCGAGGTCTATGTTAAGCAGTGGGTTGCGATAGACTTAGTTGATTCAATTACTAAAGCTTCCATATTATCAAAACAACGTTATTGTTGTTTTTTCTTCAAAAACAGCATTTTTGGGATGACAGGTACTTTATATCCGTTTTTGAACACGTGACAAAGTATGCATGTGCAAAATTTCAGGACTATCGATTTGTTTGTGGTTTGGGCGTGAAAAGTTAACAAACTTACTATCTCATTGTTAGCATTAGTTGGGTTTCCAGCGCCTTTGTACAATTAAGTTTCAATAACTGTTTGAAACTTTCGCAGCTCGTGGCTTAATAAGAAATGCCACACGGGTCGATTTTAGGTTAAGCTGCGCTTACCTATGTTGGTCTGTGGACGGGTGACCACCCATTACACACCGAGTTTGACGCGAGTAAGCACGTTAAGCTGTTGGTCCCGGCTGCCATATATAGATCTTTGGCAGTCGTTACAGGTAGTCAGTGACCTGAGAGTCAGACATCCAGTCTTACCAAAAGGTATCGTATTAACTGTGGGTTGTGGAGGTCAGATAGGCAGTCGGTCCATGTAAAATACTGGTATTCAGCCGGAAGCCGACCCCAACATAGTTGAGAAAAGGCTAGGCAGATGATGATAAACTATATGACAATTTAAATACAACACGGACACAAAACCTTTTCCAAATCTATTACCTATACGTACAACTGCATGCATACAATCTTTAAATAAAGACAGTTCAAATAGCATAGATTCAACACGAGGTTAAGTTAACAATACCGACATCGATATCGGAGCTTAGAGCTCTTGCGAACAAAACCAATTGTGTATCTACTAGCTATGTACTTACTTCGTGTAGTGCAGTATGTATGTACAGTCAACAAAATAGATAAGTATTTAGTAAGGTTTTTTTATTTTTTGGTGGGTGGGAAATCATCAAATGACTCCTCCCGCTCTGGGCAGAGCGGTAGGGAGTGTCAGACTTTTACTGACTAAAAACCTCCCATGTTCCTTCTTAGCCATTTGTGTTGAGACCGCGGTATCTCTTTCGAACAACCGGCAGCCCCTTACAATAGTTAATAACCCTTTACAGGAACATACTTACAACATAAAGTCAAGTTTATATCTTTTTTTATTGGTTGTGGGAAATCATCAAATGACTCCTCCCGCTCTGGGCAGAGCGGTAGGGAGTGTCAGACTTCTACTGACTAAAAACCACTCATGTTCCTTCTAAGCCTTTCGTGTCGAGACCGCGGTATCTCTTTCGAACAACCCGCAGCCCCGACGGGAGCCAAGTTCATACCTATGACTCACTTATGCGTCATCTCCGGAACTAAAAGCCTACAGGCTACGAATTGGGCACGTCTGTTTGTATAAGGCCTTAGAGTAGATTAGTTATAGAACTGTTTTACCGAATTCCTTCCCGCTTACGAGTTAGTCGAACTAATCTTGAGCCGGTAGGTCATGTTTAGGAATCTGCCTTTTTTAAACGATGGGAAATCAGCAAATGACTCCTCCCGGTTTGGGCGGAGCAGAAGTGAGTGTCAGACATCCGTGTACCTTTTTTTTTTTTTAGGCGGCTGTAAAATCATCAAATAACCCCTCCCGCTCTTGGGCAGAGCGAAAGGGAGTGTCAGACTTCTACTGACTAAAAACCACCCATGTTACTCCTTAGCCCTTGATGTCGAGGCCGCGGTATCTCTTGCAAACAACCCGCAGCCCCGACGGGGCATCCGTGTACCTTCATATGCCCTTTGCGTTTCTGGGCCGTGGTATCTCTTTTGAACAAATTCCACAATCCTGGTTAGAGATCTGTTTATACCCTGGTCGTTTGAGAGCTGAGGATCTGAAGACAAATGACGATCGAAAACGACTTCAAACTGGGTTTACCTTTTAGTATTATGTCTTCTCTCCTTCTTTCTACGGGGTAGTAACCAAAAATAAAAAATAAATTACGTACGTTATAAGTAGTCATCTACGGTATTTATTTGCGTCTTCTATATATATATTATACTCCTTCAGTCACATGGTATAGTTTGCTTAATCTAAAAGTACTTTTATTACTGCTTGATAAGACGCTCTTCCCTAAATGTAAAAGTAAATGCCACTGTGACGTCTAAGGGCTCTTTTACGGAGTCGCGGGGCGTCGCGCGACGCGTGCAAAAGGCTCATCTCGAGTTTTTTTATTTATTTACTGAGAGGCGCGTCCACCGCAACGAACGCTGCATTTTAAACGAACAAGCGAAAAATCGCTTCTCGTAAAATGGACGTTTGAAATCGTTAACGGTTTCATACACCGAAAAAAGCACAGCGCGCCGCGCGACGCCCCGCGTGTCCGTAAATGAAGCCTAACAGGGAAGAATGGAAAAAGAAAACGTGTTGCGCCGACCCCAAATAGAATGGGATCCCTACAATGGGACAGTTGCAAACCTGTATTATAATCTTTAAATTATAAAACGCATGAAAAATCTATTGAACGGGTAAACAGCAAAACCCAATAAATAAATTAAAACTAAATTACCCATATTAAAATGCATATAACATAATTTTCCGCAACATTTTATTTTTAAACGGTTCAACTACACGGGTACTACATTGAGCGTCGTAAAGCTATGGCCACACTATACTTTAAGCCGCTTAAGCACATACTTGAGTGAAATGTACGGAATTAAATCGTAAAATACGCTAACATTGTGTTTTAGCGTAGTAATTACGTGTAGTTAAAGAGTTTGGGGATAGAAAGTGATTATTTTTTTATTTTAAAGGCTTCTGTTTTCGTTTTAATTATTTATTTTTTTTTTTTTTAAAGAAGGGTAGGAAGCGCTACTCGTCAGTGATTTCAATGAAAATGAATGAAACAAGGTTATTGGTTTTTCCATAACTTTTTTAGTAGCAGCTATTTATATATATAGAACAGCTATTTATATTTATATTTATAGAACTTTAAAATGACGTACAAGTACAATTTGGGCTGTTTAACGCTTCGAGGATTAGAGGCTTCACGTTATGTCTTTTTTTTATTTTAGAAGGTTTAGCTTAAGAGTAATGAAGTAAACTTTTTACGAGAATTCAAGAATGAACTCAGCTTTTATTGAATTAAATCTCTTAGCGTATTCTTTGTTAAAATAATTTTTAATAAACCTCCTCCGAGAATCATTATCGCATCAAAATTAACTATAGTTAAATTTTATGCCAACTAAAATTGAGTACACGAAAAATGAATTAAAGTTAGTTTTGAGATTAATTAAAACTTAGTTTATTTATTCAAATTTTAAGTAAATAAAATTAAGATGGCAGAAGTTAAGTATAATTTGGTATAAATGACACTGAGCAAGCCACCGTGCAGCGCGTTTGTACCATCTTAGTTTTATTAATTTGTCAGTTAGTTTAAACGTAGTTTTCAGATTCTGTAAACTTTTGCTCATCATATTTTCATTAAAAAACTGGGATCGATGAGAGTAAAATGAGGGGCGGTGCAGATTAGCAGATATTGAGATAATTATTTACGTTGGATTTCTACCACACGGATATGAGTCGTCTGAACCACTCAAATATCTCTATCTGTAACTGAAATGTGGTACAAAACCATCGTCCAACCAATGCACACATTACAATTTATCACCAACGTTAAAAAAATTCATACTCGTTGACAGTTGTAATCGCCATCACCTTATAGCAAACACTTGCCATTAGAACTAGTAATAGGAACACAGGAAATATGAGTAAAGTTGTTCCGGATGGGCCTTGAGAGTGTCAGTCGGCGGTACACGAATAGTGGAATACATTTACGTTGTTTGTAACAGCGTGATTTATTTATTTGTTAGTGTTATGTAAGTGGTGTGGAATGTGAGGAGATTGTTTAGAATTCTCTGTTTTGTGGTGGCGCCATGAATCTTAAGAATTTTGTTGAAAGATAATTATTTTAACTGATCATGTAGACTGTTTTCGCCTTTAAAGTATCTGTGCCGAAACTGGTGGAATTCAAGCTCGGGACTATTATTATTGAACACTACATTTCACACAGTCAATAAGTAATCTATTATCGTAACCACCAATGTTACCTGAACATAACCATACACATACGGGGTGAAAGAGACACCGCCAAAAACGCTTGCGACGTATTCAGTAAATCATTCGGAAGATCTGAACCTAAACCTTAAAAAATATTCAGTTCCATACCTTTTGACCGTGTTGGTATAGCATTTTTGTAGGAAACAGCTGTTTATTTTATTAAAATGTTAACTGTTTATGTTATGAAAAATTATACGGGGGTTCAGAATTATACTAAATACGTGGTTAGCATTTGTGTGTCGGTGTGCATTCCACTGCTACAAATATAAAATACATAAAAAGGGTCTGGTTCTGTAGAGGTGAACCTATAGCACACCCACATTTTGGTATGTTTTTATTTAAGACAGATGTTATAGGGGCGAGCGTAATGCCATCAACCGGGCACAAATCCAGATTCCACCGTGCTAAAGACTAATCCCAGGTAGAAAAACCCTTTGTTGTAAAAAAAGTAATCCATAATAAGAAATCAACAAAGATTAGAACCGAAAGATGCATTATTCTTCTGCGAGTAAAAAAAATAAAGGATTTCTAATGCACAGACTGAGTAATGACTTATTATTAAGATATTATCTCATTGGAGATGAAAGCTGGGGATATAAATTCTTCTTCTTATTCTTTTGAGAAACGTTATTAGTTTCGCATGACGAGCACTGGCCATTAAATCGGAAAACGCTTAGTTGGACGGTTCTCATAGATTTAATGGATAATACTGGTTGCCTGGAATTAAAGTTAAACTGTTTTACAGAAATTGTTTCTTTTTGTGATAGCTTTATTTTTTACTTTAACAAGGGAGACAAGAATTAATGACAGGAATGAATAGCTGTTTACAGATTGCAGTAAAACTACAAAAAACTTGGTGTAAAACTTGGTAGAAAACAAATAGTTTGTCTTAACACAGAGTGAGTAAAAAAAAAGTTCTACACCAGATCAGTTTTGCCCTAATTTGAACCGTATCAGTGGAACTCCATACAGTATGTACTTTCTTGATGTAGTGTAGTGAGCACCATCATCATCATCATCATCATTCCAGCCTAAAGACGTCCACAGCTGGACATAGGCCTCCCCAGGTGTCGCCCATTAACCGGTCTCGTGCGTCTCGCATCCAGCGGATCCCTGCATCCTTCAACAGGTCATCGGTCCACCTAGTGGGAGGCCTTCCAACGCAACGTCTTCGGGTTCGCGGTCGTCTTTGCTTTGCTTTTCGCGCTGCCCACTCCCACTTAAAATTTGGCAATTCTTCGGGATATGTCTGTAAACTTGGTTCTTTTGTCTTCATTTCTGATGTGATCCTGCAAGGAGACTCCGAGCATAGCCCGCTCCATTGCCCTTTGGGTGATTTTGAGCTTTTTGATGAGGCCCATTGTGAGCGACCACGTTTTTGTGCCGTGCAATCACTGGCAACACACACTGGTCATAGACTTTTGTCTTGAGACACTGTGGTAAGTTTTTTTTTGGAGCCTAATGTCGCATCTTCTTGGGACTCTATTTTTCAACAGCAGAAAATTATTCTATTACATCATCAGCCAGGCTGCCTCGATAACGTATTAGCTGAGTCATATACCCTACGATAAAATTAAATAAATAATACCTCATAAGTTACCTTCCCTAACTCCAGGAACACGGTTGCAACAAGTTGAGTTACCAAGATATAATGATATCCAAACTCTGGGTCGGAAACTTTCGCCCCCTACTTCGCTACTTTGCAAATTTAAGCAGCAATACTTGTAATGTATGTGCTTTGCAACTCCCTACAGTACTTCCAAGCAGGAAAATAAATTTCCCCAAAGTTTTTTGCTTAGTTTTACAGTTTTACGCTGTAATGGGTACGAGTAAGTTATAGTGTGTGTAAGTTGTAGTGTTTAAGTTGTCTGCTTATGCATTGCTGTGTTCTTTAAAGTTGGGAGCAAGGAGTTGATAAAAACAGGCTATGGAGATAAAATTCTGTTATTATCCTTAGAGCAAGAACCTGATGCAGAGAGGGACCAAGCTTTGATGTTTAAGCTTGCTCATTTAGTCGGTAATTCTAGAAGTAAATGATAACTCTAGTAGTACTTGGTCTCATCACCGTCTTTTCTATTTAGGTTTAATATACAGTTTATTTAAAAGGAGAGTGAGAGAAACTAGAAAGGTGGTGACCGCTGAGATGACGAGTAATAGAGAAGTGTGGAAGAAGAAGACATGCTGCGCCGATCCCAAGTAAATTGAGATAAGGGCATCTCCTGCATCTTCTTCATCTTCTCCTGCCATTATTTCAAATTATTAACCCAGTTTGAGAGTGCCAGGAAAGTAGTATATCTGCAGGAATTGGATCGATCTGGAGGATATCATAACTATCATTATTTCCTGCTGCGAAAAAAATATATCACAATCACATTCGTCCACCACTATTTGTTTCAGGACAGGTAGATTGGTCTGGTTGGTCTCTCAATTGTTTGTAATAGGTACAATGGTACATATTTCGCGATATACTCTCTTTGTTATTTTTTAGAACTTAAGATTGTTTATCACCCTGTTGGGGCTTCGGATTGTTCGCAAGAGATACCGCGGCCTCGACATAAAGGGCTAAGAAGGAACATGGGTTTTAGTCAGTAGAAGTCTGACACTCCTTTTCGCTCTGCCCAAGAGCGGGAGGGGTTATTTGACGATACCCCAGAAAAAAAGGTTGTTTATCACGGTAAAACTCTAATGAGTTTATGATTGCACCAATTTAATATATGAAAATGTATGCGCACTAATGATTAAAAACACATATCTTCAAAGAAATATACCAAATGAATTAATCCAACCTTTTTCTTCGATATAACATAAAATAATTACAGTAGCAAATAATTAATATCACTTCTAATTACTAACCTGAAAACATGACGTCTAAGCTAACGATTATTGTGTCGTCTCGCATGTGTTATATATAGTCACGGAGCTAGGCCGGCTTTATTACGTCTTGGTTAATTGTAGATGGCAGACTAAAAGAAATATACGAATGGATCAGATCGGTATTAATAATTCAGAGAAGAATAACTGTGTTTTTGTTCTAGTGATCACATATACTAGAGTCCTGGGAACGATTACTGGGTCGGGCAAAGCGTTTTTTTAATATTTTTTAGGAATTTCAGAGTATGTCGATTTTAAAAGAATCGTCCTCTAGTTTATTTAATAATAATAATAATTCCTGTCTCTGGGGCCCTAACCACCGGTAGCTTGGACGCTGCTCCCGTCACCAGTGGACGACTATTTTTAACATTTTTAAATGTTTTTTTTATAAGTTTTTTAAGAAATATTTAAAAATGTATTTAGTATGTAAGAAAAAGAATAAAGGAAATAATAATAACTTTATTTCAGACCTTAATCATCACACAGGTAATAGACACAGATCCATATAATTATGTTAGTAATCACTTAAGAACTATGTTAGTAAACCACACAAATTAAACACATAATAATTTACAACAAATTAATCAATCACACTGATGCGTGGAGTGCGATCCAGTGTCTTATAAAAGGACCATCGAGCCTGTCCGCTATCACTTGCAGGATGTTGTTGGAGCTTGCCCGTATACGGTGCAACAGTGAGGCTGCCCTCTTTCTCATGATGGCATGAAAACCATCAATTCGGGCTTCACAAAACATGCCCGATGCACTGCAGTATCTCATTTAAAAATAACTGACAAAAATTGGGTACTCTAGCGGTTAGCAGAGTTTTGTCTGCCTTCGGGGAACACAAGTATTATGTTGTGAATAGAAGAGGTTTGAACGTTCCGATTCTTCATTCAGTTCGGAACTTAAGACTAAGCTAAACATTTTATGTGCCTTCACAAGTTCCATTTCAGAACTTCAGATATTAAACTAAGTTAAGAATTAACCTAAATTGTTATTGTTTGTTTTAATTAAAACCCGAGAAACAATCAACCTCTTCCCTGTCGAGTCAATTGTATTTTAAAACGAAGATCTCCAGTACATTTAATCATCTTACTTCTGTCTCTTCGAGTGGCCATTCATTCCACTTCATCCGATTCGAAACCCTATAATTAACGCTGTTCAAAACAAAGGGATGGCAAACAAAACCTTTTCAAAGGGGGTACTTCCACAATGTCTCTTTTTCCAATTTTTCGAAACTTCCCTTAACAATTAGTCTCTCAAAGCGTATCTCGGGCGGAATCCTTTCAATCGGTTTTCGATTGTTGCGTTGAATTACTGCAAATAGAAGAATCGTTGAACAAAACAAAGACATAAACCTTTTGTACTCGAGGTTTTATCTATCGGACGAAACCAATTAAACACTGGGAACTACATTTGTTGAATACATCCCTGAAGGGTCACTAGCCTTTTGTGTGTTTGTTCATACACAATTGTTCGATGACAATAGTTACCCGGTTTAATAAGGTTAAAAATGGTACGGTTCATTCCGCACAATAAAACCTCTTTCGTACATAAAAGGATGAGGAAGCATGTATGTACCGCTATGCGTGTTTAAGATATGATGATAGTGATTTTTCTACTTTAGTGACTTCCTCATTTAGTCAAAAATACTAAAGTACATTTTGAATAGCCTGCCAATAGGGAAGTTTCATGACAAAACAAAACTGACGGACCAAACACCGTCAGTTAGATTATGGAAAATATTAGACACAACATATTTTTTTTTCACAAAAACTAAAAATGAAGACGATTTCAAGATTCTGAGTTCACGGGAAGTACCCTGTAGGTTTGGATTCCCTTGCGAGTGCCGAAAATTTACCGAAAATTGCGGCATAAACAGCTGTATCTTTTGATTGCGTTGGTTTATCAGTTTGATTTTTTCACAGCTTTAAAGGACAATAAACCTGAGTATTTGATATAAGCTTGATACCTCCACGCATTCTTGAGAAAAAGTGTCTTGTCAGACAGACAGATGGACGGACGGACAACAAAGTGATTCCTTTCCCATTCCTTTCGAGGTACGAAACCCTAAAAACACATATCCAATATTTTTCTATATTCTAACTGACGGACTAAACAGGTACTCGTATTTCTTGTTAGGAAACATCCATAATAAATCCTAAACTCCAACTATAATATTTCTACACTGAAACGTCACAAATAAACATCGAACAAGCATTTTCGAATCGACATAAACAAAAGGTTTAAAATCAATGAGAAACAATACAGATATAAGTGTCTTCGAAATTATTGATGCCGAACCAACGAGATGGGTTCTTTAGGGTTCTGCGCGCAGAATAACAGATTGCTTTCCTACAACAGACAGAATATAAGAGATATCAAGAAGTTCCACTAGTTACTGTTCTTGAAAACAGCACTTAAATTAGTTTTGGTTAGGTTAGGTTAGCAGTGGACGTCTTTTGGTTAAAATGATGAAAATAATGATGAGTTTAGGTTAAGGCGTTCCGCGTCGAAATGCAAGGCGTAACAGCAAAAATCTGTCATTCGCTAGAACCACAAAAAATGTAGATACCTACTTTTTGATATCATATGGATCATACTGGTCTCATCGAAGGCTGGTAGGTACGAGTCGTGAACACGATAGATGAAGAATTATTTGGAAAGGCAAAGCTTTCACACCTAGTTGCGTACATACGGTAAATCCAACTCCTTGACCTAACCCTTCTTTCCTCAGTTTTCTTTGTAAGAGGGATCAGATAATGCAGGTCACTGACTGTACCTTTAGTGAACCTTCTGCCATAATTTCATGTTCGTGGCACTGCTCTACAAAAATTGGCTATTCTACCGATATTTCGGGATCCGATGTCCGGGTTTTATTGTTTTTCTATTGATTAATGCTGGCGCTGTGTAAAATTGGAGCCGAGGTAATTGTTTAAGGACCTGATTCGGGACTGAGTGGTGATTTTGTTCCGCTTAGGTGGATACTGCTGATCGGTTATTTTTGTTTTCTGATTTTGCTGATGGATCCTGCTGAAGTATTGAAAAGATTTTTCCAAATATAGCCAGAATCATATTTTATTTTTGTTTGAAAGAAAAAAAACTATGTTTGTACAGAACTCAGTGATATTTGGTTCCTTTCCCGTGTTCATTTTACTATAAATAAAAAAAATGATGCATTGCAAGAACCTACCGTCATCTCAACCGTTATTTCAATACTAGCGGATGTCACGCGGGTTCACCCGCGTAGTACCCGTTCCTGTGGGAATACAGGGTTAAAAGATAGCCTATGTCACCCGGGGATAGTTTAGTTTGCCAACGGTGAAAGAATTTTTGAAATCGGTCCAGTAGTTTCGGAGCCTATTTGTGACAAACAAACAAACAAATCTTTCCTCTTTATAATATTAGTGTAGATGCACTCTATAATAGTGACAGTCAGTAAATATACTATACTTGATAGTTATTTTTCACACTAGGAATTTCTCCTATATCTTGGGAACATTTTCAAACATTTAGAAAAGAAAAGAAAGAAAAAATATTTATATTTTATTTAAACTCACATACACACCCAGACCCGGAACAACTATTTGCAGGCCATACAAATATTGTTCCGTGCGGGGATCGAACTCTCGAAGTCTTGACATGCAGCACTGCTGCTAATCGCTCAATCACTGCACCCCGTGACGTCGTGTTTTAAAAATGCAATCTTTAATAAACTACCGTTTTATGACGTCACTGTTCTAAAAGGAAGAGCAAAAAATTTGCATGAGATCCAAAGAATTCAACAAAATATTTAAAAAAAAAACACTGCGCTCCCCTAAATTTCTCCGAAACTCACTTAAATTACAAATCTCACCTCGCCACAAAATATAATTAATTTTAATCGCGGAAATTGTGAAATTTCTAATTTATCGTCCATAATAACCCTACGAATGCCAGGCGAGTTTTAGTTTTGAAATAAATCTCGGCCGGAGCGGGGGCTATTGTAGAATTTGAAATACGAGCCAGAGTGCCATCGAAACTTTTTCAACGTTTCGTCCGTCCGTCTGTAGCGTAGGGTTATCTCTATTCTCCTCAACGTTTTCATTTAAAGTCGGTCTTTATAAGAATGTTTGGCGTTGAACGGGTTGTTGCTTTCGAATGATATAACTGTTTTATGTTTCCTTTTTCAAGTTCTGTGGGTTGTGTTTTTAAAGTTTATTGGCTGGCGGAGTTGTTTTATTTGTTTCTAGAACTGCTATGACACCGTTGTAGCTTTCTTTTCTACTTTAGCATTATCTTGCTGTTGCATTTATAGTTTTAGCTCCTTACTCAGAAAATACTAGATCGTTGAAGTACGCTGAAGCTTACACAGAATCACACACACTTTCTCTATCATTTCAGGTTTAGGTACATCAAAATTTTTAGGTAGTTGTGTTTGTCTCATGATAAATTTCGCAATAGTGTTGGGTATGGACTGTGACAAGACCGTGAAGAATGGCATAAGAAAAAAAAGGTCTATAGGTACCCAGCAGTGGGTGAATAAAATTCAAGCTGTGAATGATGATGGACTAGTAGCATTCTTTACTGGCAAAAATCTTCTATACGTGGCTGAAAAGCCATAAGCTGAGGTTGCAGTCACCGTTTGTTTTCAACATCCACAATAAGCAAATATGGTTCTACCATCTGCATATTACACATATGCATAGTGTTACAAAAATTCATACTACCCTGAATACCTTGTTTCGCCACCGCAGTGGTTGGCTCAGCTCCAGAAAAGGAAGCATAAAGTGCTTGAGAACAAGGTTTATCTTCTATTTAGATAACTGTCATTCTCCACAAAAATACAGAATGTTGTCATGTGCCCTGATATATGCGCACATAAGTCTTTATTATTGGACTGATTCCATCGCATGCGGGAGACATTTCTACCGGAAGCGGACACCCTTTTTTAAAAGAAACTAGCAAATGACTCCTGGCACTCTGTGCGAAGCAGAAGGGAGTATCAGTCCCTTACTGACTAAAACCCGTCCTAGTTCATTCCATCACATGCCCTTTGCGTTTCAAGGCCCCGTTAACTCTTTTCAACCAATTCAGCAGCCCTGGTAACCGGGGATCCTGTTCTGGGCTGGTTGGACTCGAGATCCTAAGCAAGCTAGGTGTCGTCCTCGTGTTGGTGGTGGTAGTGGTGTCGACGGCGGGGACAAAAACTCGTCGCTTGAGCTCGACGTAACTGTAGTGACCGCAGACACGGCACTCACGGTTGAAATGCGTCCTGGCGGATAGACAATGCCTTGCTCATATACGTATTTACCGATCATAGTGTGATTTTCTGGGTCTAGAAATGTTTGTTCTAAAAAAAAAGACGTGTGGCACTGGAGACTGCCGCGGTAAAGCTATTGCATAGCATTTTTTATCAACTTATGCAATTATAATTATTTATTTATTTGATTAATGCAGTATTTTTTTTCCTTATCAAATGTAACCTCGTAGTTCTAACCACTAAGAAAAACTATGACACAAATTAAAAGAAAAAGTAAATGACATCTTGACAACTGACGTAATGTCAGATGAAAATTAAACATTGAAAAATTATAAGATTTAATATTTTATAAAAGATGAGGATGATTAGTAAAAGTGGAAGTATAAATACTATATTTCCCCAACATTTTGGTTATCTTTATAGCAGTATTATATATAAATTAACAAAACAAAAAATAATACTGCATTTGTTATAATAATAATAAAATGAATGTATATAGAGTACTAACCATTGACTTATATATTACTGCGTAAGGACTGGGTGGACGGCATGTTAAAATGACGCCTCGAACGTGGTCCCAATATGGTCTTTCCTAAGTCGAAGTGAACTAGTCCACGATCGGCTCTCTTCGGGTGCGGTCGTAAATTTTATTAAAAGCTTTATTTATGTTATTTATACCTCGAAAATACCACGCCGCTTATACAAGGTTACAATAACGAGCAGACTACACCGATTCTCTGTATGGCGAACGCGTCGAGCAAAATGTTCGGACGACCGTATCTTTAGTTTTTATATCAATGGTACTAACTCATTTTCTTTCACTATTTTTTCGTGACTTTCTTCATTAATAAATGCACTTTGTTTATTCATATTTAAAACACTTTGTACACAAATTATACGAGTACAGATATTCACTGTTGTACATAGATGATAAATACCTATACACCTATATACTTTCTCACAAACAGCAGATTACGGTAGTTTTCCAATACAACCAATGCCACCTAAAGGCGGGTTGCTGAACTAAAGAGACAAGCGTGATATTTCAAAAAGTCATTGTCAAGTGTCAATTTGTTAGGTTTTTATTTTCGTTACGGAATTTCTGGATTCGGTCCCCACGCTCAAGGCCCGCGATAGAAGCTATGCAATAGCTTAAAAAAAATTGTATTTCCGATTCTACATATTTTAATTTATTGGCAGGTATTAGGAAGGCAAGCGTGAATAGTAAAAATAATAAAGTCAAATTCTTCGACACAGCGTGGATCTTAACGGGTTATTACGGGACTGAAATAAACAAAAAAATAGACAAAAAATAAATGCACGCATGCCAAAAAAAGTGTGTAATTGTTTTTGAGTTACTTTTTTTGCTAGTGGCAACCCTGACAAGCGTTTAGCTAGCGTCGTCTGCCCCGGTGCGATACCATTCGATCGCTATTCAAACAAACACGTGAAACCTACTTTTGTTTCTTTTACCGAAGCTTAAAATGTAGGTTAGCACGAACTATTGTTTTAGCAAATATCAACCATTTTGTTTCCGTGTTTTTTATTATTTTGAGTATCGACAGGAAGTGTGTCAGATGTGTTTGATGAAGCCGCTTTTTCAACGAGACCTGTTTGAAGATGAGTCGGGTGGTAACTAAACTACGAGTTCTTTGACCGAAATACAAGGTGTAGACACCCTTCCACTGCTTGCTCATCATATTCATAAAGCAGGATTTTCGAGGTTCGATTCCCAGGTCGGGAAAAGTGTAATAAGTTTTTCCAGCAAGGATTTCCCAGTAGCAGCCACGGAATTTTATTGGATTTGTGCCCGGTTGATGGCACAGGCTTGCTCCGCAACTTAAATATAACTGGCGAAATACGGGTGTACAATTAGCTACACCTCTGCCTAACCATTCGGGGATTACAGGCGTGATGTTATGTAATTAATTGTGCTGTGCGTATACGTATATACGTATAATACGTATTCGTATAATACGTAACCACCTATTGGCGCGTCACAAAAAGAACACGAAACACCGTTCCTACAACTGTAAACCCGTAATACAACCCACACAAGCCACAAGTCAATAACTCTCCCACGACTGCAAAAAGTCGATAAATTATAACTTTTACAACACACACGTGTGAAATGGTGGTCGCAAAAAATACGCGACGCCAACAACCACTATAAATGCAAATGAAAATGTCGTATCTTGATAAAAGTGGCACTACGAATTGTGACGTACATATACGACGTGACGGATATGTTATGCGTGCTGACGAATTCTGTAAGTGCTGACGAATAGGCACTAACATTTCTAGATATTGGGCTTTTAGATGGAACGTGGAGTTGTGAATTTCAGATATGCAAGTGTCCCTTCAAAATACAATGCCTCTCTGCAGGATATGTGCCACCTCCTTTATTTACTTATTTTACTATTTATATATACACACAGTAGACAACACAGGAAAAATATCATAATATAACATATGAGTACAAAGGTACTGCTTATTTCTCAAGAAATTTCTGCCAGCAGACTTGCAAAAAGAAAAATGAAAAAAGAAATGTAGACTATAGTGTGTGAGAAGCGGAAAAGAATTCGGTGTTTATGTCTTAACTAACTTAACCTATATAATAAGAAATACACATATAAGTAAAACCTTACCTCTCTCACCTCCTCCTCCTCCTCTTACCTCCTTTCTTGCCCATCCTGAACAGTCACCTACACCATACAGGATTTAAACAAAGCCGAAGAAAGACATGTGCAGTCGAGTCCCTCGAAACGCAAAGAAGACTCTCTAGGCACTTTTTGGTAGTAAAACTTGTACACAACGTAATCAGCCTACAATGATCGCACAGCTGGGCCGCAGGACGTCTCGCGATTCGAATGGGCCGTAATCCACCACGTGGGCCTTTTGGGGGACGGGAAAAATCCGCAGCCCCGACGGGCACCACGTGGGCCTGGTGTGAGATGTGAACACTTCTTCGCATTTTTGGTTCCAGGACATTCCAGGTTCCAGTGATTATAAAATATTTGGCACAAAGTAAAAGGCCTACTTGGGTCCGAACCCTAGAGCTATAAATCGACAGTCGGTGCTGGTACTAGCCCACTACAAATGTGGCTGAAATATTAATTAATATGTGTGGTGTGGATTCGACCAGTACCTTTTTGACAATGAATATAATATGTACATCGCCTTCTCTGTGAATACTGGTCTGATTCAAGTGATTATTATTTAAGCTTACGCGGTAGTCTCATGAGAATTCTTTAAAACTTAGAGTTATACAAGGTTCTTATATAAGAAGCGGCTTAGCGTATTATGACATAGCAGTGCATTTGTTTATCACTCATAAGCAAAACAGAACACTGAACTCTAACTAAGACAAACGACCCGAAATCCAATGAGACATCCCTTAAAAACAAAACAACGAAACTTTGTACTAAAACTCATTTATATGTATAACGAGTTCGCAAATGAGAGCTGTATGAGATAATGACGTATATTTAATATTGCGAAGCCATCAACTTGAGAACAAATTAAAAAGTGTGAACATTAATTCAAATATGACGAGCATGGCGACACGTTTGTTTACTTTAGGTCGTGTTTTAAAAGGGTGTTTTTAACCGACTTCAGAAAAGGAGGAAGTTCTCAATTCAACTGTTTTTTTGCATGCATGCTACCTGATAACTGACGCCATTTATGAACTGATTTGAGAAATTTATTTGAGGAGGATTCCTATTGGTCCCATAGAATTGTTGCCAGTTACAATATAAAATAGATCCATGATGACAAGACTTTGTGTGGTCTACAACAAAAAAGGATAAAATAAAAACTTTTTGCAAAAAAAAGAACCGACTTCCAAAAAGCACCAAAAAAATCTAGATATGCTTATTTTTGGAAGTCAGTGGCAAAAAAGTTAATGAAACAAATAAAGTCACCGACTTCCGAAAGGAAGACTATTTTAGTCTTTTAGTGGTTTTTTGGAAGTCAGTTCTATTTTTGGAAAAGGTTTTCTGTTATTAAAATTTGTTTCATAGCTCATAGCAGCGCACTACACTCCTTAATACATATAACTCACGTAGCTCAAAGTATTTCAAACAATAGTGGATCGGATGCTGTCTTAAAACTGATAGTCTAAATTCATAGTTAGTTCACATTCGGCCATGCATGACGTTGGAATACATGTCGAGAATAAACACAGCATTATTCCGATAAACGCTATTGTTTTAACTGGAAACAATGTCTAAACTGTAAATGTGTACCAGTTCATAGTTATTCGTTCGTGAAAACCTGCATTTGGCCGGTATTCATGAATGTATGTGCCAGATTGTCAGGATTTATTACGTTTGGCAGTTTTTGGTGAAGGAAAACATCGTGAGGAAATCGGCATGACTGTCTTAGAACCAAAAAATTCGAAAACATGTGACACCTACCAACCCGCACTGGGCCCGCGTGGTGGATAATAGCCCATCTCTCTCCTAGAGAAGAGGCCTGAGTCCCTGCAGTGGGAACATTGGATTGGATGATGATGATTCGTGAGATGGGTTTCGTGCAATGTAAACACACTCGACACACTGTTTATACCAACAAATTTCTAGAAATCACAATTTAACACAATAACACGAAAATGAACCGGGTACAGCTCCGGGACGTCCCAACTCCGCTGCGATCAGACACTGAGTGTGGCCAGAGAGCTCAAAAATATCATGATTCTGTAGAAGCTCACTGCGGTGTGGGTAGACTTGTAAGACATAGGTATAAGTCCCGTCGGGGCTGCGGGTTGTTCGAAAGAGATACCGCGGCCTCAGCACAAGGGTAAAGAAGGAACATGGGTGATTTTTAGTCAGTAGTAGTCTGACACTCCCTACCGCTCTGTCCAGAGCGGGAGGAGTCATTTGATGATTTCCCACCCCCTCAAAAAATAAAAGACATCATAAAAGTGCTAATGATAGAAAAACCAAAAAATGTGTTGGATTATCAGAAGCATGTCTTATCAAACTTGACACACTGCCACTCGGGTCGATCTTTAGGTTAAGCTCTGCTTGCCTAGGTTGGTGGATGGGACCACCCGTTACATACCGATTTTCTTCCGTGCCTCGGAAAGCACGTTAAGCTGTCCCCTGGTCCCGGCTGCCATATATAAATCTTTGGCAGTCGTTACAGGTAGTCAGTGCCCTGAAAGTCTGACAACCAGTCTTACCAAAAGGTATCGTATTACGGGTAATACGATACCTTTTACAACAACCTAGTTTATACCGGGGTATAAACTGAGTTGTGGGGGTTAAATAGGCAGCCGCTCCATATAAAATACTAGCGGACGTCACGCGGTTTCACCCGCGTAGTTCCCGTTCCCGTAGGAATACAGGGATAAAAAGTAGCCTATGTCACCCGCAGATAGTGTAGCTTCCTAACGGTGAAAGAATTTTTGAAATCGGTCCAGTAGTTTCGGAGCCTATTCGTTACAAACAAACAAAACATTCCTCTTTATAATATTAGTGTAGACTGGTATTCAGCTGCATCCGGTTATACTGGAAGCCGAACACAACGTAGTTGAGAAAAGGCTAGACAGATGTTGATGTCTTCCTATATGCACAGATAAGTTGTTTGAAGTGTAAAACTGCTTTAAGAAATAGGTACAAAACGCTTTGAAAGCAATCGTCCCTCGTCAAATCTCGCTTGACAAACTAAATTCAATTTTGAGGTTTACAGCACATGGTTATATTTTGCTGTTGTGTTCATAATCCCATATTATGCCCTCAATATTAAATGACGAATCAAATGTTAATTAAGCTTGTTTAACATTCGAATTGAATACCTTCCCAAATAAACCACTGTGTTTTTATTATCATCTTTGCCCAACCGCATGTGGACACGCCTTATCGCGACAAATGAACTGTGAATTCCATTTCACTGAAATATTAATTTAAAGTTCACTTCGATGTGATTGGGAAAGTATTAAAAGTATTTTTTATTCCATCTAGGTTGGCCTGTGGTGTGGTCGTTATGTTTTATTTGGCATCGATGGAAGTTTGTAATGTCAACTTAACATAGTATTACGACGACCACCACACAATAATTGACTGACTTGCTGTTATGTCTTACACATAACTGGTGAATCATATTTCGCAAGTCATAAGACACAAGGAACAGTAAGTAAGTATAAACAGATGAAAAAGAGATATCCAATCGTCAATCACAGGAACACCTTGTATTAACAGATGGCCTCATTACCATTACGGTCAATGTCCCGTCGGGGCTGCGGGTTGTTCTCAAGAGATACCGCGGCTTCGACATGAAAGGCTAAGAAGGAACATGGGTGGTTTTTAGTCAGTAGAAGTCTGACACTCCCTTTTGCTCTGCCCAAGAGCGGGAAGGGTTATTCGACGATTTCCCACCCCCCAAAAAAAAAATGTTTTAAACCAAAGAGACACAAAGAACTTACCTACGTAGGTAATTATAAACAGATGAAAAAGGAATATCCAATCGTCAATCACAGGAACACCTTGTATTGACAGATGGCCTCATTACCTCATTAAGGTCAATTTAAGTACTACATTGAATTCAAAAATAAAATAATTTAGGAGCGAATTTCACCATAACTCCAAGGCCAATGTGGGCTACTGGTCGTTAGTCTTGTCCAGATCGTCCCGCCATCTTTTACAAGGTCTGCCGTGACGCTTTCTGTCTGTGTCAGGGCTTCAATAAATGGGAGTCATGGTGAGAGCGCTTTGCCCAGCAGCGACATAATGCAGGCCAACTGTATAAGTATTCACCATTTAAAATAAACGCGATTATCATTAAACAAATTCCAACTTTATAGAAACGAAAATAAAGACAATTGTGGCTGTGACAATTATGTACAGATACAATGTGAATGGACTGTACTTCATGAGCTCTCAACATTTTGAAACACTGTTGACACTGGCAGTTCTTGAATGTAGTTTATCGCTGAACCAAAAAAACTTCAATCCCAAGTTAGCTCAAAGCTAAATTACAAACGGCTATTAATATTCAAGCTGCAGCGATGCGAGTTTCTAAGTGGCTTAGCATCGTTTGCAGATTGTTTTAGTTCCCACGACGCTGCAAGCTGCAAGTTTGGCATGTCACTGTATTAACTAAACTACGGTGTTGCTAACTGAAATAAAGTTTGGTGTAACATGCAATTAACATTATACATGTACAATGTACAGATACAAATATTATGTACTGGCTGACGTCCGCGGCTTCGTCCGAGGCGAGCCCGTTGCCAAATAGGACAAATTCAGACTCCATGGTGTTGAGAAATTCCTGATAAAAAAACATATTTTTTTGAGTTTGGGAAACCATCCAATGACTCCTCCCGCTCTGGGTAGAGCGGTAGGGAGTGTCAGTCTTCTACTGACTATAAACTACCCATGTTCCTTCTTAGGCCTTTGTGTCCAGGCCGCGTTATATCTTTCGAACAACCCGCAGCCCTGATATAATAACCTAATATTACCATGTATCTCATGCACAGTAATCACGCTTGCGTCCACTAGACCAACGTGGCAGTCATTGGTTAAATCTAAAACTAAATATACTTTCTTATCTATTATTAGACTAGCTGACCCACGCAACTTCGTCTGCAACACATAATATAGCTTATAACCTTTCTAGATAAATCGACTATCCAGCTTATTAAATTGAGCTATATCGTATTCGTAACAAACAAAAAATCTTACCTTTCCTCTATAAAATACCTATTAGTTTAGATTGACTTCGATTATATTATTAAAGTAACAATTACTATAGGTATCTCTTACTGTTTAATATACAGTAACACCTTGTATTTGTAAACATTATGGTGCAGTAAATATTTTGAATTTGAATTTCTCCGGAGCCCCCAGAGGCCAGAATCCCCACGTACCTACCGCACCGGACCGAATGACTGCCACGCGCTAATTATTTTGTCGCCCGTATATTTTTACATTGCGATATCTTCTAAGATATTTGTTTAAACTGTATAGAGTAAAGGGCACAAATATTCTATATTAAATTTCCGTGCTAGCAATCACATTTATTTAGATATAGATTAATACCATATGGGTTAAATAAGCTTCGCAAAATATAATTATTTTTAACCTAACATTTTAATATAAAAAAATGGTTACAGTGAGTCAATCGTAAAAGATAAACATATGCTGTCGCGGACTTTTTTTTAGAACTTTTAAAGAGGAACAATTCCTTGGTACATAATATTTACCTAAATTAAACCGTTTTCGCAGCGCACGCAACGGAAGCTCTCAAAAAGGAATATCTTTTCCCGTTTTTGCAACATTTTTCATTTATGCTCCGCTCCTATTGTTTGTGGCGTGATGTTATATAGCCTAAAACCTTCCTCGATAAATGGACTATCCAACACTAAAATAATTTTTCAATTCCAACCAGTAGTTCCAGAGTTTACCCCGTTCAAACAAACAAACAATCAAACAAAGAAACAAACAAACAAACTCTTCAGCTTTATAATATTAGTATAGATGCGTCCATTAGTACGGATATCAAGCGAAACACAAGAGTGCCACTGGTGACGTGATCGACCCAAACCGACGACGACCAATCAAGCGATACAAAACCAGTATTCGCTGATCTCTCATTGTACGAGAAACTCATGTGTCGCATGCTTACCTTTATGTGTCATCGAGTGTACAGTCACGAGCAATAATATGTATACACTTGGCAAAGTTCAAACGTGAATTTCTCGTGAAATAATGATTGCAACTTTGAGATATGACCTGGTTTGTGAAAATATGGGTTCCAGAATATTACTTTCGTTACGTAACATGAAAATGAAATCAATACAGTAAGCGAAAATTGCTTCTAAACGTTGTTAAGGGGATACATATTGCTGATGACTGTACATTGCGCTTCTACAGAGTTTGAATTTTAAACTCTCGGCAAAGCGAACATTCATTGTTTGATCGCATCAGACTTATGACGTACAAGACGTCGTAAAGTCCATTTCACGAAAGAAGTCCCGCGGACAATTGTGGAACTAAATTTGAAAGATCGGCCATGTTGTCGTTTGTCGATGTTATCAAGGTGCGTTTGTTGTGGTAGATATTTTGTGAGTTTATTATTGGATTAGTGCGTTATAAGGTTTATTTACGATGCCAAAAGTTGTAAAAAGTGCAGGTCGATAGTACATACAGCGCTGTGTCTGCGGGACTTCTTTCGTGAAATGGACTTTACGAGTCTATTCATTGTTATTATAATAAAAGTGTATTGCCTCCAGAGTGTTTTCATAGCCCGAAAATCATCTTCTGCACAAAATATGATTTCCGAAATAAACTAAATAAATCCTGATGATTTTAATATTGATATCAAGCGCATAATCCGTAAATCCATTTGTGCCACTTGCCGAAAATCTCCCGCCTGAACACGAATTGCCATGGCTGACCAGAAAGTCCTTAAATAGACTGCGGTCACAGGTTGGTCGAAGCAAGAAAAAACTGTTTACGTGGAGATTCATAGATGACTCTTCCCTGGAGTGTAAATGTGGTGTTACCCCACAAACGATGGGACACTTGACATCGTGTTCTTGTTGTCCCGTTACTTGCACATCACAGGAACTGATGGACGGAACTGAAAATTCCAAACTGTTCTCTCTTCGCTAAATTTTGGGCTGACTCAATTCAAATATTGACATCGACACGCTAAGGGCTCGTTTACGGAGACGCGGGGCGTGGCGCGCCGCGTGCAGAATGCTCGGCTCGAGCTTCTTTATTCATTTACTGAGAGGCGCGTCCACCGCAACGAACGCTGTATTTTAAACTAACGAGCGAAAAATCGCTTCTCGGAAAATCGACGTTTGAAATCGTTAACGTTTACATACATCGCCATGTGTTTGAATTAAAAACGCACAACGCGCCGCGCGACGCCCCCCACCCGCGTTTCCGTAAATGAGGCCTAAGAAGAAGACCCGTAAACAACGCGTCTTAATCCCACTATTCTCCAAGAAGCGTTCCCTACCACCTAATTAAAGTGGCGACTACTAACAAACTTCCAAGATTACTTGTCGAGAGTTACGTAAATCATCGCGTTTGTAAACCGAGCACATTAAACTGTAGACGTGACGGCGGGGCGAGCATTAGCTCTCAAACAACGTGTGCTTGTAATTACCATTTTAATAACTAAACGTTTGCCGGCTGTTAAGGTGACGTCTCACGGTCTATACTCTGCAGACTGCAGAGTTCGCGGTAATTGACGTACGCCCCTTTTACGGTCACAGACGATGCGCTTTACATCATGCGACACTCACGACTACCGTTTATTTTAGCTTTATGCTCATAAAAAGGAGCAAAGCCCTTGAAAGGATTAGAGGATTGATTCTAGTTGCCCATTCACATAGGTAGTGTTGAATGGTGAAGAATGAGCAAGAAAGTTGGCATGTTCGAAATAAATTCTATAATTTGTTTTTTCAGTAGCCGCAACACGCATGTCGCTTCAAAGTGTAACTCGTGGCCAAGCGCTTAGGTTTTAGTCAAATGTTAGTGAAAGCAATTCAGCAATTTGAATTTGTTGACGTGTATTTGCCGGTTTGATGTTTTGATTATTCTCTGATGTGCATTTTGCTGTACAGTGATGTGTTAATTGAGCGCTTTTAGGTGTAATGCTTGTATTTATTTTAGTTCAGTTTGCTTTATTAACGTTTTGATGAGGGTTCGTAGAATTTGCACTGCATTTAGTTTCTATTTTGCAGTTTAAGCTAAATTAACTGTTAGGATACGTTTGTTGTCTATGTTTTAACTAAAATGCTTGTCAATCGACATGCACAAGTTTGGACAAGTACTTCTTATATATCTTATACAGATGTAAGAACCTATTGCATAAGTATGAGTTTTTCTATTCTAACGCCTCAGTCACTACCTTAGATGATGCGATTTGTAACATTTCGCGTTAAGCAAAACAGGCGTCACTTCTTTCTTTCGTGTGTATGCCGCCGCATAGTAGTCGCAAAACGGAGGTCGCTGGGTAATCTTTATATTTTCTGTGAATTTTTTATACTGCAGACCTGTACCGTGGAACGAGGCCTTTATAACCACAGAGTTTCATTTAAACTTGTCACTGATAACATGAACGACGGACAAATAGAAAAAGCCGCAGTTTTAAATGTCCAATGAATAAATAATGCGCAAACTACTATTTAACGTCACTGTTAATTTATTTTCAGTGTTTTTGCAAGAACCTGTCAGAACGTTGTTTTATAGTTGATAAGAATTATGTTTCATATTATTTTATTTTAATTTGTTTGGGAATGGTAGAAAGGGAGGCTTTTATCCACTAGTACATGATCCTGAGCTAAAAAAAATTAATGCTGTTGATATAACGAGAAAGAGCAACGAGGCGCAAACTGAAACCATTTACTCAATACATGATTCTAGACCCCCAAAGACGAATTATGGCATGTTCAATTTGTGCGTTGATATCCTTTTCTTCGTGTCTGTTTTAGATAATTATTGCAATAATAATATTTTTCTATATTAATAAAAAGTTTAAAAATGTTAACAAACGTTTCAAAATTTTGATAAAAACGGCTTAACTTGTTTCCCAAACATGATTTACACACATTAATTATCACAGTAATTCGTCGAACTAAAACAGTCGTTAAACATGTCGTTTAATGTTCTCATTCGTGTCTATTTGTGATGTACCTCGACGAGCACACATATAAACGAAACAAGACGATGTACATCTTGTCATACATGTTTTGTCACCTTCCTTCATTAAGGAGCTACACGGTTGACGTTGGTTGGTAAACATTGGTGAAATGTCACGAAATAACGAGTGGGGACTAAGGAGTGTGACAAGAAATCTTGGTCGTCCTGGCTGTGAGATGGTCAGACAAGTTTGATGCCTTCTGCGAAAAATCTGGATGAGGCTGGCACAGGAACTTAAAGATGGACACAAAAAGTGACAGGCCTATGCTGAGCAGTAGATGAACTTTAGCTGCTGATGATTTTGTTAAAAAACGGAAGTCTTAAATCTATAGTCTATCGTATAACCCTTTTCTTTACAAGGAACAAAATTCCAACCATGACCTAGTAGAAAGCAACTCAAAAACGCGCCAGCTTGGCCCATTATGTACATGCCCCATTAACCAATGGGCAGGGCTGTCTGTATTAATCAACAAGCATCATTTAACCTGCCCTTATTCATCAACATTTTTATCTTTATGGGGTATATGCACGACATCCTATGATCAAGACCAGGCCTCCACTATAAGGGTTACGACAAATTAAAATAGCACTGGTATATCCTACCTAGAACCAAAAAATAGAATACCTTAGGCAGTCACCAAGGTTCACTGGGCTTGCGTGGTTATTACGGGCTACGCTCTCTCTCAGAGTGAAGTCAAGTCTCCCAGCAAAATTGTTTATCCCACTTCTCATATATATCTTAACCAGCCATACACAATAACATGGCTTCGGCATCCAATAATGTAGACCCTAAAATCCTCTTATCAAGAAGTTACCGTTACACAGATAATCGTATCGAAGAAAGCAAATCAAAAAGCAATCTAAGAAAATGAAATAAACACACAAAAATACGGGAAATTCTCCAAAACCACGTCGAAGTCACATACACAGGATTATTGTCGCGAGAAACGTCTGTCGCGTTTCCAAATCGCGTTACCGCGGTAATTTGTCGTAAAACGTATTTTATGAGGCCGAATCCGGCCCGTGTGACATTACAACTGAATAAATCCTATATTCACTATTCCTGAGGTGTGGTCCACGATTTCTGGGAATCGGTTATTGTTATTGAATGTTTTAAATTACTTTGATATGATAAATGCTTCATTTTTCTGTTGGGTGATTTTGCTGAATACTATAATAATTGGTGTTAATATTATCGGATTTACCGGGATTTAAAAATATCAAACGAGATTTAAATGAAGCTTAAATTGAATACAAGATTATGAAACCTATAAGGTTTTAATCAACTAATGAATCAAAAACAAAAAAAAAAACAATCAAAATCGGTTCATGCATTCGGGAGCTACGATGCCACAGACAGACACACAAACAGACAGACACGTCAAACTTATAACAATCCGTCGTTTTTGCGTCGGGGGTTAAAAAGGTTTCAAGCAAACTTTCATGCAGGGAAAAATTGCAACTTGTACTCACTACGTGAAATGTGTCTATGTGTGCGTGTAGATGACACGATGCTCCTGTAGCTGTCTATTTCACGGTACATTTAGCATTTTGTTTCTAGAAACAGCTTTTTCTCTAAATGATAACTGTAGTTTTGGAATCAACTGTATGTTTTCCTCGAATTGGTGCGAGGCGAAGTAAACTGGTCCTGTATCAAGGTAAAGTCATCTGTAAATAATGTAATACTATATTCTCAGAAATGTAGAAGAGTTTAATCTAAAGTTACTGATATGCAAGTAAAAGCTGATATGCATTTGGATAATTAACTACTTCTTCTTATTTGCGTGTTAAATAATACCCAACCAGCATAATATAGCAACCTGCACAGCTCTTTCGATGGCTTTGACAACGAAATTATTAACAACTTTCAGTTGTCGGAGTTACCAGTGTCGAAAAACCATCGGGATCTATTGCCAACCATTATTTATATGCCCATGTTTACAATCAAATACACACATCAACACTGTCTAGGGATATTTTGGATTTACTCAATTTACTCAAAATGTATTAAAAATAGCATACAACATGTATATATTTCTATAAAGCCCATTTATCAGACTACACTCCAGAATAAAAGAAAACAATGTTTTTTTGCGTAAACAAATTTTTATTGAAATAAAGAAAAAACATGAAATAATGGTAAAACTTTAACGAATGTGTTTCTCTAGAAAAATTTACAAATAAGGAAAAAATAATTTGTTTTTAACAGTTCTGTGAAAAATCAGTAGTCAGTAAAACCACCCATGACGTTAATTACGGTCCTGCAACGGTTTTTCATGCTTTGGATTAAGTTATCCAAGTCTTGCTGCGGTATATTGTCCCAGGTCCGGCTAAGATACAAAAAAAGTTGCTCTTCCGTCGCAACGTTTGCAGGGAAATTCCTCAAAGCCCTTCTCTGGAGCATGTCCCACGCGTGTTCTATGGGGTTTAGGTCAGGCGATTGAGCGGGCCAGCCTAAGACCGATACGTCGTGCTCCTGCAACCAGCTCGTCACCACTCTCGCTGTGTGCGGACGGGCGTTATCGTGCATGAGCGTGAATTCTTAGCCCATTTGTAGTCGATGGGGGTAGATTATTGGTACTAGCACCTCGTTACGGTATTTTTCAGCCGTCATGGTGTTTCTGATCCAAACGAGGTCTGTTCTTCCACCAACACGAATTCCCGCCCAAACCATAATTGTCCCGCCGTGGTATGAATGGACTTCCTGAGGATGTTGCAGACGGCTCTCACGACCAGGAACTCGCCAAACACGCACTCTACGTGTATCGGGATGGAAACCGAACCGGGACTCATCGGTAAACAGCACTACAGACCACTGGTTTTCTTCCCAGAGCAAATGTTCACGAGCCCACTCTAGTCGTCGTCCACGATTTCCTCGGCGTAGTGCTGGAGTACGAAGCGGTCTGCGAGCATGAAGGTTAGCTTCATGCAGCCTTCTCCTCACAGTTTGGTCACTCACAAGCAACTGGTGCTCTGACTGGAGCCTCTGAACCAACTGCATGGCCGTAACATTTGGTTGTTTTCTCGCGGCAACTTGCAAAAATCGGTCTTGTCGTTGAGTGGTTATGCGCTTCCCGCCTGGGTGTCTTTCAGCCACTTCACCAGTAGCACGATAACGTGACCATAACCTTGATATCACGTTTTGTCTTGTTCCAAACTCCTCAGCAATACTCCGTTGAGTAACCCCAGCTTGGAGCATGCCTACTGCCCTTAACATGTCTTCTCTAGTTAAATGGCGCCGCTGAATGATGCACACAATAACATTAATTCGGAAATAACCGATAAGTTGTTATAAAACTTAAATTGGACACAAAAAATAGCCACAAACTACTGTAGGTAAATGAAACCTGCGGACTTCGCTACCATTATGCCGCGTAAATCTTTTGTTTTTAATGTATTTTTTCAAATTCAAATTTAGAATCGTTCAAAAAGGCTTACAAAATAAACTTTCTTCAAAAGAATTTAAAAGTGGCCAGTATTTTTTGAGTTTAAGAACTTTATACAAAATATCCCTAGACGGTGTTGATGTGTGTATGATTCTATTAACATTTATTCATGTGCCAGAGTGTTTATGTAACTTTGAATAATTTGCTTTCAGACATACAAAAAAAAATATTTCTTTTCTCAATAAAAAAAATGTAGGTATCTAATTTTTTTTTTTTTGGCGGGTGTAATATCATCAAATAACCACTTCCACCCTTGGGCAGAGCGAAAGGGAGTGTCAGACTACTACTGACTAAAAACCACCCATGTTCCTTCTTAGCCCTTGCGCCGAGGCCGCGGTATCTCTTTCGAACAACCCGCAGCCCCGACGGGTAGCATACCTACATAAATGGTACTTTCAATTGACATGTTTTGAAACACAAAACAATTTTCACATAATAATTTTCGTATTTATCTTCTCCCATTAGGCAAAAACACAGATTTTTTTTATGCAACTTATGGACCGCTATTATAGGTCTCAAATAAAGTTTCTCTTTCATGAAAATAAATACTCTTACAAAAAAAAAAGACGTGTGGCACTCGGAGACTGCCGCGGTAAAGCTATTGCATAGCATTTTTTATCAACTTATGCAATTATAATTATTTTATTAATGCAGTATTTAAATATAGTATTTATACTTACACTTTTACTAATCATCCTCATCTTTTATAAAATGTCCTTTACGTCTCATGTCGCGCCTTGGCGACAACTATTTTTGTTGGCAGCCTTATAATCGATCTTATTCGATTTATTAACTTTGATTTTGCTGTTTTAAAATATTAAATATAATAATTTTTCAATGTTTACTTTTCATCTGACATTACGTCAGTTGTCAAGATGTCATTAACTTTTTCTTTTATTTTGTGTCATAGTTTTTCTTAGTGGTTAGAGCTATGAAGGTTACATTTGATTTATATAATTTAATTTATTTTTATTAATATGTTAGCTCAAATAATGTAATTTATTGATAATTTATATTAATAGTATCTTATCTTACGCTTATAAAATTAATTAACACGCTCACAGAAATTCTTTGAGGAAGTTTTTGACTGAATAATACAGGCCGTTTTAAATACAGGCAACTCACAATTTTTGATTTCAAGAAATTGTCAAGTGTCAATTCGTTAGGTTTTTATTTTCGTTACGGAATTTCTGGATTCGGTCCCCACGCTCAAGGCCCGCGATAGAAGCTATGCAATAGCTTAATAATAGTGCGCAATGAAAGTACATGAAAATGTTTGATGGCTTTTTCTAGATAAAAATATCACAAAGTTAACAGTGCCCATTTATAACATCGTTTCCACCAGACCACTAGCGTTTATTTACGTAAATATTTCTGTAGAAATACTAAGTAATAGGCACTTAGGTTATATTTTCGTCACAATAGCAATTACTTGAAACCAACGCTTCAAGATTGTTAGTCTGACGAAAATGTAACAACGCCTATCGCTAGAATTTATTTATGTATGGATGAGTCAAGCACGACGTTCTGCAAAGTCCTAGAGTCTAAACTATGATTTCCATTCTAACACTAATCGCTGTATGCACACCAATACAGATCCAAAACATCAGTACTTATGATACCTACACGTAATCCATTCATCTTAGAAGGTTTTTGGAGAAAATACTCACTAATATATGATATCCTGGAATGTACCGGGGGTTATATAAAGTCGTTGTCACCTCAACTTGTATATTGGTTTATCTGTTTGTCCGCTTACGTACATGAAAATAGTTCCCTAAACTTCATAAACTAGTTAAACAATACAGTGCAAAGGCTCTTAGCATTTTCAACAAGTCCTCCTTAGGACGATGCGCCTCGGCACAAGGGCTAAGAAGGAAAATGGGTGGTTTTCAGTCAGTAGAAGTCTGACACTCCCTACCGCTCTGCCCAGAGTGGGAGGAGTCATTTACTTTAAATGTCAAGTTACCCATAAAGTTCGTTGAAAATTTGAAATTGTTCCAAAAAAAAAAAGAAACCAGTAATAGCAATACAGAGCTGCTGAGCAAATATTCAAAACTAACGAGGAAAAACTTTCTAGTACGAGTATTACAACTTAAATGACACCTAATTACAACAAATCTGTCTCAATGCTTCGTGGCAAAGCTAGCATAAAGCATGCAAATGAAGTCAGTACAGTTGCTCATAGTAAGTACACTCTCAAGTCTATGTCATCGGCGTCCTGGTCACGTGCGCCCTATTTGCAATCACAGTAAGAAAATGTACCGCCATGAAATAACATTTTGTAGCGTATACTGTTATTGTATTCTTTTGGAGATAAAATGTAAGTACAAATAAAGGTATTGGGAATTGAGTGAAGTTTACATATATAAACCTTCTATCTCTCTCTCTTTTCTTCTTTTTTTCCGGGGGGGGAAAGTTCTCATGGATGTCCTCCGCCCTGGGGTGAGAGGAGGGGTCTGTCAGACTCGAACTGACTAATATCCACCCCGGTGTTCCCTTCCCACACTTACACCGGAGATCATAACTTGTGAGCCTTCCACGATCCCCGCCTAAAAACTAATGACTACTAGTTTTAAACCTAAACCAACCTGAAAGTGAACATACAGATACAAAATGATTTATTTGACATAATCAACAGTCTTAACAACCAGATCTTGGAGATTTGTAACCATGGAGTTTCTTGGCGGTTCCTCTCCATCGGGAACGACTAACTCAAACTGTGCATATTTTTTTTTGACATTTATAAGTGTCCATAAAACCCTGTGTTATTTCTTTATGGTACGGTTCCCTGTGTTATTTTTTTAGGCTACCGTTTTTACCGGCACGTTTTTACGGTCAAAACGGGACCCTATTACTAAGACTTAGTTTTTTTGTTATTTGTTTTTTGGTTATTTTTTTGTTGTTTGTGTCACAATTTTTTTTCCAGCTACAACAATATTTGATGACCTTTGATTTTAATCAAAATAAAATAACATCACGCTATAAAAGGTCCATTCTACGCTTTTTATCCCTATTCATAAATTATGATGTGCTAAAGTGGCTGTTCCAGACCGCCTTTTTTTTTTGGAGGGTGGGAAATCATCAAATGACTACTCCCGCTCTGGGCAGAGCGGTAGGGAGTGCCAGACTTCTACTGACCAAAAACCACCCATGTTCCTTCTTAGACCTCTGTGTCGAGGCCGCGGTATCTTTTTGACTACCCGAAGCCCTGGCGGGGTTTAGATACCACGTGTATACATAACGTGTCATTGTGACTGCAAACATCCCAATATTTCGTCAAGTTTGTGTAAAAGTAAACAAATAAATTGGATCATTCGATCAGTCGTGTAAAATTCAGTCTCTTGGCAATTTATTAATTCGCTATGAATTAATTATTTCGTATTAATATTCTACAGTGATAGTTCAATTTGTAAATTAAGTTACTCTGATTAAACTCTGATGCGGCGCCAACCTATCAGTTTGGAATTGTAAATTATGTATATTTACATCAAAATGAATGTCATACCTTAATAACATAATAATAATATCACGCCTGTATAACATGAGGAAATATATGATAAGAGCGTGGAACAAGTGACTGAATTTGTATATTTGGGCAGTATGTTTACAAAAGACGGAAAGATTGACGCAGATTTGTCTAACGCAGAGTTAACGCGGAAAATAAAATGAATGTTGTTATGCATGCGGTGGTGACTAACCAGTCGCTGTCGAAAGAGACTCGGCTGGCTGTTCACAATGGTGTGCTGGTGCCTACACTTATGTATGGAAGTGAATATTGGGTGTGGCATAAGAGCCATGAAAGTAGGATTAATGCGGTGGAAATGCGTTCCTTGCGAAGCATGTGTGGTGGAAAATTAAAAAAAAGTATACTTAGGTGGTTTGGTCACGTAGAGAAGATGAGTGAAAGTCCATTAAAAAAAGATATTTACAAGGCAGATGTGAGTGGTAACGCTGGGAGAGGACGCCCTAGAAAGACATACACTGACCTTATTGATGATGTATGTCAGAAAGAGAGTATGTAAGGATCGTAGCAGGTAGCGGTCTGTGGTTTCTGCCTACACCCATAGGAAAAAGGCGTTAGTTTATGTATTTAACATTAAGCTGATTAGAACGAGGTGTATTGGGTACCTATTGTAGACGTGGGTCTAGGAAGGGCTCGTGGCTTAATAATAGCTGCCACTCGGGTCGATCTTTAGGTTAAGCAGCGCTTGCCTAAGTTGGTCTGTGGATGGGTGACCGCCCATTAGATACCGGGTTTCCTCCATGCCTCGGAAAGTACGTTAAGCTGTTGGTCACGCCTGCCATATATAGATCTTTGGCAGTCGTTACCGGTAGTTAGTGACATGAAAGTCTGACAACCAGTCTTACCAAAGGGTATCATATTACCCAATATTAACTGGGTTGTGAAGGTCAGATAGACAGTCGTTCCATGTAAAATATAGGTATTCAGCTGCACCCGGTTAGACTGAAAGCCGACTCCAACATAGTTGGGATAAGGCTAGGCAGATGATGATGTAGATGTGAGTCTACAATAGCCACCTATATAGGGTGTAAAAGTACCCTTAACGCAAACGAAGGGCATTTGTTCTGCGGGCCTGTGGACGGTGAGTGATGGGTAAGCTCGCCGTCCGTCCGTCTTATGACGACGACAGGCCGTGTCGACGGCGCGTTCGTGTTCCACGCGCGCCTCAAAGAGATGTCAGCAACATGGAAGGGGCCCGCAAGGGCCGACGCCTGTCGAGGCTGCGGGTTGTCCGCAAGGGATACCGAAGCCTCGACATGAAGGGCGAAGAAGGAACATGGGTGGTTTTTAGTCAGTAGAAGTCTGACACTCCCTTTCGCTCTGCCCAAGAGCGGGAGGGGTTATTTGATGATTTCCCACCCCCCAAAAAAAAAAAAAAAAAAAAAGGGCATTTGTTCTCCCCACCACTGCGATCATTTTTTTGTTCTAGACCATACCTGGTCACTTCTTAGTTACGGAGATATTGGGGGTCAAAATTCCAAAATTTTCACAGCTGTTTTTGTAAATAGTATTTCAGTTTTTAACTTTACTTAAATTACCTCCATGACCCGTTTACTATTCAAAGCATACACTAGCACAATGTTTTAAGAGTGCTACTTTGAGTTTTACCGTAAAATGTGATTTTTGACCCAAAAAAAAAAGTCATTTCCCAGCAAAAATTTTTGCGTAGAGGAGAATGCTTGGTTGACGGATGCGTGAACGGTTCGTTTACACCCTGTATACCTCTACCTAAACCTAATAAAAGTAAAGAATAAAACTTTAGATTTTGCCAGATTTATTTTTTACATTTACCTAATAATTGCCTTATTATTGTCCCTGTAAACTGTGGTTATATCTTATATTCTGTTCTTATTTTGCAAGACTTTCAACCTTATTACGTAAAATAACCTCGTAATAACTGTTGACTAATAACCAAAATCGGGGACCAAAATCACCCTCGTTAACAATGTTAAAATCGTCCATTTTCTTTCCTTACCCAAAAAAATAAGATTTATAAAATCTTTGGTAATTGGCCGTTAGGGCGCCCGATCGGGTCCAGCAGGGAATATATTAGAAAAATATATTATGAAAAAGGGACAAGTGCGTTGTTTCGGTGGTTCTGTATCTCTAAAGATTTTTGCGCCTTTTCGTTGATGTATAATGGATAGTATTTATATTGAATAAAAAAATTGTTAAGTGATTCATTTGTTTATATATGCAACAACTATGGAATAAGTCTAGAGTGCTTTAATCTTTAAAAAAAATGGCATCCTTTTACGAAATTCTGTTAGTTTAGAAAGTATAGATATAATAGACGCTACAAAAACACACTAATTCTTGCATAACTGTCTTCCTACTTTAACAGAGACAGGATTTTATGACAAACAGACAAATATCGAGGGCTTCATACCAGAGCACCATTATTACCTTTGAGCACGGAACCCCAAAAAGTGCGTAATTCTTTCGGTTACGAAGCGGCGACTTCCTAATGAAGACGTCGACTGTTTAGCATAATGAGAACTTGTACACGATTAGCTTTTAACGATGATGGCTCCGTTCAGATAGAAAAACACCACCACAACAAAATCAAACCTTAATTTTCACGATACAAAGTTCAAATTACTTTGAAGGTGTAGTTTAAGATTTTGGCATCTAATTTGTATGCTAGCGGCGTCCGCAAGCGTCATGGTTGGTAGACAAAATAATGTTTTTCACGAAGATCGTGTAACGTAGATTAGAAAGTGAGCTAATAGGCTTAGAAGTCAATGGAAAATTAAATCTGAATACTTTTTTACGAGTCTAAATTAATTTAAATAACATTTACGACAATATCTAGATACTACCCTTCTACAAGGCAAAATAAGTATGTAAGACGATGCTAACATACTCCTTTTGCCATGTCCGCAGGTGACGTTCTTTGGTTTCTGGCGACATTAGGAAAGGCCGTGAGTTGTATCAAGATACTGAAAACCCCGTACAAAATCGCCAAAAGAAACATTGAAGTGACCGTGGTATTGCAACTACGCAATTGCTTGGTCTGCTACGCTTTCGTAGC
Organism: Diarsia brunnea; assembly: GCA_949774965.1. Lineage (NCBI taxonomy): Eukaryota > Metazoa > Arthropoda > Insecta > Lepidoptera > Noctuidae > Diarsia > Diarsia brunnea. Next base: position 21,905,793 of record OX458998.1, read on the forward strand.
AAAACCGCTACGCTTTCGTAGCAAACCGCTACGCGCTGTGACACATCAGTTTTTTTACAGGACACGTTTACTCAGTTTTAAATCATTTATACGATAATTTAATAGATTTTTTTTAGACTTGTGTCCTGTTGATGGCAACAAGCTTGCCCTCTATTACATAAGGTTAAACGTTACAGGCGAAATGAGGATATTAATAAGTATACGAAAGCCTTACTCTTCAGGGAAAAACGCGTGTTATGTCGTGTTATTAAATAAAAAGATTGGTATAAATGAACATGAGATATGGCAAAAAGTATTTTTCAAAACGATACGTTCGAACAACCAAAAGGTTAATTTATTGTAGTAAACACAAATAACTCACCTAGATTTCTTATAAGTTAATTAGTTTTTGAAAAACCACAATTCGTACAAATAACAACATACAATCTATTCTCCAACAATAATTATTTCGTAGTCTGTCTTACTTATTAATCGAACTTATTAATTAAATAATTAATTTTAGTATTTGCCTAGGTCTTAAAATGTTCTCGAAACAGATACTCGTATTTCGCTCAAGAAGCCAATACGGCAAGGTCTTGAAGATTTTTTTTTTTTTTTTACAAAAAACGCACACATCATCATCATCAAAGATAGAGCATATTCACATTGTAACCTGTAATGTTATATTCCTTATGTGACATCCTCATCATCAAAAAAACGGTTAAATGTATTTAAAAGGGACGAATTTATTGCCATAAGCCACAAGTTCACCAATCCGTCTTGCAGAAAACTAGCGGACGTCACACGGTTTCACCCGCGTAGTTCCCGTTTCCGTGGGAATACAAGGATAAAAAGTCACCCGTCACCCGCGGATAGTATAGCTTCCCAACGGTGAAAGAATTTTTGAAATCGGTCCAGTAGTTTCGGAGCCTATTCGTTACAAACAAACAAACAAATCTTTCCTCTTTATAATATTAGTGTAGATAGGCATATTCTGTATGACATGGAAATCGAGCCCATAAGTTCATAATCCACAGTAGCACTCAAGTCCACTAAACCAACGAAGCATTTACAGCAAACGAAACAAATGCAAAAAATAAATACAAAAATCTCTTTCTTACACACTTCCTCTTAATATGAATCTCGCAAAGAATTAGCATTTTTTCCTCATGGTGAGATTTTTTTTAATTTTTCTTCACTCCTGAGAATAAAATGATTGCGTTTCCTTTTGTCCCAAAGGTTCTGAATTGTTTAGATTTTTTTCTTTTCGTGTCTAAAACCTTTGCTATGGTAATCGGAGCGAAGAGGGACCGTTGTAATGAAGCCATGCTTCTCACTCATTATATCCTGGTACTCCAAGATTTTTTAAGGAAACGAAATGATAAGGGAATCTTGGAGAAATCAAGAGAGGTTGAAGGGGGATTTTGCTTTGCATGTGTATGAATAGTCTTGTAAATGGAATTCTTAGTAGTTTAGTTTGTAGTGTAATTATTCGCATTTAAATTCTAAATAGTGATTTAAATATAGAAAGGTTTTTGGTGCCCAAAGAGGAAACGAAAAAAAAAAAAAATTGTGGAATGACCTTTTGTTTTGTCCGTGTGGAAAATCATCAAATAACGGTCCCGCTCTTGGGCAGAGCGAAAGGGAGTGTCAGACTTCTACTGACTAAAAACCACCCATGTTCCTTCTTAGCCCTTTATGTCGAGGCCGCGGTATCTCTTGCGAACAACCCACAGCATTGAGAAATGCCTTTAATTGAAAACAGACAATAGAATAATCAATTCTTTAATTACACACTACACATGAGAATCAATCAACTTTCTGAATTTAACCAACCTAAAAACCAACACTTATTCCCGAAATATTCTCCAAGAAAATTAGATCTGCTCCCCCACCATATTGTTCCCATATCTACAGACTGATCATGACCCAAATAGCATCCAGTTACCGTCAGCTGATTCATAACCCCATAGAAAGCCCATGGGCGCCGTCACCTCCTGTTTCCCATTAACTAGATTTTATCTCCTGCGGTAAAACGGTAGGTTTCCCATCCCGTATCGAGAATTACTATCTAAAGTACCGTCAGGGTTCATAAACATTTTAGCAAGAACAAACAGAGCATGACAAAAGGTTAAGTGATTAAGTTGATGCGGTATTTGTAATTAAGACGATCTTATGTTTAATGGGCAGTTTAACTAGGTTTCTGTTCAATTTATATGCCCGCGGCTTCGCCCGCGTGGATATCTGTTATCGCGACCGTTATCGGATATCGTGACCAAAAGTAATATTTTCGTCCCCCTAGAACCCTTTTTTCGTTTTAAAAAGTAGCCTATGTTCTTTTTCAGCCTCTAGACTATCTGTGTACCAAATTTAATTAAAATCGGTTTAGTAGTTTTGGCGTGAAAGCGTGACAGGCAAACATACAGACAGAGTTACTTTCGCATTTATAATATTAGTAAGGATATAAAGCTGATTGGGTTAAATTAGCATCATCACATTTGTGTCAAAATAGTGTAAGGTAGTGCAAACTTGTCCGAGTTCTCTGTCTTGTCACTGAGTTGCACTATATTTGGACGGATTTCCTTGTCGCACGTTATTGCTCTGATTTGTTTGCGGGCTGAGAGGTTAGACCGAAAGATGTCCAACAATGAAATCGATACCAAAATTCAACATATTTTTGCAGGGATTTTTGAGGCACTTCCCGATCACCTAGAAAACTAAAATTGTACTCTGTATGGATTTTTGATGATGATTGATTTAAATTTTCGTGAATGTTAGTTTAAATGTTTATAAACGCTTCAACGAATTAAAAAAAAAAACAAATTACATCCTGGTACTAAAGGGTCTGCTCACCTATGTTTTGTATCAAAGTGGCCGCATGGATTTTCGAAATACTTTTCCTATGTACATCACAAACTATATCGTTCTCTGCAACTCCTAAGGTACCGATAAAACATCTCACCACATACTAAAATAACCGCAAAGTTTTTCATTGCAAACTATCGGCCCGACACCCACTAAAAATATCGTGTGGCCAATTTTTTTCCGTACCCCAAAAAAATCCTTTTTATTTCAGGTAGGGTCAGGACATATAAATCTTCAGGCCTAAGTTGTAGCGGCCATAAACTCCAGTGGTCGGTTCGATGGTATCAAGATTGCTTTTATCGAATATTGCTCGTACCTAGCGAATATTTATTTATTTTTATAAAATATATTTATTATATATTTTTGGTGTAACGACGGCGCGTGAGCTTGAATAATGTTTTGTTTTTGGGTTGTAGGGGTTTTTAGGAATTTTGTGGAGTAGATAAATTGGTGGTTATAGATATTTGTGATACGATTAAAAAAAAACTTGTCCTTATCTACTACACAAAGCGTCCTTACTCAGAAGTTTTCAAAAAGAATTCGACAGTTCACTGTTTGAGTTTTAAATCAATTACATTTTCGATTAATAAAAACCGCACAAAGACAACAAATTAATTTATGCATATTTATAAAACACTTAACTTCCTAAAACCGAAAAAAACTTTCCAGATTCAAGTTAAAGTAAATAAAACAATAATAAAAATGTCGTCGCGACGGACACAGCGACATCACAGATAAAGGAACAATCAAATCACGGAAGAAGTTCAAATGTATCTTTAATTTATTCATCTGAAAGAAAGTTAAGAGGCGGGACCACTCCAAAACTCCGGAACTTAAAACGATGCGATACCATTTTATTCGGTTCAAGTGACAAGATACTTTTACACCTTCTAATTAGACAGGTAAGTGTCACGTTCTGTGCTAATTAATCTGAAATTCAGAGAGAGGTAAATCATTCACACAATAAAATGTAAATATTTCAAAACTAGAAATGTGTACGAATATGTCTCTTGAATCACAAACACAATGGGCATTTATTTGTATGGTCTTCATACGTTGCACTTACACAAGGTGCAGATTTGAATCTGCGTCAAAATTCATGAGATTATCAGAGAAGACGTCAATTTAAATTAGTTGTAAACATTTAACAGTATTTCAGTACAACCCGGGGGGGTTACGCCGCGCCGTAGTTAAGGCAATAAGAAATTGTCGAATTAACTTTTGCGTTGGTATGCGTGTGTTTTCACGGTACGCACTCAAAAACTGGAATTTATATGCTTCTATGAATTGATCAGACTCAACATATACGGCTTTTCTTATAACTTGTGCCCTCAGCGAAACTTGTTTTCAATTCATCAAAGGCCCCACGGTCACAGTTGAAGAGAGTGCTCCAATATTTCATTCAACACTGTGTGCCGCTCCAAATCGTCCGTCTGACGACTTTCTGTAACTCTGTCCTTTGCTATTTTATGCTCAGTACGTGTTTCAGAGGTGAAGTGTAATGTAGATCTAGTTTAAAAGATTGGTTGGCTTGTTACGTTAGTTCCAACTTCTGGTTTTAATAGATTGCTGGAACTTACTTATAAGTATGTTCCAGCTATCCCCATAATATATAGGGTGTAAAAGTACCCTTAACGCAAACGAAGGGCACTTGTTCTCCTAACCACTGCGATAAGTTTTTGGTTCTAGATCATACCTGGGAACCTCCTAGTTACGGAGATACTGAGGGTCAAGGTTCCAAATTTTTTACAGCTGTTTTTGTAAATACTAGTTTTTCAGGTTTTAACTTTACTTAAATTGCCTCCATGACCCGTTTACTATTCAAAGCATCCACTAGCACAATGTTTTAAGAGTGCTACTTTGAGTTTTAACGTAAAATGTGATTTTTGACCCCAAAAAAAAAAGTCATTTCCCAGCAAAAATTTTTGCGTAAGGGTACTAAGATTGATGTACAGAATACTTGGTTGACGGGAGTGTGATGGGTTGATTTACACCCTGTATAACCCACTATTTTATGGAAAATACTGTTTTGGGTTATTAAATAACAAAAAAAATCACGCTTGTTGTCGCGCTTTGGAAAATTAGAATAATTATTTCCAACAATTACATTTTTTTGGCATGCAATTCGAACGGAACCACAAACTCTATAAGCCGCTGTACTAAGAATACTCACTGCCGTACTCAGAGAGTTTTAATGATTACTTTGGCCATCACTTAGTAAAGGTTTTGACAGTTTTGTCATACAAAAGTATGTCAAATCTTTACTAAGTGACGGCTTAAGTAATAATTAAATATCTCTGAGTACCGCAGTCAGACTACTTCAAGAAACAAATGCAAGTCCGATACTCATAAGGCCCCGTACACGGCCTCGACTTGCGTCAAACGACACGCTCGCCGTCACTTGTTTCAATCTTACGAGTATTGACAATCCACTGGTCGCGTGTCGCAATGACTAGTAGCATGTTACAAAATTAAATAGTCTTTAAAAGCTATGGCTGTCACAAGACGCCTTTCGTTTGTGCGTTCCTATTGGTTACGAACTGTAACCAATAGGAAACAGCAGTGCTCACCAGCGCGAGAACGCAACAAAGGAATTGTATCGATACATTGAAACAGTGCGAATCACCACTTACAGCAGTCGTTAATTCTCACAGATAACAGTTAACTGGCCACGCTCATGAATCGAAACACAAATGATCCGTTCCGTGAATTACTGGTTGGTTTTAAAGCTTAACTTGCTTGTTCGGAGTCAGGACTGAAAAATATCAGGTACAAGTTACCTGATATTTTATTTTTGCTGTTTTTTATTGCTCTTAAGCTCGGTCAGACTTTACTGAAAAATTACACTAGTTGGTTGATAAATACAAGCAGATGAAGAAGTGATCAGACAACAGTTTTTGAATGATACGGGATTTTCGCAACGTGACATTTATTTTTATCGGTCATTTGGAATAATGAAGTAAATGTAGATAGAAGGTTAAGGATAGAAAGGCCATAGAAGAGAAGATTGTGTGAAGAATAGTATGCAAGAAAAGGGAGTGGCTAGTATCGTGATGGTTGACAAGAGATAATCGAAGCAGACATGAAATATTTTGATTTATCCTCAACGATTATTATTTCGTTAAACAGATATTCGTTCGCAAACACATCTATAGTTTGTTGTTTGTGTTAGAATTGACGTACTCAATAAACTTATTTAAGGCTTGTATTCACGCCAATGACCTTGTGCATACAAACTACCCCTCTCGGTCGTAGATACGGACTTTAAACGGACGCATTTTTCATCTATTATAATTAAAATAATACATGTTTTTAAAAAGTAACAAAACCAAATTATTTTCCTTTGTATTTCAAAGCAGTAGATATTTTTTTTTATATTATTTTTTTAAAAAATGAAGGAGTAAAATGGTTCCATTCAACGATTTGGAGGTGATTTTGTGGATTTTTTTTCTTATTATGTGATACCGATACAAAAATTATGGCTGAACCAAATTACGTGTCATATCATGTAGATTACTAACAATTTTTCTCAGATGTAATTTCTCTGTAAGTGCCGGTGAAAAACTGCTTCGTCTGCACGCTGTTTTTAAGCTTTTTCGAGAGAGGAGCCTTAAGCAAAACCGAATGTTTCTGGTATGTAACAACATTGAACATTATCGTGCAACTACCCTATGGGGGTACCCATAGGGTAGTTGACTCACTAAAAATAAATTACTTCTGTTTAGTCCGTCTGTTAGATTATCGAAAAATATTGCATACGTGTTTTTTTGTTTTATCAAATTAATAAAAATTTACGAAAATAAAACGTTTTAAAGACCGTGAGTGGGGACGTCACTTTCTGGTAAAAAAATGTACCAAATATATGACGTCGCGCGACTTTTCGAAATACTGCATTGTCTTCATTTATTGTTTACGTTAAAAAAGAAAAAATACATGTCCAATATTTTTTAGAAAACTATCTGACGGACTAATTAGATTTTTTTTAATTACACTAACTGCCACCTCCTTTCTAGCCATATCATCCTCATTAGAGTCTACCAATTGTTTGTATGGCCTTCCCTTACTGTAATTCACACGCACACACACACACATTCATACTCAGAACTTTCACCACGACATTTCCTGATAAGTAAGATTCGTGAACACGGTCTCTCAATCCAATTGCTTTAAAGTAACCCATAACAATACATTTTTAAAAGTTACACCAAACGGCAGTATTTTTATGGTTAGCAACATAAATTCCGAGTTAAGTAACTCGATATCGAAAATGCCTCGTCGATTCAATACTCGATAGTCGGTGATTCGATATTGTGTGTGATTTGTGAATGTTCGTTGCCCATGTAGTGTTGTTTGTTATTGCGTGAATTTCGAGTTTGAACGAATGGTTTTGTTTTGTTGTTTTTAAAAGTTAGGACTGTTTCGATCATTGGACCTTTTGAGATGAAAGAACTGTCATGGAATGGAAAATTCAGCCATTCGTGTTGGGTATCGAATCGATGTCATTCTTTTTAGTGGAAATTGAAGGGTTACGAAAAACCTTCCAATTGTGATTATGTAATTCGTTGACTATGAAGCTATTTTTGTAAAAATCACAAGCCAATTCTTTAAGGGTCCTCTCTCGAAAAAGCTTAAAAACAGCGTGCAGATGAAGCAGTTTTTCACCGGCACTTACAGAGAAATTACATCTGAGAAAAATAGTTAGTAATCTACATGATATGACACGTAATTTGGTTTAGCCACAATTTTTGTATCGGTATCACATAATAAGAAAAAAAATCCACAAAATCACCTCCAAATCGTTGAATGGAACCATTTTACTCCTTAATATTTTAACAAAATAATATAAAAAAAATATCTACTGCTTTAAAATACAAAGGAAAATAATTTGGTTTTGTTACTTTTTAAAAACATGTATTATTTTAATTATAATAAATGAAAAATGCGTCCGTTTAAAGTCCGTATCTACGACCGAGAGAGGTAGTTTGTATGCACAAGGTCATTGGCGTGAATACAAGCCTTAATTCAGCATTTTGTGAATGTTGAAATAACATCCCAAAACCTTTTACCATGCACTTCAATTATCTTAAACACATAGCCAAAATAAGGTAAAAGGCTACCTTATATCAAAATCCTAGCAATATGGAGTCCTCCTACGTTGATGTCTTAATATTAAGACTCGCGACCACATATAAAACGTCTTGTCATGCGGTCTCCTGCAGCCTTTTCCCAACTGTGTCGGGGTCGGCTTCTAGTCTAACCGGGTGCAGCTGAATGCCAGTATTTAACATGAAGCGTGCATCCTGCAGTGTGGATCGCTTAATACAACCTTCTTGATCGGGTCCATTTGACAATCTTCCCGATGATCTGATTTACGTGGGTTTACCTTCTACCAGGCCCAGTATAATTAGCCTGTTTGAACTGCCTAGGCGAACGCATAATATGTTCCAAAACCCTAAGTGCACGCTGCTGGCAGACTGTGGAAAGCCAGTGATATAGAGCCCCTGTAATCCGGACGCATGTTTTACATGGTATACGCAGACAGTTACCACCACCATACCACCACTTAGCTGTCTCCACTACTACTACATTTTGAAAAATATGTTTTTATTGTGTTTCAGCAAAATAAACCACAAATAAAAAAATACATTTCGAAAAAGTATCAATAAAAACCATCAAGTATCATAAAACAAATACCCTTAAGAGTCCCCATCCTATCTACTAAGCACGATTTCTCACACTCGATTAATTCTCCCCCACCGCAAGGGAAATAAACTCCACAATACTCCAGTATTTTTAATTACCATCCACGTGGTTTTAATGAATATGCCACTTTGGGGGCGACGACTGAAAGAAAATGTTCGCAGCAGGCCTCCTAGCACGTTAGTGCTGTCTCTGATACTTGGGCAAACGTTGGCTCCAATAAAACATTTATTAATGTATTTGTCGACACGTTAAATGTCAAAAGATTTATTTTGATAATTCATTTGTGTGTTTTATAAAATAAGCCCTAGGTCGTAACGCAAACGCAGAAGAGGTTAATTTAAATAGTATTTGATTAAAACCGACATGAAATAAATTCATAGGGTGAAGTTAAGTTTCTTGCACGTGAAGCTTGGCACTAGTAAAGAAGAGAAAATGCACTGAAGAATAAAATATAGTTAAGAAGAGGGATATATATACCTATTCAGCATTGGATGAAGTTGGACTGTGTTTGATGATGAAAGATACGTGCTACGGGAAAAAAGTTTTTTTTTTCAATGAAAATTTAATTCGTCATAATATTTTTGTGTAATCTTTCGTCGCCATGTATAAATGAACGTGAACTGGCTATTAATTAAAATTACAATTAAAATCTTCAACAATTTTTAATAAACATTCATTTCGAGCACTTTCTCCCATGTGCCACATCACATTTGACAACATTGTAGCGTCTACAAGCCAACATAAAATTTCTTTTCAACGAGCATTGGCGTGCATGCGGTTGTGTTGGGCCAACGTTCGGGGGGAGTATAAAGGCTGCCACACATTTTGTAGACAAGAACTCTGCGAGTTGAGACTACATAGTAATTACTGTAATATGCGCTGAATGGGAAGTCTTCTATTCAGTAAGTTGTGATGGAATGTGAGACGTGTTTTCCGCCTGATTACATTTTATAGAGCTTTGGTTAAATTGTAGTTACTTTAGTGTAAGAAGGTGGATGAAAAAAAGTTGGTGTTTTCTTTTTATTTCTCCTAAACAAAAAAAAAAAAGTTTTTTATTTCTTCTTTTTGTGTGTAAATTAAAACAAGTTTGTTAATGTTCATTATAACGATATGGAAGAGTGGGGTCTCCTAATACCCTAAAAAGAAACCCCAATCACTAGTTTGTAAGAAAAACTTTGCAAAAACAATAAATAAATATTATTATTATTATATTATTATTTCTACCTATTCTTGCGAATGTGTAGCTTGTGAAGCACAAGGTACTCTGAGTCTCGGAAAGAACTTTAAGCGGTTGGTGCATGTCATTTGGAGAACTTATACAGTCGTTATGGCTAGTCAGTGCCCGAAAAGTCTGCCAAGCAACTTTTGGTAAAAACCAAAGGGTATCGTACTCCCCGTCGGGGCTGCGGGTTGTTCGCAAGAGATACCGCGGCCTCGACATGAAGGGCTAAGAAGGAAAATGGATGGTTTTTAGTCAGTAGAAGTCTGACACTCCCTTTCGCTCTGCCCAAGAGCGGGAGGGGTTATTTGATGATTTTCCACCCGCCAAAAAAAAATGGTATCGAACTACCCAGTCTAACCGCGGGTTAATAAGATCATAAGCAGTCGTTTGATATAAAAAGTAACCTGCATCTAGTTAGACAGAAAGCCGATCTCAGCATAGTTGAGCACCGCCGCGGGAGGCGTTCCGGGCGTCGGGGGCCACGTGATGGCTTCCGGCCACCGTAGATGCGGGCCTGTGGACGGTGAGTGATGGGTAAGCTCGCCGTCCGTCCGTCTTATGACGACGACAGGCCGTGTCGACGGCGCGTTCGTGTTCCACGCGCGCCTCAAGGAGATGTCAGCAGCATGGAAGGGGCCCGCAAGGGCCGACGCCCGTCGGGGCTGCGGGTTGTTCGCAGATACCGCGGCCTCGACATGAGGGGCTAAGAAGGAACATAGGTGGTTTTTAGTCAGTAGAGGTCTGACACTCCCTTTCGCTCTGCCCAAGAGCGGGAGGGGTTATTTGTTGATTTCCCACCCCCAAAAAAAAAAAAAAACCATAGTTGAGCAAAGGCTAGGTAGATGGTGATATCTTTTTGCTATTATTTATATTTCTTTCATACAAATAGTGCACATTCAAAGGCCACCGCAAACTGGAAACTGCAGCGTTTTCATTGAGTACCGATACTAGATTTGTGGTTGCGGTTGCAACTGGGATAGCACCTTTATACTCATCATCATACTACTGCCCTCATAAATTTATCTGGGGAATACGCAGCATGACATTTTCTTTCACACTTCCATAATATGATTATGTCCTTTTCTTACTTTGACCAGCAGCATCCTGATACTATACGTACTATTTTATTTTTGTAAAAAAATCTGTTCCAAATTTGTTAAGTAGTATTATGTCATAGCAACAAGTTTTTGTTTTGCTAGCAGTATGAAAAGTATTTAGCTACTCAACACAAATCTAATCGCTCTATATTGTTCTTCAAAGCCTAATGCGTTTTTGTCCAACAGAAAAAAGTGTGTAATACACCTTACAATACAGGGTATAAATTAACCCTTCACGCAGCCGCCAACCATGCATTCTGTACATAAAACTACTCAAAAAATTTTGCTGGGAAACGACTTTTTTTTTTGGGGTCAAAAATCACATTTTACGGTAAAACTCAATGTAGTACTCTTAAAACATTGTGCTAGTGGATGCTTTGAATAGTAAACGGCTCATGGAGGTAATTTAAGTAAAGTTATAAACTGAAAAACTAGTATTTACAAAAAGAGCTGTGAAAAATTTTGAACTTTGACCCCCAATATCTCCGTAACTAGGGAGTTCCCAGGTATGGTCTAATACAAAAAAAATTATCACAGTGGTGGGGAGAAAAAGTGCTCTACGGTAGTGTTAAGGGTACTTGTACACCCTTTATACTCTAGAATGAAACAAACAAAATGATACAAATATAATAAACAACTGCTCTAGCCTATCCATTAACCAGTACCACCATTAAGCATTTTTCTTAATTTATTTTCTTCGTACTCGCTGTAAAAACTTAACAAAAGTAGTAATAGAAGAAGCCGTAAAACAAGCGACCTAACAAGGTTATAGCAAAACTTTACGGCACAAAATCTACCTTCAATTTATTGAACACCAGTGCTTCAATAGTTTTTACTGACCCTAGAACAAAAGCTTTGGTACGAGTAAATCTAGGTATCTATGGGCAAAGTAATTGGGTTATGGAGGTCAGATAGGCAGTCGCTCCATGTATAATCTGTTCTGATAACATAAGCTACGCAGATAAGGAAAATGAAAAGCCAATTACATCAATGACAAAAAATTGGGGGAATATCAAAGAAATATTCAAATTCCAGTATTCAAGTGCCATTACATCGAAATTAGTTTACACGCCACGTTTCGGGTCGGTAAACAATTTGGCCAATGAAGACTACCATATTATATTATGACGGAAATAAAGAAATATATAATTTTTTTTCATCGTTTTTGAGAGAAATTATGGAATTTCTTATTTTTAGGAAGATTCCTTATTTTTTCACAGTTGATTGGTGTTAGCGGTGGTGGTTGTTGGATTAGCAGTAGATAGAAGTAGGAAACAATCCGCACCAATAGGGTAGTTAACAAAAAAATCTAATTAGTCCGTCAGATAGATTTCCAAAAAAATATTTGACACGTATTTTATTTTTTTGCGTAAACAAACAATGAAGACGATACAGGGCTTTGAAAATTCGTGCGACGTCATATTCTAAGACATTAGTATGAATTGTTTTATCGGTGACTGACGTTGTGACGTCACTCACCCCCTATTCAAATCTTTGACGCGTTTTATCTTCGTCAATTTTTATTGATTTGATAAAACAAAAAATACGTATCAGATATTTTTCGATAATCTAACAGACGGACTAATTAGAATCATATTTTTTTTAGTCAGTTAACATCCCTATTCGCAATGGGTCAGTGTGGTAGATTGTGGCCCTCAATTTGAGAGAAGGTCAAGCCTGCCCAAGTGGAAAAAAATAATATGTTGTGTTGGATCGAATCGTGATGAGTCTGCAGATGCTTGGAGAACACCACAATAGTACACCACAAGAAGAAGGGTAGAATCTAGGCAGGTAGTCAAACTGTGGACAACGCTGTTATTTATGTACTAGCTGACCCACGCAACTTCGTCTGCAACACATAATATAGCTTATAACCTTTCTAGATAAATCGACTATCCAACTTATTAAATTGAGCTATATCGTCCTCGTAACAAACAAAAAATCTTACCTTTCCTCTATAAAATACCTATTAGATTAGATTGACTTCGATTATATTATTAAAGTAACAATTTTTTTTTTTTTTTTTTTTTTTTTTTTTTTTTTATATAAAGAACGTTGCCCCACAGTAGGAATTTCTCCTGTATCGTGGGTGCGTTCACAAACATTTAAATTCACATACACAAATACCCAGACCCGGAACAACTATCTGTAGGTCGTACAAATATTTGTTCCGTGCGGGGATCGAACCCGCGACACGCAGCGCAGCAGTCCATTGCTTGAGCCACTGCGCCAATCGTGCCGTCGAATTACTATAGGTATCTCTTACTGTTTAATATACAGTAACACCTTGTATTTGTAAACATTATGGTGCAGTAAATATTTTGAATTTGAATTTCTCCGGAGCCCCCAGAAGCCAGAATCCCCACGTACCTACCGCACCGGACCGAATGACTGCCACGCGCTAATTATTTTGTCGCCCGTATATTTTTACATTGCGATATCTTCTAAGATATTTGTTTAAACTGTATAGAGTAAAGGGCACAAATATTCTATATTAAATTTTCGTGCTAGCAAACACATTTATTTAGATATAGATTAATACCATATGGGTTAAATAAGCTTCGCAAAATATAATTCTTTTAAACCTAACATTTTAATATAAAAAAAATGGTTACAGTGAGTCAATCGTAAAAGATAAACATATGCTGTCGCGGACTTTTTTTTAGAACTTTTAAAGAGAAATAATTCCTTTAGAAATAATTTACATGATATTTACGTAACTTAAACCGTTTTCGCAGCGCACGCAACGGAAGCTCTCAAAAAGGAATATCTTTTCCCGTTTTTGCAACATTTTTCATTTATGCTCCGCTCCTATTGATTGTGGCGTGATATTATATAGCCTAAAGCCTTCCTCGATAAATGGACTATCCAACACTAAAAGAATTTTTCAATTCCAACCAGTAGTCCCTGAGTTTACCCCGTTCAAACAAACAAACAAACTCTTCAGCTTTATAATATTAGTATAGATATTTTGGTATATACGAAAGTACTCATAGTGAGTCTTTTTTTTGGATGGTGGGAAATCATCGAATAACTCCTCCCGCTCTGCGCGGAGTGAAAGGGAGTGTCAGACTTCTACTGACTAAAAACCACCCATGTTCCTTTTTACACGACTGCCCCAAAAAAAAGAGTGTTATGTTTTTAACGTTCATGTATGTATGTATGTATGTATGTATGTATGCTTGTTAATTAATTCATTATCTATAGATAATGAATTAATTAACAAGCGCAGAGTTATTAAAGATCTAACATTCTTTGTTCGTGTTGAAGAAAATAAAAAAGGTAAACCATATAAACCCTTTTTTTTTGTCGGGAGGAAAATCATCATCCCGCTTTTGAGCAGAGCGAAAGGGAGTTCAGACTTCTATTACACTGACTAAAAATCACCCATGTTCCTTCTTAGCCCATCATGTCGAGGCCGCGGTATCACTTGCGAACAACCCGCAGCCCCGAACCATATAACCCCTGTGGTGTTCATATTTTATTATGGAGTATACGTCAGAAACAACATATTGTCTGTCTCTTTCTCCACCATCTCTCTCTCTCTGATAAGCTGCCGTTATTGTAAGCACTTCATTGTTTTATAATTACTTTTAATGAAATACCTGTCTATCTAAGTTGATCTAGTTTGTTTTATGCCTCTACATTCTTCAGTTCGAACTACAACTATTTCAGTCCTGTTTTTATGCAAGGATGTTGTTTAAGTAAATGCCTGCTAAACTACCAAAAAATTTTCAGTTGGAATAGGCCTATAAAGTTCAAAATAACTCGTATCATCAGGTGGCACCAACCCTGACAAGACGTCCTAACCACATTCTAAGTTCCTAACTCCTTGCTACTTTCCTAAGTATTTCCCGCACCCGTAGCGGAATCAAATTTAGCAATTTAGTACAGTAGATCGATCATAGTGGTAAAGAAACTTCGGCTTCATCTCGGTGATTGATTATGTGTACATGTAATTCCTTAGTTTAATAGTAGGTATTTTGTTGGTATTTCTATGGCGTAAAAGAAAATACTTTGTCAGGTGCTCGTTCTGTCAGTGTAGGCGACAGTTTGGCTGGACGAACGAAAATAGAATGAGACATTGCTGATTTAATACGGTTAGTTCATCTTATGGCTTCGTCTACAAAAATATGGTGAGGAAACAGGATTATGTCTAAGAATCAGTAATTCTAACACCCGTATCTATAACTAAGTCAAAGTGATTACTTGAGTAGTAATAACTTTAAATGAGTTTATTCTATAGTTTAGTAATTGCTTAAAGTTAGTACTGTCAAAAGTTTGAATTCTTAGTTTTATATGAAGGTTCTTACTTCGTTCTATTTAGTGTCTATTGCATAAAATGGTTGCATAAGTAATAACTTAAACTCAAGTTATTATTTTAACTTGACTACAGATATTAAGTCATGTTATACCAATCCACCCCACCCATGTGGTTGATATGGCCCACTGTCTTTAAAAGTGAGAAAGCCTGTATCTCGATAGTAGGAATATTATAAACTGATAATGCTTCTGGACCAATCTGAGGTGATTTATTTTGATTCTACGATCGATTACTCCAATTAAACTTACTTTTTACTCGCTGATATGAATCATACCGTCCCTTTCTCCTAAGGTAGTAATTAAGTGACAAAAAAGCTTTAAAATGTCTTTAAGTTTGATGAGTTCTTCGGTGAATCTTTGAACTAATTTGTACACTGCAGCACCAATGCTGCAGTGTACAAATCAGTTCACTGCAGCATTGGTGCAGCAGTGAACTGATAAGCACATCCAAATGTGTTTAAAAATAATTTGAGCTCTCGAGAACGACGCCTTCGTAAAATTGAGATCCGCACTTACCATAAGAAATAAAATACACCAACTTAAAAAACTTTGATTCCAAGATGGCGGTCCCAATAGGCTCAGCTGATTTAATTATTCGTGCCCATTCAACAATTGTGTTAAGCCCCCTTACTTTAATAATTCCAGTTTGTTCTAGAACATTCCGGGCTAAGGACTTTTGTCGTTTCCCGATCCAATTAAGGAAACTGAAATAATATTTCGGCAGTTATTGAAATTCTCTTCCGAAATATTTCGGACCGTTTAGTTTTGATAGGAAAACATTATGACAGCTATAAATATTTTTTCTTTTTTTTTAAGCGTCGCTCGCAATTTATATAAGGTGTAATATAATAAAAGTACAACCTTTCGTGTACTAAACAAATTTTGGATATAAATTTAAAAAAAATAGTCTCGTCTCTAGTGAATGTCCATTATATCTTTTTATAATTTTCATCCAATTATAATTTATAGAACTCGTAGAACAAAAGTGGTCCAGTGTCATACACCACACGTGATACAAGATGTTGTGTATTTATTAGGTTACACCTTGTATAGATTTTGGTAAGAAGAGTACCCTTACATACATCTTTGTAAAGAACACTTGTAACGGTATATTTACCATGTAAACTATTTGTTCTAAGTTTCCGATATTTCAGTGCTATTGAAAGCACCATCACGGATGAACTGAGTGCCAAAAACGAATAAAAAAGAGGGCAGACTGTTTTGTCTCCTCATAAACATTTCTTTATCCGTGTCTTTATCAGTTTAATTCTTTTGGCTTTGACCAACAAGATATTTGTCACATATAAGATATGTATCATCTAGTAGACGTATATTGTTATTAACAACGAATTATTATTATACGAACTACATTGAATTTCTGGCTACAACACACAAAATGCACTTCACTTAAATTGGGTGATCCTCTCTAACACCACAAGGGTGAATGTTCAATGGCCACAAAGTCTGGGCGATACAACCAACATTCTTCAAAGTTTGTCCCCAGCAAAAACCCCTCTGTAATATAATTTCACTAACTTATTTATCCAATAAAGCTTTATACACACGATATTTTATACACGCTGACATAATATATATGAGAAACGAAATTGTTTTCTTCAAAAACATTCAACAACCTTCTAATTCCAAAGAAGTTTTTGTTAAATAACTAAATTTTTGAACTTCAAAATGTCTTCAGACAAACGGGTGAACTAGTATAAAATATGGAAAACGAATGGAATTTTTTTACTCTGTGTATATTCATAAAAACGTTTTTGAAGTGGTTGTAGATTTATAGTTCCAAAACATAAATTCATTGTTTCGGTTCGTGTCAATGAACTTTGTTTTTAGTACTAAAATATTCTAAGATGAAAATTGAATAATAGATCTATTTTACTACAGAAAACCAGAATTAAATAATATTTAATCCACTCTTATGTTCTTTAAAACCTATTTGATGACTGTATTTACATAACCTGGTAATATGTGATTGCTATTACAATAATAAGATATAAATTCTCATAACATTTTATTAAATTAAAGTGAATAATACTTTAATACGAATTTATTAAGCCTACAAGACATATTAAATTGCCCATATTTTGTCGTCGAGCGGCATTCTTAGTAATAAGTCTATACTAATATTATAAAGAAGTAAAGTTTGTGTGTTTGTATATTTGTTAAATTGTAAGGGGTAATCTCGGGATCTTCTGAACCGATTTCAAAAATTCTTTCACCGTTGGGAAGCTACACTATCCCCGGGTGACATAGGCTACTTTTTATCCCTGTATTCCCACGGGAACGGGAACTACGCGGGTGCAACCGCGTGACGTCCGCTAGTATTATATAAACGCGAAAGTGAAAAATGTCTTGTTCAATTGTCAGTGTTCAGTAGGTTTCATTACAGCTAAACTAGGCGATACCTATGTATCGTCTTAGTTTTTATCTAGAAAAGAAAATGATTAGAACTTATAGTAATATACCTAACCTAAACATCTTCATAAATGTGTCTAGGTATGATGAGCAAAAAACCTAACATTTTAAGTTTGTTGATTCTTCCAAAGACTGTCTTGAAGATATCGCTGTATAGCTGCATAATTAGCAATTTTGTTAAAAAGCTTTATAACTTTTTATATAATCCACAGTGTATTGGCACTCAACGTTAAATACTAACAATAATTATTTCGTCATCATTCTATTGCCCTTATCCCAATTAATTTGAGGTCGGCGCACCATGTCGTCTATTTCCATTACGAATCATCTCATTGGACACCTCTTTTCTTGCCATAATATCATCCTTTGCACTTACAATAATTATGCACGTGTATGAATTTTCTAATTTTAAGTAATAAAAAAGTCTAACTCATTCCAAATTGCATCTATTCAAATTTTACCGAAAAAACATCACCGATCTCCCACCGCCGACTACAAACGAATTTAACAAGATAAAATTGTACCAAACTTGGTTCTGATAACGAGGGTCTTGGAAATTTTAGCATTTCCCTTATCTACTACGATAGATAAGTGCGGGCTGCGGCTGTTACGGCCTTATATTTAGAGTAACGCCTAGCTCAGAGACAGAGAGAGAAGAATTTGAGAGATATATCATTTCACTTTGATTCAAAAACATGCGTTATTATGGGGACACCGTCAGTCAATTTAAGTTTTCTTACGTATTTTACAATTCGTTTGTTTTTGTTTTGCGTATTTTCTACGATGTCTTCGAAAATAATTATTCTGACTAAAGGCAATAAAGTTAAAAAGAAAAGAGAAAGAAGCAGTTGATCAATTATTAAATTAGTAGTTTGAATTCTTTAGCCGTCAATTAAATTATTGTTTGGCAAATACCAAATTCTTGTTTGAATTGTTTACAGAAATTGAAATTCAAACATTTGCTACAAAATTGTTACAAACCAACGACTAAAGAATTTATTAGGTCTTAAAAACATTTAAATATTCGTAAAATTCGAAGCGGTTTCGATAAAAAAAAACGTATTGTAACCAATTTTAAAAGGTGTGAACAAAACCAATATTCACAATCTGAGCTCGTAATGCCTCGATATCCAACACTCGCGCCAGTGGCCACTTAAGTAAACTGTTTACCTCTGAACTCGACTTTATCACACCGATTCCTAGTTTATTAAATATAAATTAAAACTGTTCCCGGCGTTTTAATCTTTTGCTAGGTACCAGCACTCTAGAGATAATTGGTGAAACTAATAAAAATTTAACTTATTCTTGAATATTATTTTATGGTTTTACCATATTTTTAATTACTAAAAAAGTTTTTTGTGCCTTGCTGCATGGTAAGCTTATTTTATTTTTCACTTGAGTCCTTATGTAACAAAAACATAAACAAACACGTTTGTTATAAATACAGTAAGTACTTACTTATAATTATGAATAAAACCAAGAACATTTTGTAAAGTAAAAATGTTTTTATAAGCCTTTAAAAAATAGGGTATTTCACCAAAAGAATCTAATTAGTTCGTCTTTTAAATTATCGAAAATTATTGGATACGTATTTTTTGTTTTATAAAATTAATAAAAATGTACGAAAATAAAACGTGTCTAAGATCATGAATCCCCACTCATGATCTTTGACACTCTGTTAGTTTGTAACGTCACTTTGTGGGTAAAAAAGTACTAACCTTGTAACGTCACACGACTTGACACGACTTTTCGAAGCACTGTATCGTCTTCATCTTTTGTTTACGTGAAAAAAGAAAAATTATGTGTTCATTATTTTCTGAAAGGACAGGTGCGTAGTACTCGTAACCGGCGTGCGTGTATGACCAGATGTATGAATGTGGACGAAGCAAAAGGAGTATGTAAGGATCGTAGCAAGTGGCGTTCTGTGGTTTCTGCCTACCCCCATGGGAAAAGGGCGTGAGTTTATGTATGTATGTATGTGTATTTTTTCAAAATATTTGACGGACTAATTAGATTTTTTTTGTGAAATACCCTATTTAATCTAAATTCATAGTAGTGACGGATCTGCAAGGTTAAGCTGCCCCTGACGCGGTTAGCCCGGAGATGAGTGACCGTTCACTTGAAAAAGTTAATTAGGAAAGTGATCCATGAGACTGCTTAGCTGCGTTAAGCTCGAAGATGGGTGGCCAACTTCTCCACGTTCACACGATATTTAGCGAGGTAATCCAATAACTTCAAGAAAAAAAATAAAAGGAAACTTCGCGACGACAACTCTAACTTCATTCAAAATTCAACTTTACAACAACGTCCTAGAGTCTTTAATTATTTGCAGCTGCCCCACAGGTCCTATCTATTCAACTGGAAGCCATTTTAGTTTTATAAATTTCTAGATACATCTATCGGAAAGTTCGTGGAGGACACTTCAAACGACTTTAGCAAGTCGTAACTACAAACTTTCGTGATAAAATAAAATGCATGTTTTAAACATAGCTGTAGGTAGCTACCAAAGTACTTAAAGACACTTGTGTAGGACATGGACAGCTGAGAGTTGTCCTCTTAAGATCAGTTCCATGTTCACTTCACATTTAAGAAAAATTAAATTTAAAAAAAGTTTCACCTATATCGTCGAAGACATACGAGTACCATGTCTACTTTTGTGCCTTTAATATTTCTTAATTTTGCCAGCAATCACATTATTTTACACGGGACTGATATAAATCAGTCCCGTGTAAAATAAGGCAAGTCTATAGCAATTGGCCGAGTCCAAAACCGGAGTCATCCGAGGATGCCACTGAGATATTTCTGATGGACAAGCTAGGAACCGAACCTAGTATCTCTGTGTATCAGTATGTTGTTTAATTATTCGTCAACAAATAAAAATTGGGTGCTAATTAAACCGGCTTCTTTTTAATAGCATTTTTCGCCTCTAAAAATCTACATTGCTTTCTAAATTACTAAGTAAGCCACAATTAACGAGCATCTAAGTATTCCTATCTTAGCCACTAGTTAAGTTCTATCTGAGCCACTCTAAATATAACTCAGCATGGTGGTTATTTTTTACCCGACAACGGCGAAGTGACGCGCGCTCGCTTCGCTCGCATATTAAATAACACTAATATCTTCTGTCACAAAGTGCCGGGCCTCCGCCGGCCTCCTTCGTCGGCCTACGGCCCGGTGCCCATGCCGCCCATTAGGGTGCTAATTAAACCGGCTTCTTTTTAATAGCATTTTTCGCCTCTAAAAGCAATACGAACGCGCGATCGACAAAAATAAATACACGATATTGTCTATGGTCGCTTGACTTGTATTTTTTTGAGGACCTAATGTTAAAGCTATAAAATGTAAAATGGTTATGAGATATAAATTCCGTGGCTGTGTTAGTAAATTAGGTGTCTATGTAATAAGTACAAGTTACGATAATTGATGATCTTTATTTGACGCTCTTTTTAGAGGCTATCTTATTTTCCCGTGGCTTAGTCATAAAATTAGAAGTTTGATCACGTGGCCATTAAAAAAATCTGTTGCTCGATTTATTATTTCCCATAAAAATTTAGTTGATCAAAGGATTAACACAGAAAGAGTTTATAGTAGAAATCTAGGAGAAAAGAAAAATCTTTAGAAAACTTATCTACTTCGGAGTCTATAATTGCCAACCCGCACTGAACAAGCTGGGCTGGGCAGCATTTGTAAAGCTGCGTCAGGTCTTCTCGTCACGGATTCCGCAGAGTCTAAAGAGAAAGAAGCGTCCTGCCTGTTATGACATACTGGGCCAAAACGTGGACACTCACGGTATGGTTCGTCCATAAATTCAAGGGCGCTCAGCGAGCTTTAGAGCGAGGTATGCTAGGAGTCTCTCTCAGGGATTGCGTTCGAAATGAGGTGATCCAACAGAGGACCAGGGTTGTCGACATAGCTCACAGCATAAGTAACCTGAAGTGGCAGGAGACCGGCCATAGCCGCATAACCGATGACCGTTGGAGTAGACGTGTTCTTGAGTGGAGACCGCGAATCGGCAAGCGTAAGGTAGGACGCCTTCAGGCTCGGTGGAGCGATGATCTTCGCAGAGTGGCTGGTAGCAACTGGATCAGAGTTGCCGAAAATCGAACTGAGTGGCGTAAGATTAAAGAGGCCTATATCCAGCAGTGGATTGCTATAGGCTGATGATGATGATGATGATTGAGCAAAACATCACAATCTATACCCTACCATCGCATACGATGAACGTTTGCCTGTACCACTACAAAGGCCTGTATATACTCTAAACCGAAAATTCCTTTGAAAATAAAACAAATCCCCGCCCAGTCCAATTCGCGTGCTCACCGAGTTACATGTCAAAGTAATGGCAACTGACGCGGAATGATAGCATTGCGAACATCAACGTCACACCACGGACACTGCGACAATTTAACAACCCTTTTTGGACAAAAAACTAGATGTTAAAGCTACTGGTAGGAGTACAATTGATAGGTTAAATCGTGGCACAGATTTATTTTGTGGAGACGGCATTATTAAAAGCGCCTTTTGAGGACGCAGACGTATAAGTAGGCTTTTTTTTTTAATCAAATTTATGGACAAAAAGTACACAATACCGTATCTTCAGTAAAAACTGATGAGGATCGCTTCGGTAGCATCCATCATCATCTGCTTAGACTTTTCCCAACTATACTGGGGACGGCTTCAAGTCTAAATGGATGCAAATGAGTACCTACCAGTATTTCAAAAGGACCTGCCTGCCTATACGACCTCCATAACCTATAGTTAACACTGGGTATACGATACCGCCTGGAAAGACTGGTCGTCACACTTTCGGGCCACTGAATACCTGTTACGACGGTCAAGATCTACAACTAACGACAATATTACTCAATTTTAATTTTAATGAATAATTACCAATGACTTTAATACAATTATAATAGACAAATGTTTGCATGTCACATTATTATGACCAAGTATTATGGATCTAAGTTATTTATGTGACGACCGAAATTGTACCAATACTTTTAGCAAATAAATTGATTTGATTTTTAACTCGATATGTTTTGAGTGGTCACTCATCTACAGACCAAGCGCGGCTTAGCCTGAAGATTGATCCGAGTGGCTAATACTATCTAGCCACGAGCTCCCCGGTTCATCCATGTTCCCGAATTAGTACGAATGTCACCCATTGGCACCACAGAGTAACTTGCCCCAATAAGCATTGCTTTGCCGCGTTTTGTCATAGCACGTCTATCTTTTAAGTTCTCTCTTTGTTTGATTACTTTTTCTGGTTATACCCTGTCATCTTTTGATCAAAAGTTTTAGGAAATGCTTAGACATAATTGCTTTTCATTAATTTAGTACTTCATTAAAAGTACTTTAGTAATCTACGTCGTACCAACAGATCAGATATTAGATCTCTTCAACATGTGTTCGTATTTCCGAAGATAGAAGATGATTGTCGGAGTATTTTACTTTTTCTCAAATATCTGTACCTTCCCCTTCTATCTATCAAAAACACTTTCCATAGGTTTTAGCGAGATGATCATACACAACATGCGTGAAGCATTGATTTTTTTACTGCACATTTGATTCAAAGCTACATTTGTAGAATTCAAGCTATGTGACCGGAAACTACCAAACGATTGGCAGCAAAAAGTTTTTAGAACAACCATTGGCACAAAATCCAATACCTTAAAAAGAAATCTGTTTACAACATACATCACTGTATCTCGTCTCTCGAAAGTTAAAAGATTCAATTATTCTCTTACACAAAGTTACTAACTAGGTCTTTCGCAAGTGTAGTTACAATTTCCTTTTATTAACTTTGCAAGTTCTTTTCAAGAATTTTTAGGAAAATTGGCTTTATAGAATCATCAACTCATATCTAGTACAAGTATGGCCATTTACATACGATTGTTAGGTATATATTTGACGAAGCTATTTTCCTATTCAACATTATTTTTATTCTGAATTTTAGCAATAGAGTAGTTGACAAAAAATCTAATTAGTCCGTCAGATAGATTTCCAAAAAAGATTCGACACATACTTTTTCTTTTTTCACGTAAACAAAAAAATAAGACGATACAGTGGTTCGAAAAGTCGTGAGACGTCACAGCTTGGTACATTTTTACCACGAAGTGACGTCACAAGCCCCCCACTCATGATCTATGACACATTATGTTTTCGTAATTTTTTATTAATTTTCTAAAACAAAAAACACGTATCCGTTATTTTTTGATGATGTAACAGACGGACTATACAGAATCATATTTTTTTAGGCAGGAAACATTCCTATTCAACCGA
This sequence comes from Diarsia brunnea, assembly GCA_949774965.1. Lineage (NCBI taxonomy): Eukaryota > Metazoa > Arthropoda > Insecta > Lepidoptera > Noctuidae > Diarsia > Diarsia brunnea. Next base: position 21,929,694 of record OX458998.1, read on the forward strand.
AAATCGGAGGATGCAAAAAATAAAACCAAGCAACCAATCTTTGGTATTCGAATCACGGAGATAGTAAATTCCCTATATGATAGGCTGTAAATTTTATTATACAAGAATATGTGGATTTGGATACCAACATGTATGAATGGATTTCTCGTGACATTTTCTGCAGCTGAAGGCTGATGACAAATTGTTTGAACAAGCATGTGTGTCTGACGTAATACGAACTATTTTTTAAACCTGAGTAACTGGCTGTCATACTTTCGTGCTACTGACTACCTGCAAAGACTGCCAAAGATTTACAAATGACAGCCGGGGTCAACGACTTAGTCTGCTCTCCAAGGTACGGAGAAAACCGAGCATGTAAGAGTGGTCACCCATTCACGTACCAACCTATTCAAGCGTGGCTTAACCTAAATATCGAAGCGAGAGGCTGTTATTATTTAATCACGATCTCATGAAGATTAAATAAATCATAGAATAATCAGCCTACATGACAGGTGTACACTGGTTTCACCCAGTACGAATAAAAAATGGGAATTAGTACATCACGCGGGCTGACAGCATCTTTAATTTTTATTCCAAGCCGTGCAGTTAACTCATCATTGTTTTCCTCACAATTTTGAGGTCAGTAGTGGTTAAATAGAGCATTCTTGAATCCCGGACCCTAGATACGTTAATGTAGCTCGTTATCACAGAGCCTTGCTACTACAAGGAGATTTGGGGGTATGAAGTACAGGGTGTAAAGTCTTCATCCTCCATTGAAAAGGGAGGATCATCCGACCAGACGGGTGTCTGGCAAACTGCTACTGCCTGACAGTTCTCGGGTTTTTCTATATAGTATTAAGTCGCGGATAACTTTAACTTAGCGACTCAGGAATCTGACGTTAGTTCCTCATTTGTGTCATAGATGGCGCTGTAGTAGTTTTTGTTCTATGTTGCTGTAGTACTTTATTTGTAGTGCCGCTTCAGAGACATAATTATCATCATCAAACTATATTGTTCCCATTGGACTCAGGCCATCCTCTCTAGGAGAGGGATGGGCTATGATCCACCACGCGGGCCCAGTGCGGGTTGGTAAAAGTCACATGTCTTCGAATGTTTTGGTTCTAAGACATGCCGTTTTCTTCACGATGTTTCCTTTACCGTTTTGAGAGCAATGGTGATGAAATAAATTACAAAAAGCAATGTGCCTGCTTATGTTTGAACCTACGACTTGCTGGACACCGCTGCTCTCAACATAATAATAATATATCTTAAATACCAACTCCTTAACATAAACCAAAATACATTTTGAAGCAGACGCGACAGTCTTCCATGTCGTACCTGGGTAACTTCTCAATCAAATTGTAGAACTGAGTGGAAGTTGTGCGGAATTTTTAACTAAATAACGCTACAAGCTAGCGGAACGTTTCGAATCAAGTTTAAGTGAGATTTTCAAACTTTTCTGTCGCTTTCAACGAAGTTTTCAGAGAGTTTAAAACGTACTGTGTGTCTTTATTAAACTAGAAAGATTATTAATATTATTATATACTAGCTGTGCCCGCGACTTCGTTCGCGTGCTTGTCGGAAACTAAAATGCGTCGCTTAGATAAAAGTACATTAAATCATTGCCCTGCGTTAACTGTAGAAAATAAGAAGAGGGTAATGCAAAGTACATTTGTCTAATACTAAAGTTTAGATGGATGGGTGTTTGTTAATCAACCACGTCAGAACGGCCGAACGGATCTTGAAGAAATTTGAAACAGGTACATTATAGTCGACAGGCACTGTCGTTGGCCCGTTCGTGTTCCACGCATGCCTCAAAGATATGTCAGCAACAATTAAGGGGTCCTCCTTAATTGTTGTTGCCGTCGTCTGCCGTGGCTAACGGTTGTCCGCAAGAGATACCACGGCCCCGAAACACAAAGGGCTAAGAAGAAACGTGGGTGGTTTTTAGTCAGTAGAAGTCTGACACTCCCTTTCGCTCTGCCCAAGAGTGGGAGGGGTTATTTGATGATTTTCCACCCGCCCAAAAAAAAAAAAGGTCGTGGTTTCGATACAAGAATGTTGCACACTGATCACTTGCATAAAATTTATGTTAATCATAGCACCCTTCTTGCTCCTGTCGTTACCTTGTGGATCTAATGTTAGCAAGCGAGAGCTGAGTACGAGATCCTCGATTCAATTCCCAGGTCAGATACAGTGGTAGTGGATTTAATCATCAGGAATTTCTCAGTAGCAAACAATAGACTGTAGGCATGGGACATACCTACACCGACGTTATTAGGTACACTTTTGCGTAACCCTACGGGTATAGCATAAAGTTACATAGCATGCCTAACAGCCTGTAGCGTGACGTTATTAAAAATTGTGTTTATTACGACTACTCTAAACTGAACTAAAATAACTAGTCAACTATGCCTATCTTCCGTAATTATCCTTTACTATGAGCTCCCGATAAAAAAAACCGTGAAAACTTAAAAAAGTATTAGGACTCCATACTCATATCGTAACATAACAGTACTTGCATGGCAGGATAAGCACCATTTAAAACTACTCACATTCTCACACCTCCTTGCAACGGTCTCTCTAAGAAAATACGAACTAACTAAAGCTCTTCCAATCCTCATATGGATTCTATGCGATTGTTCTAGCTCACATTTGTACTGGTTCGTGTAAATTCCACGTCGATACTGGGACGTTTACTGAACTCGCCTGAAGCCTCAGGCAATGGATGAAATTCTTTAACGCGTTCCCAAGTGAACAGGTATGTTCTTTAGGAGATAGGTTTTAATTGTTTTTATTTCGACCCTAAGATGATAATTCATTCAATATTGTTTGGTTCTTGAATTCCCTTATTTTGAGAAATATATTTGATTTATTCCCACTACATGTACCTACTGCACAGTTTTACGGTAGAACTAGTGGGATTTCTTTTCCCACTAGTCCTATTTTTCAAGGTAGTACAAAATCGTAGAACTAGTGAGACAAAAATTCCCAATACCATTTATACCTATGTATGTTTCACACCAAACGTCGGAACACCTATAAGCACTAATATTATAGGTACTACGATTCAAGGTGGTACAAAATCGTAGAACTAGTGAGACAAAAAGTCCTAAAACCAAATTCCTATGTATTGTCGTGGTATGGACATGTGATGCGAAGGAATGAAGAAAATGTTGTGAGAAAAATGTTGAGTATGAATGTAGATGGCTATAAGAGTAGAGGAAGACCAAAGAAACGATGGATGGACTGTGTGAAGGATGATATGGCTAGAAAGGAGGTGACTGCTGACATGACGAGAAATAGAGAAGTATGGAAGAAGAAGACATGTTGCGCCGACCCCAAATAAATTGGGATAAGGGCAGGAGAATGATGATGACCAAATTCCTATGTATGTTTCATACTAGCACTATAGATGCCAAAAAAATACAGACGCGTAAAAAAGGAGGTTCTCAAACCTCCTTCCTTTTGTTCGTCGGTAAAAAATAACATAATATCTCAATAGTGTATCTGTTGGGACTTCGATTAAAAACACACGGGAAGACCATGACCTGGGGCATAGGATTTTTTTTTACCCCGGTAGTACGTTCTCTTGGGATAATTTATGACCTACCCACGGGCAAAGCCACAGGCTACGTTGGCACTAAGTTGCGCTGTATAAGTAAACTAATCGGACAGTTTTTACAAATAGCCAAACAAAAACAACGCAATAAACTTAAGTAGAGGATTTGAGGAGTTAATTTGACGATTAAATCTATCACTTTTAAGTGGTATTAAGTAAAGTTAAAACACGAAATGTATAGGGGCAAAGTTTTAATTTCCCCTGTCGTAGGACATTCAAAGAATACGAATTGCGAAAGAATTTGTTCGTTATTTAACACAAGACAATACAGCAGCAATCTTTAACAAAAACACCAATTACAAAACTCATTGGCAACTCAAAACAGGACGTTTTTAATCCAAAAAATAAACAATAGATTATTTATTATGGGGACGTCGAAGCTGAGGGATGAAAAATTAAAGAAACCCGCTTTGTGAAAGACAAATCCTTCAGAGACGGCGTTTGAATTATTCAATTCCTTCGATTAAGGTGGTATGTATTAATTCGACTCGCGCACTGAATTTGTAAAAGGACTTTTTTGTAGATCTACGGGTTGATGTTTTGAGCGGGTCTGTTGAAATCGAGAAAAGTAGAAAGGTACCCCATAATTACAAGTTTGAGCAAGAGTCGAGTCAATTAACGAACGATTTTAATTGATACGATGCACATTTTTTTATTTTTATCATGTCTTCAAATACAGCGTTACCTTTTTCAAAAGATAACCTTCTTAAAAAAAAAACATTGTCGTATAATAGAGAAAAAAAATGTACAAAACCTTTTTGTTCCTTCTGGCTAGAAGAGGCGGTGTGACTTCTAACAAAGTCAAAGTATTTTCTTTGTATTTTCCATCGTTCACGTTCGTCGTTGCGTATTATTCTCCCGTATATTTTACTTTGAACCCTAAAAGTAATGGACGGGAATCGTTTACATATAATTATTCAAAGTACTCGTTATTACAAGTTAAAACGGTCCACGTATGTATGAGATATCAAATAAATGTCTAATTTGTGTTTAAATTTTCAGTTATGAATACAGAAGGATTAAAGAGTTAAATTAAATTCAATATTCAAACAGATTTAGATGTGAATTAATTTGAATAAATATAATGCCTATTTTGATTAATGTTTTCGACGTGAATTGAACTTGGAGATACTTTCGGATAGGCATTTATTGGCTCACTGAGCTGTTGCCAATGTTGGCACGTGTTCCCATGCAATATGTGTATTGGGCACTATTCCAGTTAGAGGAAATGGCTAAGATTTTTTGCAGCAATAGGTACTAAAACATCTAAATAGGTATATTTGTTTTCATTATTTTGTTTTGTTTTAAGTCTAGTGGAATTTGTTGTCGACCCTACTGTTGGAAAGTGATTAGGATTACTAATATAATATTTGCAGCAGCGACGCCGATAACAAGGTGAACAATCTAGTACCTCCGTAGCTTCGTTCACAGTCAGAACTATAAACCTAGGAATCCAGAAATATATTGAGGCACAAAACTAAATAAATAGGTACAGAAAACGGTTGGCCGTACGTCACTATTGACACATTGACATGACCTAGGGTACCACGGAGAATTCTCAGAATACGAGGTCAGCTTACATTTGTTTTGTTATCACTGGCTTAAAATTATTGCTGAGTACCTATAGACAATTTATGGTGCCAATTCCTTGGTAAACTCTTTCAGAAAAAACTTAACTCCAACGTCTGTTCTTGGCAATTTAAAAGTTAAAAACAAGATTTAACGACCAAGTTACTTAACTCCAGAATGCATTCAAAACTTTTCAAATACAAAAATAAAGAACAATGCGAAAAATAAAATTGTAATACAAACTCACTGTAACAACATTTTATTGCGTACTTACACTTTTTGGAGTAAACTAGTTTTGTTCAACAACTTTGTTCATGAATACTGTTTACGTTTTGTACATGTCATGTCGTAGGAATGTTATTAAGTAAACAACTGTTACAACCGACGTTTACTGAGGTTTTTTTTGTATTTTGTTGCTTTCTTTGAGAGTTTTAGGTTTTTGCTGACTAACTTGTACATTCGTTAATGTTTACAACCTCGCTGAGATTTAAACTGTTTATTTCTTTCGCTAACAATGGTATTAAAGTCGAGAATGCATTTGATTAAAATATGCAGTCATACAAACTGGCGTTACACTTCAAAACCTCTTCTTTTTTTTGCCTTTTTGAGGGTTTCGTAGCCGCATGTTAAAAAACGAACCCTTTGTAGATTTGTCATGTCTGTCTGTCCGTCTGTCACATCGAATGTCACAGCCACTTTAAACGAATTATTACTATATTAAAAAGCTTGCATTTTTTTTTCCAATAAAAGCTTATAATATCAATCCTATTGAAGGCTGTTGAATAGTTTTATTTGCGTAGCCTTCTGAGCATTTTATGATGAACAAGTGTCTTTGAACTGTACGCTATTAATATTGTCACAAGTTCGACTCATTCCTTTTGGTCTGGTTCTCAATTATATATTTAACTCTCAACGCTTCAATGAATGGTGGCAATGTTACCAAAACGTCTATAAGTCAATTATATAACAAAGATCGTCATTTTTTTCCTAAACTAAAAACTACTTCGTGAACAATTCCTCATATTTACTCCAACAAAAAAAAAACTCCGTTCCCTCGCAACCCCACTGTCCCTCATTAGCAAAAGTTTGTGTGAGAGAGAGCAAACATTTCCTCATAAACTTATGATTTTACGAACAAACAGGCCAAATTGCCTTGAGAGATGCGCCGAGAAAAAATAGTCGTCTCATTAAGACTTAAGAAGTTAGGAGCCTGCACTTTGAAAATGTTCGAAATCAAGAGATTTTTCGCTTAAAAGTTTGTCGCTGAATGTGTTTATAGCAGAAGCGCCTTTGCTACAGAGTATCTTCTATCTTCTTCTTCTATATATATAAAACAAAGACGGGTTTGTTACAACACTTATAACTCGAGATCTGCTGAACCGATTTGGCTGAAAATTGATAGGGAGGTAGCTAAGAACCAGGAGAAGCACATAGGATTTTTATCCCGTTCCCGTCGTTCTCGTGGGACGTGACATAAAACGTGGTATAACAAAACGCAACTGACAGAATAACAAAACACAACTCAGTACGTAGGATAGTAGACTAGATAGAGTAGTAGGTAGGGTGGTAGGTAGGTAGGGTAGTAGGTAGGTAGGGTAGTAGGTAGGGTAGTATAGAAGGTACGTAGGGTAGTAGGTACGTAGGTAGGGTAGTAGGTAGGTAGGGTAGTAGGTAGGTAGGGTAGTAGGTAGGTAGGGTAGTAGGTAGGTAGGTAGGGTAGTAGGTAGGTAGGTAGGGTAGTAGGTAGGTAGGTAGGGTAGTAAGTAGGTAGGTAGGGTAGTAAGTAGGTAGGTAGGTAGGGTAGTAGGTAGGGTAGTATAGAAGGTACGTAGGGTAGTAGGTACGTAGGTAGGTAGGGTAGTAGGTAGGTAAGGTAGTAGGTAGGTAGGGTAGTAGGTAGGTAGGGTAGTAGGTAGGTAGGGTAGTAGGTAGGTAGGTAGGGTAGTAGGTAGGTAGGTAGGGTAGTAGGTAGGTAGGTAGGGTAGTAAGTAGGTAGGTAGGGTAGTAAGTAGGTAGGTAGGTAGGGTAGTAGGTGAGTAGGGTAGTAGGTGAGTAGGGTAGTAGGTGAGTAGGGTAGTAGGTAGGATAGTAGGTAGTAGGTAGGTAGGATAGGAGGTAGTAGGTAGGTAAGTAGTAGGTATGTAGCAGGTAGGTAGGTTAGTAGTAGGTATGTAGCAGGTAGGTAGGCAGGTATTATGTAGGAAAAAGGGCATAGCAACGCATGCGGGTACAGCTAGTTTTAAATAAAAGGTTCCACTAGGTACTCTATATAAATAGACAGTGTATTTGCTTTTAACTTACAATTACACACTTTTTTTTTTGCGTATGGGAATTTATCAAATGTCCCGCTCTGAGAGGAGCGGAAGGGTGTGTCAGACTTGTACTGACAATTTAAAAAAAAAAACAAAATCTCACCCATGTTCCTTCTTAGCCCTTTGTGTTCCAATACCGTGGTATTTCTTTCGAACAGTCCCGATATCACCTGCCTGCCCAAGGGCCAAATATGGGACAAGTCCTATAAGATTTTGGGTTGGCGCAACACGTTTTCTATTCCTCCCTCTCAGGCTTTTTTTTTGGGGGTTGGGAAATTATCAAATATCCCCCGCTCTTGGGCAAAGCGAAAGGGAGTGTCAGATTTCTACTGACTAAAAACCACCCATGTTCCTTCTTAGCCCTTTATGTCGAGGCCGCGGTATCTCTTGCGAACAACCCGCAGCCCCGACAGCCCCCGGTCAAACCTCACGACATCATTTACTCCCTTTCTTTAATTAATCCATTCATTTTCCAGCGTACAATACAATATTGACCACAGCAACTCACTTCACTCACTTACTAAAACACCAAAACCATGAATAGATACCTAACCACAGAAAACGTCACCAACAGTTTCAAATACTTTAGTACCTATACCAAAATCCAAAGAGGTCTAACTTTAAAACCGACCCCAAACGAACTCAATCACGCCCTAATCTAAAACTATTTACGAAATTCGATCAACGATAATAAAGAAAAAAATCCTCAGTTTCTCATCTTAAGAGAGGATGAAACAGAATGCGACAAAGACGCCCTCTAGCGCAAACAGGGGACAGTGGCGTGGCGAGGCGGAAACAATCCGACCCGCAATCTATAGTATTCATCACTTTGATGTTTATTTTGTTGTTTATACCGAATTCACTGTTATAAGTGGCTCTGTGATACTCGTATTAACATACGAGGGATTAGATGATGGCGTCAGAAAATTGAAGATGATACAGAAAATAGATATTTTTGACCAACTTGAGAATTGCTGGTGGCGTGCTATCTCTCTCTCTTTATCATCATTTCAGCCATAAGACGTCCACTGCTGGACATAGGCCTCCCCAGGAGGGGGGGATTGGCCATAATCGCCACGCTTGGCAGGCGGGTTGGCGATCGCAGTGTGGATCTCTGATCATCTGCCTAGCCTTTTCCCAACTACGTTAGGGTCGGCTTTCAGTCAAACGGGATGCAGCTGAATACCAGTATTTTACATGGAGCGACTGCCTGTCTGACCCCCACAACCCAGTTAATACTGACGATCGCAGTATGGTTGTTACGAAGGCACAGAGAACGCTGCTGCCTATTCTCTGGTAAGTCCCATAGTCGCCTCTTACGACACCCACGGGAAGATATGGGATGGTGCTATTCTTTACGTCCGACACCATACGGAACGGTCTTTGTATGTATTGTTGAATGCTTTAAACATGTGATGTTTAAAGCATCTCATGTTTGCTCATGACCTGAAGCTATTTTTGGGTATTAACCCTTAATGCATTTTTGTCCGTTTTTTGGTACAACTAAATTATCAAAGTTAAAATGGTTCCTAAACGTAAATTGGCGCTGTTCTTGAACGAACCGTGAAGAGAGCGATATTATCCATCCCGCTCACGCACACACTACCCGTCGCGCGCATCACAACAGTAACTGTCGTTCATTTGAAATCCGTCAAGTCGACGCTCGGCAGCTATTCGTAAAACAGTGCAAAAAGTTGGGATAAAAAATGGTTAAACCACTGCGACCTGCGGTTATTTCGAAAGGAGGTGAGTTTATTGTTTATTTCTGATCAATTTATAATTGCTTTGCACGAGAATTTATAGGATTGTTATGCTAAATGTTAGGTGTCACTTTTTACGGACATTGCCGCTTTACCAACACTCGGTGCTTTATTTTAGGTGTCCCAAATAACGGACTTTGCTCATTTTACTAACAATAATAATCTAAGCGAGCACGATGCACTATTGTTTTTTCTTATGTCTAATGCTTAATGGTGATGCTTGTTATAGGTAATTCTATCGATAATAGCAAAGCATGGCGTGCGCAAAGAATTTTGGCTATGATTCCACCGTCAGACTCGGAGCCATCCGACGTCGAAAATGATGAGGGTACTTTCACGTATAGCGTTAGACGATTCATCTTCCTGTCGAACTCTGTCTCCCGGGCTGGAAGAATTTATGAATAGTTTTGATGATGATTTTGATGAAGAGTTAGCGAGTCCTTCTCTATTAAATAATTATAATAATACTTTGGTTGATTCCCCTGCAACAAACAATATTACTCTTCAACCTTCTCCATCTGTTGTCACCACGTCAGTACAGTCTCCAAGAAATGTTTCCAATGTTCAGCCGCCTCAATCAATACCATCCCCAGCAACACCACTGGGTATTTCGACACGACGCACAAGAAACATAAAAAATACAAATGATGCTGCTCCTTCTACATCCAAACCTGTCAGAAATAGGCGACAAAAACTAGAACAGATGGAATTCAAATTCAAACGCCAAAAATTCAGAAGCCAGGTACACATAGATTCAGAATTTCACCCAAAAAAAAGCTATCAATCGTAAAGTGGGTGGACAATGACTGTGTAAATTTAGCGAGTTCTTATTGCGGAGAAGACTAAGAGCCTGTTACCAGCATTTTACGCTATAATAAAGACGTGCGTGAAAAGCGGCCTGTTACATGTCCACACATTATCAAGGAGTACAACAAAAAAATGGGTGGGGTGGATAAAGCTGATATGTTAATTTCTTTATATAGGATTGCTTTGAAAAGCAAGAAATGGTATATGAGCATATTCAGCCACCTCATCGACATTTCTCTGAATAATGCATGGCTTGTGTACAAACGTGAAATGCAGGAAATGGGTGATAATTCTATCCCACTGAAAAGGTTTCGAATCCAAATTGCAGATGCACTAATAAAATCAGACACACGTATAACAATTGTAATAGATTCAGAAATTCCAGCTGAAATCACTAAACCAATAGTTCCGAGGCCGCCACCAGAGATGCGTTTAGATGGGATCAACCATCTACCTGATATTGATACACAAGGACGGTGTCGTCTTTGTCCTAAAGGGAAAACAATGATAAAATGCCTGAAATGCGATGTAAGATTGTGCCTGACTCAAAAAAAAAATGTTTTTTGCAATTTCATACACAAAAATAATTAATTAATTACTAAGTTTAATTGCTTATGACTTTTTAAATTAAATTTCTTTTTTCCAATTTCATTGTTTTATTAAATCTACATTTTTATATATTTAAACATAAGATTGTTATTTATAATATCAATATTCTCGATTTGTACAGCATCCAGCGCTGTCCGTTTTCTAGGACACTAATTATAAGAACTCAATTGTTATGTATGCAGTGCTGTCCGTTTTAAGGGACATTAAAAAAAACCTTCTAAATAAAATCTTTTTTTTTTTCTTTTATATTTACATTTCATTACATCCCTAACAACACATACAAAACGATTTTTGAACAAAAATAATGTTTTATTATTGCTTTGCCGCTTTAAGGGTTAATAGTGAGCAGGACTGTGATGCGTTACAGAGGGACATCGATATGGTAGTTAAGTGGAGTGAAGCAAACCACTTAGAATTCAACACTTCTAAGTGCAAAACAATTTCCTTTACCCGTTCGCGTGCGCCCATCCAGCATAACTACCACGTTTCGGGTGTCCCTTTGGAGCGTGTCAACGAAATTAAAGATCTAGGACTGACTTTAGATGTAAGCATGACGTTCAATCAGCACATCATTCATATTTGTGTTAAGGCTTTTCAATCGCTTGGCTTTGTTATGAGGCAGGCAAATAAATTTAAAGATAGGAATGCTATACTTACATTATATTATTCTTTCGTACGTAGCAAATTGGAGTATAATGCGCTGTTATGGGATCCCCATGAGCAAAAATACAAGCTCATGATAGAACGGGTTCAACGGAAATTTGCTCGGTATTATACAAAAAAGTATATGGATACTACCCATATTTGTATCCGTCTCTGTTTGTTGCGGGAATGGTGGGCATCAACACGTTAGAAGTGAGACGTAAGTTTGCGCTGTTGATGCACTACTATCTATTATTTAATAATAAAATTGACGACGGGACCACCTTACCTCGCTGTTCACTGTTTGTTCCGGACCGACTGCGGCGGTCACGGGCCTGTGCCCCACGAAGCTTGTTCGCAGCTCCCACTGTGCGTACCCAAACTGCTCGATATGCGCCTACAACCCAGGCGATGAATCTGCTGAACGCCCTAATTGCTCAGGAACCGGATCTAGAACTGTTTATGAGTAGCAATAAAGCTATGCTTAATTATTGCATACGATTTTTAAGTTAAAGTGTGTTGTTGACTTGCTGCACGCGTTGGTGCGAACTGTAAGTGTAGCAAGTACCTGCTTATATAAATAAATAAATAAATGTGTCTAATATTTTTTTTTTTTTTTTTTTTTTAATAACATTGCCCCACACTAGGAATTTCTCCTGTATCGTGGGTGCGTTCACAAACATTTAAACTGACATACACAAACACACCCAGACCCGAAACAACTATCTGTAGGCCATACAAATATTTGTTCCGTGCGGGGATCGAACCCGCGACACGCAGCGCAGCAGTCCAATCTCTCAGCCACTACGCCAACCGTGCCGTCAGATAATATAAGAATATGGGTTAAGATTCCTGAAATATATGCATTTTTATTTTTTAAATTTAATTTAAAAGTATTAGTCCAAGGTTTGTAGGTGTAAGGTGTAAGTAGTGGTGTTTATTGGAAAAAATCCACTTATTACATGCACTCTCTAAACCTAAATTGTGCAACTTATAAAATAGAGACTACCCCGAATAAATCGGGATCACCTCCTCCGATCCTCAAAAAAATATACAAAATGTTGATAATCCGTGATTTTTCACCGCAAAAAAAAAGTCATTGCACAGCAATAATTTTTGCGTAACGTTACTTAGTTTGATGGGCAGTCAGTGCCTAGCATTATCTGCCCCCTTTTTTTTTGCGGGTGGAAAATCATCAAATAACCCCCCTCCCGCTCTTGGGCAGAGCGAAAGGAAGTGTAAGACTACTACTGATTAAAAACCACCCATGTTCCTTCTTAGCCCTTCATGTCGAGGCCGCGGTATCTCTTGCGAACAACCCGCAGCCCCGACGTATAATGTATCTTAGTACCTATTTTATTCAAATTATTTTCAGATAAGTATACTCCTACCACTTTTTGTCTCTGCAACACCCAAAGGTTGACTGCTAGAAAATGCCTTTAATAATAATTATTTATTTATTTCAGACACAGTCCATACATGACACAAGAATTAAAATGACATACAACACAAACATAATATTAAAAAAATCAATAAAAAATAAATTACAAATACACATTAGAATTATATAACCAATGTCGAGCAATCAATAAAAATAAAATTACACAAACACGTTAAAATTACATATAACCAATGTCAAGGAAATTAAATTCAATCAAATAATAATAATACACATTAAACACACACAATTAATAATAAAATTAAACATACACAAAAGTCAAAGTAAACGAGGAGAGGAGCTAACATGAAGCTGCATCCACCTTTGTATCAGTGACAGGTCCCACCGCTCGGACAAAACCCTCAGGAGACTGTTCGAGCTGCTTCGTAGGCGACTTAATAGTGAAGCATTTCGCTTCCTTATGATCGCCTATCCCATTAAATCCGCCTCTGTACTTTGTGCGTGAAATGTTAAATAAATAATAGGAGTTGTAAACAAACACAGAAATGGCCAATCACAGCCGATGCTGGAATGTTTCCAAGATGGCTCGGTTCAAACAACATCCTGTATGGGCCCCTTGCTCGTTCAACTTGATCAGTAGCTGCTATTCGGAAGACAGTATTGCTTATAAGACGTCCATATTGCTCCGTATTGCTCCATTGATTAGTTTGTCATTGCTTTTTATTGCCACGAGAGCTATTCTTATTACTTTTAGCTATGATAATATGGTAGCGAAATAGTGTTTTGTTTGTTTCTTGATCACGACAAAATAAGTGTTAATGTCAGGGTAGAGATATCCCCGTCGGGGCTGCAGGTTGGTCGCAAGAGATACCGCGGCCTCAACATGAAGGGCTAAGAAGGAACATGGGTGGTTTTTAGTCAGTAGAAGTCTGACACTCCCTTTCGCTCTGCCCAAGAGCGGGAGGGATTATTTGATGATTTTCCACCAGCCAAAACAAAAATGCTAAGAAGGAACATGGGTGGTTATTAGTCAGTAGAAGTCTGACACTCCCTTCCGCTCTGCCCAAGAGCGGGAGAGGTTATTTGAGTTGCGGTGTACGTCGCTGCGTGCTTTCGTGCTCGCAGTGTTCGTTGTTGCGGGCATTCGGCGGCGTGTGATTCGGCGTGGTGTCTTTCGGGATGACGTATTGCACTCGTAGTTTAGTTTTATGAATTGTTCTTCTGACATTCAAAAGTACCTGGTAATGGTTTAATTGAAATAAATGCTTTGACTTTGACGATTTTTCAACCGCGAAAAAAAAAAAGGGTAGAGATATCAAATAGTTTGATACCAGCATCTTCATCATCATCAACATCTGCCTTTTACCAAGAACGATGGACTATGTCGGCATCCAGTCTTACCAGATGCAGCTAAATACACATACACACATAAACTCACACCCTTTTCCCATGGGGGTGGGCAGAAACCACAGAACGCCACTTACTACGATGCTTACATACTGCTAAATATCAGTTTTTAACATTTAGTGTCTGCCTATACGACCTTTTTTTTTTGGGGGGTGGAAAATCATCAAATAACCCCTCCCGCTCTTGGGAAGAGCGAAAGGGAGAGTCAGACTTCTACTGACTAAAAACCGCCCATGTTCCTTCTTAATCCTTCATGTTGAGGCCGCGGTATCTCTTGCAAACAACCCGCAGCCTGCCTATCCGTCCTTAACAACCGAGTTAGTACCCTTTGGTAAGACTGGTTGTCAGACTTTGAGGACCATAGCTAACTGTAACGACTGTTATAGATTTACAAATGACAGTCAGCACAAACGGTTTAACGTGCTTTCCGCGTCACGAAGGCAACTTGGTAAGTAAGGATAGTCACCCATCCACGGGCCAGCCAGGCAAACTCTGCCTAACTTTGAAGATGGACCTGCGTGGCTGTTATGATTTAGCCACAAACTCCTACCAAGAGTACTATATTACTTATTATTTACGACATTACTTACTTATTATTTTGAATTTATGACAATTTACAACGTCTGTATTTAATATATTGTATAATTAATTCGATTTCAGTTTTCTTTTTGCCCGGTTTATGGTATTAATTGATATTATTTTAGTTGGTTGAGAATGTGTATAATTTTAACTATAAATTTTACATGCCTAATTTGGTACATCACAGTGAACTGCGCATTCACTTGACACCTATGAATGCAATATGTACTGTGTTGAGCAATAAATATTTGAATTTGAATTTGAATATTTATTAGTAAAAATGTTGTCACGAGAAATTAAATATGACGATTTAATGCCTTCATGATGTTAATACATAAAGTTTTCATTATGGCTGTTCACAAGTCAACTCTATATTACACTCTACTATTTGTACATTAACAAAAAAAACATCAATAAATATAAAAAAGTACTTTGTTTATATCCTTATGTACCTTCTTAAGTAAATACTTACCTTTATCTTTTACTGGACGCAAAAACAAATCATCATTAACCAATCCTGCCAACCTGCCAACCCTCATCCACATACCTCAACTATAAAAAAAAACAGTAGTTACACATTTATAGCCTCGCTTCCTTAACACGTCTGAAAAGTTAGCCTCCATTCCCTTCAAGGCTAACCTTTTCAGCTTAATATCTCGTAGATTTTTTCCACGGTTCCTTTGGGCGTATCGTCAAAGGAATGTTCTCTATTACTTTTTTATAAGGGACCTTGAAAACTTTGTCTCGTCTCTAGTCCTTCGAGTTAAGAGTTATGCAAACCCGGCCGGCGGGTGTTTCTCAATGGAGCCGGTCAATCGGCTGTCCCTTATTAAGCCTTTCGTGAAAGCACGCATCAAGTTTTAGATCTTTTTCTCTTGTTGGATTACAATGTGTTTGAATATTTTTATTCATAGGATTATAGATGTGTGAAGAGCTCGTGGTTTAATAATAACTGCCATTTGGGTCGATCTTTAGGTTACGCCGCGCTTGCCTAGGTTGGTCTGTGGATGGGTGACCGCCCGTTACATACCGAGTTACCTCCGTGCCTCGGAAACCACGTAAAGCTGTTGGTCCCGGCTCCCATGTATAGATCTTTGGCAGTCGTTACAGGTAGTCAGTGACCTGAACGTCTGACAACCAGTCTTACCAAAGGGTATCGTATTACCCAGTATTAACTGGGCTGTGGAGGTCAGATAGGCAGTCGCTCCATGTAAAATACTGGTACTCAGCTGCATCCGGTTAGACTGGAAGCCGACCCCAACATAGTTGGGAAAAGGCTAGGCAGATGAGATGAGGACTATAGATGTGTATTTGAATTGATATTAGGTGTTTCTATTTTGCGTCCTTGGGTGGTACCGCATCGGTAATTGTATGTATACGACTGTACACTACAAAGCTAATGTCGCCGACATGTAAAACAAATGTGGTGATTGAGAGTATACTAGAAGACAATGACACCTTGGCCGACTTTAGAGTGTAGAAACCGTAACAAAAACTAAAAAACATACAGACAAATTGAGAACCTCCTCCTTTTTGGAAGTCGGTTAAAAAGTAGACTTCATTTGTAAACGTAACTACCGTTTTTTATCATCTGCATTATTTCCTGTATAGATAGATTTGATATAAAAAGATTATGCACCATATTTTAATCATGAAAACAGTTGTATGTGAAACAATCAGGAAGTTTTCAACAGCAAATCTTCAGAAAATTGTATTTATAAAATGAAAACAAACAAAAAAATGTGCTAGGTCAAAAATAATTAGTTTTGCCATCAATCAATCCTTTGAACCGCCAAACCCAACCAAAACTAATTAATTACCAACATTCCTCACCGTTTCTACTTATACAAACCGCAAACGAATAGATTTCCTTAAATATGCGCACGTCTTAACCGGAAAATCACACCACATCAGACATATCACACACACACACACACACACACATCGCACACACACACAACACACACACACACACATCAGTGCTGTCCTATTTGACCCTAAGGTTGACTGGTAGAGAATGCCTTGTGGCATTAAGTCCGCCTATGTACCACGTTTGTGCATGAAGTTTAAATAAATAATAAATAATTAAAAAATGTAGAGTTACGGAGTTTAATTTTTTTTCTACCAGGCGGCAAAATGTTAAGAACGTCTCATCATCACCATTTCAGCCGAAAGACGTCCACAGCTGGACATAGGCCTCCCCTAAGGGTCGCCACATTGACCGGTCCCGTGCGTTTCGCATCCGACGGATCCCCGCAACCTTCACCAGGTCATCGGTCCACCTAGTGGGAGGCCTTCCAACGCAACGTCTAAAACAACATTATATTCATTTCTTATCTTGTTTTAAGGCTAAAAAGGTATTTAAATATACTTGTATTGAGCCATTTTGTGTACCAGTAAATCAAGCTACAACAATCCATCAAATTTCTTTAATGGATTTTCAACGTTATCCCTGAAGCATTAGGTTCAAAGTTGACTGGGAAAATTTAACAGTTTCGGGCAGCATGATTTGCTGCCGACTGTACACAAAAATTATAACATTGCCTTATACATAATATATTATTATAGGGCCTCATCATCATTCACCTCCCTTTTTTTTTTTTGGCGGGTGGAAAATCATCGCTCTGCCCAAGAACGGAAGGTCGTTTTTGGGCAGAGCGAAAGCGAGTGTCAGACTTCTACTGACTAAAAACCACCCATGTTCCTTCTTACCCCTTAAGCCATAAGACGGACGGACGGCGACCTAGCCCATCGCTCACCATCCACAGGCCCGCGTCAACGGTGGCCGGAAGCCATCACGTGGTCCTCGACGCCCGGAGCGCCTCCCGCGGATCATTCACCTGCCTTTATCCTACTTTATTTGAGGTCGGCGCAACATGTCTTCTTCTTCCACACTTCTCTATTACTCGTTCTCTCAGCAGTCACCTCCTTTCTAGCCATATCATCCTTCACACAGACTATAGTCCGTTTAGTAATAAAATGTAGGTCAACTAAAGTTAATATTTCTTTTATTGTATGATGATACGATACCTTTTGACATTTACGGTGAAAAATACTTCTTACGAAAATCTATTGAGGGTATTCCCTTTCTTTAACAAAAACTGCTATCGGGCAACTGAACTAGCTATTTTTGCCAGAAAGGCAGAATACAAAAGTCGTACAAAAAACTACGAAGAATAAAAATAAATATACTCGCAACTAGTTAGATATTTCTGGAACAGAAATCTTAAAGTATAGTTTCGTAACACACCAATGGTCTAGACTCGCCACAAACATAAATATTTATTTTATGGTGCTAGAATCTGAACTGAGCATTTTTAGCAATGTTTTGTCCGTAAAAAAAAATATTTATTTCAAACAACAAGCCCACAAAGGTTAGTGAATAAGCACTTAAGAACTACGTTAGTGCCTAGTTTGGTGATTCAGTTACATTAATTAAATTTAGTTAATTACATCATCACATAAATAAAATCAAGAATTTCGGGTTATCTCATAATATTTTATTTAAAGTTAAAGTTAATCTTAAAAATTATAAAACATCTTATAATTTATGAGACGACAGAGTCATGCGAAACATTTCAATGACCTGACAAACTTATTGGGACAAATCGATTTTTTTTTAATCAATTTTTTAAAAGAAAATATTATTAGAACTGTGGAATTTATTAATAAACTTCTGTACTATTACTACCTGTGTAGGTACATCTTGCAGTATTGTTTTCGAATAATATCTTGCAGCTAAGTCTCAGCTTACTTAATACAGTATCGGCAAACTTAGCGTATTGCATCGAGTTTGCGTAGCAAGTTCATTGATGCAAAAGAGGACATAGATAATGGAGGGCTCATAATTTTAAAAGATAATTGTATAACTCCTTTCAAATCAATAGCAAAATGGCTTTACATACAATTAGTGCATCAATTTATAAGAAACTACGTAATATTTATGCAGAATTTTTTTACCAAATCAAGAAATATATCTTGACCAGAACATACTGTTGTATGGTTCTTATTTGTCACTTGTTTGAGCCTTTGCCATGCTAACACACTCTGCAGTGCACCTGAAGTGGAGCTATGTAAATTACCGTTGAGTTGCGGGTATGCTAGGCCAGTAACACTTTTGCAATAACTTTAGCCAGAAACGTTCATAATACAACTCCATGTAGTACATACTCTGTGACAGCTAATACAAAATCTTCGCAATTGTTTCACTTTGGTGTTGTAGTTACTGTAGCGAGTGACGCCCGATACTCGAGTGAGAATGTTAGAGTGGCTTGCAGACCAACTTGTAGTGTTTGGTCATACATGGACTTTAGTGGTGTTCAATTAAACATACCCAAGAATTAGGGCTGGAACAACAACGTAACGGATATATACATATCGTAGATTTTTTGTTGATTTCAATACCACCCAGTCATGTTGTGAAGACTTAGTTCGTCACCCACTGTACGTCGGCACTAGTCTAACCGGGGGCACCTAAATGCGAATATCTCTCATGGAGTGACTGCCTATCTGACCTCCACAACAGACTGATAACCCTTGAAAAGATGGCGATTTTTTTTCGACTAACCCGCCCCAATTGCCAGAACACCCCAAAGCCAGAATCAGTGGCGAACATCAGAAAAACGCAGAAACAATAAAGTTTGACTCGTGCGGCAAAAAAGATTCAACTGACTTGGTTACAAAAACAAAATTATGAAAAAAAAATGGCGGAGAAATGAATAAAAAGAAACACTCGCAATACTAGGTATCTAACTCCCTAAAAAAACTGGATGAGACCCTTAACACATAATCTACCCAACGAATTTAAAACCTCACTCCGCAATTACGAAATCCGATTTTTCTACCAGTCGAATAAAGTAGAATCTTCAATTGAATCGTGGGTTGGTTGTGGAACACGACTCAGCGTTAAGCCTGTATCGATATTTACTCCGATAGCAGAATCGAGTTATCGACGTCCATTCTCTTGAAACCTCGTTGATGCGATGGAACTGGGTTTATTGGTGACGTTTGTTGGGTAGGCAGAATTCTCGCTTAGGAACGGTTCATAAATATAACATATCATCACGCCTGTAATCCCCAAAGGGTTTGGCAGAGGTGTACCCATTAGTACAACCATATTTAAACAGGGGGGCGAACCAATTTGTAAGTATGAATGGATCCCTGCGGGTTGTTCGCAAGAGATACCGCGGCCTCGGCACAAGGGCTAAGAAGGAACATGGGTGGTTTTTAGTCAGTAGAAGTCTGACACTCCCTTTCGCTCTGCCCAAGAGCGAGAGGGGTTATTTGATGATTTTCCACCCGACAAAAAAAAAAGTATGGATGGATGGATGTTTGTTATTCTTTGCAAAAACTACAGAACGGATTTGGATGAAATTAGGTACACAGATAGTTTATGACGTGGATTAACACATAGGATAGTTTTTATCTCGATTTTATCTTCCCGTGGGATAATTTTCGAGTTGTAGGCGCTGGCAACACCTAGTAGTTAATATTGTAGTAACATAACTTAACATCATCAAACTGGGACTCCAGGTTAGGCACTAACCACACGAAATAGTTGAAGAAGATAACATGACATCACGCCTGTAATTCCCACTGGTTTAGGCAGAGAGGTAACAAAATCATGCTAAGAAGTAATCTGCTTGTCGCAGTCACGACGAGCAAGCTGTTATTTTTATTTTCTGTTTCGTCTTTATGTATTTACTAGCTGATGCCCGCGGCTTCACCCGCGTGGATGTCGGTCAAATTATATACTAAAACCTTCCTCTTGAATCACTCTATCTATTAAAAAAACCGCTTCAAAATCCGTTGCGTAGTGATAGTGATTAATATTTGTTATGCTACATGCTTAATGCAACAACAACAACAACAATGTTTTATACAATGTAAATTGTTATTGAATAAATGAAATGAAATGAATGAAATGTTTTTTTTTTATAAGAAAATACTGTTAACATCCCTGTTTTTATTTAGTCGATTGACGACACGGTTTTAATTACACCAAGTAATAAATGGGTAGCTGAAAATAATATAAATGTAACATAACATCACTCCTTATAATCCACGAGGGGTTAGGCAGAGGTTGACTTAACACTGCTCCCACATAACGGAAGGTTTTGTTTAAGTCCCATGTAATAGAGAGTGAGCCCATTCCCATCAACCTGGCACACATCCAGACTCCGTGGGTCTTTCTTGTAGCTGAAAATAATAGGTATTAAATTCGTCAGGTGTGGCAAATGGCATGCCAGAAATTATTACGCCACGTCATCGTGTACCCTCCAATCAAAAATATAAATTATTAATGTAAATTAAAACCTCCGTCCCATATTAACTTACAGTCATTGATTATTTACTAATTTAATGGATCATTGCGTTAATTGTTTCAACTGGTCCGCGGTCACGAGTAATTTACCTTTGAAATTACGCGGTAATACCAATGTGAACGTTAATAGTATGGAAAAAATATTTAATTTATTTGCTTTTAAATTTTAATGGCCTCAACCTGTGCCTTTTATTTTAATATGTGTAGGTAATTTATATTGCTCTCAGTTATTTTATGGAAACCTGCGAGGTAATTACCTTTCATTTCAACAATCCGTTCATTGCGTTATTTACGTGGTTGAGCTAACAAATTTTTAAAACATATGAAGCAATGGATTAGGATAAAAATTAATTCTATTGTCATTGTTTTCTTTCAAAGAAAAGAAAGAAAAACCGATTAAAAACACTCGTATCTACAGCCAAATTTAAGTAGGTAATAACTTGGTTTTAAGTAATTATGCAACCATTTATGCAATGGACACGAATTTTAACAGAATATTATACGGGAAAAACATCGTTAAGAAACAGGCATGTCTTAGAACCAAAAAGTTCGAAGACATGTGACATCTACTAACCCACACTGGGCCCGCGTGGTGGATTATAGCCCATCCCTCTCCTAGAGAGGAGGCCTGAGTCCCTGCATGCATAAATGACAAATATAATAAATGACAAATCTAAGTCAAAACCAGGTGAATGCATGATCCTATTGTTCAAGTTTACACGTTTAAAAGGTTGCCATTTCTGTTGAGAATTTACTTGAATAGGTATTTTTCTCATATAAAATACCCTCATCATCTGCCTAGTCTTTTCCCAACTATGTTAGGATCGGCTTCCAGTCTAACCAGATGCAGCTGAATACCAGTATTTTACATGGAGCGACTGGCTATCTGACCTCCACAACCCAGTTAATACTAGGTAATACGATACTCTTTGGTAAGACTGGATGTCAGAACTTCAGGTCACTGACTACCTGTAGCGACTGCCAAAGATCTATATAAGGCAGCCGGGACCAACAGCTTAACGTGCTTTCCGAGGCACGGAGGAAACTCGATATGTCGGGCGGTCAGCCATCCACAGATCGACTTAGACAAACACAGCTTTACCTAAAGATTGACCCGCGTAGCAGTTCTTATTAAGCCACCCAAAAATACAAAAAAAACCCCTAAAATACCCTAATGTTCTTTAAAGTAACTAACCCAAGCTACGTTTTTCTTCTTTGACCATTAAACGGTCTAAAATTTCCACTTAAAATAAAATTGTTTATAAATTGAAATAAGCTTTTATTTTCAGATTGTACTTAAACACACGTTTCACACAAACTTTACATAATTTAGCATTTAGACACACTTTCCATTACAATTTAAATTATTCAAGTTTATCTTAAATTCGCTTGGATTTAAGCTGAATAAAAACTTTATTGTTTTTTCTTTTAGAAACACCATTATTTATTAATTTGAAGTTGAATACAAGGCTGAAATATTTATTTATTTGTGAATGTTTCAGGGAAAATGAGATTTTCAGAGTTTCAGATTTACGATCAGGGTTTATAAAATAGTTCAAACATTTTCAGGTTTATAGAAATTAGATTGCGTACATACCAAAGGCTGTCCAAAAATTTCAGATTACGAGTAGGTAAATAATACTTTAGTAAAATTATCATTTTATGGAATTATGAGTGTGCAGGGTTCACTCACAATAATAGTCACTTGGACACTCAAAAACTATCCCGAACGAATCGTCCAGAACTAAACTCTTGAACCTAGGCAGGCTCAGCACCGTGAATAAAAACTTCTCGAGGCAACGTTCATGTCCTTAGATCAGAGATCCAGTAAATGTGACACCCACCAACCCGCACTGGGCCCACGTGGTGGAATATATAGAAAGGAGATCTAAATATAGGGTGTAAAAGTACCCTTAACGCAAACGAAGGGCACTTGTTCTCCCACTGCGATCATTTTTTTGTTCTAGACCATACCTGGGAACCTCCTAGTTATGGAGATATTGGGGGTCAAAGTTCCAAATTTTTCACAGCTGTTTTTGTAAATACTAGTTTTTCAGGTTTTAACTTTACTTAAATTACCTCCATGACCCGTTTATTATTCAAATCACCCACTAGCACAATGTTTTAAGAGTGCTTCTTTGAGTTTTACCGTAAAATGTGATTTTTTGACCCCAAAAAAAAGTCATTTCCCAGCAAAAATTTTTGCGTAGGGGTACTTAGTTTGATGTACAGAATGCTAATTGGTTGACGGGTGTGTGATGGGTTGATTTACAGCCTGTATATTCAAGCAGTGGGGCCTTAATAGTTCGATCATCACCGGCCTATAATGTTCCCACTGCAGGGACTCAGGCCTCCTCTCTAGGAGAGTGATGGGCTATAATCCACCACGCGTGCACAGTGCGGGTTAGCAGATGTCACATGTCTTCGATTTTCGGTCGCCACTGCTCGATAGTTCTCATAAAAAATCCTTCAAAAAACGTAATAATTTAGGCTACATCGATAGGGTTAACTTTCCCGTCACTTTTCAATTATTTTTAAAACAATAACTCTCTTTGTACAGCTTTCTAACAATTCTGAACACAATCCGACAGCTATCCAGTCAATTCGCCGCTGAAAATATTCAGGCTCCCGCGGGGCCTGTAATAGTTTGGCGGCCGCAATATTGCATTACATTGAGAGCGAAGAATGTTGAAATTATGGATGCGTTATTAAATTCCCGTTGTCAAAAGTACTTATAAGGTACAACTTCGCACTTACTTTTACCTGACTACGGCAGGAGGGTTATTAATTTTGACAGGCTATGTATGTGTGTATGTATAATGTATGTGAGTATGTTCATCTGTTCCCTCATAGCTCCTAATTTACTTGTCGGAAATCGACATAATATGAGATATCGTTAGAACCGTCTAAACAGTCCGCTGAACATAGGCTACGTGACGCGCCACAAAACTCGATATGGCGCCCTCTAGAGGGCAAAAAATAATGAGTTGAAAATAAAATGGAGAAAAATACGCGTGTTTGGTATCTTTTGAAAGAGCCTCACTTGTACATTTCAATTTTAAAGTGACGACCTCTAGCGGACAAAAAGTCATATTATAAAAAAATAAGTAACACCAAAAGTGTTTAAATAAAATAAAAGTGAAAAACTAAAAGTACGAAACAAGATATTCAGGAAAAACAAGAACAGGACCAAAAGAAAAGCCGCAGTCACACGTTATAGGAACCAACCTAAACACTATAATAACGTGTGACTGCGGCTTTTGTCTTTGTATTTTTTTACACAGCGTATTCCTTCGGAGAAATAATAACCAAAATCAAACTATAAAAAATTGTATAGTAGTTCCTATATATATTTCTCGCAGCAGATACCAGTTAGTGGACAGTCTCACAGTGAATTAAGTAACACAAAACGAAACAAGTACTGCCACACACAGACGGGGACATTTGTTTTTATGTACAATTCGAGCATATTCAGCCAACAACATATCACTCCCTGATACTTCTCAGTTTTCGTTCTACGATCTGCGACATTGACGGTACCTCAGTATATTGGAAAAGTTGCTGAGGTCGCGAACGCGTGGTGCATTTCACGCCATATTTGCCCCCGAACGTGGTTGACGGGTGTATGCAATTATTCCATGTGTCAAGTGCTGAGAAATAGGATGCTTCTCGAATATTATTTGTCA
Source organism: Diarsia brunnea (assembly GCA_949774965.1). NCBI lineage: Eukaryota > Metazoa > Arthropoda > Insecta > Lepidoptera > Noctuidae > Diarsia > Diarsia brunnea. The sequence goes on from OX458998.1 coordinate 21,954,387, forward strand.
TAGGAATTTGACAAACATTAAGACGTTTCGAGGAAGCTGTTTATCGTGATTATTTATTGTTTTCTGTCATCAAACAGAAATATTTTAGTACTTTAAAAATAGACCACAAAATTACAAAAAAAAATCAAATAAAAAAAAGAAAATTGAGAAATTGTATTTTTAAAGTCGTCACGACCGTCGTCGTCGTCACCGAGGCAGGGCCCAAGAAACGCTGGAGTGACGATTTGGAATCATTCCTTACTCATTGACCAGAGAAGGCAAAACATCGGGATAGATGGAAAGGAATGGGGGAGGGCTTTGCCCAGCAGTGGGCAAAACAGGCTAGGAAAAAAATCTAAAGTCATGCACAATCGAATAAACCATAATTCATCCAAGTGTAAACGCGATATCTGAAACTGTTCAACAATTTTACCGCATGTTTATATATAACCCATGCCATGTCCATAGCTATCAATCACAAATCCAGACTACGTAGCTGCTACAGAGAAATTTCTGATGGATAAATTCAGTAAAACTTTTCCGGACCTGGTAATCTAACCTATTGACCACGGGACCTTTTTGCGATCACCAGATAAACGAGCTAGTCTAAGTGGAGATATATGAGGGTGTACTATAAGCTAAACCTCTGCCTAACCCTTTAGGAATTAGAGGCAGGATGTTGTTATATTAACTTAATTCTATATTTTTGTAACAAAATCTCTAACCTTGAAAAAAAACAGCACCTTTAAAACACATGCTACCTTCACCTGATATATTAGCCGCTGCATCCAGCGACGGCAATTATAAACGTAGGGCATAACTCACGGGTCGGGTGAGTTCATTCATTAAGCACACCGTGTACTAATTTATTAGAGGCTTTTGGTCCTAGATAATATCCTTACAAATTGCTATGAACTCTGTACTGTGCGGCGTTATTAGCACTGATGTTATTTGCTTTTGCAGGTGGTTTAGCCGGAGTTAGGCCCCGTTCATGGACACCGACGACACGATTAGCGACGCGATTTGCAACACAACAGCGCCACTCTCACTAGTTTCATTTGATACGGATTACTGCGAAGTGTCTTGTTGAGTGAGGTGGTTCGCAAGTCGCATCGTGGTGACATGTGGCTAGTTGAAAACAACTTTTTTCATTTTGTTTTCTCCGTAGTCGCGACACGCGTGTTGCTGAGCATAGCTTGTAATCATGGTGTTAGGCTGGTCTTTCGAATTTGGTGAGCTGTTAAATTGCCCAAGGGTGGCGACCAACCCGTAAACCCGATTGCAATCAAATTTTGTTTGGTTAGTAGTTTTAAATATGCAGATGTTGCACTCGCTTGGAGTTTCTCCGTATGTGTAGTGGATGCCATTTTTAAAACTTGAAAAATGGCATATAAAGTTACACCTAAATTTGCATCAGGTATGATATATCCAGTTCTCAGTTAAAGTTCAATAATACGCGTTATGGGTTGTAATTGTAAGTTTCTTAACTTATAACACGTAGCAATGCATGGGTTTGCCCTTGCATGCTTCGTGTAATCTATTTTATCACTGTTACTCTCTGAAACGATGAACAAAATATCATAACAGTAACTAGCATGACCTAGACTCAAAAAATGGAAAACATTAAACCTCCACAAAATGGTCATGGGCCTGCGTGGTGCCTGTTTCCCAACAGTAAGAACATTATACGCTGATTCTACTGAAGCTGTGATATTAAACGATAAAACATAATTGCCTAGACATAGAAGCTAATATCCGTTAGCAAGCAAATGAGACTCGTGTTACTAATACGCCAACAATTTGCTGGATACTCGATCTGGCAATTATTGTGGCTCCACTCTGCGTGCGCTTACATCTGGTATAACAGAGCAAATCAAGTAAAACTAGTCCTTATTACGTTCTACCAAAATTCAGAGTAGATGGAGATCTGCATATTTTACCCAGTTTATATCTGAAGTATTCAAAGTTATTAAATCAGGCGTTACTTTGCGGAAATTTGACATTAAATGTTATGTTATATGTTTAGTTTCTATTTCGCAAATATTATAGATCAAGACTCAAAAATAAATAATTAAAAAAATTAAAAAACACGCCTGCCATGACAAAACAAACTGAAAACTAAAACTTTTATTGCAGTCGGGGGACAGTTCGGTGGAACAATTCTTTACAGGTCCCCCGACTGCAATAAAAGTTTTAGTTTTCAGTTTTCCATTTTCGAATACATTTACGGGACCTTGCTCCCATTCATCGCTGAATTCGTTTGACTTGTTTTTTTATTTTTTAGTTTAGGTACTTTTTGTCATGGCAGGCGTGTTTTTTAATTTTTTTAATTATTTATTTTTTATTTCATATCTTTTAGTGATATATCGGTATTTTGACATATAACCAATCATTTAAGCCATAAGACGTCCACTGCTGGACATAGGCCTCCCCCAGAATTGGGAAAATGTGTTTTTTTTTCATTTCTCAGGATTCCGGTCGGCAAAATCGGAACCCTAATAATATGTACATTTTGTTTTCCGTCTGTCTGTCCGTATGCCTATCCGTCAATCAAGACCCTGTTCCTCAGGAACGTGTGAAATGATCTGAATGACTTAATTGGGTAATTTATACCAACAAACATTTTTCATTTCATGTAGGTATCTATGTATTTGTAAACAATTTACGCTCAATTTAATATATACATGCAATTTACATACAATGATAAGAACTTTGAATATTTTGTTAACATTCTAAGAAATTCAAGTGTAGTGCCAAACAGTTTTAGGTATAGTAGGTACCAAAAAACTTTTACAGATCCCTTGGTGCGTGGGTTCAACTCGCACGGTTTTTTTAAACTATTGTTTTATAATACACGTCATGATTTATTCATTTGTGTTAGTAATGAATTTCAAGTTGAATCTCGCAGTCTGATTTGTCCATACCAAAATCTACCCTGATCTTCTTTTTCTACCCTTTAAGGGGTGATTTTGAAAATTCTATTATTGCAAATATTATTATTTCTTTAAATTAATATTTTTGCCATGTTTCAAGTAAATTGATTCACGCATACTGACTTTTCATACAAACTTAAAAACCATTTAGGTGCCGTCGTAGATGGATTTGGGAGTTGTAACCTAGCCAGTTTTATTTCTTTCATTACAGAGAATCTATTGATATGTAGCTTATTCGTATCGGATCCCGGGTTTAAAATGTCACTATATCATTTGTAATCTACTTAATAAGTTCTAGACGATGATTATATTTTTCATTGAAATTTCAATAAAAAAAATTAAAAGTTCTTTTTATTTCTAAACCATGGCCACCCTATTATGTTTTTTGATATTTTATCTAGCCTATGTTACCCGGGGTGACGCAATGAATCTAACGATACCACATACATCAAAATCGGTTCAGGCGTTTAGAAGTTATGGTGGAATAAAGAAACTCACAAACAAACATACATACATACATACATACATACATACTTACATACATACATGAACGCTAAAAACATAACACCCTTTTTTTTGGGGCAGTCGTGTAAAAAAAGGCGTCTTCTGTCACTTTTGCAAAAATAGCACGTGTCGAATTTAACATTTGAACAATATTTATGACTAGCTTTTACCCGTAGCTTCGCCCGCGCGTGTCGATTTTTATACAAACTTTATCCCCCTTTTTCACCCATTTGGGGGTTGAATTTCGAAAAATTCTTACTTACGTCGTAAGAGGAATACGTGTGCGAAATTTTCTAGCTCTTAAGCTGCGTCTATGCTAGGCGAGCCCATCGTGAGCCGAGCACGAGCCGAACACAATTCGTCTAGTGTGGACCGACTTACAAGCCTCGAACGAGCGCGCTGCGAGCATTTCGTTCGTACTCTGCTGTGCTCAATTGTCAGTTTTTTGACGAACACAAAGGGATTTGACTACGTTCGAGGGCAGTGATCGTTGTAGGATCGTTGTACGTCCACACTAGACACCGCGAACCACGAAACTCCGAAGGCTCCGCTCGTGCTCGGCTCATGCTTGGCTCGCCTAGCGTAGACCCAGCTTAAGGGTTTGGCCAGTGCGTTGGTCCTCAGTCAGTCAGCTTTGCCTTTTATATATAAGAAGATATAGATAGATAACATAGATCTCTTAAAGCTCTCAATAAACCAAACGAATATGCCAAACAAAATACTACTGCATTCCTAAATGTATAGAACAGAACAAAGCCATCCAAATCCCAGGATTAAATACTTATTCGTCTAATGCAAGTAAAACAAGTCACAAATTAGTGCCTTGTTCGCGGTCACCCAGACAAAGTTTTAATGAAACGTACATTCATTTGGGGACTCCCAATGCATTTGCATGAGAAATGCTCTTATAAATCTAGAGTAAACAGGAGCAGGTAAATTGCACATGTTGAATTTATTGTTGAACTCGTCGCCTTAACACTGAGTTAGAACTTGCTTTGTTTTCGTCGTGATAAGTTCATGTAAGTTAGTTGTTTTACTGCGGCAGCTACGGTACTCAGAGATATTTAATGATTACTTAAGCCGTCACTTAGTAAAGGTTTGACATACTTTTGTATGACAAAACTGTCAAAACCTTTAGTAAGTGATGGCCTAAGTAATCATTAAAGCTCTCTGAGTGCGGCAGTTAGAGTTCTCGAGTTACGGTAATTTCACCTTTCCGTAACCAAAGGACATCACACAGGATGTTACAAGGATTATAAGTTTGGACATGGCGTTGTAGAGAAATGAAGAAAATGTCGTAAGGAAAGTGTTGAGTACGAATTTGGACGGCTATAAGAATAAAGGAAGACCAAAGAAACGATGGATGGACTGTGTGTAGGATGATACGAATAAAAAAGGAGTGACTGCTGAAATGACGAATAATAGAGAAGTATGGAAGACGAAGACACCGACTATGCCAACCCCTAAATAGATTGGTATAAGGACAAGAGAATGATGATGACACGTAATGTTACTGCACCGAGTTTACATCGTATTAGCTTAAGCCGAACATCATTCTATCAATCTCCAAACGAAATTTATAAGCTTAAAGAGCTAAAGAGATTCTGACATATGTAAATAAAAAATATTTTAGACATAATATAATTATAGGAGGTGACTTTAATATAAACGTCTTAGAAAATAATTTAAAAACAAACCAATTTTTAGATCTAATGCTAGAATATAAGTTCACACAACAAATAAAATTACCAACACGAATTACACAAACATCATCAACATGCTTAGACTTAATTTTTACAAATTTTTATAACAATTTTCATACAACAGTGGAAGAGTTAGGTTTCTCAGATCATTGTGGTACTATTATACACATGGCTACGCCCCAACAATCTCAGCAAACTGTCTGGAATGTCAAAAAACGGTTATACAATAATAAAAACATTCAACTATTTAAATCTAAATTAAAGGAATTAAATTGGAACGAGATATTACAAAAAAATAATAACATAAATGAAAACTATGACACATTTAATAAAACATTGACAAACATTTTAAACCAATGTATACCAAAATTAAACATAAATTTAAAAACAAACTATAGAAAATATTGGCTGACTCCAGGAATCAAAGTTGCATGCAAAAATAAAAGGCTTGAAAAGATACTTACACTAAAAACTAACAATTCATTAATTAAACAAAACTATAAGAAATATGAAAAAATACTAAAGAAAACAATTATAACTGCAAAGAAATTACACTACATCAACAAAATTAAAAAATCAAATAACAAAGTTAAGACTATGTGGAGTATTATAAATGAAAGAACAAATAAGAAAATAAAAAGGGAAAAAAATAATATTAAATTACATTTAAATGGTATAAATGTCACTGAACCTAAACTGTTAGCAAACCATTTTAATGACTTCTTTGCGTCTATTGGCGAGGATAGCAACAAAACACCCGGCAATGAGCCGAGAGGTACCCCAGTGCCTTGCCCCACTGAAAATAGCATGTTCCTTAGCCCAGTGGACCCTGGTGAAATTAATTCCCTATTAAAAAATCTAAAAAGCAAGAAAAGTCATGGAATAGACGAATTGCCACCAATGTTAATACGACAATGTGCAAACGAACTTACGTTACCATTCTTCTTGCTTGTAAATCAATCTTTCGATGACGCCATTTTCCCAGACTATCTAAAAAAAGCTATAATAAAACCTATCCACAAAAAAAACGCGAAAACGGATCCAAATAATTACCGCCCAATAGCTCTTCTACCAACGGCCTCAAAAATTTTTGAGAAGGCAATGTACAATCGTGTTTACTCCTTTTGTGAAAAATACAAAATATTTAACGAATGTCAAAACGGATTTCGCAGAAACCGGTCTACTGTGCTTGCAGTTTTTAAATACATTCAGGAAGTATTAAATATAATAAATGACAAGAAATACGCTGTAGGCTTATTGTTAGATATGTCCAAAGCTTATGACAAAGTACAATATAACATTTTGCTTAATAAATTACAAAATATAGGGATCCGCGGGAAGGCTCACGAATGGTTTAAATCCTATCTAACAAATAGAGAACAACAAGTTGAAATAGAATTTTATAACAAAAACACCAAAGAGATTCAAAGCATTCGGTCTGACAACAAAATAATTAATGCCTCAATCCCCCAGGGAACTGTAATTGGATGCCTCCTCTTTCTTATCTACATTAACGACCTTCCGAGAACCATAGCAGGGCCATGCGTCTTGTTTGCTGATGATGTTTCATTTCTTACTTCATGCAGGGACAATGTTGGATTGAACGAGGACCTAACATACACACTAAATAAGTCAATAACTTGGATGAAAGACCATAATCTAGAAATAAACTTCTCCAAGACTAGAATTATACCATTCCACCCCCGTCAAAAAACCCCATTAAACATCAACTTCACTTATAATGGCACAGCAATAGAAGTCGTTCATGAGTTTACCCTGCTTGGCCTGTCTATAGATACGAACATTAACTGGAAATCGCACATCCAAAAGATAAAATCAAAATTGTCTAAATTTGCATACGCCCATAATGAAGTGAAAAAGACCACTAACCTTAAAACCGCACTAGTCACCTATTATGCCTACGCACATGCGTGGCTCAGTTACGGCGTGATTTTGTGGGGAAACAGCACGGATGCACCGAGACTATTCACCCTACAAAAAAGACTTTTAAGAATACTAGTAAATATAGAAGACACTGACAGCTGCAGACCCCATTTTCAAGACCAAAAAATACTGACCCTCCCCTGCCTATACATTTTGGAGTTATGTAAATTCGTGCGAAACTACCCACACCTGTACACGACAAGGGAGGACATACAGTCGAAATTTACACTGCGCCATAAAAATAGATTAAACATACCAAGCTCTAAACTAAAAATGCACTCAACGAGTGCCCTTGTGATGTCAATCAAAGTATATAATAAATTACCCGATAAAATTAAAGACATAGAAAAGAATAATATATTCATAAATAAATTAAAACAATTTCTATTAATTAAATGCTATTATAATCTGAATGAATACTTTAATGAAAAATTTTAAATTACATAAATAAATATTTTAATAGATAATTAGATTGCATTATAAATGATTTAGATTATAATTTAGGATAATTCTAATATAGGTATAGTCAAATAAAAGCCCTCTTCCTCTCTCCTACTATTGCAGTGCCCGACAGGGTCCACAATGATCATAACTTTGTAAAACCTACCATCTAAGTAAACTTGTGGAAGCAATAAATATATTGAGTATTGAGTATTGAGTATTGAAGCTTCATAATGGCATGGACTTGGATCGATATCAGCTGATAAAAGTTAGGCGAGGTGATGTTGATCTGGTGCTGCAGTCACAAGTGTGTTATGAAGTTAACTAAGCGTTTTTTTAATCACCCCTCACGTTTTGCGTAGAGCAGAAGAGAGTGTCAGACTTGTACTGAATAAAACCCACCCATGTTCCGCGTGGTATTTCTTTCGACCAGTCCCCTAACCCCGGCAGGCATTGGCCCTTGTGGACCCCTTCCATGTTGCTGACATCTCTTTGAGGCGCGCGTGGAACACACGAACAACACGAACGCGCCACCCACACTGCAAGATAACTAAACCTAAATTTTCCATAATTATGTCTGCAAAAACTAGAGTGAAGATATTGTTAAACGCGAATACCGAACTGTTGTCCTAAAAACAATCTATTAAGTATCGAGGTGGCTAGAACCATTGGCATTTTTAATAGACGACAGGGAATGAACTTCCATTCTAATAAAATAAAAACTAAAAGCAACTAAGAAACGAACTGAGTAAATACAGAATGCAAACTAGGAATTGAAATTGAGGTCGCGAAGTATTATAATCTAATAGCAGATATCGGAAATGAAAAATGGAGGTTAATAGTTTTAGTCAGTTTGTTCTGAAGGCATTGAATGAGTTCCCGTCGGGGCTACCGGTTGTTCGCAAGAGATACCGCGGCCTCGACATGGAGGGCTAAGAAGGAACATGGGTGGTTTTTTTGTGTCAGTAGAAGTCTGACACTTCTTTTCGCTCTGCCCAGAGCGGGAGGGGTTATTTGATGATTTTCCACCCGGAAAAAAAAAGGTGGTAAAACTTATAATTAGATCACATGGACCCTGTCGGGCAAAATATAAATTTTGCATGTTATGTCTATTAGATCAATTTAATATGTAAGTGGCCAAACATATCAAACACGTGAAAGAGATTAAATGCATGTCTAAAACAACGTCCACACATGTATTATTTTTTTTTTACTTACCCTATATTGTCCCATTGCTGGGCAAAAGCCTCCCCCATAGCCTTCCACGCTTCCCTCAGTGCGGTTTTCTCCGTCCAATTTGTCAAAAACGCTATTAGGTCGTCACGCCAGTTAATATAAGTATGTTTTATACCCATCATATTTTAGATTAGTGCATCTACTATAGCCTCTTGTCAAAAACAAGTATCACAACTTGTTTATACAATACATGTAAACATGGTGTAAGTGTGCGAAAACACAGTGTCACGACACTTAAGATACAGAGCAGTGCGACCTAATCCTGTGTTAAAACTACTGTAAGCCGAAGTACTAATAGCTGCAGACGTTTGCGAGTACCCAGACTAGACAGTAACGTCCAATGCGAGTCCAGTAATATCTGAGCAAATATTGAAATTCCAGCAGATATCGGAATCACTTCTGTTGAACCGGGCACGGTTTTGTTGAAAACGTTTCCTGTATTAATTGATAGCTTAGAGTGCACGCTAGCTTTGAGAATTAACAGGCATTGCAGACGGATTTGTTAATACTCTAGAGGTATTCGTGTTTGTTGCGTAGTTGAGTTCGATGTACCTGTACGCTATTGCTCTGAACAAACGAAACCTTTGTTGGTTTTCCAAGAAATTTTAAAAAACGTACCGCAAAAATACCGGTGAAATATTATTAAAAAAATCGTTCTGCAAAAATACCGAAACGGAAAAGATTTTGTTCCTTTTTAGTGCGACGATCTTTGCAAGGTGGTGACTGGTAGCAGCTGGATATGAGATAAAGATGATAATTATGTGACAGAAAGGCCGTTCCCTTAGCTGCCTCGCTGATACATTCGCAACTATAACTGCTAAACCTGATATCGTGGGTTCGACTCCTAGTTCGACAAACTTTTATTGGAATTTCCATCAGGAATTTCTCAGTAGCAGGCACGTTGTCCGGGTTTGTGCTCGGTTGATGGCAATAGTGTCACTCCTTATTACTTGTGACTTAATCATACCACGGCTTACTAAGTACCTCTGCTTCATGGATTACAGGCGTGATTACAGTGGCATGAAGGACATTGCGCGCTAATAGACTACTACAAACTAATGTTGTCCATGATTGGCATAACTGAAAACACGGTGAAGTAGGTTAAAATTGTCTTCCAAGATTTAATTACATTGTTTGTAACAAGTCAAACTAATAACCGTGTTAGTGACTACATTTTTATTCAAATAGTTCACCCTCTGTAAAAGAGTGCGTACCTATAACCGTAATAAAGCATTCATACTAACTTTAAAGGTACATAATTATTTTGATGGACACAAAATTAGTTCTACACATATCATCTTTTGAAACACCCTACAACAGTGGTATTCAGATTAATTCAGAACCCTGTTCTCATAACAGTGTCTGCAAAAACAAACCCATCTGTTAGCTCCAAAATGAAACCACTGGTACGGACAGCAACAGAAGTAGCTTAACATTTCGAAATTTTAATTATTTGATGTTTTTTTTTTTAATGTTTCAGATGATTATTCTTTTAAATAAGCCTTACTCTACAATTACTTGTTTATAATGAGTAATATTTAACAAGTTTCTTTTTAAAAAACCTTAACTTTACGTAGTGTTAAGCTACTTATGTTGCTGACCGTACTAACAGTTAGCAACATGTAGTGTTAAACAAATAGTTGACAAGTCCACGCAATTCCCGCCGCACTACGAGTGCTTAAGTAACGAACTTTACGTCAAGTGAAACGTTTACTATGCGGTGTTAGTGCGATTTTCGGTGCTGTTACTAGCTTTTATATGTTCTAGTTTTACAGCAAATATTGTATGATAGACCAGCGGTGGCCTATTGGTGGCGGCCCTTTTTTTGGGGGGTGTTAAATCATCAAACAACCCCTCCCGCTCTGGGCAGAGCGAAAGGGAGTGTCAGACTTCTACTGACTAAAAACCACCTATGTTCTTTGTTAGCCCTTCATGTCGAGGCCGCGGTATCTCTTGCGAACAACCCGCAGCCCCGACGTGCGTCGGTTAAAGTTAAGTAAGTCGTGAGTTCGAACCGAACCAGCCGCATTACTTTGTGTAATTTATATCATCACCGCTGCTCTCACAACGGTGAAGGAAAACATCGTGATGAAACCGGCATGTCTTAGAACCAAAAAATTCGAAGACATGTGACGTCTACCAACCCGCACTGGGCCTGCGTGGTGGATTAGACCATCCCTCTCCTAGAGAGGAGGCCTGAGTCCCTGCAGTGGGAACACTAAAGGCTGATGATGATGATCTTTTAAATAAATAAAAAATAAAATAAAATGTGTTTATTTCAGACTCCATAATCCATATTTTATTAGTAACAAATTATCTTAAGACTAAGTTAGTGGCAATTTCTGTATTAATAAAGATATTATAAATACTAATGAATTAAATTTTCTTTTGTATTTCTGTTTTTTATAGCATCGTAGAAGGCAATGCTCGGAAAGGAAAGCTCGTGGCTAATTAATAACAGCCGCTCGGATCGATCTTTAGCAAATATTTCAGCCACTTTAAGCTGGCCATAGACATAATGAATAGTGCCGTTTGACTGTCAAACTAAAAACAATACAATCATCCTTGGAATTATCATTATCAATTTTAATACATATTCAAGACATTTTTGCCTGTAGAGGGGAGTCCCTGGTGTCCTGAAATACAAGTTGCGGCTTAGTTTAGGCACCAGTCTCCCACAAATACATTGTAATCTTTATTATTCTTGTTTTTCCATTTTTAAGTTTTAGTTTTAAGTGTTTTTGTGGAAGAAAATAAACATTTTAATTTTTTTATTTATTTATCCTTGGAATGGAATTCGACTTTGCGTGAACATTTAAAACGCTCACGCATAACCTAGCGTTTGTCTTTATTTCGGATCCCATTTTTCTAATTATCTCTCACAGTATCTTAAATGTCTTTAGTCTCAACACTTAAAGTATATTACGTACCGCAGTGTCTTACAATCAATACCGATATTTACTTGCTATTCTGTTACAAAATATTTTCCCTAATTCTACTAATCCTACTTTTCTACTAATATTATAAATGCGGAAGTCTGTGAGGATGGACGTATGTTTATTACTCTTTCACGCAAAAACTACTGAACGAATTTGGATGAAATTTAGTGAACAGATAGTTAATAACCTGGATTGACACATGGGATACTTTTTATCCCGGTAGTATAATCCCGTGTTACAAATTATAGAACTCCATGAGAGCGAAGTCGTGGACAAAAGCTAGTAGTCACAATAATCGACAGATCGTTAATATTCTACCATAGTGTCAACTAAACTTTGCAGCATTAAAGCGTCCGACCGCACTACAGCGCTCATTGCTTTACAGCGCTTTATTCGAGTATTGGTATTCGGGCCGCGTTCTAAACTGATTCATCGAGTTAATTTGGGACAACTGTCGGCAAAACGACAGTTTAGTTGAGTCGATGGCGTGTGCACCAGAATTGGTGATCATCCTTTACTTGAGTGGGGTTGTGAATATGACAGGAATATTGTAAATGTGGAAAATGTATATAGTTTTGTCATCGTGATTGGAAAGAAAGGAACATGTCATTGACATTACATTCATTAATTGTCATGACATTAGTCGCCAACTTCCGAAAGTAAGATTTACATGTTTTAAATAAATTTTAAAGTCGATTGTACCTTTTTGCAAAAGTTTTAATTTGTCCTTTTTTTTGTATTGACATAAAAACGGAAAAACGACAGCAATTTATTATTATTAACGGGTCCACAAGAGTCTGCTTGCAGTTTTTAAATCTGGCATTATAAAATGTGGTATGAAAGCAACCATGTGGTAATGTTTGTGTAAATTTAATTGCTGTAGGTCGTAGGTTAGCAGCACACTCTTTGTAATTTAATTCATCACAACTACTCTTAAGATGGTGGCAAACCCGTAGTAAGAACCAAAACCCAATGACATGCGATGTCAAAGATCCCGCACGTTTAAAGTTAGATCTCGCTGGGTATTAAGACGAATTAAATCTTTTATAATTTAAGGTCTACCAATAAATTAATGATGCAGAAGTCTGGCACTACGCAGGTACGAACGCAGCCAAGTCTTCAGTATTGAAAAAGAACAAGCTTTCTTGGCAAGATTCTCAAAAGCATTTATGAATTATTGTCCGTTCGTTGGCAAAGTTAACAATTTATTATCACACGGTGTAATGGAGTATGTGTCTTGTTTTTTAAGTAAAAGTTGGAAATGTTAGGTATGTTAAGTCTCTGTAAGAAAATCTTAGCTTTTCAAATCTTAGCTTACCTACTTTTTTTTCTTTTTTTGTGGTTTTATTACAGGAAATGACGGTAACTGAATTATACTTCGACGATACTGTACATAAATAAATCTATATATCTGTATAAAATTAAATATAAAAGGCAAAGCTGACTGACTGAGGATCAACGCACAGGCCAAACCTTTTTGGGGGGGGGGGGGTTGGAAATCATCAAATAACCCCTCCCGCTCTTGGGCAGAGCGAAAGGGAGTGTCAGACTTCTACTGACTAAAAACCACCCATGTTCTTTCTTAGCCCTTTATGTCGAGGCCGCGGTATCTCTTGCGAACAACCGTCAGCCCACAGGCCAAACCCTTAGGGCTAAAAAAAAAAATTCGCGCACGTATTCCTCTTATGACGTAGGCATTCACTACTAACCACTTATGACGTGAGCATTCACTACAACACACTTCCACAAACTTTGTCCCCCTTTTTCAACCCCTTGGGGGTTGTTTGGAAAAACGTTTTTTTTTTGTAGTTTAACCGACATCTACGCAGGCGAAACCGCGGTCAATAGCTAGTTAATGATAAGATTAAAACTGACAAAATGTGAATACTACTACTATTTGATACTCCTCTGCCTATCCCTTCGGCGATAACGGGCGTGATATTATGTTTATATGTGATAATAAGATACTCGAGTAGAACCAATATTATTGTCACAACATCAAAAAATACGCTTGAATCGTATGATCGTAAACTACCAACAATACCTTTTGAATATAAGAAAATTAATAATAATTAATCATTTATTTAATTTCAAACAGCAATGATCCATTATGGTTAGTAACAATTGCAACTTATAAACTATGTTAGTAGGCACAAAAAACAATCATCTATACTAATATTATAAAGCTGAAGAGTTTGTTTGTTTGTTTGTTTGTTTGTTTGTTTGTTTGTTTGAACGCGGTAAACTCTGGGACTACTGGTTGGAATAGAAAAACTCTTTTTGTGTCGGATAGTCCATTTATCGAGGAAGGCTTTAGGCTATATAACATCACGCTACGACCAATAGGAGCGGAGCATAAATGAAAAATGTTGCAAAAACGGGAAAAGATATTCCTTTTTGAAAGCTTTCCTTGCGTGCGCTGCGAAAACGGTTTAAGTTACGCAAATACCATGTATGAAAGAATTGTTCCTCTTTAAAAGTTCTAAAAAAAAGCCCGCGACAGCATATGTCTATCTTTTAAGATTGACTCACTGTAACCATTTTTACTATTAAAATGTTAGGTTAAAAATAATGATATTTTGCGAAGCTTATTTAACCCATATGGTATTAATCTATATCTAAATAAATGTGTTTGTTATCACAGAAATTTAATATAGAATATTTGTGCCCTTTACTCTATACAGTTTAAACAAATATCTTAGAAGATATCGCAATGTAAAAATATCCGCGCGACAAAATAATTAAGCGCGCGGCAGTCATTCGGTCCGGTGCGGTAGGTTAGTGGGGATTCTGGCCTCCGGGGACTCCGGAGAAATTCATATTCAAAATATTTACTGCACCATAATGTTTACAAGGTGTTACTGTATATTTAACAGTAAGAGATACCAATAGTAATTCACACTTTAATATAATCTAAACTAATATTATAAAGAGGAAAGATACGATTTTTTGTTTGTTACGATTTAACTCAATTTATGTTGATATTATTTGTTATAAGCTATACCTATTATGTGACGCAGACGAAGTTGCATGGGTCAGCTAGTAAAATATATATAACAAAATTTAAATACACACATCAAAAGTGTCTAGGGATCAACATATTTTTGCAATAACTTTTCTCCTGATTGATATTAATTAAAATTTTCTTTAAGGATTCATCAAATAAAGTGTTTTCGTTTGTCACAGTAACGATAAACCAAGTCACCTTTGCATTAATAAAGAAATTTGCCATTTTCCTAATAAAGGGATTTTTGACATTTGAACCACTAACATTAAAGTTCGAAAAAAAGACTGAAATAACAGTTTTCTTTAAAATTTTATTGGGTAACTTAAACAATTAATAATCCGTGTTTCTACCGCGAACACTAACAACACAAGAACATCGGTTTGGCATACTCAAAATGAGTTCATCCAAATCACGCTGTTGAATGGCCGCCCATGTTCGTTGCAACAACAAAAAAAGGTCTTCTTGCGACTGGATACCCTCCATATTCGGCAGAGCTCTTCTCTGTAGCATATCCCATGCATGCTCAATCGGGTTCAAGTCTGGCGACTGAGCAGGCCAGGGCAGGACATTGATGTTAGCTGCGGCGAGAGTCTGTCTTACAACTCTTGCGGTGTGCGGTCGTGCATTATCATGCATTAACTGAAATAAGGGACCGATTTGCACTTGTAGAGGAACGATGACGTCTGATACAATCGTCTCAGCATAAATTTGAGCGTTGAGGTTGCCTCTGATCCAAATCAACTCAGTTCTTCCGCCGATCCAAATACCCGCCCATACCATGATGGTTCCACCACTATAAGGATAGACTTCCTGGCAGGATTTTAATCGCTGTTGGCGTCCAGGGGTTCTCCAGTGTCGTATACGTCTTGTATCCGGTCTCATACCAAAACGAGACTCATCAGAAAAGCACACGAAACGCCATTGTTCTTCTGCCCAATTTCTGTGTTCAAGAGCCCATTGATATCGAATCCTACGATTGTGCATTGCTATAGGTGGTACCCGTAGCGGTCTTTGGGAATGAAGGTTCACTTCATGCAAGCGGTTTCTGACTGTTTGGTCGCTAATTAAGTTCCCTGAAGAGTGATGAAGCCTCACGGCTAACATCATGGCGGTTATTGTTGGAGCTCTTCGAGTTAAGATTTGAATGTATCGGTCTTGTCTCCGTGTGGTGCAGCGATACCGTCCTCCATGGCGCTCAGCCACGGTACCAGTGCTTCGGTAACGTGTCCAAAGTCGACTGATAACACTCTGACTTGTATTCAGAGCTAAAGCCACAGTACGTTGCCGGGAACCAGCTTCTATCATTCCCACGGCTCTGAGCATTTCTTCCCTGCTTAAATGACGTCGCCGCTCCATAATAACGTTGGTTTTAATCAGTAGTAGGGAAACAGTAGCACTAATAATGTCTTCAATGCGTTGTATGTTTTTATAGGGAAAATATTGACAGCTGATTTTCATCTTTTACTCGAAATTGATTCACAGTTCCTGATTCAAATTATGAAATGCACCAAAAAGGATCCATATAAATTTATTACAAAGCCACATCTCAATCTCAAGAAATCCGCATAAAAATGCTTGATCCCTAGACACTTTTGATGTGTGTAGTAATCATAAATTACAAAATTGAAATAGAAATTATAAATTCCAAATTAAATGATCTTTCCTTTTTGGGTTTTCACTCAAAACCTGCCTCATTCCTCTATCCGTCTCTAAGCACCCATAAAATACATCAACATTAGAAGTGGTCCTAAATTAATGGCCTCAGTTAGGAGCATGGCCTCATGTCCAAAGGAGCACATAAATTACGAGTGACTGCACTTTGTCACCGGTTGGCATGGCCAGAATGCGTAGCGTAGGACCGGGTCCTATAACCGGGCTATTTCAAGGGAAATTAACTTGAAGAAACAATGTTATATGTTTAAAGGACATTACTCTAGCGCTTTTTCTATCCTTAGAAACAAACACCCTTGTAAAATTACTTCGTGTGTTTCATGTTGTTTCTAGATTCGACTGAAATTGAATTATAATAACGGAAACATCCGGGTTATTGACCAACATATTTTTGATTTTAAGTTAATTTGCCTTACAAAAATCAAATAGATCAAACAAAATGCATCCCGGCATCGACTGTCAATTAGTTACGATAAATAAATGCACTGCTACTTCCAAATACGAGTATGACATCGGACAATAAGCTCAAAACTCAAACAGAAAGCATTTATTTCAATAAGACCATAACAGGCACTTTTAAATGTCAGAAAAACAAATAAAGCGAAGCTTCAGTCACAAGGTACAATAACTTTTAAAAGTACTGTAGTTGCCCATTCCAAAGCGTAGATCTCTATGGAGAATGAACAAGAAAACCCATGGACACTCATTTCTATCAAACAAAATATTGTTACAAAGACATCATTGAAGATGGTTGTGATCATACAAATGTAGAAATACATACGTACAAGTTCAGAGCGTCCAGAAATCAAAGATATAATTAACAATTCAAAAATAAACCATGCGATCAAGAATACTATAATTATTGATACTACTATAAAGTACACCTCTGCCTAACCCTTCGGGAATTACAGGCGTGATGTTTATGTTATGTAGGTATGTATGTTTTTGAAGATCAAGAATAAAACCGCCATACAACTCTTAAAATATAATTTGGTGAAGGATAACCTATTAGTAGAACCAGTTTACATATTTATTGCGTAGTTACTATCACTAAAGCTAAAAATATAAACTAAGTAATAAATATCCATTAGTTTTGCATTAGCGTGATTGTGATGAAAGGGTTCAATAGTTCAATGGAGACGGGACTCGAACCCGCGCCCCTCCGGGCGGATATCCGCACCCCGAGCTATTGTCGCTTACAACGTCAATGGGTTGACAATGCCGAGGTTTGTAGCTGGTAAATATAAAGGTTTATGTGAAGAATAATATAATACTTTACTTACTTTTTGTATTTCGCTCTGTATAAGGAAACGTGATGGTATGGACATATGATGCGAAGGAATGAGGAAAATGTTGTGAGGAAAATATTGAGTATGAATGTAGATAGCTAGCTATTAGAATAGAGGACGACCAAAAAAGCGATGGATGAACTGTGTGAAGGATGATATGGCTAGAAAGGAAGTGACTGCTGAGATCACGAGTAATAGAGAAGTTTGGAAGAAGAAGACATGCTGCGCCGACTCCACAAAATTGGGATAAGGGCAGGAGTTAGGCGAACAGACCGCGTTAGAAACACTACCCTGCACTCCATACCTCCATAGCTGATGTTGGAGAAAAAAACCAGGCTGAAGTGGCTAGTGGACAGGCCACATAGCACGGATGCACCCGGAGAAATGGGCAAAGATCGTCACACTGAACTCCTAAGGAAGAACAGCGCCGTCGAGGTCGACCGCGGCGAAGGTGGCGTGACGATCTGATCATGTTTGCGGGGTTAACATGACAAGAGATCGCACAGGATAGAAAGGTATGGAAGGAAAAAGGGGAGGCCTTTGCTCAGCAGTGGGACACCATGTAGGATAAGTAAGTAAGCAGTACCTATGTACTCACATGTTATATTATAGTATTTTCCTGTGCTATCTACTGTGTGTACATCATCATCTTCCTGCCCTTATCCCATTCTATTTGGGGTCGGCGCAACACGTTTTCTTCTTCCATTCTTCCCTGTTACACGTCAAGGTGGCATTTATTCCTTTCTCATTCATATCATTCCTCACACAATCCATCCATCTTTTCTTTGGCCTTCCTCTCCCTCTCCATCCATCAATATTTATATCCATCACTTTTTTAGTCACATGCGTTTCATCCCTCCTCATTACATGACCATACCAAGATAAACGACTTCCTTTCAATTTTTCTGTAACAGGTGCTACTTTCAAACTTCCTCTAATATACTCATTCCTCACTTTATCCATTCTTGTCACTCCGCACATCCATCTCAACATTCTCATCTCCGCTACATGCAATCGTTTTTCATCCATCTTTTTCAAAGCCCAGCACTCTGATCCATACAGTACGACAGGTCTAATCACGGACTTGTATATTTTCCCCTTTAACTTGAGGGGCATCCGTGGGTCGCAAGTTGTTCCAGTGACCTGTCGCCATTTCATCCATCCTGAGTTGATCCGTTGCGTTACGTCCCGGTCTACTTTACCATCTCCTTGGACAAGCGACCCGAGGTACCGGAAGTTGGAGCAGATCGGTATGGGAGTTTCGGCAAGAGTTATAGGCACAGGACTAGAGAGACCGCCGAAATCGCAAAACAGGTGTTCAGTTTTGGTTCTGCTCAATTTCAGGCCAACACTCTCCAGTCTTTGCCACCACACCTCCAATCTGCTCTGGACCTCTGGGCCGCTCTCGGCAACCAGCACAATGTCATCGGCAAACAGCATACACCAGGGTGCCTCTTCCTGGATATCTGACGTGAGAGCGTCTATTATCATCAGGAAGAGGTAAGGGCTGAGGGCCGACCCTTGGTGCAAGCCGACAGCCACATTGAAGCTGCCGGTAGTGCCCGCTGTAGACCGTACTTGCGTACTGCATCGACTGTACATCGCACGGATCAACTGCACATACTTCCCAGGCACACCTTTCTCCTTAAGGGCCCACCACAGAACCTCACGTGGTACTCGGTCGTATGCCTTTTCGAGGTCGACGAACACCATGTGCAAGTTTTTATGTGCACTTTTGTATTTCTCGCACAACTGGCGGATAGCAAAAATGGCATCCGTCGTTCCCCGACCAGGCATAAAACCGAATTGGTTCTGTGAAATTTCGCTCTCTTCTCTCAGTCGCCTTTCAATAACTTTCTCCCACGCTTTCATACTATGTGACATTAGCTTTATTCCTCTATAATTGTTGCACTCCAGCACATCACCTTTGTTTTTAAAAATGGGCACCAGCTGTGTGTACATAAATAGTAAAATAAATAAATAAGTAGGATAACAAAAATAAAGGGCAGGAGAACGATGATGATGATAAGGAAATACGCTGACCTTATTGGTGGGATTCTTTACAGAGGTGAGAAGCGTAGTACTCACAACTGGTTCGCGTGTATGATGTACGAACGTGGATGGGGTGAAAGGAGTACCTATGTTATAAGCAGGTCGCGTTCTGTAGTTTCTGCTTACCCCAGTGGGAAATGGCAGGTGTTTATGTATGTAGTTACGTGTGTGTCATAACATCGTCACGTCTACATTCTCCGAAGGGTTAAGCAAAGGAAGTACCCACATTTCATTCAACATTATCATTTTTTTTTTTCATTTCACTTTTTTATTTCTTCAGTTATTTTAAAATTCCATGTAATAGACTGCGACCCTATTGCCATCAACCGGGCACAAATCAAGACTCCGTAGCTGATACTGAGAAATTCCTGATTGAAAAACCCAATAAAACCTAGGACCTTGAACAATCCAATAATACTTTTTAAATGTTTATCTACATTTAAGCATATTTGTCTGATAGAAATAAAGATTTTCTTTTGTGGGACAAGGCCGCCACACTAATTCTAAACTACTGTAACTCCTGTAAGCCAGAATCAATATTGGTGACCACCAGAAAAGCGCCGAGACAATGAAGCTCAACGAAGTCCAAGAGAAACGATTTAACAGTCTTGGATCCCGAAACGAAATTAATCAGAAAAGAATAGCGGAGGAGTAGGAAAAAACATAATTTTAACTTCTCTCCATATCAGCAGGAGACAGAACAGAACAAGGCCAATGGGCACACAGAGACGTGTACAACTGGGATAAGCCCAGTTGCCTAGCACCACGGATATTATTGTCATTAATTAATTTAACTGGCTCCTAAGTTGTGAGCTGTTATATTTTGATTCCAATAATAGGTATGCCAAAAACGCTTGGACGCACGGTTTGTTCTAGTTTCTACAAGATAAAGCGAATTATAATATGCTGAAAGAAGAGAGAGTGAGAGAGAAACAGCGATCTCCAAGAAGTATTTCGCCAGTGCGAACGCACAGTGACTTTACATGAATGTTGCATAGAACTTCTGTAACGATTTAAGTAGAATCATTAGGAATGGTGGGGTTGCTCCAAACCGTCTTTCGTAAGTGCGTAATTGTCATTCAGGCGGCCGTTTGTGACGATTACAGACACCCCTAATGTGGCCTCTAATGTGGAACCTACAGCGGCATCTAGTGTAATTATTTATTAAGTCCTGATTGCAACGTCAAGAATTAGTGCAGTCTTATCTTTTAATATCTTCGACCCTGTAATTTTCTGCTGTACCTTTTCGCTATGTTGGGGTTGCCTGAAAACCAGTAACTATTTTACATGTAGCGACTGCCTATCGCGACGATACACTGACGACTGACGATATACTGACGATACACTTTGGAGAACTGAAAACGGGATATTTACTATTTTTACTATTTGTAAACATGGTAAATATCCTGTTTTCAGTTTTAATGGTAACTAGGTGATGCCCGCGGCTTCGCCCGCGTAGATGTCGGTCAAATTATATACTTAAACCTTCCGCGAAAATCACTGTATCTTTTGGAGAAAACAGCATGAAAATCGGTGCAGTAGTTTTTGAGTATATCGCGAACAGACAGACAGACGCTGCGGTGGACTATGTTTTATAATATGTAGTGATGGTGATATGTAGTGATAGTGATGATGTTAGTGACCATAACATAACATCACGCCTGTAATCCCCGAAGGGGTAGGCAGAGGTGTACCTAATAGTTCACCCACATTTCGCCAGTTATGTTTAAGTCCCATGTAATAGGGGGCGAGCTACTAAACACTTTGCTCGACCGGGGGAACAGAACCCAGGACCTTATGCTCAGCAGCTGCGCTTGCTACCACTAGACCATCGAGGCAGGCCGTTAGTGAGAACGTCAGTAATTTTTTTTTGTGGTAAATCTATTTAAGTCGCGAGTAAATAGGCTTCTTCTGGGTAAGCTCGTTCCATCGTCTCTCTGCCCTATGGGCAAGATTGAGGTCAAGAGTAAGCCCATTACAAATAAGAAAAAATCATCATCAAATGACTCCTCCCGCTCTAGGCGGAGCGATAGGGATTGTCAGACTTCTAATGACTAAAAACCACCCATGTTCCTTCATAGCCTTTTGTGTCTAAGGCCGCCAACTTATATACTTTGGAAAAGCTGTTTTTTTACAGAAACTTCATTCTATTCAAAACCAATGTCACTGAACCCTTAATTATTTCCTAACTAGCAACCAAAACACAGTTTCGTCACGTTAGACACGCACACTCCGACCACACTCTGTGACGCACGCTATGTCTGGAGAACTGAGCCAAAGGTTAACTACCAAAGTCATCATTGCATTAATTATTTTGTCATTTCACGGAATTATTATTATACTGATATGAACTGACAACCTGTCTTACCAACGGGCATCGTGTTAGCAGTAACTGGGTTGTGGAGGTCAGATGGGCAGTCGTTCCAAGAAATATATAGTATTTAGCTGCTTAGATGAGCTGGTTCGTTTGAGAATCGGTTTAGTGAACCGATGACAAACAAAAACACCGAACACGAGTCACAGAGCCTTAATAGTTGTACCTAACAAAGCCGCATTGAAGGTACATAATTATTCCGTTGCTGCGGGACTGTTCGAAAGAGATACTGCGGCCGAAACACAAAGGGCTAAGAAGGAACCATGAGTGGTTTTTACACGGAAAGAAAAATAGTCTTAAAACAAGAATATATTTATTGGTCAAGAATAATACTGTTTCATATATAAGCAGAACTATATTTGGTTGTTTTGAGAATTTTATTGTTTTGAAACCAAAACAATAAAATGCTCAAAACAACCTTTTATTATCTCAAATAAAGAGGAAATATTCTCCGTTGAAGAAACCAAGAAGTCTTTATAGAAGAAGAGCAGATTTCTTGACCTCTGAGACATCTGATTTTCTTGAACAGAATCAAATTTAATTATTTAATGTTAGTTTTTCATTTGTCCGAGTAAGAGAATGCTGTCTTCAATAGAAAATATATTGTGCTTCTAACAATAAATTTATATTTTATTCAGAGAATATGATTTTCTTGCATTGAAGTTCTTTTGTTTTCAGTTAAAAATAATGAAATTCCCATCAAAGAATGCAGCTTTTTAAGGTGAATATTAAAATTCTTAATTAGAAAAACCGGAAGTTTCGTATCAAAACCAGACTAGTTTTGTTGAATAATTTTTGTGGGTTCTCTTAAGAATATCATTTGCTTAGCTCAAGTATTTTATTTATTTAAAGGAAGAAAGAGTGAAATTTGAACTGAGAATTTTAGTGTTTTGAGGTGAATATGTTGATATTCTTAATTGGAATATCCAGATGTTTCATACTAAAACCAGATTTATCTTAGTTGAATAACTTCTGTGTGTTCTCTAAAGAATACAATTTGCTTAGCTCAAGTATTTTATTTATTTAAAGGAAGAAAGAGTGAAATTTGAACTGAGAATTTTAGTGTTTTGAGGTGAATATGTTGATATTCTTAATTGGAATATCCGGATGTTTCATACTAAAACCAGATTTATCTTAATTGAATAACTTCTGTGTGTTCTCTAAAGAATACAATTTGCTTAGTTCAAGTATTTTATTTATTTAAAGGAAGAAAGAGTGAAATTTGAACTAAGAATTTTAGTGTTTTGAGGTGAATATGTTGATATTCTTAATTGGAATATCCGGATGTTTCATACTAAAACCAGATTTATCTTAGTTGAATAACTTCTGTGTTTTCTCTAAAGAATACAATTTGCTTAGCTCAAGTATTTTATTTATTTAAAGGAAGAAAGAGTGAAATTTGAACTAAGAATTTTAGTGTTTTGAGGTGAATATGTTGATATTCTTAATTGGAATATCCGGATGTTTCATACTAAAACCAGATTTATCTTAGTTGAATAACTTCTGTGTTTTCTCTAAAGAATACAATTTGCTTAGCTCAAGTATTTTATTTATTTAAAGGAAGAAAGAGTGAAATTTGAACTAAGAATTTTAGTGTTTTGAGGTGAATATGTTGATATTCTTAATTGGAATATCCGGATGTTTCATACTAAAACCAGATTTATTCTTGGTAAGTAAATCTGGTTTTAGTATGAAATTACCGGGTATTCAAATTAAGAATATCCAGATCTTTAAAATGAAACAACAAATTACTTTATTATACCTTTTATTCAAATAATAAAAATGACTTATAATAACATCATAAATCTAAATACATATTTTAGAATGATTGGTAATTGTAACCATTGATTAGTTAGGTACTGAAACAATATTTAAAATCGCAAGTTCTACAAAAGGATGCTCCAGGGTAGCCCGCGAAATTGAAATTTTCTTATGTTGAATTGCAAAAAAACGTAAGAAAATTTCAATTTCGCGGGCTACCCTGGAGCATCCACCTTAATACTCAATTACATCTTACAATGATATAAAATGAATGAAACAATTTAATTAGTTTGCTCGCACAACAACCTGTCAATATTACTCACATTATTCAATAAAATAGAATGGTAAGTTAGCTGCGCTCAACCGTAAGTATGAATAATCAATCAACACCCCTTGGGGCCCTCAGTACCAGACATGACGCCATTAAAATAAAAAATACCTATAAAACCCTAAAACCAAGCTATGATTTTACTCTTTGATTATACAGCACTACTCACAAATATTTATTAATACTCAATTACATCTTACAATGATATAAAATGAATGATATAATTTATTTAGTTTGCTAGCACAACAACCTGTCAACATTACTCATCTTATATCAACATACATTATTTTAGAATGATTGGTAATTGTAACCATTGTAATTACTAAGTTAGGGACTGAAACAATATTTAAAATCGCAAGTTCTACAAAAGGCAAATGTACTAAGTACCTTGATTAATACCTTACTCTTTAACTATACAGCCGTTCTTACAAATCTTTATTAAGGTGGATGCTCCAGGGTAGCCCGCAAAGTTCAATTATTCTTAGGTACCTTTTTTGCAGGCCAGTGCTAGGTTGTATGTTGATGAAAATTTGATTCACGGCTGTAAGACGTACCTATGTAGTTACAGAATTATAATCATCAATACAACCCACCAAGTTCATGTAACTGTCAAGAATGACCTTTTGATGAAATACTCATTCTTGACAGTTACATGAACTTGGAGGGTTGTAATGATGATTTTGGTGATTATAATTCTGTAACTGCATACGTCTTACAGCCGCGAATCATATTTTCACTAACATACAACCTAGCACTGGCCTGCAAATCGCTAAAAACGTAAGAAAATTTGAATGTCGCGGGCTACCCTGGTACATCCACCTTATTACTCAATTACATCTTACAATGATATAAAATGAATGATACAATTAGATTATTATTATTTTCTTATTACAAAAAGATAGATATATTGAAATGTTAACAAGACATCATTGAATCAAGGCTACATTTTAAATCTATTTAGCGTCTCACAACAACAATCATGTAAAGCAACGATTTCTGTAACATTAATTTGCTTCACTAACAAAACAAGCTATGTTAAGTGAAGAATAACCTAGTGTTTCCAAAACTGTACCTACGAAAACCACTTTTCTTCTTAACTTCCGTTTACAAAACCGGTTAAGAGCGTTTACGCGCTAGATCTAAAAAGTTAGTAAAAAAAATTTTTATGTTTGTACGTTTATATTAGGTATTATGTTTTCTACTAACTTTTTAGATCTCAGTATCATGAGTATGCATATCAAGTTTCATCAAAATCGGTTTATTCGTTTACAAAAATTCATCAACAGCAACATAGAAATTTTCAATGCATTCTAGTGTTGAAAATTTTGTTCTTTTGTTTAATCTCCCTTTTGGAGGAATTAAGCAACAGAGCAGCTTAATTTGTTCTGAAACTTTTTGATCTGAAACAATAAAAAGGACACTGTTAAATAAATTAACAAACACACTGTACTTATCAATATACTTCCTAAAACGCAGATAAAATTATGTTACTTACCATCATCATGTAACCAAAATGCTGGTATTAATTTGCACAAAGAATAAGCATTGCCATACAACGTGGCAATACTGTCAGTATTTTGGAAACATTGTTTACTGGTAGCGGTATATTATACTACTTTTCGTGAAAAAATAAATACTTACCATCATCAGGCTGTTGTCTTATATTTTCGTATAAACTTGCCAATGTGTCATATCTGGAACTATCAAATTTGATACTAATAATTTTATTGATGAACGGATGCCACTTTGTATAAAAAATTGTAGAATTTTCCTTGTGTTTTTGATCAAAATCCAGGTTGATCTGAAACAAGAAGGAAGGTACACCAATGCACAAATGGCTACCACACGAAAAGAAAAATAGTCTTAAAACAACAATAATGTATTTATTGGTCAAGAATAATTATATTTTGGAATTTTATTGTTTTGAAACCAAAACAATAAAATGCTCAAAACAACCTTATAATATCTCAAATAAAGAGGAAATATTCTCCGTTGAAGAAACCAACGAATCTTCAACGAAGAAGAGCAGATTAAGATATAACTAAAATTAAATTATAAATAAAATACTGAATCCTGATCTATAGAGGTGAACTAAAGTAAATGTAATAAATAAATAAAAAATAAAATTATTTTTATTCAAAGTCCATTTGGTTAGTACAACACACATAAGCCTCTTCTAAAATGTTTAGGAATGCAGAATACTCACCAACACCTCACCCCTTGGGTCATTTAGAATATTCCATTCTTCTAAAAATTCTTGGTTTGCTGGAGCATTCTCTTAGAGGATAGGTTGAAAGCCAGTACTCAATAACTTGGGCCCAAGGTTCTTAAGAATGCAATTTTATCTTCTTGCTCATCTGAAAAATAAATTTACAGGTGGTTAGGAACTATAATAATATATAGCTATTTAAGTTATAGGTAGGTACTAGCTCCTAATTTTATTATAGATAATAAAATTCTACAGGTAGACAAAATAAAGATGAGTAATTAGACTTAATACCTATTAATAAGATTGAACTTACATGACGCGTTGTGAAATGTTCATTTAATTTTGATTTAATAAGTATTCTGGGGTCTATTAGTGAGCACAGCTCCTTCAGAATTTCTTCGCTTAGATGCCTTAATTGATTAAGTTAAATTTCATTTTCTGTAAAATAAAGATATCCTTACTAAGTACACAAGATCTGCCGCCCCACCGACCGACAATACATTACATACACATACTTAGTAACAAGGTACCTACAATGATGAGAATGTATTTACTTACCTTGAAATCGGTCAATAATTCTTTCTGGAACATCCCATGATCGTAAAAGAACATCTGTGCCCGGCTCTGGATTTTCTGTGTCGTCCATCTAATAATAAAAAGCTATAATTAAAATTCTAGAACAAAAAACTTAACGGTTGGGTACCTGTACCTACCTCAGACCTTACCTTTGTTCTTCAACGCCTACTCACTTTTTTTGATACTTCCTTTATATACTTGAGAAAACACAACACAGCAATTGGAAATGGCCTTACATGTCACCACTCACCAGCTAAACTATACGACTTTTTAACTGCAGGCAGTTGGTCTTCAAATGAGGTTCGCATCGCACACCGCACGACGCAACTCGCAACCGTAGCATGTCGCCATGAGCCAGGGTTACCAACTCCCAAAAATATTTACCCCTAAAGTTACAGTCAAAAACCCCTAAAATTGCCACAATTACTCGAAAATCCCAGCGAGTGCGATGAAAGCATGTATTATGGACAATTGAACTGATTTTGAAATCAGGACTAAGATTTAGACTAGGAGTATAAATTAATATTATGCTTTCAAACTATGAAAGTTCTATGCAATTTTACTGACGGACAGAAAAGACAAAAGTTTAAAAAGAAACGTGTCGACTTCTCTATAGTCGGTCTCAATCAGTTTTAAACCCATGTAATAAAAAAGATGGTTCCTATGTGGACTTGTCCCTACGTATGAAATCTTGAAAGCGCAATATTAGTAATGTCTTTAATTTTGGTCAGTTAAAAGTCATTGGGGTCACTTGCAAAACCAAATAAATGTAGGTAATAAAGTTATGATAAGGCAAGATTGCATAATACTTTGGAAGTATATCACCTACCAGCATTATTTTATTACCATAATAAAGAGTAGAAGCCATTACTCGGTAGAGCTTAATCTAAAATGATGCGCGACTTCAGAGTGGACAAGCTCTACTGCATTATGTCGCTGGCTAAATGGCCAATGTTTATGTGCTTTATGTGGTCTATTTGAGCATCTAAAACAAATCAAATTTCGTGGATGTACTCATGTTTGTTTATCCAGTTTGTAATAATTTATTTTTGTAATAGTCTTAGTGTTTTCCTTCCTTAACTTAACCAAATAGTTTTTATATTATTTAAGTTCATTACAACCAAACGGAACGAATGACTTTTGTACTCTATTTCATACACTAATTAATCGAACATCGTGCCTATAAAAACAGATTGGTATAAACATATCAAACATACTCCCAAAAATTGGGGAAACAATTTGTGGAATTGCAACACTCGTTACTTTTTGTTGACGACCGTTGTGACGTAGCATAATATTTCAAGAAATACGGATTTGATTTAAGAATAACGAGTCTTATATCAAATTCGTGATTCTTGAATGATGTAATAATATTAATGTTTAATTATTGGTCGCCCAGTGGTCAAAATTCGACCATAATTAATTTTATCAACACCTCTGTAGGTATCTGAAACAGTTAGCTTATTACCAACATTAAAACAGCGCGTGTGTGCATGACAAATGACAATGTTCTTTTACAACCAAAGACTGATATTGATATTGTACCTAGCCTCCCGTTTGAATGACTATGACTCTGGTTGTTTAAATGTTGGCAGATTATAAGGAGGATTCATATCATGGATGTAGATATTAATCTTTTAGGCAACTGTACATAATTAGGTATTAAAACACTCATATATTGTGATACCAATTGCCAACCTACCTACCTACTATTATCAAACCCACATTCGTGTTTTAGGGGGCCGGCGGAGCATGCGTAGTTCATACAAACGTAATATTAAGTCCAAAATTATTTGTAAATACAACAGTTGCACATAAATAACTATAAATTATAATTTTGAACATTATTAAGGTTTCTTATATTGTCAAAGACTAGAAATACTTCTATTATCACAGATTTCGTTTTTAGATTTTTTTATGTGAGTAAACTGTACCTAAGTAGGTAGGTTCTATAATTTAAAAAAAAAATTGCATTCTGCACTCCTTCGCTATAAAAACTATAAGCACAGAATATATAAGTAGGTACCTACTACTAAACTATAAGTGTGCGAAATTTCATACTCCTCCATCCACGCAATTTTCGTAAAAAGGGGACCTAAAAACATTTTTTTCTTAAACCAAGCATATAATTTTCATAGTAAAACAAGTTAATATATCTTATTTTAAAACAATTTAGATTCCTAGTTCAACACCATAACTTCTTTCCACAAAACAAAAATGTCTAGTTCGAAATCCTTTGACTATCTTTACTTGAACAATTTAGATTCTTACGTCAATGCAACTATTTACTTACCAAAAAACACACTTTTCTTAAACCAAGCATATATTTTCTTACTAAAACATGTTAGTATATCTTATTTTAAAACAATTTAGATTCTTAGTTCAACAGCATAACTTATTTCGACAAAACAAAAATGTCTTGTTCGAAATCATTTGACTATCTTTACCTGAACAATTTAGATTCTTACGTCAATGCAACTATTTACTTACCAAAAAACACACTTTTCTTAAACCAAGCATATATTTTCTTACTAAAACACGTTAGTATATCTTATTTTGAAACCATTTAGATTCTTAGTTCAACAGCATAACTTATTTCGACAAAACAAAAATGTCTTGTTCGAAATCATTTGACTATCTTTACTTGAACAATTTAGATTCTTACGTCAATGCAACTATTTACTTACCCAAAAACAAACTTTTCTTAGACCAAGCATATATTTTCTTACTAAAACACGTTAGTATATCTCATTTTGAAACAATTTAGATTCTTAGTTCAACAGCATAACTTATTTCGACAAAACAAAAATGTCTTGTTCGAAATCATTTGACTATCTTTACCTGAACAATTTAGATTCTTACGTCAATGCAACTATTTACTTACCAAAAAACACACTTTTCTTAAACCAAGCATATATTTTCTTACTAAAACACGTTAGTATATCTCATTTTGAAACAATTTAGATTCCTATTTCAACACCATAACTTCTTTCCACAAAACAAAAATGTCTTGTTCGAAATCATTTGACTATCTTTACTTGAACAATTTAGATTCTTACGTCAATTCAACTATTTACTTACCCAAAAACAATATTTTCTTAAACCAAGCATATATTTTCTTACTAAAACACGTTAGTATATCTTATTTTGAAACAATTTAGATTCTTAGTTCAACAGCATAACTTATTTCGACAAAACAAAAAGGTCTTGTTCGAAATCATTTGACTATCTTTACTTGAACAATTTAGATTCTTACGTCAATGCAACTATTTACTTACCCAAAAACAAACTATTCTTAAACCAAACATATAATGTATTATTACAAAATGGAAGTCTAACTTATTTCGAATAATTTTAGATTCTTCTTTCAAATCCGTTATTTTCTCACATTAAATGTATTCTTCTTAGAACAAAAAATATTTTTCTTCATCGAAAACGTGTCTGCTTTCTGATTATGAGAATCGTCAATTACTTACAGGAAGAAAATGAGATTTTGTTTTAATGATGTTTTGTTTTTAGTTTAAGTAAATGGTACAACTTTTGGTTCAAAATATTAAAGGCTCTTGAACTTAGAATATGTTGTTTTATATTGAAACACATAAAACTCTTAGTTCAAAAAAGTAAATTATTGTTTAGACAAGACTCAAAACTTCTTAAAAAGAAAATAATTGTTTTGGTTCTAGTAAATATAATGAGAATAATATTGTTTTTCATGGAGAATATCATTTCGATTGGACCAAGACATTATTTTTAGTTCAAGTAAATTTTTATTTGACATTAAACAATATTCCTGAGAATAAAAATATTCTTGGAAGAAAACTTTTTCCGCGAGCATTTTTTTCCGTGTAGTCAATGGAAGGCTGACACCCTTTTGCTCCACTCAGAGCGAGAGGGGTCAATAATTTGATGATTTCCAACCCACAAAAAAAAAACAGGTACATAACTATTTAAGGTCCGAATATAAATAACATCCTACTCGATAGTTAGTTACATGTACTTTACGTCCAGGACAATCACAACAATATTTCCTAACAACATTTCTACAATGATACGAGTAGTGGGACATATGTCATGGTTGAACGAGATGTGTCGCACGACTACACTCCAGTTCGCACGATTCGCACGCGCCCCGAACACTGCCATTGACAAGTTTCCAAAAGTTGAAACTAGTGGTTCTACGATACGAATTGTTTTTAACAAAAAAAATTGTGTGTTTGGGTGTAGGGGGTGAACTTCGAAACTACTGATCCGATTCCGAAAATTATTTTATTAATAGAAAGCTACGTTATCTTCGAGTATGTTAGTATGTATTTAAAACGTTCCCGTGCAAATATTCAATATGAATGCTAGCGAAATCGTGGGCCAAATATCCGTCACTTAGTAAAGGTTGGACATACTTTTGTATGACAAAACTGTCAAAACCTTTACTAAGTGATGGCCTAAGTAATCATTAAAGCTCTCTGAGTGCGAAAGGCGCAAAACCTCGAAGAATGGCGTGCATTAGAAGAGACCAACACTCAGCATTGGGTAGTGAAAGGTTGAAAAAGAAGAAGAAAGAAGTAAGCTAAGCTGCCTGCGCTTGGGTTGAATTTCGAAGAATTCTTTCTTGGTGCTACTTTTCCAGTCAGATGTGAACATCTGACTTGACATTTCCCAAACATGTGGGTAACGGCATATCTTTTTCTTCTTGAAACTTTTCGACCCAAGACATGCGGCTTTTTGCCGAACGAATGTCTACATAATAAATATGTCAAATATTCAATTTTGTCGCCCGGCTGAAGTTTGAATTCATGCCCAACTGAACCTGTGGCTCTCAGTTTGTCATAGAATAAATTTATAGAGATATATGTTGGTAGAATAAAATAGCAGCATGACCACAATTACGCCTGAACTGAAACAATGTTCGGCTCGACTTTGCAGGCGTTTGTGTCACATTCCCAAATACAGTATGTGACATTTAACACACAGCAAATCCCAAACGAATACTACGCCCGCGCCGTATTGGAAAAATACCAGTAAATATTTCAATGAAAATAAAGAGATTTTTGGCGCATGATAATCTGTCGATGATTCTTATATTTAGGTTAAATGGGGTAGTTAACTAAAAAAATCTAATTAGTCCGTCAGATAGATTTCCAAAAAATATTGGACACGTATTTTTTCTTTTATCACGTAAACAAACAATGAAGACGATACAGTGCTTTGAAAACTCGTGTGACGTCATATTCTAAGACATGAGTATGACATTTTTTACCGGTGAGTGACATCACAACCCCCCACTTAAATCTTTGACGCGTTTTATCTTCGTCAATTTTTATTGATTTGATAAAATAAAAAATACGTATCCAATATTTTTCGAAAATCTAACAGACGGACTAATTAGAATCATATTTTTTAAGTCAGTAAACATCCCTATTGCAGCATGTCTTCTCCAATACTACTCTAATACTCGTCATGTCACCCTTCACACAGTCCATCCATCGAATCTTTGGTCTTCCTCTACTCTTATTGCCATTCACATTCATTCTCAACATTGCCCTCGTTTCTCCGCAAAACATGTCCATACCACCATCATCTTCACGAATACTGGAAAATAGTTCAAAATAAAAAGTGATTAATCAAATTAGGCTGGTAAAAATAGGTGGTCAAAAATTTCTTGAGCCAGCTCCCTGAAACGTTCTCTCTTTGCTACTTAGTGTTTTTAAGCTTAGAAAAGAGTAGGCTTGTTGTAGGCTTTGGATAAGTCTCTCAACAATACTCTAACAAAAGGGAAGGTATTTTAACCCAAGACATTACTACTAAATTATGTATATTCTCTCCGAACAGTTCCTAATATATCTAAAGGGTGTAAAAGTACCCTTAACGCAAACGAAGGGCACTTGTTCTCCCCAGCACTGTGATCATTTTTTTGTTCTAGACCATACCTGGGAACCTCCTAGTTGCGGAGATATTGGGGGTCAAAGTTGCAAGTTTTTCACAGCTGTTTTTGTAAATACTAGTATTTCAGGTTTTAACTTTACTTAAATAACCTCCATGACCCGTTTACTATTCAAAGCATCCACTAGCACAATGTTTTAAGTGTGCTACTTTAAGTTTTATCGTAAAATGTGATTTTTGACCCCAAAAAAAAAGTCATTTCCCAGCAAAAATTTTTGCGTAGGAGTACTTGGTTTGATGTACAGAATGCTTGGTTGTCGGATGCGTGAAGGGTTCGTTTACACCCTGTATAACTATTTCACTGCAGAACAAAGACCTTTTTACATACGGACGACACACAATCATTTATCACCACTATTGCCCAGCGAAATCAGTGCTTTCAGACCAGAGGGCATAGAACGGCAATCGCTTTCAAACCACTTTGTGTACCTACAATGACTTTTAACAGATTTATCTTAGATTTTTTCATCATCACCGCTGATACAATTTGACAGTTTTTCTAAGACATCAGTGAAAGTAGAAAGAGATTTTTTAAGAGGGTTTTTTAAACTTTAATATCGTGTGTAAACAGCATGATTTTGATACTTTCGTAACGAGTGTGTTCTCGGCCAGAAAGTGCATGAGCCTTAGCTTTTTTATTTAAGGTTTTTTTTTGTGTTCAGGTTTTATTACTGTACTAGCTGACCCACGCAACTTCATCCACTTCACATAATATAGCTTATAACCTTTCTCGATAAATCGACTATCCAACATATTAAATTGAGTTAAATCGTACTCGTAACAAACAAAACATCTTACCTTTCCTCTTTATAATACCTATTAGTTTAGATTGGCTTCGATTATATGAATAAAGTAACAATTACTATACGTATCTCTTACTGTTTAATATACAGTAACACCTTGTACTTGTAAACATTAAGGTGCAGTAAATATTTTTAATTTGAATTTTTCCGGAGCTCCCAGAGGCCAGAATCCCCACGTACCTACCGCAACGGACCGAATGACTGTAACGCGCTTAATTATTTTGTCGCCCGTATATTTTTACATTGCGATATCTTCTAAGATATTTGTTTAAACTGTATTGAGTAAAAGGCACAAATATTCTATATTAAATTTCCGTGCTAACAAACATATAGATATAGATTAATACCATATGGGTTAAATAAGCTTCGCAAAATATCATTATGTTTAACCTAACATTTAATTGGTTACAGTGAGTCGATCTTAAAAGATAAACATATACTATCGCGGACTTATTTTTAGAACTTTTAAAAGGGAACAATCCCTTCATACGTGGTATTTACGTAACTTAAACCGTTTTCGCAGCGCACGCAACGGAAGCTCTCAAAAAGGAATATCTTTTCCCGTTTTTGCAACATTTTCCATTTATGCTCCGCTCCTATTGATCGTAGCGTGATGTTATATAACCTAAATCCTTCCTCGATAAATGGACTATCCAACACTAAAAGAATTTTTCAATTTCTAACCAGTAGTTCCAGAGTTTACCCCGTTCAAACAAACAAACAAACTCTTCAGCTTTATAATATTAGTATAGATAGATTGATTGTGACACATAAAATGTGAATTTAGTTTAGGCTTGAATGTTATCCTGTATTTTTTTTGTAGCTTTATTGTGTTGTTCACACTCTTTCTTCAAAATCTGTTTTAGAAGTGAGGACTTTTAATTGGCTGTCAGTCTCACATACTGTTTTTTAATGTTTATCTTAGCTGTAAGTCTTTCATAGTAAATAAATAACCATTTAGGATAGCCAGCTGTTTAAATACGTACGAGTATAACCACATGCAACCGCAATTGTCATAAGTTTGGTGAAAATCTTGTTTTCCCAGTCGAGCAGTTTAGATGACAAATGTTTCGCGTGAACCCGGAAACATGCCATGAGGGTCTCGTGCGAAAAGTTAGTAATTGTAGGGAAGATAATTAAATGAGAAGTGGTGGCACGGTGATAACGGTCCTGGCTTACGTTTCGTGTGTCGTAGGATCGAACACAGACACTTTATAACGTGTAACATAACATCACGATTATAATTCCAAAAAAGGTAAGGCAGAGGTGTACCGTGTATCTGATTCCGTTGGGGCTGCGGGTTGTTCGCAAGAGATACCGCGACCTCGACATAAAGGGCTAAGAAGGAACATGAGTGGTTTTTAGGCCTATTAGGGCCAGTGCCTGCCAGGGTTGCGGAATTTGTTCGAAAGAATTACCGCGGCCCTGGAACGCAAAGGGCATAAGAAGCAACACGGATGGGTTCTAATCAGTAAAAGTCTGACACTCCCTCCAGCTCCGCTGAGAGCGGAAGAAACATTTGATGATTTCCCGTCGTTAAAAAAAAGGCTAAATAAAGTTTTATTTAGATAGATTTCTCACTACAAAACAACCGTCAAAAGTATATTAACAACCAAAAACAGGCAACATTGGATATATTTTTGAAAATCCTCTTAGCAACCTTTTAAAAACACTCGATAACAACTACATACACATAAAACTGAACGAGAGTACTCCACAGAAAGACGTAGGTGGAGAGACTACGTGCCACTAGGGGCTCAGGAGTCAGCCAACCATCCGTGACAAGTGTTCCAGATTGAAATACGAAACTCAACGGCTTGACATTTATAGAACGATGTGGAAAGTGGTATGTATTTCAATACTCGAGCAGTCGACACGGGGAAAAACCGGTAAAGTGCGAGTTGGTCGATTGCATTAATAATAGTCGTTAGGGCTTTTAGATAAAGCGGCATT
The DNA here is from genome assembly GCA_949774965.1 of Diarsia brunnea. Classification (NCBI taxonomy): domain Eukaryota; kingdom Metazoa; phylum Arthropoda; class Insecta; order Lepidoptera; family Noctuidae; genus Diarsia; species Diarsia brunnea. Next base: position 21,990,026 of record OX458998.1, read on the forward strand.
CGATGACAATGATAGCAAAGGTAAATATTGTATTGGACCTACGTACTTACATAATAAGCTAACAAAAGCTGATGTCAATTTTATAGCAAAACACAACACTTCGAAGGCGTAAAGTGGAAACCTTGTAGTTAGACCATTTCACTAGTTAATAATATTAAATAGGTTTTAATTATCATGTTCTGACAATAAGTCGCAAACGTAGTAATGACAAATTAAGATTTTTGTAAAGTAATCTCCTACCTACCTTTTTTTCACAAACTAACATGGCACGAACTCTTGAGCGATCAATAAATATGTCCTTTATAATCTAGTATTACTGTTACACCTACACAGAATTAGTGCACTTCAGTGCATACGATATTAGATTAGATTTCACTACTATACGTACTAATCAAAACGGTTCCGACCTCCTTTAAGATGCTCGCCAGACGAAACGCCCCTTGTACTTATAAACGCAGCGACAAATACAATTATATTTGGAACGTAAACAATGCATGAACTGTGTGAAAGCTGATTTCGAGAAAGGGGGTATCACCAGAGATGAGGACTAATAAGGATATACGGAAGCAGAAAGCATGTTCCGCCAACTTTAAATCAATTGGCATTATGATGAGAGAATGATAATGATGATAAAATATAAATGAACTTAAACAATGACAAAATGATTCATTAATGGCTAGGATATTACTTTTTTCTCTCTCGCACTAAAAGTAACAATAGTTGTGCGAACAAAGTGAAGAAAGATTACTTTATTCAAACACAATATTTTCTCGGCCAATTGCATACAATAACCACGATAAGACTGATAAATGAAAAACTAAGTGAGGTTGGCAAAGAACGAAGAAATATCTGTAGGTTTTAAAGTGGACAAAAAAAAATACGAACTAGGAAAAGTAAGTTAATTCTGCACCCTGTTCTGTAGAAAAATAATCGGTCAAACGCACTATCTATCTTCTAGATAATTGCGTATTCTTCCAACACAACTTTTCTTCTTCTTTTGTCATCTTATTACGAGTAGTGAGGTGAGGTGGTTCTTTGGCCATTAAGTGCCAGTGTCAGGATGACGCTGTTGGTTACCATTTTGAATTCGTTAGTGGACATTGTACTCTAAAACACCGAGTGCCGATTATGGCCACGGGTCCATTACGTAACACTCCGGACTGTACGCAGCGATTGCAAACAGATCGTCTGTTAGCGCCATTATTAAGGCTACTTGCAGGCAGCAGCCGAGGCCTGCACTCAAGTTATTAGTAGGTACTTGTGCCCGTCGTGTTCAATTTCTCCTAATCCGTTTTACTGTGATCATATGCTTAGTTATTCATACGGCTACATACTCAATCTGTATTATATCTAACATATGTGCCAACCGAAATTAGACTATCTGATGCTAAAGATATGTTTTTATTTGTACTATTGACTTTGGTATTATGACTTATCATAATACTAAACATGGGTGCTTTTTTTGCGTACTATGCAGTTTCAACTTTCAGCGTTGAACCAAGCGTTGAGATTTCAAGTGAGCACGTCCTTCGCATCTATAAAAATCTAAATAGTGCATTTTAAATTCTCGATGCTAAATGTCGTGTTAGAAAGACGCAGTCGTGATTGAAGAATTCAATATCCGTAAAGCTCATCCTAGGCAAGTGGACAGCCAGCCCAGTCCGATGTTTTTACTTCCCTGCCCATTTGGCCTCTGCCTAAGTGGAGGTTACTTCAATTCTTCCCGCGGGAGTCGTAAGAGAAATAAGCTAATTACTACTAATTGTCATTAGTAGTTTAGTTGTAATAAACACTGTTTTAAACCGCTTGGAAGTTCTTTATGACTATTCCCATAACGTGCAGGAGTCTAAACTTAGGTGGTACAGAATCGGCAACACTATTCTATGAAATAACCAGCCAAAATGAACTGGGTACTTCAATACTAGTTGCAGATGAAAATGGAGTGAAGTGAAAATCAGTGTGCAGTATTAATATCCAAGATAGAGGAACTAAATAGGGTTTTTTTGTTATAAAGACAAGCTTGGTTCCACTAGCCTTAAATCTATCATAATATAACAACCATCTTTAACTGAAATTGCCAGTACGTTTGCTGTTTACTCCGTTATTAATAACCCTGACGGTTTGAAGTCTCTGCGTGGTTTTGATTCACGACTTACCCTTTTTTTTTCCTCAAATAACCCCTCCCGCTCTTGGGCAGAGCGAAAGGGAGTGTCAGACTTCTACTGACTAAAAACCACCCATGGTCTTCCTTAGTCCTTCATGTCGAGGCCGCGGTATCTCTTAAGAAACACCCGCAGCCCCAACGGGACTTACCCTTGAACCTTCATTTCATAATATAAAACAAAGTCCTCCGCCGCATCTGTCTGTTTGTTTGCGATAAACTCAAAAACAACTGCACTAATTTTCATGCTGCTTTTATCAATGTAAAGAGTGGTTCTCGAAAAAGGTTTTATAGTATTTTTTTTTTCGATATTCAACCCCTAAGGGAGTTAAATAGGGTGGAAAAGTTTGTTAGGATTTATATTTTTTTTTTTTTTACATTTGAATATTTTTTTCGGTTTCAAGACTTTTACTAAACTCACATATGCAAATCTAATTACATGAAAGCTTTCACTCCATAACTTTAAAAGTTTGAAATTTTCAACGTGTGCATGTGAAAATATTATCTTTAATAATTATAACCACCTCGACCAAAGACAAGTCAAAGGCAGGGTTTACCAAACACGCTGCTTAGCTCGAATGTATTTGTTAAGTAAACACGTGAAGCTACTCGCAGTTCCGAATGGTCGGCGGCCATTAGCTCGACGAGGATTATGCTCATATTTTTATTGAATTAGTTTGTGTTTGTTTGTAGATTGATCGGAAACTCTTTATTACATACCAAATAAAGAAACATACATACCATCACACCTGTAATTCCTGTAGAGTTAGATAAAGGTGTACACCCACATTCCGTCAGTAATTTTTAAGTCCCATGTGGTAGGACTAGAGCCTGTTGCCATCAACTGCACGCGAAGCATGCCACCGTAGAAACGGGTTTTTTCGACGGAAGAATCGACAGAATGACAGATTGTAGCAAAATTTCATGTCTAATTGTATGGAAAAAGCTTTGTCTATTCTTGGTAGAATAGAGATAGAATCGCCATACTACACATGAGTAAATTATAAAATGTGTGTATTTCTTGGTAAGTAAACAATAATAATTAAAATATCGTTTTATTGGCCCACCTTCCCCGACCAGTTTATATACCAGTTTGTAATTTATGTTCTTTCTCCAAAATTAGTTTACTGATATAATATGTTATGTCTTTTTTATGTTTTATTATTATATACCTTTTATTATTGATTGTAGTCAATCGTAATATTAACTTACACCATAGTATTGTATCGAGTCTGGTTCTTCTAACCAAACAGACAGATGTGTTGCTGGAGAGTTTGTTCCGCCACTTCTTCTTTCCAGCAAAAACACTAGGAAGTGTCGAAGGGTGGGCGTTTTGGGGGACTGTCACTTGTAAATAAGTAAAGTAAAGTAAATTTTGACGTTCGAAAAGTGCTGATTATCAGCCTAGTTTGAATAAATGAGTTTTGATTGATTGATTGATTTGATTGTTTCCTATTAATTAATTACAGTCTACAATTAACACAAATCCAGACTCCGTGGTGGTTGCTACTGAGAAATTCCTGGTGAAAAAATTCAACATCACTTTGTCCGACTCGGGAATCGAACCAAGGACCTCAAAGCTTAGCATTCGCTCTTACGACCAATCGACCGACGAGGCAATCCAGAAAGATAAGAGAACATAGTCTAGAGGTAAAGGTGCATAATAACATGTTGATGGTGACCACCGGAATGGATTTATTTAGAAAAAACAGTCTCCAGTCCTATCTCCAAAACACACGAGCAGCAGCCAACATTCAAAATAAAACGTTCAGAAACATATTAAAAACTAACAAATTACAATAACACAACAACAACCAGGTTTCTAAAACTTTTGTTTACACAAAAAACCGGGGCACGATGAACTGCACATGTCTTGCAGCCCTAGAGGTGGTTAAAAAACATCGTAATACCGTGTAGTTTTAGACTCTCACATACCACGGCACGGTTGCACGGTTGGCGCAGTGGCTAAGCGATTGGACTGCTGCGCTGCGTGTCACGGGTTCGATCCCCGCACGGAACAAAATATATTTGTATGGCCTGCATATCTGCAGGCACAACTATCGTTGTTTCGGGTCTGGGTATTTGTGTATGTGACTTTATATGTTTGTGAACGCACCCACGATACCGGAGAAATTCCTAGTGTTTTTAAAAAAAATAAAAAAAATACCGCTTCATTCGCGGCAGTTTAAAAAACATTCATGAGAGTTTCCACAAGCAAAACAAGGCTGGTATGCTGTGAACAATTCAGATTGTCAATATCCACCACTATGCATATGAAATTTATCAATTAGAAATTCCATTGTTAGTCCCCTCGAATAATTCCACAGCATTTAATTTCAAATCGGCCAGATCACACCCGTACCGCAGACTTCACTATAATTGCGTTATTTCAAGATTGTAAAGCAATAAGGCTTTTCGAAATTTGTATTGAAATAACAAGCTTGTTCATTCGAGATAACTCTTCGAAAATAGAAACGGCACACCGTGTTTTGTTTTAAGTAGTCTGATTATCGTACACCGATTTTTTTTTTAAACGTTGTTGTCCCACATTAGTAATTTCTTCTGTATTGTGGGTGCGTTTAAAAACATTGAAACTCACATACACAAACACCCAGACCCGGAACAACTATCTGTAGGCCATACAAATATTTGTTCCGTGTGGGGATCGAACCCGCGACACGCAGCGCAGCAGTGTAATCGCTCAGCCACTGCGCTAACCAAGTCGTCGACTTGTGACTTTGTATAAGAAAAATCTTTACACTACAGTGGCAGAACTATAAAGACCCGGACACAAACCGAACGTAAAATACGATTAGGCTCACGTAAATGTAGTCAGCCAGTATGTAGGTAGTCCACAAGTCATAGTGCAGTGGAAAGTAGAAGTGTTACCAAGTATGAATGTTAAACCTAACATCTGGCATGAGTATGGTATTACTTACTTATAAGACTACGACTGCAATCGCCTGAGGGTTAAGCAGAGGTATACCTACCAGAACACTCACACAACACCAATTATGTCTAATGTTATAGAGGGTGACCCTGTTGCCATCTGGTCACAAATCCAAGTTCTATGGTTTCTACTGAGACATTCAAAATCCAACAAAAGTTCGCCTTTTTTTGGGGTGTGGTAAATCATCAAATAACCTCTGCCGCTCTGGGCAGAGCAAAAGGGAGTGTCGGACTTCTACTGACTAAAAACCACCCATTTTCCTTCTTAGCACTTTGTGTCGAGGCCGCGGTATCTCTTTAGAACAACCCGCAGCCCCGAAGGGGAATAAAAGTTTGCCTTACGTAAGAATCGAACCTAGGACCTCATACTCAGACACTAGTCTAACAAGGCAGTATGTCAGTAATTCTATACGTAAATCTATTTTGATAGATTTACGTATAGAATTACTTCTATACGTAAATCTATCGTAAAGGTTTGACACATCCCAACTCACGTTTCAGCAAACGCTCGTCAAGTCTATATTTCAGTTATTTTCAGTGCGTTTGACATCGATAGCTAAAGTATATTATATCAAAGGCTTCGCTACTCGTTCGTTGCTAACTCAAAGCAGTTAGAACCTGCAGTACACACATGATTGATATCAAAGAGTATTGAAATAGAAGCTGTGCTTTTGTATATGAAGGAAATGTGATTGGCTGTATCGTGCTTTTACTTCTTCTCGTATATCGTGCCAAACCCGGTGTCAGAGATAACTCTAAAATCAATAATGCCGCCCAAATGGGGCTAAACATGCCGTCGAGAAATATCTACCGCAAGAGATACCGTGGCCTCGACATAAAGGGCTAAGAAGGAACATGGGTGGTTTCTATTCTGACACTCCCTTTCGCTCTGCCCAAGAGCGGGAGGGGTTATTCGATGATTTTCCAGCCGCCAAAAAAAAATGCATGCTGGTTAAAAATCAAAGGTGCGTCGCTTGGGTTCAAACTCGAGATCTATGTCTTGGCAGTCCAACGGTCACACCACTAGGCTATCACTGCTTAACTGTAAATGATTGAAATGAACTGTCTATTAAGGAGCACTTGTTATTTAGTGAAGACCGGGGCGTGTCAGTCAATGTAAGGCAGGATGCCTAGACTAGGTGGAGTGACAATCTCCTTAGGGTTAGCAGCAGCAGGATGAGAGTAGCCGAGAAACGAGTCAAACAGCAGTCCATTTTTTTTTGTTTTTGGGAGAAACCTTCAAAAGGCGACCGGTCTATGGAGAGAAGACCTGGGAGTGAAGATTCTGATCTCACAAAAACCATCCCGGTGGTCACAATTCGCACACGAGATCAGGATCAGGTAGGTTGTACTGTGAAAAATGTGCAAATTGCACTTACCGACACACAGAGAGCCTCTTAACCTCCAAAAAATAACAAAAAATCACGATCATCAGTACAGGAAACACAAAGAAAGAACGCATTGATGTCGTATCAAACATCGACCAATATAACACTATCGCTATCAACAAAACACATTGACTAACTATAACTACTAACATAACCTACACCACGGTATCAGTAAACATTATAGTGTCACAAATTAAATTTTAAAAAATCCACAATTAAAAATCAAAAGTCGTTTATTCAACCTAGGCTGATAATCAGCACTTTTCGAACGGCAAAATTTATTTACAAGAGACAGTCCCCGAAAACGCCAACATTCGACACTTCCTAGTGTTTTAGCTGGGAAGAAGTGGCTGAACAAATCAATCAATCAATTCACGATCATCAGTATAAGCAAACACAAAGAAAAAATACATTGATGTCGCATTAAACATCGACCAACATAACACAATCGCTATCAAAAAAACACATTGACTAACTATAACCTCTAACATAACCTACACCACGACATACAGTGTCACAAATTATAGAGCGTGGTGTTTCACGCACTCAGTCACGCGTGGGTGAATACGCCGCTCACGCCGCCTCTGTTTCACACATCACGGCTTTCATTTGTTTGTTGTTTTAGAAAATTACTGGCACAACGCGACACGAGTCACCACGCCTTTACAACATTGGTATCGAACATGGCTACATGTTTTGTCGACTGGTTCTGTTTCTCGTTAACAACTAAAGTAAGTTTGTCACAGAATTTGGCAAAATGGTCGTTAAAGGTACATGAAATAGTGATTGTTATCATGTCTGAAACAAATTCAATACACATTATTATAATAAATCTTTGACGGAAGAAATGTTTTTGACAAGTTATTTATGAGATTTGTGCCGAAAACAAGAATCACAAGTTAAGAATGTTCACGCGAGCTTAGACTGGTTTTGTCAAAGATCGAAAATGTGAATAATACGGTTTGCGTAGTAGGTAACTGAACAATCGTTCTGGCCGAAATCAAGATACACATCAAACACTGGATTCAGATGAATGCACTTCTGCTCTAAGCCCAGCCACGAAATTCATGAAGAAATCGAAGTCAAATTCAATAGGGTAGTTGACAAAAAAAAAACTAATTAGTCCGTCAGATAGATTTCCAAAAATATTGGATACGATTTTTTCTTTTTTCACGTAAAAAAAACAATGAAGACGATAAATTGCGTCGAAAAGTCACGCGATGTCACAGTTTTCTACATTTTTTACCAGAAAGTGACGTCAACGTCACTCATGATCTTTCACACGTTTTATTTTCGTAATTTTTTATTAATTTGATAAAACAAAAAACACGTATCCAATATTTTTCGACATTCTAACAGACTTAATAAAGAAAATGTGATTCTGTTAATCACATTTTCTTTAGTCAGTCAACTACCCTACTCTGCCGTCCTTTAACTAGAAAGCCGTTAACCCTCAAATGGTGTTTTTTTAATTTTTAATAGAAACCGATAGAGTTCAAAATGCTCTATCTTTCTGTATAAGAAACATTTTTAGAACATAAATAGTTCCAGAGATATGAAAATTTTGTAGGCCGTTAAGTAACATAATTTATGATGATTCCATCACTTGATAGCGTCTAACCCGCACTTCTTCGCTAAATGTACGCTAAAATACCTTAACTGCTTGATTTGGTGATTATTTTCTGGCTTTCCACTTAACTAAAAGTACGTTATCTGATTATTCTTGACTAAAGAGACGTAAAAGGACTATAACTGCTTTTTAGTCAAGCATTTAAACAACAGTTTCAGTGAAAAACTTAACTTATTTGCAGTTACCCGCCCTTAACGCTTTTTTAGTTAAGCATTTAATTCTGTAAATTTCCCACAATACTTTGTTTGAAAATAATTCTTGCCTGTTTGATGAATACGGTGATAAAAAATTAAATCATGCTTAGCTATAAAGCAGTTAAGCCTCATTACTTAACTAAAAGGCAGTTTGCCGACTCTCGCGCTGCGTTCACTCCGGGGGTGAGCGGGGTGCACCCGCCGTGCCCGCGCGCCTGCGCCGTCCGTCACCCCGTCGCATTCGATCTTTCCATCCGAAGCGCCGACTGCCACGGTCGTGTACAACGTCGCTCCATGATCCCGCCAAAATTATGATATTTCGGGGCACGGTATGACAAGGTAAGTTTACAACATAATAATTGGCGTCGCAAATACTATTGGCGTCGTCTGTTTGTTCGCTAAGTTCTTTTGCATTTGATTTGTTCTAAACTGAAGATTTTTGGCAATAATATTCTTTGTTTTAAAACTAAATATTAGGTATACCTATTCTCGGGAGAATTCGTTATGATTGTTTTTTAATAAATTCCTACTGCTAGAGTTTCTAATAGATAGGTACCTACATACATGCATAACCTCAGGAGGGGTAGGAAGTGTTATCAGTTTACTGGAGTCCGTACTTCCACGTTTTTTGCCTTTGTTGTTAAGTCCCATGTGGCGAGCCTGTTGCCATTTTTCGACAATTAGGTATCTTTTCACGTTCGACACCTCTTACGACTCGCTTGTCCTGGCGAAGAATATTACATGACTCACGGTTACGTAGATAGATACAACATGTTTGTAGGGATAGATGTTTTCGAGATTTCATACAATAATTATGTTCACTACATAGTTCAATATTTAATTGCAGGCGATCCGGAATCCCTCAAAGGATCCAAAATATTATGAGCCTAGCGAATATGAATATTGAAAACCAGCAGTTAAATGATCGTACATGTATCATAAACCCCGAACAATGCGCATCATCCGCAGATATGAGAAAATTGACAAATAATACCCACGACTTTGTTGCCAGTCTTTACGTCAAAGAGTATTCTATGACGACCGAATTTTTCCATTATTTTTGTGAGACACAGACCACAGCAACCTCATATCATTTTAATGACATACATAATGTTATTCATACTTTGAAAGGATCATGTATATCGCATATTTCAGAACCCGTAATGACAGAAGCTCAGCAAGAGGCAGACTTGTTTTGTGCAGAATCGATGCTAATAAATAGACCTGCGCTTGACACCCAACCTGTAATAACAGAAGGTCAGCAAGAAACAGATTTGTTTTGTGCAGAATCGATGTCAATAGATAGTCCTCCGCTCGATATCTAACCCATAATGACAGAAGCTCAGCAAGAGACAAATTTGAATTTGTTTTGTGCAGAATCGCTGCCAATAGATTGTCCTGTGCAGGATTTTACGTTATCCCCTATAAAATCGAATGATGGTGATTACGATTCTGATGACTCTGTCAAAGATAAAAACTACGAACCCATTGAAGATAATCCAATAAGTGACGATACAGATGAAGATATTGAAACAGAAAAACCCAAAAGTACGAGAAAACGTTCCAAAAAAACAAATACTACAAATTTCATTGCTCAATGTAAGACAAAACCTCTTTGACGTCACTCAATGGAAACCATTACATCCAATAGCCCGCCACACTATTCCCAAACCACTGTAACTCCTGTTAGCCAGAATCAACAGTGGCGACCACAAGAAAAGCGCCGAGACAATGAAGCTCGACGACACAACACACACACACGCCCACCACACACGCACGCACGCTCATGACATCCAATAATCTGCCATTACGGAAACGACGTATGACCATCGATGCGAACTTTTCTGTTGCCGTTTGAACAGATATTGCTTCAGAACAGGCTACCCAAGAATCAAACAACCTACCACCTAAACGACAAAAATATAGCACGACCCTAAACCAACGAAAATTAGAGAAACAGTATCAAAAACAATGTCAATATAAAATAAAAAATATAAAATTAAAACATTATCACCGATAATATCCAAGCATAAAATGTTATTCTGGCAAAATTTACCCATTATTGGTGATAATAATGAACATCATCAAAAGACTAGTCACAGAAGAGTCACAATGTAATAAGTGTTTTAATAAATACTAAAATAACAAAAGGTAGTTTATATTATTGGTAAGATTAAGATTTGATAAATTTAATTTGTACACTTGAAAAGTGCTTTTAGAATTGTTTGTTTGTTTTTTATTGTTTTGTTTGTTTGATTTTGTTGTTTTTTCAGAGTCCATATTTTTTACTATTTGATTATTACTTTTATTTGTGAAAATATTAAAATTTATTAAGATTGAAGTTATCTCATGACTGATAGACTGATATAATGTAAGCTTCATTTATTAAAATAATTTAGTGAGAACGTAAATTAAGTATATTGCCATAGAAAATTGTGATCTCATGATCTGTAAGGTCTTAATTAGTTATTAGTTGATTATTGCCATTGTCAGGTATAACCTTTCATTTACTTTTTAATTTTGAAATATACTGATTGATTTTTAAACAAACTTAATTTCTTTAATTTTTCACATATTCCCCTATGAATGCTAAACTAAAAAGAAGTTAACCCCAAGCGATACGGTTTTGGCCACCTTTTAGTTAAGTAAAGTAGTTAAGATTTTACAAAAGTCCCAGATAACATTGGCAGCAATTAGCTTAAAAGCATCTAAAGTCCCGTAACCGCTCACTAGAAAAGTTATTCAAATTTAAATCGAAGTGAATGTCATGGCTATAAAGCAGTTATGTTACTTAACAACTATTTAGTTAAGTATTTCTAAACAAATTTAGCGAACATTATGAAGCTTAAAATGTTAAATAAATTACTTCACTAAAAAGCCGCTAAGGTATGGTTAACGGCCGTATAGTACAGTAATAAGGTGCAATAACTAGATTATACGCTTAACAAAAGAAGAAAAAGTAATATTAAAACTAATTAAAAAGAGTTTCTGAACGGAAAAGATTCTTTAGGATAAACAGAAAGAAATATCAATCGATGTGTGCAACAATCATTAACATAAGTATTATAGTTTTTGAGAAACAACGGTTCGCGCGTTTTTTGCCATTTTCTCAAAAACAACTTTTTGGGCTTAACGGCTTTCTAGTTATAGGACGGCAGTACTGCATTCCCACTTATAACTGTAATGTTATATCACAAACGGGTGTTTATAGGAATAAAATAGTTAGTCAACTAAATCCTGCGAAAATTGCTTACTAGCAGATGGGTCAGGGGTCATCCCTAGTTCAGTTATTTATATTATAACGTTAAGGTGAGTGACCAAGAAAACTTGTATTATGGAGAAGGTATAAAATAGTAGGACTAATTTAAATAAATACTTACGGATACCTGTAAGAGCTAACGTAATCACATGATCAAATGAATACGAAATGAATACGAAACCAAAAGTCCTTCAGTTTAAAAACAAACGGAAACCTATTACCACCTTCTACGAAAATATCATTAGCGCGATTCATGCTCCGCTCACTCACACAAATACTCATGATGATCTACTAACGAGTTCACCCGCTCGCTGCTAGATGTCACTATTCTAAACATGGCACATAACCTCAGCAGTAATTGGACCGTTTTGTGCTCTTACACGCGAAGTCTCTTTCTTCGGAGTTTGTTAGCTACACCCATTGTGTGAAATCGTAAAAGATTAAACACTGTTTTTAAGACCGACCTAGATTTTACGATAAAGAATGAGTAGGGGATTTTTTTCAGCAAAAAAACTGCTTCTCATTAGGGCTCACGTGGTTTTTGTGACATGAGATAGGTACTCATCATTATAATTTAGTTAGTGGTAATTTGAGAGGTCTCTTCAAAAGACTTATTCACCCATTACATACCGAGTTTGCACCGTGTCTCGAAAAGCACGTTGACCTGTTGGTCCCGGCTGCCGTTTGAAGATTTTCGACAGTCGTACCAGTTAGTGAGTGGCCCGAAAGTCTGACAACCAGTCTTACCAGAGACATTTTATGTATTACCCAATAACAATTGGGTTTAAGGGGTTAGCTAGGATCCCGGCGTTGGGGCTGCGGGTTGTTTGAAAGAGATACCGCGACCTCGACACAAAGGGCTAAGCTAAGAAGGAACATGGGTGGTTTCTAGTCAGTAGAAGTCCGACACTCCCTACTCCTCCGCTATTATTTTCTGATTAATTTCGTTGCGGGATCCAAGACTGTTTAATCGTTTCTCTGGGACTTCGTCTGGCTTCATTGTCTCGGCGCTTTTCTTGTGGTCGCCACTGTTGATTCTGGCTTTCAGGTGTTACAGTGGTTTGGGAATAGTGTGGCGGGCTTGACACTCCCTAAGTCCCTACTGCTAAGTCCAATGCGGGAGGAGTGACTTGATGATTTCTCGCCTTAAAAAAAAAGGGTCAGATAGGCAGTCTCTCCTTGTAAAATACTGGTATTCAATAGCATCCAGTTAGACTGAAAGCCGACCCCAACATAGTTGGAAAAAGGCTAGGCAAATGATGATGCTGTCTCTAAATCACAATCATGTTTGATATCTATATCTATTCTATACATATAATAAATCTGTAGAGAAATCGTTTTTGTACATCGAAAATATTTAAAAAAAAAATTGTCAGGGTATTAAAGTATAACCAACAGAACACATTTCCAGCATTTTTGGAATTTTTGTCTGTTTGTCTGTTTGTCTGTTTCGATGACTAAGCATCACGTCAAATTTACTAAACGAATGTAGGTAACTTTTATACATAAATATTGTGCGTAACTTGGGCTATTACTTAGTCTTTGTTTCATCGTAATCGGTGCTCTCTATCAAAAGATATATGAATTTATAGTTTTCAAGAAGAACTTATCGTTATGGTCAAGAATGAGACAAGCAACGACATCTATTGAACGAATATGGTACTTATTACTAAATGCTTTCACAAGAGACCTTTAAAAAAGTTATGATAGCAAAAGGTACGTAGATATAAGTCTAAATGACGCTGCTTTCAAAATCTACATAGCCTGAACCTTATAGTGTTTGATCGCTCTTTTTTAGCAGTTTATCTTCGTCTTCGACAGATGGCGTTATTCATTTGATGTCATTTTCTGAACCGCGGTGATAGTAAATATACACACATTATGTTTCGTGAATAGTCAACAAATAAAAATTTACCAATTACACAGTATTAAAATACTATTTTTTTTTAAACTAAATTAAAATTAGATAAAACCCAAGACATATTTTTTTTGTACCGTGTGGGAATCGAACCTGCGACACGCAGTGCTACTGTTAATCGTCCAGCCATTGCGCCAACCATGTCGTCATATAGATGTGGTGTGTTGTTAGCCCTATGTGTCGAGGCCGCGGTATCTCTTTCGAACAACCCGCAGCCCCAACGGGCGTCGGTCCTTGGGGGCCCCTTCAATGTTGCTGACATCTCTTTGAGACGCGCGTGGAACACGAACGCGCCTCCATCGTCATAGGACGGACGAACGATTAACTAGCCCGTTACTCACCGTTCACAGGCCCGCGCCTACGGTGGCCGGAAGCCATCACGTGGCCCCCGATACCCGGAGCGTCTCCCGCGGCGCCTGGGACGAGAGGTTGTCTCCCTCTAACGTTCCGCCACCTCTTTCGCTAGCATTACTGCTTCGCAGAAGGAGGTGGCGGCCATTTCAGATTCGATGTCCCAGATTCGGTACAGGTACGCTCTCGAAACACCCTCTAATCCCCCCTTTTTTTTGTGGTTCGTAAATTATCAAATGACTCATCCCGATCTGGGCGGAGCGGAAGAAAGTGTCAGACTTCTACTGACTAAAAACCACCCACGTTCCTTCTTAGCCCTTTGTGTTTCGGGGCCATGGTATCTCTTGCGGACAACCCTCAGCCCCGGCAGACGTCCCTTTGGGGCCCCTTAATTGTTGCTGACATATCTTTGAGGCGCGCGTGGAACACGAACGCGCCAACGACAATCTGTCTGCCTGTCGACTATAATGTACCTCTGACGTGGTTGATTAACAAACACCCATCCATCTAAACTTTAGTATGAGACATAGTCAGTACTTTGCATTACTCTCTTCTTATTTTCTACAGCGTCAGTAAGTTAACGCAGGGCAATGATTAAATGTACTTTTATCTAAGCGACGCATTTTAGTTTCCGACAAGCACGCGAACGAAGTCGCGGGCACAGCTAGTGTTTAATAATATCGCGCCAACAAGTATGGCAGCGACATCAGAGTTCGTGCCGCGTTAAAATTCAAGGAGCAAGTTGGAAAATTTTCCGTCGAGCAGCCGCCATTGAGAGGAAAAACTTTGACATCTGCCCATGAAACTATGAAAATTGTTTACGCTACTAACGGAGGTGACAGTGCTGCAAAGTAAAGGAGATAAAAAGAAAGGAAATTCATTGTTCTGTGCTGAAGTGACGGAGGAGTTTTAAGTCGACAGGAATAGCAATTTTATCCAGGTTCATAAAGTAAGTAATTGTGCACTAAAGTGGATGAAAGTGCAACGTAAACGGTCTGAAATCCTGAGTTTTAAACTAGTGAATGATACTTTGACTTTCCGATTGCAAACATCCCTGTGTTCGAGAATATATCGGATATAAGACACTTGCTTTCTATATTAAATGACGAAATCATCAAGAAAGTGAAATCTGCAACAATGGAGTTTAGCTATAATATGATATGTTGATCAACGTGTAGAAGTGTTTTCCACAAACGATTGGGCACTTAATATCATGTCCTGCAAGCATTGATATAAAAACTAAAGATACGGTCGTCCGAACATTTGCTCGACGCGTTCGCAATACAGAGAATTGGTGTAGTCTGCTCGTTAACGTAACCTTGTATAAGCAGCGTGGTATTTTCGAGGTATAAAGAACATAAATAAAGCTTTTAATAAAATTTACGACCGCACCCGAAGAGAGTCGATCGTGGACTAGTTCACTTCGGCTTAGGAAAGACCGTTTTAGGACCAAGTTCGAGGCGTCACTGTAACATGCGGTCCGCCCAGTCCTTACGCAGTAATATAGGGTGTAAAAGTACCCTTAACGCAAACGAAGAGCACTTGTTCTCCCCACCACTGCGATCATTTTTTTGTTCTAGACCGTACCTGGGAACCTCCTAGTTCCGGAGATATTGGGGGTCAAAGTTCCAAATTTTTCACAGCTGTTTTTGTAAATACTAGTTTTTCAGGTTTTAACTTTACTTAAATTACCTCCATGACCCGTTTACTATTCAAAGCATCCACTAGCACAATGTTTTAAGAGTGCTACTTTGAGTTTTACCGTAAAATGTGATTTTTGACCCAAAAAAAAAAAGTCATTTCCCAGCAAAAATTTTTGCGTAGGGGTACTTAGATTGATGTACAGAATGCTTGGTTGACGGGTGTGTGATGGGTTGATTTACACCCTGTATATAAGTCAATGCCTGCTGTTTGTCCTGTTGTTTGTTAATTACAGGAACTGATGGACGATACTGAAGGCGCCAAGCTCGTGGCTCAGTTCTGGGCCGGCACAATTTAGATTACCATCGACACGCTAACAATAATTATTTCTAGAATTATTCAAAATAATTATTTACAGAAAAAATATTAATTAAAATAAACTAAGTAATACTGCAACGCTTAGTCGTGTTTGAATGACATTGAATGGCAATCCTAAACTGCAATAGAGTTGTTGACAAAAAAAAATCTAATTAGTCCGTCAGATAGATTTCCAAAAAATATTGGACACGTATATTTTTTCTTTTTTCACATAAACTAAAAATGAAGGCAATACAGTGGTTGGAAAAGTCGTGTCACGTCACAGTTTGGTACATTTTTTACCAGAAAGTGACGTCAAAAGCCCCGCACTCAAGATCTTTGACACGTTTTAATTTCGTATTTATTTATTAATTTGCTAAAACAAAAAAAACACGTATCCAATATTTTTAGATAATCTGACATTAGTCAGATTATCTAAAAATATTGGACTAAACAGAATCATATTTTTTTTTAGTCAGTCAACTATCTTATTGTAAAACCCGGAAGAAAATTTGAATTCGTCGGCTACTCGTAGCATCTCCCTTGAACATAATAAATTGAATTTGTTAACTGCGGATATACACCATGGTCCCATGAGGGACACAACACTGGCGTGAAACAACATCTCCCATAGAAACAATTAACGCAAAAAAGCGAAACAGCTGTCAGCATCCCATTGGTCCGCAACTCCACATCTCTCCTACAGATCAACGGAGCTATAAAACCAGTAATTTCGCTAGATTTTTATGACACTTTTTTATATGTTATTGTTACGTCGGTCCAATAATGGAAACTGAACGGGCCATTATTTTATTTGGACTCACATTTTATGGGTGAAACGATCACGTCCTGAATGTCCCGGTTTTATTATAATGAAAGTTAAATTTTCAATTTAGTCGATGGCGTGTTGTGTTTTGATTTTTTTGTTGGTGATTAGGGATGTTTGTTTGTTTGAGGGTTAAGTAACTTTTGACTTTGAGACTCTTACTGCCGCACTCAGAGACGTTTAATGATTACTTAAGCCGTCACTTAGTAAAGGTTTTGTATGTCAAATCTTTACTAAGTGACGGCTTAAGTAGATAATCATTAAACATCTCTGAGTGCAGCAGTAAGTGACATCTTTCACTGGATTTAATGATATAATAAAGAATTGTAGGTACTGACTGTAGACAATTTAAATCATACTGGTGTCTGCAACACTACGTCCCAGCGCATTTTGCATCATCAACTGCCTAGCCTTTACTCTCTACTCGACTCTAGTCCTACCGGATGGAGCTAAATACCAGTTTTCTACATGAGGGGACTGCCTATCTGACCTTTAGAACAAATATCGTAGTGGGTAATACGATAGTCTTTGGTAAGACTGGTTGTTCTAGACTTTCAAGTCACTGACTACCTGTAACAATTGTGAAATATCTATATGTGGCAGCCGGTCCCAAAAGCTTTCCGAGGCACAGAGGAAGAGCACCTATCACAAACCAAACCTACCTAGGCAAGTACCTGAGTGGCAGTTATTATTAGGCCACGAGGACGTAAAGACCAAAATCACTTAACACTAGACCAGCCGATCCTGCAAGTATGAACAGCACCTCAATAAACAAATTGCACCACATTAATAGGCAGAGAGAATCTCTAATAACTCTTCACGGCACCCGGCCGGCCGGCGCGGCGCAGCTGCTAAATCCCCCTAACCGTCCAGCATTAGAGAATTACTCGATATAATCCCTCCGCGGCGGTATTATTTGCTCCTCTGATGCTGCGCTGAACCTCGTCAAACGATATTATAATTCCTGAGGGATTGTGAACAGGTGCCTGTTGAGTTGAGCTGTTCAAGTATTTTTAAGAAAATACTGATTTATTATTTTTTAGATTATTAACTCAGACCGTTCCTCTGAGGAGTACGTACTTAGATAATAAATGAACCACATGAATGCTTGCACAGGTCGGTTCGTGGATGGGTGACCAACCATTACTGATCGAGTATTCCCCGTATCTCGAAAAATACGTTAAGCCGTTGCTTTTCGACAGTCATTACAATTTGTGGAATTATAACCCGAGAATTGGACAACCATTCTTACCAAGTGGTAGGGTAGTACCCAATAACTAGGTTTCGGAGACTGACGTCCTTTCTGATTAAGTAGTCCAAGCAAATTATGTAGTATTCAGATATATCCGGTTGGACTGGAAGTCAACCCCAACTTAGTTGGGAAAAGGCTGAGCAGATGATGAACTCTTATAGTTCCATATGTTACTGTAACATATTTGAGGAAAAGACTCTGATGAAAAACAAAGAAAAAATATATTTGTCGCAGAGACATGATGTCAAGAGAAAGAAGATAAGAGAAGACACTGAAGCCTCCTATCAGTGAGAGAATTTTTTCATCAATAGCTCCATAGATGATCCTACATCGAAATGTATTAACATAGATACATACTTAACCTCCTATATAATCGATTAATTAATATAATGCCAGTTTATGACTACCCCACTGCGTAGCACGTCCTTGCCACCGAGCGCTAGCTGCGCATCTTCAATTCTCGCCTACTCAAGTTTAGATAACCGTTTGTTTTACCTTCCTGTAACCTCTTATAACACAGTCCACACTTATTGAAGTCAATTTTAATCCTCTTATCACCTTGAGGATATTAGCCCATTTCTCTTCATGGTTGCATTTACAGAAGACACGCGAGCATGTCACCCGATTGGCAATTTTTAACTCATATTTACCTGTTTTTTTATGATTTGGTCATATGAGAGGGTGAGTGAGAGGCATCTAACAAAAGGTCAGGATCAAAAGCATGTGACCAGATAATATGGACGTGAACGAAACAAAAGGAGTACCTATGTAAGGATCACAGCCGGTGGCGTTCTGTGGTTTCTGCCTACCCCCATAGGAAAAGGGCGCGAGTTTTTTTGTGTATGTATTTCCTGTCTAGGACGTCTTACGATGGGTTAACCTCACCGTCATCGTACACAAGCTATGTAATTGAATTTTTGTGTATAAATCCTTAAATTTCGTGCGCAATAAAGAATACTATTAGTTTTCGTCGCCATTTGAAAGTAAATGTAACAAAACTCCTAGACACACATGTACTAGGGCTCCTCCAAAGTCTGATAAAAACCTCCGTGTTATATAAAACGTGTCACAATGACAAATCTCCATGCAGCAGTACCGACGCTCCTCGCAAGAAGAACTTACATCCACTCACCTGAGTAATGGTCGCGCTTCTTACGGATTTATCCCTCAGTCCGACGGATTTCACCCTGTCTTCTAGTAGAAAATGCTAGGAAAAGATACTAGGAACAAACATGAGGTGTCAAATATGTAAGATACGTAGTTTTCGGTGACACTATTTTGTTCCTGAAAAGGGACAAGAAAGCTGTTTTAGTGTGTTGAAGATATCCTGACATGTTCGTATCTTGAACGTTCATAAATAGTGAATTTAATCTTCACGCTTAACGGGTCATAAAAGATCGATGATCCAAAGTAGCGTTCTTCTATAAAAAAAATAAAAATATATTATTTTACTCCACGTGGAAAGAAACTGGGATATGTGACCCAAAAGCCCAAACGCACACTAACTAGTTTTATAACTATAATTTTCAACTCACTTCCCTTACGAATACGAGTAAGTTATTCACATATATCAAACGGGTTATCAGTTCACAAATACCTCCATCTACAAATTACTTATATATCCATATTGCCCATTCCCTACAAAGAGCTGACCTCTCCCAATTGACCTTTACATCTTACGAGATGACAAAAGGCTCAATTTTCCCTCGCGTACCCAAATCAGTATAAAAATGTAAGAACAAATGGTGACACACTTGGCTATGCAAAAGGCGAGGTCTCAGATATTTGACATATAAATAAATTTTACGCTAATATTTCTTTTCAAAGCTGACATCGCGTCAAAATGTCCCGCCAGGATCCTAACACGTGGAGACATTACTCAAAAAGATTTTCCTTTTTTCGTCCCAGATCCTTCCAGGATTTGTTCTTACCTTGTTAAAAAAAGGACACAGAGTAAAAAAATATTGAGATTCTTGCAGAAAAGATAATGGTACGACAAACTTTTGTAGTTTCATTTTCTACGCTGTGGCTTATTACTGGGGTCGCTTCTTAGGATTATATTTTTTACTAACGAGGAAGACAATCTTAGTGTCAAGCGTAAAATAATGTCACTAAGATAAAGGCTTCTCGTAATAAACAAGAACAGTCTAACATGGCTATGTCTGTCTGTTTTAGACTTAATATACGTCATTATTCTAGCGAGCGAATTAAAGTTAATTCTAGCGAGCAATATAATGTCCTCCTCCTTCCATACCCATTTAATTTAAAGCTTAATATATTATTTTAACGGTATACTTATTATAATAATAGGGTCTGAAATTAATCTTCTCGGTGGCCTCGCTTTTTTCCCGTCCCATTGTGAGCTCAGCCCCGCTTTGCCTAAAGAAACCATTGTGCATTGCTAGCTAACGCAAGACTAGTTGTTTGTCAAAATATGATACAGTTTTCTTATTTCAGGGACTGCAGAACGACCTTCTTTATTATTCAGAAGTAGAGCTTCATTTTTACACAGTTGTATACGAATGTTTTACCTAGATTGCGGCAGCCATAAGTATTTATTATTCAGCAAATACTTACCTACACATTTTACTCTACTAGATGTCTCTGGCCAGTGGAAAAATCACTTTTTGAAAAAAATACACAAGACTCTCATTTATCAATTAAACCACGCACCCATCGAGATATAAAAACATTGATTTAAACACAACTAAAAAACAAGGATCATGCATTTCCAACCCTGCAACGCGACACGACGGTCTGGGCGACCAACGAGGCGTGACGTAACATACTGTACTCGCACTTACGCGTAAGTGCGCAACATTACAATAATTCTCGGCGAACGCGAATTTCGAGCCCTTTGAATCCCTTCGGAGCGTGAAGTGCTCTAATTAAATATTGCGTCAATCTCGACACACCTGCCAGCCTCGTTATACCTGGTCGGCGAATAAAGGGTTGAATATTTTGAGACAATATATTTTGTATGATAATGTGGAAGTTGGATTGAGTGTTTTGTTCTGTTTGTGGATCGGGTTCCTGTGAATAATTAGCAAACGCCAACAATACATACATAAACTCACGTCTTTTCCCATGGAGGTAGGCAAATACTAGAGAACACCACCAGCTGCGATCCTTACGTATACTCCTTTCGCCTCGTCCACATTCATACATTCTAGTCATACAAGCACGTTGGTTGCGAATACTACTTGTCATAAGTTTCTGAAGAACTTCACCCAACCAATGACGTAATTATGACAAAACCACACCACTGACCTGTTTGTATATATAACTATGTGCTTTAAGAGCGAGCAGCCATTTACCCATACCCTCGGAATGACCAAACTCTCTAAGCATACTTACTTACTTAGTTGTTTTAATAAACTTTATCTTTACGTGAAAAAGAAAGAAATTATTTACAGTTCTTTCACAATTTTCTCACGGCTAGGCTTGCTAACTTGAAGTTTGAGTAGTTAAAAATATCTTTGAAGAACTCATCATAATTTTTTGCCCTTTTTTTGTGGTGTGTGGAAAATCATCAAATAACCCCTCCCGCTCTTGGGCAGAGCGGAAGGGAGTGTCAGACTTCTACCGACTAAAAACCACCCATGTTCCTTCTTAGCCCTTCATGCCGAGGCCGTGGTATCTCTTGCGAACAACCCGCAGCCCCGACGGGCATAATTTTTTGCCCTTATCCCAATTCATTTGAGGTCGGTGCCGTATATCTTTTTTTTATATGCTTCTCTATTACTCGTCATCTCATGGGACACCTCCTTTCTTGCCTAAACATTCTCTACACAGTCCATACACCGTTTTTTTTGGTCTCTTTTGGTCCCCCTACTCTCATACCCACTTCACATTCATACTCAAAACTTTGCTCACGACATTTTCTTTCTTTCAACCGCAGAACATATTTTACACAAAACTGTGTAAGGACAGTAGGTACCTACAGCAATGAATACCATTAATACATGAACTCCACCAAAAACAAACATGGCTGCCGTCAAACTAAGTTCCCTCTACTAATAATTTCCTAAGACGTGACCGCGGCCGTCAGCTTCGGGACGAGATATTAATTGTGCTAACAAGACAGTTACGTAATTAGTGCTCGAGGCTTCAGCGCGATTTTGTGGTGAAGAAATATTGAAGCTTTAGTCATAAATTTGATTTAAGGAATGGCTAGAGTGATTGTAATTGCAATAAGGTTTGCAGTTTAGGTGGAGTGACTTTAGTTTGCATCTTTTTAGGATTCTGTAGCCGAATGGCAAAAAACGGAACCCTTATAGATTCGTCATGTCTGTCTGTCCGACTGTCCGCCCGTCTGTCTGTCTGTCCATCCGTATGTCACAGCAATTTTATTCGGAAACTATTAAGACTACACAGTTGAAATTTGGTTGGTAGATGTATTCTCTGAACCGCTTTGCGATATTTATACAAAAATAAAAGGCAAAGCTGACTGACTGAGAATCAACGCACAGGCCATACCCTTAGGGCTAGAAGATTCAAATTTCGCACACGTATTTTTCTTATGACGTAGACACCCACTTAGGAAGGATTTTTAAATTCAACCCACAAGGGGTTGAAAAGGGGGGCCAAAGTTTGTATGGAAAATCGATATTTTTACGTAGGCGAAGCCGCGGGCAAAAGCTAGTAATTAATAATGTTAACTAAGTTAGGCTTCCTTAATTTTTAAGTTCCGAGCAAAAACGTTAAAACCCAAGACCATTGAGACCGTGCGGTCTCACTGACCGACACGCAAAGTACATAATATTTTAGTATTAGTTAAAGAAGATGCAGGTCTTGAAACTACGAGTATGTATGTAAACTGCAACTCATTACTTTATTTCAAACTAGCTTTGCCCATGATGTGTGCCCTGTGGATTTCAATAATTACTATTACTGATACAATCCTTACATACATCTTTTTGCTTCGTCCACAATAATAAAAGTAAATAATATATTCACCAATAAAAGTTTAATATTATTTATTTCACCAGACTTGATGTTTCCACAACCTAATCTTCTTATCATTTTTTCTGCCAATTCCGAATCAAAATTTTCCTTATCACCCTAATTTTCACAAAACCATTTTATTTTTCTAAATGAACGAGAAATTGTGTCCATTATTCAAAATTACGCGACGCCTGCGTTGGGTAAGCCCGTCCGTCCGAAGTTTGGGGTAACAACGTATAATCTCTGGCCGTCGGAAATGTCCGTCATGGCGATCGGACACGGTTAGTTGTCTACGTTAATTACGACAGCTTTAGTTGCCCGGTTCGGGGCAAAATGTGCGTTATTACGGAAAATGGGTGTAACTGAAGATAAATTTACATTTATGTAGATATTAAAGTAATTCAGTTTCGTCGGGATCATTTTTACAATAACTTTCGGAATGAAGACCTTTGTACCTGACTAATGGTTGGTATCACCATCGAAACCGACCGCTATGCATTGATCCTATCTTAATTAACCGCGTTCAAAAGGGTCATAGGGCTGTTTTGTTAGCTGTACTTTAACTGTAGTTTTTTCTTCTTTTGGTCCCGAAATTCTACTCAAAAATAATTATTGTAGTTTTAGGTGGAATCCTGGACCGCGGTACCAGTTCTGAAAGCCCCACGGCCCATTTAAAAGTAGTCAGTTTCTTAATTGCTATGGAACGCTAACCCTTGAACGCCATTTAAATGTCCTTAATTTTGACAAAGTTCGCTCAATGAATTCATGCTTGTTCCTTTCCTATTGTCAACAAAACGTTTATTTTTGTGTTACAATCAAACTCATTTGGCGCACTCATAAAAATTATGTAGTTCTATCCATAGTTGCATCCACAAACAAACAAAAACAGAACACATAGGTACAGAACAGCACTTAAAATTAGGCAACATTCGTTAGGACACACTCAAAATTATTAGTTAACAAACGTACAACCAAAGTTTGGAGAGCTCGACTGTACTAAGTCAGTGTTCTGGAAATGGTTGGTGTTCCTCTGTGGACAACACGGTTGCCCCTAGTGTTCGGTATAACTGTTTTAGATGACCTGCCATGACATGTTTCGTCTGCTTTCATTTTGGTTATTAACATCGCCGCATTGATCCTTTTTCAACCTTTTTCTGATGACGATGGTTGACGTTTTATTTCTTCGGGATAATTGAACTTTGTAGCTGTAAAAACTGGGTGAATTCTTGCCTAAACATTGTGAATAGTACCAATTGAGTCTGGGCACAAATGTGACACAGGAAGTTTTAGAAAAAGATTATAATTAATAATAGAGACGCTACCAACCTAAACTTTTATAGTACTGGGGACTCTTTGTGAGCCAAGTTCTAGTTCTAGAGAGCACTGGTAGCCCTGTGTTACCGGTGCAAACAAATTACATTATGTTATTTATTTAATCGCCATTACTCTCAAAAACAGAGATCGAAAACACTGTGAGGAAACCGCTATGCATATCACAGAAAGAATTTTGTGTATGTGAGGTTAAATGTTTGTGAACACACCCACGATACAAGAGAAATTTCCAGAGTGGGGCAACATTAAAAAACAAAAAGAAACACGTGACTGACGTCAACCAACCTGCACTTGGTTACGGATATTTTACACAACACTCTTCACTGACTCAAGCCTGCGTTCCAGCAGTAAGAACGATATACATTATACTAGTGTAGTACAACAGTTTCATTCACAAATTCCTGCCTTATCCCTCCCGCCATCATTTCTTGTCCTACAAATTCTACTATAAACACCACAAATTCGGTGAGCAATCAAGACCAAAATGAACCACGTCACTGTGGGACATCCAGTCCAGACGTTTGGGCCACGTAGCCCGAAATCAATTAGAGTGGGTCCGTGCCGATCGGAGGCTCACTGAGAACTTTGCTGACGTCACAACTACGCCCTTTATTACCAACCCGTGTAATTGACTTTTAGAATCAGCGGTGGCCGAGTGACAGGGATGGATTGGCGGCGCCGGCTCTTAGGACCAATATTGTTTCTAGTTTGAAGTTAGTACAAGGACTTGAGTAATTCGACTTGAATGTGTTTACAGGGGGTCTAAAATGGCCACTTTAGCAGATCATAATAGGATCATATTATAAATTTCATTTAAATTCTAAAATGAACTACTCATAATAGCAACAACGTCTGTGCCCATTTTACGAATTTTAACGCAATTCATATGATGCCTTTACAAACATTTAAACTCACAAACACAACCAGGCCCGAAACAACTGTAGGCCATACAAATATTAGTTCCGTGCGGAGATCGAACCCGCGACAAGCAACGCAGCAGTCGAATCTCCCAGCCACTGCACCAACCGTACCGTCAAATCATTGTCACTACTCTTTAAACGGTGAAGTATAAGATCAAACAAAACAAGCAAGACTTAGAACAAAACAATCAACACACATGTGACTTTCACCAATCGGAATTGAGTGGTGGAGGCACTTTTTTTTTTTGGGCATGGGAAATCATCAAATAACCCCTCCCGCTCGGGAGTGTCAGACTTCTACTGACTAAAAACCACCCATGAAGATGTCGAGGCCGCGGTATCTCTTGCGAACAACCCGCAGCCCCGACGGGGTGGTGGAGGCACCTGGGTGGTGTATTTAATTATGAGTAGAGAAGAACCTTTTGCTCCAGCTTGGGCGTTATAGGCTGATCATAAAACATAAATTGATGAGGATTAAAAAAAAGTGTCGTGTCCTGGCTGGTAATAATTATCATGCAGCTGAGATTCCCAAACGATAAAATAAAATAATCCAGCACAATACATGTCTGTAGAACACAAAGTATTCTAAAAACGATTGCGGCAAGTCATCTTTTCTCCCCGAGGAGCTACTTTGCATTACGTATATGCAAAGATAAGTCGGTCCTTATGCACATTTCTGAAAGTGCTGAGAATATCAAGGACGGAATGTTAAACTGGCGCTTTACATAGTAATATGGAGCTGTGAGAGGTGCAATCTTTCGGGAACTGATTGTAAATAAAATCTACTTTCTATTTGAAACAGATCTCAGAAGCTTGCCTAATAACGCCAGAATGTCTTCTTTTAAAAGGCAGTAGATAAGTTAACTCCAAACAAGCAGGACAAAAATTTAACCTCCAAGCTGCTGTTGACCAATGGAAAACCTAATTACTCTTACAAAATCAAGATCAGATGAATCCACACAAAATATACCAGCAATGATTTGGTAGGACAAATATTTTCACTGATGTACACTACACTGTACCTACTCTGAAAGTGTTCATTGCACGCTGGTGGAGCTAATTGGTACTTTGTTTCCCCCATTACGAGTAGCAAGAGTGTAAACCTTTCAGCTGAAACTTATGTATGCAGCGCTTCTGACTTCGCGGCGAGACACTTTGAAAGAGGTTTCGTGTAACGGGAATTCAGTTTACGGGTATATTTGGTGACAAATTCGTACGCATTAGAAGGATTTCGAGTGTCTTTACACCAGCAGATTACAGGACTTAAAAATACTACAAACGCTCAAAATAAAGTTTAACAATTCGGAGTACCGAAAACTAAATACGCGATTTGGACGTGGAACTCCACGTCCAAATCGCGTATTTAGTTTCTGCGGTCTACTAAAAAAAAAGAGGATTTTGTGGGCTTTAAAGTTTGTTTTATGCAACATCATCATGCCTCCCGAGTGATGACAGTTTAGAGACGACATCTTTTTCTTATCCCAGCCACTCCGTTACCTTATTCAAAATCCAGCACGTATAAATTGCAGCCAAAATCCCAGTCTCGTAATCCGGCCCTGTGCTAATTCGTAATAAACCATTGTTGACACCTGCACCTCGGGTTTAGCTTTATTGTTTGTCACTGGCGCTCCACATTAAAATAAATTGTTAGTTAAAGTTCGTCTGTTTGTGTTTGCGTACTATGTTACTCTGATTTACGTACTAAAGTACTTGCGAATGTAGTTTGTGGAGTGGAAAGTAGGAATTGCTTATTTAATTTACAATGCGAAACTACATTGTGGTTCCGCGGAGTAAGACTTTGAGTACAAGAATAGTGTTTTTTTGTTTGCATTTTCTGTCCCACTGCTCAAAGGCTTCCTCAACTCATGAGCTCTTTTCCTGTACTTCCTCGAAACAGTCCTCACGTTAATAGTCCAGCAGGGCTATTGCGTATCTTTTTAAATGTCAGTGGCTATCATAGTATCCATCGATTAACTGTCAAATGGTTCCATTTTGTACCAAACCATAACCATTTGACAGTTAATCGATGGACACTATGATAGCCACTGAAATTTAAAAAGATACGCAATAGCCCGGTCATCTAGCCCTTCCTTTGTAGCCTCGGAGGCCTCATCCATGTCCCTATACCCATCGTGTGGAGACTTTTGCCCAGCTGTCATCATGCATGCAGCTGACGTGACCCACAAAATCACATTTTAGCCTAGCAGTTCTTATGGGACTTTATTCAATAGTAAAGTCTGTGTTTTAGAACATGAACAATAATGACATCAACATAACAAAACGCCTGCAATCCCCGAACGGTTAGGCAGAGTTGTACCAAATCCTCCCCATTTCGCTTATCAAGCTACTCGTAGACTTTTTCGACCCAGCAAATGACTTCAACGGATCAAGAAAAACCTTTGAAAACCATCCCGACATTTTGATCACAATATATGTACTAATTCGAAAACACAAATAGCAAAAGTAAACATAACCTCGTGAAACCTTCTGTGTAAATACCTCCGCAGTTTCCCTCTTCCAGTAACGTATTCACATTCGCAAAGTAAGTGTATAATAGCAAGCATATGGAACTAATTGGCGCCGGCTAGGAAGTAATTAGGCGCAGTCTAGTTCTTTTATTAAATACATTTTGCAACTAGAAGTTTCCGAGTACCTCCTGTTGAATTCAGACAACTTTTATTGTAGTAATTGTGGTTTTAGTTTAATTGACCGAATTGAAATAATTAAGTAAGAAGAAAAAGCTTAACCGCCTTATTACAAAAGGTAATTGGTACCTGGTTTAACTTAGACTTGGTTTATCTTGCATGTTATCACTTTCTTTTGAATACTATTGAAGTGAGACGTCATGCGAGATAAACCAAGTCTAAGTTAAACCAGGTACCAATTACCTTTTGTAATAAGGCGCGGTACAGGTTTAAATGTTTTACCGATTCTTCTGGCACTTTTGTTTATGTTTTTTTTAAGCTATTGCATAGCTTCTATCGCGGGCCTTGAGCGTGGGGACCAAATCCAGAAATTCCGTAACGAAAATAAAAACCTAACAAATTGACACTTGACAATTTCTTGAAATCAAAAATTGTGAGTTGCCTGTATTTAAAACGGCCTGTATTATTCAGTCAAAAACTTCCTCAAAGAATTTCTGTGAGCGTGTTAATTAATTTTATGAGCGTAAGATAAGATACTATTAATAGAAATTATCAATAAATTACTTTATTTGAGCTAACATATTAATAAAAATAAATTAAATTATATAAATCAAATGTAACCTTCATAGCGCTAACCACTAAGAAAAACTATGACACAAAATAAAAGAAAAAGTAAATGACATCTTGACAACTGACGTAATGTCAGATGAAAAGTAAACATTGAAAATTATTAGATTTAATATTTTAAAACAGCAAAATCAAAGTTAATAAATCGAATAAGATCGATTATAAGGCTGCCAACAAAAATAGTTGTCACCAAGGCGCGACATGAGACGTAAAAGGACATTTTATAAAAGATGAGGATGATTAGTAAAAGTGTAAGTATAAATACTATATTTAAATACTGCATTAATAAAATAAATAAATAATTATAATTGCATAAGTTGATAAAAAATGCTATGCAATAGCTTTACCGCGGCAGTCTCCGAGTGCCACAAGTCTTTTTTTTAATTTCTATTATCTTGCAATAAGTAACTTAGTTATAATGTAATGTTAGTTTTTATATACGAGTAGTTATTAGTCTGTAAACTTTCTTAAATATAAAATAAAAAAAATATCTTTTTTTTTTTCCGCTGCATGCTGGTGTTCGGGATACCCGGTGAAGCCGTGTTTGCTGGCTGGCGGTATGACTCGCTGCTCGAAGGCTTGAGGAAGTGATGATGAGGTAGCTGCACGGAGGCTGGGCTGACGTTCGTTGTTTGAGGGGCATGAGGGACAGGGTGTAAAGTTCCTCATCCCCCATAGAAAATGGAGGATCCTCCGACCAGACGGTTGTTGTGTCTGGTGGGCTAACTGCCCGACATAATTATGTAAGTTAGGATTTTCTATGTAGACTAATGTCGCGGATAAAGTTGATAGCGCGATATAGGATTTGCCAATTTTTTCGCATGTGTTGCGATAAACGTCGCTGTCGCCACAAACCTATACCTACTTAATAAAGATAATAACTGTGAAGTGGCTTCGAATACTGAACAAGCAAATACATAATGCCCGGAAAAATTGGCATGGACCAACACTGCATCGGCAGCGGGCATTGACAGGATACTTCAGTAGCAATTTTTTGCAATTTGTTCGTTTCATCGGGACTATTATAATTTACTCTTGTCACAAGCGTATCATGCATACATACACTACTAACTATTGCATATATTAAACAAAGGCAAGAATTGTCATCGTTCAGCAAACTTATCATTTAAAAATACGCTTTAATCATAACCGGTAACCCCCTCTATTCCTATCATGTAAGCACAAGATTAAAGACTGTCTTCACTTCCCCACTTTACTGACGCGGTAGCTTAGATATTATTTAAGCGCTCCTTGCATAGTGGCGCTTAATCCCGAGTCCCCAATACCTGCTTACAGCGAAGGGGAGGGCCCGCAACGAATCAATTCGGGGAGTCCCGGACATACCCCGGTGAATTATCCGCTAGGCTGCTGCGGAAAGCCTTTGTTTAGAATTTTGTGAGCTCTTTTGCGATCCTGGTATAGGGTTTGCTCAAATAGGGGAAAAT
The DNA here is from genome assembly GCA_949774965.1 of Diarsia brunnea. Taxonomy (NCBI): domain Eukaryota; kingdom Metazoa; phylum Arthropoda; class Insecta; order Lepidoptera; family Noctuidae; genus Diarsia; species Diarsia brunnea. The sequence continues at coordinate 22,019,868 of OX458998.1, forward strand.
TGGCGTTTTGTGTTGAATCTCATGTTTCGTATACTCGTAAACATCCACTTCCGCCCTTGCAGCGTTGCCAAAACTTTTCTTCTTTACATTAATGTATGTGATTAACGTACTTACAAGTACCGTAAATTATAAGGATGAAAGAAAGAAAATGTAGTTATTGGTCTCACACAGGACTACACAAATTAAAGCTGGTATGAACCTAGAAAAGAAAAAACTAGTTTTAAAATAGTTGATGTAAAGTAGACAGAGTTCACAGCATTTATGACGGTTAATGAAATAGCCACCTTGTTCATAGTGTTAGTATTAACAAAATAACTTAATGACTAGGGTTAGTAATAAGGAAGAAATATTTTAAAAATAAAATGGTATGGGCCCTAACTCAATGGAGCAGTAGAGGGGAGTCTCACCGATCTGAGAACACGCTCAGGAGATCGTTGGAGGCGGTGCGTAGCCGTCCGGCTATAGAGGACAGCCCCAACAGTATCCTAAACGCGTTATTGTATTGGACACGCAGGTCGCTGTATGTCATCTACGTAAAACTGGTCCAAAAACTGCACGTGTGGAATGACTGGCAGAAAGCTTTGAAAAGAGTCAAACAAAACATAAATAATAAATAAAACTTTACTTGAATTCATAGCGATACGTTCTCAAATAATTTTAGATATAATTAAAACATTAAATTGATAAGAACGCCAATCCGACAGGGATAAATGGTTCAAAGTTCCTTATGAGGAAAAAACAAAATGTTGTTTTTATTCTTTCGATCCTGAAATAATTGAATTCCAAGAAATTATTGAAAACCGAATTGAAATAGAATTAGAAAAGAAGTTAAAGAAAAATGTTTTAAGTACATCAGAAAGATTTACCGTCTTTTTCTGTTACTTGTTAGAAAATAAACACATGAAAAACAACGCTGAAATGAAACACAGAAATAACACATAATTATTGACTTGAATTTTGATGGTACCTGTATACACTCACTCCGACACTCCAAGCCAGCGCGAGTTACTATAGTAGCGTTCATTAAGGCTCGGTCTTCTTTGCATAGCTGTTTGCTCTGCCTCGGTTTATGTCGGCGACCGTGTACAGTCACCATTAAAAGCAAAAATTCGAAGACATGACGTGACATCTTATAACTCGCAATGGGCTAACGTGGTCGATGATTATATACCACATCCTCTAATAGAAAGTAGACCTATGTGCAGCAGGAACTTAAATGCTGTGAGTGAGAGTGAGCCTTCTAAAGATATTTCTTTGCTTCAAATTGTATCCTCATGCAATAATCCCTCTGGATCGAAACTTTTCGTTACGCCGCCGCCATCATGAATTTCAATATTTTCTACAATCGCCTGTTGCCTGCCTGTATTGACGCTTTGACTACGAGATGCTCCCAAATAATTGTTTTATGAAATGAAATAAAACAATCGCTGTTCGATTGAATTCATTATTGTAAATTGAAAGTTTTAAAAACACAATATGTTGATTGACATGCATTTCGTCTTTAAAAAAGAAGGAGGTTCAATTCCTCACAGCTCCGTCATTTATGAACCAATTTGAAAAAAAAAACTTTGTACGTAATAGGTACTTTCCGTTTTGTCCCATAGACATTTCATTAAAATGGGTTAAGTAGTTTTATTTTTTTTTCTTCATCGCCTATGTTAACGTGATGGTCCATAAAAATTTCTAGTTTAACGGAAAACAGAATATGATTTTAATTTAATTTATTACGAAAATCTTAGTAGATTTTCAACAACGGGAATAAGTATTCCGTGTCCTAAATGCAGGATAAAATTGGCACACATGTAACTTTTATCTCTGCTCTTCTCATCTCGAAACTTTTCACACTTTAAATTTTTAGCAAAACGATGCCTTATATTCCTGGGAAAGGATTCCTTAAAATGACGAACAAAACTGTATGAAACCGTTTTTCGCACACGAATCCACTTTTGTACCTTCCTACCTAAACTAGGTGGGTAGATAGGTAGTAAGTATACAGAAGGTCAACTACATACATGTAAAGTCAAAGAAAAAGTATTTATTGGTCTAACACAGGACAAAACAAATTGATAAAAAATAAAGATTAACCCAAAAATATAAAAAAGTACGAGTAATCATAAGAGAAACACTTAAAAATATGTCATACTTACATTCAATTAAAATTAGTCCCATAGAAAATAGGAACAACTAGGTTCGTTTTTTATTAATTTTTATTGGTCCTACTCTTGACCTGAGGACAGACATGAGGTCGACGATAGAACGAGCTAACCCAAATGAAATAAATAAGATTTCTCAAACATTTAAATAGTGTAAATGTTAAAGTTTTGGATGGGCAGCCGAATCCTCTAACATTCATTATTATTATGATAATAAACGTACTTGCAATTTTATCGATATGATTTATATGTCAAAAGGGAATAAAGATGAATATTTTTAATTGTTCCCATTAGAGCACCACGTTAAAATATTGATTGGTGCTCTAAGCATAGGTGCTCTAAAAATCGATGTTCAAATGGGAATACCTCGATAATTTGTTCCGCGCTTACAATGTTCGTCCCATACAGAAAGTCGTTCAGTTTGGTGGTGTACCACCTTTCTGATACTCCCTGTAATCCGTCATTGTCTCGGCACATGAATATGTGTGCGTGAGTTTACTGTCACTGCATGAAGCGGACCTTCTGTTACTATCTATATCATGTCTAGATGTAGCAATGAGTACGGCTAGACTAGCCCGCGGCCCAAAACTGAATTTGCAAGTGAAATTCGCGCCAAGCCATAACTTTGTCAGAGACGTGGAGGATGCGAGTCTGACGGATACGGCGATTGAACGACCGGGGTTCGGTTCCTGGGTAGTTGAATTATTGTATGAATCTTGTCTGTATTTAGGAAAGCGGTTGTGTAGATAATTTAGTTGTGTATGTATTGTGTATGAATCCCTCCGATTAGTCGGAGCGATGATCTTCGCAGGGAGGGTGTCAGCTGCTCAGTAATCATCTATCCGGCTGGATAGATGAATAGCAGCTGGGTGAAAGTTTTTTTTTAAATGCACTGATGATGATGATGACATCAACACACTTCTGGTTGCTCATAAAATTGTATGATTACTCATAATTATTTTGGCGAGTAAATAACATTTTACATTTGATTTTATACGTCCCTTTTAGCACACATTTCTGGGCACAAATTCAGACCCCGTGGTGTGTTTCTCCAAAAATTCCTGATTAAGGAACCTAGAACATTGCCCGATCGAAAACGAGGACCTCATGCTCAGCAGTAGATCCTGAGACCACTAAACCAATACGGTACTCAATTCTTTTTTCAGTTTGAAAAAACAAGACACGTGTTGTGTGCAGGGTTACACTTAGTTTAATAATTTATTTATTACAGACACAGAATCTGGTTATTCCACGTTAATAAGTACTTCTCTTAGTGAGCCGCTAGGGATTAACTGAGCTCAATGCATTAGCCTGAGTGTTTTGGCTAGTCTAAACAATTTCAAGCCATTAAACGAGCCAAAGTACAATGAATTGGTATATTATATTGCTATTAATCTACCTTAGGATGTGCTAAGGTAGAAATATAAAACTCACGATTTTTTGTAGGTTAGGTTGGATGTTGATTCGCGACCGTGATTCGTTTCACAAACAATTTACTCCCTAAAAAATTACTGCCTTAATTTTCTCAAAGCGAAACCCGCATTCCAAGAACATACAGTAACACGTATATATTATATGCAGTGAGGAATGTATGTTCGGAAAATAATTCAAAGTCCGCTCTAGCGAGAGACGCTGGCAAGCCGCGCTGGCTCGTGCTAAGAAGCCATGAATATCGTCCCAACAGCCACCTTACCGATGTACAGACAATGGAAACGCAACCTGGACCACGATTTATGTGAAGAAAATTATTGTAAACCGACGCTCCCAAGTAGTAACCCGGTAATCGTAAAATCAAAATTTTACAGGAGATAATATTAACTGATTGTATCAATTCTTTTCAACGAGACTATTGAAGTTATTGATGTATTAAATGATAACTATTTTTTTTCCAAAATAGAACTGTTTATTATTATGAAATTCCTTTTATTCAAAACGTTAACTTACCATAACAAAATATAAATTGTTTTTCGTATAGATCTATAAAAGTTTGTGTCATGTTATCTTTGTAAATTATTAATATTATTATAATACATTCGACCTGTCCAAGATTTGTTCATAGTTCCTCCCGATTATTTTAAAACCGATCATAGCTTCGTAAAATTGAAAGCTAAGTATACTGAACAGTTAACAAGTCACTTTATATTAAACCGCCTGCAATCCCTGTGTTCTCCTCGACGGTGATTACCTAAGTTATTCCCCAGCATCGTGCTAAGTGCTACATTAATACACAGTTACCAGGTAATGAGCTGATGCATTATAGTTGAGGGAGAACACTTTTAAAGTGGTGGCTCTAAAGGAAATTGCAGTTTTTGAGATAGGATATTTGCTTCCAAGACTAAGGCTTGGACTAAGACTACTCTTACGGCAGAGGTTGTAGTCAAAGTAAAAATATCAGGGATAACGATGATGAACATGAAATATAACATCATGCCTGTTAGCCATGAAGGGTTATGAAGAGGTGTCCTGCCTCGTTGGTCTAGTGCCCGCTGGTTCTAACCGAGGATCGTGGAAGACGCACTAGTGCCCATGAACCCCAGCAAGTGTGGCCAGGGAACACAGGAGTGGTTTTGAGCCAGTTAGAATCTGACAGACCACTCTGCTCGCCCCGGGGCCGAGGACATAACATGAGGATTTTCCACCCTGGAACAAAAATAAAGAAAATTGATCGCCAGTGCTAAACTGAGAATGGTATCCTGGGTTGAATTCCCAGACCAGGCCAACTGTTTATGGGATTTTGACTTAAACATAACTGACGAATGTGGAGATAAGCTGAAAAATACTCCCGAATATTTTGTCTTTCCCGTTGGAAGTCGATGTAGGAATATGAAATGGTTTAAAAGCTCTTGTCATTCGTCTAAGCCCTCTGGGTCAATGTTATATAAAAGTAAAGTATCATAATTATGATTTAGTACCAGGTGCGGTGCAACGGTTAACTGTTATTTTTGTAACATCCTCTGAACCTGTGTTATGCAAATAAATGTTTTGATTTGATTTGATTTAACTTAACGATGGTGTCCAGATCTTCTGCGTATGATCTACCTTGCAAATGATTATGGGATTCTATTGATCCTGGAGGGCAGTAAATGTCGGTATGGTTTTTACCTATGCCTCTAGCAATGCAAGCAATGGGGAAGACTGTTCAAAGCTTATTATAGCACAATAGCTAGATGTCAATCTGACCAATGAGGTCAAGCTATTTTGAAAAATGAAATGACATTTCCAGATTTTCAACCAATCACGATGCTTGGAATCAGTTATGCGCCACTAGTTTCACAGTTGCCATCCTCTTAACAACTTTACAGAGTTATCTTTCTAAATAAAATATGCAAAAAAATGGAACCTAGAACGCTTTATAAAATTCCGATTTCTTTCATAAAGGAGCAAAGCTGTAAAAATCACACAGTCATACAGTCGGCGAGTCGCTTCCTGCACATAATACTCCACGTTTGCATACATTTCACTGCAGGACAGGATGCGGGGGCATTTCGCACGGAAACATTGAATAATTTTATGCTAAGAACTTGGCCAAATGAATTCCTAACCGCTGGAGGTATAATGTCGTAAACGTTGGTTTGTGTAAATTGAGATTTTCGAGATCGAGCCATGGTCTGGAGCGAGAGGAAATGAGAAGGCTTCTTGTGCGAAGTAGTCATGCTTGCGAAGGATGTGGAAGAACATGAGAAGGAGAGAACCTCACGTCCCAGCCCCACGTGGTGGTTCCCGTTCACCGTAGGTGGCCTGTGGACGGTGAGTTATGGGCTGGCTCGACGTCCGTCTGTCATAATGATGACAAGCCGTGCCGACGACGGCGGTGTTCCACGCGCGCCTCAAAGAGATGTCAGCAAATGGAAGGAGTCCGCAAGGGCCGACGACGCCTGCCGGGGCTGCTAAACTGCTCGAAAGAGACACCCTGGGAGGGCCCTGGAATACAAAGAATAAAAATAAATAATTTAAAATGGCTAACAAATCTCTAATTCTTAGATAGTTGCTGGATGATTCGAAATTATTTACTGAAACAGGCTAGCTACATTTATTTATCCTCGTGTCAAACACACAATTTTTTCTTCCCTTTTATTTTATTCAGGGTTGGAACGAAAACGTTGAACCCCTGTAAATGTATTTTGGTTTACATTATGTTGAAGAGAGTAATGTAATTATGGTTCAAAACTTATGAGAAAAGCTTTAAAAAAATCCTTAATTACTGTTTCCAGAAAAAAAACACAGAAACTCTTGTATAAAATAAAGAAGTCAGCATCAAAATGTACCAGGAAATCATATGAAAGTGAGAGCATTACGGTTGGCACGTATTACTTAGCTATCCGAGATTATCCAGCAGGCGGCGGCTTGCTAAGTGGCTGTCACTGGCCTACAGACATGCAGTTTGTTGTGGGGCCCCGAAGCAAGCGAGGTAAATTGACTGGGAGGATTTTGTATAGATTGGTATATTATGTAGGATGGAAGTGGCTGGATGTTTGCGATTTTTCCGTTTCGTTAATTTTATTGCATTTTATTCAAGTTATGAGAAGATGGCAATGTTATTATGCAGTTTATGTTTTGATTAAATCAAATTAAGTGTATAGTCCGTACTTCTGTTCTTCTGTTAATTAAATGTTTAAGCAGCAAGTATACTAATAGGGGATCGAACAAAAAAAAACGAATTAGTTCGTCAGATAGATTTCCAAAAAATATTGAACACATGTTTTTTTTTTCACGTAAACAATATTATGAAGACGTTACAGTGCTTCGAAAACTCGTGTGACATCACATGTCAGTACATTTTTTACCTACAAGTGACGTCACCAACCCCCACTCATGATCTTTAACGCGTTTTATCTACATCAATTTATGTTAATTTGATAAAACAAAAAACACGTATCCAATATTTTTCGATAATCTAACTGGCGGACTAAACAGAATCATATTTTTTTTTCAGTCAGTACGATCCGCTATTATAATAGAGATACGGAGACTGTGTGAACTGACGTAATTAAATTAACAGCACGTTTCTCTTTTCCACGCAAAAGTAGCATTTAGTACACCTTCATTTCGCCAGTCATGTTTAAGTCCCTTTAATAGAGGGCAAGAGTACTTTTAGGCAGGGAATACGAGCTGCTTCTGAAAAAGTTATGACGGAAAACTCAATAAGACTATTTATCTGTACTTTCAGTGAGGCAATTAATGTATCAATTTTACAGGACATTATCAATCTCAATTTATGTAAAAAATTAGAAGATTTTTAACGTTGATTTCTACACATTTTATGACATTGATTGATAGAAAGTGATCCAAGCGAAAAGAGTATGCAAAAATCGCAGCGGGTGGTGATATGTCTTAGAGTTTTAGCCTACCTCCTTAAGAAGAAGTCGTGAGAGTACACTGTACACAGCATGTTGTACTACTATACGATCTAACCCCAATAATGCAGCCCATCTTCTCACCGGCCGCAGTCAATCTCAAGCAACACATGCTCGGGTTAGCTCGAGAATTAATTAACAGCTACATCTATCTGCCTGTCATACTCTCTGACAGCTGCTATCTCAATGACGCAAATGTCAATAATTGATCGGGGACACAGAACAGATAACACAGAAGATCGATTTCGCACAATAAGTGATAAAGTACGCACACATACAGGGTGTAAATGTACCTTTCACGAAGTCGTAAACCAAGCATTATGTACATCACTAAGTACGCAAAAATATTGCTATGGTACAACTTTTTTTTGGTTGATTTTACGTTAGTTAAACTTAATGTAGCACACTAAAAACATTGTGCTAGTGCATGCTTTGAATAGTAAACGGGTCATGGAGGCAATTCAAGTAAAATTATTACCTTAAAAATACCTAACTAGAAGGTTCTCAGGTATGGCTTAGAATAAAAAAAAATATCGCAATTACGGGGAGCACAAGTACTTTTCTGCTTTGTTACGGGTACTTTTACACCCTTTATACATCTGCGTATATCGCACCCACTGCTGGGACACAGGCCTCCTCTTTGTCTGAGGCATTAACTTAAGCTTAATCATCGTATAATGTTTCCAGTACTGGGAAATGTTCTTCTATGGGTGAGAGTGTACCATCCCATACAGATCAGATTGGGATAAAAGAATGCAAACAGTGTGTAAAGATTTTTAAACGAATATCGGTCTGGCGAGTGCACCTGCAGTTGCTGTAGGTAGACATGTTTCCTGGGCAAAATCACATAGCTGAACTGAAGTCTGAACACGACGTGATTTGGACCGAATTTTCATTTCACAGGCGAATATGAATACTACATTCATGCCAATATGAATAATATTATTTTACGAGTCATCCGCCAGTCTGTAGAATACACTACCGGCTTCCCTGTTCCCTGATCATTATAATCTAGATCGACTCAAAGTAAGAATGAATCGGTTTCTTCTAGGCAAGCGTGCTCCACCCTCCGGCATGACTCTCGACTGCGTCATCACTTCACCTCAGGCAAGGCTGCCAAACGCAAGGTTATCTAAGTATTCAAAGTGAATTTTGTCCTTACGTGTTTCTCCCTGTTGTAAATACGAAGATGGCCTTCTGTCCCTTGCCTTTGGGTCGAAAATGTCCAAAACTTACACGAAAATGAGATTACAGAATGGATCGTGATTTGAGATAAAGAAAAAAAACTGAAAAACCGTTTATTCGAGATTCATTATAAGCTTTACAAAAATGTTTCTTCTGCCAAACTGTACAGTAGTTTGTTGGCAGATGTAGTTTCCAATTATAATACAATATCATGTATACTTGGACAGGTGCATATAGTCTATACTCGCAACTGGTGTGATTGTATGACCAGACGTATGAACGTGGACGACAGGACGAGGAAAAAAGGAATATGTAAGGATCGTAGGAAAAGGGAAAAACGGTGTTGTGTTTCAACTGACGGACAACGGCCAACTGATTTGTGCTAGATCCTCATGATCTCGCACAAATTAGTTGTTATTTAATATTCGAAAACACTATTGTTTCATATATTATGTATAAATCTGAGTGTTCAAAAACCCGACTCAAAATACTCTTTTTTTTGGAGGAAGGGAAATCATCAACTGACTCCTCCCGCTCTGGGCAGAGCGGTAGGGAGTGTCAGACTTCTACTGACCAAAAACCACCCATGTTCCTTCTTAGCCATTTGTGTTCCGGGGCCGCGTTATCTCAATCAAACAAGGACTCGGCATACCCTCTAAGATGTTATAAATAACCCACTTCTAAATAGATATCAGTTACTCTTAAAGCTTCACAAGAATTTGAAACAATGACCTCAAAAAGTATTCCCAGAGACAAAATTCGACCTTATTATACAGCCATGTTCGAAACAGATGAGGCTTTCCATTATTTCTCCGCGATTTAATTGAAGATTCCGCGTTGACTTTGACAGACTGACGTTTAATCTGTAGTAGATGATATTAGTTATGTCAGTAGCAGATCAATGGCTCAATGATGCTTTAAAGAAAATTATGTTACTCTATTTTGAAGGGTTCATCTTTGAATTAAGATATTTTCGTTTAATTTGACGTGAATTGAAAGTTTAAAACAGAAGGTAAAAATTGAACATCTTTCAGCTGTTACATCAGTGGGGATTCAGAATTCAGAAACATAACGTCTTCATGTTACTTCATCAACTATCGATTCATTTTGCATTCGTTTTGCAGTCCACTGTTCGATATATGCCTATATAAATATAAAAAGTACCACATAACCCTGTTCTCTGCCTTCTGCATTCCTACTCTTGATCTTGTCTCAATCTTGTCCTAAGGGCAGAGATGAGGTCGACAATGGAACGAGCTAACGAGCATTCATTCTATCCTAGTCATATTTTCAGGGTCGTAAACTACAGTAACACTTACGACATTAAGCTATTTTAGAGACCTTTTCCACACCCTAAAACAGTAACAGTTAGCAAAACAAACAAACATCATAACCCCATACGTCACAGCTAACAAAAACATAATGTTCTCAGCTCGGGACACAAAAATATATTACAAGGAACAAAGTCGCAAGTCCCGTAACGAAGACTTACACAGATTATGTACTGTAAAAACGTCGTAAGTTATAATAAGGAAAGCTGGAATTTTGCATTCAGTTTGAAATGTTTTCAGCGAGATCTCTGGGAAATTAAACAATGCCATTATAACTGTAAGTAAGGGCGCGTTCACGACCGGTTTTTAGCCGGCACCGGGTTAAGTTTATGCAATGTTCTCTAACCCGGTTTCTAGCTGGTTAGAGATGTGGTTTTTTTTTCTACGTCGTCAACAAGCACTCATAGATAGAAGGCTAAAAGGCAATGTTGTTTTTTTTCATTAATATTATATCGAAAATATTATCGAGATCCTGAACAATCTCTGAAAATTTGGCCGGTCATTGAAAACTTAACCTGTATAAAACCGACAAGCTCTTCACAATCCTGAACCGGGCAGAAATCCAGACACAAAGTTGTAATACTGAGAATTTTCTAATGAATAACTCTTCTTCGAACTCAATAAGTTAAGCCCAGGATTGCACGCCAGGAGGCCAACAATGTAGAAAAAAATAAAAATAAAATGAAGAGCAAGGAACAATAAAACCTCTGTAAGTTATAATAAGACCCGCAATGGAACGAGTTTACGCTCCACCGGAGACCTGTCATTTAAAACGCGGTTATTTTCTCGACAACTTCTTTGTAACTAGTTTAACACCTGGTTTGCGACATAATCGGATTTAAGATGTGAGCGGAAATAGTGGTATGTAGTTTTATTTTGAAGTTTTTTGGTATATGCTGAATTGTACGCAATGTCATGTATATGTATGTAGTATGGTATAAGTGTATGGTATGGTGGTGGGGGTGTGGTGTAGTGTGCTAGTGGTGGTGGTGGTTTCATGGATGGTATTCCATGAAACTACATGGATCACTTGACAGATTACAGGCACCTTTTTTTTTTTTTTTTTTGGGGGGTGGGAAATCATCAAATAACCCCTCCCGCTTTTGGCTTTAACACCAGATCCTCGAAGGTTTTGGCAGAAACGTACATTGAACCTACATTAAAGGTAAGAAACGGAATAACACAGAAGAACAGGTTTAATTTAAAGTCGAAAAACCTTGTTCAAAAGTCGAGTTAAGTTTTAAGTGGTGAAACCGGACAGAAAGGGTTAGGGCAGAAGTGTAAGTGCAACTATCGTCACACCAAATAAATAGGGTAGTATACAAAGTTAAAAGATTGTCAATGCACCTCTGTTAGTGTTCTCTCTCACGATCCTTAATCGTCTGTCATTCACTCTTGTAACCGCTTTGCACGTGACATTTTGACGTCGCGCCAAAGAGATGCCTGCCAGTAAATCTATTGACACCTGCATCTTTGGTGCCAGGATGCTATGTATTTGAAGAGATAAATTGTGTACTGTTGCAAACTTGACACGGGGTTTATGTAACTTTGCTTGTAGCAGCTGGATAAGAGTAGCGAATGAGTTAAGGCTTGTATTCACGCCAATGACCTTGTGCATACAAACTACCCCTCTCGGTCGTAGATACGGACTTTAAACGGACGCATTTTTCATTTATTATATTAAAATAATACATGTTTTTAAAAAGTAACAAAACCAAATTATTTTCCTTTGTATTTCAAAGCAGTAGATATTTTTTTATATTATTTTGTTAAAAAATTAAGGAGTAAAGTGGTTCCATTCAACGATTTGGAGGTGATTTTGTGGATTTTTTTTCTTATTATGAGATACCGATACAAAAATTATGGCTAAACCAAATTACGTGTCATATCATGTAGATTACTAACAATTTTTCTCAGATGTAATTTCTCTGTAAGTGCCGGTGAAAAACTGCTTCATCTGCACGCTGTTTTTAAGCTTTTTCGAGAGAGGAGCCTTAAGGCTTGAAGTTGATTGCAGACTATGTAAACTGTACTGTGTACAGTGGACGCTACAGGCCGGTCATAACAATTATTGTATCACCAAAATGCTAAGTATTTTGTTGTATGTTTTTATTGGTGAACTTTCTGGTACGTCATTATCATCATTTCAGCCAAAAGACGTTCACTGCTGGACAAAGGCCTCCCCCAAGTGTCGCCACATTTATCGGTTAAGTGCGTCTCACATCTAACGAATCCCCACAACCTTCACCAGGTCATCTATCCACCTAGTGGGAGGCCTTCTAATCTGCCTCACCTCGCTGCAGAAATCATAAGTGATTTTAAACAATAATTAAAAAGTATTTCTATTTTCATTCACTTCCTAAGCCACTTAGTTGATCGTTTTGTATAAGGAAGTAGCCTGTCGAATGACATGAGCTACTTTTAATTTTTTAACCTAACTGCCTCCGTGGTCGAGTTGTTTAGGCGTTTGCCTTGTGACCCAGTGGTCGTGGGTTCGATTTCCACAGGAAGAATACATTGTAAAGTTGTTTCCAGTAGCTAGGACATTGCAGGCTTGAATTATCTGATTGTCTGATAAAAAGATGATTCCGTGCTTGGGAAGGCACGTATGTATAAGCCAGTGGCTCCAGCCACCAGATGGCGGTCATCAGAACATGTCAGAGGGCCCTTACGGCTATTTTTAGGCCTTACGGCCCACACGATGAGATTGAAGAAGAATTTTTATCCTGCTGATGATGTCGCAGGCAAAACCTAGATTTAAATAAATCGAAAGTCCGCGTTTCTCACGATGTTTACCTTCAGCTGAAAAGGACATAAAATACATCTAATTAAAAAACTTTTCATGCTTTTGAAACGAATCCCTTTGCCAACCTCAATATATTTCTAAATGAGGAACGTAAAAAGTCAAACTTGTAAATAAAATTTCCTCCATACCGCAACATTGCACACCAACAAGAAATGAAAGAAAAATATTTGCCTTAAAAAACAGGTAGGAATCTTGTGAAGTTAGTACGCCAGGGAACATTTTATACAAGGCGAAATGTATTTAAAAGTGGGTAGGATGAGCTTCCTTAAGTGTATGGAAGGGTGTAGTGTGCTTCAGGGCTATAAGGTTCTAGTGCCTGTTTATAGTAAGTAGTAGTAATAAAATATTTCGGTTGAAGCCACGGAAGGTAAAATAAAATTCAGTATTTGTTTTTTAGATGAATTTATGTTTGCGGAATTTTGTTAAGATTAAAAATCAAAAATATTTATTAGCATTTATGGATGATTTTGTATTGTTAAACGACACGTCTATCTTTTTTTTTTTTGGCGGGTGGAAAGTCATCAAATAACCCCTCCCGCTCTTGAGCAGAGCGAAAGGGAGTGTCAGACTTCTACTGACTAAAAACCACCCATGTTTCTTCTTAGCTCTTTATGTCAAGGCCGCGGTATCTCTTGTGAACAACCGGCAGCCCCGAGACAGAAACATCATCATCTTCCCGCCCTTGTTCCATGTTACTTTGGGTCGGCGCTACACGTATTTTCATTCCATTCTCCTCTCTCAACTCATGATTTACTCCTTTTTTTAGGGTTCCGTAGTCAACTAGGAACCCTTATAGTTTCGCCATGTCTGTCTGTCTGTCTGTCTGTCTGTCCGTCTGTCCGTCCTCGCTTAATCTCTGTGACCGTTAGCACTAGAAAGCTGAAATTTGGGACCAATATGTGTATCAATCACGCCGACAAAGTGCTAAAATAAAAATTGGAAAAAAATGTTTTATTAGGGTAGCCCCCCTATATGTAAAGTGGGAAGTGTTTTTTTTTTTTTAATTTTAACCCTAATGTGTGATATATTGTTGGAAAGGTATTTAAAAATGAATAGGGGTTTACTAAAATAATTTTTTGATAATGTCAATAATTTCGGAAATAATCGCTCCAAAAGTAAAAAACAAAGCGTCCCCCCCCCTCTAACTTTTGAACCATAAGTTTAGAAAATACGAAAAAAATCTGAAAAGTAGAACTTTATAAGGACTTTCTAGGAAAATTATTTTGAACTTGGATGGAAACAACAGATGGAAACTGCAGTTAACCAATATAATTTGGTCCCTGAATCGTATGAGCGCCTATACAATCCAGAGGTCAAGTTTCATTTGCCCGTATTTTTTTTTTAACTTCGTTTACATAATATTTTATTATCCTGAACGTATCTTTTTTCAAACAAAAAAATAATTATTAAATCTGCTGGATCGCGAACATAATGGATAGTATGGATACCCACCTTTAAACTCATAAGTGGGAACACTTATTGTGACGGACGGGAAACTACGGAACCCTACACTGAGCGTGGCCCGACACGCTCTTGTCTTTCATATCATTCCTCACACAATCCATCCATCGTTTCCTTGATCTTCCTCTCCCTCTACATCTATCAACATTTATGTCTATCACTCTTTTAGTCACATACGACTCAGATCTATCAGATAGATACATGAAGAAAAGATTACTGTATACAGTATTGATGTCAAGTAAGTTTATATGCATGCACTTATCATATTATGCAGATGTGATAAAAAATCCGATTCTAAACTTTGAACTCCGTATTCAATCCAAAATTACATCCACAAGCAACATAATGAAAATTAGGTTCATCCTCACTTTAAGAAACTTTACAATTTAACAACGGTGTTCATAAAAATACAGCAGCGAACAGTTGCAGCAAGCAATGAAGAGTTGCGGAGAGATTGCGCGGCAATAAAAGCGTTATAACTCGAAGATAACAAGAAAACCAACAATGGACACGTCCCAGCCGCGCCGCGAGAATGGACGGGGAAAAAATTGAGACCGTTGTTAAAGGTTCTGTAGATAAAAGAAGGTTATTCTTCTTCACAAAGAAGTGTTTTGCAAATGGCGGAGGATTCCTGCGGTTCCCTGTTTAAAATTATTGTGACTTACATTGTTGACTTGCTTATCTTAACTTGGCTATAGTGTCCATTTTCATCAACACCTGAAGATACTTAAATGGATGCCTAAATAAAAGGATACGTTAAAACCGGCCAAGAGCGTGTCGGGCCACGCTCAGTGTAGGGTTCCGTAGTTTCCCGTCCGTCACAATAATTGGGTTACTAATTAATACATAGACGTGCCAGAAGTTTTCGATGGTAATTTTGAATTGCGAGAACCTATTTTAATAATTATTTTTTTGTTTGAAAAAAGATACGTTCAGGATAATAAAATATTATGTAAACGAAGTTAAAAAAAAAATACGGGCAAATGAAACTTGACCTCTGGATTGTATAGGCGCTCATACGATTCAGGGACCAAATTATATTGGTTAACTGCAGTTTCCATCTGTTGTTTCCATCCAAGTTCAAAATAATTTTCCTAGAAAGTCCTTATAAAGTTCTACTTTTCAGATTTTTTTCGTATTTTCTAAACTTATGGTTCAAAAGTTAGAGGGGGACGCTTTGTTTTTTACTTTTGGAGCGATTATTTCCGAAATTATTGACATTATCAAAAAATTATTTTAGTAAACCCCTATTCATTTTTAAATACCTTTCCAACAATATATCACACATTAGGGTTAAAATTAAAAAAAAAACACTTCCCACTTTACACATAGGGGGGCTACCCTAATAAAACATTTTTTTCCAATTTTTATTTTAGCACTTTGTCGGCGTGATTGATACACATATTGGTCCCAAATTTCAGCTTTCTAGTGCTAACGGTCACAGAGATTAAGCGAGGACGGACAGACGGACAGACAGACAGACAGACAGACAGACATGGCGAAACTATAAGGGTTCCTAGTTGACTACGGAACCCTAAAAAAGGTTACAGTATCTTAATTTCTTGCCATAAGGAAGGATATACCATTAATGTGAAAAGAACTAAGTTTCTTAAATTACCTACATTATAATCACCAGAACATGTTACGCTTGCTTCGATTGACCTCTTTCTCGAAATTAGACCTACCTAACTAAACCGTTTGTCTCAGGTAAACACAATCGTCCACAACTTCGAGTGTAGAGTCTACAACCTTGATAGCAGTGGGTGTCACATGGATATTCAACATGGCCTTGGTTTTGTGAATGTTCATTTTAAGACCCACTCTTTCGGAATCTCCACTGAGGTCATCGAGCATTGTACTGAGGCAGCTCAGTATAATTTAATTCAGTGGACTTCTCAATGGCAATGCGGAACCCTAGAAAATCAGCCATTTCGCCGAGTGTAACCATCTCGTTTAGACTGTATTGTGAGTGTCGTCGGCAACTGCAATTCCCCTTCACTCAATAACTCGCTACGGCTAAATTTGACCACTTTCGCTCTAGTAGTTTCTAATAAACATGGACTACTAAAGTTTCTCGGCCACGGCGCAAGGAAACAATTCAAGGGTATTTGAATTCCTTTGTATATGGGCTTCCTTAGTACAATTGTTTTAAATGAAACTGTCATGTCGTGGGTTAGGTGTGGGACTTTGTTCAGCAGTGGGATACAATAAATAGGCTACTAAAAAATACTATGGCGCATTTTGGACGTGAAGAGCAATTTAAAAGCTTAAATGATCATGTTGTTTGTATATTTTTTTGTCGTTACCACTGATTATTATTATTTTTACCGACTGGTGACGAAATCTTATCACTAAGTATTTTGTCCCATGGAGTTGGATTTATGCCCTGGCTGTAGGTCCTACCTTGAAATGGCAACATGTAACTGCACTATAAATAATAAGGAAAGAAAGAAAGAAAACATATTTATTTAGCACATGCCACAAGTGCACACAACAAACAATAAAAAATATAAAAAGAAACTAAAAACTACACTGAAACAGTGTGTGCATCTCACGGCTGCGCCAAATAGGACCAGTTCATCAAAATGCCGAGCAGTAGTGCCCGACGCTGGTTTTCAACTGGCCCTAAGGTGATGAAGTGACGAATGTGAAACAGTTTTGTACTTTGTGTTTATATTATGTGTGTAAATATACTAATAAGAATACTTAGTAAAGACACACACAATTTTCTTTCTTTCTAATAAAGATAAAAAGTGTAAGATAGAACAAAACAGAGAAACTAAGGCATCCAAATTAATAAAACGGGCGCATTGAAACAAACCTGTTTCGCACACTTCCATAAGGATCTGACAAACGGATAGACAGACCCTTATTTATAGTGCAGCAAAGGTCAGACTCTAACCTTTTGGAGAAAAATAAGGATAAGCCATACAAACATCTTTCAATTCATTAAATCGTTATAAAACAATGCGAAGAACCTCACTCACTTGCAAGTAGTATTTCGTAGTAGCAATAAATCTACTTGATATTTTAAACTAGTGAAATTTCGTGTAAACGGTGGCGCAGAGTTGCGACAGAATGTGCTTCATTCCGTGACAGGTCGCCGGTAAAATTGTTTCGGAGACAAATACTGAGTTTCTGTTACAAATATTTTGTGTTAGAGTTTTGTCTTTTCGTCGCAGTTTAAAATATATTGTAGTATGATAACAGGGATGTTTCGTGACTAAAAAAAATATGATTCTATTTAGTCCGTCTGTTAGATTATCGAATAATATCGGATACGTGTTTTTAGTTTTATGAAATGAATACAAATGGACGAAAATAAAACTCGTCAAAGATCATGAGTGGGGGCTTGTGACGGCAATTCGTGGTAAAAAATGTACCAAGCTGTGAGATCACACGACTTTTCGAAGCACTGTATTGTAATTGTTTTTGTTTTCGTGAAAAAATATGTGTCAATTGTTTTTTTTTTCTCTCTGACGGACTAATTAGACTTTTTTGTCAACTACCCTATTCAGTTTAAAGAATTCACTTGTAAATACGGACTAAAGTATTTTTTTTTTTTTTTTTAATTAGCCTATTGTGTCCCACTGCTGGGCAAAGGCCTCCCCCATTTCTTTCCAGCTCTCCTGGTGATGTGCCTTCTCTGGCCAATTAGTCACGAACGAGTCCAAATCGTCACGCCAACGTTTCTTGGGTCTGCCTCGGTGACGACAACCGTCTTCAGGCACCCAGTGTGTGACGATTTTGGCCCATCTAAAGTATTATGCATCAAAATCCTATTGACATACAAATATCTCAAATAACACAATTTCGTAATTTTTACTTCTCCTTCCATTCTTCTAACAAATTTTATTTAAAGTCGGCACAGCATGTTTTCTTCTTTCATAATTATCTACTAGATGTCATCTCACAGTTATCCCCTTTCTAGCAATATCATCCTACACATTATCAGCCATAAGACGTCCACTGTTGGACAAAGGCCTCCCCCATGGAACGCCATAACGACCGTTCGTAATGGCGTTCCATGGGGTAGGCCTTTGTATGGAACCTGCCGTTTGCATCCACCGGTTGCCCGCGACTCTCACGATGTCGTCGATCCACCTGGTGGGAGGCCTACCAAACCTGCGTCTTCCGGATCGTGGACGCCACTCAAGAACCTTTCTTCCTCATCGGTTGTCGGTTGTTCGAGCGACCACTTCAACTTGCATAATTATTCTGAGAGCTATGTCGGTGACCCTGATTCTTTGGCGAATTACCTCATTTCGGATTTAGTCGCACAAAGAAACTCCGAGCATAGTTCTCTCCTTGGCTCGTTGCGTAACTCTGAGCTTCTCTAAGAGGCAAGCAGTTAAGGACCATGTCTCTGTGCCATAAGTCATCACTGGCAACACACACTGGTTATACACCCTCGTCTTAAGACACTGCGGAATTTTGGACGAAAAGACGTCGCGTAGTTTCTCGAACGCTACGCACTATGGAGCCCTGGTTACGCTCGATTGCGGTCTTAATACATTGAGTACCATAGCACCGCAAATCGCAAGGACTTTGAGATGCGCCTATTGAGTTTGCTGCATTCCGACATATCCACTGAAGATTGCAGTCTCATCTGAGACCGGTCTTCCATTAACCGGATTGTGTTTGCTGGGAGCTTTGAGGCTTTTTCGACGTGAGATATCGGGCAGGGTTAGCATCCAAGCTTAACATCGATATTCAATGTGCCTCTGACAATACGGTGATCGCTACCGGTTTTCACCGCCGATCACGGAGACATCACATCCACATTCAAACTCCAAACTTTTCTCACGACATTTTCCTCATTCCTTTTCATCAAAGAACACACTTTAACCAATATAATTGACAAACAGTCTTGTAACTATATCCTTTGAGCCGTCTTCTAACAAATACTCGTAACATGTGTATTGTGGAGAATTACAAAAGATCGTACATAATGAAGTAGCTGCGGTAAATCGCTGGTGAATACTTCAATGGATATCTATGAGTGGTTTATTTGTGGGAATAAAAGATAAAAGTATTCGGTATGAAAAGTCATTGAACATGGGACTTGCACAAACACATTCATACACAAAACTCTTCTCACGACATTTTTCTCATTGTTACCCTTATTTGAAAGATGATAATTTTAAAATAGACTTTGGCTTTGCAAAGTTCACATTGTTACTACCAAAGTCATGAACAAATACATACTTTCTAAGAAATGCCTAGATACAACGCTATCACAAAGACGAACTCTTAATTAAAAATTTATAAATCGATCGTTCGGAGTTCTTGAACTTAGTTTAAAAAGTTAATTATACACGTTAAGCTGTGGTTTAGTAACGCCGAGGGAACAATAGAGCGATTTGGGATAGTTATCGTAGCTGTCTATTGTTTCAAGCGGTCGTTGAGCTCCGTGGAACCTTCAGATGATTAATGATTACTATTTCAAACTTCGCTGTTCTGAATTAGGTCATTGTGCTACATCCTAACGTCTGTATTGTCTGTGGTAATCTTAGGCGTACAGTAAGATATTTAATGATATACCCGTCTTCATACGTAGATTTCTATAAGTTGGTTAATTGTATTTAAATCCGAAAATCACAATGCTATATTACAGCCCACTCTCTCTCGAAGCCTGTGTTCCTAAATTAGGAACACTCTATTGCGCTGACGCTAATGACCGTATTACATTATTATGGTAAAAGGAAATTAAATGTATGTCCCTACTCCCGTCGGGTTGTTCGCAAGAGATACCGCAGCCTCGACATAAAGGGCTAAGAAGGAACATGGGTGGTTTTTGGTCAGTAGAAGTCTGACACTCTCTTTCGCTCTGCTCAAGAGCGGGAGGGGTTATTTGATGATTTCCCAACCCCAAAAAAGAAAAATGTATGTCCCTACTCCCTGTAGTAAGTTCCCCCGGGATAGTATCCGAGTGTGAATCTCCTAGCGGGTGAAGCCGCGTGTAGATGTTAGCTTCAGATAATGAATGGTTATTACTCAAGACTCTCACGGAGTTTATGAATAAAAAATCGCAAAGCTAGTGTGGAGTCCACACTCTCATTTCTTAGTAATATCTTAGCTACTCGTAATATAACACAGCACTCCACGTTGAAGCCCAGCGTGTTCCTCCATCTAGCACTATGTTCGCGCGGCACATTTCCATTATCCCTGCGTTTGCCCCAGATCCCCCCTTACACCCCCCACATGCACCCCCGCCGTCCTGTAATTAAATATCAAACGCGGAAGCCTTCCACCACTTCTCCCTCATTACAGTTTTTAATTATTTTAGTTAGGTGATTTATTTGTAGTACTGAAAGTGAACTATAGCTCGTGGCTTAATAAGCACTGCCACTCGGGTCGATCTTTAGGTAAAGCTGTGCTTGCCTAGGTCGGTCTGTGGATGGGTGACCGGCTGACATACCGAGTTTCCTCCGTGTCTCGGAAAGCACATTAAACTGTTGGTCCCGGCTGCCATATATAGATCTTTGGCGGTCGTTACAGGTAGTCAGTAACCTGAAATTCTGACATCCAGTCTTACCAAAGAGTATCATATTACCTAGTATTAACTGGGTTGTGGAGGTCAGATAGGCAGTCGCTCCATGTAAAATACTGGTATTCAGCTGCATCCGGTTAGACTGGAAGCCGACCCCAACATAGTTGGGAAAAGGCTAGGCAGATGATGATGAATGTGAACTGTAGCTGCAGATTGTCAGCTACGTTACCTCTTTGTAAACATAAGGTTAGCAGTAACTTTAATCACTTTATTTTTCAGATTTGGCTTGGTTGTTTCTCAGACTAATTGGATATCAATAAAAAACAACGTCAGTTTCTAGTTACCACACACACATAACATTTAATCACGCCTGTAATCCCCGAAAGATTAGACTGAGGTGTACTTTATAGAACACCCACATTTTTTTGTGTGTCTTTTAGCATCGTATTGAATGTACCTATCTGTAATGTTGTTATTACTAGTGGTAAATAAATAAATAACAAATAAATTTCGCCAGTTATGTTTAAGTCCCATGTAATAGGGGGCGAGCCTATTGCCATCAAACCGGCACAAATCCAGATACCGTGACTCCCTAACTTTTTTTTCAAATAATATGACCCGTCCATCACTAAACCAGCCGTATTGGACGGTAGACAGCCTAGATTTTTTAATATTATGTTCAAGGCCAGGCAGGTTCTATCTTGCTGACTAGCTTAGCTTACAGGGGTGGGTTGTTAGTTTTCAATTTTATAAATAGGAACGATTTCCTATAGCTGATTTAAAATATTATTATTATACAACGTAGACGAGGCGAATGGAGTATTTAACGTTCTGTAGTTTGTCCAACCCCATGGGAAAAAGGTTCTGTTTATTTATGATTAAAATATAAAAAACAGCTTCGCAGCAACTAAGCAGAGTTAAATACTTTGAAACTTATTTCCAAAATACTTAATCTCTTCCAATTTATGCATTAGCTTAGTTAAAATATTACGTGAAATAAATTTTCCTAGACAATGGCGAGACAGGTCGACGAACTTACAAATTCTGTTTTAAAATTGTAGCTGTTATAAAGAATACGATTTTTTAATGAACGGTTTAAACATTTAAGGTCATATAATTGATGTTAGGGAAAATATTCATAGTGTTCGTCGCAAGCACCACTCCAGAAGTCGGGCAAAGTGTTATTGGGTGTTTTCTTCAGAAATACCGTGAAATCTCTTCATCATCATCAGCCTATAATGTTCCAACTGCAGGGACTCAGGCCTCCCCTCTAGGAGAGGGATGGGATATAATCCACTACGCGGGCCCAGTGCGACTGTGACTTCGAATGTTTTGGTTCTAAGACATGTAGGTTTCCTCACGATGTTTTGCGAAATCCCTTACCCAAGATTCTTTCCTGGTATTTGCTTTACCCGTGTTCAAGATATAAAACTTAGCAACCTAAAGTAAGTATACTCTCTAATGATTACTACAAATATCAACTACCAACCTTTGTGTTCATCATCCTACTTCACAAAAGCAATTACACTAAACTACAAGTACCGATATTAAAGTGGCTTTTATGAAAAACTTATTCCAATTATTGTAGAAACTATTAATTAGGGAACTTTTTCATTGTCTCCCATCTTTGTGTCGAGGATGACTTTCAAAAGTTATGACATCTACTATGAAATTAGTAGTTTTATGATACTCATTTATAATTCTGTTCAGTTCTTCAACAGTATCATTATTACTTTGGCAGGCCACGGAGGAGTTGGCGGAATTGACTGGCTGTCTTCTTTGAGAATTAGAAATAAGTAGCCCAGAAGTGAAACCGTTGTCAGGAATGGAAGGAGGAGTTTGCCCAGCAGTGGGCCAATATGGGTTAACTATAATAATACTTTGGTGAAGATTTTTGACTCTATAGTTCTCAAAAGACACCAACCTTTAAATTACCAACTTAAGTATGATTAAATCGTAATGACGCCTCGATCTCACCAGTGGGAAAGCTGTTGGCCGGTTATGCTGGCTAAAAAGTACCTTAACTATAGGCGTGGGTAACTTTCTCCTGCTTATGACAGAATAAAGTGAAAAAGAACTTCACCTTCGGTAGCAGGTGGCAATAAAGTCAATGAAACAAAGTTACTGACTGCAGAAAGTAAAGTTGTATTTATTTTTTTATTTATTTTGTTTTGGAAGTGGTTTTTTATTACATTAATGAATGTGCCTAGTAGGGTCTGTAATTAGCCTTAACTTATTGTAGAAGGTGAGAACTTGTCATTATGGATGGCAAAGATATAAGTATCTATTTATCTGTGTGTTAGGTTAAACGAGGGACATATCCTTACCTTACCTTAATTTATGACGTAATTGTGCCATAGCCCCGCACGCTCTCCAGATCTCACTCTTACTGCGGTACTCAGAGATATTTAATGAATACTTAAGCCGTCACTAAGTAAAGATTTGACATACTTTTGTATGACAAAACTGTCAAATCCTTTACTAAGTGATGGCCTAAGTAATCATTAAAGCTCTCTGAGTGCGGCAGTTAGACGTTTCTTTTTCGCCATTGTCATACGCCAGTTGTACAATATGAAGGGAAAATGGATTATACCTAAAAGTCATTGACCCGCGCTCTCTCTCTGGTCGGTCCCCTATGTCTGAGGATCAGCATGTGGGTTGCATCTGGAGCAGATAATCTGCCTCCACCGGTTTCTGTCCAGCGCGTCTATCACAATCTCTTGACCCGCGCACATATTTCATCATCTGCCTCGCCTTTTCCCAACTATGCTGGGTTCGGTTTCCAGTCTAACCGGATGCAGCTGAATACCAGTATTTTACATGGAGCGACTGCCTATCTGACCTCCACAACCCAGTAAATACTAGGTAATACGATAATACCCGCGCACATATTTTCAAAATAAAATTTACTTTACTTATTTTATTTCACATTTTCTGTGAAAAGACTTTTCCGAAATATTTGGTGTAGTTCTGTCTGATAAT
Organism: Diarsia brunnea; assembly: GCA_949774965.1. Classification (NCBI taxonomy): domain Eukaryota; kingdom Metazoa; phylum Arthropoda; class Insecta; order Lepidoptera; family Noctuidae; genus Diarsia; species Diarsia brunnea. The sequence goes on from OX458998.1 coordinate 22,043,633, forward strand.
TATCAGTGCTTATTTTTTGTTCATATTTTTATTAGTATCATATAAGCGTATTGCGGATTTCAATAATTATATATTATCATGTTCGATGTGTATACGAATGTTCAATAATAGACGAAATATATTCACATGAAGTTCGCAGAACATATCGACTAAATTCAATAGGTTCAATACGACTGTTAGAATTCAGTGTTCATTCCCATAACGCGTACGATTTATATCATCCACAAATCATCCCAGTTATGACGGGGGCAATCTTAAGGGTATTCGTTTACTCCATGGGACATCAAATTTAATGTTCAATGCCGTTTTTATGGGACATAAAACTTTAGACGTCTATGTATAAGCGGAGATGTAAGTTTATTAGGTTAAAGTTAGAAATATGTCGCTTTTGAATTTGTGGGTTTTGAACGGGGTTTGCTATTAGCCATCAAGTTGAAAGCGGAAATAGGATAGGATAGGCTAGTTGGATGGTAAAAAATCCTGACGTTTTACTACTCAAAGCATGGGTCGAAAGTAATTGAGAGAACCATGAGAGAACCGATCAAGACTAAGAAGATATAAGTATCAAATAAACGGATGAACGAGGATCTCACCAAATCTTTTAAATTGAGATTCTTTCTTTATTTAATGAAAAAGATTATTTCAAAAGACTTGAAAAATACATATAACTAGCGGACGTCACGCGGCTTCACCCGCGTAGTTCCCGTTCCCGTGGGAATACAGGGATAAAAAGTAGGATATACACCTGAAAATATAGATTTTTACAAGTTATATTTAAGTTATCACAGACCTAGATTCTCCACAATGTTAGGTACGTACGCAATAAAACAATTGTCCATAAAAATCTGCATATTACAAGTAAATCCTTCATAATTTATGGATAGAGGCGTTATTAAACTATAAAAATGAAAATGGGCGTAAAATGAGGTCGGTTAATGGTTCCGCATAATAAAACGCTAAAGTAATTGTGTCGTATAAGCGCTAATAAAGTTTCGTAATTAACGTAAATAGTTTTCTTTGTTATGAAGCGAGCTAAACTGTTAAGTTCTTCAACTCGGTGGGTAGTTTAGTAATATCAAGTTTCTTTAACGAAACTGGTGTCGTGAAACTAGCAGTACAAAGTGATTCGAAGTTGTGGCTACGGTGTAGCGCTACGCCGCTACGGTGCTACGGCGTAGCTCTGAGTAGCTGCGCCGAAACGTATCATATTACAGTAGATTATTAAATAGTCATAATAAACAAAAAAAAAAAACAAAAAAAAAAAAAAAAAAAAAAAAACAAGGTGTAAACGAACCCTTCACGACGTCGACGTCGACAACCATGCAACCTGTATATGAAACTAAGTAACTCTATGCAACGTAAAAATTAATTGAGATAATTTGCGATTTATGTCGGTGTACTATAATTACGCACACCTCGTTATATTAAATTTTATATATTTATTTTTTGTTAGAGTGAAAAATTACGTTTTGTGGTGGAAATAAAAAAAAAAGATTTTGATTTTGAATAAAAAAAAAACATGTTTGTAGTATGCTAAACATTCTACAATGCGTTTCCAAAGTTTTAATAATGCGGCTAGTCATTTTTACGAATTTTGTCTATAGTCAGAGAATAAACACACATTCCGCCAGTTATGTCTAAGTCCCATGTAAGGGATGTAATAGGCCGGCTGCGGGTTGTTCAAAAGAGATATCGCAGCCTCGACATGAAGGGCTAAGAAGGAACATGGGTGGTTTTTAGTCAGTAGAAGTCTGACACTCCCTTTCACTCTGCCCAAGAGCGGGAGGGGTTATTTAATGATTTTCCACCCATCATAAAAAAAAGAAAAAAAGGGCTGTAATAGGCCGGCTGCGGGTTGTTCAAAAGAGATATCGCGGCCCTGGACACAAAGGGCTACATGGGTGGTTTTCAGTCAGTAGAAGTCTGACAATCACTTCCACTCCACCCAGAGCGGGAGGATTCATTTGAGGATTCCCCAATCTCCTAAAAAAGGGATATAATAGGCTACTGAGAGATTCCTGATGAAAAAAACTAACTTCAAGCCCAAAATGCACTCCAAATCCAAAAATACAACTTAAACTTTCAACCCTGATTATCTAGGTTCAATTTAAACTTTCGGCCTGTATAATCCAGGTTTTAATTTAAAAAACTCTACCACAGACTAAAATGTTCCAGTTATTTATTCAAGTACAACAAAGAGTTAAATCGAGTGGAAACTATTGTTGGTTTAAAAATAAACTCAGTCGGCTTAAATCTGTACATTAGCTATCCTAAGCACGGTCGGTTTGTTGCCGTAGGGAGCTCGTTGAAACCGCGACTACGAAATATTACAGTATTGTTATTTTTATCTCTGGTAATAAGAAAATTCGTAAAAATGTGGTGATTTTCTGGAGCATAAAGTATCAACATCCGAATTCTAGAACACACTTTCGATCAATAACAGAAAAATATTGAAGAAGATTCTCAGTCCAGTGAAGAGCAGCGGTGGCCCGGTGGTGGACGCTCCGACTTACGAACAGTAAGTCATGGGTTCGAACCCAGGCAGGCGCATTGCTTTGTGTAATTTATTTCACCACCACTGCTCTCAAATCGTGAGGAAACCGGAAAATGTCTTAAAAACAAAAAATTCGAAGACATGTGACATCTACAAACCCGCACTTGTCCCGCGTGGTGGATTATAGGCCATCCCTCTCCCAGAGCGGAGGCCTGAGTCCCTGCAGTGGGATTATTATAGGCTGATGATGATGATGACGAACGTTTTAAACTATGGACTGGGTACTCCATCGCTTAAAACGTTCAAAAATTTCATGTCGCTCGGCAACGTTAACAACATTACATCGACGAGTTAGATAGTTAATGAATACTCACATTTCACCAGTTATATTTAGGTCACATGTTGAAGGGGGCGAGCCAATTGACATCAACCGGGCAGAAGTCTGGCTGCTTCTGAGAAATTCCGGATTAAAAAACCCGCGCACTCTGTCCGGCCAGGAAATTGAACCTAGGAACTTATGCTCAGCAGTCGCGCTCGTGACCACTCGACCAACGGGGCAGTTAATAACGCAATGAATTAATAACATGAAATAAGAGCAGAAATATGGGATGATGTTATTGCATTGTCTAATTGAATGTCACTTCATAAATGATTGCGTGGCGATTGATAGAGGAGGGTGAAAAAAAAAACAAGTTGGCCACAAATAAAATGGGATAAGGGCAAGAAGTATGACATGACTGACATTAGGATTGTGCCTACGTAACGCTTCTCGAACAATAATCTGTGTTTTTTTTTGTAAAAACATTGTGCTTCACTCAGAATTTCTCCTATATCGCGGGTTGAACATTTAAACATACACAGACACAAAAGCCCAGACCAGGGACTGTTGCAGACACAGCTGTAGGTCATACAAAAATTTGTGCGGGGATCGAACCCGCGACACGGCAGTCTAATCGCTCAGCCACTACGGCAACCGTGCCATTAATTCCATTCACAATACACTGTGTGGTCGATCAGACAAAGCTTTTTTGGTTTCTGTGCCTGAACTGGAAAAAATGTAGCACCGACTACTGTTTCACTTTTTTAATCTGTTCCTTGTCATGTACAGTTAGTGCAATGTATTGCACGAAGAGGAGTCGTGAGAGAGTTCTTTACTTTTCTTTCTACACTTATTATGCGTCCTTTGGTTTTATGGAAATATTTTTTTGCAGCTTTCGGGCAATCAACAGGATTGAAATTTTTGGTACCTTATGTCAATGTCCTGCGTATGTAGTTTATAATTGGGTTTGCACGATTCTACAGAGCAACTCAAATGTTGACAGAAGCCCACGAAGCCAGAAGCCTTACACGGCGTCATCAAGAAAAGAGTTGGGTCAATGTTAGGTAGGTATAGTGGGAACACTAAAAGCATCCCTAAAATATAATTTTTAAGTCTATTTTGTCACTAACACTATGGCCATTTCACCGAACTAAACACCTAATAATAATAAGCAAAAGTAAAGAAAAACACAATTCTCTTTCTACAATTACCTATTCGTTTCTTTAAAGTCGCATTTCCAGAATACTTTTCTCCGGCGGCTGATTCACGGCTTATCTGTGAATAGCGGACGCGTCTCTCATTCAGCATTCAATCTCGCTCGCAATCCCATCGCCATTCGTATTAGCGTCCGCGGTAACCGACTAATAATGCCACGGATTTAGAGGTAGGTATACTGGAATGGGGCTGCAGGTTGTTCGAAAGACATACCGCGGCCTCGGCGCAAGGGCTAAGAAGGAACTTGGGTGGTTTTTAGTCAGTAGAAGTCTGACACTCCCTTTCGCTCTGCCCAAGAGCGGAGGGGTTTTTTGATCATTTTCCACCCGCCAAAAAAAAAAAAGGGACTGGTATAGTGGATTTATTTAGTTTCTTGCCGGTTTTTCTTCATAGGAAACGATCGATCCGAACCGTGCGTTTGTAGACGTTTTATAAATGCCCATGTAGGCCTATGTAAAATCAAAAATGTTGGTTTTGATGATGTTGATTTTGGAGTGTCCGTCAAATGTTCGTCCCGGAATAACCATGAAATAGGAACTTTATTCCCTAGATGTTTGTAACGTTTATTGTGTAACGGGGTTGGATGGGTTCACCATATTCTAAAACAAACTTAAGTTCTATTGATGACCACTATCGTCCTTTTCACGACCACTGTCGGAAGGCTGCGGGTTGTTCGAAAGAGATAGACACGGGTGGTTTTTGGTCAGTAGAAGTCTGACACTCCCGAATATTTTTTGATGATTTCCCACATTCCAAAGAAAAAACCACTTCCGGAACTAATGTTGCGTCTTATTTATTTCAAAACTAATGCGCCATCCCATCTTCCTAGCACGGTGTCCTGTGCCGGGGCGGCTGCTGCAGGTGCTGAAAACCTCAAACGGTGCAAAGACAACAACTTAATTGGCAGTTATGTGTTTGAGCCGTTTAGGGTTGAAATACTAGGGCCTTGGGGTCCAAGTGCTCACCTATTATTTAAGGAAATTGCCAAGCGGTAGGTCGACTCTTCACGTGACCAGAGGGCTGGCCTGTTCTTTGGCCAAAGAATCAGCATTGCCATCCAACGTGGAAATGCTGCCAGCCTTCTGGGCACTTTTCCTGTTGACAGCGGTGTGGACGAGTTTTTTGACGCCCTGTAATTCCCCTCTTTTTGATACTTGTTTATATTTTATTATAATTTTAATTCTATAAATTGTAGTTTGTAAATATTGTAAATAAAAGTTTTTAAACTAATGCATAAATGCCTCTCCCGATGTTCACTTACAATATTCGGTTATAGCCTTTTGCTACAACACATTTAAACGTAAAATGTAAAAAAAATCACTCCGTTGATATTACTCGCAACATTACACTCTCAAAACCAAATGCATATTTTTACAAGTTACCGACAGAACGATGAACGTTAGTTGCAGACTCCGGTTTAAGGAAAAGATCTGCATCGGCATTCTTAATGCAGAGTCATTAAGCAAGTCGTGTTCTGTCGCGGGAACACCGGGAGGCGGAACTAGCACTGCTAGGGAGGGTGGACAATAGAAACATTCACAGAAGGTCTGAAAACTGAACAAACAAAAAAATCTCTTGATTTGAGCTAGAGTAAAATTGGGGGGGATACTGCATTCGTGGTAGAAACATTTTCTTTTATTTGATGTGGATGAATCAGGGAAATGTAGCGAGGAAAGTTTTGAGTATGGATATAAGTGGCTAAATGACAGGACTGTGTGAAAGATGTGATATCTGTGTGTCTCTTTGTATGCTCGTTATGTTTCTGCGACAAATAAATATTTTTTCTTTCTATCTTTCTTTCATATGGTTAGCAAGGCCGTGACCACTGAAATGATGACTGATACAATGGAATGGAATGGAATAACGGCCTATTTTACGATGTCCGATTAGCCACTCACTATACTACTCGTACCGAATAAATAAAAAAATGGTACACAACTTAATCGTAGGTTGGTGAAGGAGCTCTAACGGTACAAGAAAGGCAGTTGGCATTTCTTTACCGAATATCGGTAAGGATGCCCCATTTCAAGGAACCCTGGTGCTAATATTATAGTGTGCCTACAAGTGTACACGCAGTTTACTTATTGTGTCTGTAATATTGTCGGATCAGACTGAATTGGCTGATTAAGGAAATTTAGGTGGCCTACCACAAAGCCAGCAGAATTGTTTTCATTTTATTTTTGCGTGAAAAACAAATGGGGCGAGACATCCTATAATAATTATCTTAGTCTCTTTATGAAACAGAAGTGACATAAAAGTAAAACCTCGATAAGCGAACTCAAACTCAAAGTATTTATTTCAATAAGACCATTACAGGCACTTTTGAATGCCAGCAAAACGAATAAAACGAAGCAACAGTCGCAGTCACAATACTAATGAAAGTACTGTAGTTACATTTCCTGTTCGTATTCGGACTACTGTTACGTTCTTTCCTGTAGTGTTACTCAGTGGAACTTGATCTCGCCGCACATTAATCCTTGCCAGGGACAAGACACTGCTTGGATCTTTCGGTTTTTCACAAAGCTCTGCGAGAAACCGGAATGGTTGGCTAAATAATTGTGAACTAATTATTTTTTTATTTTTGGATGATGGAGGCCAAAAATGTACTGGCTTTGGGAGGTCGTCGTCGGCTTAATAATAACTGCCACGCGGGTTAATCTTTTGGCCAATGGGGCCGAAAAGTTCTATAGTTAGAAGGCCGCCCACTAGGTGGACCGATGACCTAATGAAGGTTGCGGGAATACACTGGATGCGAGACGCACGGTACCGGTCAATATGGCGACACTTGGGGGAGGCCTATGTCCAGCAGTGGACGTCTTTCGGCTGAAATGATGATGATGATGGGTTAATCTTTAGGTTAAGCCGCGCTTGCCTAGATTGGTCCGTGAAGAGTGATCACCCATTACATACCGAGTATTCTCCGTGTCTCGGAAAACATGGTGGGCATAGATCTTGGGCAGTCGTTACAGGTAGGTAGTTAGTGACTCCTGATCTCCAGCTGAACAGGTTTCCTTACCGGGAACAAGTTACGTCCGGAGTCTATTAAAAGACTACCGTCCTATGTATCCTCCTCCTCCTTGCGTCGTTTTTCCTCAATGCTGAGGGTCGTGGCCTCTTTGAATCACTTTCTCCCAGACTGTCTTGCGCCAGCTCACTCTGTCTTCAAACAGGTACATGAATATTAACCCCATGTGCAAGTAATCACTGAAGCCTCCACTACTAGGAGCAACTCGGATTGACTTCCAAGTCTTATACAAACTTTGGATTGCAGTCGGAAAGTTTCCGAGGTATATATTTTAGTAAGTTGTAAAAAAAAAGACTAAATATCTTCAAATTTGGTTAATTCCTGATGTTAACGAAATCTGCATCTAAACTTGTATTGTATTCCCAAAAGGGGAGGTGTTTAGTTACTTTCAAACAATCTATAAACAGCCTCCTAAGAAAATAAAATGAATTGTTACCCAAAATTAGGAATTTTAAATGATGAAACATGTTGTTTTATATTTGAAAATTACAATCGTCTCGGTTAATTTTGACGGCTATCTAGCCGTCAAAATTAACCGAGACGATTAACTTAACCCGACCGATGCGCGATGGTGAAAGATGACATCGTATGGAAATTCACAATAAGGCCTCCATGGGTCTCCATTATTTTTTGATTTTCCCTTTCAGTGTGACTGTCACAGGTGAAAATTTGGGCAAATTGGCCCCTACATAAGAAATAATTATACCTCCTCTCTTGCACGTCATGCACAACTGCGCCCTCTAGGACATGAATAAGGTAAACAACAGAGCTGTCCAGGCTACCACATAAGTCTTTGTCGGACAAATCTGTGTCTTCGATTCGAGAAGAAGAAGAAGAAATCAAAAATAGTAACTTCTTTTCCACAGATACAAAAATAATTTACAAGCTGAGAATGCCCTAGAGGGACCTTTACTGACATTTTGAAGATATTCCTCAGAATGGTCAGTTGCGTAGTACGAGTACGTTCAACATAATACGTGGACGGGGATAAAGTAGGTAGCAGGTAATGATCATAATTATCAGGTTGTGTTCTGCAGTTTTTTCATAACTCCATGGGAAGAAAGAATGAGTTTATGTGAGTAATTCCGGACATAACTATTCTATCCCTATAAGAGGGATCCACAACGCATAAGCCGTGCATGACACCGAAAGCCAATAAAAGCTATCGCTCATCGTGTATAGACGCATGTTTTATTTATTGCTGCCATTAGGTTCCGCACAGACATATGGGGATTCCGAGCGGGTTAGGATGATTTTTATTGTTTTACGTCTGTGGTGGTTTATGAGTTAAGTGGCGATGAATGGTAGGGTTGAATAGGGTTCGTAACTGTGGGAGCATTGCCACGTTTTTCCCACATTTCATAACGTCACGTCCGCAGTCTCCAATCGATGAGGCAGAAGTGTACGAAGTATCCACATTTTGCCAGATAAGCTAAAGTCAAATGTTATAACAAACATACAGCGAATTGAGAACCTCCTCCTTTTTGGAAGTCGGTTAAAAAGGAACGAGACTTTTACAATCACAACTCCAAATTCGTCCTCTCTTCATAACCTGCCTGCATTTTCCACAACTGTGTTAGGGTCAGCTTCCAGCCTTATTGAATGCAACTGACTACAAATATTAACATGGTGCCTATCTAACCTTCACAACCCAGCAGGGTAAGACTGGTTGTCAGACTTTCGGGCCATCGTGCACTTGTAATAACTGTCAAATACCTACAATTGAAGGAGGGACCAACGTCTTAGCTCGTTTTCGAAGTACGGAGAAAACTCACTCTCTCTCGGTATGTAATGAATGGCCAGTGACTGTCATTATTTAACCATGAGTTACTGAAACAATACTGATGAAAAACCCAATAACCCTTTGCTTGACCTGGAAATCAAACCCAGGGCTTCATGCTGAGCATTAGCGCTTGCGATAACTAGAACAACGAGGCAGCCATTTCGATATTTATACATATTCATAATGCCAGTACCACTATATAGGGAGTAAAAGTACCCTTAACGCAAAATAAGGGCACTTGTTCTCCCTGCCACTGCGTTATTTTTTTTGTTCTAGACCATACCTGGGATCCTCCTAGTTACGGAGATATTAGGGGTCAAAGTTCCAAATTTTTCACAGCTGTTTTTTGTAAATACTAGTTTTTCAGATTATAAATTACCTCCTTGACCCGTTTACTATTCAAAACATCCCCTAGCACAATGTTTTAACAGTGCTACATTGAGTTTTATCGTAAAATGTGATTTTTGACCCAAAAAAAAGTCGTTTCCCAGCAAACATTTTTGCGTAGGGGTACTTAGTTTGATGTACAGAATGGTTGGTTGACGGCTGTGTGATGGGTTGATTTACACCCTGTATATCTTTCCACGTGCATGTCAGTGGTAACCAGTTATTACGTGGTATACCAAACAGTGAAGTAAAAAAAGTGTTATAATTCTTAAATAGAAGTCACGAAGTCAGTGATTTGGAGTCTCGTGCATTCGTTGTTGCGGTGTGCGTCGCTGCGTGCTTTCGTGCTCGCAGTGTTCGTTGTTCCGGGCATTCGGCGGCGTGTGGTTTGGCGTGGTGGCTTTCGGGATGACGTATTGCACTCGTAGTTTAGTTTTATGAATTGTTCTTCTGACATTCAAAGTACCAGTAATAGCGACGACACGGTTGGCGCAGTGGCTGAGCGATTGGACTGCTGCGCTGCGTGTCGCGGGTTCGATTCCCGCACGGAACAAATATTTGTATGACCTACAGATAGTTGTTTCGGGTCTGGGTATTTGTGTATGTGAGTTTAAATGTTTGTAAACGTACCCACGATACAGGAGAAATTCCTAGTGTGGGGCAACGTTTTTTAACAAAATAAAAAAAAATAAAAAGTAATGGTTTAATTGAAATAAATGCTTTGACTTTGACTTTGACGAACACTAAATATGTAAATAAATAAATGTATTTTCATTTCTCTTCCACATAGGTGCCTTAAAATATGTATAATAATATACTACGTCAGATAAAACCTTTATGGGAGACTGGTATCTGCACTAGGAAAAATCTGTCACACAACACACAACTACCAGGCAATGTCGATTGAAACTCTAAAATTAGACCCAATTCGTAAAAGTATAGGTTTCAAAATGCTATGTTTGTAGAGCAGCATATAATTACAATGGTAGATAAAAACCACTTTTAACGTTTCTACATCTATCCATAGTAGTGCTCCCTGTACCTATAATAAATCATAAAGGTCTTATGGTCACTAACAAACCTCAAAATCGTGAGACTAAAACATGGAATAAAAACCATAAAAATTGAACGTTTAGACCACTCAAAGTGGTAACAAAGTTGTGACGGAAAGGGTGTACGTGGCGCAGGTTATAAAATAAGACCACGTAACCTCGTCAACATAAAATATATTAAACAATAAAAAAGGGGTGTGGGCAAGTTTGTGGTTCACAAACCCAAAGATTGTCTTGTAGGGAGCACAGCTGTACTGCCCTGATAGCCGGTGTGGCGATGCCCGCAGCGAGGTGCCACGCTGGAAGACACCAGGGCTCAGGTGTCGGTGTCGACCCGATGTAACTCGACGCGGCCCACGTGGCAGGTATGCCCAACGGTGGGATGCCGGAACAGGCGACGGAACCAAAACGGGTTCCAGTAGCCGCCGATGTGCAGCCGAACTGACGGGTGTAACGGGGGACGTCAGCCGGAACCTTGGACCCCAGTATGGGGTTTTCAAAGACACCGAATTTAAATGCTCGATGGCGGAGAATAATGAGGATTAAGTTATGTTTAGGCCCGGATAATGGCGAGTTAAGACACGTGTGTAATTCACTGGACAATTAGGATCTGGTGAGACGTGTGATCGCTTCGGGACTAAAATTCCTTATCTCAAACGAAAAGATGGAGTTGGCAGCCTAAATAGCGATGGGACATTTGCGAGCCGTAGACAAATCCTCACTTGCGCGACCGATATTATGCATTATCTGGCTCTTAGTAAGTATTGATTGTCACCGCACTACTTATTTTTATCTGTGGCTCGTCCTTGTCAGTTGACACATGAATGTAAACATTGCATTTTTGATGTGTTTTTATTGTTATTATGCTAATTATGTTAATAACTGAGAAGTGTAACGTACTACGTTACAGTACCCCGCCGCTTGGTGAGGGTTTTTACTCCAGTAAAAATCCTTTACTCCCATTGCACTTACATCTGTTTTACGACCCCTTTTATTCTTCATCATTCATCCATCATAACTCATACTCGTATTCCTTGCATGCTGGCAGACCACCTTAACATGAGGTGAGTCCGCGCCCTAGCAGCTATGTGAGAGTTCCATGTCCGTAGTTGACTTGATACTCGCGGAAAACAGAAGTGCAAAAGAAGGCAAAAGAAGTCTACTGGGACTATAAAATTGAGATCGATTAAGGCTTATTTAAGGAGTAATCACCCGCTCCTGCAAAGGCTTAATTATTGAGTTGCAACCCGCTCAGAAGTTATTTTTGTATATTAAAAAGAAAATTGGATGTAGGCTTATTTTAGGAGTAACCACCCGCTCCTGCAATGGCTTAATTATCGAGTTGCAAACCGCTCAGATATTTTTATTTACTCCCGGTAAAAATGTACCGAGTTAGGCGACTACCCATTCAGAGGTTCCGATTAAAGGTGGAGAGACCACGGGTAAGGCACAAGACAAAACAAGTGAGCGTGGTTCTCCATCGGGGCTGAAATAGGAGGCCGAATAAATGACGGATTAAGACACGTATTATGTCACTGATGAGGACATCGAGTGAGCGTGTCTCCGTCAGAGGATAAAATTCATGCACTGGCTTATGCAGTAGCATAAATATATAAATAAAAGAAAAATAATTAAAATGTTAAAGATGTTACTTATTAACTCCTACTAATTTTAAGTCCTTTATATGCCAGGAACCTAAGTCTTTACCTAACATATCCTGAAGAACATAGACCAATGGTGATTTCTTGGCTATGACTTTTGCCTTAATAAACTTTGGAGCCAGCTTTTTCGTGAACCTGTTCCCCTTGTCACTCAAGAAATAAGCGCGTTTCATGACCACATCACCAACGTTAAACTCTGCAAATTTTCGACGCAAGTTGTAGTGCGAAGTGTTCTTTAAATGAGCTTGCCAAAGTCTGGATTGCACCGTATCGAAAACGCTAGAAAGGCAACCTAAGTTTTCGGCGTAAGCGTCACGTGGCAAGAACACTATCTCGTTGCCGAGGTCGTTGTTCGTGTAATGAGTACCGCAAGTTACAAGTTCGCGACCGAAGACCAGGAAAGCTGGAGTAAATCCAGTGGCCTCGTTAACGGAGCTGTTCATGGCAAATTGCACCTTAGGGATATATAAGTCCCAGGATCTGTGATCATCATCCACATACGTTGAAATACATGTTATTATCGTTCTATTATAACGTTCCACTAAGTTGACCTGTGGGGTATATTTTGGAGTGTACAAAACGTTTGGGATTGCATATTTCTTAAACAAGGCATCTGCGACCTTCCCTGTAAATTGGGTTCCATTGTCCATTAGTATAGCCTGCGGTACACCGTGAACGAGAAACACAGATTCCTCTAAAATTTTGGTAATGATCTCAGCGGTTGCTCTTTTTATTGGATATATTAAGCAATATTTTGAAAAACAACATGTAATAACTAATATGTAATTATTTTGCTTACGCGAAGTTGGAAGTGGACCCATAAGATCCATTGATAACATTTGGAATGGTCGTGAGCAATCTTTTGGACGACCCATTTCTCCCAGTGTCTGGTGATTTTGGGACTTGTAGGCTAAACATTTGTCGCAAGTACCTATGAATTTTACTACTGCCTGGTACATGCCTGGCCAGTAGTAGCGTAGAGCAAGACTACGATATGTTTTAAATATGCCCATATGTCCAGCCGTGGGTACTGAATGGTTTTCATGTATGATTTGCTCACGTAATTCGGTTGGCACGACCTCCTTCCACGCGAATTCTGAAGTTAAGTTGTATTTATTCTTCGATAATCTATATAAAGCGTTATTTTTAATTATGTAGTTTTTAAATTTAGTAGGATCAATTAGGCAACCGTCATAAATATTCCTGTACCAAGAGTCTTTAGTGTCCAAATAAGAGTTGGAAGTACTAATGGCACTAATTGGGACGATCCTAGATAAAGCATCTGGTATGACGTTATCCACGCCACGCCGATGTTTAAGAACAAAATTGAATGCTGACAAACGAACTCCCCAACGAGCCAAACGACCCGTTGGATTGCTTATTGAGAGAAACCACTTGAGCGCGCTGTGGTCAGTGTAGACAGTGAACTGTTGCCCATTTTCGATGTAACAACGCCAATATTCTAGGGCGGTTACGACGGCCAGCGTCTCGCGTTCGGTAATGCTGTAATTTTTCTCAGCCCCGTTCAATGACTTACTCATGTAGGCAATTGGATGTTCTTTGCCATCAATTGTTTGGGTGAGCATTGCGCCGAGGCCAAAATCGCTTGCATCCGTATGCACCTCAAACGGTTTATTGTAATCTGGACATGATAAGACTGGAGCTGACACTAGACTTTCCTTCAATTTCTGGAAAGCGGCGTCGGCCTCTGATGTCCATTTGAATGGCGGGGTACCTTTCTTAGTCGATGTTAATTTGTTTAAGGGACCAGCTATAGTACTGAAGTTAGGAACGAAACGTCTGTACCAGGTCGCCGTACCTAGAAAACGCTTAAGTTCCTTCTTATTGGTTGGTGCTGGGTACTTTAGTATAACATCGACTTTGGAAGGATCAGTCCGCAAACCTGAGGCATCTACTACGTAGCCTAAGTATTTCAATTGCGAACTAAAAAAATTACATTTCTCTAAGTTGATTGTTAAGTTCGCCTTTTTGAGCTTTTCTAAAACCCGTAAAAGTAAGTTCACGTGGCTATTGAAATCGCTACTAATTATTATTATATCATCTAAATATGCGAAGACCTTAAGATCGAATTCAGCGAACAGCAGGTCAACTAAACGCTGTTGAGTGGCCGGGGCATTCGTAAGACCAAAAGCAGTCCTTTTAAAGCGAAAGGTGCCCCTGCCCGGAACATAAAATGCTGTTTTATCGCGATCCTCCTCAGCTATCGGTATTTGCCAAAAAGCCTTCGATAAGTCAATGCTGGAAAGGTAACGCGCGTCCCTGAGGTTATCTAGTATCTCTGAGATGTAGGGTAAGTTGTATGCATCGCGTTTAGTGACTGAATTTAGCTTCCGACTATCTAAACAAAATCGAGGTTGTCCGTTTTTCTTGGTGACAAGGAGAACCGGTGATGACCACGCGCTTTCGCAAGGCTCGACTACATCGAGAGAAAGCATCTCGTCCACCTGTTCTACCAGGATACGTTGTTTTTCAGGAGATAATCGATAATAACGCTGACGGATTGGTTGACTGTCACCTGTATCAATGTGGTGAGTTATTAGATCGGTTACTCCGAGACCCTTGTGCTGTGATGAAATGTTCTCATACTGATTAATCACATTATCTGCCAAATGCTTTTGTGATTCCTCTAAGTTGTTGTAACCCGTAATTGTGGTACGATTGCTGCTCTCTAGAGTACAATTTTCCAATGAGTTGTTTGAAATCATTACACTACCAACATACTTGGGACACAATTCAAATTTTCGCCAGAAGTCCACACCTAGAATGAGATTCGATTTGATATCTGGTATTACAAAAGCTTTAAGTAAGTGGAATTGGTTTTCAAAGTGAACTGGTATATGAATGTAACCGATGCTTTGCAAATTTTGTCCGCCTGCTGCCCTAACTGCAATGCAGTCGTCCGTGATAAGAGACATTCCTCGGTCTAATAAAATCGTATGAGCACCGTTACCCAAAATTGTGACGGCTGAACCCGAGTCTAAGAGTCCAGTGGCTGGTACTCCTTCGATCTGTACTAAAACATAAGGTCTGTTATCTAAATTATCTTTTTTATCGAGAATTGTGTGTACCTTGAAAGACTTGTGGAACCATTTAACTGTGTGCAACCACTTTTCCCAGTCTTGTCTGTCAAAGTTGTTAACGACACAATTCTCGGTGATTAGTTTTTTTTCTTACTGGGACTGTTCTTACTACATTTCTTGCAGGCAGGACGCTTAATGTCCTTCTGTCCGCAGCCAAAACAAAAGATCTCGTCCGTCTTTACAGTACAATTCCTGTAAGCATGCTCGTTACTACGACAGCGTGGGCAATAAGGAATCTTTTTATGTGAACCTTTATCTATTGCATGAACATAGTTAGGGGATATGGAGGAATCGTTACTGTTATGTGAAACTTTTTCTTCTGTTCTATTATTACTATTACTGTCTTTATGTCTATTGAACTGATTGAATTTTTTGTTATAATTATTGTTACTTTTACTTTCTGTTAAATTTCCCGAATATGCAAACTCGGGTGCTAAAGTACTTGATGAGGGTCTTGGTGGTTCTTTAAATTGAGCAAGGCGTGATTGAATGTTTTCGTAGTTACGACAAAGAGTCCTCAGCTGTTCGATTGATTTTATTTCGGCAACTGATGATAAGATGTTAGCATAGCATGGACGAATGTTATGTAAAAGTAGTTCTAGTTTATCATCCTCCGATAGTGCTTTTGTCAACCTCGAAAACAAGCCTGTCATTATTGACAAGTAAATAACTATGTTTTCTTACTCCCCTTGGGTTCGTGCTCTGATTTCAGTTAAAAGTCTATAATCATAGTCAGACTGATCAAAGTCGCGTTTTAATAAATTTGCAAGTTCATCCCAGCTAGATACTGAATCCCTAATGCTTCTGTACCAGTGGAGCGCGCCGCCAGTAAAAATCTCGGTCGCGTGAGTGAGGATTTTATCCGTTGGTATTCCTTTGGCAAGACAAAGTTCATTTACCCGCTGTAAGAAGGAACGTACGCAAGAATTTCCCTCGAATTTTAATTTTGCAAATCTATTTTGACCACCATCACATGACACTGTCACGTGAATAGGAGAAGCCAAGCTATGTGTGGATAGAGGTTGATTACTAACTGATGATAAGGGGTCCGAAGCTGATGCGAGTAGTTCACTTGATTTTATCACCATCGACTTATATAGGTTTACACACTCATCGTACTCTGTTTTGTTTTTACTTCCACATGTTATTCTATTTAATCTGTGGTAAGCATGATTTAAAAGATTTTGAATTTTCATTAATGACTGTTTGTCTGTAGTTGGTGATTCTAAACTATTATCTGCCTTAGTTAAAACGTCTAAAACTCCACTTAAATCTTCCGATACTTCAAATGGGCTAGTGAGAATGTCCTCAGATGGAAACATTGTTCCGCATTTTGCAATCTGTTTTCGCAATTCCTGAACAGTAGCGGCGGGTGTTTCCCCTCTGATAGCTACTTCGTATTCGAGCTCTGTTTTTTGCAGCGACATGAATTTTACTGGATAAGCCATGTTGAATTTGGTTCAAAAAAAGTAATTATGTTATTTGTAATTGAGTTTAAAATTAAAAAAAAAAAAAAACCTGAGTCTGGTAAGTGTTGGATAGCAATCAGCAAGGTATTATGAGCGTCAATTACT
Organism: Diarsia brunnea; assembly: GCA_949774965.1. NCBI lineage: Eukaryota > Metazoa > Arthropoda > Insecta > Lepidoptera > Noctuidae > Diarsia > Diarsia brunnea. The sequence continues at coordinate 22,060,244 of OX458998.1, forward strand.
CCGACTGTTACAAAATATACTTAATTATAACGTCTTGGTTGTTGGCCGTGTGAAGTGAGGAAGCTACGTTAAGAAAAGAAAACAATATAAAAAAAAAAAAAAAAAAAAAAAAAATTTTTTTTTTTTTTTTGTTGTGAAAAAAAAATTTAAGTTCCAAAAATTTACTAAGTTTCTAAAAAAAAATCGGTGCAACTAATGTGTACGCTTCTGGTATTTAATTCTGAAAAGATGACAATATTATTTTGTGAAATAAAATATGAGTCACTATTGACATCCAATGACAAATTTTTGCTGTTGACTGTACTCAGTATAACAATAATGAACAAGGTAAGTGGTATCAAGTTTATAGGCAGGTAGACAGTTAGTAGGAAAAATTATTAAATAATATGTAGGTAGGTATGTTAGGTTGTCAGTAGGTTGGTTGGTTAGTGGATAGGTTGACAGTAAGTAGGAATTGTATTGTGGGAAACAGCTGTTAATTCAATGAAATAGTACTGTATTTTTGAGTCGTCAACAATAAAAATGTTCACTGCATAGAACATTAGTGATCCAGGTCAAATGTATACAAGTACAAGGTTAATTGATATTATACAGGCTTTAATTCCAGTTTACAAGTTTGTAGAAACAATTTGTATGTTACTAAATTTTTAGTATTAAGTTGTATTACTTGATTTTAATGTTGTTGTTTTTTATGATTTACTATGAAGTTAAATTCTTATTTAAATTGATGATAAATGAATCTAAGTTAGGGTATAATAAAATACCAAAAAAAAATTGTTGACACTTATAGCGATATTAGAGATATTATTAATAAACGCTAATTGTGTCAGCAGTAGACAAAGTTATTATGTCTATAGTAGCCAGTAATTGAAAACCCGGCAACCCAATCCCTTCAACCGGCTCACAGCAAGCTGCTTGCCGGTAGAAATAAGAAAGAGCGTGGTACCTCCCCGGGGCGAGCCGTTACTATTAGCTCTACCACTACTGGGGAACGGTAAATTCGTTCTTACAATATCTGTACAACATAAAAGCAGATACAACGGGACAAACCTGTTCCTACCAATTAAAATAAACTAAGTAACCGCAACGTACACCTTAGTTGCTGGCAACCGTAACGTTTTACATAAAACAACACACCACCATAGAAAAAAAATACCCACAAGACAACCCTTAGGAAAATGTGACCACAAAACCACGTTTTTGGGCGCCAATGTGACGGAAAGGGTGTACGTGGCGCAGGTTATAAAATAAGACCACGTAACCTCGTCAACATAAAATATATTAAACAATAAAAAAGGGGTGTGGGCAAGTTTGTGGTTCACAAACCCAAAGATTGTCTTGTAGGGAGCACAGCTGTACTGCCCTGATAGCCGGTGTGGCGATGCCCGCAGCGAGGTGCCACGCTGGAAGACACCAGGGCTCAGGTGTCGGTGTCGACCCGATGTAACTCGACGCGGCCCACGTGGCAGGTATGCCCAACGGTGGGATGCCGGAACAGGCGACGGAACCAAAACGGGTTCCAGTAGCCGCCGATGTGCAGCCGAACTGACGGGTGTAACGGGGGACGTCAGCCGGAACCTTGGACCCCAGTATGGGGTTTTCAAAGACACCGAATTTAAATGCTCGATGGCGGAGAATAATGAGGATTAAGTTATGTTTAGGCCCGGATAATGGCGAGTTAAGACACGTGTGTAATTCACTGGACAATTAGGATCTGGTGAGACGTGTGATCGCTTCGGGACTAAAATTCCTTATCTCAAACGAAAAGATGGAGTTGGCAGCCTAAATAGCGATGGGACATTTGCGAGCCGTAGACAAATCCTCACTTGCGCGACCGATATTATGCATTATCTGGCTCTTAGTAAGTATTGATTGTCACCGCACTACTTATTAAGAGCAACGTACTGTAACGTAGTACGTTACACTTCTCAGTTATTAACATAATTAGCATAATAACAATAAAAAACACATCAAAAATGCAATGTTTACATTCATGTGTCAACTGACAAGGACGAGCCACAGATAAAAATAAGTAGTGCGGTGACAATCAATACTTACTAAGAGCCAGATAATGCATAATATCGGTCGCGCAAGTGAGGATTTGTCTACGGCTCGCAAATGTCCCATCGCTATTTAGGCTGCCAACTCCATCTTTTCGTTTGAGATAAGGAATTTTAGTCCCGAAGCGATCACACGTCTCACCAGATCCTAATTGTCCAGTGAATTACACACGTGTCTTAACTCGCCATTATCCGGGCCTAAACATAACTTAATCCTCATTATTCTCCGCCATCGAGCATTTAAATTCGGTGTCTTTGAAAACCCCATACTGGGGTCCAAGGTTCCGGCTGACGTCCCCCGTTACACCCGTCAGTTCGGCTGCACATCGGCGGCTACTGGAACCCGTTTTGGTTCCGTCGCCTGTTCCGGCAGCCCCACGTTGGGCGCCAATGTGACGGAAAGGGTGTACGTGGCGCAGGTTATAAAATAAGACCACGTAACCTCGTCAACATAAAATATATTAAACAATAAAAAAGGGGTGTGGGCAAGTTTGTGGTTCACAAACCCAAAGATTGTCTTGTAGGGAGCACAGCTGTACTGCCCTGATAGCCGGTGTGGCGATGCCCGCAGCGAGGTGCCACGCTGGAAGACACCAGGGCTCAGGTGTCGGTGTCGACCCGATGTAACTCGACGCGGCCCACGTGGCAGGTATGCCCAACGGTGGGATGCCGGAACAGGCGACGGAACCAAAACGGGTTCCAGTAGCCGCCGATGTGCAGCCGAACTGACGGGTGTAACGGGGGACGTCAGCCGGAACCTTGGACCCCAGTATGGGGTTTTCAAAGACACCGAATTTAAATGCTCGATGGCGGAGAATAATGAGGATTAAGTTATGTTTAGGCCCGGATAATGGCGAGTTAAGACACGTGTGTAATTCACTGGACAATTAGGATCTGGTGAGACGTGTGATCGCTTCGGGACTAAAATTCCTTATCTCAAACGAAAAGATGGAGTTGGCAGCCTAAATAGCGATGGGACATTTGCGAGCCGTAGACAAATCCTCACTTGCGCGACCGATATTATGCATTATCTGGCTCTTAGTAAGTATTGATTGTCACCGCACTACTTATTTTTATCTGTGGCTCGTCCTTGTCAGTTGACACATGAATGTAAACATTGCATTTTTGATGTGTTTTTTATTGTTATTATGCTAATTATGTTAATAACTGAGAAGTGTAACGTACTACGTTACAAAGTAATAACATAAATATCAGAAAATGGGAAAGTTTTGCAAGCCAAAGCCCAATTCTTTGGCAAACAAGTAACAGGTATAAGTCTATGGATGGCTCGTGAATACAAATATTGAATGTTCGGTATTCTGGGCAGGGGCCGTTAATTTGTACGCATCCCCATTAAGTAGGGGCGAGTCTGATGGGGTTCAAACTATATACATTATTCTGGAAATATAAAAGTACGTAAAATTCTATTTTGCAAGACATAGAAAATGCTTCTATCTTTTTGCAATTTTTAAAAGTTATGGAGTCCTCAGAATCTGCTCCGTTTATTTTTTTCGTAGGTTTATAATAATTACGTTCTACATTAACCTGAAACGAACAAGATCATCCTTCAAAATATTTCTAGACACTGTTATACATCTTGTGCTTAAGGGTTAACCGGAAGGGATTCTTTAAACCATCACTGGAGATAGAAATATGGGTTAGACTACAGAAGTAGCAAAATTATTCCCGAAAATTCGTTCCAGTCTAACGAATTTTGTCACAAAATAACCAATACAAGCCTTTCCTGACTAAAAGCTTCATAAAAATGCGTCCACGCTAACAAAGCGTTCTATTATGTTACCCAATTGTTGGTTCACAAAAGGAATCGGCTTTTTTTAATTAATGTGTGTGGCAACACTGGCAACCTTCACGCTTGACGCAGGGGAGGCGACAGCAATTGATCGACTGTACCGACACGATGATTGATCATGCAATAATGCCTACATGAAAAGTTCGAGGGCCGTTTTGTAGGGACGCCTATATATCCTTGTTGTGTACGTCGATGGGGTATATATTACAGATTTTATTTGAAACAATAGTATTCTATGTTGTTGTTGTATGTGTTCAAAAGCTAGAATATCGATACACGATGGAGTTTCTTACCCATTCCATATTTCTCTATTTACATCTGCTATTTTTTGTGCTAGACACAAGAAAAGCATTGTATTCTATTTTTTCTAGAAGGAATTCTAGCTGTGTCTGAAATCCTGTCTCTAAGTCAGCCTTTCTATCAAAATTGGCAAAAATTGCTAAACAAACAAACGTTCCCATTTCGTTTTACTTTAGAGTCACAACCACCTGAAATTACATTTCCCAAATCAGTATTCAAAAAGGTTTCCCGGAACCTCCTTTGTACCGAGTAAACAGAGCTCGTTTAGGTTTTAAAGGGTTTTGAAATAAGATCTGTTTACCAATCATTTACCAAACTTAACGTCAACTTTTTGCTCTTTGCAGTTGCTGTGTTCCCACTATTGGGACCCAGGCCTCCTCTCTGTGAGGAATAATGGGCTGTAATCCACTTCGTGGGCTCACTGGGCCCGGTGCCTGTGACTGGCCGGGTATAGGCATTTGGTTCCAAGGCATGCCCTTCTCCTCACAATATGTTCCTTCAGGGTTTTAAAACAATGTTGAAAACTTAATTTATACAAAGACAAGCGTCTGCCTGCGTTCGACCTAGAAATATAACGTTTTAACCCTTTTACCAACAAAATATTTATCTTCTAAATATGTGTTCATACCGTTTGGTATGAAAAAAGACGGAACTGTACAGATACATTTTACCAAATTCGAACTTCTAAATAGGTATACTAGATTTTGTGTACAAAAACTTTTTTGGATGTCAAATTAATGAAGAATCAAGAAGAACTGATAGGGCAGAGTGGAAGAATAAAACGGGTTGCGCCGACCCCAAATGACATGGGGTAAGGTCAGGAAGATGATGAAATTAAAGAAGAATCATCCTTCACCCCACTTTATTAGGAAGAAGCAGAACTTCCCAGAAATACATAACCTCTCTATTTGCTACCAGTGTTTGTTTACTTTTATTCACATCATGCGTTTCTCTTCGCAATTAACTTAGCATTCCGTTTAATTTCCATATTATTACCGGTCTAAGCAGTGACCCGTCCAATTAGGGACCGCTCCAAAGCGGCGCTTAACATAATAGCAGCTCTTGGTTTAACCAACCTCTGCGAATCTAGTCTCTGATATAATTGTGACTATGGAATGGGTAATGTCTTAAGTGTGGTAAGAAACTTACATCCGAAGTGCTTAACACACTTATCTGTCAATGTGATTTTGAATCTATTCCTTCATATGTTTTTCAACTATGATAAATGATGTTTATTTTTCAAATAGGTTTTTACAAACACTTTTACAAGTCACTTGCTTTAAAACTAGATGGGACCGGTATTTCGTACCTTACTACTCTGAGAAGATACAGCTGAAACATACTCAGAGGTCATAGGCTTATTAAGGTTCAGATATAATCTTGGTATACTCACGTTCGCGTCATGAGGACTATGCTTCATGATATTAGTATAGAAAACAAACCAAGTCTGCAAAAAAATGTGTAAGTATTTACCAAAGTAGTACATATTAATTTAAATCCTCAATACGAATCTCTCAGTTAGATTCATGACATTGAAATGTGTTGAGTGTGTTACATTGATTTTTCAAAAAAAAGGCATTTACCAGCAATATTTTTTCCGAAGAATTACTTTTTGTTGATGTACAGAATCCATGGTTTTGTGAAGAGTCCCTTTAGACCTTGTGTATCCCACTTCTTTTATAATTCTATACAGAAAGGTCAGGTGCATAGGTGCTTACCACCGGCGTACGTGCATGACCAGATGTATGAACGTGGCTGAGGCAAAAAGGTGGCGTTTTATAGTCCCTGCATATCCCCGTGTGAAAAAACGTGACTTTATGTATGCGTGTACAAAATAGCACAAAAATCACGATGTTTTAACATGGCTTCATTGCACCCGTCCAAACCATGGGTGGGTTCATGGTGGATCCCTAGTTTATGCTAACCATATCCCCTCTTTACACAACTCACATGATTGCGACCGGCTGTTTAGGCGGCGTCACACCCAACGACTCATTATGCGTTATAAATCCCCAACTAATTAGCGGCTGTTGGCTGACAAAGATTAATGTCGCAGTGTGTGCGACGAGCCTAATGCGTTGCGCGGCAAGTCGACAGTGCAATGTGTTTAGATAATTACTAATGATTTTGTCTCTGTTCGAGTCATCATTAGGGTTATGGTTTGTGAACGCCATGGTTGGTTATGATTGAAAATAGTTCGAAGTATGCTCTATTTGATCGAGTGGTACTAAACACTAGTATTATGCTGTAACGAAGGTCTCGGTCTATCGGTCTGAAAATATACTAACTGTACGCTGCGTGCGTTGCAAAACTATTTTCCTAATTACGAGTAAAAAAAAATTTCAAAATCGGTCGAGACGTTTCAGAGGCGTGCGACTTTGACGGCACGGTTGCCGCAGTGGTAGAGCGATTTGACTGCTGCGCTGCGTGTTGCAGGTTCGATCCCAGCACGTAACAAATATTTGTATGGCCTACAGATAGTTGTTCCAGTCTGGGTGTTTGAGTTGTGTATGTGTGTTTAAATGTTTGTGAACACACCCACGATACAGGAGAAATGCCCAGTGTGGGGCAATGTTTTTTTTTAACAAGAACCGTAACACGAGATATTAATGTAGTAAGACATATCAGTTGTTTTAGCTAGCTATAACAAAAAGTTTATAAACTTTTAAATCACATTCAATATCCATAGTACTCCCATGGAACCGACAAAAATTATGAAGACCATCTCCCATATTTTTCGCCCACAATTACATGGTCCCATTACCAAACCCATATCGTCATAAATAGTAAAGTTGGCAGCCATTACCCACACCAGGGATGCCAATCCTTAATATTTCCGTTTGAAATGTGCGGCGATTTCATTTAGAGTTTTTAGAGTTCCGTACGCTGGGTGTTCTAGGAGGACCATATTTTTAGGAACCCATGCGCAAAAGGTGCCTCTTCGTAACTCTGTATTGTGGCTTTATATTTTAAAACCATGATAGGTTTTATACCACGAAAACAGCCACTATCATAGTAAACAAATTAAAATCAATTCTTTATTTATTTATTTAAAGACTTTGGAAGACTTACAGCTAGATACAATAGTGATAATAACATTATGATAATCAGACAGCCAATTACAAGTCTACACGTCTAGAGCTTGTATATTAGTATAATATATATTATTTATATATTAGTTTGACAGTTAAAAGTGCCTTTTAATGACCTAGTTGAATTAAATCTTTTGACTTTGGCTATAATGAGTGTGCATTATAGTTGTGCAGAACAAACAATATCTATCACTAAGGCCTAAAAGATGGTAAATAACAACAATTAAGATATATTTAAAAGTTTTAGCGGCACGGAACCCACAATGCACGTGTCCGACTCGCACTTTGGCGTTTTTTCCTTCTCTTAATTAAAAAGAGAGCGGTAGCCGCCGCTTCCTAAATTGACTCTTTAAAACTTGTGATTTGCATTCCTTGTTTACGAGGAGGGGGCTTCAAGAGTTTCTTTAAGTTTTCTATATGCCTGGTGAAATAGTTTAGGAGATAATTTAAGTTAATTGAAGAAATGACAAATTCCTTCTAGCAGATTTAACAAAAAAAGCGAACTAGTCAATGGCCGAAAGTCAACCAAGGGGAATCGTATTGGCTGCGAGTTGTTCGCAAGTGATACCGCGGCCTCGACATGAAGGGCTAAGAAGGAACATATATATTACATGAACACTGCACACCATTAGTTAATATTAGAGTATAATGTGAATTATTGTGATATTTTGTTTGTTTCGCTGACATTAAAATTTAACTTTTGTTCCTTATATGCATAGATAATATGCTGCGCCGGCGGCGTCCGTTCGTTTGTCAGTGTTGCCATTTACACTCTTGGCATAGACAAATACGGTAGTTCGTTGGATGTGACATATTATTTTGATATTTATAAATTATGATACATTAGCTGTAGATATTTATCCTCGCATACCATATTTTTTCTGTCATATTTTTTTTTTTTTTAATTTCTGTGAACGTGGCGTCACCTGGGGCCCTATCAGAATACCAGCGCTGTGACATTCAAAAATGTTGCAGCATCGTGCTGAGATAGTGGCCTTTTGGCCTCGTACGGGACTTATTTTTAATTAATACTGTTTTTTTTTAAGTGTTCCTCTTGTTTTTTTTTTGTTAATCTTTTATTATTGATTTCTTGTCCTGTGTGAGACCAATAAATACTTTTTCTTTCTTTCTTTCAAAACATGGGTGGTTTTTAGTCAGTAGAAGTCTGACACTCCCTTTCGCTCTGCCCAAGAGCGAGAGGGGTTATTTGATGATTATCCACCCACCAAAAAAAAAAAGTGGTATCGTGTTACTCAATATTAATTTGGAGGTCAGATAGACAGTCAAGCCATGTAAATATAATATCTGGCTAGACTGATGAAAGTCAACCCCAAAATAGAAAATTCCTAAGCAGATGAAAATTGCAGTATAAAGAGATTTTTTCTTAATAATGATGTTTTACTATTTTGTGTGTAACTCGTGGTTTAATAATAACTGCCACTCGGGTCGATCAATAGGTTAAGCCGCGCTTGCCTAGGTTGGTCTGTGGATGGGTGACCGGAGAAAATAGCATGAAAATCGGTGCAAGAGTTTTTGAGTTTATTGCGAACAGACAGACAGACAGACACACGCGGTGGAGGACTTTGCTTTATAATATGTAGTAATTAGGTGCCTATTATACTATACTAATATTCGTTAAAATATATACAGGGTGGTGCCGACAATACGACAATAAATGAAACCACTGGTAGTTCTAGTTCATAGGAACATTATAAAACTATCAAATAAATCCTAACACCGTCGCGGTGCCGACGATACGACAATAACCTACAGAAATGTCTTTGCCAAATTCGTTTGTTACATTTTATTTCCACACGTTAATCATCATCTGCCTAGCCTTTTCTCAACATAGTTGGGGTCGGCTTCCAGTCTAACCGGATGCAGCTGAATACCAGTATTTTACATGGAGCGACTGCCTATCTGACCTCCACAACCCAGTTAAGACTAGGTAATACGATATTCTTTGGTAAGACTGGATGTCAGAATTTCAGGTCACTGACTACCTGTAACGAGTTACAAAGATCTATATATGGCAGCCGGGACCAACAGCTTAACGTGCTTTCCGAGGTTAATCGGTGCAAATTATTCTTATGGTTAGTAAACCAATATGTGTTTGTAAATTGTAATGTATTTCGTTTACAGTTTTATGCTACTTAGTTTTATTGTTTTTTTTTTTTCAATTTTTTTATTTTGGTGTTAAGATTTATTTGATAGTTTTATAATGTTCCTATGAACTAGAACTACCAGTGGTTTCATTTATTGTCGTATTGTCGGCACCACCCTGTATTTAAAAGCTACCTGTTTTTGAAACACTGGTTCTCGTGTCTGTACTTTTCATAGAACCAGTCGAAGGTACAGAGAAAACCAGAAGTTTTATTTCTTAAGCTGTCTACAAACAATGTAAGAAAACATCCTCCAGTCATAGTTGCTATAAAAACAAAGTCAAAGTGTACGTTGTAAATATTGTTATTTGAAGTTTTAAACTTTCTTATTTCTATTACAAGGCTGTAGGAAAGTTTAATATCTTTATATTTACATTCTACAAAGTCTGGACGAATACTTTTGATTCACAAGAAGTATTGGAAAACATAAAATAGATGTTAACGATTGTGTTGTAAATGCATCGGACTGTTTAACGAGAGTTTTGATGTGTTTCACAAATACCACGAATTTGATACAATTCTGTTGCATTCTGAAATCTGAGCAATACATATTTTTTTATAAATTGGTTTTAAAAAACTTTTACACGATCTCTTGTTGTTTTAAAACTAGACGGGGCCGGTGTTTCGTACCTGGTTTACTCTGAGAAGAAACAAATCAGTGGTAAATGTCTCTTTTAAAATTACATTGGTCTCTTTTATAGTCGCTTGAGGACCAGTGTCGGTGAGGTGTTGTGGTGTTGTAAAGAAAGAACCAAACAGATTTCAGTGGATCCGTTCAGTCAGAGGCAGCATTTGCCAGTTATCGTGTAGCTTGACTTTTAACTCAAGGAGCTCAGCGACACACAAGAAGGACATGTGCGAACGTCGCATAAAAATATTCAAACTATCAGAGTAAATAAACGAAATCGAAAATAATAATAGGACCTGATACTGTGACAATACGGTTAGCGCAGTGACTCAAGCAGTTGACTGCTACGCTACGTGTAGCGGCTTCGATCCCCGCACGGAACAAATATTTGTATGGCCTACAGATTATTAGTTCGGGTTTGGGTATTTGTGTATTTGAGTTTAAATGTCTGTGAACGCACCCACGATACAGGAGAAATTACTAGTGTGGGGTGTGGGGCAACGTTTTTTTTAAGAAACAAACTAATATTGTTCTTCTTAGCGTGTCGCCGAGCACTAGTGGCTTTGTCGCAACGACCGGACTTACGTTTCTCAGGTCATGGCTGGGAACCCAGTCAGACACTACTTTATATATATTATTATATATATTCCAACACCACTGCTCTCAAAACAGTGAAGGAAATCGTCAAGTCTTCGATCTAAACATTCGAAGACATGTTACCTACCCGCACGGGCCCGTGTAGTGGTTTACGGCCAACTACCTCTCACAAAGAAAAACCCCGATAATAAAAGACTCTTTAATTACGAGTTGCCAAAAAAACTAATTTAAAATACATTTCAACTCTCACTTAAAACTTGATCGTCATAATTTAGTTACAAACATCAATCAAAACATTTAGACTTCGAGATTATAATATTAGTTGAATAACTAGGATAGATGGAGTCTAGACTTAGACTTAAAACTAACAGAAACTTACACTTTATAATAACTGAGTTATTAAATTTACTAACGTCGGTTTCGATTAACCGTAGTTTAGAGTTTAAACCAAGAAAATAGGGAACTTATTTGGTTTTGTGTTAGGTACATACATACTGTGTACCTATAAAGTTTATTAGTGGGTACCTACATGAACTCGTTTTCGCGAACACTATTCAACAACCTTATATCAAGGTGCGTTTTCGAATTTTGAAGTCCAAACAAATAAAAGGAACTAGTCCAGTATTGAACATGCACACCTAGAATTTGTACTTTTCTACACATGTATTTTAATTTTAAGGACAAGATAAAAACCCAAATACTTATAAAAACCGTCGAACTTTGTCATAGAATACATTCTGATTTACGTAATTCGCACTTACACACTTTCTGTATACGGTACATCGGTATTTCAAACTTCGGAATTCAGTAATAGGTACAGTCTTCCAAAGCATCAGAAGCAATTAATATTATAGCAAAGTTAGACTGTCTGTTTGCTTTTACGATTTAACGGCTGAACGGGTTTCCATGAAATTTTGGTAAAAAGGTAAACAATGACCATAACCTAGGGGCTAGGATGTGTTTTATCCCGCTCCTAAATTACCGTGGGCTAACCGATATCAACGAAAATACAGCTAGAAAGTAGTCACCTCATGAGATGCCGAATAATTCAGAAGAAGGTATGTAAGAAGTAAACATACTAGGCCGACCCCAATAAAGAGGCGAAAACCAGTAATAATTAAAAACGAGCAACTCCGACCCAGACTATATCAGTTATAATTAAATCTGTAACATGAAAGGCAACATAATTATTTATTTTCGTGCATATATTTGATACGGCTCGCCGACGATTAGCTCAGTATTATTTTAAAAGCACTACGGTTCGCTTGCTTTGTGTGCAAAATTTAATTAATTATAATTACTGTACGTATGAACCGGGTTTAATGAGCTATAGCTTTCTGTATTTAAATACATCATAACTTCATCCCTATTTTCCTTGACGGGTTAGGTAGAATGAACTTATTTAAATAAAATATAGGTACTTAACACAGCTTTTGTTCGTTTAAACTCACACAAAAAAATTACCTCTTTATAACATAACATCACGCCTGTAATCTCCGAAGGGTGTAGGCAGAGGTGTGTCCATTAGCACATCAACATTTCACCCGTAATGTTTTAAGTCTCACGTTATTACGTGTTATCCATAGACAGGTCCTTATAACACCACAATCCCGCCAGTTATGTTAGGTCTCATGTGACAGAAGGCAAAACGGGACAAATGCGGACTCAGAAATCAAATAACCCAATTACACTTTGTACACTCATCCTAAACAGTAGCATTAGACCAACGTGGCCACCATATTAATATAGGTACGTGGACTCTGTTGAAGTTGTGAACATTTTTCGTTCTTGACTATTAAATAAACCATGAATATTCAAGTCTGTTCTCCAAAACATTTTTCTTGTAAAAACTTAAAAACCTTGCCTTTTGTTTCATTTATAATATATTTAAATGAAAACTTTGAAGCGTCTTCAAAATATGGTAGTCAATTAAAACAGCTTGAAATATGCACGAAAAGTTAAAATAAAAGGATAGATAAAAGAGAGTGAAAATAATTCGATACTGAAATTTTAATATTCGTTTTTGAAGCTCCTTTGCCAAATGCAAAAAAACGGAACCCTTATAGATTCATTCTGTTCGTCTATATGTCTGTCGAGCCGTATGTATAGGTCTGTCAACCCATATGTATGTCTATCCACCCGTATGTCACAGCCATTTTACTTCGAGACTGTTGAAATTTGTAGAACAGGTGGCTTCTATGTAATCTTCTGTGAAATTATGAAAACAAATAGTGGTGGCTCTCAAACATCTCTTTCCTGCTTTTATCCCAATTAATTTGGGGTCGACGCAGCATCTTTTTAAACCGACTTCCTTATTCGTCATCTCAGCACTCACCTCCTTTCCAGCCATATCATCTTTTGTACAGTTCATCCATCGTTCCTTTGATCTACTCGTACTTCTATAAGGGCAATGTACAATACAATGATGAAGATTAAAATCATTCATTCGTTATTTTTATTTCTTTGATTTGTTTTTTAAGTCAATGGCTGATCAGATATTCGTTTCTAAAGACGTTTAAGTTGTGTGTGTGACCCTGTAACTTTTAAAGTAAGAAAAGTAAAATTCAGTGTTTGTAGAACACTACTACTATTCAGTGTATGTGTCATTTGTTTCGTACGCGTGAGTATTGCCGTGTCGCAAATAGCATCGTGATGAGTCGTGGCGTGCACTAAGCAATTTCCTTCATATGTTTTCGCCGCTGCCACTGTTGAAGATATCTATGAAACACGTGATTCGTTCTCAAAGGATTAGGAGTCAAACGAAACAATAGGGAACCCAAAATTATTTACCTCTACATGAGAAAATACAAATAAACCGAACGGAACAAAGAACCAACCGCAATAACAGTCCAATATTCAAAGTTTGCGTTTAAATAGCTCTTTACGACTGTAATAATCAGACTTGTCCATTTTAGGCAGCAGAAATATCTGAGTCGTTTATTTAATGTTAAGGTATTAACGTTACCTGACCGACATCGGTAAAAGTGATAGGTACACCTTTTGGGACATGGTAATGGCCAGTAGGTGGGAAGTGAAGGGACATTCTGTGGATTCCAGTTTTGAACATTGAACCGAATTAGGAACAACATTAATCATGGACTCTAAATTGTAATGGCGTTTTTTCAAATTGTATATTGATCGAACTATGATTTGTGACTGCATTAAATATAATAATTATTGTATTAACAGAGCTAGTAACATAGGTCGTATGCACCAGAAAAAAAGAAAAAAGTAAAAATTTGTTATTTTTATGAAAAAATGTCTCAAAATTGATTCAAGTAGGTATACGAACATAATTTTAAGCTTCAGAAAGGGGTTTGAACTTTCTTGTATGGAAGCTGGCATATCGACGCACCGCTATTTTGTTTTTTTGTATGGAAGCTGGCATATCGACCCACCGCTATTTTGTATTTTTGTATGGAAGCTGGCATATCGACCCACCGCTATTTTGATTTTTTTTACAAATCACGGCCCACGATTAAATTTGTATATATGGGTAGAGAGAGGACACCTAGACGAACAAAAAATGTCATGGAACATGGTACACCAAAGAGTCACGTTATCGAGATATTTGAAGGTAAAGATCGACAATCTACATATTATATGTCCTCTATCCGTACATATCAACTTCATGGTGGGCCGCGATTTCGAAAAAAAAACAAAATGGCGGGCAGGTTGATATGCCACATCGGTTCTATCCCCTTTTGATACCTGCAAAATAGTGATACTATTGCCTGCGTCATCCCACTGTTGGGCGAATGGCGCTCCTCATGACTTCCAGTTGGAACACTGGTCGCTGATTTTGTGCAGTACATCATCTTGCCCTTATCCCATTCCTCCAAAGAATTTCAAGAATTCTTCGTATCGAATAAAATATAATTTCCGTCATCATCATAATAAAATCGCCTACTGCTTTGCACAGGCAATTAGGCAGCCTTCCTATGCTGGCATACTGGCTATATACGTCCCTTTTAAGTGGATAAAAACACTGCTAACTGTGCTACTCAAAAACCGTGTCGAAACGCGAAGACTTTAATTATTATTAAGTCTGATTGACCTAAAATATAATAACAAACATAGTAACACGGCAACCTGTCATATCCTAATGGGCACACAAACTTCGTTCCCCGACGTTTCTCCTCAGCAAAATTGTCGGGCAATACAAAATTCAATAACCATGCTACCTCAGCAAAGAGTCTCGCTTCCGATATTTTTAAGGATATGTTTGCGAAGTCTTCTGCTCAGTGAATTTTTATTTCTTCTTACAATACAAATGTTACGTCCGGTAAGAAAAGCGCCTGTATTGATGATATTATATCGTTGTATAATGTATGTATCGTTTATTTGCTCATTCCTTTATGAGGTCAGTAAGACCTAAATACAGTGTTAAAAGGATTGTTTGGATCATGAATGAAATCAGCAGGCGTTGATTTAAACCATTTTGCGACATTGCTTCGCGAAATTGTGTTAAAACCTAAATAACAGCATTGTTTTAGGTACGCGGTAAATATCCTTGAGGATTTTTAAATAACCTAGGCTTAGTTCTAACTAGAGAAAGGTATCACAACCGTGTTTCGAAGTCAAGGTTAGTTTATTTTAAGCAATGTTCTGTTGATAATATAATAATTCGACCCATTTAAGCTCCATCTACAATATCTACACAACCTCATTAATGGCGCACCTTTTGAACTTATTTCGAGCTGCAACGCAATTTGTTCAGAAGTCACATAAGTATACTAAATATTCTCATAAACGTTCTTTACAATATTCCGCAGACTTTTTATAAATTGTTACTTGGTAGTTTGATATAGAAATAGTGTTTTGTGCTTTCTGCTCAATATTTTAATCAAATAATTCAACCGCAGCTGCCATTTTGTGCATTACGAGTTTATTAAATTTTAATGTGACCGCAATAATATTACTAGAAATACAGTCTTTTTTTATTGTTATTACTTATTTAATGTTGTTTATTTTGGTAAAATAAATTGGTAAGGATAGATACATGAGCTACTAAAACGAATCTATCCAGTGAACCTAAAAATACAGCGCCATCTCGACATTATTTTAATTATGTTATACCAAGACTAAAATAGCGAACTACTAGGATTTCAGCCTGATGTAGCGGCAATTTAGCCGGAAAATTAGATCAGTCTGGCTCTCACTGTGGCTACCCTCTACTTGAAACTTCTGTCTGTGCACCTAGTAACTAAAACAGGTTTGGCTGGGATGCTAATGTGTTTCTAATTTCTTCTGGTTGCACAATTTGAAAGCAGTTTTTGAAAAGTTTCACACTTTGAATATGAATGGAGCTCGGGTTTGGTATTCTGTACGGTTAAAAGTAAAACGAATATAGTTTTATCGGATTTAACTGAATAAGTTGGGTTGGTTTGGATGCTAATGATCATTGTTTAAATGCGCCAGTTGCATTAAGTGAATTTATTATTAATTTTATTTTAAACGCAGGGAACTTCGACTGGGTTCGCCGCAAAACGTTATTGTGTTTTCCATCAGTTTCACTACTGTTTTGTTATAGTCTGAATCCTTACAATATAATTGTTCCTAGAAAAAACTTTAACCGAAAAAGTTAAGTAAACAATTTGCTCTGCCTGGTCTCAGCCGCCGGTGTCAGAGACGCGTGGCCATCAACACAGCGGTGTTAAGTGGTGAACTTGGCACAAGTCGACGCAACTCCACCGACTGGCCAACCGCGGACTTCGTTTATTAGTTTCGCTGGTCGACAGCGGACAGACAATATGTTGCAGAGTTGTTACTTTGTTTACCTAGATGATGCTGCTTTTTTACCATCGATATTGTACATCCCTTTTGGAAATCTTAAAATTACTTTACAGAGTCATTAATAAAAATAATAAATAAAATAAAAAACCATTTATTTCGGACTTCAAAGAATCCATAGAGTGTTAGTACAGTAAAACTTATGAAACTAGTGTTAGTAGTAAATACAAAAAAGGGCTATTTCATAATGTGGGTGTTAACCCAGTGCTGGACGTACCGCGTGTCCAGCCTATCCGCAATAACAGCCAGGATGCTGTTGGTGCTGGCGCGCAACCTGCCAAGCGCAGCGGCGCATCGTTTGCGGAGTACGGCGTGAAACCCGTCAACGTGTGCAAACATACCCGACGCACTGCACCAGTGCGGCAGCCCCAACAACGCCCTGAATGCACTGTTTTAGTGGACGCGCAGGGCGCTGAAAGATCAATGCGTATAATAATAAATTAATACAGCAATTTTTCAATAAACTGTTTTTCTGACCTCAAAATATTTGAGCGTCTTAAAGAGAGGAGGGCTGTGTTCCTGCAGTGGGAACATGAATAGGCTGATGATGATGATGAAACAGATTACAATTAAAGAAATACAGCAAAAGAAAATTAATAGGTACAGGGGAAACCGACCCCCGGTGGAGCACACTGTGGAGGTGTGTCCCGCTTGGGCGGAGCCCCGCCGTGTTCTCGTAACGGCGATCGGCGGCGGCGACCTCTCGCGTCCGGCCCTGGTGCAAGCCATGGTCCGGGGCGAGGAGGAATGGGACGCCGTCGCCTCCTTCTGCGAAGCAGTGATGCTAGCGAAGGAGGTGGCGGAACGTGAGAGGGAGAGAACCTCTCGTCCCAGCCGCCGCGGGAGGCGCTCCGGGCGTCGGGGGCCACGTGATGGCTTCCGGCCACCGTAGACGTGTGCCGGCCACTGTGGACGGTGAGTGATGGGTAAGCTCGCCGTCCGTCCGTCTTATGACGACGACAGGCCGTGTCGACGGCGCGTTCGTGTTCCACGCGCCCCTCAAAGAGATGTCATGTCAGCAACATGGAAGGAGCCCGCAAGGGCCGACGCCTGTCGAGGCTGCGGGTTGTCCGCAAGGGATACCGCGGCCTCGACATGAAGAGCGAAGAAGGAACATGGGTGGTTTTTAGTCAGTAGAAGTCTGACACTCCCTTTCGCTCTGCCCAAGAGCGGGAGGGGTTATTTGGTGATTTCCCACCCCCAAAAAAAAAAAAAAAAGGGGAAACCGACCCTAACCTCGATTATTTTATCAACCTGGGGTCATGTAGGAACAGTAACAATGGACATGTGATAATTGTCTGTTTTTGTCATTTGAGTAAACAATTTTTTAGCAGGTTGCGACCTGCCAAGAAATTGTTGCCGCGCTCGGGATCAATTTCATAGAGATTCATAGAAACCAGTGGTGTCGCTTGCAGTTTGCGGTCTGCATCCCATCTCGGTAAGGTACAAGACCATCTTTTTTTTGGAGTGTGGGAAATCATCAAATGAATCCTCCCGCTCTGGGCAGAGCGGTGGGGAGTGTCAGACTTCTACTGACTAAAAATCACCCATGTTCCTTCTTAGCCCTTTGTAATATAAGATTTTAAACTGACATGGTCACTAGCACTATTATTTATACTGAAAACGGGATATTTACCATGTTTACTCATAAACATCCACCCGCAATGACTTCAGTTTATCCGTGATCATGGTGCTTGTAACAGCGCCGAAATATCGGGAACTCGAAACAATAAGTAAACATGGTAAATATCCCGTTTTCAGTATAAATAATAGTGTTAGCCCTTTGTGTTGAGGCTGCGATATCTTTCGAACAACCCGCAGCCCCGACAGGAAGGTACAAGACCTTAATCGTCGATAGTGTCAAACAAGCGGACCGCTCGCAGCGCCTCACACTTCTCCGCAAGTGTTCGGCAGCGCTCGGGGTCCGCCGCACGCGATCGCCGCATAACTTACAAGTTATGGGACGTCTGTGACAAGTGTCACTTGATTTATTAGCCCGGTGCCACTGACGATACTTAATTAGTGGTTACGCTGTACTGCACGGTTTAGAGTTTAGAATTTTTGAGGGAAAAATCTGGTTTAATCAGGGTTTGTAAATCTGGGACGATTTTTTTTTTACATTTTTAATCTTTGCATGTAATTGTTAAAGATTATCTTTACCCAATAAACCATTGTTTAATCTTATTTCGGCAAGCAATTTAAGTGTTAAGTACTGACTATTTCACAGACTAATTGTATTATAGTCATTAACAAAATGTTTCGTCATTTACATAATTGAGTCGTTTTGTCTAAGTCTAGATTTTCTTAAAGCTTAAATTAGTTCTTATCGTTTCATCGTAAGTAAATATTATACCTCCTGCTATCACGAATAAATTGTCTTTGTAATAATTCCTAGTGTGGGACAACATTTACCGAAAAAAAAACTTTTTTTTCGTTTGAATCCTATAAACTCTAAATACAAAAAGGCTTTACTTCACATTTATTATTCCACTTCGCTCCGTACATTTCAATAGAACGAAACAGACAATGCTGCGACCAAATACATTCATACAGCGTCCAGCCAATAGCCGCGGACCTTTTCATATGTAACGCGAAGACGGTGTATTGAGAACGGGCCTGGCCCCAGAGATAGTTGGAATATATTTAAATAAGCGAGAACAGGCTGACTATTGAAGGTGAGGGACTGTAAAATCGCGCTTTCTGCTCCTAGCTGACGAAAACTTTTAAAGCTCCGCGGTCTAGCAAAAGTAGCTTAGCCTTGAAGATCGAAGGCTGTTATTCTCTAGCCAACAGCTCTTCTTTCTGTCAATGCAAATAAATTATCTCATAACTAATTAAATTGACTTTCGAAACCATAAACGTATTATATGTTATCAAATTCAGGCTTACCCTAAATATTTTTCCCAAAAATATGTTTAACTTCATAGTCTAAATTCTACAAACAAAAATCTTAATAACTTGTTCCATTTATGTTTAGCACGCGTTAGCCTAAAAGCGCCATCTTAGGGCCCCCAGTTTGCATATTTATAGGCATCGGAATAGCGATGAGACGACCTCCAAGAGATTGCAGCCTCATTCACTCAGTGGGCCGCTACCGATGCGCTTCATTGCATTTGTTAGCTGTGTGTAGTTACTAGGTGGAAAGCCCTAACCAACAGCTCTACGAAATTGAAGATAAATAGTTATATATTTTACGGTTGTACAAATTAATGAAAAAACTCACAAACAAACATACAGGGCAGTCGTGTAAAAGGTGAACCAAGAAAATCCTGTATGATGTTGATACTACTCCCTACAAAAACAACAATAGAACGAAAATTACAAGAGATAACAAAAGCCAGACGCCAGTGCAATTCATGTGGCCAATATTGAACCAGCCGCGTCCGAACCATTAGTCATAAAACCGTACGAATACCACACCACTTCCGCTGCATTACGACATTCGTGATGCTTCAAAAACGAAGAAGAATCGAGTGTCCCTGTGTACATTTAACGTGCTATGATTTATACAGCCGCAAGGAATCCTTCCTTTGGCCAACAGCCAACTTGCTAACTGCGACCAAACACGAGATTTAGCAATTTGAGAACGCCAACACATTATCGCCAACTTTGGCGGTGGGCAAAAGTATCGCGTATGGATTTTATTGACCTGAAGCTGTAATTGTAGTTCCAAGGAAGAGGAATTATGCATGCACTTTAATAGAAAAGTTTTGCAATTCCATTGTTTTGTATTTGATTTCAAGTACTTTATTTAATACTAGCTGAAGCCCGCGGTTTCGCTCGCGTGTCAAACTATGTACCTAAAACCTTCCTCGAGAACCACTCTATCCAATAGTGAAAACAATATGAAAACCGCTGCAGGAGTTTTTGAGTTTATCGCGAGCAGACAAACAGATGCGGCGGAGGACTTTGTTTTTAAATATGCTGTGATAATGTCATATCACATGCATTTTCTTGAACACAGCTTTGCTGCAAAAAGACGACAATACAATACGTTTTCAAAATCTCGATCAGCCATGTTATCCGCCTGTTTCTGTAATCATGTTGTCAAATGTGGACTTTAAAAATCTTCATTGAAAAGAAAACAGCAAATTTAGTGAAGGATAAGGATGCCTTACACTTAATTCTGTTTTCTATATTTCAAACGTAAAGTATTGAACATCTGAACTTGATAATAATTGGTTTAAACTAAAACCAATAAGCGTGTGCCTTATACCATACAATACCTACTTACTTTTGCAACCTTATAGTTCTTCGCAACTATTTTATTGTTTTCCTCTTCCTAATGACTCTAATGCAATGTTCCGAGTACATTAACAGTTAGACTTCACTTAAGATCCAAGTGGCTTGCAATTTCCCTACAATTAGACTCCAAACGAGCAATGGAATGACTCCTTACGACTACCGTAGAGTCTACAAGAGATATTTTTTCAAGTTTTCATTTTATTACCGAAGTTCTTAATGGCAGTTTTATCCTCAGTAATACGCTATTAATGTAAGATCCCTGAGTTGTCTGCGAGTTGTAATCTTTTGATAAAATGTTGAGGGTTCCCAAACGCGTGAGTTAAGAAAGTGTCATTTTTCAGCAAAACCGATGACGGCATTGTCAAAAAACAAACAGAGTGGACGCACACACGATTATCATGTTTTTAGTATTAGTCTGATAAGAGGAGGGACGAATCCCATGTGACTAAAAATGTGATGACTATGTTGATGGATGCAGATGGAGAGGAAGACCAAAGAAAAGATGGATGGATTGTGTAAGGAATGTTGTGAAGGAAAAAGAGTAGGTAAATGATAGCGTGATTATTGACAGAGAAGAATAATACGTGTTGCGTCGACCGATGATTCTGAACTCAATTCCGAAGCTAGAAATATTTCACAGGAAAAAAAATAAGCTTCACAGATTTTTAATAGACTTTGCGACCATACCAACGACGCAGTCAAGATCAAATGTTCTTTTATTCCTGGTCATGGCAATGCACAAACAACAATAAAACATAACGGTATGGGCAAAAAAAATGCGCGTCCTTACAAAAAATCTGTCCCAATAAAGCGAACTTAATAATCCGTATTAAAAACGAATTTCCCGATAACCGAGCCTGAGCCATAGTTATGCGATCTCGTTAAAACCTGCAAGAATTCTCGCCTCATTTACTTCTGGCTGCCGTATTGCCGTCGCGGTGAAGCTAAATGTATGGAGAAAATATTACGCGAACTATTTTGAAGCGTTCGCGTTCGAGACGTGACTTAGTGTGGTGCAGATGGGCCACTAACTGTGTTTGGTCGGAAATTTTTTGCAGGCCATGTGATGATGGATTAAACATAAAATAGAATAGAGAGATTGAATATTCAATAGTAACATCACACCTAAAAAACCCAAATGGGACTGAGAAGTTCTTGATGTAAACATCAACAACACTGCCCGATCTGGGATTCGAACCACAAACCACATGCAACAGTATTTTAATACTGGTTTCTCTTCCTACTTTAATACTGGTTTCTGTGCACTAAGCGATATCTACATTAGTACCTAAGCGCTAGTGCACACAAAAAACAAACAAAATTTATTAAGGTGTTACCATAATAACGGTGTTAAATACGGCGTTAGATAATTAAGTCAAGAATAGGCTTAAATGAACAAAAACAACCCACAACACCAAGTTTTGTAATTCGGAACTTTCGATGCTGTATATCTCGAACAGTTTACACCACCTATCAACAAAAGTACTTACAGTTACATCACAACAAAACAATGACAAAATAATAATAATAAATAATACTTTTGCGGTGTGATATGTAATTATCTCTATAAACTGTCACTCTTTATGAGTTGTGACAGATGAGACCCCTCCACATGCATGACCTACATAAGAACTCAAGATGAATGGTAAATGTATTACATAAAAAGCGTCCCTTACACCTAGGTTGACTTAATCGAGATAAGTTCTACGATATTACAGGTACCAGGCAGATCTTAGTGAACTTGTATACTTTCTTAGTCACTTATACAATCCATGTATGTGTTAGTAACCCATACTAGGTTGTTTGTAGCTGCATGTTAAACAGACTGTCAGAAATAGTTAAAAATATTTATTTTCATTGTATAGCATGAGTTGATAATGTGATCGCACGGAAAAAGTCATTCAGTTTAATATATTTAAATACGACCACCTTTTCTATCACATAGTGGCGAGTAAATTAAAGTGCTGTTCAACTTTTTAGTTGCTTACAAGTGGCGCGTTTGAACATCGTATACACTAAGGGGGCAGGAAGGTCGCATAGTAGGTTATAACATGTTTGTCGGTGTGTTCATTTCAGTAAACGTACCTAGCTTGTCAATGAGGGTAGGCACAGTCAACTGTCGGTAGAACTTTTTTGTACCCCTTTTTTGAAATTGACGGTCAATTGCCCAAGTAGTCATCACTTTGGAAATTGACCAGTTCCACTGACAGTTGTGTGTGTGATGACTTATGGAACAGAGACGGTCCTTAACTGCTGGTCTCATAGAGAAGCTCAGACTCACGCAACGAACCATGGAGTGCTCGGAGTGTCTTTGTGCGATAAAATCAGAAATGAGGAAGTTTGCCGAAGAACCAGGGTCACCGACATAGCTCTCAGAATGCAAGTTGAAATGGCAATGGGCAGGCCACATCGCTCGAAGAACCGACAACCGATGGGGAAGGAACGTTCTCGAGTGGCGACCACATCCCGGAAGACGCAGCGTTGGTAGGCATCCCACCAGGTGGAGAGGCCTCACATCGTGAGAGTCGCGGACAACCGGTGGATGCAAACGGCAGGCTGCCGTTCTTTATGGCGTTCTATGGGGGAGGCCTTTGTCCAGCAGTGGACGTCTTATGGCTGATGATGATGCCAAAGTAAAGAACGAAAAAAAGTAAATTAGTGACCCGATGCCGGCTTAAACTACAGAAACTCTTAGAACTGCAGGATAAAGAAAAGTCATAGATCGTTTGACAGATATATTTATGTTTCGTGTAAAAGGGGCACCAGACACGAATCTAAAACCTCATGTCAAATATTAATTAAGTGTCTGAAACTAACACTCAATTTACAGAATGATGCCTGGCTGGATTCGAACCCACGATCTACTCGGTAAGTATCAGGACATGCACTGGCTCTCTCTGGGGTTTTATAAACAAGCAGTAAAATATAACGATGTTATAAATTCAGAGCTACGAGTTCAGTAATTGTTATACTGAATTAATGTAACACCCTTTACCTATGAACATCCGCTGGGATCCCCTGTACATGCTATATTGAATTAAATGTTACATTCCGTTAATTAATTCGATGATATGTTAGGTTATTGCGTTTGAACTCATTTGTGTAATTAAATTATGCTCACGTTTTGACAAATATTAAATATTCAAACCGTATTCCGACTATAACTAAGTTTTTAAACTGACATTGTCACTAACACTCTTATTATTAATAAGTAAACATGGAAAATATCCCGTTTTCAGTATTAATAATAGTGTCGTATTTCGACTGCCAAGTTGGTCCAGTGGTCGCAAGTGAGACTGCTGAACATAGGCCCCTAAGTTCGATTCCCATGTTGGGTAAAATTAAAGAAAGAAAAAATATTTATTTATCGCAGAAACATGACGAGCATACAATAAGACAATAAAAAAGCAATAGGTACACATACAACACCTAACAAATATTTAACAAAAAAAAAATACAAGAAAGGAAAATAAAACGAAAGTTGCACGTCGTGACAGCGACAAGGAGGTTACCATACCACTCAGCATGGTGCTGTGCTATGGGGACCCACAGCACAGCGCTGGTTTTCAGTGGTCACCCGTGAAAAAAACGTACGAAAGTCAAGACAGCATTATTATTAAGTATAGAGGTATATATTTATATACCTCTATACTTAATAATAATGCTGTCTTGACTCCAATTAAAGAGATTGAGATTTCAAGCACAAGCATTTGCTTGTGCTTGAAATCTAAAGTACTACAATTATTTTGAGATAAAAAAAAACTAAAGGTATGATTTGCACGCTAAACAGAACAAACAAACATTGTGCTAATGTGCACATTGTAATGGCTGAATACTATGATTTTTACACCCCGTTCGTCTTGCTTTTTATATACATAGTTTTTTTTTTTAAACGTTGCCCCACACTAGGAATTTCTCCTGTATCGTGGGTGCGTTCACAAACATATAAAATCACATACACAAATACCCAGACCCAAAACAATTATCTGCAGGCCATACAAATATTTGTTCAATGCGGGGATCGAACCCGCGACACGCAGCGTAGCAGTCCAATCGCTTAACCACTGCGCCAACCGTGCCGTCGTGAGTTTGTATATAACACGCATAATCTGTTACCTTTTTTAACTCTTGTTGGACCAGTAAGTTTGTAAATGGACTGTTCTGTTGTTCACCTCGTTCGGATTCTAGAACGTTTGTGCATGATAGGCGGGACCGATGACGAGGTAGGTCTGTGAGGGAACCCGTACTGCCACTGTCTTTGGAAAGGGTCTCTCCATACTCCAATTAGCCAGATTGTTTTTACCAACAGAGCCAAACTTGAGCGCGCAAATGTTTTTAAACATGATTTTCAATATTATTCTTTGACTAACGATCGTCACGCGGTTTCACCCGCGTAGTTCCCGTTCCGGGAATACATGGATAAAAAGTAGCCTTTGTCACCCGGGGATAGGTTACTTTCCAAAGGTGAAAGATTTTTTCAAATTGGTCTGGTCCTATTTGAAAAATATGAGCAAAGCCGATCGGCTTTTACGGCCGAAGATAATATTCGATGTTGCCGTGCGGCTCTGCTGATAGTATCTCATAAACACTGCCACAAAGAACTGGTTGCAAACCCGTTTTTAAATACCCTTGCAATGTTTACACAGTTTTAATCGTACATAAGACAATTACTTAGAAAGAGTAATGATCTGGTGCGGTAAGCTAGGGAAGATTAATTGAGAGAGACGATAAAAAACCTCCAGGCCGTATTTATATTATTACAGGTGCTCCTAATATGATTATGTTGTTGTAGTAATAATAACATGTTATATACATGTAAAACCTCAATGTATTGCCTATGTAATATGGTTACAATGGAGATTTTGACGTCATCGAAAATATATTTAAAGAAAATTATGATTATTGTGAAGAAAGGGAATGACTAACTTTAAATGTCGTTTCTTTGGTTACAGGTGTGTCTAATTAATTATAATAATTAGTGTATAAGATGTACATAATTATAAACTGTATTGTAACCTCAGATCATTTAATCTGAGATTGTCTTTGGTTACTGAGCAACACATTTTGTCATTTCTTCATCATTAAGAAAATATTATAGTCTTATATACATTTTTTTTACTTCTTTCGTCCCACTGCTGGGCATAGGTCTCCCTCATATCTAACAAATCAATCAAAAGTCATTTATTCAAATTAGGCTGATAATCAACACTTTTCGAATGTCTAAACTTATTTTCACCCAAAACGCCCACCCTTGACACTTCCTAGTGTTTTGGCTGGGAAGAAGAAGTGGTGGAAAAAACTCTGTATCCTTTCACTCTTCTCTCCATGCGGTTTTCTCCGGTCACCCTATCGTTTTCTGGGCCTCCCTCGGCGACGACGCCCGTAAACTAAACATAACAAACATACAACTACGAATCTATATTTTCAAAATGTCACGGCACTGTATCTGAAGGATCTTCCCATTTTTTTTATTTTTTGGGGGTGGGAAATCATCAAATAACCCCTCCCGCTCTTGGGCAGAGCGAAAGGGAGTGTCAGACTTCTACTGACTAAAAACCACCCATGTTTCTTCTTAGCCCTTCATGTCGAGGCCGCGGTATCTCTTGCGAACAACCCGCAGCCCCATTTTAGACCCGATAAAATTCTACTACGATATACGATTATACCGAAAATTCTACTACGATTATATAGTTGTCACTGCCTTTTTTTTTTTTTTGGCGGGTGGGTAATCATCAAATAACCCCTCCCGCTGTTGGGCAGAGCGAAAGGGAGTGTCAGACTTCTACTGACTAAAAACCACCCATGTTCCTTCTTAGCCTTTCATGTCGAGGCCGCGGTATCTCTTGCGAACAACCCGCAGCCCCGACGGGAAGGATCTTACCATGAAGTAACAAAAGCACAAAACACAATGTCCTAAATAGAGCTTATCAACATCAATTTTACTTATTTAAATCAAACTAATTAAATAAACAAGAGGATGTTTACTCATGTCGTCGCAACTGTTTAGTGAAACATGCCAGTAGCCAGGGAAAAATAACTCGGCCCATTAACCAGGCCAAAATATTACTAACCTAACCCATACGACATGATTTAGATGTTGCGTTTACCCACTCTGGGCTCCGTGAAGATTGGTGCTGTAAAAGCCTACAACAAAAACATGTTTTTTTTACAATACAGGGTGTAAATCAACCCATCACACACCCGTCAACCAAGCAATCTGTACATCAATCTAAGTACCCCTATGCAAAAATGTTTGCTGGGAAATGACTTTTTTTTTTGGGGTCAAAAATCACATTTTACGGTAAAACTCAAAGTAGCACTCTTAAAACATTGTGCTAGTGGATGCTTTGAATAGTAAACGGGTCATGGAGGTAATTTAAGTAAAGTTAAAACCTGGAAAACTAGTATTTACAAAAACAGCTGTGAAAAATTTGGAACTTTGACCCCCAATATCTCCGTAACTAGGGGGTTCCCAGGTATGGTCTAGAACAAAAAAATTATCGCAGTGGTGGGGGGAGTGGGTTGTTCGCAAGAGATACCGCGGCCTCGACATGAAGGGCTAAGAAGGAACATGGGTGGTTTTTACTCAGTAGAAGTCTGACACTCCCTTTCGCTCTGCCCAAGAGCGGGAGGGGTTATTTGATGATTTTCCAGCCGCCAAAAAAAAAAAAGGTGGTCTAAAATGGCGTCTTTAGCAGATCATAATATGATTTGCGTAAAATGGACCTTTCATAATAGTAACTGCGTTTGTGACCATTTATACAATTATTTTCCTATTACGATCTATTTTCCTAAAATGCTCATTACTAAATTGGGCATTTTAGTCGCCCTGAACTCCACAATTAAATTACGAATCATTTACTGGACAAGTTTCTTTCATGGTTACTAAAATAAAGTAAAACACAAATTCTTTTCATCTCGTTTATCATGAAATTTCCATAGCAACAAAAAAAGTACCTACACAACATCAAAGGGAATGTATTTTCGAAATAATTGGTATCGGAAATAATGCACAACTTATGTTACATTAGGAACTTGCCGATCAACTTGATATAACTGAACTCATTTCTTATGTTTGAACATAGGAAATGAGTTAATTGCTGAATGAAAAGGTTATTCTCGTATAAAGTTATAAGGTTGCCCTTATAACTTTATACGAGAATAACCTTTTCATTCAGCAATTTTCTTTTACGTGGTCAAAAGGAAAAGTACTGTTATATAACTTATGTAATATTCAAATGTAGGAAAAAGGTTTCAATAGAAATAGGTTTTAATAGGGATGTTTTCTGACAAAAAAAAATATGATTCTGTTTAGTCTGTCACTTAGATTATTAAAAGATATTGGACACGTGTTTTTTGTTTTATCAAATTAATAAAAGTTGACGAAGATAAAACGTGTCAAAGATGGGGGCTTGTAACGTCACTTTCCGGTAAAAATATACTGAAATGTGACGTCACACAAGTTTTCGAAGCACTGTATCGTCTACATTTTTTGTTTACGTGAAGAAAGAAAAAATATGTTTTTAATATTTTTTGGAAATCTATCTGACGGAATAATTACATATCTTTTGTCAACTACCCTTTTATTACTCCGTTTACCTAGCTAAGTGTATCTAATTTTATAATTGGAACATCTATCACTGACTGCCTTGATCTAGTGGTCGTAAACGCGACTGCAGATAATGGTTTCCTGGGTTCGATTCACAGGCCGGGCAATGTACATCGAGAATTTATCAGTAGCAGCCAGATAGTCTGGATCTATGCTCAGTTGACAAAATATCAACTGGTGAAATGTGGTTAGGTACACCTATTAGCACATCCCTGCCTCTTTTTTTTTGGATGGTGGGAAATCATCAAATGACTCCTCCCGCTCTGGGCAGAGCTGTAGGGACTGTCAGACTTCAACTGACTAAAAACCACCCATGTTCCTTCTTAACCCTTCTTGTCGAGGCCGCGGTATCTCTTTCGAACAACCCGCAGCCTCGACGGGGTACGCTGCCTTACTCTTTGAGGATTAGAGGCGCAATGTAATGTAGATGTCATCACCTGTCTGGATGACGTGACGGCCCGTAATCCTCAACCATACATACATTTGAACAATACTTATTTATCCACAGATTTCCCGTAGGGCTTGAGCCCCATCACTCATTATTTACAAGAATTTTACACTAGCTGTTCCCAGCGGCTTCGCCCGCTACAACTCGAAAATTATCTAGGTTATAAACTATCTGTGTACCAAATTTTATCCAAATCCGTTCAGTAGTTTTTGCGCGAAAGAGTAACAAACATACACACTCACAAACTTTCGCCTTTATAATTTTAGTGTGATGAGTGGCTGCATATTTGACCTCCACAACCAAGTTAGTACTGGTTAATAATATACCCCTTTTTTCACTATTATTTATACTGAAAACGGGATATTTACCATGTTTACTGATTGTTTCGAGTGATCATGATCATGGTGCTTGTAACAGCGCCGAAATATCGGGAAATAATAGTGCTAGTGACCATGTCAGTTCAAAATCTTATACCCCTTTTTTGCCTGATTATACTATCTTACAGTAGAAAATCAATATCCACTCACATAATATGTAGTCGACACCCTCACCAAAATACCCCATAATTTCCCTTTATCAAATCAACGTCTCGCTTGCAACCTCTATCTCACGTCTCGCTCAATATTGGAGCCGGTCCAAATGGAGAAAACATTGTTTTACCATCGGAACGACCTTACCTAACTATAATATGGTTCCATAACGGTCCTCACGCTGTATTCGCAAAGAGGGTAAGCAGTAGTGTAGAACTACTTCCTGTACATCGAGAGTAGCTAATAGTTCCCTATAACGTTGCTCCAGTATGAGATCATAGCGTCAATCAACCTGATGTAAGGAATACAATAGATTACAATTGAAATCTTTTATTTTTCACAGTCAGACCAAAGAAAAGTTTCAAGTTCCCACTTCAGATTCAACTGATCCGCACCACTATAAGTATCTGCTCCGATTGTTGATTAAATGAGCAAAAACAACTAATAATGCTCTTTGATTTCCTTTAGCAGATGTTAGTAAAAAAGAAAGCGTTGATTTCAAAATTGTTTTGAACCCCGTTTACGTAGGAAGTCGCGGAACGTCGCCGGCTCATCCAATTTGGTTAATATTCACCCTAAAATGTTATAGCTCATGGAGTTATATTGTTAAGCGTCTATGGGTACGGGCGATGCATAGAAACGTGCACTTAAGGTTCGAAACTGGTAATTCTGGTTGAATGTCATGTAATCTGATGAAACTGTTGATTCGCTTATTTGCTTAGCGTTTCCAGAATTTTGATTGGCTTATTTTCGATAATAGGCTCCTACTAATTGGCAAGATCTGAAATGAAACTGTTTGCTTTTCATGGTAATGCTCCACTGCTAAACAAAACGATTAAAATAAAATGAAATCTGGCGGGCTCGCAAACCAAATGAAATAATCAGTTCAGTAAATGGATTGTGACGTTAAGTTTGTGCGCTGAAAGTTAAAAAAACTTTGAATTACCATAAGTTTCAACAAAATTTGGCAGTGAGGAAGCCGATCCAGACCATCAGCTCGAGCTTAAGCAAGCCTATACAGTCGCGAGCTTACTGCCGCTCACCCGACCATTGACGCTAAGTCTCTCCATACCGACGCAAACTACCCGAAAATCCCTTAAATGCCCATCATATCGCAACCCTGACGACACCATAAAAGTAAATTACGTGACATACTCATCCCGAAGCTGGTCTTTTGTCGTTCCAGATTTATCTCCGACATTAGCCGAAGACACACGAAGATAAAACTTAGTTTACGACCATTCGCCACTATATTTGGACGATATTCCTTTTGATACGCGAGGTTATTTGTCGAGGCATTCAGAGAAGCTATTTTATTGGTGAGTCTGAATTAGGGTAATAAGGTGAGAGGTATACGAGTCAAGTGTTTTGTTAGACGTCGTAATTTCTTGAGAAGATTTTGTGTGTGATAAAATGTAGTTACGTCTAATTGGCCAAGGCTTACTTATGGAATTTAGCTTAATATTTCACTGAAATCAGTAAAAATAAAGATGTACCTACAGATTGTAAATCGGAAACTATCCCCCTAATTCTTTAGGGGGATAGTTTCCGATTCCCCCTAAAGAATTAGGGGGATAGTTTCCCCCTAATTCTAGTTAGTTAGTAGTAGTTTAGTTTCCGATTAGAATTTAAATGAGTTATCCAATGGGATGCTATAACGCGAGTGATGCCCATGAAGGCGCTCGTGGTGCCGCTTGGGTCGATATTTAGGTTAAGCCGTGCTTACTTAGGTTGGTCCGTGGATAGGTGACATACCGAGTTTCCTCCATGGCTCGGAAAGTACGCTAAGCCATCGGTCCCGGTTGCCATGTATAGAACTTTCAAATTCAAATTCATTTATTTGCAAAAACACGTGTAGATAATTTACATGTTATTAATATGCTCATTATAGGTGTTAAGATAATGTCTTTGGCTCAACATGTTTGACCATGACTGGTGTACAAATTAGATCGAAAGACCACAACATTTCATTACAATTAAAATACAAAGAATAAAATACAAATAAAACAATAATTAAAATCAAAAATAAATAAAATTGGTAAATAGTCAAGCGTTTCGCAGTCGTTACAGGTAGTCAGTGGCCTGAAAGTCTGACAACCAGTCTTACTAAAGGGAATCATTTTACCCGGTACTAACTGGATTGTTGAGGTCAGATAGGCAGTCGCCCCTGTAAAATTCTGGTACTCAGCTGCATCCGGTAAGACTGGAAGCCGACCCCAACATAGTTGGGAAAAGTCTAGGCAGAAGAAGAACGCGAAGTCCTTGGCAAAAGCCTACCAATTTTTTTTTTGCATTATAATCAAAAGGACCTAAAAAAATATGCCAAAACGTTTGCTCTATTTTTGGGAAAAGCTAGAAAATAAATAAATCAATTTCCCTCAATCTGTCAGTATCCGGGGACAGATGTTACTTCCAAATACCTACTGATTGTGATGTAGTCTTCCTTTTTTTCTTAAAGTTTCTGATGTCATTCCGTACGCGAAATACGCGCTTTGGACGTGGATTTTGCGTTCACTAGCCCGTTATACAACATCTACTGATGTTCGTCCTGGCCTTTTTACCATTAGTATTAAAAGAATTTCTGAGTCGACTTCATTTGAAAAATTCAGTCCAGGAAGGCACTTCAATTTAAATCGGTTTATTAAAAAAAAACAAGAAGCTTAGTTCCTAATTGCAATCGTTTTCCCTCTCGAATTCATATTCACCAAATGAGGAACAGATGTTCTCAAACAATCTCCGAACTATTCCGCATAAGTCAATGAGTGTCTGCGGGGCAAAGGAACAATTATCCTCCCCCCCCCCCAGCCTTCCCCCTCTACCTCCTACTTGTCCCCCTCCCCGCACAAGCCCACAAGTGGTGCACTCTGTAAAAGTTTCCTCTAAAAGGCTGATTAACTAAATTAGCTACCGGTGAAGTCAATTACGGAGTTGGTTCAGATAATTCTGTTACATAAAGTTTGGAGGTAACAATCTGATGTTAGCACTTAATAGTGTCCCAGGTTAAAAATGTCGTTAGTTTTACGCAATCTGTGCAGTTTGTGAACAAAAATATCCGGGTCTAGGTATTTGTGTATGTGAGTTTAAATGATTGTGAACGCACCCACGATACAGGAGAAATTCCTAGTGGGGGGCAACGTTTTTTAAGAAAAAAAAAAAATCTATATATATAAAACAAAGACGGGTTTGTTACAACACTTATAACTCGAGATCTGCTGAACCAATTTTCATGGTTATTGATTCGTTGGATTTGTCTCCGCTCCGAATAGCATAATACATCTTTAAAACAATGAAAACTCGATATGTGTAATGAATACTTAATCATTTCAATAAATGCTCATTTGTTTATTACATATCAAAATTTGTTGTCCAATCCTGTCAAATTCATGTGTGCGTTCAGAAATATTATTTTTTGTAAAATGTCTCGAAAGTTCAGGTACTGGTTATATTTGTTTGTTTTAGACATTAATTTGTGTAAATTATTTATTAATTATTTAATTTTTAATTTCCGAAAATAATACCTAAGATTTATTCTACATGTTAACAAAAGAGTAAATGTCTTTTTATAGGTTGTCTATGATTTTTCTTGATAAGCTATTCATACGTAGTGGTTATATACTCTTTGAGCTATTAATTTTAAACTTGAAATATTAGTGGAAGTTCAGGGAAGGTTTAAAAGGTAAGAAAGTGTTAGGTAGGTAGGCAGGGTAGTAGGTAGAGTAGTAGGTAGGGTAGTAGGTAAGTAGGATAGTAGAGTAGGTGTGATTGGTAGGTAGGGTAGTAGGTAAGTAGGATAGTAGAGTAGGTGTGATTGGTAGGTAGGGTAGTCGGTAGAGTAGTAGATAGGGTGGTAGGTAGGTAGGGTAGTAGGTAGGTAGGGTAGTAGGTAGGTAAGGTAGTAGGTAGGTAGGGTAGTAGGTAGGTAGGGTAGGACGTAGGGTAGTAGGTAGGTAGGGTAGGACGTAGGGTAGTAGGTAGGTAGGGTAGTAGGTAGGTAGGGTAGTAGGTAGGTAGGGTAGTAGGTATGTAGGGTAGGAGGTAGGGTAGTAGGTAGGTAGGGTAGGAGGTAGGTAGGTAGGTTGGTGGTAGGTGGATAGTTGGTACGTAGGCGGGTAGTATGAAGGAAAAAGGGCATAGCAACGCATGCGGGTACAGCTAGTTATTTAATAGAACATAGGTCGTGACATCAAATTGTTTCGATTTAAGGCTAATGTGGCCCACTGGTCGCTATTCTTGTCCTGATCCTCCCACCATATTCTACAACGTCTATACCTTGAAGTCATGTGGAGAGGCCTTTGGCCAGCTGTGGGATGATGCAGGCTAACAGAAACAGTATATTATTTCATAGAACGATACAGAACTCTACAATTTGATAAAACTTTTCGCTAACTTTTCTACTTACACTGACGTCAGCAACAGTTTACGTACAATTACATTCCCCATTAAACTGGTATTATTTTATTGCACTTACTTACACGTATTTTTTACAGTGCACTCCACAAAAATGTATGAAGCTGTCCGATGCAAATTTAATGGACTATCAAGTTTACAGTCACGCACGTAAAGCACCAACTTTATTGTGGCTTTTACAACGCTTTTGGCGATTTCATCTGCACTCCAGTGTACGTGACTTGCTCGTTTTTATATGTCCAGTTAATGTGAACTAATGTGTACGATTATGTTGACGTTTCGGGGAGTAGGCTTATTTTTCATGTTTCAAGGATTATCCCTCTCTCGTGTCAGCTGTACTTAATGTACCCGGAAAATAAACAAAATAAACTACGAAATGTACGAAATACTAAACAGTGCGCTGTCGATAAAGTAAGACATCCTGTCATTTCAAAGTTCAGCTAGGGGAAAAAGACCAGGTAAGTATCAGAAGATATTTTTCTCAATCCATCAAGAAATAATTTCCTTTAGCTAAAATGTCGAAACAAAGGCAATTCCCAATTGGTTCAACGAAACGATCATAATTCATAATAGATTATGCCTTGATGTTGCTCAATTGAATATCGATTTAAAATACCTAAAATATTTATAAATAAGTCATTTCAGAAAGAAATCGTCAATGTAAACGAATTGTTATTCAGGTAAAAGATTTGGCGAATATTTAATGTTTCAATTAGGCTTTTTGCGAAACGGAGGTTAGCGCAAAATGGAATTTTAAACAAAAATAGTAGCCCTTTACCGGAGGACTACGACGATTGGACTGTGACGGTCCAAAGGTAAAGATGAAAGCGGGAATGTTCTCTTCTTATCTAAGTCAAAGTTTAGTTTTTTGTAAAACATGAGGTGCAAAAACATAATTTAAGTAAAATCATCATTTCACTAGTCACTAGATATTATTTATTTTATTCTGTCTGTTCGCGATTAACTCAAAAACTTCTGCACCGATTTTCATGTTCTTTTCACCAGTGGATAGAGTGGTTCTTGAGGAAGGTTTTACTATACAGTTTGACCGACATCCACGCGGGTGAAGCCGCGGACATCAGCTAGTAGGTACATTATAAAGATTTTATTCATTCATCGCGGTTTCACTACATCACAGACCGTTTCCAAACAAAATAAGGTTCGTAATAAAATTTCTGTACACAACGTAAGCGGTTTATGAGTTTCCTATTTAGCTCTGCTGTTGTATTGGAATTGAATTTTTTCCCTTTCCACCTGAGCGTTTTGTTTGCGCCAATTGTTGCCCCCTCGTGCCTCAATTTGTTTTGCCTAAGTATTTGGCACCGATAAGTTAGCTACTGGAGTGATCATCTCTGCCTGGCCTTTTCCCAACTTTGTTGGGTTCGGCTTCCAATCCAACAGGATGCTCCTGCAGCAGCTGTCTATCTGACTAAACAACGAATTTGTACTAGGTAATACGACACCCTTAGCGGGCTAGCTTAAGTTTTTTTCCGTTCTTTGCGGTGACATAAAAGATTAAAAAAAGTCTAATTTCTATATATTTATAGAAGAACTACAAATAACTGCCGAGAGTCCGGACCAACAGCGTACAACATACTTTCTAAGGCACGGAGAAAACTCAGTATGCAATAGGATGGTCGCCTGTTTTTATTTAAGCCCTGCAGTTAGTGTGGTTATAAGATCATGAATCCCTTCTCTAGTCATCTTATACTCGGTTTTTGAAAGTCTACTCAAGTTGGATCTATTGATCCAACTTGAGTAGACTTTGAATGATGAAATGTTAGCTATTGTAAAAGTAAATTATTTATTTTTAGGGTGGCCAAACAAACCAATATCAATTTGAAACCAAATGAATTATATTATTTTAGTGCCTATTGGTTCGATGCACGCAACTAATATGGAATTTTGTAGTATGAGAATTTTATTGTATCAGGGGCTTAGCATATTTATTTTTAACTTATAATTTCAAGGTTCGTAGCAATAAAA
Organism: Diarsia brunnea; assembly: GCA_949774965.1. Lineage (NCBI taxonomy): Eukaryota > Metazoa > Arthropoda > Insecta > Lepidoptera > Noctuidae > Diarsia > Diarsia brunnea. The sequence continues at coordinate 22,095,911 of OX458998.1, forward strand.
AACTTTTTATTGTGACATTGATGTCTTTTAACCTAAACTAGAATTATTTAATCTGTAACCGTGACAATCTGTTAATTTAATTGAAAGTCACCAAACTAGTTTCAGGTTGATTAAGGTGAAGGATTTCAGAAGATCATGAGATCAAGACATTCCAAGTTCCTTAACTTAGCAACAAGCAACTTGTACCAACCAACCTAGATACAAAACGTTCCTTGTAATTCTGTTGTTCACGCATTTTTATACCTTAGCACTCTGTTGCTTACTCCTCTGTGGCACCTATCTGACTTTATTGAATCCGCGATAGAAATGTTTTGTCGAGTGTTCTTAGGACCGTTTTATTGGGTTACGTCCTATTGAACGTTTAATACAATGTCCAATGAAATGTCAATAAAACGTTTGAAGATATTTTATTGCTAATTATTTTGTACCTAAGTGTTTAGTGTTTTAGTATGAGCACAGTAATTGTAGGTAACGATATACCTATCGCAACAAAATTGATGAATATTTTTCATTACTTTTTAAGCCTTAAATCAAAACGTTTCTGACGATTAACTTGAAAACTCTAAATTGATCCCAATAATGTTAAAATAATGCATCCTTTTTACCAAATCAAGGTAATTATATCTTTTTTATGTATTACTAAAGATACATACATAACATGACGCCTGTAAGTCCCGAAGGGTTAAGCATAGGTGTAAAAACATGGTTTAAGTAAAATCATCATTTCACTATCACTAAAACAAAGTCCTCCGCCGAGTCTGTCTGTTCGCGATTAACTCAAAAACTTCTGCACCGATTTTCATGTTGTTTTCACCAGTAGATAGAGTGGTTCTTGAGGAAGTTTTTAGTATATAATTTGTAGCGGGCATCAGCTAGTACATAATAAAGATTTGATTCATTCATCGCGGTTTCACTACGTCACAGACCGTTTCCCAACAAAGCCTGTCGCCAGTTATGTTTATGTCCCATGTAAAAAGGGGCGTGCCAATTGCCATCAACCCGGCACTAAAACATACTCCGTGGCTGCTACTGAGAAATTCCTCATGGAAAAACCCAAAAATACTTTGTCCGCCCTGGGGGTTGAACCCGGGACAGGACCTGACAGCAGTACTACACCAACGAGATAGTCAGTAGGTACTAAAGTTACTATACAGAATGTTCCGTACCCACTCTTTTAAGTAGTTTGGAGGAGCTCGTGGCCTAATAAGAACTGCCACTCGGGTCGATCTATAGGTAAAGCTGTGCTTCCCTAGGTCGGTCTGTGGATGGGTGACCGCCCAACATACCGAGTTTCCTCCGTGCCTCGGAAAGCACGTTAAGCTGTTGGTCCCGGCTGCCATATATAGATCTTTGGCAGTCGTTACAGGTAGTCAGTGACCTGAAATTCTGACATCCAGTCTTACCAAAGAGTATCGTATTACCTAGTATTAACTGGGTTGTGGAGGTCAGATAGACAGTCGCTCCATGTAAAATACTGGTATTCAGCTGCATCCGGTTAGACTAGAAGCCGACCCCTACATAGTTGGGAAAAGGCTAGGCAGATGATGATGACCCACTATTTTAAGTTTAACCGAACTTCATTATCATCATCATCATTTCAGCCTTAAGATGTCTACTGCTGAACATAAACCTGCCCCAGAAGGGGGGAATTTGCCATAATTGCCACGCTTGGCAGGCGGGTTGGCGATCGCAGTATGGTTGTTACGAAGGTACAGAGACCGCTGCTGTCCATTCTCTGGTATGTCCCTTAGTCGTCTCTTACGACACCCACGGGAACATATGGGATGGTGCTATTCTTTACGTCCGACACCATACCGAACTTAGAACTATGTATTTCGATCCCTGTTAAATATGGAATTTACAAAATATATAACAAAATGTGGGTCACCTCTGCCTAACCCTGCAAGCGAGTATTACATGCGTGATGTTATGCTTTGTTAAGAACTAAATATGTACCATTCATTTTTACCCCGTTTACCAGAAACGCCCTATCGAGATCTCAAACGAATTTACCTTGCCTTAGTAAGTACATCATGACATAAGTTACTTTTACCGGTAACATTTATATTTGGGGCGATATGTAGCGGCCAATTAAGGCTAAGCTTATCATAAGAACAGTAAACTGTAATTAGTAGAACCTTATCTACGTCACCGATCTAGAATTGTACCAGTTGGACATCGGGACATGAGCTCGATGTTACTCGGGTACCTTCATCATTCTCTGCTCTTTTCTCAAATGATTTGGGGTCAGATGTGTTGCATTCATTTTTTTTCTGAAACAGGCGCCACTTTTAAACTTCCTCTAATAATTATACTAATTCCTTACCTTTTTGGTTAGTAATAAACTAGTTAGTAATAATCTTCAATATAAAATAAAGAAGTAATTGTCTTTTATTTCAGGCAAAATACTCATATACGCAAAGATTTAAGTACCGTTACATGTTTTGACGTTACTTTTATTCTTATTCAGTTAACATAAAGAAGAAAATAAATGACAGAAGTAAGCTTTCCTCTTTCTCATTGTAAGTTTGTAACTTCGGCTTCGTGTCCAACTCAAGTGTAAACTCACGTAAAAAGTATTTCATACCAACATCCGGCGAGGTCGACGTTCGGCCGGAAACGGTAATCGGCCGCCGGAAGCAGCCCCGCTGTTTATTGTGGACTACGAGTTCTGCTTGCACCACAGTTGGAGCCTTACACCGTAATCATACGACTTCAATTCAATGTAATAACAGAGTGCACTTGGTGCTCAGAAGTAGTTATTGTTTCACTTTTTTACTGTACTTAATGTTCTTTGATTTTCAGTGTATTTTTGAGGAATTGTATGTTGATTGACATCGAACCGGGGAATATTCGAGTATGCTGTATAAAAAAGGAGACGAAAAATTTGTTGAATTATGAAGTTTTTGTGAACAGTCTACGTTTGTCCAAAATATACATAGTTGGAACTATACCATGGACACACTTAGACAGTACGATTGTTCTGTAAAAGTAGAGGTGTAGTTAGGGTGGTTTTAGCAGTAATATTACAAATAAACAATAACACATTTATAATACAGCAGCAACAGTTGATAGTAGATCTTACCGCCTAAGCCGTAATAAACTTTATTATGTTTGTGATATTTATAGGAGATATTTTATTCATATTAAGACTTTGAACAACTCGAGAAGTGCTATTATTAAACAATAAAATAAGAGATAATTCTTAAACTGTCAGCAGAACGCACTAAGCCTAGTAATCGCTGGATTTACCCAACTTAGCGTGTGATTAAAAGTTACCAGTGCAGAAAATAAGATGCTTCGGCGCTGCACTTTTAGCGCTGTCTCCGGTAAATCTGCTTACTGCCTGTCGGAGTGGGTGAAGTAATAAGGTTGATAATCGCTTGATGTAGACGGAGATACGTAATCAGCATGTAGGAGCGTTCCTAATGTAAATAAGACGGAATTAATAGGTTTTATTTGCTACAAGACGTAAGACCATGATGTGGCTGATATTATTAATTATCGTTTTAAGGGGGCAGAACCATAGCCGCCGCGGGAGACGCTCCGGGCGTCGGGGGCCATGTGATGGCTTCCGCCCACCGTAGACGCGGGCCTGTGGACGGTGAGTGATAGGCTAGCTCGCCTTCCGTCCGTCTTATGACGATGACAGGCCGTGTCGACGCGCGCGCCTCAAAGAGATGTCAGCAACATGGAAGGGGCCCGCAAGGGCCAACGCCCGTCGGGGCTGTGGGTTGTTCGCAAGAGATACCGCGGCCTCGACATGAAGGGCTAAAAAGGAACATGGGTTGTTTTTAGTCAGTAGAAGTCTTACACTCCCTTGCGCTCTGCCCAAGAGCGGGAGGGGTTATTTGATGATTTTCAACAGACCAAAAAAAAGGGGGGGCAGAACCATACAGATTGTATTTGAACTGTTAGTCAATGTACGAGTATATGTGTCGACAATCGAGTCTAAGATTTGAGCTCAAGGACTCCACAAACAATACCGTGAATATAAAACAAGCTTTTCGAAATCCTTCTCAGGCCAGCGTCAGCCACACATACATACAGAATATACAAACATATGCAATACCTACAATACAGGGTTATTAGTCAATTGCCTTATGTAACACTGACGAGGGTGTCGGGAGCGTTGAGGTCAGGGTGCGACCATTAATTTCCATTTATTCACTCTGACAGGAGGCCGCGGTCAGCAGTGTAAGGCCCTGGACTGCTTCAACGACTTTGACAGCTTCGTGGTAGGCATCCGGGCTACATAGAAGATGTACAGGTTTTAGACTAGTCACTAAAATCCTTCTGATATTTTTTCTCTCTTTGTTACTCTCCGTATGTAGCCCACACATGGCACACAGCCCAAGGAAGTGAATCTACTGACACTGTGTTTGGAATGGGTTGAGGATTCCCCTATTTGGTAAGGTTATTTCTACAGCAACCTGGTTCCACAATTGGCCGAAAAGACTGAACAGAGGTCAGGCACAGGACAAACGTTGCTTGGTGGCTCATCATCATCATTTCAGCCGAAAGACGTCCACTGCTGGACATAGGCCTCCACTAAGTGTCGCCACATTGACCGGTCCCGTGCATCTCGCATCCAGCGGATCCCCGCAACCTTCACCAGGTCATCGGTCCACCTAGTGGGAGGCCTTCCAACGCAGCGCCTTCCGGTTCGCGGTCGCCACTCCAGAACTTTCCGGCCCCATCGGCCATCCGTTCTGCGAGCAATGTGCCCATGTGCATGTGTGCGTGGTGGCTAAACTATGATAAATGTGATAATTATGATATTAAATACTCACCCATCCACGGACTCATCGTAGCGCAGTCAGCTTAACCTCATAGGTCTGTCGATCCAATGACTAAGCTGTATGTATAGGTATGTTAGCCTGGTATTTTCCAATTGTAATTTCTAAACGGAAAAAGCGTCTCATTATTATCAAAAATATATCGCAAAAGAAATAGCCATCCTAACCCTATTTGTCCAAATTATTTGTGCCAAATCCTTCAGTACGTAATCCGAATAATCTTCACGATAGGCGATGGAAAGGCAAGTTGCCGTTAATTACATACCCGGCCGTGGTTAAGGGTTAGCTGATCAAATTGACCCAAATTCTAGTTCAGCTGTTGGTAGTGGGTAAATAAAAACAATAATTCTATTGTCTTTCAAAGTTGCACTAAATTGGCACCTTTTTTTCTACTACGGCAAAGTTTAAAGAAAATGTTATAATTTTGAATGAGGTATCAATCGATTCGAATTATAACAGCGGGCTGTAATGCAAAATCTAAAAAAAGTGGAGGTCGCTAAAATGTTTTTGTTCTATACACTAACTTAGTTCTAAAAATCACACTAGAACAAATTTCCGTGCGTTCAACCATTTTTGTCATACCTTTTATTGGAATCAAATTTAACAGCTCACAACTTAGGACCAAGTAATATTAATGACAATAATATCCGTGGTGCTGGGCTACTGGGCCTATCCCAGTTGTCATACGTCCCTGTGTGCCTACTGGCCTTGTTCTGTTCCGTCTCCTGCTGATATGGAGGGAAGTGGAAATTATGTTTTTCCAACTCCTCTGGTATTCTTTTCTGATTAATTTCGTTGCGGGATCCAAGACAGTTAAATCGCTTCTCTGGGACTTCGTCGAGCTTCATTGTCTCGGCGCTTTTCTTGTGGTCGCCATTGTTGATTCTGGCTAACAGGAGTTACAGTGGTTTGAGAAAAGTGTAAAAAATAGATCTTTACTTTTCTAATAGATTAGCTCATCACGATAAACTACAAATCGTCACTTAACTTTAAAATTATATGCATAAGCAGAAACATAAGTTCCCCGTGGGAAATCACGTGGAACAATGTATCGTCGGCCGAGCTAGGCAAAGGCATGCTCGGGACAACTACACTACAGCCCACTTTGAGCTGGAATTACCTAATCGTTAATTATGCCAACGAAACAAACGCGATGTTTGCGCGCGACGCGACAGTGCGACGCTGCTCTGCTCCCGACTTTACATTTAACGAGTTGCTTTGTTAAGCGTTTTAGTTAAAGGTCTTAAAACTACGTTAGTATTACATCAAATCTCATACAAGAATCAGTAGTGTCACTACACTACGTCACATGAAGCTGCGTAAATCTCCCCAGCACTGCGGAGTCTGGCCTCTCAGCTATCATTTTAATATGAATTGCGTTAACATTCGTAAAATAGCCACAGACACAGTTACTGTTATGAAAGGTGCATTTTATAAATCTAATTAGTACATCAGATAGATTTCCAAAAAATATTGGACACGTATTTTTTTCTTTTTTCACGTAAACAATAAATGAAGACAATGCAGTGTTTCGAAAAGTCACCAGCCCCCACTCACGATCTTTGGCACGTTTTATTTTCGTAATTTTTTATTAATTTGATAAAACAAAAAGCACGTATCCAATATTTTTCGATATCAGAGACGAACTAAACAGAATCATATTTTTTTTAGTTAGTCAACTACCCTATTAGTATTAGCTAACTAACCTAACCTCATCTTATAGGTAACTTGACCATAATTATCAATATTACAAATCTTTTAATTTTTAACTCTCATTTTTAGGTGTTATAAGTATGACGTGTCTGTCTGTGTGTGTGGCTGTCTGCGCCATCGTAGCTCCCGAACGCATAAACCGATTTTGTAAATTAAATATATTGACTTGGCACAGACACAACCTTGTATAATTTATCTAGTTGACCTGCTAAGGCGTGTAGGAAATGTATACTCAATGTTTTAAACAAAAAAAAGGTGGAAATGTTTTTCACCTGGCACTGTTCTCGTCTGCACCAAGTACTAGTACACACTTGGGAAATTGGATCCCAAGCTCGTACATTGTGCCGTACCAACCCTGTCGTGCTGCACAGTGACATTCAATTAAAAGACTTAATTAAACGTTCCGATTGATAGATTTTATTGAAACTTCCCTTTTTAACCGATCTCTAAAAAGGTGGAGGTTCTCTTTTCGAGTGTATGTATTTTTTTTATGTATGTCCACCGATATCTCTGTCAATTGTGGACCGATTTTAAAAACAGTATACTCCCGAGGTGGTCCCATTGTCACCAAGTCAGGATCTGATGATGGGATTCCAGAGAAATCGAGGGCAGCCCTCAAATTTTATGAGCACTTATTACGTTTTCCATATATTTTCTAAAGCTGCGTCTAATAATCATTATCTCATGTGGCTGCGCTGATGATGGAAGCTACAACTCCTCAACGGTTAGCAGTTGAAAGAAATATCCTTTAAAATTATACGTACTTATGGACCAATAGTTGTATTCTTTCAGGGTAGTAGGTTAACCTGATGATAGAAGAAATCAAAGACATTCAAATATTATCTTAAATCTCTTTGGAAGAAATGGATTTTTGTCACTCTATCACGAAATATTATCGGATGTTGATAAAATTTTACAGTAATATTTATACTTAAGTAGTTTATAAATAACAATGACACAGGTTATTATTTGTTATAAGATTAAGTTAAAACATGTACCCAACACGAGCTAAAGTATAGTACAAAAGCGGCTGTACTCAGGACGTCGTGTTCAATAAGACATTCCATTAAATATTATAAACCCTTCTAACATGTGCCAACTATGAGCTGCGTAATTTTAGGTAATGTAACTAAAGGGGCTTTCAGAAGTATTATGTCGCGCATGATTCTGAAAAGATTACACAATCAAGAAGTTTTTTTTCACATGTAGGTACGACACTAGGAATTTTTCCTGTATCGTGCGTGCATTTAGAAAAAAATGAACTCGTATACACAAAAAAAGAGGCAAAAGTTTTGTAGCCAGTAGACGCTAACGTCTTGGCCACGAGCTACATGACATGCTAAAGGAATGGTTGGTGTATGTGAGTTTAAATGTTTGTAAATTCACCCACGATACAAGAGAAATTCCTAGTGTGGGGCAACGTTTTAAAAAAAAAAAGGCGACGTGACACGCGTGTTGTTAGACGGGGAGGCGCGGGCGCGGCGGGCGGCGCGGAGTGTGCGGCGACGACTTCGGAAAATAAATTAAAGAAATTGCTTAGCGCATGCTACGAGGGCTAGTTTATGACGGGACGCCTGTGGTAGAGTACCAGGACAGAAGGACTTGGGGGAGGAGGCCTTAGACACCAGTGGTTCAGCAACAGCTAATACAGGGTGCAAAGGATATCGACCCACATACGGTTACCAAGGGTTCAGTAATCTCGCGAGCCTGTGGGCGGGGAGTAATAGTCTAGCTTGCCGTCCGTCTCATGTTGACAGGCCGTGCCGAATGGCGCGTTCGTGTTTCACGCGCGCCTCAAACTCACACACATTCCCTGTATTTTATAACTAGGTATTTACATCCTCAACATTTACGTATAGAAATGAATCTTGTCCGATACCAGCCCCATCGTCTGTGTTCACCCTAAGACGTGTGCGTATTGCGTTGTTGCTGGGAGGCGTTTGACGTCACAAGTCATGACATTAATAATAATCAACACTTGACGTCGCCCTGTCACGTCACGTCGTGTGCTCACAACACGGCCACCACGCGGCATATATTAATATATTCGCGGCAATATTTTGTAAGAACACCTCTTGTACTTCAGTAGCAAATTTTATATATTTGTTATTTCAAACACAATGTAAATTGTTTGTGAGATTGAATTGATTGAAAAAAAAATTACTTTACTCTATTTACGATTTATACCAATGACAAGATGCGTCGACTCGTGACGTATCCTATCGCATTTTTAACCAATCGGCCATAATAATACATTTTAGTACCTAATTTAGCTTGAGGAGTTTTATTCGTTAGCTTCTTAGTACCCATGTTTTCTTATTCGCCTATTTCTTATTGCTTAACTTCGAGTTCCAATGCAAAATTAACATGATTAGAATTAAAATTTGGACAACAGAAAACCCTGTCTGACCCTTTTTTTTTTTTTTTTTTGGGTGGGAAATCATCAAACAATCCCTCCCGCTCTTGGGCAGAGCGAAAGGGAGTGTCAGACTTCTACTGACTAAAAACCACCCATGTTCCTTCTTAGCCCTTCATGTCGAGGTCGCGGTATCTGCGAACAGCACGCAGCCCCGACGAACGTCGGCCCTTGGCCCCTTCCATGTTCCTGACATCTCTTTGAGGCCCTGTCCGATCCTTAAGGCTATATTATTAGGTATCGAAATAATTAGGTTGACATTTGACATGACGTGATAGGAATCTAGGAAATGAAAGAGTCAGTTGCCCTTAAACTGCACTTTATATAGTTGCTGAAAAAGAGAAAATTACAGGGATAAATCCAGGTGTCGTCGGCGCGTTCGTGTTCCACGCGCGCCTCAAAGAGATGTCAGCAACGTAGAAGGGGTTCGCAACGGCCGACGCCTGCCAGGACTAGGGGAATGTTCGAAAGAGATACTGTGGCCCCGGGACACAAAGGTACATAGTTTAGTCAGTAAAAGTGTGACACTCTTCCATTCCGCCCAGAGCGGGAGGGGTCAGTTGATAATATCCCGTTCACAAAAAAAAATAAGACTTTTTACTGGGCACGTGGTTCGAACTTTCCGATTTGAAGATACTTATAAGAAAAAAACAACCTAAATTACCGATTTTTAATGATTCTCGACCCGAATTAGTAAGGATAATATTTACAATTTCATTATTTTAACCTTTTCTAAGGAGATCACGTTTTTGTTTTGCTAGCCTGCACTTTCCCACCCCGTATTAATAGAATTATATTGCTTATTAAATAACTAAGTAGGGCGATGTGGTCGCTAAGCGACAAAGCCCTTTATACAAATAAAAAAAAAAAAAAAATAACTAAGTAAAAAATCTAAAGTGACAGAGGAGCCGAAGTTTCGATGAAATGCAAACATGACACTGCTTGCGGCCGCTCCCAAACAACAATAAATTCTTCTCCACGGCCAGCACCAAGTGCCCGCAATAAAAACCAGCCAAGTATTCTTGAGAACTTTACCACAACTCGTTTCGAGGCAAAAACTACGACGCTGGTCCTTCGCGCTTTATTAGAAAAACTTCAAAGTAAGGGGCTTCAATGAGATTCATTGGCCGATGTAAGGCGTTGTTGTGACAACGTCTCTCCAGGAATTCTGCAGATTTCTCCGTTAGGAGAAAACAGGCCTGAAACTAAATATATAATATAAAACACATAAATATGACTTTAAACCAAATATATAAATTCAACTATTTTAAATATAACTATTTTCAATGATACTATTTCAAATTAATATTATTTATTTTATTATTCCATTAAAAAGACGCCTTCATCCTCTCTCCTAATGAAAATTAACTTTGCTGTGCCCGACAGGGTCCATAATTGATTCTATGTCTTAACATACCAACTGTTACATGTACACATTATGGAATGCAATAAAGTATTGAGTATTGAGTAAACTACGATTTGTGAATAGGGTAGTTGACAAAAAAATCGAATTAGTCCGTCAGATAGATTTCCAAACGAGATTGGACACATATTTTTTCTTTTTTCACGTAAACAATAACACAGACTACCTACACCACGAGAACTGTTTGACCGCAATCTAAACGTATAATAAATATGTTGACTAAAACTACTTTTAATATGTATAATAAACATATTTGTAATGTGCACGCCAAGACCTTTCATTTTTTTCGAGGATAGAAACATTTAAATTCCGTCGTAAAAAAAATATATAAAATTTATATAGCCTATTTTACCCGGGCGATTCTTACGAATCTATTGACAACTCATTTAGTAAAATCCATTCAGTATTTTAGGCGCTATGGTGAAATATACAGACATACATACATAAATAGACAGCCAAAATCATTACCCTTCCTTTTGGGTTTGCCGTAGTCGGGTAAAAAATGAAGACGGTGCTTCGAAAAGTCAGTCGTGTGACATCACACTATCACAGTTTGGTACATTTTTTTACCAGCAAGTGACGTCACAAGCCCCACTCGTCATCTTAGACACGTTCTATTTTCGTAAATTTCCATTAATTTGATAAAATAAAACAAAAAACACGTTTCCAATATTTTTCGACAATCCAACAGACGGACTGAACAGAATCATATTTTTTTAGTCAGGAAACATATATTGAAAGAGAAGTTATATAGTTGGATAAATTCGACTTGTAACGAAAGGTAACGTTAATTAGCTATCAAGCTAAGCAACTTGCTCGTATCCGTTCTTCTTCTTTTCGAGTCGATAACTCTTGTCCACCGTTAAATTCCATTTTTGAATCACATTTTGTTACCAATTTCAAGGGTATTTTAATTTTTTTGCACGGGACCCTAACTAATTTTCGTAAATAAAAGTAGTTTAAGTTAGACCATTATAACTTAGAATTCCTGATATTTCGGCGCTATTGCAAGCACCATTATCACGGACAAACGGAAGTTGTTACGGGACAAATCGGTCTGCTTAGTCTTTTTTGTTCGTTCTTTTCCCTCGGTCGGTACCGAGTGCATTCCCGACACCATGAAAATCACAGTGCCCACGCGAACTCATGAACGAGAAAGAGTTTAGACCGATGATGCGATGGCTGATGACGATAGGGACTGATAATGCGAATCTTATAATATCAGCTACCTGCCAGTAAAATTTCCGTCAAAATCGTTTCAGCCATTTCGAAGATGAGGGGAACAAACAGACAGAACTGAATAAAAATATATATTATGTTTTGTGTCGTATATTCGTATGCATTCAGTAAAAAAACCGGCCAAGTGCGAGTCAGACTCGCGCTCCGAGGGTTCCGTACAAACCTGTAGGTATATAAGTAAAAGTTATGGTATTTTTATTGCTAAATGAAATCCATAACATAACAATGTGGAAAGCTGACGGTACCTTGTCAATACATATATGAAAACATTATGTATGTTCGGAAAAATCTTCATCTCTTTAAGAAGAGAAGTGATAGACATAATTTTTTGAGTATTTGATATGAATTTCAATATAATACCACTACGCGTTCATGAGGAAAGGGGTAGTAAGTTTAAAATTATTAAAAATATTTTTATTATATGATATAACTAAAAATGTATACTTTTCGCAATTTTTCCTATATTTCTGCTATAAGACGTTGCTTCATACCAAATTTCAAGATTCTGAGTTCACGGGAAGTACCCTGTAGGTTTTGATTCCCTTGCGAGTGTCGAAAATTTGCGGCATAAACGGGAGTATCTTTTGATCGCGTTGACTTAGAAGTTTGATTTTTTCACAGCTCCAAGAGACCATAGACTTGAGTATTTGATATGAATTTCAGCTTGATACCTCCACGCGTTCCTGAGAAAAAAGGTCTTGACAGACAGACAGACAGACAGACAGACGGACAACAAAGTGATCCTATAAGGGTTCCGTTTTTACCTTTTGAGGTACGGAACCCTAAAAACTGTCAATTTGATATCACAAATAAACACTTTAATTTTATTTTATGTAGTATTGGATTTATTTTAGAATTATGTTATACCGCATCGGATAATGCTAGCGCAGTTGACAGACGGAACACAAAAGAGTGCTCCTAACACTCTTGACCAGTGACACAACTATGCGTCAGATTGCTTTACTAAATGGTGCAGGCGTCAAGTCAAGATGTGGAGAAAAAATCATATTGTTTCGACAAGATGAAACCCTTTAGATTTTAAAGCATCGGTGAACATGACATGTGTTTAATCGATCGATACACTCGTAGAATAACAACTTCTTTTTTTGCGTCATGAAATTCTCATCGACGCGTTCCGCACTGTAGTAGCAAAGAGGTTTGTGAGACTCCTACTGACTGGAACGGCAAGGTGTTCCTCGACTATCCACGGGTGCTCCGTGCTGGATTACTAGCTCAGTTCATCACGCTCCTTCAGTCAGGTTTTGGGCCACTTTAACATGTGCATGCGGACCCTGTCGCCCGTCGCTTGCGTTCTATCCACATCACACCTGCCTAGAGTTATTAAAGCACCTACCACCTCAGAACTTATGCTAGCCTAGTATTTTGAGCTGTTAAATCAAATTAAATCAATCCTCAAATAAAAAAGTTTGTATAAAAATAAAAAGAAGATAAATAAGTTTATCTATCCACATTGTTCGTTTGAATGTGTTGTCGTTAGTTTATTATTTTAGTATTTTATTTCATCGTTTTATTTGTTATTATAATATCTGTTAGTTAATTTAATAACATAGCAAAACATCACGCCTGTAATCCCCGAAGGGTTAGGCAGAGGTGTACCTATTAGTACACGAACTAGTTTATTAAAATTAAGGATTATTTTCAAGTCCCTATTGATATTCAACTTGATACACCACGTGTTTTTGAGAAAAAGGGTCTTGTGGCAGACGACGGGGATTGAAGTGAACATATTAGCCTCTATGGGTTCCGTTTTAGATTTTAAAGTACCTACAGAACCCTAAAAAAAGTGTGTTTCTCAAATGTTGTTCTTAACTGCTTGTTGTTGTTTTAGTAAACACTAGAACTTACCCAAAAAGTAAATTCCCGGAATTTAATTTTGAAATGAGGCCACAGCGGTATGATTTTTTGCGATTTTTGACTTTTCTTACCGATACCTACCCAAACGTCAGTTCATGGACCGATAAAGTGTTTCGATCCGTTTAAGAAATCATTTAAAAATTGCCATCAAAATGCCCATTTTGTTGGTGTATGTACAGATTTTGCAAAATATGTAAATGCAGATCGAAATTACTGAAAAGGGTAAGGCTAAATCAGTTTCCTATTACTCCAGCAGTTAAGGTATCTACCGGCCCTTGCCGTATTATTACTGAAAGTGCACAAGTAATAACTTGCACAGGTAAGTTACGATCATGATGACCTAAGTTAGATCGAGTTAGAACAGCGACGGAACCAACGTCAAACTTGGAATAACCGAGCTGATGGCTTGGTTATAGTGCATACAAAATAGCACAAGCAATACTTACTTCTTATTGTGTTCGTAACTTTTATACAAAGTAGGTACAGGTTTTTAGGGGGATATTATAAATTGCATATCAAATAAATAATCGATTCGAAATAATATCAATACATAGGTAGGTACTCATCATTTATATTCTTTTTTACATCAAATAACTTACTTCACTACAAATAAACTAAATGTTTAACAAAACTCAAACTGCAGATAATTCGAAATTATACATCAATATGACATTACTATTTTCCTCATAATGCAATTTTGTACAAAAATACTAGGTACATAGCATAAATACTGACTGCACAGCAAATCCATATTTCATAGCAAAATAACTATCCCAGTCGCATATTAACCAGTAAGTACAACAAAACCTGTTCATCATATTTGTCTTAATTTTCAAGAAGCCATGCTCGGCAAATTTAATGATTATTGTAACAAAAAAATCCTGTCACATTGCATTATTTCTAAAAGCAGAACAAATTAACTGAAAAAGGTTCGCGGCTTCGCGCGCTTTTTCGTCACTAATGGGCGGCATGGGCACCGGGCCGTAGGCCGACGAAGGAGGCCGTAGGCCGACGAAGGAGGCCGGCGGAGGCCCGGCACTTCGGGGACAGAAGATATTAGTGTTATTTAATATGCGAGCGAAGCGTCACTTCGCCGTTGTCGGGTAAAAAATAACCACCATGCTGAGTTATATTTAGAGTGGCTCAGATAGAACTTAACTAGTGGCTACGATAGGAATACTTAGATGCTCGTTAATTGTGGCTTACTTAGTAATTTAGAAGGCAATGTAGATTTTTAGAGGCGAAAACGGTTTAATTAGCACCCAATTAACCGAAACAGAAACCTCTAAATTTATCAGTGTTTCTCTACAATATTATGCATGTATTATACATATAAACCTTCCTCTTGAATCACTCTATCTATTAAAAGAAACCGCATCAAAATCCGTTGCGTAGTTTTAAAAAATTAAGCATAGGTATATAAGGACAGAGAAAGCGACTTTGTTATCTATGTTTTTTTTTCTGCGAATCATATTTTAATCAACATAAAACCTGATACTGACCTGCAAATTGCAAAAAACGTGTGAACATTTGAATTTCGCGGCCTACCTTAGCGCATCCGATCCACCCTAAGGTTGATGCGACAAGATAGCCCGCTGGTGGTTGTCCTACAGTTCCAGAAGTCAAATCTTTTTATTACGAAATTTTCTCTTCTTTTTACTAATTTTGTATTCAAATTTGAAAAATGGTAAATTGTTTTAGAGATGTTTGCAAAAAAGCCAAACCCCGAACGGTAAAAAATATGCGTGAATGTGTTTTTTGAAAAAAAAAACAATTTTTTCTAAAAATACATACGCTCATTTTTTCGTTTATATTTTAGGGCGGCAAAGAAAAAAAAATAAGCAAAAAGCTCTTTTTGACTAGACTACGTGTGCCCCCCCCCCCCCCCCCCCCACAGGAAAAGACCCTGGATCCGAAAATTCTTTTGATTGATTGGCATCCTTGAGACCTTTAAGAAGTTAAGAACTGAGACGGTTGTTTGCAAAAAAACGTAAAAAAATTCGGACTTCGCGGGCTACCTTGTCGCCGCAAGAGTGCGTTCCGGATCACATCAAAATAATATGTCAAAATCGCTTCAAACAACTACCTAGGTAGCTAATTGTTGATGACTATTGATCGTAAAGAAAAAAATTATTACTGCCGTTAACGAACTGCCAACATTGTGATAACTGCATACTAACATAAGTTCCTTGGTTAACTGAAAGAACCGTTTTGAATGAAAAAAATATTATTGTCGCTGATACATGAACACGATACTGAATCGCAACGCCTTTTAACGTTATCAATGATAACGTTAAAAGGCGTTTTTTATCAATGATAACTTATCATTGATAAAAAACAGTAGTCACTCTGAACCATTGAGATGGAAAAAACTTTTCATATATTTATGTCTATGCTCGGACGGAACGCACCGCAGGTGGTTTGACAATTTTGACATTGACTGACACTCTGTTTTGACGTCCCCACGACCAAGTTGAACCAACCAAGATTATATACACAAAACTAATCAAAACTTTTCCAAAGAAAGAGTTATGAGTATTGAACATCACTTTTGGTGAAATAATTATAGGTAAGTACCTACTTATTTATTAGTTTGGTAAGTACCAAGAAGTCAAGAACTGACGCAATATTAAAGGTACCTAGTTCTACCATTTTATGCTGTAATTACATACTATTACATAGCTTCCCTGACAAATTAATGACTGTAGGTACTTACAAATAATTACATCCAAATCATTTAGACTACTCTACCGACGCAATAAATTATGCTTCTGGAAATTAAACAGGCGGACGACCCACTGACCCAGGATTGTTTTTGCAATAAAATTAGTTGAATGTAGCTAAAAGTACAGTACCTACATGAAGTAAAAATAATATTTTGCCAGAATTATCACGATAAACGATTCTCGTTGAGAGTGACTCATTCTGTGGCGTAGTTTGACGAAAAGCTCATTGCTATCTATCATTACCAGAGTGCTAGAATAGGTGGTTATTTGTGTAAACATCAAGGAAGTCAGTAACATGTGGATAGTAGGTAGGTAGGTACCTACCACCTTCTAATTGAACACAGCTTTATTTCGGAACTTAAAAATCATTCCGGCTTTTTATAGGGAGGTAGTATTCACATGTTAATTAAACACTTCCTTACCTAAAGTTTATGCAAACAAAGACTAACAACACATTTACATTCTCTGATCAATAAACACTCCCTTACAAATCGTAATGACTTTCATTTCAGATTCAAGGCTTACGTCTCCCAGCACCCCTACCAGTACCAACAGAATGGAGAAACATACCATTGCAAAGAATACACACAATGCCTGTAGGGCTCGCATAGATGATTTTGTTAAGTATATTCATGAAGTTATGAACAAAGACTTAAGCAGTTCACAGGAACTTGAGCTAAAGTTGCGCATTGAAAAGGTGGAATCAATATTTAAACAATATGAAAACATACAGTTAGAATGTGAAAGAATGGGTTATGCTCCCACACCACAGTATGAGTCGAAGTTTTATGAAATATTAGCAATATCAAAGGATTTATTATGTAAAAAAAACCTTAATAACTATACTGTAAAAAGTAATAGTGAGAAAAGCACTCAAACTAGTAACCTTAATCCTCTTCAGTTTCCTATGATTCAGTTACCAAAGTTTGATGGGTGCTGTAGCAATTGGCTAGAATTTCGTGAAACATTCACAAACCTCGTCCATTCCAATGATTTAATCGATGACATTGAAAAATTTCGTTATTTGTGGGCTTCTATGGAAGATTCTGCTGCAGTACTCATCCAAACAGTTGATTTTTCTGCTAGTAACTATACAGTTGCTTGGAAATTAATTAATGAAAGATATAACAATATAAATATGTTAGTGAACCATCATTTGTCATGTTTGTTTAATATAAAAGCCATTGCGACCAGATCCTTAATAACCTTGAAAGGTTTCATCAACCAATTGCAAAAACACTTGCGAGCGTTAGAATTATTAGGTCAACCAGTCACGCATTGGGATATTTTGTTGTTATACATACTAACTCCTAAGCTGGACCGAAACACTCGTCGCGAATGGGAGGATTACTCCCTTAGCAAAGGAGACTGCGCAATGACTTTAGATGTGTTCCTTCAGTTCTTGCGCACCCGCACTGACTTGATTGAAGCCACAGAGAACAGAATCAATACAGTTTAAATCCTAATTCTAAATATCTACTTACATAGATAGTCCTAAAGGAAAAGGCAACTGTGCTTTTATATTAACACAGATTTGTGGTTGCATTATACTTGTCCACCAAAATTATCATAATACATAGTAGGTACCTACCTACATATTTTTTAGTAGTTATTTGCAATTTGGCAAAAAAATCTGCTGTTATGTTCTATAAGAATTCACATATTTATGTTCTACCTTAACCTTTATAAGGGCTACAATGAGTGTGTGGATCATTAAGGCTGGGTCTAAATTGTGTAAAAGCACCTAGGTTTTAATCAATTAATATTATAAAAAGAGCTGTAAAACCAATATTTCAAGTAGACTCAGAATCTCAGATACACATTTATTATAATATTCGATACTTTTTCGTTATAAAAAATAAGTTTAATTAGGTAGGCAGGTACCTACCTACAAAAAACTGCTTGCCAGATCACAATAATTTTGTTGCACTATGGCGAAATATTAATAAAATTAAAAAAATGTTGTTTTACTGCAATAGGTAGGTAGGTACTTATGTATGTAAGTAATTTTATTTTTTATTTTACAAAGACTTGCCGTTAATTTGGCAAAGTGTATAAAAAACTTTAAAAGACCCTATTATTATCTTGTAAATAAAAAAAAACTTATTTTTTTTAAAAAAGAACACAGACTTCAAAAAGTTTTTTTAATTTTCAATCAACCAAGAAACCTAACCCTTAACCTTCAAGATTCCCTTATTATTCCTTTCAACTCCTAATCGTTGAGGAGTAGTACCTTCCATCATCAGCTCATCAAAATGAAGTGATGACTGCTAGATGCGAATACTTGAATCGCGTCAATAAAAGCACGAAACACGTAATACGTGCCTATGAAATTTGAGGATTGCCCTCGATTTCTCTGGGATCCCATCACCAGGCCCTGGTTTTCCATATCATGGTTCCACCCTTGAAATATCTCTTTTCCAATAAAAAAAGAATTGAATCAAAATTGGTTTATAAACGACGAAGTTATTCACGAACACAAACGAAAAATGTTTATAAAATTAAAAGTACTGGGCCAAACTAGGTAGGTATGTTAAAAAAAAATATTATGGGACCAAATGGCAACTATTTCGCATCAAACTAAAAAAGAATCACGTAAATCGGATCATTATTCTCAGCGTAATCGGTGTACCCTACATAATAAAAATAAAAAATACCAATCGAATTGAGAACCTCCTCCTTTTTGGGAAGTCGGTTAAAAATGTCATGTGTATGTGTATGACTAACATTTATTAAAAAATATAGTAAGATCATCTTATTACAAAATGACTGAATTCTCAACTCTGATTCTGTCTCAATAAAAATCATTTTTAATCCATGCAAGAATTCCACTTGTTACCCGACTGCGACAAAGCCCAAAAGGAGGGTTATGTGTTTGAAGTGTATGTTTGTATATCCGTTTCTTTGTTCCCTCATAAGTCCTAAACGGATGAAAGGATTTGAATGAAATATACGTCGTTAGATTCGTCTTGATGGCACGAGTGTCACTGGGTACCTACATTAAAATTAAAAGACAGAAAAATTGCGGATTTTGGGGGCCATATCGCGGAGTTCAAAAAAAAATTGTTTTGTTCCAGTACCATCGAGTAGGTAGGCCAGTAGGGTATCAAAATGACGGGTTTTAAAATGAGATTAGGGTAAGGCCACGAAAAACTGTTCATTTGCAAAATAAAACGGACCGTACTAAAGGGGTTTGAGTAAACTTGGCGTCGTTTTGAAGTTGCGCGGCCAGTAATGAAACTTGGATATTTTGAAAGAACAGAATAAAGCGATCTAAAGTTATTATTGATGCATTTCTCTAAATCTAATCGGAACGGAGATATTTGGTTTTGTATTGCTCATTAAAATCGAAGAAGTTATTATACTCTATTGCACTGTTTTAAGCTCCTGCCGTATTTTTTTGAGAATTCAGACGGCACGGTTCGCGCAGTGGCTCAAGCAGTTGACTGCTGCGCTACGTTTCGCGGGTTCGATCCCCGCACGGAACAAATATTTGTATGACCTACAGTCTACAGATAGTTGTTTCGGGTCTGGGTATTTGTGTATGTGAGTTTAAATGTTTGTGAACGCACCAACGATACAGGACAGATACCTAGTGCGGGCCAACGTTTAAAAAAAAAACTTAATTATTAAATACGTACGTAGATTGCATGGCTCGATGTCGATGTCTGTTATCTATGGGTAGATGCATTATAACGACTTGGCATTTCCTTGAACATTGTGATCGTTTGTGTATTGTGACTGACCCAACATACCTTTTTAGACTCTTATATTTTGATCTATTCCCATCCAATACCAAGAGCTAATACCATTTGGTATTAGTTTATTTCCGAATTTATTTTCTATTCCCAACGAGTACCACATTTTGAAACCAATACCAAAACAAGTTTGAAGAAATTAGGTACAGTCAGGTTCACTAAAATTAAAATGCTTTGAGTGATTTTAAGTAATGTTTAATCAAGATTAGGGTTGTAATATAAATCACATATTGATCACTGAGTATGCACACTACCCGCCGCAAGCACGGAAATGTACTGAACTGAGTTGTCTGTCTGATAGCAAGACTTTTTTTTGCACTCAACTCTGATTGGTTGCTTCGAATTTCAAAACAATAGACAAAAATCGACCCTTTTTTGTAAAGAGAAATGATTTATTTGAACTACTTATTTGTTAGTTTGGAAAGTTTTAGACTTTTAGCATTCAATTACGATAGTATAGTATGTAATTTGTGTAGCTGAGTGTACAAAAAGTCACGTTTTGGTATTCGTTAGTAATAGATTTTTTATTTTAAAAAATGTGGTACTCGTTGGGAATAGAAAATAAATTCTGAAATAAACTAATACCAAATGGTATTAGCTCTTGGTATTGGATGGGAATAGATCTATATTTTTACGATTTGTATGTATGACGCCATGCATGTAATTAACAGTGCATTCTGCATTTGTTGCTGGCGAAGTCTGAATCGTGTTGGTGGGACTCTTATTGGGCATTCATCTAGACGGACATTCAGGTACGCGTACATTCTCGTAGAAAGCGCTACACAAGGGCTGGATGCAATATTGGGCCACTATTGCTCACGTG
The DNA here is from genome assembly GCA_949774965.1 of Diarsia brunnea. Classification (NCBI taxonomy): domain Eukaryota; kingdom Metazoa; phylum Arthropoda; class Insecta; order Lepidoptera; family Noctuidae; genus Diarsia; species Diarsia brunnea. The sequence continues at coordinate 22,116,683 of OX458998.1, forward strand.
AAACAGAGCTTAGGCTGCTGTTTGCATGTAATATCAAATATAATAATTATGATACATGGAGTCGGGCAGATATCAAAATAGTCTGACTCCGCCAGCACAATTTTAGATACGATTATTCGACATGACATTGAGAATTGAATTAATGTACGAAGTGAGTTAAAAAATGTGTTTTTATTTATAATTTAATTAAATGCAATCGAGTATGGTAATGTGTTTTTATTATTTCCCTAAACCCACAAAACCAACTTCACATTGACAGACGATTGTAAAACAGTAAAGCCAGCACTAATATCATCATATGGTTAGCCTTTTCCTAACTATGTTGGGGTCGGCTTCCAGTCTAACTGGATGCAGCTGAATACCAGTATTTTACATGGAGTGACTGCCTGCTTATCTGACTTCCACGACCCCGTTAATACTGGGTAATACTTTCCCCTTTCTCCCTTTCGTAAGACTGGTTGTCAGACTTTCAGGTCACTGACTACCTGTAACGACTGCCAAAGCTCTAAACAGGGTATAAATCTACCCATCACACAGCCGTCAACCAAGCATTCTGTAGGTACATCAAAATAAGTACGCAAAAATTTTTGCTGGGAAACGTGGCAGTCGTTGTTGAACCAGCTATAATATCAACCTTCTAATAACATAACTAAAATTTATTTACGCAGGACAGTACCTACCTAATTAAAGTACCTATTTATAATGACGACATTTTTATAATCTTCAAACGCAAATATCTTAGCTTAGAAATCACTTAGGACAAAAAAATATTTAACATAATAGATGTGTTTTTAACACAGCACAACAAAATGACATGAAAATTAAAAGTGGCCGCTGAAAAAAAAAATGACGCCACTATTCTATACAAAGCTACTCAATGCTCTTTTGAACTAAAAAATACGGTACCATGATTTCTAATAGCATTTACAGGTTTATCAATATTTAGAGTATTCCTGTCCAGCATCGAGTAATTAAATCCCAAAATATCTTATCTATTTATGTAAATTTTCGATCGAATCGAAAATTTAATGCCTCCATACGAAATGTCCCTCGTCCATGTGACACCGAACTTTGTTTTTTTTTATTAGAATCATGTTATTATCATATATATGCTACATTGTACCCATTTTATACTTTTATGGCCTTGTTATAAAAAATAAATAATTGTTATTTGCCTAGGTATTATTTAAAAAAAAAAACACGTTTAAAAGTACCTATGGGCCGAATTTGTTTCCCGTGTGTGACGTGACACGAAATACACATTAGTTTTTAATTTAAAAATCACAGCACCACTAAAAGTATTTTAACATAAATTAAGATAAAATCAAAACTCAACCCGTCCATACCCACAACATAACACTAACAATCACCTCAAAGTACACATAAAGTCCATTTCACGAAAGAAGTCCCGCAGACGCAGCGCTGTATGTCGCGCGACATAATGTTGTTTCACAACTTTTGGCATCGTAAATAAACCTTATAACGCACTAATCCAATAATAAACTCACAAAATATCTACCACAACAAACGCACCTTGATAACATCGACAAACGACAACATGGCCGATCTGTTAAATTTAGTTCCACAATTGTCCGCGGGACTTCTTTCGTGAAATGGACTTTACAAAAACAACACACATCAAACAAACTTTTTAGAAATTCATTTTTATAAAATTAAATTTGATTACATGCATCGGTAAAAATAGAATGGACCCCGCCTGAGTCCAAGGTTTTATTAATTTAAAATGTGCTTGTTTTTTGCTTTTCAGTTTTTTCAGTCGGATTTTTAGTTATTTATTTTTAGTAACTATTAGTTCCATGCTTTTCTCGTACATTCTCAGAGTGATTTTATTTGTGGTATATTGTCTTTGATCGTTCAGTCCCAGTAATATTGGTCCATTGAGTAAGGAAAAATATAGAGCCGCCGCGATATTCTATAGACACATTTGCTTATACAAATATGAGTGAAATAGGATACAGAATGTGAAATATCGTTTTGTTTCGTTCTTTCTAATACAGTAATCGTATTTGATGAAAGAGACAACAATATTTCAGTTGTTGCTCATAATGGCAACATTTGGTGTTACGAGTCACACAATAGTAGGTAGGTGCCGTTTCCGCCATGTTATGCGGCGAGTTTCGTGGTAGTTCTGCTGTCAAATAGTTGTTTACTTTTTGATAAATTGAGATTTGTGACAAAATTACGAAGAGTTTACCTATAAAACTGCATATACTTATTAAAAAAACAGCAATTCAATATGCCTGCGTGCTGTATTGTGAAGTGTGGTGCAAGAAACCAGAAAAATCAACCTCAATTGTCGGTGCACAGGTTAGAAGCCGGTTTTCATGCAATAGTATCTAGGAGTAATACACTTTCGATGAAAAAAATGCTAAGCGATCATTAATTTATTGATATAGTGTTAACCACTCAAACGTCCCAGTTACTAGAGCAACGTTTTTTCTGTATGCCCGAAACGTCCCAGTTACTACGTTAACTTCGTACGTCATCGATTATTCAAACGCAAAATACTAAAAAACTCGACTAAGGAGTCTCCATATGTTTTGTATGTCAATGGCAGTATTAAATTACGCATCTGTGGTTATACGACACGTCTAGTATTGCGTCAGCCATAGTTAGAAAGAATTATTTACAAGTACGGGACGTGTCGCAACCGGCCATCTTGAATTTTCGGACAGGCGGCCGCTTTTATTTACAATATGTGATTTATTATCCCATTGTGTTGAGTTTTGTTTATTGAAATCGTTTTAAGTGTTTATTCTTATCGTGTATCAACAAACAGAAGTGTATTCCAAGTGTTTATAAGTTGTTAAAACAAGTGATAAAGTCGGCGAGTAAAATTGGATCATTTTGTATGGGACGTTTGGTGAGTTTTTAGAAAATTTTGTTGATTTTTAGTGTTAAAGTTGTGAAATACTTATTATATAGGGAAAACAGTTAATTATTAACATAAAAGTAAACTTAAACCAAAGAAATCTGATGAAAATAGTGTTTATTTCAACGATTTATTTTTTTCCTTCCAATGTAAACAATGGATGACCTTGGGAATGAGTATTTATTTTAAAATTAATTTTGCTACACTGGACGTTCTACTGTAATGGTGTAATGGTATCAAAAGAAAGCTTATATAATCTATTTTAATAATAAATAAGTTTCGTTGAGCTATGTTACAAAATGTTTCGTAAAATATTTTTTAAACAAATACTTTACTCAAATTGAACCTGTGTTGGCATTGTTCGTGCGGCGTTGTTTCGTTAAGTTTTTATATAATATCGTATATATTTCAGTAAAATACTTATTAAAATAGGTAAAGCAGTTCATTATTAATATTAATAAAAATAAACACCAAAGAAATATGACGAAAATATTTCTCATTTCAACGGTTTTATTTTTTCGCTAACGGTCGTTTCTAATTTAGAAGTATGGAAGGGCTAGTTTTTATTGATTTATTGTGCTAACACTGTACGTTATGACTAATGATGTATTGGTATGTAAAAATAGCTTATATAGTCTATTTTAGTAATACATAAGTCACATTGCGATATGTTACAAAAAGTTACGTAAAAATCTGTTATATACAACTATTTTACCCAAATTTAACCCGTACTGTCAACTTTGACATTTTTTGTGTGCATATTTCATTAAAGGGGAGTATATAGTTTATTTTATGTATCGATTTCCTATGTATGTAGCTTCATGCAGGTATTTTTGTATTGCTGATAAAGTAGCCAGATTTTTTGCAAATTCACTTTTAATTTGTATCGGCAAGCCCCGCCCCCCGCTTTTCGTGCCGTTAAAGTGACGTGGACGTTTCGAGCATTGACAGCTGTCAAAATTAGACGTATCAGTGGTTAATGTTTGGGTTTATTTCCGTCCCAGAGACCTTTTTGTTATTTCTTAATTTTATTCGTTTGTTTACAAACATGAATAGTGTTGTACCGTTGCGTAATAGTTTCCGATACTAGTTCCTTCGCGGCGCTGGAACGATATCTGTTCGAGTGACCGTGCTCTGGCCCGTGGTTCACAGAACCGAGATACCGTCCCACAGACTTATATGATTGTTATACGTGATCTGAAAATAAGACATCAGCATGCTTGCACCGACTGGACGGGTCCACTAAAATCTGTGTGGTGCTTTCTTCAAATGACCATCTCAGACACTAATCTGCATAGTCTTCATGTGTGTATACCAAGATTATGTCTGGACTTTAAAAGAGACCATGACCTCTGAGTTTGTTTCGGAAGTTTCTTCTCAAAGTATTCAGAAACGAAACACCGACCCCATCTAGTTTTAATAAAAAGTGACTTGTAAAAGTGTATGTAAAAACCTATTTGCAAAATAAACATCATCATCATCTGCCTAGCCTTTTCACAACTATGTTGGGGTCGGCTTCCAGTCTATCCGGATTCAGCTGAATACCAGTATTTTACATGGAGCGACTGCCTATCTGACCTCCACAACCCAGTTAACACTAAGTAATACGATACCCTTTGGTAAGACTGGATGTCAGGACTTTCAGGTTACTGACTACCTGTAACGACTGTCAAAGATCTATATATGACAGCCGGGATCAACAGCTTAACGTGCTTTCCGAGGCACGGAGGAAACTCGGCATAATACTGGGCGGTCAACCATACGCAGACCAACCTAGGCAAGCGCAGCTTAACCTAAATATCGATCCGAGTGACTGTTCTTGTTAAGCCACGAGCTCCTCTTGCAAAATAAACATCATTCATCATAATGATATTATCACACCAATAAACAGATTTAATAAAAATCATTCATTTTATTTTGCTCCACCAGTCAGTATGTTAATCATAATAGAAACATAATCGTCTTCCTATTAGAAGAATTTGTTTTTCACTAAGATCTGCATACCTACCAGAATCTACAGACCTACAGTCCATCGATTAGCTGTCGAATGGTTATGGTTTGGTATACTAAACTAACCATTTGACAGTTAATCGATGGACACAATGATAGCCACTAACATTTAAAAAGATACGCAATAGCCCTGCAGATATAACCGAAAGCGCAAACGTTGCATTCTTTAATTTTGTTCAGAAAACCACTTTAAATTAATTTTTTTCTCAGGTATCAGAAGGAAAGTAAATTTACTCATGGTTTTCTGTTACAACGAACTGTTAATTATAATTCAACCGTGATATCTACTAATACTCGTAATACTATTAACTAGTAGCAGTTTCGATACTCGTTACAGTAATACTATGTTCCATGATTGACACAACCCTAGCATTGGCAGCCATTTTGAGTACCGTTCACGGTTGTAGGTATGCACCTTTTTTTTGTAGGTATTTCTAGTCCACTTATTTATATATCTATGTATTGGTCGGACAGCATTTCATTCATTCGGTTCATTCATTAGTTCAAGCCTGTGGTGACCGACTGACCGTGACCGGACGACATTTGCTAAAATTTGCTTGCTAACATGTTATGTATGCGGTGTACCGGTGCTTTATAATATTAATTATTTTTGTACTTACCGTTGAAGATTTTGAAGGAAAAAGGTACTTCATCAAGAGAGTCTTCAAAGTATCTAAATTCGGGAAAATATTATAGGTTAGTTGTTTTTTATACCTGTTAAGATTTGCGCACTTTTAACTTAGCGTTCATGATCTATCTTGTTACCTACATGAGGTAGGTGTACCACCTATGACTTCATGTTTTTAACCCCCGTCGACGCAAAAACGACGGGATGTTACCTACAACTGCCTACAAGTTTGACGTGTCTGTCTGTGTGTGTGTCTGTCTGCACCATCGTAGCTCTCGAACGCATGAACCTTTTTTTTTTTAATTTGTGTTAGTCGGGACTTCAGGAGTGTCCTTAGCTATGTTTAAACAAAATTGATTCAGCCGTTTAATAGTAACAAAATAATAAAGGAACAGCCAGCGCCAAACCACCAAAATCGGTGCTTTTCAAAATTCTTCCCGAGACGGTCCCATTGTCACCGTGTCAAGATCTGATAATGGAATCTCAGGGAAATCGGGGCAACCCTCAAATTTTATCGGCACGTTATTACGTGTTTCGTGTTTTTATGAAGTTATTTAAGTATTCGCATCTGGCAGTTATCATCTCATGTTGATGAGCTGATGATGTAAGGTATAACTCCTTAACTGTTAGGAGTTGGAGAATAATTCTTAAAATAAACATAAGTAAGACAAAATTAATACAATTTAACTCCTACAATATCAAAAAATTAGTTTTAGACATTATCTGCAAAGACGAAAAACTAAATAAAGTAGATGGTTTAAAAATTTTAGGACTAAAATGTAGATTAACATCTAAATTGGAAATCTCATCATCATCTGCCTAGCCTTTTCCACCTATGTTAGGGTCGGCTTCCAGTCTAACCGTAGGTATGCAGCTGAATACCAGTATTTTATATGAAGCGACTGCCTATCTGACCTCCACAACCCAGTTAATACTAGGTAATACGATAGTCTTTAGTAAGACTGGATGTAAGAATTTCAGGTCATTGACTACCTGTAACGACTGCCAAAGTTCTATATATGGCAACCGTGCTTTCCGAGGCACGGAGGAAATTCGGTATGCCGGGCGGTCACCCATCCACAGACTGACCTAAGCAAGCACAGCTTTACCTAAAGATCGAACCGAGTGGCAGTTCTTATTAAGGCACGAGCTCCTCTGAAAAAAATCTCATGTTAAACATATTTTGTCAGAATTTTGATAGGTTTGTGTTTGTGTTCAAAAAGTTAGGGCAAAATGTATCAGTAGAAGCTGCCATTTCGGCTTATCACGGCTATGTGTCATCTGTCCTAAGCTAAAGACTTATTATGTGGGGTAACTCGACCGATGCTGACCGAAAATTTTCAAGCTTCAAAAACTTTGCATCCGTGTTATAAACAAGGTTTCGTTTTAGGATAGTTGTAATCCTCTCTTCCAAAAATGTAAGTTTCTTCCGCTTCCCTGCATGTATCTATGAGATATTTGCATTTTTACCAAGAATCGAATGCATTACTTTAAGCAACGTAGTAAGGTTCTACCTAGACAAAGAAGGCTATTGTATCAGCCTCCTAGTCATAAAGATATTTATAAAAATAATGTGTCTAACATGTATGTTGTAATTTATAATACCTAACATTCCAAATGAATTAAAATATTTTATTTAAAAAAAATTGACTGAGTGGCTACAAACTTGTTGTTTCTATAGCATTAAGGAATTTATGGAATTTAAAAATTAATATGAATGACAAAATTATAAATGAATTATTGATTTCATTTCATAATAAATAAATACTGATATTAAATTGCATGATAAATAATTTAAAATAATGACATACCAGTAAATAATTTGCACGCTTGCTTGCAGGCAGAATACAGTGACTTTTTTAGGATATAAGATCTTTCCCTGTATATTTTTATGTATTTTCTTGCAAATACACATTTTTGATTTACGATAAATGATGAAAAAAGACCTAATTGGCGCCTACGATTTTTTCCTGATTTTCCGTTATGGGTGTCATTTTGATGGTTTCAGGGCGTTGAGAATGAAATGAAACCGAAAATTCAATATAGCGCCGACGTAAATTTTCGGATGTTTCGACATGGGTGTCAATTTTGTGGTTTTAGGAGTCGCTGATAACGAAAATGAGGTTAATCAAACAGAAAAAAAAACAAAAATAAATAGAAAAAAAAACATTTTTTTTGTTTTATCGGTTTTCCGTTTCTTATACTTCACGCCTCGCCACAGGTTCCACCTTCCTATTATGTTACCAGCTTCTTACAGAATAAAACCATATACCTACCTAATTGTATTTTCAGGTTGAAGAGACATCAACGTGACGTTATGGCTTATGGAAAGTACACTATACGGCAATTACAATTGATAAGTCTAAGCATGGTTGGCCAGGCTCGACGATTCCATGAATTTGCTACCGAAGTGTACAGTGATAACACGTCATTCAGCCGTGGGCTAGAAAGTGCGCAATTCATCGAGTTACAGTTACGATTGGGCAAAATCGAGCCGATGTATGAACAATTCGTTGAAGTGGCGACGCGCATCGAAATAGCTGATTCAGAAAGTCACCGATCTGATTTCGAGAGGTTTTATTTCAAATCGCTAGCAATCGCGCAAAGCTTATTATTAAGACATAAAAAATAAAATGTGTTCTCATTAGCACCTTTCTCTTCTACAGTCCAATCTTTCTCAGTTTAGTTTTTTTTTTATGTGTATAAAAATATGGGCGCTAAACCGTAATGTTGATTTTGAATTATTTATTATTATTATTACAAGGTAGGTAGGTATAAAGTATAATTTATTTGACATGTCAAATTTAAATTTTAAAGTAACTGTGATTTCCGTTTGCTTCAATAATAACGATTTATGTTGTCACACCCGTTTGATTAAACAGATATACATAAAGGGTGTAAAAGTACCCTTAACGCAAACTAGGGGCACTTGTTCTCCCCACCACTGCAATAATTTATTTGTTCTAGACCATACCTGGGAACCTCCTAGTTGCGGAGATATTTGGGGTCAAAGTTCCAAATTTTTCACAGCTGTTTTTGTAAATACTAGTATTTCAGGTTTTAATTTTACTTAAATTACCTCCATGACCCGTTTACTATTTAAAGCATCCACTAGCACAATGTTTTAAGAGTGCTACTTTGAGTTTTACCGTAAAATGTGATTTTTGACCCCAAAAAAAAAGTCATTTCCCAGCAAAAATTTTTGCGTAGGGTACTTGGTTTGATGTACAGAATGCTTGGTTGTCGGATGCGTGAAGGGTTCGTTTACACCCTGTATATCTTTACTAATATTATAAAGCTGAAGAGTTTGTTTGTTTGTTTGTTTGAACGCGGTAAACTCAGGGACTACTGGTTGGAATAGAAAAAATCTTTTTGTGTTGGATAGTCCATTTACCGAGGAAGGCTTTAGGCTATATAATATCACGCTAAGACCAATAGGAGCGGTGCATAAATGAAAAATGTTGCAAAAACGGGAAAAGATATTCCTTTTTGGGAACTTCCGTTGCGTGCGCTGCGAAAACGGTTTAAGTTACGCAAATATCACGTATGAAAGAATTGTTCCTCTTTAAATGTTCTAAAAAAAAGTCCGCGACAGCATATGTCTATTTTTTAAGATTGACTCACTGTTACCATTTTTTACTATTAAAATGTTAGATTAAAAAGAAAGATATCTTATTTAACCCATATGATATTAATCTATATCTAAATAAATATGTTTGTTAGCACGGAGATTTAATATAGAATATTTGTGCCCTTTACTCTATACTGTTTAAACAATTATTTTAGAAGATATCGCAATATCAAAATATCCGCGCGACAAAATTACGCGCGCGGTAGTCATTCGGTCCGGTGCGGTAGGTAAGTGGGGATTCTGCGGAGAAATTCAAATTCAAAATATTTACTGCAGCATAATGTTTACAAGTACAGTGTGTTACTGTTTACTGTATATTAAACAGTAAGAGATACCTATAGTAATTGTCACTTTAATAATATAATCGAAGCCAATCTAAACCAATAGGTATTATAAAGAGGAAAGGTAATTTTTTTTGTTTGATACGAGTACGATTAAACTCAATTTAATATGTTGAATAGTCGGTTTATCGAGAAAGACTAAAAGCTATAATTTGCAGACGAAGTTGCGTGGGTCAGCTAGTTATATATATAACAGTTTAAAAAAAAATTACATCTGTTTATTTTAATAGTAGGAATTCTTCCTTGCAAAATGAAATATTTTTATGTTAATGTGTATAAAGACGTTGTACCTACCTATTTCGAAAGAACGGGATTTCTTGATTGTGGAAATAAACAGCCTAAACTGGAGTAAGGTATTTTCTTTAAACTTGTGCTAATATTTCTTGCTGTTGCCTATTAATTTACTGCGTAACTATATGAGCGTGTTTATATATAGCTAATTATATTGGTGCAAGCCACAGAACAGATAAAACCTCTTTTATCTGTTCTGTGGTGCAAGCCAATATATTGTGTCATTGTGAGGGTGAATGAAAGTTGCGAGGAAGCCCCATCAATTCGTCTGTATGTTTTTTTTTTTGTATGTTTTCATAACATAACATAACATCACGGCTATAATCCCCGAAGGTTTAGGCAGAGGTGTACCTAATAGTACACCCACATTTCGCCAGTTATGTTTAAGTCCCATGTAATAGGGGGCGAGCCTATTGCCATCAACCGGGCACAAATCCAGACTCCGTGGCTGTTACTGATAATTTCCTGATGGAAAAAGCCAATATCAGTTTGCCCGACCCGGGAATCGAACCCAGGACATCATGCTCAGCAGTCGCGCTTGCGACCACTAGACCAACGAGGCAGTCTTTTTTGTTTGTTTGTTATCGCATATTTCCGTCATTAATGAACCGATTTTCAAAATTCTTTTCGTGTTCGAATAGGTATACTCCCGAGGTAGTCCCATTGTCACCAAATCAGGATCTGATGATGGGATCCCAGGGAAATCGAGGGCAACCCTCAAATTTTATAGGCACATAATAATATGATGTTTTTCATATAGTTTCTAAAGCTGTTTAAGTATTTGCGTCTGACCATCATAATATCATGTCAATTCGCTGATGATGATGAAAGGTACAACTCCTCAACGGTTAGGAGTTGAAAGAAAATTCTTTCAGAACTACAGGGTGTAAACGAACCCTTCACGCATCCGTCAACCAAGCATTCTATACATCAAACTAAGTACCCCTACGCAAAAATTTTTGCTGGGAAATGACTTTTTTTTTGGGGTCAAAAATCACATTTTACGGTAAAACTCAAAGAAGCACTCTTAAAACATTGTGCTAGTGGATGCTTTGAATAGTAAACGGGTCATGGAGGTAATCTATGTATGATGTAAAGTTAAAATCTGAAATACTAGTATTTACAAAAACAGCTGTGAAAAATTTGGAACTTTGACCCCCAATATCTCCGTAACTAGGAGGTTCCCAGGTATGGTCTAGAACAAAAAAATGATCGCAGTGGTGGGGAGAACAAATGCCCTTCGTTTGCGTTAAGGGTACTTTTACACCCTATATACGTAGTTACGTACCTACTTATAAAGTGATAGTTATATTCTTTCAGGTTGCCCTGATGATAGAAGGTAAAACTCATTAACCGACTTTAAAAAAGGAGGTTCTCAATCTTTTTTTTATGTATATTCACCGATTAGTCGGAGGCGCCTGAACCGATATAGAAAATTCTTTTTTTGTTGAAAAGGAGATATCCTAAGGGTGGTACCATGATAAGAAAATCAGGATCTGATGATGGCATCCCAGAGAAATCGAGGGCAACCCTCAAATTGTATATTGTTTTTTAAGTATTTGCATCTAGCAGTCATCACTTCATGTTGATGAGTTGATGATGGAAGGTATTACTCCTCAACGGTTAGGAGTTGGGGCAAAATTCTTTAGTAAAACATTATGGGGACGTATTATGGTTGTTATCTTTCAGGTTCTCTAGGTGAGCTGATTATGGAAGGTACTACTCCTAAACGGTTGGGAGTTGAAAGCAATAATAAGGGAATCTTGAAGATTAAGGGTTAGGGTTCTTGGTTGAATGTTAAATGTATAGTAAATATTTGTATAGGATATTACAACTAAAAATTATAAAATAAAAAAAACTTTTTTGCAAAAAAAAAACCGACTTCAAAACCACAAAAACGAAAAAGAGGCGCCATCTAACTGCCGCACTCAGAGAGCTTTAATGATTACTTAGGTCATCACTTATTATAGGTTTTGATGGTTTTGTCATACAAAAACGTGTCATATCTTTAGTAAGTAATCATTAAATATCTCTGAGTACCGCAGTTAGTTTAGAAGATAGTTCAATTAGTAAGGTATAGTCCAAGAGCTAGATCAAAGAGTTCACGCAAAATTGCCAAGGACCAATATTTCTATCTATATATATAAAAATGAAACCCGTTTTCCGTTGTCACGACTTGGCATAAAAACGGCTTGACCGATTTGGCTGATTTTTTTTTTTAAATGTTCGTTGAAGTTCAAGGATGGTTTTTACGGCGAGAAAAATTCGAATAATGGCCGGAAAAGCCCTAAAAACAGCCCTTTTCTTTTTCCCATACAAACGTTTTCTAACTAAAACGTAAAATCAATTTGAGCTTTAATACCGTACCCATAAAGTTCAAGTGTTAGTGGAGAGGTTCCGGGAAGGCAAAACAATTGAGTGACGTTCAGTTGTTCAGTCAACGAATGACAACTTCAAACAGACCATACGACATTATCACAATAATCACAAATAATTACTGTTTCTTTCCCAATAGAAAAACGATTTTTCAAATGGTGTTTGCGTATAATATAAAAATTAATTGCTGTTAGTTAGTCGCGCTAAAACTAGAGAACGGCTAGACCGATTTGTCTAATTTTGGTTTTGAAACATTTGTGGCAGTCCAGAGAAGGTGAGAAATTAGTAGTATGTAGGTAGGTAGGTAATAGGTAGGTGGTAGGTAGTTGGTACGTAGGCAGGTAAAAGGGCATTGCAACGCACGCGGGGTACAGCTATATTATATAAAAATGAATAGCTGTTCGTTAGTCTCGCTAAAACTCGAGAACGGCTGGACCGATTTGGCTAATTATAGTGTTGAATTATTCGTGGAAGTCCAGGGAAGGTTTAAAAGGTGAGAAAGTGGTAGGTAGGTAGGCAGGGTAGTAGGTAGAGTAGTAGGTAGAGTAGTAGGTAGGGTAGTAAGTAGGATAGTAGAGTAGGTAGGGTAGTCGGTAGAGTAGTAGGTAGGGTAGTAAGTAGGTAGGGTAGTAGGTAGGTCGGGTAGTAGGTAGGTAGGGTAGTAGGTAGGTAGGTAGGGTAGTAGGTAGGTAAGGTAGTAGGTAGGTAGGGTAGGAGGTAGTAGGTAGGTAGGTAGTTGGTACACAGGCAGGTAGTAGGTAGGTAGTTGGTACACAGGCAGGTAGTAGGTAGGTAGTTGGTACACAGGCAGGTAGTAGGTAGGAAAAAGGGCATTGCAACGCATGCCGGGAACAGCTAGTACTGAATAAATTAGTAAGTAATAATTAATGTAGATGTGAATTAATTGGTGTAGTGGGTTACATTTAAAACCTAGAGAAATCTTTCAAGATGTGGTGCTCTACGGCTTTTTTGTATAAAATAAAGGACTGTATCTCTTTAATATCATTAGGAAGTTTGTTATAAAGCTCTGCTCCTTCGTATAGGATGTTTTTTCTTCCGTAGTTAGTTCGTGGTGGTCTTAAACAAATGTTGTTTTTTCGTCTAGTACTACGTTTTTGTGTTTGTCCTTTAATTGTAAATGTTATTTTAGAGTGTATGTTTTTATTTAATAGTTTATGTACTAATATGCATGTATTATATTTATATATCTGTGATAGTATCATAAATTTTGTTTCTTTGTATAAAAAAATTCTTTCGGAGTTAGGTACCTAATGGTAATGGAATAAGAGTTTTATTATTATGTTTTGACATGATTCTATTTTTTTTAAATGTGTTTTAGCTGCAGTACCCCACACCTCTATAAGGTACTCTAGGTGAGGTTTAACCATAGAGTTGTAGATAATATACCGAACAGATGTCGGCAAACAGCGGACAATCCCTCGAAGCGCGCCCATGACAGAAGATAGTTTAGATCTTAGTTTATCTAGATGTGTCTGCCACGTCAGATATTTATCTAGGTGAAGACCTAGATATTTCTCTGAAGAAACTTGGGTTAAAGGCTCGTTATGTATGTATAAGTTTGACTGGCTTGCGACTTTTTTGTTCCTAGCATTAAAAATAATGTAGTTAGTTTTAGAGGTATTAACAGTAAGCAAATTGTCTTTGAACCACTTAGAGAGGGTGTCCAAATCTTGTTGCGCTTGTTAGATGATCTCTTCGATATTGTTTCCAAATAAGAATAGGCTTGTGTCATCAGCATAAAGTATTATATCGCCTGCCAAATTTAGGTTATGTATGTCATTCACGTATAATATTTAGGTTTGTTTCCAGCTAAGTTCCCGATTAACTTCCACATCTTTAGAGGCTTTCTTTCACAGTTTTTGAAAATTTTGTAGTAGTAACCACTTTTAATATTTTGAATTTGTGCTGACACGCTGTTCCGTAGGGATATAAACTTGTTTCTAATTATGTCATCGTTGGGATTATTCTTATGAACACATCACAGCTCATTCCTTTTATTTAGCATTCCAATTATGTCTTTATTGATCCAGTCTGATTTTAACGTGTTTTGAATTTTGTATTTCTCTATTTTATTTTTAATTACTGCTTCCTTTATTGTGTGCTGTAAGCTTTCGTAGTCACTACCAGGGACATTGTGTAATCTAGGATATGGTACTTGATTTTCTTTTTCATTTTAGGTACATTATCGGTCTAAAGTCCTTAGAAATGTCCCAGAGAGATTATTTCTCAATTAAATACATGTTTTTATGTTTTAAATTACAAGGTTAGAGTGGCTTAAACTTCTGTGAAAACATTAAACCTTGCTCTTGGGCTTTTTGGTGTCAAGATGTACAGTCGCGTGCAACTGCTTTATACCAGTTTACAATGTTATACTAATTTACGTTAGAATAATAATAAAAAAATATCGTTCCCTTAGTTAAATGTTTAAAATAGGTACATACTTAAACCTTGAAAACATATTGTCAATCGTAATCAAATTTAATTTTATAAAAATGAATTTCTAAAAAGTTTGATGTGTGTTGTTTTTGTGTGTGTACTTTGAGGTGATTGTGAGTGTTATGTTGTGGGTATGGACGGGTTGAGTTTTGATTTTATCTTAATTTAGGTTAGAATAATAAAACTTCTGTTGTCGAAATATAAAATGATTTATTACGTTTAAATTATTAGATATATTTATTATTAACTAGCTTTTGCCCGCGGCTTCGCCCGCGTAAAAATGACCATTTGTAACATGTAGAAAGGGATTAAGGAAGGTTCTTTTTTCGTTTTATTTTTTAGTATTTTCAAGAAAAACTTTGTAGAAACTTGCAACTACATATTTATTTTCGAAGAACAGGCTTCACTTGATCATTCCTTTTCGTTTGTTCGGTTGTTATAGATTTGAATACCTAGTATTGTTAATTTTATGTTTTATTAATTATTTATGCAGTCTTGTCTTGCTGTGGGTCCCCCTGCCCCCATAGCACAGCATCATGCTGAGTGGTGACCTGCTTTTCGCAGTCACGACGTGCAAGCTGTCACCTTTTCTCTTTTGTTCCGTCTTCTTGTATTGTGGTTGTATGCATATTGTTTATTATTTTTTGTTATTTTGTATGCACTCCATGGTAGTCAGACTTCCAGGAGTTCCAGGCCACTGACTACCTGTATCGACGGTAGGTACCTGTGTAGTCATTGGCCCGAAAGTCTGACACGGACGTTGCTGTGTAGTCGTTGGTCCAAGCTGTCACCATTGCATGATACAAATGACAGCTCGGACCAACGGTTCAACGTGCGTGTTAGAAATTTATACCATAGTTCATCATAAAATAAAAACAAGTTTGGGTGTCAAGTTGACACCAGTGCTGCAGTGCTTGCTACGGAATGCTTAGCAAAATGGAGAACCCAACGATTATATGTAGGTACCTAAGTCTTTCAGAAACTGACTTTCTGGAGGTACGCGTACGCCCGAATAGTCCACCTATTTGTGATAGTAGTAAGTACAACAATTTTCAATGCTTGCTGAAAACCAATGGAAAGTCCTACAGCTTGTCTACTACTACCACACGCACAGGCTGCACCACAGTCTTGTGGTGAAGCTTGAGCGTGTGGTGGGCCCATAAGACTCCATTTTCATGGAACATTCAGCTGTCCATTACAAATCTTGGATAGCAAAGTATTTGAATACCTATAGACAGGCCGTGCATTGTCGCTTCGTTTGCTCCCTACTCCGCGGTACCCGAGTAGTAGATAGTGTAGGTACGCATTGAGGCGCGCGCCCGTGGCGTACGTGACGTCGCTAAATTGGACTTATCAGTATCACGGTGCGCGGCGTGGCCTCGTGGCAGATCCCGTGTGACACTTCATTTGCGAACATCTAGGATTCTACGCAAAGTATCATAAAGTTCACTTACGTGATAGAAATGCGGGGCTTTACTGCGTTGAAATTAGAATACCTACCTAATCTTTTTAAAAATAATAAGAAGGTACTTACAACATTATGCATTATGCTAGTCTTTGCCCAGCATTGGGATAACACAGGCCGACAGTCGCAACAAAGCAGGTGAAGTAGATGTACCTACCTAACCACCCATTCAAATTCGTTACTACTTTAGCTTCATAAACGTTACACAACATCACACCTGCAATTCCCTAAGCGTTAGGCAGAGGTGTGCCGGTAGACAGATACCTACCCACCCAGGCCTACCTAGGTTTCGCCAGTTAAGTAGGTACCTAGGTACCTAATTATGTAAGTTCCATGTAATAGAGGTAGGTAAGCCTATTGCCATCAACCGGGTTAGTAAATGGCTTTAGAAGCACTTATCTCATCCATCAGGCATCAACCATTGTCATTCTATAGATTGTAAAAAAAATTAAAAACTGGCCAAGTACAAGTCGGACTTGCACATGAAGGGTTCCGTACCATCGTAGTAGGGAAGCCCCCTATAATTTGTATTATTTCTTGTTAGAGCGGCAACAGAAAGACATATTTTGTGATAAGTTTGTTTTTCGTAGTGTTTGTATGAATGACAAAGTTATATGTGTGGTTTTTCAAATGTGCTATATCTCAAAATCTATTTACTTTCTATCTTTATTTTTATATTGTAAATAGATTTTGAGATATAGCACATTTATTGTTCAAACCTAGCGTGGCTGTGACATACGGACGGGCAGACAGACGGACGGACAAACAGACATGACGAATCTATAAGGGTTCCGTTTTTTGCCATTTGGCTACGGAATTCTAAAAATGATTGATTGAAAAAATGTTTCTGTAAACTCGATATAAATTTTCTCATAAGCTGTGGACAGTTCCATACCCACCTCCTATTCGCTAGACCACTGACCTATGACTGTGTATGCCTTAAAAACTTTTCTCAACCCTCAGTTACTTTTATGGAGAGCCATCCCTATTTTTATTATTTTTCCTAATTTCATATCACTTTTGTGTAATGGCAACGGTTCGTAGAAGATAATAATATTTGGGGGTCTAAAATGGCCGCTTTAGCAGAATCATAATAGGATATCTTTTTTTTTTTTTTTTTTGGGGGGTGGGAAATCATCAAATAACCCGTCCCGCTCTTGGGCAGAGCGAAAGGGAGTGTCAGACTTCTACTGACTAAAAACCACCCATGTTCCTTCTTCGCCCTTCATGTCGAGGCCTCGGTATCCCTTGCGGACAACCCGCAGCCATAATAGGATATCTAAACTAATAATATGAATTGTATTAAAAATCGTAAAATGGTCACAAAATGACCGAAGTCGTTTTTGCGATAAAATACTATTATGATGTAATGAGTTTGTGACTGACATTTTATTCCAAAAATATGGGACGAAAATATTGAATGACTTACTGGTTATCGATAAGAGGTTGAAATATTTTTTGTAGTTGTGACTTGGCGTGAGAAGGGCGCCTATGCGTTTACACTCTGGCGTTTAAAATTAAATGCTTTGGTGTCCCTTCCACCCTGTATGTAGAAATTAAACAGCATCCGCAGCAGAGCAGGTCATGAACTGACCTCTCCCGGTAATGAAATACGGCGGGAGAGTTTAATAGTTCCCCGCACATAATTTATATATGTTGTTCACTTCTGTCCTTTCTACTAGTTAGGCGCAGTCATAGAGTAGGCAAGTGGCAGGGGGTCAATGTGGGTAGTCCGCTTTTCTACGAATACGATTTTACAAATCTGTTACAATAAATAATATCAACCTATAACTGTCCTTGGACTGAGCTAAAGCCCCTCTCCTATGAAGAGGTATATCTGTTGTACCCACAGGGTCCATAAAAATTACCTGGTGAAGTTAAACACAGTGTTGGGTATTGATATGTAAATAGGTAGGACGAAAGTAAACATTGAAATTCCTAAACTACTTCGCGAACTGTGGTCTTTGACTGAAAGGTTACTTAATGAAAATAATTTTAAATAAGAATAATGTGATGTTATAAACGTATTAAACTGTTTCTCACTACGTTACCTATACTTTTTACTGTCGGACAAAAAGCAGTATAAAAATACTGTTTTTAACATCACTGTACATCTTTGTTTTTTCTGTCATGGATGCAAAGTGAAGTGTTCCATTTTAAAAAAAAATGAGCTCCTCATTTACTTTAATTTTGTTTTCACTTGTAGTGAAGCTTATGAAGGCTTCAAAAATGACATTAAATTGGTAAGTTGTGCGAGGTCTGTAGGTATGTTTTTTCTTTTTTTGTATTTTTGTTATTGCATATTATCTCCGTCATGAATGAACCGATTTTCAAAATTCTTTGTGTGTTCGAAAAGGTATACTCCTGAGGTGGTCACATTGTCACCAAGTCAGGATCTGATGATGGGATCCCAGGTAAATCGAGGGCAACCCTCAAACTTTATAGGCACTTATGACGTTTTCCATATATATTTTCTAAACTTGTTCAAGTATTTGCGTGTGGTCATCACAATATCATGTGGATTCACTGATGATGATGGAAGGTACAACTCTTCAACGGTTAGGAGTTGATAGAAAATTATTTCAGAACTATACGTACTTATAAAGTGCGTACGTAAACTATACGTACTTTTTATGTTGCAAAGGAGATATCCCAAGGGTGGTACCATGATAAGAAAATCAGGATCTGATGATGGCATCCCAGAGAAATCGAGGGCCACCCTCAAATTGTATAGGCATGTATTACTTGTGTCGTGCCTTTTCTAAAGTTTTTTAAGTATTTGCATCTAGCAGTCATCACTTCATGTTGATGAGTTGATGATGGAAGGTATAACTCCTCAACGATTAGGAGTTGCAGCATAATTCTTTAGTAAAATATTATGGGTACGTATATATGGTTGTATTCTTTCAGGTTATCTAGGTGAGCTGATTATGGAAGGTACTACTCCTAAACGGTTAGGAGTTGAAAGCAATAATAAGGGAATCTTGAAGGTTAAGGGTTAGGGTTCTTGGTTGAATGTTAAATGTATAGTAAATATTTGTACTTATAGGATATTACAACAAATTGTAAAAGCAGCTTCTGAAGTCGGTGGCAAAAAAAACGAAATCAAACCAAAATGTCACCGTCTTCAGAAGCTGCTTTTTCTTGTGAAGTTTATTTTTCACATTTTTGTGTTTTTCGTTTTTGTGTTTTTCACTTTTTTGTGTTTTTGAAGTCGGTTTTTTTTATTGAAATACTCTTGATTTTCTTTCTCCAACCTGAATATACTGTTTTTCTTGCAAACAAAAGTTGGCAACCCTAGAGCTGCTCGTCGTACAAGGTCAAAACATAGTCCTTTCTGCAAGTCTCCATTCGAATTCCCGCAGAGCAATGTCATCGAAATGAATTTATGTTAGTGCACGTAGCGTTTCAGCTTCATGCGTTATATTGTGCCACTGAATTTGTCAAGGCTGACTAATGCCTGCAAATTATGGGAGGCTCCAGGCTCCAGTACTTAGTCTAGCCGGAGTAACAGGCAGGCTAGTCGTTTATGTAGCTAAAGAGACTGGCTTTAGCGCTATCTTGTTTCTCGTAGCTTTAACTTGGTGAGGGGTAGGTATACTGGAATAAACCGTCGTTCAAGTCAATAATAAATAATACATTAAACCAGTTATCTATCAACACTTTCTGGATGAGGCAAGAAAGCGATACATTGGATAAATTCACAGTCTGATACCGCCAGCGCAATGTATTATGGATAAGAAGTGAGCTCTTAAAAGATTTATTGGGCGGAGAACAAAAGTGGTACATTGATTATACCTGTATTTTGGTGGGAAACCGTTACATATTGTATTTTCGGGATGCGAGCTTTTCATGTAGTTTAACTGCGTGTACTGTAGCAATGCCTTTGCCTTGGACAACGTTTTATTCTTACATCATTTTTTTTAACATAATTAATAAAAAAACCGGCCGTCACAATGTCGGACCACGCACAATGTATGGGTTCCGTAGTTGCCCATTCAAATATGTGAACGTACTAAACTGTGTAACCAGGGTGGCCTACCTGCCTCCGAGCAATGATTTTTATTGTAAAAGTAAAACAAACTTACATTTGCAGTTTTGAGACCTGCGCTCCCATACATTATGTATCGGATAATATTTCATACAAGAATATTTTATAAGTTGGTCGACTATTACTCGTAAACTTGTAAAGCCTACTTAGCTGTGATAGTTTTCTTTTTAATTTCGTTATATATACTACTACCATGAATTTTTTCACACGCCCAAACACAACCCGTGTAGGTGGTTTAGGTTGGCACACTTGAGTCTAACAAAAATTTTCAGTTTAAAGCTTAATATTATTCACAAACGAAACCGTTAATCGAAAAACTGATTCAGCAAACTAGCAATATTTTTTAAGGACCTTTCCAACGACATCCCACACAACGAACATCGCGAGAAAAAAATATCATCCCACTTTAATGTGTACCTACCTAAAAAAAACATTTTCAATATTTTACTTTGTCGGCGTAACTCATTTGTGTAGTCATGCCAAATAACAGCTTTCTAGTAGGTACTAATAGTCTTTGAGATATAGTGCGGACGGACAGACAGGCAGACGGACATGGCGAAACTATAAGGGTTCCATATTGTTTACGGAACCCTAAAAACGGACCCTTCACAAAGCTGTCAATCAAGCATTATGTAGGTACATCAATATATTTATTAAGTATCCCAAAACAAAAATTATTTGCTAGGAAACGACTTTCTGTTTTCGGGATGGAAAATCACGTTCTACGGTAAAACTCGATGTAACTCACTCAACACTGTGCTGAAGGCTACTTTGAATAGTAAACGGATCATTTTTTTTTTTTTTGGGCAGTGGGAAATAATCAAATAACCCCTTCCGCTCTTGGGCAGAGCGAAAGGGAGTGTCAGACTTCTACTGACTAAAAACCACCCATGTTCCTTCTTAGCCCTTCATGTCGACGCCGCGGTATCCCTTGCGAACAACCCGCAGCCTCGACAGGATAGTAAACGGACCATGGAGGTGATCTAAGTAAAGTTATAACCTTAAAAACTAATATTATTAAAATCTTGTGAAAAAATTGGAACTTCGACCTCCTATTTCTCCGCAGCTTGAAGGTCCCCATGTAAGGTACAGAACAAAAAGATATCGCAACGACGAGGAGAACAAGTGCCTTCCCGTTGGGGCTGCGAGTTGTTCGAAAGAGATACCGCGGCCTCGGCACAAGGGCTAAGAAGCAACATGGGTGGTTTTAGTCAGTAGAAGTCTGACACTCCCTTTCGCTCTGCCCAAGAGCGGGAGGGGTTACTTGATGATTTCCCACTCCAAAAAAAAAAAAACTTGAGAGGTGTCAAGGAACACCCGGATGGAACGAAGTTATTGTTATTATTTTTTATTATGTAAAAAAAAAAAAGAAATAAAAAAAAAAAAGAAATGTAGAAATGAAAATATCTGGCTTGCTTTCTATAAGAGGGAGAGAGACAGACAGAGAAACATGCGACGCCGCACAGCTTACAATAGCTTACTATAGCAAAAAGTGTCGTGACAACTTTTCGTAAGAATTTTTTCCGTCTAGCCCCCTTTCACAACGCGCGATAAGGAACTTCGTTTCAAAAGTGCCTTTCGGCTTCGTTAAGGGTATTTTTCATATTATAGGTACTTATGTAAAAGTATGACGTCGGACGTATAAGTAAAAGTACGTAAGAATAGCACTATCCCATATCTTCCCGCGGGCGTCGTAAGAGGCGACTAAGGGACTTACCAGAGAATGGGCAGCAGCGTTCTCTGTGCCTTCGTAGTAACCATACTGCGATCGCCAACCCGCCTGCCAAGCGTGGCGATTTTGGCAAATCCCCCCTTCTGGGGGAGGCCTATGTCCAGCAGTGGACGTCTTATGGCTGAAATGATGATGATGATGATGTAAAAGTAGAAGTTACTAATTTTGTCAAGTTATTTAAAATGTTTAGGAACTAAATTAAAATGTAAGCTTACTCGATTTCGATCTAGAAAAGATAGCTTTGCTTTAGTATTTTCATCCAGCCAGACACAACTTAATAATTTAGAGAGGCAATTTGAAGAATTAAAGGGCTAAGGCTCCAAGAGCGAGCGAAGCGTGCTCGGATATTTTAACATCCGAATCATCATCTCATTTGTTAGAATCATCATCATTCATCCCGAATATTTTATTTTACCTCCGAGAAGTTAGAATTATCAAGCCAATCGGGCAATTAGCTAATCCCCCAATAAACATAGGCTAGCTACCATACACCCGAGACGCTAAGTGCTAGTGCAGGTGAACAAGGCAGTTAGATTGGACATAATTGCGTGTCGCTGTTAACAAGATCGAGCGCCCCTTCACAGGAACCACCGACCCTCAGGACTTGCGAGTATTCAGTTATGATGGATGAAGTCCAATGTATGACTACTTAGAAAAATCGGTGCCGCAGTTTTTGCGTTTATCGCGAACAGACAGACGCAGCGTAGGACTTTGTTTAATAATATTTAAATGTAGTGCTAGTGACTACAGCTCTTTTATAGCCCGTTCCCGTTTGCATAAGAATAAACTTTAGCACTATAGAAGTGATAGAAGTATAGAACTGTCTGTGGGCTAAATGCACAAACCGTGCGAAGCCAGGAAAAAAAAAAAAAAAAAAAACTGTCTGTCAAATTGAAAAAAAAATGACATATTGTTTGACAGCATTGTAAACACTAAGAAAAATGCGATGAAATTGCATTTTTAACAATGGTTTCCTTCTCTACAGATCGTAATGCTTGCGGTTGTTCCTATCTTAAGTTTAAAACGGAAACAGAAACACACACACAAAGTAATGCACGTTGTATTATAAGAATTTTGTGTTTATCAACACTGAGTTGCAAGGATGCAACCAGGGTTACCACTATTTTAAGGATGCAGTAGAAGTTCTTCAAAGAATCTGAAATGCAATAGTCGCTTCTTAAATGTTAGCAACTCGGATTGTTTAGATCGTATACAGGGTGTAAACGCTTCCTCCTAGAAGCCATCAAGCAAGTATTCTGTACCTCAAACTAAGCAACGGTTTTGTTTTCAGTGTTAATGATAAGTACTGCTCGCTTTTTGGTGAAAAATCACGTGTAACTTTAAACCATTGCGCGGATGGATGATGCTTTGAAAAATAAACGGGTCATGAAGGTAACAAAGATGGTAAAATTATTACCTTAAAAACTAATAAGTATTATTTAAAAAAAAACTTTGAAACATTTGGAACCTTGACGTCCAATATCTCCGTAACTAGAAGGTTAAAAAAAAAAGGTTAGGTTAGGTAAAAAATATATCACAATGACGGGGAGAACAAGTGCTTTCGGCTTCGTTATTCGTTTAGGGTATTTTTACATCCTGTTTAATTGTTCATATAATTTTATGTTGAACGAGAAGTTACTAATTGCGCCGAGTTATTTAAAAAGTCTAGGAAGTAAATCAAAATGTAAGCTCCCTGTTCCAAAAAAGTTATTTTTACATCCAGACACAGGTATCTTAATAATTAAGAGCGGCAATTTAGAGCTAAGGCTCCAAAAGAGAGCAAAGCGTGGTCGGAAATTTTAACACCTTACCTCGGACAGTTTAGGATTGTCTCGATGCTTCATACAGAAGCCTCTGGGTCGACTTACAGACTATGTAAAAGGAAGTTCGAGAGCGAGCGAAGCGAAATCTGTATCGTTTGTAGGCTCAGAAAATGAAAGAGAGTAAGAAGTAAGTATGTTATTTTTAATGTTATTATGTACAATAATTAATAGTTTCTATTTTATCAGTAACTATGAGCACGTTTTTAGCTGCAATCGAAGTCGCCACCTCCGCTCATATACTTAGATAATCAGCTACAACCTATATTTGCCTCGCAAAGTAATATTGGGTTAGCATTCTATTTGCTAGAGCAAAATATTTATGAAATAAAAATAAAACAGGCTAAAATGTACTAATAAATCATTTTAGGTTAGACATATGTCAACAAAACATCATTAATACGTCAACTTCTATTACCGCGTGTGAAGAGCACATAAACGAATGGAGTCACATTTGAATTGCAAAAAGAGGTGAGTTCAGTCGAAATTATTTTTTTGGTCTTTAGTGAGGTATGGATTTGGAGTTTATTAATCATTTCAGTTTTCCTTACAAGTAGAGTAATTTTTTTTGTGATTTTTAAAATAGTCCAGTCATTTGGTAGTTTTACCTGGAAAGTTTTCCGGGAGTTTTGAAAATTGGTGAGTTTATAGATTTCGACGTGCTCTTTTCGAAATTTCACTTTGCCACCTCGTAACTGTGCCGCTCGCGCCGCCATTTTGGAAAAATGACACTCAAAAATAGTTTTTTGAGAATAACTTCGTTCCGACTCAATTTACGATAAAAATAGTTCAGAATTAAATTAAACTAGAGAAAATTTCCTACATTTATGTCCTAATAACGTTTTTCGTAAAATCAATAGTGACGGCGTACGAGCGCCGCAAATTGTAATTTAAAATGTGTTTGCGCTAATAACGCGTTTCCACACCACCTTGAGGTAGAGTTAGAAGCGCGTTTTTTAGGGTTCCGTACCTCAATAGGGAAAATCCCTTAAAAAAGGAACCCTTTTATGATCACTCTCTTGTCCGACTGCCGTCGTGTGTCCGTCTGTCCGTGGTTCACCACCGATTTTCTTAGGAAGGGGCTATGCTTTTACTACTATTGTTTTATAACGTTACAATTTGTTCTACTATAGAATAGATGTCCTGAGAGCATAGTCAACTGTCTAATGGTATTCAAAGTGATTTGCATTTCTGCAGAACTTTTAGGAACGACCTAAATGACTTTCAGTAGCTTATGTCGGTCGTTGTATTTGTTGTTGTGTTTCAAAGAAAGATAATGTTAACGTAAGTAGTAATTTAATAAAGGCTATTTTTATTTTATTTTATGTCGGTCATAGTCCAGCACCCCCTGGACCAAGACGTCCGCATGTAGTAACATAACATCACTCCTTGTGAACACTGGACACCCCACACACATTTCACCAATTATGTTTAAGTCCCATGTAATAGGTGGCGAGCCTATTGCCATCAACCGGCCACAAATTCAGACTCCGTGGCCTCTACTGAAGAATTCCTGATGGAAAAACGCAATAACACTTCACCCGACCTGGGAATCTAACCCAGGATCAAGCAAAGTAGTCGCACTTGCGATCACAAGAATATTCCCTTTTTTTTTAGCGTAGTTTTATAATGGTTTACGGCGCTCGTACGCCGAAACTATTGGTTTTAAATAAGGAAAAAAAAGGTTATGACATAAATTGTAGGAAATTTTCTCTACTATTATTTTGTATAGATATGTTTTTCTTGTAAAATGCGTCGGAAAGGAGTTATTATCAAAAAACTGCTTTTAGGCGCCATTTTTGCAATATGGCGGCGCGAGCGGCAAAGATCCGAGGTGGCAAAGTTAAAATTCGGAAAGAGCACGTCAAAATCTATAAAATTACCAATTTTCAAAACTCCCGGAAAACTTTCCAGGTAACCTCTATTTTTTCGACCAAATGACTGTACTAAAAGCCGTAGAACAAAAATTATCAAAGATAAAAAACAATCTGAATGTTATTATGCTCCACTTGAATGTTGATGGTTTTTATTCCAGAAATAAAAGGAAGCAACAACATGATATTGATAACGAATATAAAGAAGTTGAAGAAAACGTGAGTTCTCTCATTTTATTTACTTCTAGCTTTTGCCCGCGGCTTTGCCAACGTGGATGTCGGAAATATCAAAAATGCCGATTTTCCATACTACAAACTTTTATTCCCTGTTTCCCCCTTGAGAGTTGAATTTTGAAAAATCTTTTCTTAGTGGATGCTTACGTCATAAGAGAAATACGTGTGCGAAATTTAACGTTTCTTGGTCTAAGGGTTTGTATCCTCGGTCAGTCAGCTTTGCATTAATTTTATATATACATGTCGTGGATTGATGGCGCCATAGTGCAACTGACAGCGCCACCTATTAGTTCGTTATGGAACTAAATAAATCTTTACCGGAAACGCAAGCGCGCCCTACCGCTTGGACACGATCGTCGGTAGAGGGGATGCAGCGAGGACTGGCGAAAGGACGGAGTGTTCACTCACTTGAACTCCGACAGTCTCGGCAGACGCTCAGAAAACCAACGCACGTGTTTGTTTCTTGTAAAACCGTTGAGTGTTTTAAATAAAGTTATTTTGATTTAAATTCTGTTTCGCTCGAGTACCCACGACAGTGCCCACATCTAACTAAAACTATGTCGGATCACGAAGAAGACCCGATGCTTCGCATTTCGGCCACCCATGATGCGACATCAGAACCGGGATTCACTCGAGCGGAAGAAAATACGGAGAATGGTACGATGACGTCACGGTGCGCTGAGAATTTACTTCGGCAACGGCGCCGGCGGCGGCGCGGCAGGCAGCTGTGCGGCAGGCGGCGGCGCGGCAGGCGGATGGCGGCGCGGCAGGCGGCCGGCGGCGCGGCAGGCGTCCGGTGGTGCGGCAGGCGTCCGGTGGTGCGGCAGGCGTCCGGTGGTGCGGCAGGCGTCCGGTGGTGCGGCAGGCGTCCGGTGGTGCGGCAGGCGTCCGGTGGTGCGGCAGGCGTCCGGTGGTGCGGCAGGCGTCCGGTGGTGCGGCAGGCGTCCGGTGGTGCGGCAGGCGTCCGGTGGTGCGGCAGGCGTCCGGTGGTGCGGCAGGCGTCCGGTGGTGCGGCAGGCGTCCGGTGGTGCGGCATGCGGACCAAGCAGTTGCGGGGCAGCGCCTGCAGCAGTGGCAAACAGCGAGCGACGCGACGCGTTGTAGTTTGCTTTGTGAGCAATCTCAGCAGTATGCTGATGAATTTGGTGAGTCGTACCCATTTTATTATGATTTTGGTGCCGAATGCTCTCTGATCGAAAATAATGATCGTCACAATTCAGTGGCAACTGTGGCAAGCGTGTAAACAACATTGTAAATTGACCCGGGATAGGTCGTGGTAGTCTGTACCTTATAATTATTTTCTGAGGTTATGATTAACGATTTACGAAAAAAGATTTTATTTTATGTTGTACCGGATAGTTGTTTTAGAAAATGATATTTCAATTGGCCTTGAGATTTTAGATCAAGGATTTTAACGTTAGTATGACGTGTGATAGTGTTGTTTTTGTGTCGTGAAAAGGTTGTTAGGTTATGTGATGTTTCAAATAAGCTCAAAAACGCTTCTATTTTCAAATTGATTTCAATACAGTTGAAACAGATGTTCGATTAGAATATCGTTCTCAATTAATTAATCTTTTAACAGAGTATTTATCTTCGTTTTCTAGTGCCGTTTCTAGATCCCGTATTGAGAATTACGACAGGGCAGTGCAAATTAGGCTTGTAGATCCTAGTCGAACGGTTAATCATCGTCCTTACACACTTAGTGCTTGTGAACGCGATGTTGTTACTGCTAAAGTTCGTGGATACCGTCCTGCTTCCTCTAACCAGGTATCATTAGACCAAGTTGTTCACCTTTTTCTAGTCCAGTGTTGCTCGTGAAAAAGAAGGATGGTTCAGATCGTATGTGTGTCGACTACAAGGAACTAAACGACAACAATGTGTCAGACAGGTTTCCATTGCCTTTCATAGAGGATCTTGCATCTAGGTTAGGTGATTCCACGAGATTCGCGTGTCTTGATTTATGCTATCAGGCTATCATCATATTCCAGTGCATCTTGAGTCAATAGAGCATACTGCAGCGTCACACCTGATGGTCAGTGGTAGTATTTGATCATGCCGTACTGTTTGAAGAATGCGAGCTCAGTTTATCAGCGTGCAGTTGGTGCAGTGATGAAAGCATTGGGTGATATTGCTTATAGCTATGTTGTTACATACGTCGACGACATTTTAGTGATACGGTCATTAGTGGAAGAGAGTTTGTGCTCGAGAAATCAACAAAAGCTGGTTTTTACCTGAATTTTGTAAAGTGTTCATTTCTTATGGGACGGGTTGAATATTTGGGTTTTGTTGTTGAGAATGGCCAAATCAAACCCAACCTAAATAAAATTACAGCGATGTTCAGACTTCCCCCACCTAAAACCATCACTCAGTTGAGACAGTTCATAGGGCTGGTCATTTATTTCAGACAATTTGTGCCACAGTTCTCAAAAATAATGGCTCTTCTGTTTTGTTTAACGAGTGGCAAGAATAAATAGGTCCATTGGTTGGGAACCGAGTCATGAGGACGAATAGCTCGTCGAAAAATTATTTCCTTTTTAACCAGTTAGCCAGTTCTAGTTGTCAATCTTTGCGCATGCAATCGAGTTACATACCGATGCCAGTGCTTAAGGATATGGTGCCATTTTTATTCAAAAAAAAAAACGGGAAACAACATGTAGTTGCTTATTACAGTCGTCGTACGTCCCCAGCCGAATCCAAATATCACTTGTTTGAATTGGAAAGTTAGCTGTCTTTATCGCCATAAAGCATTTTAGACATTATTTATTAGGTCGTAAGTTTACCGTTGTTACGGATTGCAGTTCTGTTAAAGCCTCTAAAAGCAAAACTGACTTGTCTCCGGGAGTTCACCGTTGGTGGGCCTACATGCAGTCATTTGAGTTTGACACTGTTTATCGGGAAGGCAGTAGGATGAGCCATGTAGACTTTCTTTCCAGAAATTCCCTCCCTACACCTAAAGTACCTTTTACTCGTGTGAATTTAGCTGAGCTTTATAGTAACTAGTTGCAAGCTGAACAAGAAAAAGACGAAGAGATCAGTAAGATTATGTCAGATCTTCGTAATGAAGTTTTTCCTGAGGAGACTCGTAAAACTTACGAAATTCGTAAGAATATTGGGTATCGCAAAATTCAACGTAACGGTCGCACTCAATGTCTTCCTGTTGGTCCTAGATCGTATCGGTGGTCTGTGATTAATAACGTCCATGAATCTGTCATGCACTTAGGATGGGAGAAAACTCTCGAAAAGATTTATGAGCACTATTGGTTTGAAGGCATGTCAAAATATGTGAGAA
Organism: Diarsia brunnea; assembly: GCA_949774965.1. Classification (NCBI taxonomy): domain Eukaryota; kingdom Metazoa; phylum Arthropoda; class Insecta; order Lepidoptera; family Noctuidae; genus Diarsia; species Diarsia brunnea. The sequence goes on from OX458998.1 coordinate 22,145,775, forward strand.
AATTTGTCGATAATTGCATCACTTGCAAAGTAGCGAAACCCCACTCGGGTACAATTCAAGTAGAACTTTTCCAATTCCTAAGCTCAACATCCCATTGCATACAATTCATATTGACGCTTCTGGAAAATTTTCTGGTAAGAACGACATACGAGTACAAGGAGTACGTGTTTGTCATCATAGATGCTTTTACCAGTGCTGCTTCGTCATTCTCTAAATATAGACACCAATAGTAGTATTTGTGCTATTGAGTTTTGTTTAGCGTTGTTTGGTGCACCGAAACGCATAATAGCAGATCAAGGTCGTTGTTTCGCTAGCAAAGATTTTTCTAGTTTCTGCACTTCTAACAACATAGAGTTGCACTTGATAGCTACTGGAGGCAGTCGCGCAAACGGTCAGGTCAAAAGGGTATCGAGTACACTAAAGGGTATGTTGACAGCTGTAGAGACTAGTCGTGACCGCTCTTGGCAGGACGCATTAGGAGAGGTTCAGCTGGCTATGAACTCTACTGTTAATAGGGTGACTAAATCTAGCCCTCTCGAGTTGATGATTGGAAGGGTAGCGAGACCACTTAGTTTAATGACCGCTGATGATGATTTGACTATAGTTAATTTAGATGAGATAAGAGAGCACGCGACACAGAATATTGAAAAGAATGCTAGATATGATAAAAATTGATTTGATCAATTAAGGCTCAGGTTTCTGAGTTACGTGATTATGTTTTAATTGAAAATGAGGAAAGGAATCAGACAAAATTAGATCCTAAATTCAAAGGTCCATTTAAAATTATTGATGTGTTAGACGGGGACAGATACTTACTAAAGGCTCTTGACTCTAAGCGAACTTAGAAATACCCCCATGATTCTGTGAGGAAGATCCCCGATCACCAAGTTCCTCGAGAATTAGATGTCATAGTTGATGACAGTGGTGGTGAGACCAAATCCGATTAAGAATGGCTTGTACACTCATACTCGTAACTCTAGACCGCACCTCATGAGTAACATGTGGCGATGGGTCTACAAAGAATCGTTGGTGCGATTCATGTCTGTGTTGGTGCACAGAGCGCTTTATGTGTTGTAGCACATTTTGCGTTAGATCTTGTGAGTCGTTGGTGCGATTCATGTCTGTGTTGGTGCACAGAGCGCCTCATGTGTTGTAGCACGTTTTGCGCTAAATGATGTGAATCGTTGGTGCGATTCATGTCTGTGTTGGTGCACAGAGCGCTTTATGTGTTGTAGCATATGTGGTGGCAGATATTATGTAAAGAGTCGTTGGTGCGATTCTGGCCTGTGTTGGTGCACAGATTGCAATGAAAGTTTCAGGAGTTGAGTATGCATTGCTTATGAATTATTGTAAAGAGTAACAGGATTGTTAGAATTACTTTGTTGTTAACTTGTTGATCGGACCTTCTCCAATGATTGATGTTGTGCAGGAAGCACTGTGTACGTAGCCTTAATAACAGGGCATTGTAAATCATGAAAGTTGATTACTGTACTTAGATTCAGAGGAAATAAAGTACCTGTAAGAATCAACCCTTGTCTCCATTGGCAGGATAGCCGAGCTAGATTACTCTCTGAGTATTTTGTCCACAGGTACTACACCCGAGGACGGGTGCTAGTCAGGGATGGCCGTGTCGTGGATTGATGGCGCCATAGTGCAACTGACAGCGCCACCTATTAGTTCGTTATGGAACTAAATAAATCTTTACCGGAAACGCAAGCGCGCCCTACCGCTTGGACACGATCGTCGGTAGAGGGGATGCAGCGAGGACTGGCGAAAGGACGGAGTGTTCACTCACTTGAACTCCGACAGTCTCGGCAGACGCTCAGAAAACCAACGCACGTGTTTGTTTCTTGTAAAACCGTTGAGTGTTTTAAATAAAGTTATTTTGATTTAAATTCTGTTTCGCTCGAGTACCCACGACAGTGCCCACATCTAACTAAAACTATGTCGGATCACGAAGAAGACCCGATGCTTCGCATCTCGGCCACCCATGATGCGACATACAGATATATTAAGATCTTCCCAGTACTAGAGCTTGGCATAAATAGTATTTTTCCAAGTTGATTTATACTTCTTTCAGGGTTCTAAAACTGCCGACATCAGCGGAATAATAATATTAATAACAGTCATCAAATAATTAAATTTCCAAAATGTCCAGCTACTTCTGTTGCTGACCGTACAAATAGATACAAGATGTAGTATCTGACGAATGGGAAGTGATGGCATGGTAAGAGATGAGAAAATCGGGGGAACGGGAGAAAAAAGCGGCAGACAAAGTAGGAAAGGTTACTAAAGATGGTTACCAATAATAGATTTGTAAACTTAGAAGGTTGTTGCGGTAAACGTTCATACAGAACTAATTATGCTGCACTATTGGCGATTTCGTAAAGTTCTTTTCATGGAAGTTAAAAACAAATACTGATGTATTTGTGCTTGAGTGGGAAAGGCAAATAAGATAGTAAAACAACATGAGTGTTTTAAAAATTATAGCGGATCTTCAACAGCTATGGAATCCACTATTATCGCCGAAGGATTTAAACAGTCTATAGAAATGCATTCGTATCTATGGAAGATCATAGCTAATGGAGACAGTACCACTTATACACAAATACTTGACAATACTGTATCTCTCAATCACGGTGGAAAAGATTGGTTACAAAAATCATATATTTAGAAAGAACAATGTGCAAAAATGTATGGACACCGTCCCCGAAAACGAAATCAGTCACAATAATAATAGGGTAGTTCACAAAAAAAAAAAAATTAGTCCATCAGATACATTTCCAAAAAATAATGGACACATATTTTTTCTTTTTTCACGTAAACAAAAGATGAAGACTATACAGTATACAGTGCTTCGAAAAGTCGTGTGACGTCACAAACTTAGTACTTTTTTACCCTGAAAGTGACGCCCCTCATAGTCTTTGACACGTCTTAGTTTCGTAAATTTTGATTAATTTGATAAAACAAAAAACACGTATCCAATATTTTTCGATAATCTAACAGACGAACTAATTAGATGTTTTTGGTGAAACACCCTATTATGTTACCGATCCCGATGCTTGTTTTTTTTAATTATTACTGTGGAATGATATCGTTCGTAGTGTTCACACCTCGGAACCTCGGAAAACATAATTTAAAAATATTAACAACAAATAAGATTTTAAAGATACGAAAGTACATAAAATGTATCGCCATAAAAAATCATGGCTTACAAAATCTGCAGCAATCAGACAACATAAAAAATCTGCACCAAGATATTACGAACCCTGCCATTTATCATGCATTTGAAGCCACCTCAAATATTTTTATTACAAGAATCACCATGATTCTTGTAATAAAAATATTTGAGGTGGCTTGATACAGGTAAAGGTCGCGCCATGTAAAAAGAACGCTGGCGGTCAAGATTTATCGGCCTATTTGGTGGTAAGAGGTGGGGGTGGTATTTATGTTCTTTCTATAAAATTAGTTTACTGATATGTTGCTTTTTTTTTAAATATTTTGTGTTATTGTATACTTTTGTCATTTCGTTCCCATTACCTATTGTAGAAAGAAGGCCTGTGTCTCAGCAGTGGGAACATTATATAGGCTGATGATGGTGATGATGATGATGTAGTTTAAAATAGGTTCTCTTAAAATAAAGTTTTTATTTTATTTGTTGTGTGGAGCTCTGTCATTTTTCGATTTTATAGTTATAAGTCTGTTAATAAGATTATTATGTTGTACACTAAATCAATACGTCTTGGGCTTCCTAGAATATACCAAAGAATGAATTAAGTATTAAAATCGGTTCAGTAGTTTACGCTGAAATTGCGAACAAATATTATTATGCATACAAATAGACGAGTTTTTGAAAAGTAGATTAAATATAGATAAAAGTAAATTAATGTGTTAAAAATATTGATAATACATGCACCACGTTTTTATTATAAGAACACAAAAAGAATAGAAATAATAATTTGTTATCATACCTTCATTACTTAATGAATTCGTATTACATGTCATATTAAAAAATGGTTGAAAATTAATTATTTGTATTATTTTATATTTGTCTACTCCATACCTCCTGTGTGCTAATATTTCAAGAATTTCAAGTAGTGCGTGACAAGGACAACCGCGTAAACCCTCGTAAACTGCATTGCGCGCGCGGGGGCGCCGAGGAAATCACGCCCATCGAGCTATGACTTATTTTCGGCATAGCCCGTTAAAGCGGCAACAGAAATAGTTATTTGTTATACAAGAGTGCAAAGTTGCTTTTTAACCGCGTGTTCAATTTTGATGACCGAGCAAGCGAAGGATTCTAAAATTAGAATCCTGAGCGTTAGCGAGGGAATCAAAAGAGCACGAGGTGAAAAATCTTTGCACTCGAGTGCAACACGTAACTTTTCATTCCACCTCAGCGAGGAAATGACTAAATGCAAAAAAAAAAACGTTTACAATCACAAGATAGGTACACTTTTATTTCAGTTTAGGTATTAATTACTACATTATGACAGGTAAGTATTACAGAATAATCTTTAAATTATAACAAAATAATACTAAGGTATAATTAAGAAAATTTTAAAGTAACGTTGCTACAGTTATTTAAATTGAGTGTAATATTTTTGTTTGGTACTGTAATATTGGTGTTAGTCACTTGTGTACTGTTTTTCGGTAAACTATCTGTCATACTTAATAGTTGTACCGATTCATCGGATTCCCTTGGCGTGAATGTTGGAGAGAGAGGGAGATGGTTAGGTGTTTCATAACGGCTTATTTTTGATGTAGAAGGGCCAGTCCAAGGATCCGATTGAGGCTCTTTCAGTGTAATGGCTCCTACGATGCCTTCACATATTTTAGACTTATTTTGGATGGAATCCTCTATGTATCCCTCTACAACTGCATTGGACTTCCAGCCTCCGTGGCGCTTAAGGGACAGGAGATCAGCTCCGGAATCAGCCAAAAGTGTGGCTGAAGTTCGTCGGAAACAATGACCCGTGTACAACAGGGGTTCTGGAAGTTCAAGAAATGTTGCTATTTCTCGTGGGATACTGCCAATTTTATTAGTACCCATAGGCTGTCTAACACACTTTCCATTGCGATACTGTAGAAAAAATCGATTGATTGGAGTGTTAGGCGGGCGTAAGGCTTGATATTTCTCAACAATCGTTACGTATTCCTTGCGAATGACGAAGTTGCGGTCTCTTTTTGTCTTTGTATTAGGTAAATTAATTAATAGTAAGTCATCTGAATGTTTCTCAATGTTTTTGACATTAAGTTGTGTTAGTTCATTAGTTCGACATGCTCCGTTTATTCCAATAATAAGAACAACCTGTAACGTAAAGAGTATTGTAGTAGATAAATGAATAAAATTGATATGAACGCATAATTATGCCTATCAACATCTACTAAGTATACTATTTAATTGAGATTAATATACTTAAGTAGATACTGAATGTGCAACTGACTTACTTTTGCCGCCAAATATACGGAATCGGGTGCTTCGTTAAGAAACTTTTCAATATCAGATACTGTGAAAACCTTCGATTTTTTTGGTTGATGACCAGATGAGGCTCTTTTTAAAAATGCCACTAATTTAGGATAGGTATCGATATGTTTGTCTTTTTTCATCTTTATTGTTGCTTTTAGCATCGAATACGTACTCCATAGAATGCTTGCTTTCTTGTTCTCGGATAATTCTATAAAATATGCCAGCAAAACGTTTTCTGAGAAAGTTTTGGCTCCTTTTGCTAGTCGCCACGTGTTGAACATATCGTACTGTTTTAAATACTTCTCGCGTGATTGTTGAGGGAGAAAGCTCATTTGCGCATTATTAACAGTTTCAGTCAATTCTGTTGGCGTCAAGCAAACTTCCTCGTCGCTAGAATCACTCATTTTAGTTTTTTCACTTGTTTTCAAGTTTCTTGTTTTTAATATAAGGTTTAACAATGACGTGAAAAAATGCCGCGTAAAGAACCGCGTACAAAGCAAATTGAAAAAAGAACACCAAGAAGGTTCCGAGTCTGAGTTTTTAACAAATTAAAAAAAAGTTGTATGATATATTCGGCACCATAGAGGTAGCAGTAAATAGGTTTAATGTTTTTTTTAATTCACAAACTTAGTGCACACGATGTTCTAAATTCAATTTACTTTATCCTCTAGAGAATAAAAACGGCTTTTCCACCATTGAGGTATAATGTACTACGTACTAGAGGAGACACCTCAACTCGATTTTTTGTAACACACGGTAGAGCTAGTAGACTCCAGTTCATTTAGTCTATGCCGAGCGGTTGCTGCGACGTGACACATTTGAGTGAAGTTTTCTTGTCTAAAATATGCCTTCGTGTGCATTTAGATACAGTAGAAATAATTTAAAAAATATACGTAAAAGTCAAGGAGTGACTTTTCACCAGCAATTATAACTTATTATCTTTAAAACACACATAATTTAATTATATTTTTTGAATTGCAATGTGTCATCGCGGCGGCCATTTTTTATGTGAATGTCAAAGAATAAAACATTTGCATGCACAGACCAGACACTATCGACGTATTCTATGCTTGACCACGAATCCTCTACATGTGAGTCAAAATTGATAGTAGGTTGTATAATATTTACATATGTATCAAGACAATTAACAAAAAAGTTGAAATGTGAAGATTGCATTGATAGTTTGACTATACTATAAACTTCCAAATCACACATCTATCATACGTAACTTAATACGGCAAAGTGGTGGAAGTCTTGCCTCGAAATATGATTTTAATTATACGTCCGTAAACACCCTAAAGCATTTAATTAGGAAAGCAGTATTTGCAAAATTTGAATAAACATAATTTACTGAATCAGCCATCAACATTCAATCACAGAATCCATTTAATTCGAGCCATTAATTTATTATTATTTTACCTCGAATTAGATAGCTCACAAAAATTAGATTGCATCACCAAGGTGAAACTGATCCAACTGTGGATTACTATAACAAACTGCAGAAACTAACACAAAATAAATTATTTAAGGGAATTACAATATTGTTACAGTTTAAGTATATTTTATTTATTTTCTGAGTAAGTACACACGTACAATATCCAGTAGGCAGAATAATAACATTATGTCGCATCTGCACGCATTGATAGTAATCTATGAGAACATGACACCCCCCCGCCTGCCCCGCTGTCATCAAGTGCGCGCACATTATTTTGTTTGAAATAGCTTCTCTAGTACGTAATACCTCAATGTTTTCCACTCAGATATTGAAGATTAAAAATACTCTTTCCGAGATGGTGGGATGAAAAACATATTTTGTGATAAGTTTGTTTTTCATAGTGTTTGTATGAATGACAAAGTTATAATTATGTGCGGTTTTTTAAATGTGCTATATATCTCAAAAACTATTTACTATAATAAATTGTTTTCAAACCAATTACATATTTTTTTTAGATTTTTCACTCTCTTAGTTTAAAAGTTAGAGGGAGGGGGACACATATTTTACCACTTTGATAATGTATATCTTTCAAACGATTGACTTTGAGAAAAAATGGTTTTAGGAACCTCAATGTCATTTTCACCCACGACACACTTTTTAGTTTCAGTTCCATGTATGGGGAGACCCCCCTTAATCTTTTTTTTTTTTTATTTTTGTATGAAAATCGTAAAGCGGTTCACAGAATACATCTACGTGCCTAGTTTCAACTGTGTAGTTTTAATAGTTTCCGAATAAAGTGGCTGTGACATACGGACAGACAGACATACAGACATGACGAATGTTCTGTTTTTTGCCATAATGCGTCGGAACCCTAAAAATGCCGGAACCTCAGACCGGAACATATAGAATGGAAGTGACTTGTCGTGAAATAGATTTTTTTTTCAATATTTGAGTGCCCAGCTTTGTCAAAAACCATGTTGTAGACGGCTTTTTAGGCTTACTGGATGCAGCTGAATACCTGCAATTACTATGGAGCGATTTACAGATTTACTGCCATGATTACTACGATACCCCTGCGTAAGACGCAGACGTAGACTGGTTGTCAGACTTTCAGACCTCTAACTACCCCGTAGCGGCTGCCCAACCCCTGTCTACAGACGACAGCCGGGACCAAAGCCTCCACGTGCTCCCCGAGACACGAAAGGAACTCGGTAATGAAATGGATTGGAATGGACTTGAAAGTTGAGGAACAGGGTACCTATCATTAATTGCTTAAGTAATTAGTAAAACGACTAATAATCGCTTAAGAACAAGTACCTATTAGGTAGGTACCTACTTACATTGGAATATATATTTTTTTAACGACTTCTAAGTAAGTACTTACCTACTTATCAGTCGTAAAAAATCATTTTTTTCCAAAGAAGAATTTTGACTGGGGTGTGAGTGTGACCAGAAAACATAAAGGCCGTCGCGACGGCCTTTATCGTAGATCGTAGACGATAGCGCATTATCTTTCTTCAAAGATCCCCGAACCGACCTATTGGGAGATCCTCATACACGTTTTCTTTTAGTCCCTCCATAGAAACATATTGGCTGATAGAAATGTCGATATCAGAAAATCAAAATCTTTATTTTATCATCCTTATGTGTATCCACCCTTCATTTGTTCTTCCTCCACTCATAAAGCCATCCACATCCATGCTCAAAACTTTTCTCCGCATCACATGCCCATAGGCCATTCCAGTCATACCACATGCCACTAAAACCATTACATAGGTATCACACAACTATCCAGTCACCGGCACCAATTTCAGACATCCTGTTGTATATAAAAAATTCATTACACTACATGATCGTGGTTTTACCGTGTTCTGTTTTCAAAACTAACTAATAAGTTAAACCCATAAAGACGTTTCTTCCATTTGTTTGTATCCTTACGTTATTTTTTTCAGAGGGAACAACGGAGTTCAAAATAATATAGGGCAGAGTAATAAAGCGTTCTGCTCCAAATCAGTTAGCGGTCAAGTGGTCACATTAGGTGCAGATTTATAGCCTCTTCCCGACGGGACCCGAAATACATGCCCTACTATACTTTTCATTTTCTCACAAGCACAATGGCCTTCAGTCTATAATAGGGATTGCGAACCTTTAGACGGCCGCGTGCGTAATATTTTTTGGTAAAACGGCGACCTTCATGAAGCGTAATACTAAACGTATGCTCATATTTGGCTAGGAATCTACCAAACCAGACCAGTCGAGCAGTCGTACTCCGCACTTTAGGTTTGAAACAGGTGTCTTACCATGACATTTTATGCCAGTGTGGAAAAGAGATGACGCTAGACACCCTGTTTATCTCTATAGGTTTCCCACACTGGAATAAGATTAAAACAACCAGCTATATGAGCTATATGACGGCATAGTAACATTAGTATCCGTTTAGCACAAGAGTAGAAATATGGAACAGAGCATAAGCTTCATACAACCTCGCGAAAAGGTTGCACTACTACAAGCACGCGGGGCATGTGTGCGTGCGTGACCACCGGCCGCTTGTCGCGTACGCGGCGAGACTGGAAAAAACCGGTTTACGCTGCCACAAGCAGTGTACAATCTCAGGGTCAGTGCAATGCACTTTGTTTGTTTTGTTAACGTTGGTCGCAATTGGTCCCCAGAGGGAAAGCGAAGTTGTCGAAAAACAGAAGGAGGCAGATAAAACCGTTCGCGAGCAAATTCACTTATGGTGAATCCTACGGGGAAGCCCTCGAAATTCGAATTTTCTTTCGTTTTTTGCAATTTGCCGGTCAGTGTTAGGTTTTATGTTAAATAACCTCCTCCTTTTTTGAAGTCGGTTAATAAAATAGGATTCGCGACCGTAATAAATGTGACTTTACTGAGTAATCATGATTAAAATCACCAATACAACCCTCTCAGTTCATATTTAAATATTATATTTAAACTGAGAATACAAAAATTTTTAGTGACAGAATCTTCATATTCAGGGGAGTAATTTGTAAACCAAACCCATAAAAGGTACTTACTTGAAAAAGTAATATTCAAAATGTTCACTTACTACTCTTGTACTCCTTGGGATAGTAAAGGAAGATAAATATTTTTATTTTTCTACTATTATTCATATTACACAGAACAATATACAACCATTATTAATAATGAAATAGGTACCACGTTCGTTTTGCGATGTGGCTTTTTCAGAAAATAACAACTTGAAAAATTGACATTTTGCAAAATTGCAACATGTCATTAATTTCGAATCTGTATTTACATTAAAAATATTCAAACTAACTTTAATTGTAATAGTTCTGAAGTGTTACATTTTTTATCTATTATAGGATCATCATTCTCCTGCCCTTATCCCAATTTATTTGGCGTTGGCGCAACATATCTTCTCCTTCCATACTTCTCTATTTCTCGTCATGTCAGCAGTTACCAGTCACCTCCTTTCTAGCCATATCATCCTTCACACAGTCCATCCATCGTTTCTTTGTTCTTCCTCTACTCTTATAGCCATCTACATTCATACTCAACATTTTTCTCACAACATTTTCTTCATTCCTTCGCATCACATGTCCATACCACGACAATCGATTACCACACAACTTTTCATTTACCGGCGCCACTTTCAGACTTAGGATATTATATAATTTTTCTGTACGTGTGTACGTCACTGAACTCCTCCTAAACGGCTGGACCGATTTAGATGAAACTTTATTTATGTGTTCAAGTGGATTCGAGAATGGTTTAGATTTACAATTGGACCCGGTAGGTGGCGCTGCTGTCCGGGTAGGACGACGTCTGCCAGGTCCGCTAGTGTCATGTTCGTGTACGAGAGTGCACTAGATAAATATTGTATGTAACCACATAAATGATAGTACTTTTATGCTGATAAATACTTAAAGCAATTCGTGCGAAATTATTCCATTCCAAAATATTCAAAAATGCACAATGTTAATGTTCAAGTTTTCACTTCTGCCGGCACTCCCGGAGTGCAACCCGTTGTTTCTTCTTGTCAACTACCCTATTCCACGTTATTGTTTCGTATTCTCTTCTGCCTTAGTATTATTGTAGGTACCTACTCTTAACTCGATATGTTATCGATTCGGCTGGTAGGTTGAAGTGTAACTTAGATAAAATAAATTAATTATGTACATCGGACCATAATAAGGTCCGACAATACCTATAATTTACCTATGATTTAATTATAAAGTTTGTTCTGGCATTTACTATGATCAGCGCCATCTCTCAGTTTTATTTCAAAGTAATAAACGTTTAGTTGTGGTGCGCGAACACTAGAGGGCAGTGACGAATGATACTATTATAACATTTATTTTCTCGTAATTTATTTCCGAGAACAACTAATATTTTAGCTGCTACTTTTCATATTTGTGTTCATGGTTTGAAACAAGATCTTCTAGGTCAGACGTCATGTAAATGACAAAATACTGGCAACATATGTATGACCAACCGGCGCGCGCCATTTATCCGAGCGACCGAGCCGCCCGGCTGTCACTTATTTTCCAAAGATCGCTGAGCGAGTGTGTTGTTCGTTTGTGTATCATTCGTCACATTTTATCAAGTAAGTGCAATAGGATTTATTTTACTTACTAATATTCAATTTCAAACTAGCATGTAGCGTATGTCCTGTTTTCAATAAGATATAAACACGAGGTATTTACACAAAGTTGGTTACTAAGTATGTTCTATTGTCTAGTTACTGAATGGAAATATTCGACTGGGAAGTAAAAAAAACGTAATTTCTCGTGGTGGTCATGACACGCTTGCACAACACTGATGATGCCATGTGCACGAATCACCGATTAATAAAATAATTATAGTTTTATGAGGGTAGCAGTAGCACTCACGCAAGTAAGTACGTAACAAGACGATTGCAAAATTACAATAACATAGTACCTACGCATGGAAGGAGAAGATGAAGATGAATTAGAATTGTCTAATCTATTATTATATTTTTTATCAAAGGTTATGCAAAACGGAAGCAATGTTAGGAAAAGGCTTCGCCGTGAGTCTGAGGACGAAAACAAAGGGAATGTAGCGAAAAAGATGATAGGAGAGAGGTAATTTGTCCACGAAATAGAAAGATACAAACATTATAACCGTGTATTAGAATCTTCCTGCTGTTGCAGGATAATTAAATAATTATGTACCTAAGTATGGTATATTTTGTTGCATTTGGAAGCTTAATGTTTCGTGGAACTCGGGGATTTTACAAGGTGACTGGTCTGGCATGTTGCTTGACTGGCCTGATGATAGGGCAAGGAATAAAATAAGCTATTTATTTCTACGGTACAATTTATAAAAGGAAATAACTATGGTGTAGGTGGTAAGTTTATTCAAGTGGTTAATGCAAAGGTATTAATTTTTTAAAGGTGTTGGTGTCTGTAATAATCACTTAATCAGTCATCTTACTGCATGGAAATATGCATGATGTCAATACCTACAGTCATTTTAAATAGCATTGAAACATTTTACAAATATTGTGTAACATTGGTAGAAATTGAACTTCAAGACTAATGAATGATAATGCATGATTCATACAGTTTCTACCTTGTTACTCAATTATTATTTTATCTTTTTGTGAATAGAACAGCAGAATTTACTTGTGTGTTCATTGTTACCATAGAAAATAATATTGGGCCCCAATTCTACAGAAATCATAGAACTCCTGCAACTATTAAAAGGGAAATTTGAATACCGTTGGTAGAAAAACCTCTTTAGTATGAAAAAGTGGAAGATTATAATTTTATAACTAACTTTGTCCATCTAGTTAACTGGGAAATTGACAAGTGTCGGCTGCTAACATGTCTATGGAGCACTGTTGCTACTGCAAAGGTGATGATGGTAATAACATCGACCTAAACAAGCCTGAACACCTGCTGCCCATGATGAGGCCGTTCTCTATGAGGTGCTTGTCTATCTTAATAGTAAAAAAAGTAGTCCATGAAATTATTTTATTCATAATGTAATGAGTTGAGTTGTTATCATAGTAGTTTTGAATTGGTTGTACAGTAGAATCCCGAATAACTGAATCAATTAAAACTAGGGGTATTCCGGATAATCAAGTTCTTAGTAAAATCAAACAATATTAAGAACTATTATAGAAAGTGTTTCACAGACGTCATTTAGACAAAAGGATATAAAAACACGTTATAAGAGCCGTTAACAATGAGTCCGGATAATCGGGGTACAGATAATGGGGATTTTACTGTATATGAATACTTTTTAGTTTGAGTCTTTTTATATACATTGGATAATATCCACTGTATATGAAAAGTCTTCTAAAGAAATTAGAATAGAATAATCTTAGAATCTGGAAAATGTCCCTGTCTGGGAAATGGCCAAGTAAAAATACCCTCTAAATTAAAAAGTCAAGGTATGTCTGCCGACTTACATTATATTGCAATATCATTTTTATACAAAAAAACTGTTAAGAATTTTTAATAATTTTGTAAATGACTTTTTTAATTGGGAAAAGGCTATGCAGATGACACCCAGACTAAATCTTACATTCTAAACCAGATTGCTCTTAATAAATTTGTTTGTTTGATTTTATTGTGTAGTTAGCTTAAGCTTTGTTGAGCTTTTTCATATTTAAAGTAGTAATGTAGATAAAATTATTAGCTAGATCCTTTGCTCCATGTAAAATACATAGTGGTATTCAGCGGTATCCAGTTAGACTGGAAGTCAACCCTCACTTAGTAAGGCATATGGTGATTGCCTAGAAAACATACTTGGACGACAAACAGATAGTTATGTAATTTTGTAGAAATAAATAGGAAACTTTAATCTTTTTATTTTTTTTCTATTAATTTTGGAAGCCAACCCCAATATAATTTGAGGATAAATTGATAATTTCAGTTGAGGAAGAAATTCTATAATTTGACTGTATTTAGCTTTTCCATCTGCAAAAAAAAATACATGTGAGTTACAGAACACATGTCATACTTTTTTAAGTATAAGATTTTTTTTCCTAAAGTGTTGGTCTAGATATTTCTGATAATTTCATCATCATAGCCTCAATGTCTACTGTTTTCATGCATAGACTTGTCTCTTTACTGATCATGACGTCGCCGTGGCATTGGCATAAAATATTTTTTCATATCAAGGTGATAAGTGCTTTAGTTCTGTTTATTATATGTTTTTGGCTCAAATTGGACATTGAACGGAACCATAAAAAGATACAGATGATATCTGCAGACTATCTTGGTATAGTAGTATCATCTGAATAGGAATCTGAATTCAAATATGTGGTGGGCTTCTACCATTGCTGGGTTTTTCTAAAACTTACTGTGATTCGGCATCATCGCCTGTTTCCGTGACATGTAAAAATTGAATTTAATTATCCTTCCTGCTCTTATCTGTCATTACGAATCCGAGTCAAGGCTATCCGATAAGCACATAAGGCGATTGAATCATATCTATCACTAGCTGAGCCGCGCAACTTCGTCTCCGTCACAAAAGAGAGTGGTCTAAATAATTTTGCTGCGGAGTTATTAACCTGACTACGGTGAATGCCAAAAGGAGGGTTATGTGGTTGACTTGTAATTAATTCAATACAAATGTACCCCGCCTGCTTCTTAATTTTGTTTAAATCAAAATGTGCTTTTTTTTTTTGCTGTTCAGTTTTACAGTCGGGTTTTTTAGGCTTAACTTTTTTTTAAATTGATATCTCGTGGGGTAGGTACTTATTTCATTGAAATCAAATGATGTATAAGGGCAATTATGTTAAAAATAAATAATTGCGAATAATGTACCTATTTATTTTGATAAGGATTAATACAATGTTTCTAACAAAATACATTATTTTAGAACAAAGTTCCAAAGATTACCATAAAAAAAAAACTCGCGGCGCAACTTTAACCGTTTACACGCAACCGATCAGCTGTCAAAAGGTTTTCATTTACCCCGGTTTTACAACATTTTTCATTGATCCTCCGCTCCTATTGTCGTAGCGTGATGATAAAAAGCTAACATCTATACTAATATTATAAAGAAGTAAAGTTTGTGTGTTAAATATATATTTATATTTGTTAAATTGTAAGGGGTAATCTCGGGATCTACTGAACCGATTTCAAAAATTCTTTCACCCTTGGGAAGCTACACTATCCCCGGGTGACATAGGCTACTTTTTATCCCTGTATTCCCACGGGAACGGGAACTACGCGGGTGAAACCGCGTGACGTCCGCTAGTATTTTATATTATTATTGCCCTACTCGATATGGACAATCCAACACTAACATAATTTTTCAATTCGAACCAATAGTTTCTGAGATTAGCACGTTCAACAAAACAACCAACACTTCAGCTTTTTAGTATACAGGGTGTAAATCAACCCATCACACAGCCGTCAACCAAGCATACTGTACATCAAACTAAGTTCTACGGATTTTTTTTGCTGAGAAACGACATTTTTTTTGGGTCAAAAATCACATAATATTACGGTAAAACTCAATGTAGCACTGTTAAAACGTTGTGCTAGTGGATGCTTTGAATAGTAAACGGATCATGAAGGTAAGTTAAGTAAAGTTATAACCTGAAAAATTTGTATTTACAAAAACAGCTGTGAAAAATTTAGAACTTTTACCTCCAATATCTCCGTAACTAGGAGGTTCCCAGGTATGGTCTAGAACAAAAAAAATATCGCAGTGGTGGGGAGAACAAGTGCCCTTCGTTTGCGAAAAGGGTACTTTTACACCCTTTTTAACTTATCTTGTCAATAATTGTTTACACAAATTGGTTTTAACGATAATGAACATTTTAGAACATTCCATCCAATTGCAATCGAATCTCAGTGGCGTCACATCAAATATTTATCTTTCCTGAAAGTGTGGCAACTGGCAATAAGTTGGTTTGAATCATACGTACCTACCTAAAACATTGTCATAAATGATAAAATTACATTTAAAAATGAAAAATAAAATCATTATACCTAGCAGGTAATAAAGATAATAAAAGTAACTATCTACCTATGTATTCAATTTGCTGGTTTCAATCAATCGTGTGCACAAGTCGTCAATAGGGGATCGGACTGAGTCAAAAAATATGATTCTGTTTCTGTCGCAAAATATTGAATAGGTACACGTGTATTTTGTTTTATCAAATTAATAAAAATTGATAAACATAAAACGCGTCAAAGATCATGAGTGGGGGCTTGTGACGTCACTGGTAGGTAAAAAATGTACTGACATGTGTCCTCACACGAGTTTTCGAAGCACTGTATCATTGTCTTAATTTTTTGTTCACGTGAAAAAAGAAACAAAATATGTATTCAATATTTTTTGGAAATCGGACTTAATAGATTTGTTTTTGTCCGATCCCCTATTCTTTTCTAACAAAGCGAATGCTCTCAACTTTCAAGTAACTTATTCAAATGGGTAAAACTGAAAAACATTAGCGTGATGTCAACACTTAAATAACTTCATCTGTATCTTCCACCATTGTGTTATCGTCTTCAAGATAAACGTTCACAAACAGCTTAGCATTATCTTTTCTGAGTGCAGTTTCGCACTGTTTATTTTTACCACTAAGTCGGGCGATGCCGATGTACGAAATCTGATCTTATCCTCGAAGTGCCGTTTCTGAATCCAAAAAAAAAAAACTGTTTTCAATAGCCTTTTGTCATGCTTGGAAAAAAAATCGTGAAACAAATCTACTCGTGTGTTAAACAAAAAAAGACGTAGCTATGCTTCCATCTTCCCATCATATCTAAACTTTCTCTCATTAGGCCATGAGAAACCTTCGTAACGGCTAGTTGTCCTCCTTCCCAGGCTCAGCAACTTGGAAACCATTCTTAGAAACATGTTCACATGTGGAGTACTCGGTGCATACTTGCAAAACGGAAACGGACGCCTGCTCGTTGGACTATGGAGGCAGACTAAGGATATTCACGACATTGTCCACGAGTGGGTGCCACGGCATTTTCAGCGATACGTCGCTCAAAGTTACGGGTTAGTTTCGCTTGTCCAGGAATTGTAGTTCAGTTTGTATGTGCCTCCATATCCTAGAGATTCAAGTAGTTGGGTTTGAAGCGCCGTAGAAATTGTCTGATGATGCAGATGTCTGCAGAGTCATTATTTGTACTTTGTCTGGAGTAGAATTTCGCTAGCAGCATCTGACTGATCATACTTCCTTCAATAACCCTCGAACTTAGGAAACCACTCGACCATTGCTGACGCGGTTGATTAAGCTTTGGTAAGGAAAATTATCAACCGAAATTGCAGCATTGGACATTGAACAGCCTTGAATGTTTACTAGAATTTAATTCAAGAATTCAAGATTCTCTAACTATTTATAACTTTTTCGCTAAACATGAAGAATTTATTTATAAGGTTGTTAATCCGTGAAATTATTCTCTAGTTTTTTTGAGTTTTGTTTTAATTCATGAATTCGGAGCGCGGGGAATCTTGAAATACATACAGGCGCTGTCGCATGGTTAATAAACATACCTAGTTTCTTCTAGAATGTACAGTAATATTTTAAAAGAGGAAAATTTTGTGTGATTGTCTTTACTATCCTGGTTTCCTATCTCCAACAAAAAAAAGTGCATGGTACTAGAAAGGTATAATTTAGATTTGATGTAAAGATTCCAATACCTCCTTCCTAGTTCTGAACTGGAATTTTTGTTCCCACTAGTTCTATCGTAGGACTACTGTGCAGTAGAACTAGTGGGAATGATCCGTGGCGTACAATCTAAATGTTATCAGTAGGCTGCCGTAGGCACACTAGTTACCCCATCCAACCATAGTTCTGCTTCTGAAGTAAATGATTATGTAGTTTCGCTTAGTGGACTACGTCGTATAAGTTTCAGTGGTGTCCGTTACCTCAGCCAGATGTGGTCGAAAATGGTCATTTGAATCTTATAGATAATTAGTTTTGCGGCTTCTGTAATTGTTGCGCACATTTTTAAATTTGTTGCGCTTATACTTTTTTAGTTATTTCACAAAAACATTTCCTGCTGGGGTAACGTTATCCCAGCCAGACCTTTTTCTTTCTAATGGGAATATTTAAATAAATACTAGCTATAAAATTAGTTGTCTAGATGAAGTAAATGTTGTGCCTTATTTTGTATTTGTTCTTTCTTCGGTTGCGAAGTTATTCGAGATTTTGCTGAGGTAACGTTTTTGGTTTTGCTAGATCTTTGAAACGGTTAAGCGGATTCTTATCATATTTTGTACAAAACTTCTTTGGAATTAGTTTAAATTTGTTCTGCAATAAAAATACCAAAATAATACATAGCTTAAAGGTAATTACATTAAATAGAAAAACACTTCAATTGGTCCCAGCACTCTCAATAAGAAGTCTAAAGACTTACTTTAAACATTATTTTGAAGCTTGTAACTGCCTTCAAATGTATGTGAAGTTTCATTAGTATCCTGTAAGTATTTAACAAGTTATGATGATATTCAGTTCTTCACGAGCACGGTCATGATGCGCGCGGTGTTATTTGGCAACTGATAAGCCTGTATATGGATATATGAACTGAATGTTATGTCAATTATTAGTTGTGTAGTTCAGTTGTATATCAGTAAAATTTCAACGTAGTACATTTGATAATTAATGAGATAATACGATTAAAGTCATTAGGAAGTGAATGACCGTGGTAACCCGACCAAGTTTAGGTGGTTACGAAAAAACGAAAACGCAGAACATTATGCTACCTTCTAAAATATGTAGGATAGTGTTACAAATTTAGTACAGACATTTACACAAGTGTTAAAAAAAAACTACATGTTTATTAACGAATTTTTATTAACAGGTAAAATAATCATTTCAATTGAACTTTTAAAATATTAATAAACTTATACTTAAAAACAATCACAGATTAAAATTACAGATAGTAATTTTGCTTTTTTGAATTTTCTATTACTTTTTATTTAAATGATAGATTTCAGTAAACACAGTACACAGTTACAGTTTTTATTTAAATAGGTATACACAATATTGGAATGTGTAATGATCACAGACAATAAATAATATACGATTTCAATACGCCCGAGACGTATACGGGGTGCGGGGGGCAAAAGTCCGAGTGACACACCAATCGCGCGCTCAGATCGGCGCTACGCTACCTAATAAAAACGACTTCTGCGCATCTAACAACTTTTGCCAAGTTACGTGTTGGGGACTGTAATAGCGCGCGTATTTAGAGCATTTTTATTTACGTACACTTTACATTTGTAATAATCTACTTACTATAATGTAGAAAAATCTATTTAAGTCCTGACCCATAGTAATTGCGACAGGTAATAAAGATTGTACAGTGGCCAGCAGGTCAACCTACCTAAATCGTAGTAGTATATACCTAGCTAGATATAAGTACGTACTCACCGTAGATTGAGAGTTTCTGAATTACAAACGTAGAGAACGTCAAACGATATTTTTTACATCTTCACCACGCAGCCATAGTCGCCACCACACTCATATGCAGGTATTATGTCGCCATCACCGCGTCCATTATCGCGGCCCGTGGCTGTTGCTATGTTGCCATTCTGTTTATGCCTACAATAAAAAGAAAGAGTACATTTTTTTGTCTAAATCCTTAATGGGGTTTCAATTGTAGTTTTGCTACATATTTGCAACTCGAAACGTCATCTATTTGCGAGTTTATATCAACGCGAGTGTCACAACAAGGTAATTATGGTTTTATTAAAGTCTATGTGTCCAAGGAGTTTGTGGAAATAAATACCTACCTACTGTTGCGGTAGTCCCGACTCCCGACATTGATAACGATAAAAATCGGTCGCCAAGTCATGAATTTCATTAATCAAGTTTCAAGTCTATTACAAACTAGCTTCCGCCCATGGCTTCGCCCGCATAATATGTTGACAATGTACCTATACATAAAAACCTTCCACTTGAATCAGTATATCTATTAAAAAAAACTGCTTCAGATTCCGTTGCGTAGTTTTAAAGATCCAAGCAAACAGGGACAGACAACGGGAAGCGACTTTGTTTTATAGGTACTATGTATCGAAGGATAAATATGTCGTCATCATTGTCGAGAATTCCAGTCCAGGTAATAACTAAGTACGAAAAAAAAGAAAATAATAAGTAAGTTCCTAAATTCAAATATTTAAGCCTTAAAAAAATACAGTTTTAGATAAGTACCTAACAACATGTACATATTAATAATAATTTTGCTACTATTTCTGTAGTTACATTATGCAAGCTTACCTTGTTCGTGAATTCATCAAGCAGCACGCACCATAATTATGATCATCAATAGAAGCACTCCACATTAACAGTAATTTGCCACACTTATTATTATAATAATAGCTCTCACGCACTCGATACATATTTTCAAAAACAGGAAACGGAACTGCCGAAGCGCACGCGCACTCTACAAGATGAATTATGGAGCATGTTTAGTGCGTTATGCAAACAATGAATTACCCCTTCACCCCACCCCTCCCGCGTCCCGCCGAACGACGTGTTATCGGTGATTTTTGATAAGTATGTGCAACTGGAAGATAATAATAATGTTTTCATAGTACAGATATTATTATATTATTATGTATTTAACAGTGTACGCGTCTGTACCGAAATTGTAAGGTGTATTATACTAAACATTTCAAAAGATAGCATAATGTTCTACGTTTTCGCTTTTTCGTAACCACCTAAACTTGGTCGGGTTACCACGGTCATTCACTTCCTAATAACTTTAATCGTATTATCTCATTAATTATCCAATGTACTACGTTGAAATTTTACTGATATACAACTGAACTACACAACTAATAATTGACATAACATTCAGTTCATATATCCATATACAGGCTTATCAGTTGCCAAATAACACCGCGCACATCATGACCGTGCTCGTGAAGAACTGAATATCATCATAACTTGTTAAATACTTACAAGATACTAATGAAACTTCACATACATTTGAAGGCAGTTACAAGCTTCAAAATAATGTTTAAAGTAAGTCTTTAGACCTCTTATTGAGAGTGCTGGGACCAATTGAAGTGTTTTTCTATTTAATGAAATAACCTTTAAGCTATGTATTATTTTGGTATTTTTATTGCAGAACAAATTTAAACTAATTCCAAAAAAGTCATGTACAAAATATGATAAGAATCCGCTTAACCGTTTCAAAGATCTAGCAAAACCAAAAACGTTACCTCAGCAAAATCTCGAATAACTTCGCAACCGAAGAAAGAACAAATACAAAATAAGGCACAACATTTACTTCATCTAGACAACTAATTTTATAGCTAGTATTTATTTAAATATTCCCATTAGAAAGAAAAAGGTCTGGCTGGGATAACGTTACCCCAGCAGGAAATGTTTTTGTGAAATAACTAAAAAACTATAAGCGCAACAAATTTAAAAATGTGCGCAACAATTACAGAAGCCGCAAAACTAATTATCTATAAGATTCAAATGACCATTTTCGACCACATCTGGCTGAGGTAACGGACACGTTTCAGTGTGCAATATGGTCGTTCGTTTTGTTTCATCTATGTCCGACACAATCACACAACACAACTGAGGGGTTTCTATAGCTGATTAAATTTGACTCCGTAAGTCAACTAGAATATTTCGTATTCCCAAAAGATTTTTTATTCAGTGTTTCGGTCTGTCTCTTTGATTTAAAATTATTTTATTAATTTTCTTATACGTCGTACATGTATGTCATAGAAGATGCATCCCCACCTACTATAAAATTGTTTCTATAACTGACGCAGTAAAGCATTTTCTCACGGAACATCTAACCTCAACCTTTGGCTTTCAGTAGATAAACTTGGTGTTACTTACCTTGGAAAATTCTCGGTTTGTTTATTTTAACTACGGTTATGTTTCAACAAAAGTTATTATCGTCATGGTAAAATAACCCAACTTGCATAGAAACAAACATTGTCGGTTTTAAAATGTGTCATTATTTTAATGGTTATGACCTTTATCACGTGGCACATAAATCAGGCACCATGATGGTTTTCCACCTAGCTGTACTGGTGCATAGTTTTATTTTATAGTGATAGCTGTACTGTGTACAACCTGGCACAGTCTAAGTTACAAACAGTAGGGTAGTTTAGTACCCATTATGATGGTTTCGTTAGCAGGGAACTGATTCAATCTTGTTCCCCGTACTACTACCTATAATGGTTTTCCTCGTTCTCTGACTGTAGGTACTTATTGTAGCAGAATTGCGACAACATTAAATTAATGTTTAAGCCACTGTGGCCGTCTTTTGGTAGTAGCAAGGTATTTTTTTTTTGTCCCACTTATATGTATAACAACGGACAAGGGGTAGGAAGATTACTTAAACTATTAAAAGGTGTGCCAAACTCGTCGCCAAATTTTGGGCCGACTCAACTTGAATTGTCATCGACACGCTAAGGGCTCGTTTACGGAGACGCGGGGCGTCGCGCGGCGCGTGCAGAAGGCTCGTCTCGAGCTTTTTTATTAATTTACTGAGAAGCGCGTCCACCGCATCGAACGCTGCATTTTAAACTAACGAGCGAAAAATCGCTTCTCGTAAAATCGACGTTTGAAATCGTTAACGTTTTCATACATCGCCATGTGTTTGAATTAAAAACGCACAACGCGCCGCGCGACGCCCCGCGTGTGTGTAAATGAGGCCTAAGAAGAAGAAGGGCCACCGAACACTGAATTTAAGGTGGGTAGGTTCTTACGAGTCTATCTATAGGTCTTTCGTAGTTCGTTGGTTGTAAAATAGGTAAAAAAGAAGAAAGAAAAATATTTCTTTACTGGTACTGCCCTAGGCTTTGTCGTTGGTGGACACCGTAGATGACGCATGCACTCGCAGGCACAAGGCACTGGTGTAGGTAGCGGCCACATCCCATCAGGGCTGCATATTGAAGGCTGTTGCGCAGTTGATCTCGCAGCACTCCCTATCCGATCCGTCATGGCGGAGAGTGGTGTGGATAGGCAGGCGTTCCCCAGATGTGGTGTGGATGCATTTAGCGTATCTGTCTTAGCACTTACCGGCAGTTGCCTCGAAGAAGAATTAACAGAAAGTTTAGTTTCCCATGGGTATGGACTGAAACTCGTTCATAGCTCCTTTAAAATTAAATATCGACGTCAGTGTTTGTCTACCTAAGAAGTTAAATAATCAAGTCGCGTATTGGCAAAATTTGTAGTAAGTATTGTTACTATTTTTCAATACAAACCTTGTAGATCTCTGCCGTAATTATCTCCTGGACAGAAAATTGACAGATCTATCAAGAAAACTGCCGCTCCTTTACTTTACGTAATATACTTGAAATTAAGCTTCATATAAAGTGTTTCTGTTGACATTGTCAAGCCGCTCTTGATTCCACTGTATCTTATCGATCTACGTGCGCTGCGCCGCTGCGCGTGAGTTTTGTTCAGAACTATTTATTTCAGTTGACCGTCAGTGCTCCTCGCGATAAGACGTCCCGGAAGTGAGTTCTCAAATTACTTATTGATTCAAAAATATTTCAGTGATATTGTGCCGTAAATATTTAAGCCTTGTTAGTGTGGTAATTTGCATAATTTATTTTATCATCGCGCATTAGAATTTATTATTTATTTAAATTTTGAGTTTATATTTGATTTCTTTTACATCTCTCTAAGTTACCAAAAGGGTTGGTCGAAATCAAAGATAAAAGAATAAATATTTATGTATGCATGTATACTTGGGCAACCACGCCAACCACACGTCAGTAATAAATAACAGTTTTGACATTGACGGTGCCTTTATACCGCCTTTATGTACCGTACATAACAGTAAGAGTGAACGCAGTACTAGTGTTACCTCAGAGGTTACACTCATACATTTGCACTGTATCAACTGTATGGTTGGCTGTATCAGAAACTTGTCAATATTTTGAACTAAATAATCCATAATGTAGAATCACAATTTATGGGAGCAATAACTTTTTGTTTAGTATATTTCGCTCTCGTGTCACTTTCTGTACCTTTAAGAGTTTCAGTAAAACTTGACTGAACATTGTCTTTTATAATCTTTTATTCATCATTAGTTCAGGACACATACTTAACACATTTTTATTAAAATTAAATATTTTTAAGTAAAAATATAACCAAAAAAGTAGTTAATAATTTTCATTATTATTAATATTATTTCCTACTTTCTGCGTACGCGCACAACAGTTGCGTTGTGTATAGTTCCATGATCTTGTTACTACTTGAACAACGGTACCTGCATTACACCGTCGTAGACCATTTCCATTGCATAATATTACACGTGCTTTCACACTTAGCTGCCATGCAAGTTCTTAGTTTTTCTGCCCTTGGGCTAGATAATCCTATAATTCCATGTCAACCCGGTTTTAGAACTTTTAATTTTTTTAGTTGCTTCACACTAAGAATTTCTCCTGTATCGTGGGTGCGTTCACAAACATTTAAACTCACATACACAAATACCCAAACCCGAAACAACTATCTGTATGCCATAAAAATCGTCGTTGATAGTCCAATTCCGCGTAACTAACATTGTCGAATACCGCGAATGTACAGTCTGTGCCCAGTATTATCTGACCCATCTTCTCGCACCACTTTCTCTCTTATTCTTTATATTAGGGGTCAGGTAATACTGGCCACAGACTACATTCGCGGTATTCGACAGTGATAGTTATGCGGAATTAGACTATCAACGACGAAAAATTTGGTCCGTGCGGGGATCGAACTCGGGACATGTAGCGCAGCAGTCAACTGCTTGGCCCACTGCGCCAACCGTGCCGTCCATGAAAGAAGTGTCCGTTACCTCTGCCAGATGTGGTCGAAAATGGTCATTTGAATCTTATAGATAATTAGTTTTGCAGCTTCTGTAATTGTTGCGCACATTTTTAAATTTGTTGCGCTTATAGTTTTTTAATTATTTCACAAAAACATTTCCTGCTGGGGTAACGTTACCCCAGCCAGACCTTTTTCTTTCTAATGGGAATATTTAAATAAATACTAGCTATAAAATTAGTTGTCTAGATGAAGTAAATGTTGTGCCTTATTTTGTATTTGTTCTTTCTTCGGTTGCGAAGTTATTCGAGATTTTGCTGGGGTAACGTTTTTGGTTTTGCTAGATCTTTGAAACGGTTAAGCGGATTCTTATCATATTTTGTACAAGACTTCTTTGGAATTAGTTTAAATTTGTTCTGCAATAAAAATACCAAAATAATACATAGCTTAAAGGTAATTTCATTAAATAGAAAAACACTTCAATTGGTCCCAGCACTCTCAATAAGAGGTCTAAAGACTTACTTTAAACATTATTTTGAAGCTTGTAACTGCCTTCAAATGTATGTGAAGTTTCATTAGTATCCTGTAAGTATTTAACAAGTTATGATGATATTCAGTTCTTCACCAGCACGGTCATGATGCGCGCGGTGTTATTTGGCAACTGATAAGCCTGTATATGGATATATGAACTGAATGTTATGTCAATTATTAGTTGTGTAGTTCAGTTGTATATCAGTAAAATTTCAACGTAGTACATTGGATAATTAATGAGATAATACGATTAAAGTCATTAGGAAGTGAATGACCGTGGTAACCCGACAACGTTTAGGTGGTTACGAAAAAGCGAAAACGCAGAACATTATGCTACCTTCTAAAATATGTAGGATAGTGTTACAAATTTAGTACAGACATTTACACAAGTGTTAAAAAAAAACTACATGTTTATTAACGAATTTTTATTAACAGGTAAAATAATCATTTCAATTGAACTTTTAAAGTATTAATAAACTTATACTTAACCTCTAGAGCCCCAGCGGCACAAAAACGTGCCAGTAAACAAGTATTACCGTTGAGCCCCGCTGGCACAAATTTGTGCCACCAAACCCCGACCGATTTAAAACTGTATTTGTATTATAGATAAGTCTTAAAATCGTTTCTGAACGAATGTTCTCAATGGCAGATAATATTTTACAACCATATACAAAGATAGAAACTAAAAATATTGTAGGCAACATTTAAAAAAAAAGTGTGAAGTTAGTACAAAAATTTCGTGTTCGTGATTACGTCGCGCGCTAGTGAATTCGTGTGTTTTCGTGATTTTTCATTGATTTTGTACGGTAAGTGGGTGAATATTCATTTATAAGTGTTTCTCGCAACTTTTTACATAGTTTTTCGCATGAAATAATACCACAAAACTTGTTTTATTGAGCTAACAAAATTTACATCGTTCTGGGTTCGTCGAACTCGCTATTGTTATTGTACGATTTTTTGAGATAATTCAACGAAATTTCATCTTTGTGATGGCAGAAATAACGTAAAATCTATTGATAATTCATAATTACACGTAGTCCATGCATATTTCAATAATTTATTCATATTATGATGAAAATTTCATTAGTAGGTAACGAAATCCTATTTAAATTTTGAACTGTCAAACGTCAAAATGGTTCTTAGCTCAGCTAGTGCTTAGGGTCATGTCGATAAAAGTTATCGATTGTTTTTGTAAAATTGTTCGGATAAATAAAATGAAAGTATTATTTTTCGTATTTTATAGTTTTATTTCCGTTTAGTGTAGTTTGAATGTAGATGTTTTTTTTAATTATAATAATTTCTTTTAGTTTTTTATGTTTTGTTTTGTAAATTATGTGTACGGTATTCTAATAGATTTGAGATGGCTGCGAGGCAAAACTGGTGCGTTGGACGCGAGTATGCCCCGGAGGACTTTGATGAGCTCCTCCGGGACACCGACTCGGAGGACGAGGGCGAAGCCGAGTACCTCTTCTCTTTCATGAATAATGAATAAATCACTCACCTTGTTGTGATGAGGCTAAGTATCATCATCTGCCTAGCCTTTTCCCAACTATGTTGGGGTCGGCTTCCAGTCTAACAGATGCAGCTGAGTACCAGTATTTTACATGGAGCGACTGCCTATCTGACCTCCACAACCCAGTTAATACTAGGTAATACGATACTCTTTGGTGAGACTGGATGTCAGAATTTCAGGTCACTGACTACCTGTAACGACTGCCAAAGCTCTATATATGGCAGCCGGGACCAATAGCTTAACGTGCTTTCCGAGGCACGGAGGAAACTCGGTATGTCGGGCGGTCACCCATCCACAGACCGACCTAAGCAAGCACAGCTTTACCTAAAGATCGACCCGAGTGGCAGTTCTTATTAAGCCACGAGCTCCTCTGTGTGATGAGGCTAAGTATATGATGAATAATCACTTGTTGTTTTTTTTTTCAGTAATATATCTTTTTGTCTTTTAGCAACCTGAATGGATAATATTTTATACATAGGTATGTAGTAACTATATGTGATTGAATCAGGTGCGGGTATTGTTTGTGTTTTCGTCTACACGTTTTATATGGGGAAGGGTGATGGTCTGGAATTGCATGTAAATGTGAACTTCGCATGAAAAACTCATCTGAACTTGCAATTTTTTGTGAGGCGTTAGGTTTATAAATGTGTTTTTTTTTTCAGTATGTTGAGCCGCCACCGACTATCCTCGGGTTATATACCCAGGAGGGAGTCGAATTTCTACTGGCTCCGACTGCTTCGTCACTTATCTTTATGTAAGTCAATGTTATCATCAAAATGTTTTTTTTTTGTAAAGTTGTTTATGAGTCTTTTTTAAAACGAAAATCTTTTTTGATAGGGCAAATCCATCGATTTCAACTTCGAGTGTGCCGCACCCTTCCTCGAGTGCGCCAGCAGTCATTCAGGCGTAAGTAATAAAACACGTTTTCATCAAAATAATTGTTTTTGCGTTACATCAGGAATAACGCAAATCTTTTTTTACAGATCAAGCCCGCTGCGCGCTCAGCCTTCGCCTTTTGAATTTCACCCAGAGTAATTATATTTTCATCTTCGTCTTTTTACCTATTCTTCTTGATAAAGACATACGTAGATTTATGATATTACTGTTTATTTTTATTACGAGTATTTTGTAAATAAATAAATAAATAGTATTATTATTATTTAACTAATATGCATAATAAGTAAATAAAAGTACTATGTCAATCTAAATTGTTTTTTTATTTTCCTTCCTGAACTCAGTCAAACTTATCGATACTATAGTGGTGTGGTCCCAACCCTACGGAATGTTAGAATTTCATACATTTTTATGACCACTTCAGATGTTGACAATTTTGGTTTTTTCTATGAAAGATAAGGTAAGTATGGGTAGAAATCGGTAGACTACTTTGTTCTTGTTCATTTTCAAGTAACATTCAAATTCAAACGCTTATATTACCTGGTGAAAAAAATCCTACAAAAAAGTTATCAGATTTGTTCCCTACTCTAGGTTATTTTGAGGTTTTACAATTATAGTGGCATATTTTAACGATTTATTGTTAGTAATGAGTCGATGAATATATAAGTAGTATTGTAGAAACATTTATAAAGGGCATCTGTTTGTTATACCTCTGATGATCATTTTACAAAGTAGTGTATCGAACAATGCAAATTCATGAAAACTGCGCCGCGCGCTATGAAGTTCGAGTTTGAATATTACAGGAATCGGATACAGAACTCGTAAAATAACATTATCTTTAGATTACCAGTCTATTCATGAGTCGGTTCCCAAAATTTCGTGTAAATTGATCACACAGTTTAGTCAGAAATCAACATAATACAGCAACATAACTATATTCGGCAAGTACTCCGACTTCAATAGGATATGTTTATTTCTTGAGTTCTAATCAGAATCTTGTTTACATTGTATTTCATAGTCACATCATTGAACAACCCGACACCGTTTAGAGTGTGTGAATAGAAGCAACAGAAACGGAGCGATAACAGTTTTTGTGACCAGTGTCAGATTTCGCTTACGATAAGAGACCGCCCGCGGTGCTTGACGGATGGTTGACGTAACTAATGGCGGTACTTGAGAGGTTAAAAACAATCACAGATTAAAATTACAGATAGTAATTTTTCTTTTTTGAATTTTCTATTACTTTTTATTTAAATGATAGATTTCAGTAAACACAGTACACAGTTACAGTTTTTATTTAAATAGGTATACACAATATTGGAATGTGTAATGATCACAGACAATAAATAATTATACAATGGTTTTTTTCACCCCACCCCTCCCGCGTCCCGCCGAACGACGTGTTATCGGTGATTTTTGATAAGTATGTGCAACTGGAAGATAATAATAATGTTTTCATAGTACAGTAGGCTTAGCCAAGTTGACAATCTACAAACGTTGACGCTAGTAGAAAACGACTCAAATGTATGGGGATGACGTCATCTCAACGCTAAGTCACGTGGTCAGAACAAACGAATAGAAAATTCGTAGCCATGTTTACAACTTATCGAATCGTTCAAAATGATAGAATGAAATGTGATCCTTTCTACAACGTTGATCGCTACATCCCATATAAATGCTAGCCATGTCACACTTTTGACAAGCGCAAACGAAACGTTGGCGAAGTATTTGAACGATACGTTAGCGTTTGCCGAGACGATGGAGATAACGCTTAAAAATGGCGTCTATATATGATACAGCTGTCTTGAGACCGAGAAGTGTTTTGTTTATTTCTTATAATTTTGGATTCTATGTGCCTATTTAGCATTTAAAATGCATACTTTAAATATATTGTGGTGCGCTAAGGGTCAAACACAATAATTATTTTGTTTGTTTCATAAGAAGTACCTAGTATTGGTTCATGCCGCGCAACACGTCATTGTTTATATTGTAAACTTTCAAGTGCCCAAGTATATTAGATTTTAACAAAGGAAGGTCACAAAATAAGTAATAATTTACGTACCTTCCCACTAATTCCAATCTACCTGCGAACTGTTCTGGGTCTGGTCGAGATCTCGATCCAATATTATAAAAGTTATCACTTCATTTAAGTATCTTTCATCGAAATGCACAATATCATATTATTTCACGACACAGTAATGTTTAAAATTACATTCCGCACTGTGATATCATATTAAACCAATTGTAAGAAGAACTTGTACCTTATTTCACTTACTTTTTTAACACTTAATACAATTTATTCCTTTCATAACAATTCAAAACAAAACTTCAACCCGCGCATAAAGTAAACAACTGCGATTTTGACATTAGTTTGACGTTAGTAGAAACGCTCACCATAGACTAAAGAGTAGGTTTTTTCTATATTTATTAGAGAATGAGCGATCGACTCAGTTGTGTGAAGTTGGCTACCAACTTAGCGCTTTCTATAATCGCTTGCGCCGAAGCGTTATCTATTGTAGAAAGAGAATAGAAACGAAGCGGTTGTAACTTGGCTAGCCCTACAGATATTATTATATTATTATGTATTTAACAGTGTACGCGTCTGTACCGAAATTGTAAGGTGTATTATACTAAACATTTCAAAAGATAGCATAATGTACTACGTTTTCGCTTTTTCGTAACCACCTAAACTTGGTCGGGTTACCACGGTCATTCACTTCCTAATGACTTTAATCGTATTATCTCAATAATTATCCAATGTACTACGTTGAAATTTTACTGATATACAACTGAACTACACAACTAATAATTGACATAACATTCAGTTCATATATCCATATACAGGCTTATCAGTTGCCAAATAACACCGCGCACATCATGACCGTGCTGGTGAAGAACTGAATATCATCATAACTTGTTAAATACTTACAGGATACTAATGAAACTTCACATACATTTGAAGGCAGTTACAAGCTTCAAAATAATGTTTAAAGTAAGTCTTTAGACCTCTTATTGAGAGTGCTGGGACCAATTGAAGTGTTTTTCTATTTAATGAAATTACCTTTAAGCTATGTATTATTTTGGTATTTTTATTGCAGAACAAATTTAAACTAATTCCAAAGAAGTCTTGTACAAAATATGATAAGAATCCGATTAACTGTTTCAAAGATCTAGCAAAACCAAAAACGTTACCCCAGCAAAATCTCGAATAACTTCGCAACCGAAGAAAGAACAAATACAAAATAAGGCACAACATTTACTTCATCTAGACAACTAATTTTATAGCTAGTATTTATTTAAATATTCCCATTAGAAAGAAAAAGGTCTGGCTGGGGTAACGTTACCCCAGCAGGAAATGTTTTTGTGAAATAATTAAAAAACTATAAGCGCAACAAATTTAAAAATGTGCGCAACAATTACAGAAGCCGCAAAACTAATTATCTATAAGATTCAAATGACCATTTTCGACCACATCTGGCTGAGGTAACGGACACATGAAAGAATAATTAGCCGGTATCAAATAGTTCTAAGTAACTATACCTATAATCAATTAAGTATTTGAAATAAATAGGAAGTCGGCACGGATATGATAAGTTGATAACGACTGTAATCTTGTACGTGCAATGTTACTGGGTACCTAGGTACTTCTCAAGATTAGTGACATAATTCGTTTGTTAGAATCTACAATGCTTTGGTAAGTGAAAATAATGAATAATTACCTACATCCATTGTTTTCGTAATAGGTAATTTTTAGTGTAGTTATGAACATAATTTTTTAAAGCGTTATTACCTCCTTGTCTTGTTCTGCACGTCTAGTTTCAAATTCGAATTGGCCCACCAGTTCTTAAAACATCACAATCACATCTAATTGAAAAACAACCTTATCGTTAAAGTAAAAGGTCGTAATGTCAATTCCAGCTTCAACAAGATGCCTCTCCAGCTGACTAAGCCATCTCCGCAGTGGAAGACCACCGCAGTCGTCAACGGCGAGTTCAAGGACATCGCACTCTCCGACTACAAGGGCAAATACGTGGTGCTGTTCTTCTATCCACTTGATTTGTGAGTACAAACTTTATTTTTTCGTAGCTCGTTTTGTAAACTGTTGTCACAAGTATCATGCCAGCGGACTAGTAGGCTTAAAGTTCGGTATTATAGCATATATAATTATATTCTTCAATATTGGCTTGGTTTAAAAATGTCTTTCTCATTATTTTATTATGGCCCCGATTATATCAGATAAAAGAATTCCTCGGCAAAGACTTGTGAGAACAAATGTGGCAAACTGAAAATGAGGTCCGTGGGAATGGTATGGAATGCTATAGTTAAATGTATACGACCATTCGCCGTGTTCATCATCAATTCAATAAAAGAAAGAATAATCTATCATTATAGTTGCTGGTTTATGATCTTGGTTCCTTATCTTTGGTCATTTTAATGGTTTATGTGACGTGTCATCGCAACCTTTGTTTTGTAGCATCCAACCGCACCGCTAAATCCTCTACGTAGCGTTCTATTTATATTAAGAGGCTCATAAATCATAAAACAACACACTAGTCGAAACATGTTTCCATAAAATTATGTCGCAACGTTAAAATATGCTGTATCATACACAAACACTGCTTATCAATGCTATTAGGAACACTACCAAAAGAAGTAGGCTTAGATATAAGACGGAACAATTTTTGCAGCCGACCTTCGATCTCTTGCGAAAATTGATTTATGTCTATTCGGCGGCGCGATGATACAAAAATGTCCTACAGTCTACTCAACGATCCGACTATTATGTAAAGCTTGATTACTAATTATACATATTCCGTTCTTTGAACTGCACGCACTATATCCGTCTAAAACCGGTCCCATTCATTACCACACAATCATGTGACCTTGTACGTCACTAACCCATTGAGGGGTGAGGGTTGTATACTTCTGAGGATACCGATGAACGGTTTGACTATCCTCCCGTAGAAGAAAACATAAATACTACAAAATAATCTCACTGACTTGGCTAATTTGCCAACATTTGTACTAAGATTGTCACAAATCAAGTTCTATTTGGCGATGAATGATGATAGTCACTATGCTTGTAAAATATCATCATCATTTCAGCCAAAAGACGTCCACTGCTGGACATAGGTCTCCCCCAGGAGGCAACGGGCAGTGGTATTTTACAATACAAAAAAAAAATATACAATCATCCCATTCTTAGTTTTTTCTTAATTACTCGTTCAACATCACATGGTCACATATTCGTTAGACAAGTCAAGTTATCCAAACGTAGTCACAAACTGACAACCCTAATTTAAATCGAATCCAATTAATATTAAACGCCGCTCCTATTGACGGATATGCGTTACACTGTTCTATTTATATACATTTTATTATTTTAACTTGATTGTAGGTACCTATTTGTTTTCATGGCTCTGACGCGCAGTCTCAAGTCCATTGCTTCTTAAGGCTCTTCTTAAATACCAGCCGCCACTGAACATTTGTACACAGTAACGTTTCACAGGGGAAAGATTCTAAATGTATTCTGTATTGATCTTGGAACTCACGAATTTACGCTAAGACTTTGCAAAATCTGGTATTTTGGTTGCTTTTGTGACTATACGAAAACACAGCGTTATATTATGAAGTAAGAACAAGGAATATGTTCAGGGAGGCCCACATCCAAGAAGAAGTGAAAGCAGAGATCTCGAAAGCGGTGTCCTCTCCGTCTCCATCTCTACTGCACATTATACAGAAGGCAGTATGTTCGTGTCAGCGGACTAGCCAGGAAGGTCCTAAGACAGACCAGAAAACGACTGAGTCTAGCCAAGAGAGAGGAACTGGGTAAAACGGGAGGGATTGGTTGCAGCTCTTGTGTGCGTACCGGAGGGACGGTTTGTGTTGTTGCTAAACATGTTCATTGTACTTCTTTGCTTCGGTAAAGTTGTTATTTGTCCAAGGGGCCTCATCATCGACCGCATCATTAGTTACGTCGGATGTAACTAGGACGAAAAAGTAACTTTGTTTTTTGTAATATATTTAATTCGTTTACAAGACGGCTTGCATCGTTTCATCTTATATTAAATTATTTTGGAATGATCATTTCGGACGCAGGGATCACGGCTTGGACTTGTGTCTTTAACTCAGATTCTGTTTTTTACGCATATGCTTCAAATTAATCTCACTGACAGTGATCTTTTGTTCTTCTGAGAATTTTATCAATTCATTAGCAATAACATCAAATTCTTGTGGTTTTATCGAGTAAATCGTTAAACAGTGTAAACTGTATTGTTCTTCGCATGATGATGTGTGATCTTTGAACGACACGTCACTGTTGCATCCACTTGTCTTTGCACTAAACAATTTATGCACCATAGTGCTGAGTCAGTTTCTTACGCAATGCGGCGCGGTATTTAGAAAGACTATGCTGAGGTAATATTATTATAGGACAATAAATTGCTTCTTTCATTCAGATATTGGGACGTTAGCTTTATTTGGAACTCTGCCATTACTGTAGTTTTCCATTGAAATATTTTCAAAAGCATCATTATAGCTTCATACATATAACACATAACATTAAAAGTGTTGAAAAGAACAGACTGAATTTATACGAATTGCCTTTAATTTATTTTAAATCTTAACTAACTAAAATAAAGACAGGCGGTCACAAAATAAAACGCATTTAAAAATATATTATCAAAAATATTTGATTTACCAACTTTTATTTATTTTAATCACTGGTCGTAAACGCTATCTAAATGTCTACAGCCAGTTACGTTTTAACACAGCAAATTGAAAATATTTAATCTATTAATTTTCGGGATCGCTGACCCTGCCCCCCCCCTGCCTGAACTTAAAACCGATTAGATAATAGTGTGTTTAATATTAAATAAAATATGGAGTGCGCTTGGCAATTTATAAATTAGATTAAAAGTCATCCATGATTATTATTTAAAGTACTTAACCCTTTTATAAATGAGAAGTTTATTTTTATTCATTTAGCACGGGTTAAATTAACTAATTAATAAATTTCGTGAACCGATAATGTATTGAGGTCGGGGGCGCATTGTAAGCAATCTCTTGACGGATCGGAATCTTGTCGCGAGTCCCAAGAGTTTTTGGTTTTGAAATAGACAATACCGTGATTCATAATTATCTACATTTCAGTATTCTTGTCTCTCAAGAAAAAAAAAGTGTATAACAAGCACATTTGAAATTATACCAAAAATGGAAACAGGCGCGGCCCATTTGAGTATAACATGATGAATATAAACTGGGTACCGCAGTCGGGTAAAAATACTACTATTAACACTACCTATTATAAAACAAAGTCCTCCGCCACGTCTGTCTGTCTGTTCGCGATAAACTCAAAAACAACTGCACCGATTTTCATGCTGTTTCACCAATGGATAGAGTGGTTCTTGAGGAAGGTTTTAGTACATATATTTTTCTCAATTCAACTAATTCCTAAAGGAGTTAAATAGGGAATGAAAGTTTGTTGGGGCAAAAGCTAAATAAACGAAAATAATGTAATAGTGATAGTTCACTACAAGCAAGTAACATTCCAGCCAGCCAGCCCACATGTAGTCACGTGTGTGTATTGTTGCAGTACGTTCGTGTGCCCCACCGAGATCATCGCGTTCTCGGAGCGCGCCGACGACTTCCGCAAGATCAACTGCGAGGTCATCGGCGCCTCCACAGACTCGCACTTCACTCATCTCGCCTGGATCAACACGCCTCGCAAGCAGGGTTAGTATACACTAAACTATTGTTATTTCTTTACTGTACTTACCTAAAAAAAGATAGCTTGGAATCATTACCTGTGCCACACAGTTTGAATGTAGGGCAATAAAGGTAAGATTTTAATTACTGGTGATAAATTTTAACGTGGAATACTGTACAGAATACGTGGTAATCATTGGTGTTCGATCTCCTTTCCTAAAAATCGAAATAAAAGATTGTTTGCGTCATTTTTAACTCTACTTGATTTAAAAAGATTAATTAGAGAAAGTATAACTTAATTTAAGTAGATTTTAAGGTGGAATAACGTTCTTATTTATTATGATATGGACTTAAATGAATGTAGTTTAATCAATCAAGGAGAATTAATCATTTATATTTTGATATCTTCTTTTATAAACAATTCCACCATCCACATTCATTCGGACCACCCATCCAGCCCCATTTTCCCTGAGTCATTCGCAAAAAAGTCAGGCTTATAGTAAAGAAGGTAATTTGGTTAGCCAGCCAGGGACTCGCATAGTATACAGATTACAAAAATGGTCCTCAAAACGATGCAACGCATCATGACATACATTGAGTTATACCAATTTGTACCGGTATAGATAATGTAAGTATGTACGAAATGTGAACAAAGTACTTATAGCTAAGAACCAGCCAACTAGACGAAACTAAGTCGATTCCACGATTAGATTAACATCACATAATCACTTTCAACAATTAGCTTCTAAAAATGTCAAATCATTATGGGATTACAAACAATGTTTCAATTATCACTCCTTTTGCACGCACCTGACGGCCAAACCAATTAATATTGATACACTATCAAGTAGGTGTCGCCAATTAGACATGTGACACATACTATTAGAAGTTTTTGAAAAGTTATTTGTATTTTAATTTGTATGGCGTTTGTAAGTAATAAGTTTTTTATTAATCAACAGTAACAATACATAATCGGTGAACTCCTTGTGACTAACTAATTCTTCAAATTAAAAAATAGTACTTTCAAACAACTGAGGGCTTTAAAATGAGATGTGTACTGTACTCAACTGGTGGCAAGGCACATGGAGTTTAAGAAAAGTTTACTTCGTCTAGCGTACTTTCTAAATAATCTATGTGGTTTATAATATAACAGTCTTCTTGACTAGGTACCTGTTCTGCAAATCACCGCTGGGAATGAAAGTGATTCACAATGACACAAAGTAAGTCCGTTTGTCTGTATTCCGCAGGAGGCCTGGGCCCGATGAACATCCCGCTCATCAGCGACAAGTCGCACCGCATCGCGCGCGACTACGGCATACTTAACGAGGAGACCGGCATTCCCTTCCGCGGTCTTTTCATCATCGATGACAAGCAGAACCTGCGTCAGATCACCGTCAACGACCTGCCTGTGGGACGGTGAGACAAGCTCTTTAATGTATAACATCACAATTAGACCAACAACCAAACAACTACCCACATCTTGCAGAGGGCGAACCTCTTGCAACCACCAATTTAAACCAGAACCAGGCACAAATTGAGACTCCGTTGGCTGCGAATATTCTATAATTGTAAAAGTGATTTATAAATGCGAAAGTAACTCTGTCTGTCTGTCTGTCTGTCTGTTACTCTTTCACGCCTAAACGGCTGAACGGATTTTGATGAAATTTGGTATGGTGATGACGCCATCGTTCTTAGGGGGTAGGCAGTAGGCAGATAAATATAAAAAATAAGCGACAACCACGCGGGCGAAGTCGCGGGCATCAGCTAGTCTATATATATAAAAATGAAACCCGTTTTTCGTTGTCACGACTTGGCATGAAAACGGCTTGACCGATTTGGCTGATTTTTTTTTTTTAATGTTCGTTGAAGTTCGAGGATGGTTTTTACGGCGAGAAAAATTCGAATAATGGCCGGAAAAGCCCTAAAAACAGCCCTTTTCTTTTTCCCATACAAATGTTTTGTAACTAAAACGTCAAATCAATTTGAGCTTTAATACCGTACTATAAAGTTCAAGTGTTAGTGGAGAGGTTCCGGGAAGGCAAAACAATTGAGTGACGTTCAGTTGTTCAGTCAACGAATGACAACTTCAAACAGACCATACGACAATAATCACAAATAATTACTGTTTCTTTCCCAATAGAAAAATGATTTTTCAAATGGTGTTTGCGTATAATATAAAAATTAATTGCTGTTAGTTAGTCGCGCTAAAACTAGAGAACGGCTAGACCGATTTGTCTCATTTTGGTTTTGAAACATTTGTAGCAGTCCAGAGAAGGTGAGAAATTAGTAGGTAGGTAACAGGTAGGTGGTAGGTAGTTGGTACGTAGGCAGGTAAAAGGGCATTGCAACGCACGCGGGGTACAGCTATATTATATAAAAATGAATAGCTGTTCGTTAGTCTCGCTAAAACTCGAGAACGGCTGGACCGATTTGGCTAATTATAGTGTTGAATTATTCGCGGAAGTCCAGGGAAGGTTTAAAAGGTGAGAAAGTGGTAGGTAGGTAGGCAGGGTAGTAGGTAGAGTAGTAGGTAGGGTAGTAAGTAGAATAGTAGAGTAGGTAGGGTAGTCGGTAGAGTAGTAAGTAGGTAGGGTAGTAGGTAGGTAGGGTAGTAGGTAGGTAGGGTAGGAGGTAGTAGGTAGGTAGGTAGTTGGTACACAGGCAGGTAGTAGGTAGGAAAAAGGGCATTGCAACGCATGCCGGGAACAGCTAGTATAATATAAAAAGAGAAGCTGACCGACTGACATATCAACACAGGGCCTAAACTATGAGGGTTAGAAACTTGACATTTATTCAACCCCTTTTTTTGGGTTGGAAATCATCAAATAACCCCTCCCGCTCTTGGGCAGATCAGAAGGGAGTGTCAGACTTCTACTGACTAAAAACCACCCATGTTCCTTCTTAGGCCTTGCGTCGAGGCCGCGGTATCTCTTTCAAACAACCCGCAGCCCCGACGGGTTTATTCACCCTATTTAAGGGGGTAAAACGGGGGTGCAAAGGTGTATGGAAAATCGTAATTTTTGTAGTTTAACCGACTTCCACGCGGGCGAAGCCGCGAGCATCAGCTAGTTAGCATATATTAGCTAACTAGGTACAATTTGCGTGCAAAATAACCAAGCACATTTATATCAATTATACATTGAAACACTCGCACTTATCTACACAGCTGTAACTGGTACTACGTAACTGGTGACCTTTGGACAAACAGTGATAAATATAATATGCACATTCAATATTGTTCATTGAATGATAGCTTATCGCCACTCGAAGATTGTATATAAAACCGTGAAGAATTTCATTGTGTCGTTTTTGTTTATTGTTTTAGATTATTAAGTGTTGTAATTTCCTGATTAAACATTTCCTATAAAGAATAAACCCATTGATTTGGTCCGTTGTTGCTAAAATCGTCTTGTTCTACATGTTCGACAGGCGTTTAGGGACCATTCTCAATTAAAACCACATTAATATTCGAATAATTCCCCAGAGAAACTCACAAATGGTACAAAACTTAACTATGATAATGTCGTGCAGCGCTTCCATATGCGTGACAGCTGACAGCTGCAAGTTCTCATGTACGTGGTTATCTAGCGACCTTCGTTTGGTGGCATTGTAGCTACATAATTAACAGGATAGGAATGTCATTGAGGAAACATATTATCATTGAAATTCTGATTAAATAATTGTTTTTGAGTGTCCTTATCAATTTAATCCTGTATCAAAAATATTGTTTTGAACTGTGCGGGCAACCTCACGGTACTAGTTGCACTTGAATTACTGAAGCAGCTCTTACTGCTAAATAGTATGTGTTGTTCAAATCTTTCCTACTAAACACTCGGTATTACTTATTTATTTAGATCATGGAGGACTTACAGCTAATAAAAACAAACAAAAAGAAGAAAACAATTGTCACCAGAAAGCCAATAGGGTAGTTGACTGACTAAAAAAATACGATTCTGTTTAGTCCGTCTGTTAGATTATTTATCGAAAAATATTGAACACGCATTTTTTGTTTTATCAAATTAATAAAAATTTACGAAAGTAAAACGTCTCAAAGATCGTGAGTGGGGGCTGGTGACGTCACTTTCTGGTAAAAAAAGTACCGTACAGTGACGTCGCGCGACGTTTCGAAGCACTGTATCGTCTTAATTTATTGTTTACGTGAAAAAGAAAAAATACGTGTCCAATATTATTTGGAAATCTATCTGACTAATTTTTTTTTGTCAACTACCCTATTACAAATCCTCATGTATAGTAAAACGATTTATGGTGTGAGTAAGCACATACCAAAAACGCATATTATTATTACGAATATTGTAAAGCTGTTTTGTTTTCTCTGTATACAGCAATAACCAAATTTTTGTAAATATTTTTCCAGATCGGTGGAGGAGACACTCCGGCTGGTGCAAGCCTTCCAGTACACCGACAAGCACGGAGAGGTGTGCCCGGCCAACTGGAAGCCCGGCTCCAAGACCATCAAACCCGACACCAAAGCCGCTCAGGAATACTTCGTGGATACCAACTAATCGAACTGCTCAAACTAACACTTGATCTTACCTAAATACTTCGACGAAAAAAACGCTTTTATAAAAATCGTTGAAATTTCTCGAACGATAGGTAATGTCAACATCTTGCGGCAAATTAGTTCCCTTGTCAACGGAAATTGCACTCATGAATATTTTAGTATAGTCCCATTTACGCTTTACGGATATTATTATTATTAAAATAACATAGCTGTCATGGAACTTTTTAAATCAATAGTAATTATCATGAGTGCAATTTTCGCACTTTTAACACTTTGAATGTCGGAAATTGGGAGTTGAGAAGAAAATGTCTGAATCTCAAGCGATAGGCCTGTGGATGGTCCTACTAACAAAATACCGGTTATGTTATTCCCTTCAGAAATATCTTATTATCATGTTGGACGGCACAAGCAGGCACAAACTCCGATTTTCCTAAACAGTTGGACAATAATATAATGTAGGTAACTAAGGTGCTTAGTACCTCACACGCAATCAGTATTCTATGGAGATCCTATGTTATTGTACTAATCGAGGCTGTAATAAAAGCTATGTGCAAAATTTATTGGTTTTATTTGCACTTCTCTATGAGTAACTATTAAAAGTGGTAAGCTCTTGCTTTATCCATTGTACAATGTACGATGGTTTGGGTAATTCCCATGAAAAACCTTTTGCTTCGCCACAATCGGGTGGGAAATCATAAAAAATTAAACGACTCCTCCCGCTCTGGGCAGAGCGATAGGGGGGAGTGGACTAAAAAAACGTCGGCGTCTGCATTTCACATCGCTGTCTCCTGGAACCGTGCCAGATTGGCAGCATTGCCATGTCGGATGACAATAGTAGATTATGCACCGAGGGGCTAAAGTTGTGTCTTATGTCACGGGCGTCATATTGAATCTCGAGCGCAATGAAGGATTCGGGGTTTAACTCCCGAGCGCAGGGAGGGAGTTAAGAGTTTAACTCACGAGCGAAGCGAGGGAGTTAATACAAGAATCCTGAATGCAGCGAGGGATTCAAGCTAGCCCAAGGCAGACACCTTTAGCCCAGAGGAGGATACTCTACTTTTTACACCTACTGTGAGAAAATAATAGCCATAGTACGAAAAACAAAGTATTTATTAAATAAACAAACAGTAAGAATAACATATTTAGAACTAGTTAGTTATATGCACAAACGGGTTAATGATAACATTATCACAAACAACTTTTAACTAATGTTACAGCCAAGTACTATAACGGTATTACGGCGCGGTACGGTATTTGTTATTATTAATGCCAGTTTTAATGTTATTCCATTCCTTTTAAAAAATGGTTCGTAGTTATCTAATTATTCTTACAATATTATGTCTTCGAAAACATGGCAACGATATGAAGAAGCAGTCGTTATGATTTTGTAGGAAATCGAGAATATCATCCATGGACGCGTAGTAAGGGTATCGAGAATAGCTTTCCTCTTTCTGGGTGTTTGTTAGTACTATACTGCCAATTTAGCTGAGCATGTGAGATTCCAAATTCAAATCACATTATTGACCAGCGGGTCATAATGAAATCCAGTACAACATTATTGACCGGCTGTGCCCCCGGCCACTAATGACTCACTTTAAGTTAAGGTTGCTTGACATATAATTTGACATTTTCGAGCAGGTGGTGTGAAAAGTCACTTTATTATCTTCACTCTCAAGTCGCCGCTTGAGGCGCCAGCACAGCCCACCTTGCTTATATTATAACAGATGGCGCAAGGAGGTTGCATCCAACACCTAAGGCATTCCCACCTGCCTAGGTATCAGCGACATGCCGTCTGGTCTCTCCCCTTCGTCACTTACTAAGACGTTCGGTTCTACTCTCCTTCCTACCGTACCTCTGGTACCGTCTGGTCCGGTGACAAGAGCTATGCTCTCCTGAAGCAGACAGGCCATGGTGCCCTACGTTG
Organism: Diarsia brunnea; assembly: GCA_949774965.1. Lineage (NCBI taxonomy): Eukaryota > Metazoa > Arthropoda > Insecta > Lepidoptera > Noctuidae > Diarsia > Diarsia brunnea. Next base: position 22,187,484 of record OX458998.1, read on the forward strand.
CCGACTACTTGCAGTGCCATCGATGTTGAGCAACAAAGTGCGTCTAAGCAAAGGCGAGCCGAAATGGAACTTCATCTATCATGGTGCCAATAATGGCTGACGGGAGTGTCAGAACCATAAGCCAATTCCCATTCCTTAGCGACCACCAGACGGGCACGCTTTGTAGTATTAGTTGATGTATTTTAACAGAAGAATATTATATTTATAATACTGCAGAGCGGTACGTCCTAGTCCCAGGTACCAGCACTGAAATATGAAATTTTAAATTCCTCAATGATGAATCATCATTTGCCTAGCCTTTTCCCAACTATGTTGGGGTCGGCTTCCAGTCTAACCGGATGCAGCTGAATACCAGTATTTTACATGGAGCGACTGCCTATCTGACCTCCACAACCCAGTTAATACTAGGTAATACGATACTCTTTGGTAAGACTGGATGTCAGAATTTCAGGTCACTAACTACCTGTAACGACTGCCAAAGATCTATATATGGCAGCCGGGACCAACAGCTTAACGTGCTTTCCGAGGCACGGAGGAAACTCGGTATGTCGGGCGGTCACCCATCCACAGACCGACCTAGGCAAGCACAGCTTTACCTAAAGATCGACCCGAGTGGCAGTTCTTATTTAGCCACAAGCTCCTCAATGATGAATAATGATGATAAAAGCGCCATCTATGTTGTATGTGTGGTTTTAAAATGGTTTTAAACTTAGTTCCTGGTAGTAGTTATTTAATAATATCAACAGGTGTCGTTAGGTGAAAAAGTGTTTCTGAAATTTGATCTTGATCCTGTGAGATAAGAATAATTTACTCGAAAAAAACCGACTTCAAAAACATAAAAAAGTGAAAAATAAAATCCAGAAGAAAAATCAGCTTCTGAAGTCGGTGACATGATTGTGTTTGTTTGATTTCGTTTTTTTTTTGTCACCGACTTCAGAAGCAGATTTTTCACTTTTTTGTGATTTTGAAGTCGGTTTTTTTTTTGCAAAAAAGTTTTTCTTATTTTTCTATTTTTAGTTGTAATAGGTACCTATCCAGATACAAATATTTACTATACATTTAACATTCAACCAAGAAACCAGACTCTCAACCTTCAAGATTCCCTTAAAATGCTTTTAACTCCTAACTATTGAAGAGTAGTAGGTACCTTTCCATAATCAGCTCACAGTCTGTTTTTTAATCTCGGAGACTAAAATGACATTACGTGGGTTGTCAGTTTTTTGCAATTTTTAAATAGTGATGTGCCACTACCGTAAATTGCCGTTAATGAAATCAATTAATATCGTTTTTTTATAATAAGTTATCCTGAGTAAAAGGTGTAGGTAGTTATTTAAAACGAAATAATAGACAAGGATAAGGTGCAGATATATTTAACGTGAAACAATTTTAAATAATTAATTACTGGAATTCATTAATCATGCATCATGTCATTTTACTTTAAATCTATGTAAATTTTAAACTATTAATGGATGAAATAAAAGGCATTTTAATTTTATATTATCAGATTCCGAAAATGACTCCATGTCTGAATCATCAGAGCCGCTGGCTACTTCGATTTTAAATCGATCAGTAATGTCTTCGACTATATGGCCCAGATGACACATTTCATCCTCAATTTTAATAACGTGAGCCAGTCTTTCCACCGCTGCGGGGTCACTTGACGAAGCCCTTCTTCAATCAAAAAGGGTTCGTACTTCATTCAATTTGAAGGTTTTATTATTTTCAGCAAGCGTGATTCGTTTCTATAAAAAAATTTGACGGCACGGTTGGCGCAGTGGCTGAGGGATTGGACTGCTGCGCTGCGTGTCGCGGGTTCGATCCCCGCACGGAACAAATATTTGGATGGCCTACAGATAGTAATTGTTTCGGGTCTGGGTGTGTTTGTGTATGTGAGTTGTAAGTGTTTGTAAACGGAACCACGAGAAATTTCTATAGTGTGGGGCTACGTTTAATTTTTTTTTTTAACTTTTCGACGTAAAGCCGAAAGAGTGAAATCGTCCAATTAGTCTTTGAAATTTAATTTAAGGCCAGGTATTTTCGGAGAGCTAAAATTTTCATTCTCTTTGTGCTCATTCAGCACCCAGTAGATTGTAGCTCTGGATATGTTTAGGATTTCGGCAGTATTTAAAACACATTCGTTTTTTTCGGCGTCTTGGTTGGAGATTCGGTTTTCGTTTCAGTACAAACATATTTGTAAGCGTTGATGATCATATCTTTTTCTGTTTGGCTAAATGATATGAGCTTACGTTTTTTTCTTAGCGATAAACTTTCTTCTTCGCGCCTACGCGACGAAGTAGAAGGCTGAGCGTCCTTGATAAATGTTCAGCGAAAACAAAAAACGTAACAAAACCACAACACTTAACACAAAAAAATAACAAAGTTACAGAAACAAACTCAACGAAAATATTTTTTTTTTTTTTTAATTATCATAAGAACGAAGTTCTTAATAACTAATTACAATCTAGCCTAAAAAAGACTAATAAGTAATTTAAATCTGACTTAACATAATCTATAATGTAACATATTACATTATAGATTAAGTTAAAACTAAGAATAGTGTCCATATTTATGCACATATACACAAGTCCTTAGCACTTTCTTAGAGTCTGATATAATTATAAAAACACCATGTTCATGTGTTATATAAATAGCACAACATTGTTACTATTATTCACTCACTTTGCACTTATACTACACTAATTCAAATGGTTTAGTTCTCTTAAGTCTACGCACTATGTCTGTATTGTATAGCAGCTAAATTGCCTCAACATTCACGTGTCGATGGAGTCTGTGTTCGTGGGCTTCAGCAATTTTTTGAATGAAAATATAACAAAAAACACTAGATACTGTATCGCAATAGACACAACGGGCGTATTCGAACACTTCAGAGGTTGAAGGATGAATAAGGTAAATAAAATGGCATCCAGTGTTGTTCCTGTTTAATGAGGGTTGGGGTGGGGGGTTGGTGGTCAAAATCACACACTAACTGTCGTATTATCAAATTTATTTTTAGAAATGCAATTGTTTATATGGTGTCAAGTTCCAATAATTGCCGTATTTTTCAAAAGTGCTGCCGTTTTATAAGGAAATGGTTCATATATCCGTTTCATCGTGTACGGGAACAACACTGATAGCATCTGTAATTTCTAATCGTCTAATAAATATAAAAAGTTACGATTCAAAAAACCGGTATCGTAGGTACAACACTAAACAAAAGAGCTGGCAGCATTATTTGCAAGTTTGACATTTGCATGTGTCAATTTAGTCTCAGGGATTAAAAAACAGACTTTATTAGATAACCTAAAAGACTACAACCTGCATTATATAGTTACGTCCCCATAATATTTTATTAAAGAATTTTATAATCTAACTCCTAACCGTTAAGGAGTTGTACCTACCTTCCATCATCCATGCTAGATGCGAATACTTGAAAGCTTTAGAAAAGGCACCAAACATGTAAAACGTGTCTATAAAAATTCATCGATCATCTATCGACAATTGACGGAGATATGCGCGGACATCCATAAAAAAAGAAAAAAATACATAGGTACACGACACGAATAGAAAGAAAACCTCCTCATTTTTGGAAGTCGGTTAAAAAAACACATAGCTAGGCTGCTAGGTACAACTTACAAGTGGTACGGTAGACCGTACCATTGTAAGAATCAGAATGAAATGGAAATTAATGGCTAGGCCAGTGAACGAAAATAAACATTTCGTTCACTGGTCTAGGCAACCTATTTATTGATAAGCTATCTATGGGTTGAAAATTGGACCGAATTTATCCCACAGTACCTATGTACGGAGTAGTAGAGACTTACGAACTTGGTTGGGTAGGTACACTTATTTCTCCGAAATCATTGACTATGACATACCTTTACAACGATATTTATAATTAAGTTTGTTTACAAAATATTGAATTACACTTGTAAGTAGGTACAACTAACTTTGAGGTTTGCCGCGGCTGTCCAATGATCCGACCAAACAACCACCCAGTGAGTGAGTGAGAGAGACCCCGGCGCATTCCCGCTCTAGTAGTCACAGAAGGAACACGTTATTGTCATTTTAAAATTACGAAAATTTAAATTTGGAACAATGAGTGCTGGTCATAACTATTACAGTGACTACGGTAGTGGCAGTTCATCAAATTCTGTAAGTTTTTTAATGCATGTTTTGTAAAATATTGCGTGTTTTTGCAGAACAACAATAGGATCTCGATTTGCATCATAATATTGTTAAATTATTGCGTAAAATCGGGAACAAGTACCAACTTGATGTGTCTTCAGAAATTCTGGATGTATAAAGAGTTATTCATTTGTTTTGATGATATCATCGTGTGATGTACAATTAATTGCGTAGTAGACCGTAATTGTTACCTATATTTCGAGGGTAGGAAGGAATATTTATGTTCGTGAATTGTTTTCGCAACTTGTTTCCTAATATCTACCTAACTTTGGCGAAGGGTTTTTTGGTTTCGGATTTCTATATTTCTAGACTTCGGTTTGCTAGTGAATCGAAGTTCATTTACACGCTAGTTATGTGTTGTAAACTTGTAAACCCACACAATTACCTAGGTACCTAATTTAATTGCAGTGTACCTAATGTAAACTGAGCTTTGTTAGATTACCTTCAAATCTTCAATCCGGATTTTACACGGCTGCATTTTCTTTGCCGAATTAGGGACTTTTTAACAAAATAATACATAATTAAAGGTCATCTTTTTGGTTTTTTCAGTCGGGGTTTTTATTTGCATTGCACTGACGTGTGTAGGTGGTACCCACTAGGGCTTTCAATACCGGTATTACGGGATCCCGTAATACCGTGATCCCGGATTAAATATGGGCATTTTTCAATACCGGTATTGACACCTCAATACCGTGATCACGGTATTGCAAACATTACATGTATTATCGTAAATATTGTATGTTTAAAATATAATAATGACACACGAAACGTTCCAAGCGACAGTGAGACAATGACTGATCATAAACACGATATGACCATAGAAGAACCTTCTACTTCATTGAATACGAGCAGTGGAAATGATATCGCGCGCAGGTTTAACGATTTCCAGCCTTCGACTCAATCCGGCTTTTTCGGGAAACAACCCGGATTCCGAAAAGGCTTTATTAGCATAGACAGCACACATACGCTGCGTCAGATTATACAAAAGACCGAAAAGTATAACCTGCCTCTCTGTTTAGCATTTGTGGACTACGAGAAACCCTTTGATTCGATCCAACTTGGGCTGTACTGCAGTGTCTCCAACGGTCCCAAATCGACTACAGGTACTTGGTATCATCGTCAATGGCGAATACGTCCCTCACCTTCGGTTTGCCGACGAAATAGTGGTCATGTCTGAGATCATGGAGGACCTCAGTAAAATGCTCGATGACCTCAAAAGGTCTCAAAATAAACATAGACAAAACCTAGGTCATGTTGAATGTCCACATAACACCCACACCTTTCAAAATCGGAGACTCGAAGTTGTGGACGATTATGTCTACCTGAGACAAATGGTGAAAATGGTCCAGTTAGGTAGGTGTAACTTCGAGGAATAGTGGTAATCGTCGAATCCGACTTGGCTGGGCAGCATTCGGGCAGTTGCGCGAAATCTTCTCGTCCAACTTAACGCAGTGTCCCAAGACGAAAGTCTATGACCAGTGTGTGTTGCCAATGATTAAATACGGGACCGAAACGTGGTTGCTCACACGCCTGTATATATAATGGATCCCATCAGAAAGCTCAAAGTCTCCCAAAGGGCAATGGAGAGGGCTATGCTCAGAGTTTTCTTGCGGGATCATAAATAAAGACATCCAGCAAGAGCACCAAGGCTATCGACATAGCCAGAAAAAATACCAAACTTTTTTCGCAGTGGGCAGGGCACATTGCTCGCAGAACAGATCGCCGATGCTGCCGAAAGTTTTGGAGTGGCGACCGCGAACCGAAAGACGTTGTGTTGGAAGGCCTTCCACAAGGTGAACCGATGACCTGGTGAAGGTTGCGGGGACTAGCTGGATGCGCGCATGGGACCGGTCAATGTGGCGACACCTGACTGATGCCTTTGTCCATCAGTGGACGTCTTTTAGCTGAAATGATGATGAGTGAAAATGAAGACACATTCATCCATTCCTATCGGCAGCTAAGAGATATTTACTGTCTGTGGTACCTACGACTATTGAAGCAGAGCGTGCTTTTTTTTTAGTAGGCTATTGTGAATGATGGCTAATTAATTAAGCTATACTTACGTTTCTACACATATTGATACCTATGTTGATTACATGAGACATTTCAATAATAATAAAAACGTATACTTTTTTGATACTTGTACTTTTCAAACTCTATGTTAAAGGCCTTTCTACAAAAAGACTTGATAAAGTTTAAGTTTTGAATATGTTCGTAAATCTTAGTCCTTTCTAATTAAATAACCAACCAATTCCAAATTGTTAATTATATCCGAGAGCTATTTATAAAAGGTATAAAAAATAAGAACAATAAAGACTGTTTTAAAAATAAAAACACGTACTTTAAAGGTTAATAGGTAATACCGGTATTAATACCGTGATCACGGTATTGACCTCCAATACCGGTATTGATACCGGTATTGAAAACATCCGGTATTTGAAAGCCCTAGTACCCACCCACTACTTTTTTGTTCAAGGTAGTGGTCGATATCATAAATTGTAAATCAGTTTTGAATATAACCTCGAAAACTGGCTCTTATCGCAATACTATTGGGTTCAAATTACAATGTATTTCACATTCGTGCATTCTTAACAATCTTCTATTCTAATAAGTTGTTTTATTTCCATAGATCATAACAACCAATAAAATTGTTCAATAACTATAGTCGGCGGTGATTTATTTTTAATCTCAGCAAAAAGGCACACGTTTTTACGAATATTAAAAAAAAAAATGTATAAAATTATCTTTCAGAACTCAAACTCTAAAATACTTACTTATTTCAATTTTTTTATCGTTCCTTTATGTTTTAAGGTCGCGGTCGACGCAGCACGATTTTTCTCCCATTCTCTGTTAACATTCACGCTACCATTTACTCCATAATAGTAGGTACCTACCTATTTAAGTGTAGAGGTAGTAGGTACCTATTGAAAACGTTGTTTGGTTCATGTGAGCATTTGTCAATACATAGGTAGGTAGGTAGGTTCGAATTGATGAATTCCGCCTCGGTTACAGTACTATGCCTAAGTTTCCCGGTTCCCCACTTGTATCAACATGTACCGTACCTACTATTTTCGCCTTCATCGGTTTGTACTTTGGACGACGCAACTCGAAACCGCGCTAAACTTGACGCGTCCAATAAAGAACACGTGATCGGATTCTACGTCGTCCTGATGTTTTGTTATAGAGTCCTACCCTCCCCCTTTGTGATACGTCGTGAAGTTTAACCTTTCGTATGCCGGAACGTAGATCTACGCGAGACACAATGGCTTGTGTCTAATTACACGGCATACGAAAGGTACGTAAAGGTAGGTAAAGGTACCACCACACCTCTCACCTCCCAGGGTCACGTGTATTTTTGATTATAATGAAAAGATCAGATTTAGAATAGGATCTAATAAAAAAAAAACATTGCTCGTATTTTTATACAAAAATAAGTTGCTCAAGCTTTAATTAATATTGGTAAAACATATTTTATGCGTCACATGTTATTATTTTTCGTCTCACGAGAAATGACGACCTCTATGTGTGTTCGTTCCATAAATATGTAACATCAATTCCGTTGCAGTCTTCATCGTGGCCGCCTCAGGATGCTTGGACCTCCCACCACACACAGCCCGGTCTGGACAGGCCATCCGCAAGGAAGTCTGCCAGCTACCAAGATCGTAAGTACTTAGCTGTCACTTAGTCTAAGATTCGAATATCCTTCGGTCAGCACTTCGTTTTCAGACCAAAGCGCTGACCCTGATGAAATACGTTCAGAATGTCGGATAAAAGATTTAAACTTATTTATTTGAATAAAATGACTGATTATTATGACTGCTTCCTTGGTCTAGTGGTCGCAAGCGCAACTGCTGAGCATGAGGTCCTAGGTTCGATTCCAGGGTCGGGCAAAGTGCTATTAGGTTTTTCCAACAGGAATTTCTCAATAGTAGCCATGGAGTCTGGACGTGTGCCCGGTTGGTGGCAATAGGCTCGCCCCCTGTTACATGGGACTTCAAACATAACTGGCGAAATGTGACGGACTGTTGGGTACTCCTCTGCCTAACCCTTCGAGGATTACAGGCGTGTTGTTATAATGATTAATGTGTGAAGTGAAGAAGAAAGAAGTGGAAATTATGTTTTTCCTACTTCTCCGCTATTCTTTTCCGATTAATTTCGTTGCGGGATCCAAGACAGTTAAAAATCGTTTCCCTGGGACTTCGTCGAGCTTCATTGTCTCGCCGCTTTTCTTGTGGTCGCCACTGTTGATTCTGGCTAACAGGAGTTACAGTGGTTTGGGAATAGTGTGGCGGGCTTGGCCCAAAAAAAAAAATGATTTGTGTTTTGTTATGTGGTATTTCAATTAGACCATTACAGGCACTTTTGAATGTCAGAAGAACATAATTATACATTAATTAAACCAAGATGCAAACTGTGAATACCACAATTTAACTATTGCTGGGAACCCTATGTAATGGTATCTACTCTACTTTGTGTACGTACCCCTTAAAAATATAATAAGGGTGGCCATGGATGGTGGAATAAAAACAACTTTTTTATACAATGTAAAGATGTGTACACAAGAGACAACTTAGGTAAACACATTTAACGGACTTCACAGCACTCAGGTTTCAAGTAATTGCGCACGAGTTAACAGAATTTAAAAAAAAAAGAATAATCAGCTTCTGAAGTCGGTTGTAAAAAAACGAAATCAAACAAACAAATGCCACCGACTTCAGAAGCTGATTTTTCTTCTGAAGTTAATTTTTCACTTTTTTGTGTTTTTGAAGTCGGTTTTTTTGCAAAAAAGTTTTTTCCCTTCATTAGTACGAACTTACGAAGAAAGCATGTTTCCATTGCTTTCACATAAAAGCTTAAATTTTTGACTCATACGTCTTCATGTGTGTCTCCACAGTGGTGACGGGGAAGTGTACCCTCGAGGACATCATGAAGGAGTTTCAGATGAACGGCATGGACTCGCCGTACACTCCCGTCGAGGACAGGGTCTGGAACAACCACGCAGGTTAGTGAGTTGCCATTGAATAATCTTTATTACTATAAATGTATGCTTAGAATTGTCATCAACCTGACAAATTATTAAAACAGTTCAAAATTCTACAGTGTCTGCTGTTATGTTGCTGGGTAATTCTCATCATTTTACTATCTTGTTTGTGTCGTGTTCGCAAGGTACCTTACCTTACCTAAGTCCTAGTTTAGATTCCCAGCAGGGCTATTGCGTATCTTTTTAAATGTCAGTGGCTATCATAGTGTCCATCGATTAACTGTCAAATGGTTCCTTTTTGTACCAAACCATAACCATTTGACAGTTAATCGATGGACACTATGATAGCCACTGACATTTAAAAAGATACGCAATAGCCCTGCAGACCGGGCTAAGTGTTATTGAGGTTTTTCATTTATTAGTAGCAGCCAGGACCCCGGAGTCTTCACCCTGTTGGTGACAGTAGGCGCGCCCCCTATTACATGGGACTTAGCCGTAACTGGCGAAAGAGGAAGTACTATAGACACGCCTCTGGCTGATTTATTGAAGATGATCTTAGCAGAGTGGCTGGTAGCAACTGGATAAGAGCAACCGAGAATCGAGCTGAGTAGCGTGCGATTCAAAAGGCCTATATCCAGAAATGGATTGCTATAGGCTGATGATGATTATGACAGATGTTATTTGAATTCCGTCAGACGGGCTGTCAGGGCTGGGCCCGGCGGGCGCGTATTGCCGCCAGGGCTCGTGGCCGGCGCCGGTCCCCGCCACGCGACTGCCGCGGCCGCGCTCCGAGAGGCTGCCCTCCCCGCCGCCGCCCGAATGGCTCCCGTCACCTCCCGCGCACGACTTCAACCCGCAAGAGTTCACCACTTCCACTCCGGTTGAAGGTAATACTTTTTTTGTCCCACTACTGTGTACAGGCCTCCCCATACCATTTTTTTTTATTTTTTTCTTTATTTCTTGTGTGTTGCCGTCTTCATCCAATCAGTTAGGAACGGGTCAACTCTTCATGCCAGCGTTATTTGGGCGTGCGTGGGTTTCGATGCTTGTCTTCAGAACCAGTGGCGTGCACAGAGTTAGCCATGGTAGGCAGTAATGGTTTTGAAATGGTACTAAGTACTCTTGACCTCAATCTTGTCTCAACGACAGAGATGAGGTCGATGATGGAACGAGCTAACCCAGAAGAAGCCTATTTACTCGCGACGTATTAATTGCTCGTGACTTAAGGCTGCTCTCTCGAAAAAGCTTAAAAACAGCGTGCAGATCATTGACATATATTACTGCGTAAGGACTGGGCGGACGGGATGTTAAAATGACGCTTCGAACGAGGTCCCAAAACGGTCTTTCCTAAGCCGAAGTGAACTAGTCCACGATCGGCTCTCTTCGGGTGCGGTCGTAAATTTTATTAAAAGCTTTATTTATGTTCTTTATACTTCGAAAATACCACGCCACTTATACAAGGTTACGCTAACGAACAGACTACCTACACCGATTCTCTGTATGGCGAACGCGTCGAGCAAATGTTCGGACGACCGCATCTTTAGTTTTATATCAATGGTGCAGATGCAGCTTTTCACCGGCACTTACAAAGAAATTACATCTGAGAAAAATTTTCAATCTACATGACATGATACGTAAATTGGTTTAGCCACAATTTTTCTATCGGTATCACATAATGAGAAAAAAAAAGCACAAAATCACCTTCAAATCGTTGAGTTTAACCATTTTACTCCTTAATTTTTTATCAAAACAATATAAAAAAAATATCTACTGCTTTGCAATACAAAAGAAAATAATTTAGTTTTGTTACTTGAAAATTATACGCGTATACATAGGCATGGTGGATTAAAAGGAGTGCTGGATTAGACAGGGGTCGGAGTACCACGGGTCTACTGTAAACAATATCATGAACATAATCCTGATTCAAATAAAAATTAAAACCAGTATTAAAAACGAGCCAGTGCTCTGTCTAGAGCGTTAACTTTTTATTATCATCATCTGCCTAGCCTTTTCACAACTATGATCAGGTCTGCTTCCAGTCTAACCGAATGCAGCTGAATACCAGTATTTTACATGGAGCGACTGCCTATCTGACCTCCACAACACAGTTAATAGTGGCTCGTACTCCTTGGTTAGACTGGTTGTCAGACTTTCAGGCTACTGTAACGACTGCCAAAGATCTATGATCTTGGCAGCCGTGACCAACAGCTTAACGTGCTTTCCGAGGCGCGGAGGACCTCGGTATGTACAGTCTGTGCCCAGAATTACCTGACCCCTCTTCTCACACCACTTGCCCTCTTATTCTTTATACGTGAGGTCAGGCAATGCTGGACACTGACTGTACCTTCCTAACGGTGTTGTATATGTGGGCAGAGGTGAGCGCTGGTGTGTCACCGGAGCAGGCGCGGGTGCTGGCCTCGCTGCCCAACACGGTGCTGTTCTCACTGCTGCGGGACCTGGAGCAGGGCCGGGGAGACCAGCACAAGCGCAACAAGAAACTACCCCCGGTGAGTTTTTTTTATTTCTTTCATTAGCCTGGCCAGCGGTTCCCAATTTTTTTTCTGGTAGACCTCTTTCAATATTTTCTGGTTTCGGTGGACCAAAAAGAAAAGCAAGAGAGCAATATTATTTTTTCGCGCTATCTGTAAAGTTTGCAAGGTTTTTCTGGGCAAAATATGTGAATATTTTTGAATCTTATAGCTTCAAACCGATTCAAAGTTTCAATACGACCATTATCACCGAAATGCAACCGGTCATCACCAGAACATTTGTTTTTATTTTAAATTTTCCGAATAGCTTATTATCTGCCTGCATTGATAGATAAAGCCAAGCCAACATTTTGGTCATTTAGAATCGAAACCAGATAAAGGAGATTGCCCAGGGACAGTACTCTTGATAAATTACTTGTGTCTCAAAACCTTGAACGGCATGAAATATCTAAAATAAAAATATATTTTTTAAAACGACTTATTGGATTATTTAAAATTGGATAGTTTTTTGAACAATAATTAGTACTTTTATGTTTCCGTCGGTTTAGTACGCCATTTTTTACTATCGGCTGTCAATATTAGGGATGTCCATTTTTAACAGACTTCAAAAAATTAACTTTACTTTCGGAAGTCAGTGGCAAAAAGTAAATGAAACAAACAAAGTCACCAACTTCCGAAAGTAAAGTTATTTTAGACTTTTTTGTGCCTTTTTGGAAGTCGGTTTTTTCTATTGCGGGTAATGTGCGTACCACCTACCTACATAAAATAAAATGATATCGATTTTGTTTTGATTGTTCAATCTATTATTGTAAAGTAATAACAGAGTTCTAAATCACATGATTTTGCTGGTATTTTTTAATACCAGTGCCAAGTGATATTCTTGAAATACCACTGGCTGGTTTACGGAAATCGATCAAAAATCGATCTTTCATCAGTATGGGTACAACCTTATTTGACATTTGTTACGCGTCTGTCCTATTTTTGTTTGCAATACAATACTGTTATTTCTGCTGGTTTTGGTACGTTGTGCGTCGAGTCGAGCCTTTTATTTCCTCCGTTACTGCTGCCAACCCATTGGAAATAAACATACTTCTAACGCCGCTGCACCATTATTATTAATCATTAATCACACATTATTTTAATCGTGCGTTACCACACATGATGGATGATTTTAGGATTGCATGTGCATTAACTAACAAGTTCCATCCATTGATTGAAAATAAGCCTGAACATTCAGAGTATCTAGAAATTGCTAAAACCATGATTCATCTGCAAAATCACCTAGGCGATTTAATTATTAATGAAAACATTAATAGAAGACGCGCTGTATTTACAGTTATAGATGGTAATATACCACAATTAAGAGACTTCCCAAAACTTGAGCAAGTGGAGCTTAAAAGATTTGCTTTAGGCTCGTATCAAATTAAACAAGCCAGATCCTACTATGGCGAGCACATAAGACAAAATGGTATATATACCATATTGAAGTATCGGAAGTGTTTGAAGAGGAATTACCTTTAGTATTGGGAACTAATAATTATTTAGTAAGAGGAAGAATAAAATCGAGGCATGTGTCTAGTAGAACATATACTTATATTTTAGTAAATAAAGATGAAAATGTAAGAGATACATTAGGCGCTATAGTAGGATACTATTGTTCTTGCCTTGTGGGAAAAAGAACTGTAGGTTGCTGTGTGCATGTAATGTGCATACTGTGGTATTTGAGCTGGGTACGTTATAACAATGTTAGTGTTCCAGCTTTATTTTTGGATAACATATTTTTAGAAGAATAAAATACAAGTTTAATAAATAGTCATTCTTTAATTTAGTGTTGTGTTTTTTCCTTCGCTCTCTACTTACAAAGACTATTTCAAGATACCTACCACATTTATGATTTGAGTAGGATCTCTAGATCCTAATCAATCGCTCAGTGTTATATCTATATAACACTGAGCGATTGACTATCTTAGTAATGGTTTCTTCCAGGTTTTACAATTTCATGAAACGCGCGAATAAGATTTAAAAATGCGCAAAATCTAAATCTGTAAGACTTGGTGAGGTAGACACAGGTGGCCACCAGTAACTGGCCACCTAACATAACTAAACCGTTACAGATTTTACTCAAATAATATGCTTCAAAGACACCAAGCTCACTCGTAAACCCATTCAGACCCTTTTAATAGCTTTTTTCAACTAATTTTTGGTCTAACATAACCTCAAAATAGTAATTTCATTGTTGTAAATATCTCGAAAATGCCATTGTCGTTTGTGTTAAATCTTTTGAGGTAATATTTAGACATGTCATCGAGTATTTTAAAGATGATTTGATGAAGACACAACAATGTTGAATTGAGTACATTTGTCCATAGCGCCGTGGGCATTCTCCTTTTTGTGGAGAGTGGGGGGCCACTTACAACTTGTTAACCCCCATTTTTAAGATCCCCTGCGAGTCTTCCTTGGACCCCTGGGACGTAGGTACACTACTGATCACTATTGCACTTTAATATCGCTAAAAATGGCTTCGTTGTCTCGCTAAAAACAGACTATCTCCGTTTTTTTGTGAATGACATCTCGCAGTTCAACCGGTGGTCGACTACTTAACCGGACTTTCCTGAGGGTGCCTTGACTGTAAGGCCTTCAGCCGGGGTAAACGAGCTTACAAAGTGAGCGACTTCACGCTAGTTGCACACCCTGTGGGGTTCAGGCCACGACTGATGGCGTAGTTGGGGGAGGACAGCAAGGGGACAGGCTAGATCTGAGTGATATCAGAGACACAAATGATAACGCAACTATTCTAGCGGTGCTGTATTGTTCGCGTTGAAATCGAGACACAAACAGATGACAAAACGGGTTTTCTAGAATGTTCTAGGCAGCCACAGTAGCACAAGCAACCAAAGTTGTGGTAACCGTTGGCGTGTATCGCTTCCAGTCTTATTCCCGTATGTTCCCAGGAGTGCCGCTTCTGCAAGAACAACGGCGAGCGCGAGTCGTACTACCGCGCGCACTCGCTGCGGGACGGCGCGGGGCGCGTGGCGTGCCCCGTGCTGCGCGCCTTCGTGTGCGCGCGCTGCGGCGCCAGCGGGGACACCGCGCACACCACCAAGTACTGCCCGCTCAGCACGCCCGACGGTACCTGAACTATTGCACTCTCATTGTAAATCACGATTCTTATAGTTGGAGCTCGGTCGACGCTTCAGAGTCAACTACGCTAAATCCTCGCAATGGTCTTAAAAGTTTGTCCATCTATTACCTCTGTATTGACTTCACCTATTTGGACGTAAGGGTTGTTGACAACCCGTCGGGGCTGCGGGTTGTTCGAAAGAGATACCGCGGCCTCGGCACAACGGCTTTGAAGGAACATGGGTGCTTTTTAGTCAGTAGAAGTCTGACACTCCCTACCGCTCTGCCCACAGAAGCGGAAGGAGTCATTTGATGATTTACCACACCCAAAAAAAGAAAAAGTCACAAGCACTCATGATCTTTGACGTTTTATTTTCGTCAATTTTTATAAATTTGATAAAACAAAAAACACGTATCAAATATTTTTCTATATCTAGCTGACAGACTAAACAGAATCATATTTTTTTCAAGTCAGGAAACATCCCTATTTCCCTATTATCTGGTCGAATTCCGATTTTCGTCATGAAACTTTTCCAATTTCTGCACTCTATTATTTGAGTGTCATCTCCTAGGCCTACTGTTTCTTAACACTTTTATTCCGTCTTTTCAGAACGTATGAAGTCCACAGCCATGATGCGCAGCGTGCGCATGGCGTCGGGCCGGCGCCGCCCGAACTCGCTAGCGGCCTCTGTGAACTCGAGCAATCAATACATGGTATTTGGTGAAACACCGCCATCTGTCATCTCTGACACAAATGTGTACAATACTTACGCCCTCACATCTCAGCTCGATCCATTATGGGCGGCACTGGAAAAAAAATTAATGCTATAATTGAATAATTTTGGAAGCTTTGATAGCAAAAATAAATTAAATTTTATTTTCTAAATGTTATCAAAACGTTAAACTTTTGTTGCCTAGTAGTTGATTAATTCGCGTAAAGATGGCGCTGTTCTAAATCAATCGGGAAATTATGAAGATTATTTTTTTGTTTTTGTTATAAAATCTAATAGTATTATGAATGTTGACTGATACATTATAAGTGTTTATAATAAGTTGACTGGTATTAAAATCGTGATGTTTAATACGGTATATCAATCAGTATGTTTTAGTTTTAAGAATATAAAAATAATGTTGCCCAAAGTGTTCTAACTAAATGTTTAAAATGATACTTTATCGTACCAGTGTGCCAACGACTGAGTAAAATAATGTAGTTATTGTTGATTATTGTGAAACTGAAATACTTATGCGAATTGAACTTTAAAGTATGACAAAACTGTTTTATACGGCAAAAACTGCGTTTAGATTGTCTAACTTATAATTTTATCAGCTGAACTACATTTTGTTATGGTTATCATAACTTAATTCGAAACTTCGAGATACCTACATGCGGATATTTTAAGTCTGTAATTAAAATGAACTTAATCAGCTTTTTAACATCTAAATAAATTACTTAAAATACATTTTCTTTATTCAATGCTAATGTATTGATAATAAAATGTTAATTAAGTATGAATTTGTAACACTGAACTGATTCGAAATTCTAGGCCGTTATTTTAACATTTTCAAACCTGAATCGGTCTAGATTTCGCTTAATAAACTTCGTATAAATTACCAGTTTTAGTAGCAATTAAAATTTATTTACCGTTATGTCAAAAGTAGATCATAAGAATTTGACTGCTCTGTTTAAAAAGTCAAAGTCAAGTGAAGATATTTTTTTGGCAAGTATTTACCTACCCGTTAATTATTTGTTTTATTTACAATTCAAAAACAGCTTTTTCTTTCTCGTTAATCCAATTCGCAATTATGATCGATCTTATCGATACAAATAAGATGTTAATAATTTTTGAATAAATTATTTAACGTATTATCTAAGTATCTAATTTATCGATCCATTGTTTTGGTTAATTTGTTCTAAGCAAATAAATATTATTAAATTCGTATCCGCATGTCCTAATCATAAAAAAACGCTACGTATCCATATTGACTCATCAATTAAGTTGACCCTAATTTGTCATAGAATCCTATGATAATATAATTATGTATTTTCACTAGATAATCTAGAATTTTATTTTGTTGATTAATTTTAAAAGATGATTATATTGTTATAGACTTATTGGTGGAGGTGTCTTTTGGGGATATAATAAACAAAATAAATCAGACATAAAACATTTTTTATTTAAAAATTCTCTCCTTTAATAATCCTTTCACCTTTATCTTTATACTTCTTGTTTACCAATCGATTCGCCATCTGTAATATTCGAGGTGAGACTAAACAGAAGGTGGCATTATTGTAGTCGCGAGTCACAAGATGGCGCGAAATTCAAAACTGTCTCTGACTCGCTCGAAAATATTATTTTGTCTATGACCAAAATAACCCGCACTGGGCCTGCGTGGTGTGAATTATTGTAAATTCCTGCTCGTAGAGTGGAGGCCTGCGTTCCAGCAGTCTGATATTGTAGGCTAATGATAATAATAATAATTTATTAAATGTCAGATAACAAATGATCCATAATGGTTAGTAACAATTGGGACTTATAAACTATGTTAGTAGGCACAAAAAACAATCAAAACAAAATTAAAATTTCCACCATGCAAAACAATTATTTATTAAACGCCACAGTGGCATGTAGGCGTACCCAATGGCCCAGTATGGCACTGTCCCACCTGTCTGTTATAGTGCTCAAAATGCTGTTGAAGCTGACGCGTACCCTGCGCATGATGGAAGCGCATCGCTTGCGCATGATGGCGTGAAAGCCATCTATGCCCGCTTCTGCGAAGATGCAGCACTGTCGTAGCGCCGCAGCCCCATCAACACTCTGAACGCGTTATTGTATTGAACGAGCAGAGCGTTGTATGCCCTCCGCGTGTAGTTCACCCACAAACTGCATGTGTAGAAGGACTGACAGTACGCCCTCAACAGCGTAGCTTTTACGTCAGTCGATTGAGTCAGCATTTCGCAAATCTGCGAGCCAACATATTGCAGCGGACAGCCAACGCCCTGCGCTCACGCTCAATATCCAAGCTGTCTTTAAGGTCCTCGGATACCCAGTGGTCCAGATATTTGAAAGAAGTGGCCTGATTTAAGGGACTTCCGCAGAGTTTTAGCTTTGGTGCAATGATGATGAATCTATGCTCCAATTTCGGTCAAATGGCGGTCGTCAAACCATGTCAGAGGCCCTTTTTTTTTGGCGAGTTGAAAATCATCAAATAACCCCTCCCACTTTTGGGCAGAGCGGAAGGGAGTGTCAGACTTCTACTGACTAAAAACCACCCATGTTCTTTCTTAGCCCATGCGCCGAGGCCGCGGTATCTCTTTCGAACAACCCGCAGCCCCGACGGGCGTCTGCCCTTGCGGGGCCCCTTCCATGTTGCTGACATCTCTTTGAGGCGCGCTTGGAACACGAACGCGCCATCGACACGGCCTGTCGTCGTCACAAGACGGACGGACGGTGAGGTAGCTCATTACTCCCCGTCCACAGGCCCGCGTCTACGGTGGCCGGAAGCCGTCACGTGGCCCCCGACGCCCGGAGCGTCTTCCGCAGTGGTTGGGACGAGAGGTTCTCTCCCTCTCACGTTCCGCCACCTCCTTCGCTAGCATCACTGCTTCGCAGAAGGAGACAACGGCGTCCCATTCCATCTCGCCCCGGACCATCGCTTGCACCGCCGCTGATCACCGCTACGAGAACACGGCGGGGCTCCGCCCAAGCGGGGCAAACCACCACGGTGTGCTCCACCGTGTCCTCCGGCCGATCCTCACAATGGTGACATCCGGGCGTTTCCTCCCGCATGATTCGGTGCAGGTACCTCCCGAAACAACCGTGTCCGGTGAGGACCTGCGTCAGACGGAAGTTGAGGGCGCCCTGGCGCCTCTCAAACCATTCTTCTTCAAAGAGGGGACTTGCGTGCCCTGCACGGGGTTGCGACAGTCGCTCTCTCCATGTCGCCATGAGATCGCACTAAAGGTCCGTCCACTGAACGGCAATTTGCCGCGGCAACGTAGTGACACCCCGGTGTAGCGCCTCCGCGTGCCATTCATGCAGGCGCGCGAGGACTATCGCCAGAATGTCAGAGGCCCTTGAGGCGGTTTAGAAACTGTGACACTAGGGTGTGTGGGGTCGTTAGACCTTACTGGCCACACGATAAGAAGAACAAGAATCGTTCAGATTTTTTGTTTAAAAAAAAAGTAAAAGTATAATAATAAAACTTCCTTGAGTGACTATTTGATGAAAAAGGCAAGTAAAATATAAAATGTCCCCAATCAAAGTTAAAAATAAAATCGAAGTAAGTTAAAATTTTCGTCCGTTTCGAAGAGAAGCCGGAATTAAAAAATGTTTTTTTTATTACAAGTAAGTACCGTAATATTTTCATACGCATTCAGTAAAACTGTTATTTTGAAACTTCAATTTGATTTGTTTGTATAGATATAGGTAGGTAGGTACCTACCTGTGGCGACAGCGACCTCTATCGCAACACATGCGAACTAAATTGACAATTCCTACATCGCACTATCAACATTATCCGCGACATTAGCTTATATAGAAAATCCCGACTAACATAATAATATGTCGGGCAGTTAGCCCACCAGACACAACACCCGTCTGGTCGGAGGATCCTCCCTTTTCTACGGGGGATGACGAACTTTACACCCTGTTCCTCATACCCCCCAAACTGGTGACCCCGACGTGATAACTTGCCTACCTAGTTCTTTGTAGAGTTTTCTACACAAATGGATTTGCGGGAACACTTACATAGGTTTAAAATGGTTTTCCGAACTAGGATCACCTCCTACCGAACGAACTAGGACTACCACCACCAACCCGTAGGACCGTGCACCTTTTTCTCGACGCTCCATGGGCACTTATTAAAAGTGCCCATGGAGGCCTCAAAATAAAATAAAAATTAAGACTGCAAGTACCTACTGACTCAAGACTTCTGTAGTAATTCCATAGTAGGTACAGGTTCATCATCTGCCTAGCCTTTTTCCAACTATGTTAGGGTCGGCTTCCAGTCTAACCGGATGCAGCTGAGTACCAGTGTTTTACATGGAGCGACTGCCTATCTGACCTCCACAACCCAGTTAATACTAGGTAATACGATACTCTTTGGTAAGACTGGATGTCAGAATTTCAGGTCACTGACTACCTGTAACGATTGCCAAAGCTCTATATATCGCAGCCGGGACCAACAGCTTAACGTGCTTTCCGAGACACGGAGGAAACTCAGTATGTCGGGCGGTCACCCATCCACAGACCGACCTAGGCAAGCACAGCTTTACCTAAAGATCGACCCGATTGGCAGTTCATATTAAGCCACGAGCTCCTCGACCTCCACAACCCAGTTAATACTAGGTAATACGATACACATATAAACACATATACTCGTACACATTTATAGTAGGTACAGGTTGTAAACAATAAATATCCAAGTAACACTCGAAAAGATAGTAAAAGTTGTGCAAAGTGTGTCAAACATCGCGCTTGCGTTTGCTGACCGGTGAAAAATAAACACTATTCAAAAAAGTCGCACGTTTCTTTGGTTGCGCTTGCTGAGCGTACTCCGAAACCTATAAAATATGACACACCATTCACAATTTTATGTGATAGCAGACAAGGTACAAGATAAAGTAACCACGATCGAAAGAAGCCGTTTAAAAATCATACGAATTTGAACTCACGCGCCGAAACGCCGCGTACCGTTTTGAATTCATTGATCATTTTTGTCTTCAACGCTTTAATCGACCTTAAAATCAAAATAACAAGTCATACTTTCCTTTAAACTAAAAATGTCGTGGAAAACGTAACTTTAACTCGTCGGATGAAGGCACAATTTACTTCGAAGAGCAGTCTCCAAAATATCTAGGTTCCAATCCGGTTGATTTGGGAATGTGTGTCGCGGAAGTGGGCTGCGAAGAGTAGAGGGCAGGTGAAAGGGGGCGGAGGGGGGGGGGCATGCTAAGATTATGCACATCTGTATAATGGTCGCTGGCTGTTAAAATTGGCACACTTTGACCACCGAGCGTGAGCCTTTTCTAGGCTATATGGAATGTTTATTCAATTGGAAGACCTGGGATTGAAGACTACCTAGTACCTACATGGATGGATGGATAGGATTCTAGGTTATTGTGCTGTTCAAGTTTAATTGATTTTGCATTAGCTGCAGGCTCCATCTCCCCATTAAATGTATTTCGATTTTGAAACCGTCTCGTAGTCCATTATAATGTGATTGTACAGTAGACGAACGACTGTTTGGACAACCTCCAAATAGTCATTTTTAATTTCCTACGTCTTGAGATGTCGGGATCGGGATCCGTATCAATCTTACATTGAGCTTTGAGTGTGTTGACTTACCATTAACGATCGCTTAGGCTACAAGTATCACATAGTTGAAAAACTTAAACCGAATCTTAATATTATTGTAAGTTAAACCGAGTCTTAATATTGTTGTAAGCAAAATTTTGGTTTTCTCATATCTTGACGCACGGGTAAGAACGGAGAGAGGGGCAGATAGGCAGGTGTTACCCACCATAGCTTTGCATACTTTCGTGAACTATTAAATTCCAGGTTGCAGTGACAATTCAAAACATGTTTGAGTAAAAGAGGGTTTAGGTCACTCATCGTTTATAAATAACCTATCAGACGCATCAGTGAAACAAACTCAAAATCAAATTGTTTATTTGTGATACATAGGTTACATGCAGGTGTTCATTACATTCATTATAAGCTTCGACCCTAACCTAATAACAAACTAGCACCCCATTGTTTGCCGTCTGAAAAATAGCTTAAGGGCTGAAGTATGATATTATGATGATCATTCTTTTTGTTCATTGATGATCAGCTACTTGGGAATACAAATAATTAAATAATTCAATAAAACAAAGATTCTAAAATTCAATTTTTTTTACATAAATTGCATTTCAAATTAAATATAAATTCAGACTGACACAATTACATGAACACAACAACTATAAATTATCGTCAAGCATACATGAAACATTTAAAAATCAAGTCGATAAAAATTCAGCAATAGAGTAATAACATTTTCTATTAGAAATTTTAACAATTTATTAATTATTATTTTTTACAATTTACAACACATGAGTATTGCTACTTTATTTTATATCATAACAAAGCAAACGCATTTTTCCTGCTACTAACTAAATATCTCTTACACTACGCTAAGAAACATCTTGACTTACTTTGTCAATAATTATAAAACAAGACCTTACTTCTGTTCGCCGACAACCTACAGCTCGCGGCTTATAGTAGCCTCATTCTGTATCGTCGTGGGAAGGTCTAACACCAGCATTAGGCCCGGTTTGCATCACGGCGGAGACGAGCGGAGCGGAGAGGTGACGTGCCGGAACCGACCAATCACAATGGTGGAAATTCGTACAGTATCTCGTTTCTCTTGTAATTGAACGCATCTTGCACCTCTCAGCACCGCTCCGCTTTGGAAACCAGGTCTCGCTGTCCTAGGCCCACAGGAAGCATCGTTGATTAGTATCGAATACATTAAGATTACAGATCTGTTATAATCCGGAGGTGGTCCAAATGTGAAGCTATGGAGCTGGTTTGTGTTATTAACGCAGTTCAATTCGATTCCATCGTGTTTTAATACTGTGCAGTTGTAGATAAGACTGTTTTAGCTGATTTAGTGATGTCAGTTTATTTTTAAAGATAGTAGTAGTTCGGTATGTTTTCGAATTAGTCTGAATAATACTAGAAATAGCTCAATAATTCTTTCTTAGTTTCCAAAGCTCCGGTTCTTCGTAATAACATTTTCCTAAGTTTTTATTGCAAAGAGATGAGTTTTGATAAGAGAAAGAAAGAAAGAAAGAAAAAGTATTTATTGGTCTCACACAGGACAAGAAATCAATAATAAAAAAATAAGATTAAGATGACCAGATCTTATCAAAACTCCATCTGGATGAACATGAACGAGGCAAAAGAAGTGCGTAAGGGTCGTAGCAGGTGGCGTTATATTGTTTCTGCCTGGGTTAGGCCAAAACAATGGGTATATTTATAAAAAAACAGTGGGAAAAGGCCTGTGCTTGTGTTTATGTAAATGAATTTTCTGTCTTCCGGCAGAGTGAGTAGGAGTAAGAGTGGTCTTGCAAGTCTAACCATGCTATCAGTCAATACTCAAATGGAGAAACCCTATTGCCATCAGAAGAAAGCCTACTACAACGAAACCCACAACAGGAACAGAAGTCCTAAAGATAAATCACAGACAGCGAATAAAATTGTGAAACATAACACTAAGCTCGATGCTAATTACAGCGCATACATATTTATCATTCATAATGAAATGTAAATGTTCTAACAGTTCTGTATCTGTGGGTGTGCCTAATTAAACTATTGACCCCGATATTAAATTCATTGTTACACTATATTTGTTTGGAGATGCCCAGACGCCGCTCTGAGGTGGGCGGGATTCATTCAGAGACTGACTTAGCACTGTTGCACTTATGGAGATCCAGTTACGGTATTCAGATTGAACTGAATATTACAATCTTACTATGGAGCATACAGTCATGTCTTATTTTTCTTTTTTACGTGTCGATGATCTCAAATTGTGTTAGACCAGATCATAATATGAATTGCGTTAAAATTCGTTAATTGAACCATTCTTAATAGTAACTGACTAAATTCATATAGATCCTATCATGATCTACTAAAGTCGCCATTTTAGACCCCCAGTAAGTAGCCACCTGCACAGCTCTATCATTTGCTTCGAGTAAATCTGGAAAGGTACAAGTGATTGTGCAGGATGGGCAGCATAGGAGACTCCACACTGTCTTATTTATTAAGTACCTACAGTGGTAGGTACTTAGAGCGTTAGTGGGTGACACGGGTCTCCGAATGAGTGCATTCGGAGACCCGTGTCACCCACTAACGCGCTCTGGGGCACATTGGGCCCAGTGTTCTTGCTTACGGCATTACTTCTCACAGTGAAGAGTGCTAAGTCCCTAAACTACAACAGTGGGCTGATTATGTATTTAGAAGGAAAATTTGCCAGTGAGCACCTTTGACTGCCACATTATTGCTTATCCAATCAGTTGTGCAGTACAAGAACCAAGAATTTTTAAGTTTTTTCAATATACATTTTACTCGTATTTTACTCATTTGGTTCACTCATGTGAAATTATATTACCTGATTGACAAAGTGACATGGAACAGGTCCGAACCGAGCAGCTATGTAAAATGCTGATCGCTGAGTATCCAAGCCATCACGGCATTTTCACAGTGGTGGACATTTTTTCGCCGTTTCCTTTTCAGTATTTGCAGGATTGCCTAATTCAGTTTTGGAAATTTCTTCTAACGAAAAAACAAGTACAAAGTTCATAATTTTTTAAAAATTATAATTACTTAACGTCATCATTTCGTCAATTATATTGATTTTTTCTCCATACATTTCCTTTTTTTCTTCTTTCCCAGATACTGAACAAGTCAATAGGTTCACCCTTACCTCAACCGCCACAATCCCCTCTAAACTGCTAGCTACTAATCCAGCTCGAATTCTGCAAGCGTCGTCTATCTGCGCCTACGCATAGCCCTTCCTCCTCCCCTCCCCGCTGAGAGAAATGGCGTGACCTTGTTTCTTGACCCACTGCCGACGTCGCCGCCGAGCACCGACGCACACAGGCGCCTGCGCACTCACTCACACACGCACAAACTTTGGCCGAAGCAAAAACTCAATGGGGTTTGGTTGTTGGGTTGTTTTGTGAGTTATGTGACCTGAAAAATATTGAATTTGGGAATTAGAAAATAGGTTGCATTATGTAGGGGTTTTGGCTTTCGAATACGACCACATGGTGCGTTTATTATATGAATATGAGGATGAGGAAAGGCCGTTCGAAGATATTTTAGATTAGTAGTAATAGAAAACTAGTTTCCTCCTAGTGACCTTTCATTCACGGTTAGGCTTATGACAGCCGCTACTATACGTCTGTCAGTATGTCTAGGATTTAGGCATGGAATAATTATATTGATTGTGATATAATTATTGCACTCCTTCCTGTTCATAAGTTAGCTATGTCGTAGTATTTCTGTTCGTACGTGTTCAGGGTCCAAATTGGCCACAAAATAAACATCATACAATCCCACACACACTCACCAGTTATCACCGTCGATTGTGAAGACAGGACAGGGTTTTAGAGAACACGAACCAAAACCATCAAAATATTGCAGTACAAGATCATACATTGAATAATTTTAGTTAATTTTATCTATTCTTTTAGCTTACATCCATTAATCCTTAGTTTGATCCCCAGGTTAATATTTTTAAGGTTTTCGGTTTCTCAAACATAAGTTTACATAACTGACGAAATGGCAGTTTAGTGGTCGTAAGTCGTAACCGCTATTGATGAACATGTGGTTCTGGGTTCGATTCCCATGTTTTTGTTTTAGTTTTCATAGTGGCAGCCATAAGTTTAGAGATATTATAGGTACCCGGTTCATAGCATTAGGCTAGTTCGCCTTCGCCCCATGCTTGGGACCCCAAACATAACGACATGTGAGACCTGCCAACCAAGCCGCATTTGGCCAGTGTGGTGGATTAAAACCAGTTCCCTCTCATAGAGGAAAGGCCTGCGTCCCAGCAGTGAGAACAGGTGATTATGCTGATGTTACATCGAGCATGGTGGCTCCCGGATACAAAGTACATTGGAGCCCAATTCCTAGCGTAATTAACGCAGAGCCTGTGCCACCCCGCGCCGACAAAGGACGAGCTTACTGCAATACCAATGAGTTTGCCATCTGTGCGGACTGTGCGCCAGCCAGCGCTTCATTGTGATTCGCGGCAGGGGCGGATCCAGGATTGTGTTTGGGGGGGGCACAATATGTCATTGTGTCCACACGCAGAAAAAAAATCGTATTGGAGCCAGAGTCACTCATGTTCTTTCTGTTATTTTATTCATATTATACATAGTTTAATAACTCTGATTATTCGATTTGCCTATAAGTATGTACTGTGATGGAAACTCCATAACCGTCTAGGGGGAGGAGGGGCACGTGCCCCCGTGCCCCCCCCCCCATGGATTCGCCCTTGATTCGCGGTCGACGCGTTTTGACGTGTTAACTAATAGACACAGCAGGGTTGAGGAACACACGTGTCATCAATCGATATTTTTAAGTACGTACTGAAGTTGGATACTCAATTTTCACCATATTTTCATCATACTGTCATTTATTCCTAAATCTGACTACAATAAACTATAATTAGATTAGTAGCATTGATAATTATGTTGTTATTCCTGTTTCAGAGATAATTGTTTGTTTTTCTCTTTGTTTTTTCTTTTCTTTTTTTTAAATTTGCTTTTAGTTGTAGATTAATTTGTAAGAAACGTGTATTTTTATGTTAATTGATTGCCGTACTAACGCATTAGGTTAAGATCTGTAATGTTAGTTGTAAGTTGAAAATAAATAAATAAATTTTTGTGTGTGATCTCTTTTTACTGCTGAATGTGAACTGGATTCTGGCGTGGGTTTGAATACCCCAGTACATCACACCAGATTCAAAGCTTGACTGTATTTACAAGCAGACCACGAAACGACCAAAGAGAATTGACAGTGTCATTGAAAAATATCACCCCAGCAGGGCTATTACGTATCTCTTTAAATGTCAGTGGCTATCAAAGTGGCTATCAAAGTCGATTAACTGTCAAATGGTTCCATTTTGTACCAAACCGTAGTACCAAACCATAACCATTTGACAGTTAATCGACGGACAATTGGACACTATGATAGCCACTGACAATTAAAAGAATACGCAATGGCCCTGCTGATATAGCTACTCATGCGCACGTGCCCTTTGCATGTGTGAATGTGTGTTTACATGTTTGTGTGTGTCAGGTAAGCTGTCTGTGAATGACTGACATATTACAGCTTAATAACAGATCAGCTACGTAGATGAACGGGGGCTGACAGTTTGTATGCTATATAATTTGCTGTTTTTGTTCAATTATAATATTATTATGTAATGTAATGAGTGATATCCATAACGGGTGTTACAGTTAACCTTAGTAGGTAGGATACCTACTTATTAGTTCATATCTTGCTTATAGATATAATAATTATGTGATTTTTGTAAAGTTTTAGGAAACGACAAAAATAATGTTATTGAATAAATAAACGGAAACTTTGCAAAATGATTATGCATGTGGAATCAGTTCAACTTCTTTCTAGTTCGAATGTTATAAAATAGTATATTTTGATACAAGTGGGGAAAGTTTGTTTTTGCATTCGGAACACCTGAGCCGGATGGCGAGGGTGTTCATGGGGTCGAGAAGTGCAAAAACAAACTTTTCGTACTTGTATCAAAATGTACTATTTTATAACATTCGAACCACGTGTATCAAACGACGTTTTTCAATACACTTTCGAAGAAATAAAACGATAAGTATTTTTATCATAAATTTTTAGGAGACTGATTTAATTTGGTTTTTTTCCGCTGTTCGATTTCACCAGGTTGAAGAAGACGCAAAGGTATGAAGCTGCTAAACAGCCTCACAAGAAAAATATAAAATTCAAATATTTTTAATAAAGTACCTATACTGTCCAAATATATTAGAGTTTTGTATACTGAGCCTATAGATATGTTTAAGTAGTAGCTAATGTAGCTAGCTATACATGTATATTAACAGTTCACTATGTTGAGACTTGAGACCAGTAGCGAATAAACCTGCATACTTGTACACGTCGTTTTCTTCAAAAAATCCCGGCAATCAAAAATCAACCTTATAAGTTCAACAATACAAATAACTGTTAACTTGTTCATAAAAGTAATATTTGTTTAAAATAATCATGTTTATTTATAGTATTCTTTTATAAACACAATTTAAATATTCAATTCAAAAATTATTTATGCTGTACAGACAGGCAAATCAAAATGACAAAATTAAAAAAAATACATCACCGACTTTATAGTAGGTCGTGATCTTTTTTTTTAATTTGCTATGTTTTAATCGATTTGGACTTAGTATAAGGTATAGTTATCTGTGGAAATTTTCTTTCCCGCCCATGGTTGTGGAAAAATAAGAAAAACGCACGCGTGCGAAATATTGCATGTCAAACCTAATCGTAGTTCATTATGAGCCAGCTTTCGAGGAAGTGTATTGAAAAAGATTTTATCAACACATCAAGAATGAAACGGAGATTATATTTAGTAGGTACTCGTACGGGGTCAATTAATTAAAAAATGCACATCAAAGTATATCAAGTGCAGAAAAGTGCATCGTTTTAAAATATTATTGATATTATTAATATTACAAAATTCCTCATGACATTTTCCCATTTTTGGCTTGATTTTGGCTGTTGAGTCATTTCTCTAATCTACCTCTTCTTACACGGATCAAACAATAAACTCGTATCTGTATGGTCTACCCATGAAATAATTTCGGTACATCTTGATCACAGATTATTTTTGTAAAGGACAATGTTTTTCTAAGTAGGTATGGAATCCCGTACAAAATCAAACTTTGTTTTTATTGTCTACACTTATCATATTAACTTCTACAAAAGTTATTTTTGTAAACAACTTCCGAGTTTCGGAGTAATTTTATAAAATCGAACATAACCTCATAACCAGGCGAGTAGGTACCTGTATTTTACTGACACATCTGAAATCATGCACGAACGAACATTATTGCTCTAAAAACAGAGTAATCCACTTATATTAGTATGAAATACAATAACATAAATTAATCACAAAACTAAAACACACAGACTGACGTGTTACAAAATAATGCGCGCTGCAGGGATAAAAGGATGGGATCGATAAATCGAAATCATTAGTAACAAAATCGATTGTGTCAATTAGTAATACTAAATAGTTATAATATACTGGTTTTATTTAATGTTATTGTTACTCAACAAGAAAATAACAATAGTATATTATGCAACTAGTGAATAAAGGACGGATTTAAAGCGAGGGCCGTAGATGAGTCACGAGCAGTGAAGGATTCTAATGATTGAATCACGAACGCAGCGAGTGATTCAACTGTTAGAATCCTAAACGACGCGAGTGATTCATGGCCCTCGATATAAATTCGTACTTTATTCAGGAGTTGCATACTATACTTTATATCATGACTACGAGAAAAGACATAATTTAAGCGAAAATAGAAATTTAAGGTTGCACAAGCCGACGGCTCGAACTCGTTGCCGGGCGTGGCTAATATGCATGTTATTTGGTAATGTTTTTAATTTATCTAGTTTTATTCATTTAGTATTCATTTATCTAGTTTTTCTCTATTTATTTACATATTTATTTATTTATTTAGTGAACTTACGACGATTTATAACGAAAATGAGCGCGTGAAATTTCATAAATTGACCTTTGGGCGTATAGATATTATGGAAAAACTACTGGATGTATCCACTTAAAACAATTTATTTGAACTTTTGAATAAATTATCTATCCCTGTATGGTTTCACTTTTTCCAATTTCATACTACATAAGTTATTTATTTCCGCTGAAAGATGAGTTCAAATAAGTGTTAAAATATGGAAGTTTCGACGCTCATAACTTCTAAACCAATGATTTTTTTCCAATTCTGCTTCCATATAGGGCTAGATAATGACAAGACCAGTTAATATAATTTTTAGTTTTGAATCTTCACCGTGAAACAGACGAGTAATCACCATACTACGTTTGTATGGAAGAATGACCGGCTTGTTCAACCTTAATCAAGAAATAAGAATTGTTACATTAATTGAAATGGACATTAAAATTAGAGCAATGACTGAAATTAAGCGTAATTTTCTTATTATTATCATTAGGGTGGTCAACTTGTGAAACAATATTTATTAATCTAATGCCAAACTCCTTGTCGCAAATATCGACCAATCAAATCTCGAGAATTTATTTGCACCAAAGAGTTTTGAATTTCGAATCCTAGCGCAAGGAGTTTGTGTAAGCATTGAAATAGAGACCGGATATATTTTTGTGTTCCAAATTCAAACACCAAAATAGTGAATAAAAACAAAACAGTGAATAAAAGGTCTTTTTATTCACTGTTTTGCGTGAATAAAATAAGCTTTTTAGAGTAGGTATGGTATAAAGGTAAGTAATACATATATTTCGTAAAATGTTTTTAAAGCAAATTTTATAGTTATTTATTATACAAAAGGAACAACTGGCATGACTGTTTAGTAGATTCATCAAAATAGTATCTAGAGTATTCATACTTTTATACTTTAAATTAAATTCCTAAAATAAAAATCAAATCCCTGATGCATAGTATCGTAAAAAAATATAAAAATAATAAAATTACTACAACATTTTGATCTTGAACCCTGAGACTTCTTTGTACCTGTGATCCTTTACGAAGATCTTAATATTCATCTAGCTAGGACATTGCTATTTTCAGAAATATCCATTCATTGCTCGCTATATATTCCTCAGATTATACCTAAGTATAATTACACCGATAGATAAGACCTAGTCTCATTATTTTCATATTCTGTGGAAAGGAAAGTTAAGTATAGCATATCATGGCATACTCGTAGCAAGCCACGGCCGTCTCATTACCGTGTAGGCTCAATGAGGCGGCAGGCGGCAGGCGGCAGACCAGGCATAGCAACTGTGTTGGAACAATCGTTGCTACCTCTATTGCAATTAAGTATACATTGTGCCCGCGGCTAATTTATTTTAATTTAGTGCTTTTGGGGTAATAGTGAGGAGCTCGTGGCTTAATAAGAACTGCGTGCCTCGGAAAGCACGTTAAGCTGTTGGTCCCGGCTGCCATATATAGATCTTTGGCAGTCGTTACAGGTAGTCAGTGACCTGAAATTCTGACATCCAGTCTCACCAAAGAGTATCGTATTACCTAGTATTAACTGGGTTGTGGAGGTCAGATAGGCAGTCGCTCAATGTAAAATACTGGTATTCAGCTGCATCTGGTTAGACTGGAAGCCGACCCCAACATAGTTGGGAAAAGGCTAGGCAGATGATGGGGTAATAGTGATACCGACCTGTAAATGCTTGGTATAAAGGGTGTAAAACTACTCTTAACGAAACCGAAGAGCACGTGTTCTCCCCGTCACTGTGATCTTTTTTTTGTTCTAGACCATACCTGGAAACCCCCTAGTTTCGGAGATAATGAGGGTCGAAGTTCCAAGTTTTTCAGGTTATTGGTACATTTACTTATAATTATTACCTCCACTAGCTGACCCACGCAGCTTCATCTGCGTCACTTAATATAGCTCATAACCTTTCTCGACAAATCGACAATCCAACAAATTATTAAATTTAGTTAAATCGTACTCGTAACAAACAAAAAATCTTACCTTTCCTCTTTATAATACCTTTTGCTTTATATTGGCTTCGATTATATTATTTAAGTTACAATTACTATAGCAATCTCTTACTGTTAAATAAACAGTAACACCTTGTACTTGTAAACATTATGGTGCAATAAATATTTTGAATTTAAATGTCTCCGGAGCCTCCGGGGGGAGGCTAGAATCCCCACTAACCTACCGCACCGGACCGAATGACTGCCGCACGCGTTTGTCGCGCGGATATTTTGACATTGCGATATCTTCTAAGATATTTGTTTTAACTGTAAAGAGTAAAGGGCACAAATATTCTATATTAAATTTCCGTGATAACAAACATATTTATTTAGATATAGATTAATATCATATGGGTTAAATAAGCTTCGGAAAATATCATTCTTTTAATCTAACATTTTAATAGTAAAAAATGGTTACAGTGAGTCAATCTTAAAAGATAGGCATATGCTGTCGCGGATTTTTTTTAGAACTTTTAAAGAGGAACCATTCTTTGATACATGATATTTGCGTAACTTAAACCGTTTTCGCGGCGCACGCAACGGAAGCTCTCAAAAAGGAATATCTTTTCCCGTTTTTGCAACATTTTTCATTTATGCTCCGCACCTATTGGTCGTAGCGTGATGTTATATAACTTAAAGCCTTTCTCGATAAATGGACTATCCAACACTAAAAGATTTTTTCTATTCCAACCAGTAGTCCCTGAGTTTACCGCGTTCAAACAAACAAACAAACAAACTCTTCAGCTTTATAA
The DNA here is from genome assembly GCA_949774965.1 of Diarsia brunnea. Lineage (NCBI taxonomy): Eukaryota > Metazoa > Arthropoda > Insecta > Lepidoptera > Noctuidae > Diarsia > Diarsia brunnea. Next base: position 22,219,308 of record OX458998.1, read on the forward strand.
TATTAGTATAGATGTCACATCGATTTTTCGTATCTAAAATTGTACTGGCGGAGTCAGATTATTTTGATATCCATGTATCATAACATAATACTACATTATCATACATCATGTATCATAATACTAATATAACATTTGACATTACATGCGAACAGCAGCCTAAGCTCTGTTTCCCAATAATACATGAGCAATAGTTGCCCAATATTGCATCCAGCCCTCTTGTGTAGCTCTTTCTACGAGAATGTACGCGTACCTAAATGTCCGTCTAGCCTAAACCCTATATTGTGTTTGATCGCTTTCCATGCATTAAATTTTAGCAGTTTATTTTCGTCTTCGGTAGATGGCGTTATTGATTTGATGCCATTTTCTGAACCGCGGTATTTATTAAAAACTAGCTGTGCCCGCGACTTCGTTCGCGTGCTTGTCGGAAACTAAAATGCGTCGCTTAGATAAAAGTACGTTAAATCATTACCCTGCGTTAACTTACTGCCGCTGTAGAAAATAAGAAGAGGGTAATGCAAAGTACTGACTATGTCTAATACTAAAGTTTAGATGGATGGGTGTTTGTTAATCAACCACGTCTGAACGGCCGAACGGATCTTGAAGAAATTTGAAACAGGTACATTATAGTCGACAGGTACTGTCGTTGGCGCGTTCGTGTTCCACGCGCGCCTCAAAGATATGTCAGCAACAATTAAAGGGCCCCAAAGGGACGTCTGCCGGGGCTGACGGTTGTCCGCAAGAGATACCACGGCCCCGAAACACAAAGAGCTAAGAAGAAACGTGGGTGGTTTTTAGTCAGTAGAAGTCTGACACTTTCTTCCGCTCCGCCCAGAGCGGGATGAGTCATTTGATAATTTACGAACCACAAAAAAGGGGGGGTTTAGAGGCTGTTTCGAGAGGTACCTGTACCGAGTCTGGGACATCGAATCTGAAATGGAACGCCGTCACCTCCTTCTGCGAAGCAGTAATGCTAGCGAAAGAGGTGAACGTAAGAGGGACACAACCCCTCTTCCCAGCCGCCGCGGGAGACGCTCCGGGCATCGGGGGCCACGTGATGGCTTCCGGCCACCGTAGGCGCGGGCCTGTGAACGGTGAGTAACGGACTAGTTAATCGTTCGTCAGTCCTATGACGATGAAGGCGCGTTCGTGTTCCACGCGCGTCTCAAAGGGATATCAGCAATATTGAAGGGGCTCCCAAGGACCGACGCCCGTCGGGGCTGCGGGTTGTTCGAAAGAAATACCGCGGCCTCGACACATAGGGCTAACAACACACCACATCTATATAAAGACATGTTTGGTGCAGTGGCTGGACGATTAACAGTAGCACTGCGTGTCGCAGGTTCGATTCCCACACGGTACAAACAAAATATGCCGTGGGTTTTATCCAATTCAAATTTAGTTTAAAAAAAATTGTATTTTTATACTGTGTAATTGGTAAATCTTTATTTGTTGATGTTATTCATGAAACATATGTTTATTTAATTACACCGCGGTTTAGAAAATGACATCAAATGAACAACGTCGAAGACGAAGATAAACTGCTAAAAAAGAGCGATCAAACACACTATAGGGTTTAGGCTATGTAGATTTTGAAAACAGCGTCATTTAGACTAATATCTACGTACCTTTTGCTATCATTACTTATTTAAAGTTATCTTGTGAAGGCATTTATTAATAACTACCATATTCGTTCAATAGTAAATGAGTAAAGTAAAGTAAAGTAAATTTTGACGTTCGAAAAGTGCTGATTATCAGCCTAGTTTGAATAAATGACTTTTGATTTTGATTTTGATTTTGATAGATGTCGTTGCTTGTCTCATTCTTGACCATAATGATAAGTTCTTCTTGAAAACTATAAATGCATATATCTTTTGATAGAGAGCACCGATTACGATGAAACAAAGACTAAGTAATAGCCCAAGTTACGCACAATATTTATGTATAAAAGTTATCTACATTCGTTTCGTAAATTTGACGTGATGCTTAGTCATCGAAACAGACAAACAGATAAACAGACAAACAGACAAAAATTCCAAAAATGCTGGAAATGTGTTCTGTTGGTTATACTTTAATACCCTGACAATTTTTTTTTTTAATATTTTCGATGTACAAAAAAGATTTTTCTACAGATTTATTATATGTATAGAAATAGAATATAGATATAGATAGAAGAAGATATAGACTACCATATTCGTTCAATAGATGTCGTTGCTTGTCTCATTCTTGACCATAATGATAAGTTCTTCTTGAAAACTATAAATGCATATATCTTTTGATAGAGAGCACCGATTACGATGAAACAAAGACTAAGTAATAGCCCAAGTTACGCACAATATTTATGTATAAAAGTTATCTACATTCGTTTCGTAAATTTGACGTGATGCTTAGTCATCGAAACAGACAAACAGACAAAAATTCCAAAAATGCTGGAAATGTGTTCTGTTGGTTATACTTTAATACCCTGACAATTTTTTTTTTTAATATTTTCGATGTACAAAAAAGATTTTTCTACAGATTTATTATATGTATAGATAGATATAGATGACACGTTTACTATTCAAAGCATCCACTAGCACAATGTTTTAAGAGTGCTTTATTGAGTTTTATCGTAAAATGTGATTTTTCACCCCAAAACAAAAAGTTTTTTCCCAGTGTTTCTGGTCTGCGAGTCTTAAGCAGGTCTCCCCATTCTCTCCTGTAGGTAATCCACCCATCTGGCGATGATGGTGTTGGTCAGTTTGGTCTGCCATCTCCACGCCACAGTAGACAGTACCTATTGTATACCCACATTTTACCATAGGGGGCGCGAGCCTATTGCCATCAACCAGCACGAATCCTGAATTCAGGCCCGATCACACTTGGCTCGACCTGGGAATCGGACCAGTGACCAATATTCAGTTAGCTGTGTTTCCTTATAGTGTAAGGCATTCAATATTGCACGAAACTGAAAAAATAATGGGTTTTATGCTAGTTATCTATTCTATATCTATCTATCTATCTATATCTTCTATACATATAATAAATCTGTAGAAAAATCTTTTTTGTACATCGAAAATATAAAAAAAAAAAATTGTCAGGGTATTAAAGTATAACCAACAGAACACATTTCCAGCATTTTTGGAATTTTTGTCTGTTTGTCTGTTTATCTGTTTGTCTGTTTCGATGACTAAGCATCACGTCAAATTTACGAAACGAATGTAGATAACTTTTATACATAAATATTGTGCGTAACTTGGGCTATTACTTAGTCTTTGTTTCATCGTAATCGGTGCTCTCTATCAAAAGATATATGCAATTATAGTTTTCAAGAAGAACTTATCATTATGGTCAAGAATGAGACAAGCAACGACATCTATTGAACGAATATGGTAGTCTATATCTTCTATCTTCTATATCTATCTATACATATAATAAATCTGTAGAAAAATCTTTTTTGTACATCGAAAATATTAAAAAAAAAAATTGTCAGGGTATTAAAGTATAACCAACAGAACACATTTCCAGCATTTTTGGAATTTTTGTCTGTTTGTCTGTTTATCTGTTTGTCTGTTTCGATGACTAAGCATCACGTCAAATTTACGAAACGAATGTAGATAACTTTTATACATAAATATTGTGCGTAACTTGGGCTATTACTTAGTCTTTGTTTCATCGTAATCGGTGCTCTCTATCAAAAGATATATGCATTTATAGTTTTCAAGAAGAACTTATCATTATGGTCAAGAATGAGACAAGCAACGACATCTATTGAACGAATATGGTAGTTATTAATAAATGCCTTCACAAGATAACTTTAAATAAGTAATGATAGCAAAAGGTACGTAGATATTAGTCTAAATGACGCTGTTTTCAAAATCTACATAGCCTAAACCCTATAGTGTGTTTGATCGCTCTTTTTTAGCAGTTTATCTTCGTCTTCGACGTTGTTCATTTGATGTCATTTTCTAAACCGCGGTGTAATTAAATAAACATATGTTTCATGAATAACATCAACAAATAAAGATTTACCAATTACACAGTATAAAAATACAATTTTTTTTAAACTAAATTTGAATTGGATAAAACCCACGGCATATTTTGTTTGTACCGTGTGGGAATCGAACCTGCGACACGCAGTGCTACTGTTAATCGTCCAGCCACTGCACCAAACATGTCTTTATATAGATGTGGTGTGTTGTTAGCCCTATGTGTCGAGGCCGCGGTATTTCTTTCGAACAACCCGCAGCCCCGACGGGCGTCGGTCCTTGGGAGCCCCTTCAATATTGCTGATATCCCTTTGAGACGCGCGTGGAACACGAACGCGCCTTCATCGTCATAGGACTGACGAACGATTAACTAGTCCGTTACTCACCGTTCACAGGCCCGCGCCTACGGTGGCCGGAAGCCATCACGTGGCCCCCGATGCCCGGAGCGTCTCCCGCGGCGGCTGGGAAGAGGGGTTGTGTCCCTCTTACGTTCACCTCTTTCGCTAGCATTACTGCTTCGCAGAAGGAGGTGACGGCGTTCCATTTCAGATTCGATGTCCCAGACTCGGTACAGGTACCTCTCGAAACAGCCTCTAAACCCCCCCTTTTTTGTGGTTCGTAAATTATCAAATGACTCATCCCGCTCTGGGCGGAGCGGAAGAAAGTGTCAGACTTCTACTGACTAAAAACCACCCACGTTTCTTCTTAGCTCTTTGTGTTTCGGGGCCGTGGTATCTCTTGCGGACAACCGTCAGCCCCGGCAGACGTCCCTTTGGGGCCCTTTAATTGTTGCTGACATATCTTTGAGGCGCGCGTGGAACACGAACGCGCCAACGACAGTACCTGTCGACTATAATGTACCTGTTTCAAATTTCTTCAAGATCCGTTCGGCCGTTCAGACGTGGTTGATTAACAAACACCCATCCATCTAAACTTTAGTATTAGACATAGTCAGTACTTTGCATTACCCTCTTCTTATTTTCTACAGCGGCAGTAAGTTAACGCAGGGTAATGATTTAACGTACTTTTATCTAAGCGACGCATTTTAGTTTCCGACAAGCACGCGAACGAAGTCGCGGGCACAGCTAGTTATCAATAAAATGTTCTAAAACCAGTTTTTATACGAAATCTTAAAAGTGATGAGTCTATATTTAGTATTGGCGAAGGTTGATCACCGTTGCAGGTACCGTTGTACCCGGTGCCTCCATGTAGGTGATAAATTTTGGGCAGCATCGTCACCGGTGATATCAGCAAATTCTGATGTAAAAGTAACGGTTTTTTTGTTAAGCTATTGTTATTGACAATGCGTTTTCTGGGTCAATTTGGTTTTATATGAAATCTAGATCATTTTGAAATGTGTTTACGATTTATGGCTAAATTACCTATGAATATAAGTTGCGATGATTTTATTTTTTGATCAGTAATTAATATTATGATGCTGTCGAAGCCAACTGACTAAACAGAAAGACGTGAAAAGTGTCAATCTTCATAGTAGTTTAAAAAGGTAGATTCTGGCCGAGTTCCACCACATTCCGTATTCGTCAAAATTTCCGTATCCGTATTCCGAATGGAAAACAAGATCCTTACTTGATATGGAATTCTCTTCATCTTCTTTGATTCCTGCAAAGATTTGGCCCTTAACTTGTTAAATGAGATAAGAAAACTTTATCCCCTAACAAAAATATAATACAGAAAACGGTTCATCAGCTATTATTAGTTTTTAAACTGTCTTTGTCATTAACACTATTCATCTACCCAGCCTTTTCCCAACTGTGTTGGGGTCGGCTTCCAGTCTAACCGGATGCAGCTGAATAATGAATTCATTTTACATGGAGCGACTGCCTATCTGACCTCCACAACCCAGTTAATACTGGGTAATACGATACCCTTTGGTAAGACTGGTTGTCAGACTTTCAGGTCACTGACTACCTGTAACGACTGCCAAAGATCTATATATGGCAGCCGGGACCAACAGCTTAACGTGCTTTCCGAGCCACGGAGGAAACTCGATATGTAACAACCTACCTACCAACCTAGGCAAGCGCGGCTTAACCTAAAGATCGACCCGAATGGCAGTTATTATTAAACCACGAGCTCCTCACTAACACTATTATTAACACAGAAAACGGGCTATTTAACATGTTTACTTTTTTATTTCGAGCTCCCAATAATTGTATGTGTGTATTGTTATTAAATGAACCAAAATTTAACTAGGCAAACCATAAAAACTAGAGTGGTGTGTGAGAACTTCCATTCTTTAACTATTTATCGATATTAACGCGTTGGATTTTAAACGCGGGCTAAAGATCGAGGGTCTTAGCAATGGTAGTTTGCAATTCTTTTTCAAATTATTACCAAAAATCATTCTTGAGTTAGAGAAACGTAGGTGAGCATTTTGACGGCACGGTTGGCGCAGTGGCTGAACGATTGGACTGCTGCGCTGCGTGTCGCGGGTTCGATCCCCGCACGGAACAAATATTTGTATGGCCTACAGATAGTTGTTTCGGGTCTGGGTGTGTTTGTGTATGTGAGCTTGAATGTTTGTGAACGCACCCACGATACAGGAGTAATTCCTAGTGTGGGGCAACGTTTTTTTAAAAAAAAAATCTTTATTTTTTGAAGAAGTTAAAATTTAAATGACGTTTTACGGTAAAACTGAATGTAGCACTTTAAAACATTGTCCTAGTGGATGCTTTGAATAGTAAACGGTCATGCAGGTAATATAAGTAAAGTGTTAAAAGTTTGGAACTTTGATCCAATATCTTCTAACTTGAGGGTTCCGGTGCGATCTCATGGCGGCATGGAGAGAGCGACTGTCGCAACCCCGTGCAGGGCACGCCACGATAGTGGCGGTAAGTCCCCTCTTTGAGGAGTGGCTGGAGAGGCGCCACGGCGCCCTCACCTTCCGTCTGAAGCAGGTACTCACCGGACACGGTTGTTTCGGAAGGTACCTGCACCGAATCAGGCGGGAGGAAACGCCCGGATGCCACCGGGGATCGGCCGGAGGACACGGTGGAGCACACTGTGGAGGTGTGTCCTGCTTGGGCGGAGCCCCGCCGTGTTCTCGTAGCGGCGATCGGCGGCGGCGACCTCTCGTGTCCGGCCCTGGTGCAAGCCATGGTCCGGGGCGAGGAGGAATGGGAAGCCGTCGTCTCCTTCTGCGAACAAGTGATGCTAGCGAAGGAGGTGGCGGAACGTGAGAGGGAGAGAACCTCTCGTCCCAGCCGCCGCGGGAGGCGCTCCGGGCGTCGGGGGCCACGTGATGGCTTCCGGCCACCGTAGACGCGGGCCTGTGGACGGTGAGTGATGGGTAAACTTGCCGTCCGTCCGTCTTATGACGACGACAGGCCGTGTCGACGGCGCGTTCGTGTTCCACGCGCGCCTCAAAGAGATGTCAGCAACATGGAAGGGGCCCGCAAGGGCCGACGCCTGTCGAGGCTGCGGGTTGTTCGCAAGGGATACCGCGGCCCGGACATGAAGGGCGAAGAAGGAACATGGGTGGTTTTTAGTCAGTAGAAGTCTGACACTCCCTTTCGCTCTACCCAAGAGCGGGAGGGGTTATTTGATGATTTCCCACCCCCCAAAAAAAAAAAAAAAAAGGGTTCCCAGTTATGGTCGTCAAGGTTCGTTAAGGGTATTTTTACTCCCTTTACAGTGTGTCAGTGGACACGGAGGATCACATTCACGTGGGTATTCACCTCATGTATGGGTGTGGACCGATGAGGTGGCAGATGAAAAGGAGTATTCCCGAGTGAGTGTCGCCGATCGTGTCACTCTGTGTACCTTCTGCCAGTCCCCACTGGAAGCCGTGTGTATCTGTGTAGGTATGTGGTATTGCAAAACATCCTCAGTAAAAAATTAACATAATACCTTGCCTACAATTCCTGAAGGGTGAGTCAGAGTTGTCCAGTAAAAAGGAGTTAAGTCTCAGGTAATAGGGGTCAGGCCTATCGCCATGCCCGTCGGGGCTGCGGGTTGTTCGCAAGAGATACCGCGGCCTCGACATGAAGGGCTAAGAAGGAACATGGGTGGTTTTTAGCCAGTAGAAGTCTGACACTATCTTTCGCTCTGCCCAAGAGCGGGAGGGGTTATTTGATGATTTCCCACTCTCCAAAATAAAAAAAATAACTTCAATAGAGGAATCTATTGAAGTCATTTGACTGACGAAGTGACGACCAATATTCGTGAATAAGAAATAATTTCGTGTTTTGGGTGGTACAAATCTACGTATTGTACCACCACCTAAACACGAAATTAACGACTATTTTGATTCCGATTCTTCTGTATGTAGTTGATGGCAAAGGCTTGTCAACATACTTACATTCAAGTCCTTTCCTACTCAAGTTTCTTATTCAATTGAAATCACAGAACAGATAAAAGAGGTTTTATCTGTTCTGTGATTGAAATATTTGCAAAAATTGTGAACTACTGCTACTGAGGAAAGTATGACGGAACCCGGGAATCGAACCCAGAACCACTGAACCAGCAAGGCAGTTAAGGAGTTATTCGGACGTGATTTGCCTCAACATGGCCACTGCAAAGTGTGCCGCGTCGAGAGTGAACAACAGTACTGTTATTCGACGGGCCGACTTTTACTTTTGTCGCCCCCTCCCCCCTCCCCCCCTGTCCGTGTGGGAGATACAAGAAAATGCTTTAGGCATGCTGTATGTAAACATAGTTTGACTTTGACTTTGAAAAATGGTGGCATTGATAGTTGAATCTGTGTTTATGTTTCATGGTCATATTTTTGACACTTCTTGTGCGTGTTTTCGGTTTACCGGTGAACCTTCTGCGACACACATTCATGATATTCCAGTGCAGTAGGCACTTAGGTAGACCCTGTGCCAATGCATGTAGCTGTTCTAGAAGCATCTAATCAAACGACTATTTAACAAATCTTGTGAACAAATGATCTTGTGAACAAATGATCTTGTGAACAAATGATCTTGTGAACAAATGATCTTGTGAACAAATGATCTTGTGAACAAATGATCTTGTGAACAAATGATCTTGTGAACAAATGATCTTGTGAACTTCAGCTGGTTTATTTTTCGTCTTGTTCGGTGACTTAAAGTTTTTTAAAACACGAAGAAAGATTTTTAGTTAAGTTACTAATTTTTTCATAATTTTGATGATTAACCGACGTATAATATACAGGTACTCATTTCCAGAAACGTGTTGTATACACGTGTCATGTTGGATACACTAAAAATTTCAGGCTGTATCAAATAACCCGTCCCGCTCTTGAGCAGAGCGTCAGACTTCTACTGACTAAAAACCACCCATGTTCCTTCTTAGCCTTTTATGTTGAGGTCGCGGTATCTCTTGCGAACAACCTGCAGCCCCAACGGGATTTATGATAACTTCTGACCTCATTACTCGAAGCATTCCTACCCATCATTGTTCAAAGGCATTGGCAGTATACACCCACATTTGTCCAGTCATGTCTAAGTTCCTTGTAATAAATGGCGAGCTTATTGTCATCAGCTGGGCACGAATCCAGACTCCGTGGCTGATACTGAGTAAGTCCTAATGGAAAAAACACAATAACACTTTGTTTCGGCTCGGGAATCGAACACAGGACCTCATGCTCAGCAATTGCGATTGTGACTGCTGGACCAATGAGGCAGTTATTAATATTAATATTTCTAAATTAGATGATGCATGTATTTTTTAGATAAGCAAAATTCCGAATCTAAGTCAGAGGTCGTGGTCAGAGTCATTTAGAGGATGAATATTGGTTGTCGGTCAAATAACTTAAATAATAGGAATCTATTGAAGTCATATGACTGATGAAGTGAACCAATATTCGTGAATAAGAAATAATTTCGTGTTTTGGGTGTTACAATACAAATACATTTTTAACGACTATTTTAATTCTGATTCTTCTGTATGTAGTTGATGGCAAAGCCTTACCCCATCCCGTCGGGGCTGCGGGTTGTTCGAAAGAGATACGGCCTCGACATAAAGGGCTAAGAAGGAACATGGGTGGTTTTTAGTCAGTAGAGGTCTGACACTCCCTCCCGAGCGGGAGGAGTCATAGGATGATTTCCCACCCCCCCAAAAAAAAAGACTGACCCCATACTTACATGACTATGTGCCTTGACCTTCTTGAATTACAGATTTGACATTATGTTAATACTTATGTTGATTTTTAGATGCAATAGTTTTATAAAAAGGCTTTTTTCTATTTTGGATAAAATCTTATAAGCCCTTTCCTTATCTAGTTTCTTTTGCAACTGAAATATGTGCCCAAATTGTGAACGTTGATCTCATGTAGCTCAGCTCGGCACCACACCATAGGCGAAGTAAAGCCCCGTCATAGTTCAGCTGCGTCGCGGATGCAGTGGCGCGGGATCGAGGTCACAGGCACACTTTCACGGGCCGGGCCGCAGCCGGGCCACAGCCGGCCCGTGTACCCCCCCCCACCACCACCCGTACAGCTTCCGGACACCATGTTTAAGGTCGCCTGGTCAAGGTTATGGTTAGCGTTTAGGTCATGTGGGATTTTTTGGTGCTCATTAATTTTTTATTGTTTTACTGACACGGACTACCAACTCATTCAATAGGGATGTTATATGACTAAAAAAAATATAATTCTAATTAGTCCGTCTGTTAAATTATCGAAAAATATTGGATACGTATTTTTTGTTTTATCAAATCAAACCAATGCAAAAAAAACCAAAACAAATCGCGTCAAAGATTTGAGTTGGGGGGTTGTGACGTCACTCACCGGTAAAAAATCTCATACTAATAATGTCTTAAAATATGACGTCACGCGAGTTTTCAAAGCACTGTATTGTCTTCATTGTTTGTTTACGTGAAAAAAGGAAAAATACGTGTCCAATATTTTTTGGAAATCTATCTGACGGACTAATTAGATTTTTTTTTGTTAACTACCCTATTGCTAGTCCAATGGATATTAGTCTAGCAGAGATTTAAATGATTTTCTAGTCCTTATTCCAATTTATTTGTAGTCGACGATGTCTTATTCTCCAATCTCAGTAGTCAGTCTTATCCCTCTTTCTAGCCAAGTCATCTTTTATAATAAAATCTATTCCTCATTTCTTCGATTTTCCTGTCAAAACTGTAAAAGTGCTGGAGTAAAATTACTTGGGGAATGTTTACTTTTTATGGTGTCCTCAAATCCTTATGCTCTTTTCGTCCGAACAGTGATTCTTTCTTAGCAAGTTTGGATAGTAAATAAAAGAGCTTGTCACGAAATATCATGTGCCAAAGTAAGTCATCACTTTCAGAGCGTGTCGCATTTATTATACGCTCCAAAATAACTTGAGTTGCCAATTTTTAGGCAATTGAGGAAAATAGGTTGTTTTGAGTCTTACCGTTTTGTTGTGGTTCTCATTTCACTTTTAATGGTAGAGATTTATTTTTGTTGATGGGATGCACGGCGATAAAGTTGCCGAATGTTGTTTTGAACTAATTACGGTTAGTGTTACCAATAAGTAATATAACATCGAACTGCTTATTCACGTTTAATTTATCGGTGTCAATTAGCACTTCCTATGAATTGGCAAATATTTGAATGGGTAAGCAAATACATGATTACATATTTTGCTGAATCTAGAACTAGACCACGGAAACGCACTATCATTTAAAACTGCTAGCATTACCTTAATTACTTATTTATTTAATCAACCTGTCCTGAATAAGCCTATCGCTCTCATTTGAATTATGCTACTCTAGTGATACGCACCTGCTACGCGTGACACAACCTATCCTATCCTATCTTGCAAGCGGAATCAACCACAAACATTCACAAAAAATCATTGGTTTCATACTTTCTTTACGAACATGATGACACTAATTTTTTTTTCCTTAAAAAAGATCATATGAATATTTTTTGATAGCAAAGTAATTTACACAAAAAAAACAAACTATGAGAATAAAATTATTATTTTTTATGCTAAAGCTATTATAAGTCTGTTACAAACAAGAGTGGGTAAGCACAAATTAACTGGTTAATCGTGCACTGAGCCACGTGCGCCGCTCAAATCACTGTCATTAATCATTTCAGCCCAAATTCTGCGGCGTTTGGTAAAGGTGACACAGTCTAAGACATAAGCGGAGCGTGTCTAGATTGAATATGTAGATGTTTTTATTGAAATGCGATATTTCAGAAACGCGGAGCATTCGAAGAGCATAACAACTATAATTGCAGTTTGTGGTATTCATGGTTTATACCTATTTTTTATTCTTAAGTTTTAATCTTTGATATAGTTCGTCGTGACGTTGAGCTCCTTGAGTTATAAGTAAAGCTCCACGTTAACTGACCAATGCTTGCACTGACTGGACAGGTCCACTCAAATCTGTGTGGTGCTTTCTTCAGAAGACCATCTCGGACACTAATCTGCAAAGTCTTTATGTGTTTATACCACGATTATGGATGGACTTTAAAAGAGACTATGACCTCTGAGTTTGTTTCGGATGTTTCTTCTTAGAGTAGTCAGATACGAAAAATCTCGTTTTAAAAAGGTGACTTGTAAAAGTGTTTGTAAAAACCTATTTGCAAAATAAACATCAATGAAAGTTTAGTAAATGATATTACCAAACTTTCATTGAAAAAGAGCGTGCGTCTATACAGTGTGTAAATCAATCCATCACAAGTCAACCAAGCATTCTGTACATCAATCTAAGTACCCCTACGCAAAAATTTTTGCTGGGAAACGACTTTTTTTTTTGGGGTCAAAATCACATTTTACGGTAAAACTCGTAGTAGCACTCTTAAAACGTTGTGCTAGTGGATGCTTTGAATTATAAACGGGTCATGGAGGTAATTTAAGTAAAGTTAAAACCTGATAAACTAGTATTTACAAAAACAGCTGTGAAAAATTTAGAACTTTGACCCCCAATATCTCCGTAACTAGAAAGTTCCCAGGTATGATCTAGAACAAAAAAATGATCGCAGTGGTGGGGAGGCGAGCGGGAGGGCTTATTTGATGATTTCCCAACCCCAAAAAAAAAAACGATATTGGCATTTCTATCGACGGCTCGGATAGAATAGCTTCGATCCGATTCTCCTAATACCTAATCGTATCGTATCGACATCTGCGATTATTATTCCCTCTAAGAACACATGCGTTAAATACTTGGGTAATTAATACCAGCTCATGCCGCCATGCCATGCCGCTTGTAAGTTGCACCGCGCCCGGGTCGCGCTTGCGCACAAGTTCAAGTATGAAGGGCAAGGAGCGCCGGTTCGGGCGCACATTCGCAAGCATTTCACTCCAAGGTAAAGGTTGTGCTGACCTTTCGCTCGCTTCTGCTTCACTCGGGGGTGTGGCCGGCTTGGAAAAGGATGGGTGGGCGTTCAGTGATGTGAGGAAAGGAGATTTTAGTTTATGTTGCGAATGAGGTTCTGGGTTTACATGTACAAAATAAATAACGCTATTTAAGGTCTTCGTAGTTTACTTTATTCGTTGAAAGTGTTTTGCCAATTCCAATACATTCCAAGACTTGATTAAAAAATAATTACTATGAAAATGGTATTTTCTTCCCAATTTCAGTACGAACTTCAAGTAGTTCTAGCAAAGCATGATTTATTCTGAAGTTTCGTGAATGTGATTTTACTTCAGTATAAAGATATTCTTCTCATTGGACTCGTAATTACAATATCCTAACATCGTCCCAACAACACATTCAACTGGGAGATCACCTAGCACAAAATAAATCGGATCGAAGTTATTTCACACCCATTTTGCTCACCAAATTCGCAACCGGAGCATATACTAGTCTTAGTAGCAATACCCTCACTGTTTACCAATGTGTATTAGCAAGCTGCTCACAGGTCTGCTGAGGTCATCACTCTGCTGGTCTCGTGCCGGGCGCTAGCGTGATGTTCATTCTCGTCGCGTGGAGTAAACAATGCATGCGCAGCATTTGTATTAGTACCACTGCGTGAAGGGACTTCGCTGATTTTCGTGTTATTTTTTATTACTGTGCTATTGGTCAGCTTTTATGCCTTTAACCCTGGCGGCCATGACAATTTATTTTAATGTCTAAAAAGAAATTACCATTGGACGTAAACTAAACCTAAAAAAGTTTTTGCTGTAAATCTATTCAAATTACTGTTGAAAGCATTTTTTAAAAATAATATTGTCGTTGTTGTCGTCGTATCGTAAGGGAGGCAGTGTTCGTCGGGGCTGCGGGTTGTTCGCAAGGGATACCGCGGCCTCAACATGAAGGGCTAAGAAGGAACATGTGTGGTTTTTAGTCAGTAGAAGTCTGACACTCCCTTTAGCTCTGCCCAAGAGCGGGAGGGGTTATTTGATGATTTCCCACCCCCCCAAAAAAAAAAAAAAAAAAGGGATGCAGTGTTGTGGTAAATGACGCCAGTTATGTTCAAGTTCATGCAATAGGGGGTGACCCTATTGCCACGATGACAGAGAGGATCTTTTTCATTCAATATAAACCTGCGTCGTCCGTTTTTGAAGTTACAAAATTATTTGCTAATAGCGCCACCACTACAACTTCGATAGCTTATTTTTCAGAAAAGTAACACTACTAGATTTTTCTGAAACAATACTCACAGGTTTTATTCTTGGCTGCTATTGGACGGATAATTAAACAGACCAGGCTCATATAGGTACTAAAATATTGAGGTAGAAACACTCAATCAGGCTTCCGGGACCGGGAATTGAACCCAAAGTCAGCCAGACAAATAAGGCTCAAAAACAGTATGAAAAATACTCATGAAAAATGTGTGAAGTTCATAGTTAGTGTGTACTAGTAGTTTGCGGCGAGCGGGCGCGACGGCGGCGGTGAAATCAAGCCGTGCTATGTAAGTGGGTTGGTGAAAGAATCTCTCCGGCGCGCGCGCACCGTACCGACAGCAAACGAAGCCGACCTTGAATCGCTAATATTTCTGCCTAAAATATTTTCCAAGCCATGTTTCCTGTTTCGGATTTAACTTAATTTTATTGCATTTTTTTTTAGAAATAAGTAGCGCAGAATCGTGATGGAATCAGTAGAGGCAAATGTTTGCCCAACAGTGGGACGGTACAGGCATAGTATTTATTTTTTGCCAGAAGCAGTCAAGTGAGTTTACTTCGCTGTAATCAAAAATAAATAGAAAAAGAAATCGAGGTGAATTACGACCATTATTAATTATCTCTTTATTATTTTAGGTAACTAAATAATTACTCAAAATTACTTTATAATTAAGCGTCTTAATTATCTGTTCGTAGATTAATAAAATAATATTAGGTACGGTAAGTAAGAAATATTTACTAAATTATACTATGAGCTCAAGCTTGCTACTTTGTTCAAAACATGTAAATATATTGAATTATACTTGATTTCGTAGTACACCGAGAATTTTCAACTAATTAATTATTTATATTCACTTATAACTCTGTAATTTTTAACCGACTTCCCAAAAAGGAGGAGGTTCTCAATTCGATCGGTATGTTTTTTTTTTTTTAATTTAAACTTGATCGTTTAAAAGTTTGTTTAGAACTGAAAATTATATCTGATACAGATTTACAAACGTCCGTCGGTTATGTAAAACTTCGATTTGTTACAGAACCGACACTAACAAATTAATTACGTTGCAATATCAAAAACCTAATTTATTTAATTTCACAACGATTTTATCGTTCACCGTACTTGCCGATGTGTGCGTGTAGCGACAGCAAAACAGCTCTACGTTGACATTTCCCGCGCTCGCGCACGTGTGAGTGATATTCGCACGAGTTTTTATGTCTGTGTGTGTGTTTTCTCTTGTGTGCCCTGCGCAAGAGCACTTGTTGACGCAAAAAGGCAATTTGTCGTTTGTGTGTGCATTATGACAATTTTCACATCCGACTTTCTTCCGAGACGCACGGGAACATTACGTGTGTTGTGTGAACTAAACTTTTAGTCGGATCTTTCACTTCGTGTGTTCACACCTTTGTGTGCTCCGTAGATGTCTAATGTGACCCACTTGTGGCTCTGCGTGTATTTTTAGAAAATTGCTGCTTATCTTTTATGTGTGATTCTTTGTTAATGATATTGAGACCATTTTTTATTTATGGGTAATTAATTCTAGCAACCACATTTGAAACTTACCGAGTCCCAAGATCCACATTACAGTTCAACAGTTGAAGGAATGTAGAAAACAAACAAAATAATTATCGTTAACAAAAAAAATCTTCATTTATTTTACATTAATTTACAAATTTACTTAAACTACTGGAAAAACCTCTTGAAAAATAACATTCGCCGCTTAAAAAGTACGCATAATATTTAATTGTTTTCGTCAACTGTAATGCTTTACAATTAATTAATAATTACAAAAATTATAATTGAAAAATAAATACTTACGCTAACAATTTATATTCTAACAAAAAAGGTACTTTTATTAAGTTCTATTCACACACACTGTGAGAAACGCCGCGGTCGAAACGTCTTATTTATAACTGCAGTATTTAATTTCAGCTTTAATGATTCAACATCTTATTGGAATACATTCGACTTTATGCAAAATCATTCAGAAGAAACCAAGTCACTACAGATTTATGATATCATTCTGGGTCAAAATTCTAAATGAAAGTTTTAAAAAGTTGTAAATATATTCGCTACCTGCATTTCAAAAGCTGCACATGCATGTCATACTTTATTTAAATTGAAACGTCTAAATTGTTGAAACGGCATCGTTCCAGTGATATTTATTTTATAAGAGAAAGCAAATAATAAAATGTAACGGAAGCAAGTAAGTGCTTAATTTTTGCTTTCATTTCATGATGTTTTTCTAAAAGAGACCATTAATTTAATGATTCATCAGTTTCAATCATGTTTAAATGTAGACAGACTGGTATTGTTTTGTATGTATATATTGCACTGACTTTGCGTGTTTCGTGTCAATGTAAAAGTAATAAGTTTGAAATAAGATTTATTTAGAAGCTTATCGGTCGTTTTAAAAATATTTGATCTGCAGCTGTAATTTTAATTGTACTAGCACCAATAGACGAACATTTCAAAGCGAGACTTGGCAGTAACTCACCAAAATTTACAACGTTTCGCCCGCGCGTTTTTCCAGCGTGTATTTTCCCTCACGGGCAGCCGCTCGTCTACTTAGACAAGCTTTTTAACGTTTCAAACAGTCAAAGATTATCCTACGATAGTCGCAGGCACCTACTGGAATGTTAGTAGCGTGTATCGAATACACAGAAGATGAAAGATGATACATCAGATGGGTGAGATAGGAATGTATGGAAGTGGAATGTTTAGTGTAAACGCAGCTTTATGTCAAAGTTCACAGTCTTAAGTCAGTGATGCCTAATTATAAATGGTATTTGATTTTAATGATACGAGAGTTGTTTTGAAGATGATACATTTTCAGAATGATTTTAATGCAATTTGCAACTTATTAGTGTAAATTAGATGAATGATTTGTAAAATTGCCAATTCTGAAATTGATGAACAATTATTTATTTGACAGGATTTGAAATTTTTCTTTTCCGTGATCATGATCAATGATGTGATTTTATGAGAGGATGAATAAATGACATTTTTTCATAGTATACGACTAAGACTTCAACGACGTACGTTCAGGCTGTAATAGGTGAAGATTCAACACAAGATGGGTCTTATACCATGAAAAAAACACTAATTGCATGTAATATTTAGCGTCTCACGAAAAACAGTTATAAATCATTAAAGTACTAATCATCTGTAATTGTTTCTCAGTCCGAATCACGCAGCCCTTAGCCTTAAAGAGGTAAATGGCCCAAATACCGAATGCCGTAACATCAATTATAAACTGCCAACGAATAGCAATCTTACGCAACAGCGGATCGGTATTATTAGTATGAATTTTATTTTTTATCCGTCCGCTTCCCGGACGCGTGGAGTTCCGTTCGCGTGCGTGGGCGCATCTAGCGTTCGCGTATAATGTATTGGCTTGCGCGCTTTGATTGGCTGTTCAATTTGACCAACAAAATATCGGAGAATTATTTTCTTATTTTTTTGTCTTCGATTTTTTTCAAGATAGGTTCAAAGGGTTATTAAACTTTTCAATGAAAGCGTTCAATTGTCCACCCTCATAGCCTTGAATGATTAGAGAAAAGCGAAAACAAGGTCACCCTTTAGACATGATGCCGGCAATACTGCAACATTGTCGACTGTGCGTGATCTTGCTGTAATAGTTCAACACGCAATTTGAAAAGTAGCGAATGTTGGGGAAGCTGAACGAATGTGATCATTGTGTGGAATTGTGATCATGAAGTGAAATCATTGTGAGAGTGTGTGATCTTATTTAAATGTATGATGTCAATGTTTTGTAAATGCAATGCAATTATTGATTTGAGTATTCGT
Organism: Diarsia brunnea; assembly: GCA_949774965.1. Classification (NCBI taxonomy): domain Eukaryota; kingdom Metazoa; phylum Arthropoda; class Insecta; order Lepidoptera; family Noctuidae; genus Diarsia; species Diarsia brunnea. The sequence continues at coordinate 22,237,586 of OX458998.1, forward strand.
GATGTATGAACTTGAACCTAAATAACAGAATGATAAAGGTCGATGATTATTGATGATAGGAATTGCCCCATTATAATGTAAGCAGTGAAATGTTAATGGTTCTGTTAATACGTACACATTTCTACGATTTGATTTGATTGTGATGTTACAGTGACAGAATGATGAATGATTACTTTGATAATAACATTAAAAATCTTTGCAAGTTAATTGTTCTTTAATTCGAATCTTTTGGTCCCCATATAAATATAATAATGAAAAGATGAAAATTAAACATTAGTAATATATTATTATGTTGGATCTATAATGTACATAAGTCGCAAAGATTTTTATTTATTTACATTTTGTGACTGTTGTGTTACTCTGAGGTATGTTATGTTATTAATACTTGTTACTTCAAGTAGAAAGTTAATTCAAAGAGCCATGAAGTGGCGCGAAAAATAAATTACTAGCAGTAGCGATATGAAAACTAAACCTTACTCATAAACTATGTTGCCAACGAAATAATAAAAAATCCCTAATTCACGTATCTTTAAAAGAGTATTTTATACAAAGTTTATAAGTACAAAAGGTTTACAATTGGCAGTATCATGTTAGCCTCATGAGCTTTGTCATTTCTCTTCCTTAAAATAATTAAGTACTTATTTATACATTTAAAAGAAAAAAAAAATTAAAAATTCTGACTAACAATAGGTAATCGGAGTAACCATTCACATTTAAAATTAAATAAAAATGTTTCTAAATTACAAAAATATATTTATTTCGTTCATATTTTGTCCGTTTTAAAGCGTTGCGCTTCTTGTGCAGCCTATGACGTAGTACGTCAGGGGCCAATGTGACGTCAACACATAACCGAAATAATAGAAGATACAACTACACTAATGAGACGGATAGTTCAGAAAACAATCTAGAGCGGAGCGGAAATCTTCAAGAACTTACAAACTAATATATAATACAGAGAATATATCACTTAAAACTAGTTAACATTGCACTTGTCCTTAGGAATGTTATACTAAAAGGGTTAAATTAATTACTCGTGATACCACGTACTGCGTTAGAAGACGTACAAGAGACTTCGGAACACCTGGCGAAATCTACTCGCATGAATGTTCTACGATAAAGCGTTGCTACGTCTCCGTTCCTAACGAAATAAATGTACAATAGCCTACATGAGATTCAGCGCGCACTGCGTTACCGCTCACCGACGCTACAGTCACAGACACACTATATTACAAACTACAAAATGCTTCACTTTGAGCTAGAGCCTACTCCGCGCTAGTCGCGGCCGATCCGCTTGTGGATCTGCTGGTGCTTGATGAGGTGTGCCTTCTGACGGAACGCCTTCGCGCACACGTCGCAGCGGAACGGCTTCTCCCCCGTGTGCGTCCGCAGGTGCACCTTGATGTTGGACTTGTTCAGGAAGCCCCTATTGCATATCCCGCACCGGTGCACCGGCTTCTCCTTGCCCAGCAGCCCGCTCAGCTCCGCCGCCGTGGCCGACGGGAACGACAGCGAGCTGCCGTGCATGTTCCCGCTGTTCGCTTGTTTCGCTTTAGCTCGACTCCTTTTACTCTTACTCGCTGGTGTAGAAGTCGTGGTGTGAGCGTGCGGGTAGCCAAGAAGCCTCTCTGGACTACACAGTCCATCAGGTTTGAGACCGAGCGCGTAATGCGGTGCGTATCGCCCGTTTAACAACCCACCAACACCATCAGTCGTGGAGACGGCGTTCCCGGGCGGAGACGAGGTGGATATCACATCCATCCCATAGCTAGTGGAACTCGGCGCCTCCTGCTTGACGGGCGGTCCGTTCTGCAGCCGGTTTTGCAGCAGCGGCATGTAACCGTGCGTCAACAAGGACTGCAGCGTCGACCCCGCTTGTCCTAAGTTTTTCTGAAGGAACTCAGTGCTTTTGGAAAACTCCTGGTTTTTGCAGGGGTAGTCGAGACTGGAGTGGTGATTATGTCCCGAAGGTGGTGAATTCGGAAGACCGAACTCTGCAAGGTCTTGTTGTACAATTTTGTCACCAGGTTGTGTGCACGCGCCAGTGATCCAGGCGTCGATGTCCATCCAGCTGTCTCTCGAGTCATTCCTCTCGGGGTCCTCCGGTTGTGACGGGACTGTCGTGTCGGCTATGGCTGAGCCGATGATGGCCGCGATGTCCTCTATCGAGCTGATATCGTACATGTCCTGCTTGTGTCCATCGTCGAACATTTTGGCGGGCGGTGAGCAGGACGCGGCGCACGAATCCGCGGCGGAGGTGTCCGCGAAGGGCTTGGTGTCTGGCCCGTCGAGGAACGGTTTGACGTCCTCTAAGTCAGGAGGCTCTGCGTCAGCCGCGCACGTCGACGACGATACGACGTCATGATCGGCGCCGTACCCACTCTGCGTCGGATAGTTATTGTTCTCTTCTGGAAGGCGTTGTGCGATAGCATGGTAGTGGTGTCCAGAGATGCCGTTGATAGACAGGTGCCCGGTGTACCCGGTGAAGGGGGGGAGAGGCTTGAGTTCAGCGAGTGGGGTAGGGGCGAGGAGAGAGTCGAGGAGCTCGTGGCAGGTGGGCGGGGGGGAGGAGTTGTCGTGCTTGGGGTCAAGCCAGCAGCTGCCGAGCAGCAGCTCGTCGCCACTGGCACCCGCCACACCGGCGCACTTCATGCCGCGCCTCACCGCGACGCCGGAGCCCAGTGACAGCCCTCCGCCGCCATACTTGGACGCCGCCACCCTGCTGCGCTATCTGCAACAAACGAAAACGATCATTAGTACACTGATGAAGACGAGTGAATACAAGAAAACAGTTTGGTGATGACCAAAATCAGTATGTCTTGCAAAGAAAGGCCAGAGCATTCTTTGATTATATTATACGAAGGAGGGACCCTAGAACCATAATTTAGCCTAAACTCTGTGTTATACCATTATAGACGAGCATAAGTATGAACTAGTACGCAATCAGAGATGCAGGCGGTAATCGCGAACGATACGCCTCAATAGCTAACAGTGCTGCGGCCCGCAGTCGCTTCTGTTTTATTTGTAGCCATTTTTGTTCTGTTTTTAATATAAACAAAAGGCTTTTTAGGCTCAGTGGGGCGTACGGTAGTAGACGTGCTCAGATAGTTAATAGTCATAGAAATCGGTTAGATACAATATTTTTCCAAAAATTGTGTCAACATGCGTTTCTTATTTTGTTTTATTTACGATAATTTTCAATTATGCAGCAGCTTATTGTCAATGATTGAATACAGCCTATCTTTTATTATTAATGATTATTGAAAAAAAATATCAGACTACTTTTGGCAATTTGGACATCTGTCACAAGTAAATACAATTCTCCCGTATCTCCAGCCAAAAGATCACAAGAAGCATAGAAACACTTGCAACACCAAGCGCAACGCTGATAGCGGGCACAGATACCCCGGCACCGGGCCGGCACCGATCCGGCACAATTACCGGAGCCCCGATACCTGACCGGGTTCGCGGCGATACAAGCCGCTAACGAAATCAAACGAGTTGCTCATTGACATTGTTCACGTTTAGGTTACCGCCAATTATGTACTGAAATATATAGACTGCGTGGTATTTGAATCGGATTACTGATTATTGTTAGCCTGTCAAATCCCACTGCTGGGCCAAACTGTTGGGGCTGACACTGGTGCTGAAAGAAATAAACGTGTTGCGCCGACTCTAGCCTAACTAGGGAAAAGTGCAGGACCATGATCGGTTTGAGAGTCATTAATTACGGTTGTTTTGCTACTGATGAGCTTGGAGTCAACAATCTGTGGCCATGAACTTACAATTATATATATTGGAATAAAACAACAGTATTTAGAACAACAGTTTGGTCGTTATTAACTTGAGACTTTCCATCAACTTTTACTTGTTTTCCACGTTTTATTGTAACTGAAAACCTACTTCCCTCAACACCATCTTCCAAGCCTTTGTACAGTTTTATATTTAAAGACATCAATAAAACTTTTCCCTAATAATGTTGCTACATCGCCACGAATGACTGGAGCATTTCAATGTCACAGGTACGGTTCATTCACCTTTGTGAATTATTTGGTCATTGCGAGCGAATTTTTAGTAAAAACTTAGTCACAATAACTATAATACTAGATCAATTTTACAATTCGGATTATTTCATTCTTAACAGCTCTATTTTTAAACAAAGTAAAGCTATCCTTTGATTCTGAAGCATTTTCATAACAATCGATTCGGTACTGACAAAAAATCGAACCTATGGCAACACGCACAGTGGACCAATGTCTGCACGCAACGAGTTGCGATAGCTCAACGGAAAAAATACTATTAAAATATAGATTTGTCTCGGCTGCCAAGTACGCGGCCTTGATTGAGTTTTTCGCAAAATACTGTAGTGTGGATAAAAGGCTGATTGCGCGCTCGCCGGCCGTGGCGATCGCTGTCGTAACCCACTGCAGAAAAAATGAATTACCAAGACACCCGATTGCATACTGAACGTGACTTTAATAGACAACAATAGTGTTTAAAACTTTAATTTTTCGTAATAATTCATTCCTCCTGTAAGATTCTATAACTGCACTGTCAGAAAGAAACCACAAAAAGGTAAAGCAGCCTTGGATATCCTTGTTTGTGGAAATATCCTCCTAAGCATTTATAAATCAAGAGTAGAATCCTGAAAGTGAGATAGAAGGTTGCTTTTCCTCTCTCTATTTATATAGTGTGCAGTATACATAGCCTTAAACAATGGTAATGGTGATGGCAGACTTAAGTCAAAAGACCCCATAATGACTAAGAACTTCCCATTTGGAAAAACTGACAAAGATAATGTAATAAACTGAATAAGGCAAACTCAGTAAAGATAATAAAAACGTTAAAATATAAATTGTTACATTTTTTATTAACGTTAAGTTACATTAAGGATTTACTGTAACAACGATTTAATAAATAATTATTATTATAGTTATTATAATACTCAAATAATTAACCATGAAAACAAAATTGCTGATATAGGCTTAATTTTATAGCCTGCTGATAGTATTACAGCATTGTAGAACAAAGTTTAGGAATCATTCGTTTTATGGGATATGTCGTAGTAGAAACGGAACTTAAACCTAGGATTGAATTCCGTTTAAATTAGAAAAATGTAGGTTTGTATTGTCGATACTAGCATACTCCAAGCGGATTCTTTAAATATAGCAGTAAACGTTTAAGTGAATTATGTGCAAGCGAGCGCGACGAACGGTTCAGGATGTTTGGATGTATCGGTCGGAACTCCGACGCGGTTTAAAAAGATTAACGTTATTTTATAAGCGAGGTAATTAACGGAAAAATATTTACTGTTCACTTCATGTGCTACGTTGTTATTAATATTTATAATATTGTCATCTTCTTTGTTGATTTCACTTTCAACAAACTATTTTAGCTTCACATGATTTGGGTTGTTTATTAGATTTACTATTCATACCATCGTTTTCATTGACAGCTTCTATATTATCAGCTTGTTTGCTATAAAAGATTTCCTAGTTATTCTGCGTCTGTTTTTATATCTGTGAATTTTTAATCAATTTCCATTATTTAACTTTGTGTGCCAAAATTATCAAAAGTCCCATTTATCAAAAATAATGTAAAATATTCGTCACCCATCGTCGCGGTGTCACCGGTCACAGTAACCAACTGTGATACGAACAAAAATACAAGAATTTAACATCTCTTGCCCCAATTCCGTAGAAATTGTCACAGTTCCATAGATTATCCGCTCCGATGGACCGGCCGAGTGAAAGTAGAAACACGTCTGCTTTTGTAAATCAAAACGATATTTTATAAAATATTGGTTATGATTGACAACGGGGAGCGAAGAAAGTATGAAATTTTTGATTTTCTAACGTTTTCTGCTGCCTTTAAGTAGGGTAATCAATTGTTGAGGAAAGTAGAGTGCATCAATTGCTTATTAAGTTCAGAAGTTGTTTTCTTGAGGATTCTTAGTGTTGTTGAGATCAGTTTTCGTTTCATGTTAATTTTTAAACTTTACTGAACACTGAAAAAAACATTGTGAAAAAACGCGCAGTCATTTTTCAAGTTACAGAATTCTTTTTCATTTATTAAATTAGCTACACATAAAATAAGAGGAGGTCTGAAAGTAGCGCCTGAAACTGAAAAGTTATGAGCTAAACGGTTGTCGTGGGGGATGATGATGTGATGCAGCGGAATGAAGAAAATGTCTTAATTAAAGTAGAGGAAGACCAAAGAAACGATGAACTGTGTGAAGAAATGACCTGTCGGTTGAGATGACGAGTAATAGAGAAGTATGGGAGAAGAAGACATGTTGGGCCGACCTCTAATAAATTGGGATTGAGATATCGCGGCCTCCACACAAAGGGTTTTAGTCAGTAGGAGTCTGACAGAGGAGTCATTTGATGATTTCCCACTCTCCACAAAAAAGGGGGTTTTTGTAGATTATACACACAAAATACTTTATACTGAAAATAACAAACACATAAGAGATCACAAAGGTAATGCTTGTATCATTAGTAACTTCCAGCAGAGATGCGACACGTTAAAATAAACTACTACGTTCTTAGTATTTGAGCACTAAATATCATTTGTGAATCATCCGTACACTACCAATCTGTATGTTTGTCTATCACATTATCACCGGTACCAACTACAATGTGCGCGGCTGTTACTAAGCTCTATCTGAGAGAGCTAGTGTTGACTTACATGTTGGCAAATATTTTGTCACTTCGTCAACTAAATAGAATTCTATTACAATAGTGCTGTTTTGTAACAATTTTGATTTTCATACATTAACTGCGGTACTCAGAGATATTTAATGATTACTTAAGCCGTCACTTAGTAAAGATTTGCCATACTTTTGTATGACAAAACTGTCAAAAACTTTACTAAGTAATGGTCTAAGTAATCATTAAAGGTCTCTGAGTGCGGCAGTTAGTCTCGTTTTGTCAACTTTTGAGTAGGCGTGCAGTTATTCCCGTTTGGCAATCATTTTGTTCAGCAAGTAGGTACAGTTGGCACTCAGCTTAGGAAAACTAAGAAATATCACAATTTACATTTAGTGCTCGGCAAGGTTTATGTATTCAAAGTTCTTAGACAAGAGTGTTACTTAGACGGACTTAATGCCACGAGGCATTCTCGGCAGTCCCTCTTTTGAGTCTTATAACAAAAAAAAACAAAGAGAATAAAGAAGAAAAATAAAGGGGTAGTTGAGAATTCAGACGATATCTATACACTTGGATGGAATCTCAGAATGTGAACTAGAACCCCTCATGGTGGATGTTGTTTACAGTTATCAATCAAGTATTTTATTTAGATAATATATGTAGGTATGTCGTTTGCATTTTAATGTATCTAGAACGAAACATGGTCTTAATAGCCACCTAATTTCTTTATCTTTAAATCATTGAGCATTAAATATCAAATCGAAGTTGAAGCCAAAAGCGTAAATGCTAATCTTAAATCCTAAGTCGGTCCAAATCCCAAACACGAGAGCTTCGCCATGGCAGCTTAACATAAAGCACGCGACACACTGACCGACAAACGGCTACCGCCCCCCCCTCCCTCCACCGCGCCAGGCGGATTCTTAAAAAAAAATCGTATCACGAAATTAATTTTTAGGCCAACCTACACGAGGCGCCCGCATCGAAAATTTGTCGCGCACAGAAAGAGACAAAACATACGCTATAAACGAGAGTGAAAGAAACGGGTGTAAGCGAAACAGGGCCGCCTAACGGTACACACACGGAAGTATGTCAGTGGCGTAAACACTACTTTATTATACACAGGTCGCAACCGACAACAGTTGGTTATTCAAAACACAACCTTGACCGGAGCTGATAAAGTTGGTATTTGGGTAGCAAGCGGTCTGGTTTTCGATTTTCACGGTGCTGATTCACGACAATAGAGCTATGTCCGTTTCTGTTTGATGATTACTTACGAGAATCCAGTTTTTAAACCTACCTCAAGGCTAGACTCGCGGCAGCGCTATTGATGCCTATTGAAGTATTGGCAGACGATAGCGCGTCACTTTGACGTAGAAAGTTACTGAATCTTATTTCACTGATAACATTACTGATTATGATAATAATTTACCGGTAATTTACCGGTATGCATGATGTTACTATTACCACTGGTTATGAGTATCGGTAAATATACATTACGCTATTCCATGCTGTTTTTTTTATGAGTACGGTACATTTTTCATTCGCCATTGTTAGCATAGTCTACTTTTCAATATTTTTATACAAAACGTAGCAACTTTATACGTCGTTTTGTGCGAATATTGAATACGCTGCGGTCACTATCACGAGTTGACCTAAGGCTCTGTCCACACTACTCGTATATTACTGTTATCGTTATCGTTCCATACTCAATTCATTCTCGTGCGATAACATCTCCTTCAAACAGATACAATAAGAACAAGCGCATTATCAATACCGCTTTAGTACTGATACCGATACCGATACCAATGCTGGTTATATTTATTTCAGATATTATTGTACCGGTACTAGAATATATTATATCGGGATCAAGAAGATTACTGTTTGTATTCTAATGCGATATGGCATTTTGTTTTGATTGATTACAAGACATGAAATTATACATTGATTTATTTCGAATTTAATTGGAATAATAAATTACAAAATTAAATTAGAAATACCAAATATTTTGATAACGGAAATAAAAAGTATCTCTAAAAACCTGGTTTCAAGTTAATAAACCTCCGTAAATAATAATAGAGAAAGATGAAACAAGCCGAAATATTCTCGCTAAAACTTTTTACCTCAAAGCTAAAATGTAAAACCACTACAAAAAAACTCAACCAATTTGCATAGGCTAAACATTTATTATGTTAACTGTACTTCTACTCAATTGTTTTCCAGAAATAACAAGTACAGTCGGCTCATTTGATCCCTACATCCTAATTGCCTAATATACTTGTTTCATCGTTTGTCAAGGCAGCGGGTACCGTTATAGGCCCAACGGGTTTTTTTAGGAGTGGACCGTGGTATGCGTACCCGGTACCGCAACGAGGTTGAGTGGATTTTGGGTGGCCCAGTGTGGCCCAGTGTGGGAATACGTGGTGTGTTGTGGCGTGTATGTGCTTTAGTTTTGACCTTATTAGTGCGACACGGTAATTGATACCCATGCTCATAATACGTGGTCAGTATTGGAATTAAATTAACGTTTAATATTTAATTTATTAGGCATTAGTTCTGATTGATTATATCTGTAATCGTCGGTTGTGATTACTAGTAGTACACTTCTGACGAAGAACTTAGACTATTGCATATTTTTATCTAGATCAAAAAGAGAATATGTATATTTTTCCATATTAGATTTTTTTTTTGTTGTAATCAATTTTGATTTGATAACAGAATTCTGAAGGCGCAATAACAGACAGATCATAATATTGTCATTCCATTATCAGGCGCAATTTTAAAATTGGTTGATATAACTTTGTCTTAAAAAAATACAGTGTCAAAATGACAACAGAACTGAAAAACTTTATAAAATCAATCGTACAACAACGAAACGTGTCTATTTCGACAACTGACCACGATTAGTTGGGCAACGACACAGCACGTTTACAAAACATTTATTCTACGTTATAAAATTACGTCCAAAAGCCCAATAAAGAGAATGGTATCGCAATATCCTATGCTATACACAAATATCATAATGTTGCGCTGACAAGATATAGAAAGTACCCATGTTTGATATCAATACGTTTTTCAACTGTTGGACATTGCGGCAACGGACAATATTTTACATGTTCCTTGCCTATCAAAAGCCAGATAATTATTTGAAATAATCGACAACTTTTAAGACCTAGGTATGGTGGGCTCTTTAAACTTGTAAAGTATTTTCGCGCCTTTTGAAACTGAAAGATTCCTTCAGCTCTGCTTACATTTATTCCAAAGAAATGTTCGTAAAATCGTCGTCACAGTATCGTTAAATCGTCGTAAACAGAAGTTATGAAAAATGATTTATTTAAATGACAGTTGGTGATGATAACAGAATAATTAATTATGAATTAGAGTCTTGGAGGTTTCTTGTCTTGCACCTGTATAGGACCGTGAAGGAGGTTCCTTAAAGGACCGTAAAATCAACTATTTTAATGAGTGGTTATTGGTTTCTCAAATTGTCCAGGTGACGCCCAAGTCATCAAATACGACAGTTGACTTTACTCAAGAAAAAATATTCAACAAATAATATTCTAAGACAAAGAGATGCTTCTTCTGTGAACTATAATAGTAAAATGCTAATGACGACAAATAAAGACATTGCTCCTTAGTCATTATGTAAAAGGGTTGATTAGCATTTCAATTTGTTTTCTAGAATATATATTATTTTAAATAGGGTAATTTTTTGTACGGAGGCGTTTTTTCCTTTTGTTTAGCAAAGTTGTGGAGCAACTGTGAGTTTACTCCGGTTGCATACCTGTATTAGACAGTGGTACTCTTTCTGCTGTGCATGTAATTTTTTTAGGCTTTTGACACAGGCAGGCGCATTACTTTGTGCAATTTATTTCATCACCGCTGCTCTCAAAACGGTGAAGGAAAACATCGTGAGGAAACCGGCATGTCTTAGAACCAAAGAATTCGAAAACATGTGATATCTCCTAACCCGCACTGGGCCCGCGTGGTTGATTATAGCCCATCCCTCTCCTAGAGGGGAGGCCTGAGCACCTGCAATGGGAACATTATAGACTGATGATGATTGACACATTGATCTCCATAATAGCACAAAGAAGACACAGCTAGATCAATTCAATATCAAAACGTAACAAAAAACTTAACATTTCGAAAATAAACTATCCGCAACAATTAAAAACTCCACTACCCTATTCAGCAATCACAGAACTGCCCCAATATCCACTAAAGACGCCAACATACCGTTAGTCTCAAGTGTAACCTGGCATGACAATCAAAGTCCGTAAGTCCAAGTGTCCGAATCCCGGGCACAAAACCCCCGCGCGGTAAGGTCGTCGTCCTGAGACACGGGATAGCCCGGTACAGTTAGGGGTCAACCACCGCCCGCCTGGCCTTGAGGATCCTCCCGTGAATATCAATAGGACAGGTGGACTGTCGGCCGGGTTTTGGGGGAAAAATGGTGGAGTTGACAGTTTTGAGTCAGTTCCAGATTTCGGCTTTTGAGTAACTTTTAAGTGCACTAGGTTTTGGGAGCTTAGTTCAGTCGTCTAGTAATATTAATGCTCACCTTTTGTCGTATGTTTTGGTTATGGAACTCACGTGGTTGGTGAATATTTTTCTTATCTTATGTCTCTTAATCTTAAAATGAGGAGGTCGTGGCTTAATAAGAACTGCCACTCGGGTCGATCTTTAGGTAAAGCTGTGCTTACCAAGGTTGGTCTGTGGATGGGTGACCGCCCGACATACCGAGTTTCCTCCGTGCCTCGGAAAGCACGTTAAGCTGTTGGTCCCGGCTGCCATATATAGATCTTTGGCAGTCGTTACAGGTAGTCAGTGACCTGAAATTCTGACATCCAGTCTTACCAAAGAGTATCGTATTACCTAGTATTAACAAGGTTGTGGAGGTCAGATAGGCAGTCGCTCCATGTAAAATACTGGTATTCAGCTGCATCCGGTTAGACTGGAAGCCGACCCTAACATAGTTGGGAAAAGGCTAGGCAGATGATGATGTCTCGTAATCTCATAAGTACACATTTTCTAGAGGTCATAAAATGAACTAAATGGAAAACTATGAGACAAAATTTGTCTAATTTTGTTTGAAACTTCAAAATTATTCTGTCTTCATTTTGGAACCAACACAGAAGACAAATAGTGAGACTCCAAGTACACTTCATAATGAAAATAGGTAGGTACCTCTAAAAAGCAAAACATGACTTTAAAAGCTGTTTGCAATCCGGAGAAAGCCTGTGTAAAAGACCAAAATAAAGCGATCAATCGCGAGAGCCTACATTCTAGAGATAATTGTGTATCTACATTCTACAGATTAGATTGTATGCATCTATCTAGATAAAGAGTGTGTTATAGCGACGCCGTGGTGCGCATGCGCCGGTACTCCAGTAGCGATGTATGGCACAGGGGCAGTGGGTTAGCTGCGTACTGCTCGCTAGGTAAGAGGGCTCATACTTTGTTTAGATCTTTTGCTGTTTATTGGGGTTCGTTGGATTTTGATAGTTCTGGGTGTGCAATGTGCGTGAAGATCAAAGAAACGATGGATGGACTGTGTGGAAGATGATGTGGCGAGAAAGGGAGTGATTGATGAGACGGCTAATAGAGAACAGGAACGCATGCTGCGCCAAAACCAGGTTTGTATGACTTGGTATGAGCGCAGGTGAATTATGCAGAATGATTATGTTTTGATGGATTGCCCTTATGATTGTCAGGACTTTGGCAATAATAGAAATAGATTGAGAAGCGGCACACAGCTTGTTTTCAGAGCTTTATGAATGCCCGTTTTCATTAACACCTAGCGACATCTTAAATGAGTGCCTAAGCATAGGTGTTTCTTCTCTCTCTCTCCTCTCTCTCTTCCATCTACTACTAACCAATCGTTTCTTATCACAGCCTTACACTGCAGCGACACTGCAGCACTGTAGCTTTACCAACTATTTTGGCCATTATACTGCTTTTTTCTAGCCTCTAACACCGGGCAAAGACCCCAAAAAAGTTAGAACATGAACTCAAATAACCTAAACATGTAAATATATTTCATTATTAACCAGTTCCTACACAAAAAGGTTAATAACTAGCATTGCACTCACACGTGCGTACGCGCACCTTGTGTGTGTGTGGTGGCGTCGACGCGTATGACGCATGCGCGCGCCGCTAGACCACTCGTGACGTAGAGACACTCCCGTCAACCTACAGGCTGTTCAATAACTGCGCGTTTGCACATTTCAACTAATGGAAGGAAGACAGAGATTTAGAAACTTCTACATGATTCGCGTGTCTTCTGATTTAACATACACTGGAATTGATAATCTCTTTATTTTTCTTCAATTCGACTAAATCCATTGTTAACGTTGCTGCATTGCATTGTTAGCGTTGGAGCTATTTCACTGTATGCCGACGATACTAGTCTTTTTTACTTTGACAGTAATATAGAAGCAATTATTAAAGAAGCACAAAATGATTTAAATAAACTAGCGATCTGGTTCCAATGCAATCTACTTACTATAAATGCTAGTAAAACCAAATACATGATATTTTGTGCTAAAAATAAAAAACTTCATACACACGATGAATTAAATATAAATGGTCAAAAATTATTAAAAACTAGTACTGAAAAATATTTAGGTCTTACTCTTGATGATAAACTTACAATGAAACCTCACATTGAGAAAGTAAGAAAAAAGATATCGTCACTGACTGGTGCACTTAGAGGAATTGTCCGATGTCTCCCACTACGGGTCAGATATATTATTTATAATTCAATGGTTAAACCACATCTCGATTATTTAATTGAAGTATGGGGAAGTGCTGCCAAAACTCACCTTAAAAAGCTACAAACATCTCAAAATAAAATAATTAAGCTCTTATTCAATTATGATTATTTAACATCTTCTCAAACAGTATTTCAAGAAACAAAATTAATGAACATTTATCAAATTTATAGATATAACACCTGCATACTTGTACGTAAAATAATTAATAGAGACATACATACACAAATAACATTTACAAAAAGAATGCAAATTCAAAAGCGCATGACGAGGCAGGCTAACCATATAATTTTAAGAGCACCGAGGACAAATTACGGTAGAAAGACTGTCGTATATGAGGGAGCTGAACTGTATAACTCTATACCTAAAGCTATCAAGGAATCGAAATCACTTCCAACTTTTAAAAGGCTATTAAAGAACCACCTGATTAATTTATAAATTGTTAGTTTTTACTGTTTTTAGAAAATAATTTTAGTTTATTATTACTTAATTTTAGTTTGCCACAACAAGCGAAACCGTCGCTTATAAATTGTACCTAAATTATTATGTTTTTCCTCATAGAAGTGAATAATTGTATTCTTTTTGAGCGAAATAAATTTCTGAAACCGTAACGTTCTTTGTATGATAGGGTATTTCACCAAAAAAATCTAATTAGTCCGTCTGTTAAATTATTGAAAAATATTGGATACGTGGTCTTTGTTTTATCAAATTAATAAAAAAATATGAAAATAAAACGTGTCAAAGATCATGAGTCATCTTGTGACGTCACTTTCTGGGTAGAAAACGTACTAATCTGTGACGTCACACGACTTGACACGACTTTTCGAAGCACTGTGTCGTCTTCATCTTTTGTTTACGTGAAAAAAGAAAAAATATGTGTCCATTATTTTTTGGATATCTATCTGACGGACTAATTAGATATGTTTGGTGAAATACCCTGTTCAAATAAATTATAAAATAGATTGTTTACTTTCTTATTAAAGTATCTGGAAGTTGAATAACGTTTTTGCCGTTTTTTATCATTACATTATTAGCGGTATACCGCATAGTTACTACAATGGGTTCAGCTAATTTGAATAGTTGCTAGTTTGCACATCTAGTGCAACTCGAACGGTTGGCCAATCGCTCAGTTGTTTGTTATAAAAGATTTTGCGGTATCGTAATATTTGGTATTGGTAATGTATAATAGAGGTTTGTTTGTTATTAGTTATCTGTGAGTTGGTATTGTTAAATGAGTAATATTCTGTGTTGTAAAGTCATTGGTTGTTCTAATAAATAGATAGACCACACTACTAGACTACTATTTAGATTTGTTTGTTATTCAAATGAAACGTATTGTTATTTTTTTAATGGTATATGATAATGATTAAAAGCTCAAGTTGTTTTGCAGAATCTAATTAAAATATTTGTTTATAAATAAAAACGCTTAGTGTTTAGACAAGCAACTGTCAATTATTATTTTTTACTTTCGTTTTTTATGGTGTCTGCCCACGTGATTATACCAGACCGAGGTATGAACGTAACGTATTTTTGCTAGCAACGTCCCTACTACGGTCATGGCATGAAATAGTGTGGCGGGAAAACTACTAAAACAATTTCAACAAGCATAAATAGATAAATTCCTTGATAGTTTGCAAACTTAAAACACAATAACAAATAAAAAAAAATGGTTTACTAGCTGTTGCCAGCGGCTTCGAAAATTATCCCACGGGAAAATAAAATCGGGATAAAAACTATCCTATGTGTTAATTCAGGTTATAAACTATCTGTGTACTAAATGTTATCCAAATCCGTTTAGTAGTTTTTTTACTAACTTTAGCGTTTATAATATTAGTAGGATTATTTAACAAGTAAACTTTAAGTACTTGTGATTGAAGGCTCCTTTTTAAGGAAACACACTTGTATTAGGAAGCTCCTCTTTTCCATATTTTTTTCGTACATTCTGAATACGCGCCTCCTTTCGAATCAGCCTGTACATTCCCCACACGAGAATATTTCCACGGCGGCCGACTCGTTGTCCGAGTCAAGGTGGCGGTACAGTTAACCATTGTTTACATACGCGCTCGTTCCAGCCGTACCCTCAGCCGCACGTACATCCTAACAATCTGCCATCGACAGAAACTGTACCCAATACGTATAAGAGCGGTTTTTGAAGCTGTACTACTACTACTGATCGCACTCGACTGTACTATGCATCGTTATAGTACATGTACTGAGTACTAGTCTTTGTTTATGCTAATGTTGACTGTTGTTGACAGCTTTACGGGTTAGCTATTAGCCGTTTATCAGGCCTAGTGCTCGTTTTCACTAACAATAGGCGACATCTAAGTAGGTGCTTAAATAAAAACGCTATGTTACTTTTTCAACCATTTTTTTTTGGAGGTTTGGAAATCATCAAATGACTCCTCCGCTGGGCAGAGCGGTAGGGAGTGTCAAACTTCCACTGAATGTTCCTTCTTAGCCCTTTGTGTCGAGGCCGCGGTATCTCTTTCGAACAACCCGCAGCCCCGACGGGACATTTTCAACCCTCTGCTTAGTGATAAGAGTTGATATTTTAACCGTTTTATAATATTAAGGGATTGGGTTAGGTTAGGTTTCGCTTTTAGTTAAGTGATACGGGCATGAGATTCAATGCTATAGGTACTATAGGTAGTCAAATGATATTGGTATTGTAGCGGCAATATTTCCGAACCTATTTCCGACCTTAGACACACTAGTCTAAGGTCGGAAATGTTGCCGTTAAGGCTTGTATTCTCGCCAATGACCTTGTGCATTTTGGGCGTAGCATTTTTTAGTTACATTTTTTATATCGTCGTAGACACGGACTTCAAACGGACGCATTTTTTTATTTATTATAATAAAAATTATACATGTTTTTAAAAAGTAACAAAACCAAATCATTTTCCTTGGTATTGCAAAGCAGTATGTAAATATTTTTTTAAAATTGTTTTGATAAAAAAATGAACGATTTGGAGGTGATTTTGTGGATTTTTTTTCTTATTACGTGATACCGATAGAAAAATTATGGCTAAACCAAATTACGTGTCATATCATCTAGATTACTAACAATTTTTTTCAGATGTAATTTTTCTATAAGTGCCGGTGAGAAGCTGCTTTATCTGCACGCTGTTTTTAAGCTTTTTCGAGAGAGCAGCCTTAAGAGATCTAGGTAAGTAATAGATATTATGAAAGGGGGCACCAACCCACTCATCGAGCGTCTAGCTAGCGTGGTGATCATGAAGCGAATAGTCCGACCGTGTCGCGTACTCCGAACAAAAACGGATGATTTCGTCTTTATCGCTTTTAATTTCTAAATCAAATTAAAAATGTTTATTTGCGATAAAAATTACAAGGAAAGATCTAATATCCTAAAAAGTCACTGTATTCTGCATACAAGCAAGCGTGCAATTTATTTACTTACTTATTTAATTATTCATGACATTATTATCAAATTTTCATGCTGTTTTTCAAGCTATTTTATTTTTTTATTATAAGCAGAATTTGCGTTGATTAAATAAATATGTTCACTCTATTATTTCCTCGGATCTAGCGTTTAGATTTAGTGACATTGTAGTTTAGAAGTGTTTCATTAAACATTAACTATTTAATTTAACTTGAGACTACTGATTTATTTGTAATCTACCATTCAATATTATTATGACAGAAATAATGTTGTTTAGTCATTGTCTGTTGATGTAGTTTAAGGGTTGATTTATTAATAATATCCAGTTTGTCTGCACTGTAAAACTAACATCTTCATAATACTAAAGTTTAATTGTTCAACAATAGTCGCATTAAACAATAACCTAACAAGTAGACAGACTCATACACTGACAGCTGCTCGTGACGTCGCGTGCGAATCAATTGATGGCACCTCCTAATGGGGAAACACCATAAACATGCCACTCTGCCGGCTCCCATTGACATATGAAGCGCGATATTTGCTAACAAGACTTGAGAGGTGCTGTAAGAACTTTAGTTTACTCGCCTTTGATACGAGAAATAATAGGTTTATCGTTCAATCGTGAAATTTTGATGAATGTTGTCTTGGAAGAGAAGTTCGGTTTGGTTAATACCATGACTTGTAAAAATTTACGATCCTATATACATATATGTATAACTGATACGCACACCACATATATAACAGAGCTATCTAGATAAGTAAATGAAGGTACGGAAATCAATTACTTCGCAAATTATGCAGCATATTGTGACATGCTTTGTTTTAGGCGCATCTGCGGTACTCAGAGATATTTAATGATTACTTAAGCCGTCACTTAGTAAAGGTTTGACATACTTTTGTATGACAAACCGTAAGACACTTACTGCCGCACTCAGACAGCTTTAATGATTACTTAAGCCATCACTTAGTAAAGGTTTTGACAGTTTTGTCATACAAAATTATGTTAAATCTTTACTAAGTGACGGCTTAAGTAATCATTAAATATCTCTGAGTACCGCAGTTAAAGTTATTTATTTAAGCATTGTCAGGCTATATAGCATACGTTTCTTAGACTTTAAATAAATAATAATAATCCATGTTTCTACTGATGGGACACAGGACTCCTGTCTGATGGCAGGGAGTGGGCAGTAACAATAAATAATCCACAAGTGCGGACTGATGGAAGTCGCATTTCTTCGATTTTTCAGTTCTGGGATTTGTTTTCTCTCAATGTTTTCCTTCATCGTTTTTGAGAGCATTGAAAGTGCGCAAGAAAATGTTAGTCGAGGAATTTACAAACGAAAGATATTCTACATTTTACGCATATTATATAAGGAAAAGATAAAAGCCCTATAAAGCCATACTTACTATTTCTAATTTCCCTGCACATCACTTACAATAAGCAAAAAGTTATAAGCAGAGCTATCAGTACCTATGATTATTATTTTTTACGGCGATACTATTATTATTAAAGTCGACGTCACAGGTCATTCACCGAGATATGAGGCTGCCATTATTTTCTGTTCGGTACTACATTGTTATAGGTACTCAGTTGCAGGTGGTGGGTGCTGGCACAACTTAGAAGCGGAAAGAGACTTTGTTAAAATCATTATCTATTCCGCATTCGGGCATAAGTAGAGGGTTGAATGTTTGATACAAACCCTATACGTAGTTTTTACCCGACTGCAAGGAAAGGGTATTTTATAAAAATTAAGTGTGCACCAATGAGCGATGTATGGTTTCAAATGTTTGGAAAAATAGCCAATTATATTAAGTTAGCTGGTCATTGAAGCTGTATTTTGCCATTGCCATGCAAATTCATTTAATGATTAAAAATTTTTTTTTACGTTGCCCCACACTATGAATTTCTCCTGTATCATGGGTGCGTTCATAAACATTTAAACTCACATACAAAAATACCCAGACCCAGCACAACTACCTGCAGGCCTTACAAATTTTTGTTCCGTTCGATCCCCAACCCGCGACACGCAGCGCAGCAGTCCATTGCTTGAGCCACTGCGCCAACAGTGCCATAAATTTAGTCATTTAAGAAATTGTCACCTAGTTAAACGTTCTTGTCGATGCTCGATTATCCTACCGTAATGATAATTATTTGAGTTAACCTAAAAATACCAAAATCGCGAGTCGCTTGTACCTTAAACAAAATTACGTTAACCGCCGTACGATCAGACAAATGAGTTTAAATAACAAACAATATTATACCTTTTCACTTTTAACAGAACGCTTTGAGCGTAACAGTCACCGTGTGAGTTAGTCAAAATGATAATATCTTGTTTTCATTTTTTCTTATCATTTATTACGATAAACAATAAAAGATAAGCGAGCGAAATGTTTTAATATCGAAATGTATATTTCGACATTTTAATTTACATGTATGTATCTTATTTCTTTAGTATTCAAGTGTTTTTTATTGGTTATGTCGAGTTTTGTAGTTATCTTAGTCTGTCTGTCTCTTTAGGTTATTTTATATACCAATCGTTTAAAGTATTATCTTGTTGAAATCTAAACATTAGTCTGTAAATTGAAATTATTGCGCATAATTATGTTAATTCCCATTAGGGGATCGAACTGAGTCAAAAAAATATAATTCTGTTTAGTCCGTCAGTAAGATTATCGAAAAATATTGGATACGTGTTTTTTGTTTTATCAAATTAATAAAAATTGACGAAGAAAAAACGCGTCAAAGATCATGAGTTTGAGGGCTTGTGACGTCACTTGTAGGTAAAAAATGTACTGACATGTGACGTTTTCGAGGAGTTCACGAGTTTTCAAAGCACTGTATTGTCTTTATTTTTTGTTTATGTGAAAAAAGAAAAAATATGTCTTCAATATTTTTTGGAAATCTATCTGACGGACTAATTAGTTTTTTTTGTCCGATCCCCTATTTTCGGGATGCTGCCCACTGTAAAACTGGACAAGTTCTAGATTATAGTGAGGTGATCAAAACTTTCCGATTTATAATTTATACCTATATACCTATATCATGTAAGACCAGAACACCTTATTAATTTATCATTTCTAACCATGATGCTTCTTATAGTATGAACAAAAGTTTTAACAAAGCGGTAACAGGGTCTTTGTTGATTAATTGATTTATCGAATAAACTTTATGCACATGTAAAAACCGTACAAAGGTGGCGGGGGTTTAGTGGCTTGGGCATTTTCTACCAGTCCACCTTATGGTGATGCAGAAACAATACAGAGTAGGTACAATAAAAGAGAATCATCATCTGCCTTTTCCCAATTATGTTTGGGGTTGGCTTCCAGTCTAACCGAATGCAGCTGAATACCAGTATTATACATGTAACGACTGCCTATCTGACCTCCACAACCCAGTTAGTACTGGGAAACACAATACCCTTTGGTAAGACTGGTTGTCAGACTTATGTGCAATAAGAGAGAACAAACTAGAAAATATTCATAACTATATTAGAAGAATAAATAAATATATGTATATAAACTTTATTTAAAATGGAACCTACCTGTATATTGTCGTGTTACTTACCCCTAACAAGTAAAAGAGGGTAAGTAATTTAACAATTTGGCGCCCAACGTGGGGCGCCAAACTGTCGTGTTACTTACCCCTAACAAGTAAAAGAGGGTAAGTAATTTAACAATTGAATTTAATTTAGAGGTAAGAGGTAAAAAATACAAATAAATCTATAAAAACACGAACCTTCCTAACTCACGCTTTGCACAGAATAAAACAGCTCCAGGGTAGGTAAATCTCGAAGGCTGGCCAGCAGATTACGGGCAAGTCCTTTAGGGAGGCCCGGAGAATACGTTGGAGGTACTTCGCGTCGCGAGGATCACGGGCGACTCCTTTAGGGAGGCCCGGAGGATACGTTGGAGGTACTTTGCGTCGCGAGGATCACGGGCGACTCCTTTAGGGAGGCCCAGAGGATACTTTGGAGGTACTTTGCGTCGCGAGGATCACGGGCGACTCCTTTAGGGAGGCCCGGAGGATACTTTGGAGGTACTTCGCGATGGTTCTTCTTAAGAACTCAGATAATAACTTGTAGACGTGATGATTCTTCTTTAAAAACCAGATCTCAACTCGAGGGCATCCTTCAGAAATCCCTTTTTATAAAACCATCTCTCCGTTTTTTCCACCCAATTGTCTTTTAATTCTTTCCAGAATTTGAAATCAAAAATTGTGAGTTGCCTGTATTTAAAACGGCCTGTATTATTCAGTCAAAAACTTCCTCAAAGAATTTCTGTGAGCGTGTTAATTAATTTTATAAGCGTGAGATAAGTTACAGTTAATAGAAATTATCAATAAATTACATTATTTGAGCTAATATATTAATAAAAATAAATTAAATAATATAAATCAAATGTAACCTTCATAGTTCCAACCACTAAGAAAAACTATGACACAAATTAAAAGAAAAAGTAAATGACATATTGACAACTGACGTTATGTCACACGAAAAGTAAACAATGAAAAATTATGAGATTTAGTATTTTAAAACAGTAAAAACAACGTTAATAAATCGAATAAGATCGATTATAAGACTGCCAACAAAAATAGTTGTCGCCAAGGCGCGACATGAGACGTAAAAAGGACATTTTATGAAAGATGAGGATGATTAGTAAAAGTGTAAGTATAAATCTCAATAAATACTATAATATATAAATATACCTATGCAACGCGTGTCTATAGAGACCTCTTACTGAACAGAAACAGTATCCTATGAAATCGTCAGTTAGCTACAGATGATGTTGAATCACTGTGAGCCCGCTAATAGCTTTGTCAGACAAAATATTTGCGAAGTTAAATGCCATGACAATGTGTTTAATGACACCGTCACCAAACTTTACATAAACGCAAAAACGCAGGTTTTTAACAATTTCCCCAATACTACAAGTATAACAAAACTTTTACTTAGCAAATAGAAAACGCATATTCTTCACCTCCTTATGGTTAACGCAGTAAGGTTGACAATCGCGTGATGTTTCATTATTTACCATCATGACTTGAGAACTTTTACATTTCGCAGCACCCCGCTAATACGGTTTTCTATGATCTGGGCATTTCTTTTTGTTGTTGCCATCGATATTTTACTGTAAATATAACCTCGTCTTAAACGTAATATGACTTTGTAATGTTATGCAAGGTTGAGGAATGTTTTCTTTTAATGTTTTCCTCACCGATGAGCAGATGTGTTAATGCAATAACGTATGCAAATAAAAGTGCTATATGATCGATAAAAAAAGAAATACAAGTATAGTAATGAAATTTAAGATTTCCAACACAAATTATTATAATGTAAAAGGTTTTATCTTAATTAAAATAAATTATAATTCTTTAAGGCTGTTCACATCCATGAATTTTCTAATAATCTTACAATATTCAAATAGTTATTAAAAAAAATCCATAACAATTTTCTCTTTCATATAATAAAGCCGATATAATCGTTCCTATATTAATTTCTGATTAAAATTCATCATAAAAATGTGCTCCCGCGCCTAAGCGCTAATGTCCATAGAAAAGACATCAACGCGCGCTGCGGTACGGTGACCCACTGACAGCGTATATGTGTGTGTAAACGTTCACACGACGTAGTTTGTGTGCTTCACTGCGTATTTGTGTGCCTGCGAATAGTTGTAATTACACACACTCACGCATACGACGCAAGTACTCGTTAATGATTTGAAAAATAAGTTATGACTAAGCAATTTTGCGAGTGAAAGTGAAGCGGAATACTGGAAGTTTTTATTATCATGTTAGATTTATGGTAACTAGTGATTTTTTCAGAAGTAGCTTATGTGTAATAGTTTAAACTTAAAGTAACGATATACATAGTCTATTATTGTATTTATGAGGTACATGAACAATGTATAGAAATACAATCGATGTCGATTTTAACCATGAATATAATGAATTTGTTCGACAAAAATATATTACAATCTTGGCTATATTTTACAGAATTTGACGACAAATATTTTTACAGCGTCTTTATCAAGAATGATAGAAATACTCTAAACTACTGTTCTATATACCACAGTGACACAAAACCGTCCAATCAATTCATCTAACACTCACACACACAGCCGCGCCCCGCCCCCATCTTTCACACACACAAGCCCACTGTGTGTGTTTGTGTGCGTCATCAACTTTCTTTCGCAGTCGGCGCGGGCGCACCTCGTTTCTTGCAACCGTGACATTGTAACTACTGCGAACAGGTCCGTGAAACTTCGCAAGAACTTGAACACTTTGAATTATTTACTTGACTGATTTGGACTTGTGAGTTCAGGTTGTTTTGATAATGTTGATGTACTTAGATTTTCATGACACATACATTTAAAAAAAAATGGTTAATGTGACTGATTCAACATGGTACTATCAGCAACAGAAGTAGCTTAACATTTCGGAAATTTAATTATTTGATGTACCGGACTCCAGCTATTATTTTTAATGTTTTCGGAGATTATACTTTAAAAAAGGTATTCCATATTCTACTATAACTTGTTAGTAACTAGTAATTTATAACAAGTTTTTATAAAAAAAAACGTTGAGTAGTGTTAATCTACTGATGATGCTAACTATACTACGGGTCGCAGATTCGATCTTCGTCCTGAATAAATATTCAGAAACTGAATGTTCTGACTGTAGGTGTTTTTTTACAGGGAAATAATAAAGGTTACAATGGTGGCATAAAGGCATTTTTCAGCTAACACCTTACAATTTAGCAACTCTCGAATTTTATAGCTGAACGTTATGAGATAAATTGACTGATCTACACGATCCCTATTTAGGAGTAAAATGTTACCATTCTTCTTCAGTAAAAAAAAACTCATCGCATTATTTCAAAAGACAGTTATTATCAGTATCACAAAAACCATTACATGCTATCACATCACACGTCATCTATCACTTCCTGCCACATACTGCTACGACTGCCACATACTGCCACTTACAGTTACTGCTACTTAAAGTTATACAACTTAATTTACGTACAGCTTCGATCCTTGATCGGGGCCAAGTATATCTTTATTGTGGATCTAACACAATCATGATCTCTTAGATATATAGCTCAGATAGTCTGATCGGGACTGCTATGTTATGCGCAAGAGTGTACGCCGTACGGTAGCCGAAAAACTTAATAAAGAGTTTTTGGTATTTAGATAATGTATAAAGTTGTCTGTGGATTTGATTTTTTCATTTTTTTTATTCTCTCATTAACTAAAGGGGATTTTTATCCATACGGATATCTCAATCCCTTTTGATTATGTTAATAAATCCTACCAATATACTAACTTTAGGGAATTATATTTTGTTTAGTAAACACAGTCTCATATCACATTTTTTTCAGTCTCATTTGCACCACGTTAACATATTTTCATTATTAATTTATTTCGTAAATATATGGATATTGGAGTACGTGATCGTAGCAGGTGGCGTTCTGTGGTTTCTGCCTACCCCCATGGGAAAATGGCGTGAGTTCATGTATGTATATTTACAATGTGACTCTTTATGTGTTTACTTCAAATAACTATTAGTAACACAACGATATTTGTGTTAAACATTTGTGGGGTAGTGGTTTGTGGGTGGTAGGTTAACCTTCTGCCAGTTCCCTGCACAGTGCTCTGCGCAGGCGCACGGTACGCCCCCATTTGCAATTAATCTCTCACTAATGGCGATCAGTCGATCACTGACGACTTTATTGGGAACACCCTTGTCCTGACGTCACGTCACCGGGTTCTCGCTCGTTTCATTTGAAGGTCCGTAGCGAGTCGATTGTTTTGACACACTCTGTCTGATTGGTTGAGAGTTTTGCAAAGTAAATAATGACTTTATTTGTGAGGAACCTTTGCCCATGGCTTTTTTGGCGTAGAGATAGGGAATTGTTAGACAAGATCACGTAGAAGTGGGATAAAAAGTATCCTATGTAGTAATGCATATACGTGAGCCAAATTTCAGACCAATCTGTTTAGCCGTGAAAAACAGACAGATAGAGTTACTTTTGCGTTTATAATATTATCAAGATTTATTGTAATGATCAACAGAATAAGCAAATGAATAGGTTCGATTTTGTTCTCAAGTGGTGAGAATAATATCAATATTAAGTGATTTCGTTGTTTATCAATACGATTGATATTCATTGCAGCTAACCTGAATCTGTCTATGAAGCTATATTTTTAGTGTATTTGAAGTTAAAGAAAATAAATGTTTTATAGTAATAAACTAAAACCATTCCTAAATTCTGATGATCTATAATTATCCTGTACTTGTTTAAAGAATTTGGAATTGAGAACATTGAATTTGTACTGCTGACCTAGGCGACGATTTGGTTCTCAACTTCGAATTCTTAATTCAGGAGTCTTTGCTACCAAGCCACACACAAATTAAAAACACACGAAAAACTCATAAAGCTCATAATTTAACGGTTTCCGCCATTTCTGTAATACTAGTTTGAATTTTTGAAAAACGAACTAGATTCATGTACCGTTAGTGACGTCACAATGGTATGGCACATTGTTAACATGTTACTTGGAGCATTTGAGTAACAATTAATTTATAATTTTATTAAGTTTCACACAATTATTTGAGGTGAGAATATTTTTGTGAAATTAATAATTAGTATTCTGAGGTTTAATTATAGGTATGTGTAAAGTGATAGTTGAAAGATTATATTATTTTTGAGGAATTATTATGTTTAAAGAGGCATCATAGATTGATCAATATATACTATTTCTTCAGGTTGAACTACTATTATGTTAAGATTTGAGATTTAAGGTTACTTGTATTTAGTAAATAGATATGCTTATTTTGCTCTGAAAAAACGCGAAACACCGGTGGTTTTTATTTTGCACCTCATAGACGTTGTATTCGCAAATTTTCACTGTTTATTTCAACTGGTGGCCTACAATGACGTCTCAAAACAGGATTGTTTTATCTTGTTTCAGTGTGGAAAAGTGATAGACACCTGTACAGCTTTGTTGGTTTTCCACACAATAAAACAATACTGCTTTACGACGTCATGGGATCCCCACTGAACCTACCGTACTGCTCCACAAAGTGGTCCACTTATCACATCACGTATCATCAACATAATATAATTAAGTGCTGCCCGCTTGTGTTTAAACACACAGCGAATAAATTTAATATGGCGTAACGGAGCTCGGCTAAATCTCATGTAATTGGGTGTTTGTGGACTGAATCAACACTAGGGATACTGTTAGTGTCCAAGGGATGAGAGAATGGCGAGATTTGATGATGAAGAATATTTACCTCGGTGCAATTACCGAGGCAAATATTCTTCATCATCAAATCTCTCGATATTCATATTAATGAAGTTCACTCTCATCTATATGAGACAGAACTTCATTAATGAATATCTAAAAAAAAATAAGTAACTGCCGTACTCAGAGATATTTAATGATTAGAGAAATTTAAAGAAGTCGTCTCTTAGTAAAGATTTGACATGTAAAACCTTCACAAAAGTGTCAAAATACTTACAAAGTGATGGCTTAAGTAATCATCCAACGTCTCTGAGTGCAGCAGTTAGAGTTATAACATTGGATGTGGCTGTATGTTATTAACTGCTGCACTCAGAGACGTTTATTGATTACTGAAGCCATCACTTAGTAAAAATTTTGACACTTTTGTGAAGGTTTTGCATGACAAATCTTTACTAAGTAATCATTAAATATCTCCGAGTACGGCAGTAAAACTTGACAAGACTTAAACATTGAAAAAAAAAAATTCGAACCAGAAACTGGTTAAAAATATCATGTTGCCATGGTGATTATTTTGTAAAAGAACCGCTTTTTTCTTATCGCTTGTACTGACGTAAACATTTATTTATTTTAAAGGTATTAATTACATTCTAGTTACGATGAGATGCTGAGTTTTGGTGGAAAATTAAGAATTTGATTGATTTGACTTTAGGTTCAACGTTGCTTGGAAAAAATTGACAATTTCGGGTCGCTGTTCCAGCGCCACACTTATAATAATTCTTAAGTTCGTAATATTTGTCGCATCAAATATAAATACATCGTTAAACCAACAATCGTCAAACACATCAGCGACCATTGACCCATCATTTGGCTCCAAAACCCAGTTCAACCCAAGACTTATTACTTGCTATTGTCGATAACCGTGATCACCAACCGAGTTAACCCCCACATCGCTGTGACCTCACACGGTATGTCCGTGCAACGGATGAAGCCACGGTAATGAACGGGTTAGTTTCGCATGTCATCCGTAGCCAATGATATTGGGCGCATGTCATTTGTGGGACTTTTTGGGTTATTTATTTACTAAAGCGGGTCAATCATAGATGGAAGTTATTCTTTGGTCTACGGAAAACTAAAAATATATGAGGCGGTTTCATACGATTATCGAATATGAAACAATAATTTCGGAGAATTTGGTACATGTATATTTCTGCATTGTATTCTAAGATTTATATTTTGAAAGGAACTCAATACACTTCGTACTTCTATGTACTCTTATTTTTATTTCTAAATTTAGTAAAAATATCCCGAATCAAATCAAGAATCATTTTAATCGACGTAAGCACCGCTCATTTCCACAAAAAGACGTTAAACAGAAGACCAGTTGAGCACCGAATTAAAAAACAAACTGTATTTTGGCCACAAAAATGTGTGTATGTGACCACGATGTGGGTTTACGAGCGAAACCTCGTTCGTATGTGGAACGCGTACGTTACTATTTGGAATTGTTCGAGACAGATTTGTGTTCGCAAGTGTACTGGCAAGGATAATCTCTGTGCTTTGGTTTGTGACTGTACTATCTACATCATTTAATATGAGTTAAGTTTTTTTTTAATGTTTGAATTATTAATACTACAGAAACAAATTAAATTAATTCTCTAATATTAACTACAACAGCGAAATTAAGAAAGAACTTGAACTGAAAAAAAAAACACCTATGACAATGAAATCTAGTAATTTTTTTTTAATATGTCACATCTAAGAATACTTGGACTAATGAGACTAATCTAACGATATCTTTATTAAAAAAAATCAATCGTGTTGTTTAGAATGTACGAGGTAATAGAGAATAAACAAACATAGGAGCGAAAAACATAACTCTTTCCTTGCAGTCGGGTAAAAACCTAGTGGACAGTCTACTTCAGCTCATAAACGCAACTCCAAAGCTCTTTCACGCAATTTTAACAATTTCATACTAAAAGCACTTGAAAGTAAGTGAAGTAAGTACATAATTTGGGCAGCTAATAAGCAGTTGTCAGTCACCATGTACCGGGTAGCCGGTAGGGAACAGGTTCCTTGAGGTAACGGGACCGGAATGACCTCAATACAGTTTTCGGAACCTTTGGCCGGTGGCATCGATGAAGGACATGAGATGCGTTAATTCTGTGTTCGTCTTTGAGCAAGGAGTTCAAAAAGAAAGATGAATATTATTGCAACGATCTGAAAGAGATATTTGGAAAAAAATACGTTAAATGACTGACCCTAGAATTTTTCAGCGAAAGGAAACCTTGTGGTAGTTTTGACAATCAATTTGAATATTATAATTATGTAGAGGAAGTACGGTGCAAGTGTTGGTTCGTTCAGTTATGTCATTGATGGATCATTATGCGCATAGAAAAAAAATACTTAGGATATACCTAAGTTTTTTATTTCTATTGTTTAGCCTGTTTCGCATTTTTTAATAAAAAAAAAATTGTTTGGAGTTAAAACTTACCATACTATCTATTTGCAGTGTACGTCAGCAATAGAAATAGCTTAACATCTTGGAATTTAATTATTTGATGTACAAGACTCCAGCTATTATTTTTAATTTCTCAGTAGATTATTCTTTAAAATATCCCTTACTCTTCAGTAACTTGTTTGTACCGAGTAATATCTAACAAGCTTTTAATAAAAAAAACTGCTTTGAGTCATTAAGTAGTGTTACTCCACTTGTCATGCTGGCTGTACCAACACAATGTTTCAGGAATATTTCAAAACAGTGGCGAAATCCCATAAATTAACCCTTTTAAGGAGGCGAGACAAAAATGAAATATTATTGTAAGTTAAATAAATAAAAAAACTCGCTCCATAGCCGTCAGCGAGTTTGTATGTAAATTCCAAAGAAGCCAGTTTTGGCCCTTTTTTATTGTTTGACCCAATTTTTTGTGCTAAATAAGAGCTATCTCACGGATGTGAAAAGGATATCGTGACGCAATTTGCCAAAGAAAGTTGTGTTTTTCCTTATAATAAAAACAGGTAACAATTTATTTAATTTGCCATGCTGGCTGCTCTTCTTAGTAGGGAAATTCCAATATTTTAGTATTCTTATTAAATTGAGAGAGAGGTATAGGAATTTTGATAATTTAGTATTTAGACTTTTTTCATACAAATAGAAAGCTACGTTTGCATGAGTCATGTTCGTTTAAATAAATCGTTAATCATTGTTTGTCCTTGACCTGAAAGTGCTATTCTTTCTTGGTAATAATCTTCTCACGAATTTATGATGCAGATTTTGATAAAAGAAAGTAGTAAATTTTCCTTAAAGAAATCTTTTTCGTAGAAAAATAAATTTACAAATGCAATGTGGATGGTTGTTAAATAGATACACGTAAAGTATTTGAGGGAAATTGCCTTATAAAGTCACTTTTTAAACTTGCAGAAAATACAATACTTTGCTCATTTAATATAACCAACAATTACATTCCATTATAAGAAATCGTGAATTTTCATTTTTATAGTCTTATAACAATAGTGATTAGGTAGATTGTACCATGTTTTATACTAGCTGTTAATCACCGGTTAACATCAAGCGGTAAACCATCGCTAACTCGATTGCTATTTGACAGGAGTTTTTTATTCAACAAATAAACAATACAAGCAATTTAAATCTGACAATACTTTTAAAGATGGACTACCATAGTGTACTACTATAGTATGTAATTTAGCTTGTCAAACGTGAAACAGTGATTTGACAGCTAAACCGAGATTATAATTATTTTGCAAGCCTTTTAAATTAAACACTACTTCACTTTGATGTTGCATAGTTTGAGTAATTGAACTATACATGACTGTATGAAAGATATGTCTAACAGTATTTTTTTTTGATAACGTGATGTTTGTCAGCCTTAAGTTCAGTATAGAAAACGGTTTATGTTGGATTCAGAAACTTTTCTTTCTGCTACCAAAAATTAATAACAATGATCGCCTTTTAAATTAAGACCTAATTGTATGCTTTGAAATGTCTTGATAATGCGCCACTGTAAGTAATTACTAAAACATCATAGTCCAATCAACCTGAAGATCACACGAAAAAGAGCAGAATTTAAAACAAAACGTGCAAATTTAAATCTCACGACTTCGTGTATGGTCTCTAAGATAATAACACAAGTTTAATAACACTCGCAAAACAAATCCGACAATTAACCTGGCTTTACAGTTAGACCCGTTTCACTTTTTGAGACGAAAGCCTTCCCCCCCTCTTCAGCCGTCTCCATTTCACCGCACTCCCCCGCAGTGGCCTCGAAACCTCGATTCAAAGTCAAGTACTGATCACGTGACTGTACTGAATTTGTGCCGAAAACCACGTGTTGATTTCATGACAGAAATCAGGTAGAACCTCTTTGGTTTGTGGCGAAAATCAGGAAATCAAACAAGTAAACTACCCAGATTAGTTCGCATATGAAACTGGTACAGGTTAAAAATAAACAGTAAAACACGGACTTCAACGTATAAACATAGTTAAAAATTATATATTTTATATTAACTATAATTATATATATAAATTATATATATATACAATCATATATAATTATAGTTAATAATTATTTTCTTAATCTTGGGGTTAGTGCCTAACCTAGAGTTAGAATTGTTATGCCGCCTCATAGGTCTTTGACTAGGTCTAATATGCCGTCGAAAAATTAAAGTCTTGTAACAAAAATATTCGTAAAAATTATAAAAAGTCACTTACTGGACGAAATAAAAGGCGTTTTGATCATGTAAAGCAATTACACTGTGCTTTCTGCTCATTCCTTTCTTCTATGTATCGCTGCTGATCTAGAAATAAAAGAGAAAAACAAACTAAATTATCTGCTTCATTAAAATAACCATTATTTTATAAAGTAGAGAAAAAAAACGATAAAAATAAATTGATAATGTTTAAACATTGAAACCATCAAATGACTCCTCCCGCTCCGGGCAAAGCGGTAAGGAGTGTCAGACTTCTACTGACTAAAAACCACCCATGTTTTCGTAGCCCTTTGTATCGAGACCGCGGTATCTCTTTCGAACAACCAGCAGCCCCGAAGTGTGTGGGGTTACGCTGACATCTTAAAAAAGGATTGTTAAAATCTTATTCCAATGTGGGAAAGCGACAGAGGTATACAGGGTCGACGCCTGTCGAGGCCGACGCCTGTCGAGGCTGCGGGTTGTCCGCAAGGGATACCGAGGCCTCGACATGAAGGGCGAAGAAGGAACATGGGTGGTTTTTAGTCAGTAGAAGTCTGACACTCCCTTTCGCTCTGCCCAAGAGCGGGAGGGGTTATTTGATGATTTCCCACCCCCCAAAAAAAAAAAAAAAAAAAAAAAAGGTATACAGGGTGTCTAACGCCATCTCTTTTCCACACTGGGATAAGTAAAACAATCTTACTTTAATACGTCAATAGGCCACCTGGTCTCTGAATTGAGAACTGATCAAACTCTTCTTTAATATTACTAACGGTGACTCCATTGAATTTCTAACGCTACATTGGCGAAGTGCTAAAGTTGAGTTTAACAAGTTCTCAAATTCTCAAATCCGAAAACGTTTCCAGATTTGAACTTTGATTTTATTTGAATTTGATGAAATAATAACATGAATCTTGTAACCCTTTTTAATTGGCTAACGAGTCAATTAACAAGTGAGCGAACACTACCTGAGCTGTTAGGGGTCGTAAACATTTTAATTCCATCATTTTCTAAGCTTACATTAGGATGTTAATTACAATTATTCATGAATGCAATCGACGTGGATTTTATTATATTATTATAACGGGGAACAGACGCCACAAACATTTCTATGATAATTTTGTAAATAAGAATTTTTAATTCGTTTACTTGTTCTTGTGGCCTGTTTGAAGTTTTAATAAGGATGTAGTTTTCACAGTTATCTTAAATGTTTTAGTTAGTATGTCACAAATTGTCATGAAACAACATCGTCCATATTGAGTTCTTGCCAAAATAGCTGTTCGAATGGTTGTTATTCGTGATTAATGCATTTTGTTTGCCTTTGGGGCACTAGTTTACACATGATTAAATATAGGTGGAATAAGAACATTGTAAACTGTACCAAGTAACTGATGATCATACATATGGCAAGTGCCGGTTAAACATGATTACTATTAAACGAAACATGAAAATATTTTCAACAAAATTGCACGATTTTTTTAGGCACAAAACAAAATACGATGACAATTCACACCGCACCGCACTAATAATGGCGTCCAAACAAAGCTTATCAGTGTATTGGCGCGCACGTGTGGTACAGTTAGCGTACGGGCCGGTGCGCGCGCGCCGCGGTGAGTCGGTGACGTAGCGAGTAACTGCGCCGGCGCACGCCTGGCCGCCCGCGAACAAGGCCGTTCGACGCCCGCGCCACGTGGCCGCCGCATTACCATAGTGTGGGGACGATGGATTTACTGCTATTAATTAGATGAACGATGGCTTTTGATGACTGTATATTTTATATAGATAAGTAGATTTTTAAAAACATATAGTTTTAGTAAGTATTTCGGGGTGTATTCATAAACGCTAATTAAAGTTAAGCATCGATTAACGACTCTTTGAGTTTAATCATACTTTTAGATGTCTTAACGTATTTTAATATTTTGAACTGCTTTTAAAAATGAACCACAAAAGGTTCTGACTAGAAAATATGTCAGATTTGCTTGAATTTGCAAATAAAACTGAGATCTAGGCGAGAAAGGCGGGATGGGTTTGACTCCAAATGAAACGACTGGATGGTACTCGCATAAGGAATATTTTTTGATTACTGGTTACTTGTAGGTGTCATTGGTTATAAACTTAGTAAAAATGTTAATTTTTTTTTTTAATTTGCTGATATTTTTTTAAAGTATATCCAGTTTTCAGATGTTTTTAACCACCACCAACCAACACAAAAATATCTTAAAGCCCAAGCTGATCTGGCCCTAGTCAGTATCATCATATATTTTTGAACCTAAGTACATAAAAGTGAGTATTGTTGCGTGGTGGCAGTGACCACAGGTTCGGTTGGGGCCCACGACCGGGCTCCGTCGCCCGAAACCGACGCACCGTTACAAGGGACAAGGACCTCAAGTAAAACCGCGGGCACAAACTTCTCATGGTTATTATTTGTGCTATTCAAAAATGCGTTTGATAGTGAATTGAATGAATGTTTTTTGTTTTAGGAATTTTAGATAGAGATAAAACTGGTATAATTATTAGATTTTTCAGAAAATAGTAACGGAAGCGAAGGTTTTATAAATTAGTTTGGTTAATAAATAAAATTACTAATAATGTTGTAGATTTTGTGTTTTAATATTTCAAGTGGACTGCTAAAGATTGATGAATGATGATGGAAGGTTTTTTGAAATATGTATGTTCATAAGGCCAGGACAGCGATGATGATATCGCAAAAAGTGTGATTTACTATTTTACTCAATTATTTTTTTAATTAAGTACCTACATGCTGTGTTATATATATTCTTTTGTATGCATTTGTGTAAAGAGGAAAATACACATTAAATTTTCTTATTTTTAACCTCTTCAGTTTCCACTATGTTTCCAACCTCCTTGTAACCGCTGCTTTACCTCCAAAGCCTTCCAGACTCGCTCTCAATGAAATGTGGGTC
Source organism: Diarsia brunnea (assembly GCA_949774965.1). Classification (NCBI taxonomy): domain Eukaryota; kingdom Metazoa; phylum Arthropoda; class Insecta; order Lepidoptera; family Noctuidae; genus Diarsia; species Diarsia brunnea. The sequence continues at coordinate 22,271,283 of OX458998.1, forward strand.
AAGTTTATTGACAAATCAGGACGTTGCCCGTGCGTCATCTCCCTCTCACCCATAGCTCTGTCCATTTCGCACGCAGGCTGCGGTACTACTCTTTTAGGATGATGGGGCCTCCAATAGGAATCGTGTTCGGAGGAGTATAAATAACAGTATTATAGTTCTTTTGGTACTGATTTTGGAGTTTATTAAAAATGTTAAGTGCCCATAATATATGTACTTCAACAGTTGTTTATGGAACCTGACTAAAGCTTTTTACAGTTAACAAATCTTACAACATACTATTGAGATCTGAAAAAACTAACACAACTTTTCTCAACTTGATTTAACACCAATAAATCAGATTTGCAATCACTTATTCAATAGAAAGTTCAAACAATAAATATCAAAGTCATTCATACTTCCAAATTCTCAGAGATCATTGCCAAAATTGTGAAGATCAATTTTAACATACTCAATAATTTCTCAACAATATCATAATAATATGTCTCACAATAGATGAATCAGCAGATCAGCAAAAAACCATGAAAAGCCTCCAAACGCCCATTAACCTAGTGAAGGATGTGCGGCGTCATGTTACGTGACGTCACTTCCGCCGCTTATTGAAACGATATCCGGTTCGTTCCGGATTTAAGGGCGATGTAAATAAAGGGTTGTTTGCCTACACATTGTTTGGGGTAGTTTAATAGTCCCTACTATTAAGAGCGACCTTTTTTTGCCAAATTTAATAGCGTCTATGATGGGATAAAAATAAGGTGGCAGTAGTTCCTTAGATTAATAGGCGAGTATCTATAGAAGTTTTCGTGAAAGGGTAAACAAGGGTATTTAGGGTTTATTGATACCTGTTCAAAATTATATAATGATGGGTACATGTGTTAGTTTGTATCCGCAGTCGGTCAGGCCGTTTAACTATCAGTAATCCTTTGTTATCTATTCTGTACTAATATCATAAAAAGGTCAAAATTGTAAGTTTGTATGTAGACAGTAATCTTCGGACTGAGGGTCTAAAATGTCCAGTTTAGCAGAATCATAATAGAATATTAATACAAATCGCTTTAATATGGTTATAGATGCAATGAATATGACGAATTGTTACATGGTGATCATTTTATGAATTGTAAACGTAATTCATATAATTATCCTAATATGAATCTGCTAAAGAGGCCATTTTAGACCCCCTGATCTGATTTCGATTTTTTTTAATAATACGAAGCTGTCTTAAAGACGAGTGTCACACAGGACGTTTCCCTGGGATAACCAATTTTCGGTTTAGTGTCTAATGATCACCTGAACATTAGACATGAACATAAACGTGAACATTAGATACTAAAGTAGTGTCGTCAATGACCATAATGCAAGCAAAATTGCAGGCAAAAGCTAGTTTGTGATAAAATTAATCGACTTTTGGTGAACTGTGTAGCACTGTACAGCCATATATTGGTAGAAGGATAAGTGACCAAGGAGTGACAGTGGTCAATTGGTGGCCCTTAATGATGGCTAAAAATTTTCACCGCTTCGCTTTAAAAGTAAACAAGTCTTATAAAAATGAGCAATGGACATGTGCATCTTATTTTTATATTTGTCTAATTGGATACAATGACTTTAAAGTTTATCGGTTCAGGATCCCGATTCAAAATTATTTAGATGAAATAATAGTTTTGCTCGATAGTAAACATCCTCAGATAAAGGATGCATGTGATGTACCGGCGTACGTCGATCAAAGATATCGGCACATCTTCCGAAATTCCCACAGTGCGCACATGTTCAGTTTTTTTTCTCCTACCTGCCGGAGTTCGGCCCAATTCAAATATTGACTGATTGAAGGGTTTGGAGGACATCTGTCGCAGGCTCTATAGGTGAAAGCAACACGCGAGAAAGCCTTAACATATGCACATAAAGAACCTTATTGTTCGATAACATGTGGTCCTTTGAAATGGCCAAAAATTTTAAATTTCGGGCCTTTGTATGTAGTTATTTTAAATATGTATTTCAATCTTTATAAGTATGGGGTTGTTTTTAACAATTGTTATATTATTTTTACAATTGTGGTATGAAGCACTTTCGTTTTGATGTAAATCAGAATACTCATTCTTCTTTTCAAGATGTAAAAGATTCAAAGATGTTTGTACCTGTATTAGACATCAACGAGCGAGACATGTCAATAAATTACTCGTATTATATTATTCGTTTCCGAAAAATATAAATTACCCGCGGCTTCGCCCGCGTGGAGTTCGATAATTGTCCCACGGGATCGTACTACCGGGATAAGAAGTATCCTATGTGTTAATCCAAGTTATAAACTATCTGTGTTTTAAATTTCATCCACATCCGTTCAGGAGTTTTTGCGTAAAAGAGTAACAAACATACACACTCACTCACAAACTTTCACCTTTGTAATATTGGTGTGATTAGTAGGAAGTAGGATTGTGTGATTTGAAATTAAAAAGTAATTTTCAACTTTATTAAAATCTACAACATAGTTCAAGGTTGGGGTAGGCAGTCATTATAAGATTTAGTAAAATGACTGTTGGACTATTTCTTCCCTATAAAACTTTGCATTATTACAATTTTAAACCAACTTTGGGGGGTATGAGGAACAGGGTGTAAAGTTCCTCATCCCTCTTAGAAAAGGGAGGATCCTCCGACCAGACGGGTGTTGTATCTGGTGGGCTTACTGCCCGATTACAGCCGTGAGTACTGAATAGCAGTGACTTTTAGTAACGCTCCTGCCTACCCCCACACTGATACGACATACCTCTATCATAACATCAATGATACTTAATAGAACTCCTCGATTTAAAGCAGACAAAACCAGGACTATTTATAAGTACAAGTATCGATGTCAGTAATGTGGTGTGGTGTTTGAATTGTGGACATTTTTACATTTTTGTATTGTTGTTGACATTTGGGGACGTTATTAATTTGTCTCATTTTATTTTTATATGGGATTTTGATGTTAAATTCAGTATTGTGAGTGTGTACGAGTATTTGTCTGAAATAGTCTGTATGTGTCGTTTATCTGTTAACTAACATAATTTTAAATGTAATTACTAAAAAAGTTATGGATATTGTATATGTCTGAAGCAAATAAATGAATTGAATTGAATAATAAAGTGTGCCTAAAGTCTGGGATAGGATCAATGTGGGTCATAAAACCATGTTCCAGTCTAGAACATAGATATGGACGCCGACCGGTCCGCCTGATGCGCGGCTTTCTCTTCACTACGCACTTGACTGTGGCTGCTAACATCGCGCTTGTTCGCACACGGGGGAAGCAGAGTTGTGGAGTGGTTGATATGAATGTGTTGAAGTTAAAGGATGGTAAGTGATAAAGAGGTGGTTATAAGACCATTTGCGGTAAGAAAAAAGATATAGGTTTACTATTGTACCCCTGTACTTCAGCCTTCGAATTACAGCCTCATGTTATGTTATGTGTATAAATGTGTTTTGTTCGTAGGGAAAATTCATGTATAAAAATTTTCCGAGTTTACTGAAAGTTGTTTGGAATTTCGGTTACGGGTGTGGTTAGTACAGTAGTGAATTCCTGTTCGAAGGTAGCTTGATATCTATTATCTGTTCAAGGACATAAAGTAAATTTCTACTCGGAAAATTAACAACTGCAAATGCGGGCACAGCTTTGTACAGTCAACCACACAAAGCCTGAACCACAAAAATCGCCCTTAACACTATGAAATAAAGCTGTTAATGTCAAATTGTAACCATGGGCATGCGGCTGATAATATAAAGCTGGTATTGTTTATCGTGAGGGGCAAATTCTAACAGGTCAATGACGTCATTAAAGAATATACTCATCACTTTCACTTTACTAGACAATGTGACAACATAACACAAACATCAAAAGAGTATACAACTTTATCTACTACATTTTGAACTACTAAAACATCAAATGTTAAGAACCCTGCAGTTCACATCCAAAATAAAATCCCTAAAGTCATCTTCAACTTCACTCAAGGCTGGACTAAAAGTGATACAATCACAAACATTTCGCCAGTCTAGCCAATTCAACCAGGACCCGTGCCTACCCCATTGTCCTAGGTACCAGGATCAGCTGTTTCGCTTTCACCGCGCTGGCCAATGTCCGCGCGTCGTTATCGATGCGGCAAGCGTCGCGTGCGCAGGTTTGCGTTCAACTACGAGTACTACACACAAGCACGTATGGGATTATTTTGGTGCACTTTGTAGTAGATTGGAATAGCAATTTGTCTATTACTGTCTATATCGATTTGTTGCTAGGGTCCTAGGAACCTGATAGAATGGTCTGTATTTGTTTTACAAAAACGACGTTCTGGAGTAATTCCTACACATTTTTATATTTTACTAGATGATCGCCGTATTCGCCCACGTGGTTGTCGGTCAAATTATATACTAAAACCTTCCTCAAGAACCATCATTCTATTCATGGTGAAAACAACATGGCAATCGGTGCAGCAGTTTTTGAGTTTATCGCGAACAGACAGATAGACGCGGTGAAGGATATTGTTTTATAAATTAATTATTAATTTTACTTTTTTTTAATATGTAGTGATAGTGATGATTTGATTTGACCTGGTTGACAACCACTGAATCATGGTCAAGTCAACATGCACAATTCCGCATCTCACGACCATACTATACGGTTTTGCCACCCAAATGTGTAGCCCTCTTTTTGGGGATAAAATCGCCACAAAGATACAAATAAAGAGTGTCAACGATCCTTTATTACTTCGAGTCGCGACAAATTCTAGTCGAACAAAAATTGTTTAAACGGTTCAACGAGACATAATCATGATCAATACTAAATTACTTCAAACAGAGCACGCACTGTGTCAAGACAAGACATATGTCACACTTTAATTGTCACGGATTAGGTAGTTCGTAACGTCTCGCACCGAAATAATTGAGAGAAACATGCAAAACCGTCACGTGAACAAACAAACACGAAATAATCGATTACTTATGAATATGTAAAATATTCATGAGCACTCGATTATTTCGGAGAGCGATTTAAACTTAGATCGATATTGTTTAGTACAGACGCCATTACATCAAGCGACACGATACTGTCAATTTTCAATCAACCTTGAACGTAATAGCTTTAGCGATAAAGTTGATAATTTGACAGCTCGATGTGATGGCGTATGTACCTACACCCATAACTTTCCCATAAATCAGTCTAGAACTTTCCTACAGCTGGGAAACAGGCCTCTAGGCTGTGGGAGTGAGTGGGTGACCCATTCACTGGGCTGGGATTTTGGTCTGCTGTTAGTTCAATGATTGTAAATAAAAAAATAATCTCAAATGGTTTTACCTTTTTTTTTGGGTGGTGGGAAATCATCAAATAACCCCTCCCGCTCTGGGCAGAGCGAAAGGGAGTGTCAGACTTCTACTGACTAAAAACCACCCATGTTCTTTCTTAGCCCTTGCGCCGACGCCGCGGTATCTCTTTCGAACAACCCGCAGCGCCGACGGGAAATTGTTTTACCCTTGATGAATGAATGGTGATGACACCTCATCATTTTCTGTGTTGGGCAAGCTCCAGTTTTAACAAAGGAAAATAAGATATGCCTACAGACATACCCTCTAATTTTACACTACACAATCTAAATGTTCTCTGTCTAATTTTCCAAAAAAAAAACTGCAATCAAAATACAAACAAATCAACATACACAACAACTCATAATATACCAAAAATAAACCGCGGAAAAAAACTTGCTTCGTAGTCGAATACCACCGCTTAAGCATAAAATAATGTTAGACATTGTATCATAATTCGGAGGCCAGCCTCAGACCTCATCCTAGCACATCGCTCATCGGAACTAAGGCAGCTAATCATTTCGACACTTCTCGGAGTGAGTCACACTTCTGACGATTGTTGTTGTAATAATGCAACTGCAATACACTCGCTTATTGGGAAGCCCAACAAGTGGTCATCGCAATATCCTGAAACCTTCGGGGAACATTCAGTAATGTGTGTCATCTCTATTAGAACTTCAATTAAGATTTGTGGCTGAAATACCCAACTCGTATAGTATTCTTAACTTAGATCAGCAAGCGCTCTGCCTGTTATTTGGCATTTTCTTACTCATTATAAAAGTGAGATTCGCCAACGACGATTGAAAAATCTTTTGGTACATCAAAATAATTCTTCCGGCGAGAGGTGTAGACATCGTGAAAGATGATATGGCTATAAAGGGCTCAGACACGGGATGATTTCTAATAGAGAAGACAGAAGAAGAAGACTTGTAGCGAAAACACTAAACAAATTGAGATACGGCATGATGAAGAGGTAAAAAATCAGGACCCGTTTTACTGTTTCATAAAGTTTTGTCTAAACGTGTCCTAAAACAATACAGAAACCTCCTGAACATTTTCCTCGTAGCAGCCACTTTCCAACCGCCAGCAGCCATTCAACTAGCATCATTATGTTGCACTTGACATTAAGTCTGCATGGTCATTGCCGCTTGCCGCTGATCCGCGCATCTCCGGCGCGCGAGTGAAAGTTGCGCGCGCGCACCTCCCCCCCAGCGTACCCCCCCTCGCGCTATGCCGCCGTATATGTGTCACTGTTAGACCTCGTTGTCGATATAGTTTATGTTACCTTTTGTATGTTAGATTTGACGTTATATTGGATTGAACATTGGTGTCAATAAATTGTTGGTTCATGTTCGGATTCAAGGCTTTGATGAAATTGGTTTTGTAAGCAGATTGTATTTTTGCATACTTACTAAAACCGCCACCGACATTATAAACAGAAGAAGGATTTTATAAAACAGTTTTCTAAAGGGTGTTCGTACAAAAGCCTTTACCGTAAAAGAAAAAGTTCAGAAAAGAGCTTGTACCGCGTTCGTTAGAAATTACAGCGCTTCGAAGTTAGCTACCTAAAGAAATAATTTTCCGTTGTTAACTTTTAAGGGCTTTTAGACTTATGAGTATTTAGGACTTTGGTAGAAGCCATTAGTTGTCAAATAGTAACCATAATAGAGCTTAAAACAAAGACCTCGTTACAGAAATTCAATATAAATGTTGCTTTAAACATGAAGCCAAGTGCAAGAAAATTGAAAATTTATTTATCATTACAGTTTACGTACTAACTAGATATCAGATAATCACTAGTATTATAAAGTTCTATTATGAACCGAAACTAATAATAATGTGAACCACGGATTCGCTAATAATCAAAATCAAGACAAAGCTTTGAAACATCTTGATTGAAAGCTCCTACATATTCGCACTCCAAGTACCAGGCGAGCATGAAACACAAACAAGTCGTATCATCTCATCCTTGCGATGAGTCAATGTGCTGGCGCGCTCTGAGCTCTGAACGCCGCGCCGTGGGCGGCATACGGAACAACGCTGTATCGTATGTAGGTCAGGTTTTTACGAAGGTGGCCGAATTGTTACGAAGAACTGATTTACATAATTGAAGAATGATGCGTTTGTTAATTGTTTTATCTAAGAAATCGATGAATAATTTGAATGTAATGAATGAGTTGTTCAAGTTAAACTTGCTCAACTAAGATGACTCTTGTTTCGTTTTGTGTTGTTCTACGATAATATTTATTAAACATTTTGGATATGGGAAATGTGTAAAACAATTATAACCAAAGTGGCACTAAAAAATAATGTAATTTTCCTGTCAAATGGTAAAAAAAACTATCTTCCATAACTGACCTACGATATAAAACATGCAAGGCCGAGACATAATAGCAAACAGTACTATCAATGCTAAATCCACACAACACCCAAGGATCGAAAAAGTGCAAGTGACACACAGAGAGTAAACAAAAACTGAATTCTTATAAAATTGACCGCAATACACCGAATGGATGAATACCTGAGCAGAATGACACCATTCTATGTTTATGTAAGGGGTTCTATAAACATTATGTACGCTATGTATTAAACTGTTCTGGAACCTACATCCAAGGAAAATAGCTCACGGAATAAATTGATTGTGTTTGTTTTGTTTAAACGAATCTACTGAAATGAATTAATGGAAAGTTAGTGCACTCATTTATACACACAGATTGAATGGAAGAAATAACAACGTAGGTACACAGGAATATTGGAATTTCCCTAACGTCTGTTTTGACTAAAAACAAACCTAAAACTACTTATCTGAAACTCTGACGTCGAATAGTACATGAACGCCGGTGCTAATACATATAATGAAATTCAGTTCATTTACCTAGAAATAACAAGGTCATTGATATTGTCTTTATTGATCGGAGGAAACGTCATCAATTTACAGCATTTTAGCCTCATTCAGATCCTTGCTAATTAGGTGTACAGTTATAACAAGACATGACATTTCCCGACATTTACAATTACATAAAATATAAGTATTTTAAATACTTACATGTATGTACTGTAGCAAAATCGTTGCTGCGTAGTTGATGTCAAATCCTTAACATTATCATATCCACTTTGTTTATCAATTATTCAGTGAATCCGTTATCAATCACAGTGTCTTACGCCTTCCGTCAATGTTCAGAGTACTAACCGGGGGTCAGACAGTGGGGACAAAGAAGGACTAGAACAAGATTAGAAGTTTACTACAGACGCCTGGGGCCTAGGGGAGGCAAGTTAGGGGCTAGTAAGCTAGCTAAATAGAGGGATAACTATTGCCAAAGGTTGTCTACAGAATACAATTTGCCTTAATAATTAATATCTAACCTCATTTACAGCCTAAATAGTTAAGAAAATAACTCCCACAGTTTAATAAATTGACTCACAAATTTTAAATAGGTTAATAAATTACCAAAAGTTTAATAGATTTAGCCTAATTGTAATTTACAGGCGTTTCTTAATTGATTGCGATTAGTTTTATTGGTTTTTATGCAAAAAGGGTAATGACCTCATTCTATTCATTTATTTTAATTTAGCTTAGAATCAAATATTTTTTTAATTAGGTTAGGTAACCTAATTAATAAGATGCTTTTAAATGGTAATAATAATAATCGTTAACCTAACAATAATTAAGAAACTACAATTATTATACTTTTAATGAATCTGGGAATTTCAGGCCAGGAAAATAGCTCCAAAAATTATAAACGATTTTAAAATGAAAACAAAGGAATGGTGGTAAATAATTTGTGTCGCTACGGGCCGGCCGCGCCGTTAAAACTGTAAAAAGAACCAGTCGAGCGACCTTCGAGCTATCAGCCGAAAACTGAACCCGTTCCGATAGCCCCGCACCGGAAAATACACATTTTCCGATTACGGTCTACTAAACATATCCCATACACAAACAATTTACGAATAACTCTCTCAATAGTCTAAGAATTTCTCCTCTACTCTTCAGGATGCATGCAGTTAGTAATAGCTCGGTCGTTAGTAAAAATAGAAACAAGAAAAAAAAAAGAAAAAAATAGGAAAAGATGTGATTGGCATAGTTATACAAAATAAAAATAATCTCTCGAATATTTACAAGGAGGGTAGAAATCAGAAAGATTATTATTATTAATTATTGAGAATAACAAAATTGTTGATTAAAAAAATAATAAAAAAAACTGGCGTCCGAAGTAAAGGCATCCACTGTGTGATCCACAAATTGGCGGCACTGTCACGTCACTAACAAAATGCCAATTACAAACAATTCCCAAAACGCTTCGCTTTCGGTCGGCGTGTTTAATTTTTTCTTTTTTTTGTAACGTACACTGAATTTTTATGTTTTGTTCTCCCCGTTGTTTAGCGTCACTGTGGTTATTGTGGTTGGTTCGCACTACACTTCACTCACTCCGGGCGGGCGCTGCGCGCGCGTGCTGTCGTCAGACTGGCGGCGCGGGCGCACCCCACTCACTTCCCACCAAAAATTTTCTACCACCGCGCACGCGCAGGGCGGGCGAACCGCGGCCCGCAACGCACAGACCCGCTACGCCGCGTAGCACGTAGTCGCGGGTTATTACATTCGCTAATTAGTTATGATTTTTTGATTAATTATGATAATTGCTGTTGTGTTATTATTACCGTAAGATTCGTGATGTGTGGCCAAAATAATGATGTGTTGTTTCGGGGGTTTTTAACTGTTTCTAAGACAGTTCTGATTCTGCATTTGGCAACAAATATACGATGGATGCTGCTTTTAAACAAAATCTGACTTATACACGATCTTATTATGAGGATTTAAGTAAAAAGATTTTAAATAAATACTCAATAAAAAAAATATTTTCAATAAATAACAACAACAACTCACTAAAAATATGAAGTAAATAAAATAGGTTTCTTACATAAAACAACACACAGTCAAGTAGTTACAGCTATCATATGGAACTAGGTCTCGAGCCACTAACTCGACTCGGAGGATATTGCATCGGAAGCACGCAACTACAGCGCGATTGTAATTTATTTAGTTTTTCAGCACTCTGAAGGAAACATTCGTACTGCAATTATGTTATGAACACTAATCAGAAGGTTAGAAGCCGTCAAAAACAAACAACGCAGGACGTTTGATTTTAACTACGATTAACGGTAGTTTGACCCAATTTTAAAATTAACTAATTGTACCTAAGTCCGCTTAATTTTTAATATTTCTTGTTGCTACACAATATGAAAAACAATTCAAATAAATATTTTCATAAATTGTGGGCAAAACATCATAAAAATGTCGTCAAACTAAAAGCGGCGCATTTCACTTAAAGTTGACCGCACCTGGCGGCTGCTATCTCCATTGCGTACACGCACACTAACACACAAATACACCACTTACGCACACACGCGCACACTGGCAGGCCTACAGACCTACAAACTTTACTTTCACCTTTCTCCACGCTTACGGTTATTGTAATAAGGATGGTTTTAGTTTGTCGTTTGAGTAGAAGTATGTTTGTCTGTCAGCTGGTAAGTAGGCCACTGATGGTTTTCTTTACGGTCCCTGCTACGGCCCTCACAAGGTCCTCCTCGTGTGATAGAAGGTAATGTTAAGGTCATGCTCGTGTGAAGGGCTCCGAAGGGATGACTCATGTCATAATATATAGGCGTCACCTTATTTTTAAAGACTTGGGATAGGTTGATGACTATTTTGTATTAGTAATGTATTGGAACCATAAACCTTGTCTCATTTGAACTGACTATGATTTTTAGAAAATTGAAACTGCCCTAAATAGTATCAAACTATGTTAACAAACCGAATAAATGTTTCTAAATGCTCTGATTCATATCAAATTCTCACTAATTATTAAAATGGCATACACCTACGAATGACGATGAAATGATGATTATAAGTAAAATAGAGCCTTAAAACTACCTTCTAATATTAACTAATTAGTCATTATAATGGCTTCATTGAATAATAAGCGTTAAGTAGTTCTTATCAATGCAGAACAGTTTTAAAAGCAACTTGAATTTTACGAAAAACTGGTCTAACACAGTAACGGTATATGAGGTTAATTTATTGAAATGGAAGCCTATGAGCATACCGTAAAAACTATACGTAGTGGAACTCCTTGTAACGAAGGAACGCACACCTAAGTCCACAGGAGTCTGTGTGTCTCAAATAAAATTGTTATTTCTGAGCAAGCATCAGTAGCTACTATACAGGATGTAAATCAACCCATCACACACCCGTCAACCAAGCATTCTGTACATCAATCTAATGACTTTTTTTTTTGGGGTCAAAAATCACATTTTACGTAAAAACTCAATGTAGCACTGTTAAAACATTGTGCTAGTGGATGCTTTGAATAGTAAACGGATCATGGAGGTTATTTACGTAAAGTTATAACCTGAAAAATAGTATTTACAAAAACAGCTGTGAAAAATTTGGAACTTAGACCCCCAATATCTCCGTAACTAGGAGGTTCCCAGGTATGGTCTAGAACAAAAAAATGATCGCAGTGGTGGGGAGAACAAGTGCTCTTCGTTTGCGTTAAGGGTACTTTTACACCCTATATAAAGGATCTGCTCTGAAGAGTGCCTACAGACACCCACATGCTCCCAGTTATGTTACGTCCCATGTTATAAGGTGCGAGTCTATTGCTATCTAGCGGACAAACTCACTCTCCAGTCTGCTATTGAAACCTGCCGGGGCTGTGCAACTGTTCGAAAAGATACCACGGTCCCGAAACACAAAGGGCTAAGGAGGAACATGAGTTGATCATTGGCAGTAGAAGTTTGACACTTTGACATTCATTCATCGAGTCACGTTCGGGTCATTTGATGATTTTCCATCCGTAAAAACGGCTGCTACTAAGAAACAGACCTAGGCGAAACAAACCCAATACAAACACGGGCTGGTTGGAATGACCAACGACGGCCACCATGGCCCATGAATAGTGGTCCACTTGAAGGTCTAAGTGCGGTAGATAACTCAATACTGCCCACCGGTTTTATACTGGCATAAATAAGATTATGAAGAAACAGCTACGCTTCGTAGCAAACTTTAAGATGGACCTACGTTTTCTTATGATCGTCTACGAAATCGCGAACTGCGTAGCTGCGTAGAGGTTGTTTGCTTTGCTACGAATGTCTGAGTGACCTAAATCTGTTTATGGAACAACTCAGCGAGATTAACTTACCTGTTTAGTTTGCTAAAAAAAATATTTTGTTACTGGTTTGTGAACTCACTTCATGAAATACAGTGGTGTTCAGCTACATCCAGTTAGACCTAACAACATAGCGGGAAAAGCCTAGGCTAAAGATGATGAATTTGAAAAGAAAAAAGAGAGAAAAAAGACATGTTTGAAAGGCGGAATGATGACTATAAGCTGACGTCATCAAACTCGTAGAATTTGTTGCAAGGTGGTATGATTTTAAGAAAAAACGAATATCATCTGACCTCCACGACCCGATTATTGGAAGAAATGTTTATAGATTTCGGTGTGAGTTTAAAATTAATGCCTACACTTCCTCAGAAATTTAAAAACTGACGACCTAATTCAAGTCGTCTCTAAACACAACGTAAAAATACTCAATTTTACGGTTGGTATTTTAATACTGGTCACATTTTTTCTGCTCATAAATCTAAATGTTTGTGGCACGATATAAATGGCGGGGTGAACAAAATTTATGAGTAAGTGTCACTTTTACTCGAATTACCACTTAGTGGCAAGACTGATGACTGATGATGAGTGGCGTGGTGACCCGACTGCTGGGACTTCGTTGGTGATTGATGACATGGGTGAAGGTGATCGGTGATGTACCGTTGTGTTTGGTGATGAATCTAAGGTTTAGCCGTTTGGGGATTCTATACTATGGGCACATTTCCGAGATCTAATAAGTCCGTCAGATAGATTTCCAAAAAATATTGGACACGTATTTTTTCTTTTTTCACGTAAACAAACAATGAAGACTATACAGTGCTTTGAAAACTCGTGTGACGTCATATTCTAAGACATTAGTATGACATTTTTTATCGGTGAGTGACGTCACAACCCCCACTCAAATCTTTGACGCGTTTCATCTTTGTAATTTTTTATTGATTTGATAAAACAAAAAATACGTATCCAATATTTTTCGATAATCTAACAGACGAACTAATAAGAATCATATTTTGTTTAGTCAGTAAAGATACGTATAGTTGGAGACAGTGATTGATGCCGAATTGCAACTCCTAGACATTTGGCGAAGTTTAACGACGTTTATGTGTGAAGCATGTGTGACATGGCAAGAAAGGAGGTGCCTTATGAGATAACAAGTAATAGAGAAGTATGGAAGAAGAAGACATACTGCGCCGACCCCAAATGAATTGGGATAAGGGCAAGAGAATGATTAGAACGACGTTTTTAATGTTACGCAATGATACTATCAATATAGAACTGTACTTCAGTAAGGACATAACCTGGTTGTATAATAAAGGCAAGAAGCCGACCCCCAGATGTAATAAGTGTTTGTTTCTGTAAAGCAAGGTTAAGTTATATTATTTACTTGGTTTACTTTTAATTTACTATAGTTAACCCTGATTGTGATGTGTTTCACACCTAAACTTTTAGAAATATCACATTAGCAGTAATAACACAGCCATTTTTATCCAAGTTTCTACTTCTAAACTACAAAAGTTAGATATTACAATCTTTTTTTTTTATTTGGTGGGTGGAAAATCATCAAATAACCCTCCCGCTCTTGGACAGAGCGAAAGGGAGTGTCAGACTTCTACTGACTAAAAACCACCCATGTTCATTCTTAGCCCTTGCGCCGAGGCCGCGCTATCTCTATCGAACAACCCGCAGCCCCGACGGGAGATATTACAATCTTTATCGATCTTTCAACGACAGTCAAATATAATAAAATCAAAATACGTTGTCAGTAGTTTTCCAATCAAAATATATCATCGCGCGGTAAATAAGAAGGGGGTCAATGAGTAACCGTAAAGTTAAGACAATCTTTTTTTGACGCCTCGCAATGTTGCCATGTAATCTCTGCAGGTGTTCGGGCGCAAAAAACTGGAGGTACCGATAGCCCTGTGGTTGTTACTTGGCCATTGTTATTGGAACCCGAATGGGTTCGTTTTTGTTCTATGAGAACGTTATTAAATATTTTAGTTGTGGTAGTTGTGAATTTCTGATTAAACACACAAATCACTACTCCAATACAGTCTCCCTCAGTCATGATGCGTTCAGTAGCCCACTTATGTGTACCTACCTATTCCTTGTATATTTTATTTCTTTATAATATTTCATGTAACATTTTATTTATTCATTAATATAATAGACATTTTAATAATTCAGTAAATTCTAACCATAATGTGTCTGTTATGTAATTTAACTTCCATGTAAGCAAATATTGTATGCTCTCTATGGGCGAGGCAAAGCTGAAAACAATTTAATTAAGGCCTGCATTACGGCCTTAATTAAATTGATTTCAGCTTTGCCCATAGAGAGCATAATGTATTGATTTTGATTGATGACATTAACCACCCTGTATTTATGTACTCAGGCATTGTAGTTAATTAAAGTTTTAACCTGTAGCGTATTAAACAATAAGGTATAGTTAACAAAAGAAATCTAATTAGTCCGTCTCATAGATTTCCAAAAAAATATTAGACACATATTTTTTCTTTTTTCACGTAAACAAATAATGAAGACGATACAGTGCTTAGTATGACATTTTTTACCGGTGAGTGACGTCACAAGTCACACTTCCCCACTCAAATCTTTGACGTGTTTTATCTTCGTAAATTTTTATTGATTTTATAAAACAAAAAATACGTATTCAATATTTTTTGATAATCTAACAGATGGACTAATTACTCGTAGAAATAATTTTTTTTTACTCAGTAAACATCTCTATTCACCCAAAGTCGAATATCAGCCTAAAACAGCAAAACATCCCAGCAGCAGCAGTAGCACAGCTCTTATGACACCCGTCCTCAAATAACACTACGTGAAGAAATTTTGATCAAGGTTAAATGGACAACATAATCTATAAATCTGAAACAAACATGGAGTTCATAGTAACTCATCTATGAGTGTATGAGTCATCGCCAGGTATCCTTGCACCTCGTTTTTTCGCCCGTTCATCACTCGGGCATCTATCTACCTGTCTTCGCCTTAACGGCTCCAATCATTCTTGTTATGATAATTTCGTTCTTAATTGCTGTCAGTGTTAATTGTGGCCGAAATAGAAGCGCTTGAGTGATTGATAGACGAGAATTATTTGCCAGTTTCCGCTGTAGGTGGTGTGATCGTAAGACCAATATGAAGAAACCTGGATGAACCTCATTGGCCTGAAATTGCCATCACGTCATTCATCACACTGTAAACCAACGTGGTGGTAAATATGTAAATATGCTCAGTATAATGAAAATTTTGGGAAGATTTGGACCTATCCCTATTTATCCGGGCCAGGGCTATCCAGGTTTTCGGGACATCGTTTGTTTGAGGGTTGATAAGATGTCCGGGCTTCAAAATTTAAGCTTTTACTCAATATTTTGGAGCAGTCAGTGACACTGGAACCGAGATAACTGATACCTGTGTTAAGTCTGAAGTCTGTTTAACAGACTTCAAAATTGCTGAAGAGTGTTAAGCGCGCGCACAGATGATGTTAGGCACTAATATTAAAAATTTGATCTCTTATGATATGCCACATACGAAGATAATAAAGTACTATCCATTGTAAACCTTAATTCATTCTCGATAGCTATTAATAAAGCCGTGCTAATGAATTCTTCAATTGATAAAGGCTTATTGTTGTGTATACGCCATTAAAGTGATCAGTCGCGCAATTAGTATTCATTAAATCTTTTCATTTTAAACTATTCATTAAAGCGATTAAGATTCTTTGGAGGGTTTTTTGTAAGTACTGCTATAGTTTTGACTGTATCTATGAAATTACTACTGTCTTGTGATTTTTTTAATGATTCCATTCTGCCCTAATTGTGGGACAAAGTGGAATATATTGGTGTGGTTTATTTTATGAAATATCTACATAGCCAACTGAAGAAACACCCAGCATCAGCATCATTACAGCCAAACGTCCACTGCTGGACATAGGCCTCCCCAGGTGTCGCCACATTAACTGGTCCTGTGCGTCTCGCATCCAGCGAGTCTCCGCAACCTTCCCCAGGTCCTCGGTCCACCTAGTGGAAGGCCCTCAAACGCGACGTCTTTATCCAATCAAGTTTAAATGTTTCTTACTATAATTCCTAGGCACACTTTGTTTTAGTCAGTAGAAGTCTGACACTCCCTTTCGCTGTGCTCAGAGCGGGAGGGGTTATTTGATGATTTCCTACCCCCCCAAAAAAATAATAATGTGAATCTCTTCAAGTAAGGTAATACTCGTAGATTAAAATTTCAAACCTTTGTAGATTTTGCCATTTTCTGACTTCTGAGGCCCTGAGTTTTCAAATAAAAAGTACCAGTTTTTTTTAATGTATCCAGATGTGGATGTTACTGATGATGCTTGATGCAAACAATTTCACGAAAATTAAAAAAAAATGGTATTCTTTGAAAACCGACGTATTTACATAAAATTCACTTGACACTCATGCTAGGGTCTCTGAACTTCCATGTCTCAATACGGATATAGATATCGGTCATTACTGTACAGAACCTTGATTAGAAGCAATAATATTTATTCTAAAAGGCAGAAAGTGACTTTTTGCAGCTAAAAAGTTACCTAGGATAATTTTCGAAACCAGACAACCTCTTCCTTTTGGCTCATTTAATGTCCTTCACTTATTTGGTCCACTTAAGCTCCATACTGCTAGCCTGAGTGTTTCAACTAGGAGAAGTGACGCGATACTCCCCAGCGAAACCCCTCTATCTGATCTGTTACAAAAATATCAGAAGAAGCTCTGTTACTTTCCTACTTATTAAAATCTCGTCGTTTCATCTCCTGCTAGAAGTATGGCCGACACACATACATACATTATAGTTGTTAGTAATAGTGATTCGCGAGTAATTACCGGACCCGTTGTTGCTGACCATACATCAAACGCGGTACGGCCAGTCATTACTAAGATGGATGAATCGCTTTCTTATAAATAGGTTAAGTCGTGGATATGGTGCTGAAATAAGCGGGTTTTGTAGCTGTTTAAGAGGGAACAGGGCCTGTGATTATTATTACTGATGTATTTTCCTTTATTCGTCCTGAATAATGCCTGTAGTACATTTAGTTAGCATTTTTTAGATTTGCTAAATTAAGTTCTACCTCTACTACCATTCAGTCATTTCCATTTTATCAGAAAGTAATAAAGAAAATATATGACAACAAATGACCCATTTTTACTGCCGTGCATAACTTTCTAAAAATTTACAAAAATAATGGAATCGGCTCCGTTTTCAAATACCTATTTTTCGAATTGCTCGTAGACCCTGTTTCCTTTTAATTACATACATTACTTACATAACGTAAATTAGATATAATTATATATCACTCTTATTTATCCACGGCTTCGCAAGTGTATCATTCTGATCCGGTTAAAGAGTGCAGTAGCAGACAGTCAGACAGACTATCTACCAGCCAGATAGAGTTTCTTTAGAGCATAAAATGCAACGTGTGTGCAAAGTTTCTTAATTTATTGTCATTGGTTATATCACACTAATATTATAAAGGCGAAAGTTTGTGTGTGAGTGTGTATGTTTGATACTCTTTCACGCAAAAAGTACTGAACGGATGTGGATAAAATTTGGTACACAGATAGTTTATAACCTGGATTAACACATAGGATAGTTATTATCCCGATTTTATCTTCCCGTGGGATAATTTTCGAGTTGTAGGGGGCGAAGCCGCTGGCAACAGCTAGTTAAAAATAAATAAGCACCTACTCATTTTTGTTTTAAGTCAGTGCCATTTCCATGTGAAAACAATCCACACACGAATGTTTCAGTACCACTACTACATCAAATTGTTATTTGCATTTCTAATTATAGCAATTTTGCTAGATTATTTTACAGCTTTAGATTATAGCCTCACCTTTATGAAGTAGGTTTCGTTGGATGTTAATCATACGCCAGATATACTGCCACATGCCCGCTACCGCACCCGCTGCCACTCCGCTTATGACTCAATCTCGACCTTTATAAGTAACTTTCATACAATATGACTTTTAGGGTATATTTCCATCTTTTCGGTTATGACTTGTGTTACCTGAAGTTCTTGATTTCGACCGTATTCGTGGACATTGGAGTATGACAGATAATGTACCTACTGTTACTACCCGCTTTTACCCACTTTCTTTATTTTTCTCTGTAAGAGGGGTCAGATAGTCCAGGGCACAGAGTGTACAAAAAATATCTATCAAATTCCAGTGTCGTGTACTTTAAGAGGTCAATTTCATACCATACACTGGTACAACAGCACCACCATTCCGATATCTCTCCCGCGTCCGCTCCGCTCATGGCTAAGGCCTCTCCTTGATAAGTGAGTTTCATTCAATTCGGCTTCATGCTAATGGCGCGTCTGGCTTACTGACACAATTCTCTCGGTCTCTTAATTTATTTATTATTTATATTGGCGGCTTTAGTATGCACTCGGTGGAGATGGATGTGTATAGCACTATTGTAATGTTTACTGATGTATTCTTACTTTTTCATTTAAACTTTATAACATGTAAAATGCCACTATAATAAACAAGTTATTGTACAAAGATAACATAATCGTTCTTTGCATTCAATTAAAAATATTATATAGTGTTGTTTATTTTTTGTTCATTATAATTATTCCTAGTGTTCTAACAATGGGGTCAGTATCCAGTGTAACCGGATACAGCTCATTTACAGTATTTTATATGAAGCGGCTGCCTATCTAACCCCCACACCACAACCAGTACCTGCTCCACAATCTTAAAATTCTCACAAAAAGTTTTGCGCCAAATAATCGGCAAAAATAAACTCGTTCGTGAATTCTGATTTGTTCAGATCTTTAAAAGCTGTGTATTATACAGTTATAGGTTTCAATAAAACAACTGTAGGTAGGCCGTACAAGCTAAAATACACATGCATAAAAATATACACGGAACAAATATTTAATTATAGGCCGTGAAGATTTTAATACTCGCGTGGGAATCGAACCAGCACTGAGCATAAAAGCAAGAGGCATGGCGCCAATTGAACCGTATGTTTTTATTATAAAGCCATTCAGATGTTGGTATGGTTACCGGTGTCCAATTACTGGCTCGTGAGATTGTAAGTACAGGGATGCTGTAGAAGTCACCATGTGGCAGTGACCACTTCCTGTCAGTTTGTCTGTTCGCACCGACTTGAAAAGCTGAATTTTGGGCTAAAATGTTTAAATAAAGTCGACTCGCTTAGCAAAAGAACTTGAAAATCGCACATTACTAACCAGAATTCCATAGAATAAAATTCCACCAAATTCTTCTCATCGTTCGGAACCCCAAATCTTAGTCATGATCTAAGTTACCGTTATTAAAACCTGACATGTCATCACGATTGCACAACTCGCCATCATCAGGTCATCTCGGGGTGTATAGGAAGCAACAGTAGGGGGGAGGTGAGGGGGGGGGGGCACTGGCCTAGTTTCCATAACGGTGTGCGATGTAGGTTAGGACACAAGACTTTTTGCGAACGAACCGAATTTTGACAAGTAATGACCAAGTTGACGTCGTTCTTGCGACGTTTTATTTGCGCTTCGTTGGTCGGCGATTGTTTTTCTCTTTGAGTGTTCCTTTTTATGGAGATGAGTGGTTCCGTTTTATTATGTTTTGAAGTAAGTTTGGTGAATGAACATTGTTTTGCTTTTTTTGAGCTGCTAAAGACTACTAGGTTATGATTCTGATCTGAAAGTAGACGTGGGTACGGTGCGGGTATGTCACTCACACGCAGTTTTTTTCACAACGTTTTCCCTCGTCATGTAGAATGTTTAAGACCAGTGTTGATAAAACTATTAACCCAAAGTGAAGTACCTACTTACTCGTAAATCTTGCATTCAATGAAATAATAATACTTGAAATACAACAAAAATCATAAATATCAAATCAAGTCACCAATATCTTACTACTTCTCTCGCTTTAGACATCAACGCGCGCGTCTCACAAGCGCTGGATTTAAAATAGAAATACTATGTAATGCCGCGACGGTAAATCTAGTCGTCATATCAGTACAAGATGTATGGAATTGTAGAAAATTACATATTTCCTCTGCTGATTATATACTCGAATATATTGGACGGCTAGATCTGAAGGAAAGTAGGATTTTATTTGTGTTCAAGTACTTTTTGCCGTTTTGTGTGTTTACAGCATTAGTGAATGGATTAAAAAGTTTTTGTGAAGCTTTTTCTTATATACATTGTGCCAAAAAAAAAGGATTATTCGAGCTAAACATGACGTACCATTATTACCATGAACATCCACGCAAAAGTTACTCAAAGATAGTAGATAACTAAGTACCGCACTGAAGGGTTTAACTTTACAGCACACTAGCCGCATCCTTCTGTCAAATAACAAACTATCTAACCAGTCATAGTCGAATTCCCAGTTAGTTAGTTAGTTGATAAAGGAGAATTTGCAAGTTGCAATAGACGCATAAGGTTCAATATCCAACAATACAATTAATGATTACGATCATAATGACGACAATCAAACTATATAATTATAGTATTTTTTAAATGCCGCATAGAAGCTTCAATTAATCATCATTTTAAGGCTCAAAATGCGTAAAAAAATCAATCAACAGGAAAAAAACTTTTATAGCTTACAAATCATGTTTGCTAAGATCATTAATATTAATAAAAATATTGATTACAGTTGTATGCTTTGATTCTTCTTGTTGTAAGTTGTTAGTTAGTCATCACAAGCAATCAGTAACTGTTTTAGTATTACGGTAGATTACTTTTTATAGTTATTTCGGACAGGTAGCGACAGGTTACAAGTCAATTGACTAGATACTGGCTATTGAGCTCGTTTGACCCACTTCGCTATTACGAATTGCGCAATAAAATTAATTATTGTGAACTAATGAATCTTTAATTTTTTTCATAAACTTTCTTGTAAACGCTGAATAGTTTTCCTTATTCTCGTATTTTTTCTGCATGTTTAGCGGTAACATTTTCTCATTTCTCTGTCTGCGAAGCTTGCCTACCAGTCGAATTAAGCAATTTTTATAAGTTAGGTGCCTACTTTGTCGAATTGAGTCGATGTCAATATCAATTATCTACAGTTATTGAGGTTTTCTCCAGTGAATTTCTCGGTAGCAGATCGAATCTGGAACGTAGGTAGGTCTCATTAACCATCCTTAAAATCTACCGAAATTATAGTTTAAAGCAAGTTATTAAATGTTGAAAGCCCTTTGCCAACCCAGCTAGTTATATTTCATGGCCCATAAATTACCATTGGGCCGTAAAAAATGGACAAACACTTAACTGTTGCGACACGTGTCGAAGCCGTTAATTGCGTGCGCTCGCGCAGAACATCTCGTCGATCACGGTGACACTGCGGTGGTGTGGCAGTGGTGAGTGGACCAAGTGGCGAGATCAATCAGTTGTTGATGAGCTCGCCGATATGCCCATGGAAAGATTAATAGGATTTTGGACGCTAGAATGTGGTCGATTCTTTATCGAAATTACAATTTATCCCATTAATTATTATAAATTGTCATTTTTCTTTAGGCGGTTAAACGAGGTATTTGTAATTAAGGCTTGTTCTTTATTTCCGTGAAATTAATTATTGAGTAACTAATTATTTTCGTAACAGAAGCTCAGAATTATAATATAGATATTTTAATTATATTTTTCAAATCCTCTAGGAACAGTTCTAATAAATTTTTGAACGAACAAATAATATTTATAAAAATGGGTTTGTTAGCAGCTTTAATTTGTCATACTATCATAGGCGTACACATGTTAATGTGTACGCCTATGATAGTAAATTAAATATTGTGTTTTTAATTGAATGGTATGTAGGTTACTACATACCATTCAATTAAAAACACAATATTTAATTTAATAAACCACACACCATTGCTTTCATATCTCGTATCATCAAATCTAAGTAACCAGCAGCAATAGGTCTAGGTAGGATTTACACTCCGCCCTTTGAAGTCAGGAACTATGTCATTTTGTGCTAAGCGTAATGAAGAGGCGCAGTCAGGCTTTGGAATTATGACTACTGCGAGCTAGTTGCTAGGAGGTCATCGTCTGCCAAGCCTTTCCTCAACTATGTTGGGGTCGGCTTCCAATCTAACCGGATACAGCTGAATACTTGTATTTTATACGAAGCGACTGCCTATCTGACCTCCACAACCCAGTTATTACTAGGTAATGATACCCTTTGGTAAGACTTGTTGTCAGACTTTTAGGTCACTGCCACAGATCTGTATATAAGGTGTAAAAGTACCCTTAACGCAAACGAAAGGCACTTGTTCTGACATACCTGGGAACCTCCTAGTTACGGAGGGAGATATTGGGGGTCAAAGTTCCAAATTTTTCACAGCTGTTTTTGTAAATACTAGTTTTTCAGGTTATAACTTTACTTAAATTACCTCCATGACCCGTTTACTATTCAAAGGATCCACTAGCACAATGTTTTCACAGTGCTATATTGAGTTTTACAGTAAAATGTGTCTTTTTTTTTTACCAAAAAAAAAGTCGTTTCCCAGCAAAAATTTACTTATTTTGATGTACAGATTGCTTGGTTGACGGCTGTGTGATGGGTTGATTTACACCCTGTATAACATCCGGGACGTTGGTCCCAGATGCTATACAGGGTAACGGTACAGGTACAGCTTAACGTGCTGTCCTGGTACAGGTACAGCTTAACGTGCTGTCCAAGGCACAGAGAGAAAACCCTGTATGTAATGGGTGATCAGCCATCCATAGACCAACCCAGGCAAGCGCGGCTTAACCTATAGATCGACCCGAGTGGCAGTTATTATTAAACCACGCTATAATGTCAATATTTATTCTTGACGATAAGGCGTCGAACCTTCGTCGGACCCCGAAAACGGACCCGAACGGCACTAAATGCTCAGCCGTGCCATTCTCATCTAGGAACAAAATTGTGATCTAAGATTAATGTCTGCCTTTACGCTTTAGTCTGCTTGGTGTGCACGGTCTACATTTACTGCCGTTTCCATCACCAGCTTAAACTGTATCCAAATGGCTGGGTAGCGGTTTAAAGCTATGATCATGTTATTATTGCCAGCTTTCGGTGCCCACAAAATATGACTGTGGGGTTGTCACTTCGAAATTCCCATTTCTTTCCCCGACTTTGACCAGCAGTAAGAGTACCTATACAATTAAACAAAAGATACCAAATGCAATTAATTTTACGACCATACACAGTACTATCGTTAACAAAGAGCCAAAAGGCATCAGCAGAAAGGTAGCTCTATTTGTTTGTTTATAGCACCTGCAATATACACAATGAATCTAAGGCTAACCGTAACTGCCCTTGCAAACTTAACACTAACAACAATACGGGAATTTCAACCTTACGTTGTAGAAGTTACGGTTTTTTCAAAGTCCTACGTTAACTTGGTTATATAAGCCGCCAAAGTAGAGATGTTACCTTTTTTTGAAACAATAGCTTTTGGCCATAACAGGACAGAATGTACTGGAGCGGTAAAAGTTGTTTGTTCTATTGTTAGCACTATCTCCGGAACTACTGGGCTGATTTTGATCGGCTAGTTCGTTTCTATGTGGAGTGGATAAGTTTCGTTAATGAGGTTATGGGAATTTCGGCGAATTTGCTAACTTACCTGCGAAGTAAACTGGGTTTTTCGTTCACTAACTTTTAAGTATGTTGATCGGTTTTATTGAGTGGCAAACAAGGGTTCTACTGCATCATCATCATTAGCCTATAATGTTCCCACTGCAGGGACTCAGGCCTCCTCTCTAAGAGAGGGATGGGCTATGATCTACCACGCGGGCCCAGTGCGGATTGGTAGAATATTTTGGTTCTAAGACATGCCGGTTTCCCCACGATGTTTTCCTTCACCGTTTTGCACTGCATGCAAGAATATAATTATGTTATACCACAAGTGCGTTGCCCTCTTGGAGACGAAAATGATTATCTCATTTGCCTGCAATGACACAGGTCACACAGGCACTCACGCTATTACGAGGATAGTAGTTGCATGGTGAGAGTGGCCCGGAATTCTATGAAGAAGCCTAAGTATGTTTGTACAGTGGATGATGATAAACTATGAAGTATTTTAACTTTAACAATGATTACTACTACTTCTAGGTAGAAGAATATTCGCATCGCAAATACATTTACACGTACTAATGACAGAGAAAACAATCAGAACAAAATAGTGAATTAGTTCTCTACTTGCAAGATGAAAATGGTCATTGTGCGGTGGTCTGGACGTCTTGTCAATATATTCATAAGCAACAATGTCAAAAAAATGACCACGGGTTTTTTTTTATAACTTTGCCCCACACTAGGAATTTCTTCTGTATTGTGGGTGCGTTTACAAACATTTAAACTCACATACACAGACACCCAGACTTGGAACAACTATCTGTAAGCCATACAAATATTTGTTCCGTACGGGGATCGAACCCGCGACACGCAGCGCTAATCGCTTACCCACTGCGCCAACCGTCGTCGTCGTCGTGATTACATTTCTTCTGAAAGCCGATGTGTAGCGTATATCTACCTTAATACATATGTAAACACTGTCTCACAGCCACAAAAGTCAGAATGCTGTCACTTATGACAACTGACAGTAGCAGCAATGGTGGGAAGTGCCAAGGGGCCTTGGTGGTGTTGGTGAACCTGCCATATTGTTAGGTTATCAACCTATGGCCACGTGGCGGCTTCCCGCTACCGTAGACGCGGGCCTGTGGACGGTGAGTAATGGGCTAGCTCGCCGTCCGTCCGTCTTTTGACGACGGTAGACCGTGTTGACGGCGCGTTCATGTTCCACGCGCCTCAAAGAGATGTCAGCAACGTGGAAGGGGCCCGCTAGGGCCGACGCTCGTCGGGGCTGCGGGTTGTCCGAAAGAGATACCGCGGCCCCGGCGCAAGAGCCAAGAAGGAACATGGGTAGTTTTTAGTCAGTAGAACTTTGATGAAATGTAATTTGATGATTTCCCACCCCCCAAAACAAAAAAAATGTTATCAACCTATTAGCTCTGCTACTAGTAGATACTACACGATGGATGTAGCAGGTATCTTGAATCTTCGCTAAGCGATATGCTCCACACATATCCTGAAACAAATACTTCAGCAAGTAAGGCGCGTGTGTTGGTGCGCGCACGCACGTCGCGGTCGGCGGCGCGCGCGGCATCCCGTGCGCCTGCGTACTGCGCGACAAGCGACACTCACGCGCACCTGATCATGCGTTACACCACTTTATTTATATAGGAGCTGCTGTGGACTTATTGGATGGATTACTGGGCATAGCAGATGACATTCAAGGATGTAGTACAAAGCGGCCCCCTGATTATGAACTGAACTACAGTATATTCACAGTTATTACGCCTTGTGACTTGGACTGTACCTTTTTTATTTTGTATTTGTTTCCATAAAAGTGCCTGTAACTGACCTACTTGAAACAAATGCTTTATTTTGATACTGAATAATATTTAGTTCCATCGAAAATATAAAGGTTTTTACATGGATAGACATTTACGTAAAATCAGTGAGTTGGAAAATCGACATATTCCCCATAATGGTTCTAGATTTTCGTACAGCAATGTCATCATAAAATTATAACTTCCACTAATTCCTCAGCACATCAAGAACCCAATCAATGGAAGTCAATGATTTTTACACATTTTTGTGTACATTGTTCTCCCACAAAATGTTTAACGCATCGTGAGGAACATTAACACTCTATTATATTAGTTATGAGTATAATGTAAGTAAAACAATCATGTAGTGATCGTCCATAAACAACTATTTGTCACAATGATCATTGTTATAGCTCACCAACACTGGCCAACACATGTTGCCCAACATTGGCGAGACAAATTACACAAAACATGAAAGTCTTTTCTCCTAAAAAACAAAACACGAACATTATCGAAATTTCTTTCAAAAATAGAACGCATGATGAGAACTCTATTTACTTTTTAATTATTTAAAAAAGCAATTGACCAAAGAGTCTTGAACACATGTTTTTTAAGGATTATTTTTAAAGATTTATGAGTTTTTGTTTGTATATCTGTGGGTACAGTTAAGGAAACAGGCTCGAACAAGATAATTGCCGTTACCGGTCATAAAGGCGGCAAAGTTTTATTGGGCGTGTGTTTATTGCGGATTGCTGTTAAATATTCTAATATTTTGGTAACGTAGAGGTTCTTTGCTTAATGTTTGGTTTTACAAGAATGCCGGTTTAGGTGTCCAAGGTAGACTGTCTTTTTACGTCTCATTTCTTACCTACGCTTGCCTTACAAGAACATTCCTTCCGTTTACTTGCCAATCTCGGTGTGTTGTTGATTTATTTAAAGTATTTAATTAGTGTTTTATTTGAACCGAATTAATTAACAATTTTTATTTTATTTTCCAAAACTAGCTTAACAAACTTTTTAGTGTAATAAGCTGTCTAAAAACTAAGACTTTTGTCTCTGTGGTAACCACTGCCAACATACAAATACTCATCCTCTCTACTAAACTCATCGGTTATACTTCCTTGTTTCCTAAAAAAGTTTGCTTTCTTCAAGAAAGAAATAAACAATAGCGTTGTTCCAGTTGTTGTTCAAAAGTCAGAGGTAGTGTAAGTAGGTAAGCAGTGCTCGCTCTACTTACATTTTGGGTTAGCACCGCGATTCCGCGAGCCTCTGAGCTCCACGGAGTTATTGTGAAGGAGGCTCACTGCATCGACTTTATGGACACACATGAGAGATAGTTGGCTCTTCTAAATAATAACTGGCCATAAATATTTAAATATTAAAAGATATAGTTGCCACCTTTACGACTATGTGCGCTGGTTTGAAACGTCTGATGGTCTTCTTCAGATACAATATTCTGAAATTTTAAATGAACCAGGTCGTTTGAAAGAAGAACGTGCGGAATCGTGAGAAGTCGAAGCAGTGGAGAGAGGCCGGTGTTTGTATTTTTGTTGATAACCTCTGTCATAAAAGTGCGATCAAATATTGTAACGGTGACTATTGTTGCTATATCGTTGTGGTGAGGCGTCTGCGTCTTATTATCACTTGTGTCTAAATAAAGATAACCATTAAATAATAAAAACTTAATCATTATCATCGACAGCCCTGACTTCACCCACTACTGGGCTCATTTTTCTTGTGTCAAACTCACAGTACCTATAACATTATACAGGTACTGAGTTACTTAGGAAACTAAAAGGACCGTGTCGAAGAAACCAAGAGAACAAAACTGCTAACTGTGTGTGTGTGTGTATATTTCTGTCAAAGTCCGGTGCGTACCGGAGTAACAAATCACACCTTATATAATTAGACCGACTTAACAGAAAAAGTGTGATTAAACGACGTGCGATGTCTTTTTCAACACCTTGGTACATTCGGATTGAAATACACGTTTTTTTAATCAAAAATAAGTAGGTAGGTATTAGTGGGCTCCAAATAAATGCTAAGTGCCAAAACGTGTGCGATTGGTCACAGCACGGGGTCAAGCTGGACACGCACGCGCATCGGGGCGAGGAGCGCACGTGCATATATCCGTCAGTTCTGTGACACTTCGACACAAACAACGCCATCAGTTCCAACTTAGTGGTGTCTGAAACATGGGAACTGTTTTATTTATTAGCTTATCTCTAACCCTTTTATTTTGAAGGGTGGGAAACCATCAAATGACTCCTCCCGCGCTGGGCAGAGCGGTAGGGAGTGTCAGACTTCTACTGACTAAAAAACTCTTTTTTTTTTTTTTTTTTAAATTGGTATGGGCTTCCTTTTGACCGCAATATTGCCCTAAGGGCAGAGATGAGGTCGATGATAGAACGAGCTTACCCAGAAGAAGCCTATTTACTCGCGACTAAAATAGATTTGGCTTATATGAACTCGGGAAAACCGACGCGGACAGCCTACGTTCCTTCTTAACCCTTTGTGTCGAGGCCGCGGTATCTCTTTCGAACAAACCGCAGCCCCGACGGGTTATCTCTTACCCTCTTACTTTCCTTAGTTACCTGTTAATAGATGAGGAATGCAAATTCTGTTAGGAGGTCAAGTCCTAGCAGCACGCTTCTCGAAACCGCGAGACAGACGTTTAAGTACTTGTTCTTAATTTAGGTAACTGCCTCAACTGCCTGATTATATTTTTCTTCTACCTAACTACAAGGCCATCAAAGCTTTGCTATCCTTCATAGCCTTTAAGATACCCATTTTGATATCCTAAAATATGTTTAAACTTCGATTGTTTGTAACCTGCGACTAAAGGTAACATTTTAAAGTAAAAATTATGCTTATGCTACTTAATTCCTTAGTCTTATTCCAATCTATTGTCCTTAATGTCATGTATCACAAAACATTTTTTTTACCTGTAGAACAACCCGAACAGTTCCTTTCGTGCTATTGTCCTGTGCACCAACACAGTTTTGCACAATCACTTGCACAATGTCCAATTGTGCACCTCCAATAGATTCGTGGGCGGTCAATTTGTCACACCTTACTGCCACGCTCGACTTTTTGTCACATCAGCTAATGAAGCTCACCTGATTGCTAGTCGGGCCATAATGGCCAACGGTAGCACGACGAATTCAAAATTGAGGAGTTAGGACAATGCTACAGTCTGATGACACCAACAGTAATTCCTACCTAGAGTATGCTTCATTTATGCGAAATGGGCCATTAGTGAATTGCTTCTTGTCTCGTGGTAGACGCTCCAAAAACTTTAGAGTCAGACTTTGCAAAAATGACAGGATGCTGGGTGATTGTCAACCTTAAAGTCAACATTTCATTGCTGGCTTGCATAATTATAATTATTCTGTGTACCTATACCTCAAAGCTGCAACACAAGAATGTTGCTTTTTGGCAGAAATCTGGTTTCTTACTCCTATCATTACAAAAAGCATAATAAATTTAAAAAGGACGACTGCTCATGTAACAATTACATCACGATCCATTTTACGACCCTGTCGGATTGTCCCAACCTGTCAATTTACCTTTATTGAGCACGTCAACACCCCGCCGGGTTTCACAGTTGGGTTACAATGGCTGACCAAAATATTTACCATTCAAACAGCTACCGGAGTTTTTACCTTCAATACCTGTGAGCATTCAAACAACACTTGTTTTCATCAAATTTATGGGTATAGTGTCGTCAAAAGCGTTGTTTTAAAACATTTTAGGAGTAGCAGCACCTTGCTTCGAGGAAACTCTTTGTCAAGCGTGGAAATTACATTAGTTTTGTTTTCGGGTCTTAATATTCGGTAGTTTGAGAGATGCTGTAAATTACGTGATTGTACAATGATGTTTGTAGGCGGCCGACACGGTGCCGGGTGCTTCAATGCCGAGTTTGAATGGAATAACAGAGATTTATACGTTTCCAAAAAATAAGAGTATTGAGATATAGGTACATCTATTTTAACTTATCATAAAGGTAACAAGCTATTTCCCCTCCAGTTTATTTTGGGTTGGGCAGAGCTTATCCTCCCTCTGCTAACCTGCGGATGATCTGATAACGTTGCATTCACGGTTCACCAGCAGACAGACGGACATGGCAAAATGATAAGGGTTTCTTATCTTGTTGACTACGGAACTCTAAGAGCACTCGTTTGATGTCAATTGCTTCACTGATGAATATCTAAACTGAAAATTCAATGACGATGAGGCTATGCCCAACAATGAAATTCGAAACCGGGGTGAAAACCATGGACCTCACACTCTCAGCAGGTGTGCCTGCTGGATCTGAGTCTTGTGTTTTTGAATCAGTTTAACCTTCGTGCAGGTTGCCAGCGACATCTATAATACAAGCTTGTAACTTTTACTCATTGTCTTGCAGACAATGACATCTAGCGGACAGATTTGAAAACTTGAACATAGTATAGTGGTGTTGAACTAAAACTACAGATGGTATTAAACACAGCGGGTATTTAATTTAATTCTGAAGCACACATTTACTTAAAAAGTAATTTGATTCGCATTATTTCCCAAAATGCGCCGTAAAAAATAAAATGAAAGCAGAATAACATTTTCTACAGTTGAATCACCGTTAGTAGCGCCATCTAGTGAACTTCTTAAAACTACATTACTTCTAGTTCCTCATAAGAGATGTCACGGTAAGTATCTAAACGTAAAAACGAACTCTTAACAAATAAAATTACTACATAATAATATTTAGCTCATGGTTTTATTTAGCACTATGGTTTTAACCAAACACAAAAAAAAACTACAATTACCATTAGATGATTTTTTGTTTTAACTCGCCTTTAATTGACCTTCGGTTGAAAATAAAGCAGGTTTCTTTCTAGAGTTTAGCAGACTTATCTTTTCTCTATCACTCAAATTAAAATGGAACTCGCCATCAGATGGGTTCACGTCAAAAGTAGCAACGTGGTGGCTCGCGCAAGAGATACCTACGAGTACGTGAACAAGATAGTTTTTTGCTTCAAATATTGAATTCAGATCTCAAACTATAGGTAGTAGGCTGTATAGAAAAGCCAAACATAGAGAATCAGGTCCTGCAGTGGGGCGCGACTTGCTAATCACTTATTTCTATACCTAAGTAAGGCAAAAATGATTTCAACTAAGTTTTTGCATGAATTATTAGGATCAGTCAGAAGGTACCTATTAATGACTACATAGTAAGTAGATAGGTACCTACCTAATTGACCAACGGGAAGGTTGAGACATGTGCTGCATTATTCGACCGTACGATAGATACCTACACCTAGGTAGCAGATCATTTAAAAAAATCCGTCTTTGAAATAAAACTACCTTTTATTGTTAACCGTATCAAAAGTTGTAAACAAATGCACCTTGTAATGCACTTTTAAGGGTAAACCGAGGTTTGGGAAAAACCTGACTCGCAGCAATCAAACATTCACGACAGGATATAAATAACTGCATCTCTTGCATGGACACACAAATCTCTGCTATTTTACTACATCTCGCAGGTATTCTGTCACCTGACATACATTTTCCCATACACACACGATGATGGAATACCAATTCAATAGCGTAGTTCCGCATTGGGCGTAAAAATAAGCCTTTGTTCAAATTCAGCATAATTTTTGCGAAATTTTCATTGTTTTATCGACACACCCGTTATGCGATTCGTGTTAAATTCCGAGAGGCCCCACTACGGGTTAATGACATTTTGCTACAATGGCTAAATGCTAGCTTACAGATTCGGTTAGGTTTAGAATTTACTTGGCCACATAAATATTCATAGAGTTTAATTCAATGATAAAATTACGTTTATTTCGCAAGAAGGTTTTTAAAGACACTTTTACGTAATTTTTAGATCGTTTGTTATTTCGTATCAGAATACTCTGGTAACGGAAAGAAACTCAGAGGTCATAGTCTCTTTTAAGGTCCAGACTTCACTCACATGAGGACTATGCAGGCTAGTGTCTGAGATGGTCTTTTGAAGAAAGAATTACACAGATTTGATTGAACCTGTCCAGTCAGTGCAAGCATTTAAAGCATTTGTCAAGTATCGTGTAGCTCGACTCATAACTCAAGGAGCTTAACGTCACGAAGAACAATACCAAATTGAAGAAAGGACATTTGAGTAGGTCGCTTTATAGTACTCAAACTGCCAGACAATTGTTAAAACTATAGGGAAAAAACAAAACAAATGACCCACATGGTCCTCAAATTCACAATAAATTGTTTTTTAACGGTTCATCAGGAATCCAATTATTGGAGGTAACCTACTTATCTATCTTTGCATTGGTCGTTTTATTCATGGTTTATTCCTGTTCTGCGTCTAAAACACAGTACAAGTCGCGTTACAGAAGTGGCATAATACATTCACCTGCGTTCCCTAATTTCCCTTATTATGCTGAGGATAGCTGGAGAAGTACTGACAGCTAGTAGGTCACCAGTGTGCTACATGCACCTGCATCTATGAACAAAAGCTACGGAATACCTAACTGAATCATGAATCAATTGGGATCATCATGTTTTCTAGGGAAGGTAAGTTCGTGAACAACTGGGCTCTCGAATTAAAATAATCAACCTGACTCACTGTCTCATCGTCTTGTTCTTTTCCGTCTACAATAAGCAGTATGATATTATTATTCCACAAAGATATCGTGTTCACACCAAAACCTCAAACTGCAGCAATAAATTAATCACATTTTTTTAAGTAAAAATCAAAACACGGAACACCAATGTTCCATTCATGTGAATAATTTCCTTACATCAAACCATCATCAAACTGATAGAACGACTCATTATTCCACCATAATACATGTCCATCGACTATCTAATGGTTTCCGTGCCTTTCATTTGCAGTGACCGGTCAATACGGTGGATTTCCTTGGCCGGGAACCGAACCAGGCCATCTCCGTGGCAACAGGCGACACAACATTGTGGCTTCTTAATCATTCAGCAGTCGATGGATCGAGTGTTCGCTGTAAAATTGTTGTTCCGGTTCACAATTGATTAGTTAATTGGAAATGTCAGTTACAGTACAGACACAACTTAGAAGAAGATTTTATTATCGTACAAGCTGAACCGATGCACTTTGTCCTGTTAAATCGATTTGAATATCCAATTTTCCAAAAACCGGATTCAGACTAATTCGGGCATTTAAAAAACTAACCGAGTCGGTTAAGTCGTTTTCAAATTTTGAAACTAGGACCGAGCTGGACTCGGTCCCGGTCGGATTTTTGGACATAAGGATTTGAAATGCCATATTTTAGTTTCATTGCTCCTTGGCCAGCATTGCTCTATTTTGGTTTCAAAACGCCGCCCGGCGCCATTGCGACTTTACAATTTAATATCTATACATCATCATCATCATCAGCCATAAGACGTCTACTGCTGGACAAAGGCCTCCCCCATAGAACGGCAACCTGCCGCATCCACCGGTTGCCCGCGACTCTCACGACATCGTCGTTCCACCCGGTGGGAGGCCTACCAACGCAGCGTCTTCCGGCTCGTGCTCGCCACTCGAGAACCTTTCTTCCCCATCGGTTGTCGGTTCTTCGAGCGATGTGGCCTGCCCATTACCACTTTAACTTGCATATTCTGAGAGCTATGTCGGTGACCCTGGTTTTATCGCGAATTTTCTCATTCTAGATTTTATCGTACAAAGAAACTCCGAGCATAGTTCTCTCCATGGCTCGTTGCGTGATTCTAAGCTTCTCTAAGCTATATATTTATACACCAGGACTGTAACTCTCGAGGGGTTCGGCAGAAGTGTACCTAATAGTACACTTAGATTTCGGCAGTTAATTAATATGGTGTTAAGAATACAAATAAATCGTAAAAGATCTGAAGGTGTAACCGACCTACAACTTTTAAATTAATATATTTTACTCCTATCACCTGGTTTACCAAATCACCTAGCAACCGTAGTAGTTGTCGGTAGTACTACATACCTCACAACCGAAACTCCGCATGTCACCTCCACGTGACCAACGGAGCGTGACGGCTCACCTGCGTGTCACCGTCACCCGATAGCACGGCACAGAGGGAACACGTTTGTCAATCAGTAGACTTAACGGGGCAATGCAATACCTCCTTGTAAGACACAGCAGGTGGTACAGTCTGTATTTACACAATTATTGTCTAAATTATGACACGCTGCCGACGTTGTACGCTGCACGCATAAATGGTTTTGATGCAGTAATGTCAACGACTCAAAAACTGAACCAAAACTTAAGTTGAACTCCAAACGATGTCTTTCGGCATAGCCTAGTGGCCCTTAGCGTATATGAGATCTAAGACTTTGATAAGTCAACAGCAAGACCTTAAATATCCTGAATCGCCAAAAACAAATACGAAACGTGCATATATAGTTTCGGTTTTGCTCTACTAATGGATCAGATTCTACAAATCCGCATAGACAAATTTGTATAAAGTGCTCCTTCTCCACTTACATTTAAAGTGGTAAAGTCTGAGGAGGCTCCAATGCATATAAAGGGGCTCCTTATTAGCGTGACAAGAAATCGGGGTCACTGAAAGAATTGGGCCGATCGATTCCCTAAAATATGTTAAGCGATTCGGGAATTCAAGAGCTCCGTCTTCTATTTACGAATGTCGTTAAAGGATCAAACTGATTATGAGCTTAGATGGAAACGTGTTTAAAGACAAAAACAAATTAATTTGTGGATCTTAAACAAGTGAACAGATTATAAAATTAGTGGGACGTAGGCCTCCTTTTGTGAGAGAATGAGAGGCCACAACCTACCTGATATCACATTCTGACCGCATGGCCTGATGGGTATTGTGAGCCCTTTAACTAGTGTTAAATCAATAAATAAATAAAAAATCTGTCTGGGTCCTAAACCACGTTACGTGGTCACTGTACCTATGGTTACTGCTCCTTGAATCTTTAATTAAAATCAACAAACTTATATAAACGAGCACGTAGTTTAAATAGAAAAGCTTAAACTTTCAAGATAAACCACGATACAAAAACTTTTACCATAAAACAGAATCGTTTCACTTTTCAAACCGGGAATCGAACCCGCAGCATCCGCTTCCGCGGCGCAGTTAATAGCAGGGCAGATAATACCCGGTAATACTCCACCGGTCATGGAGTAAAGAAGACATGGAGTACCTGCTCGAGCGTGAGTGATTGTTGCCAACAGAAATTGATATTTTAGCAGTGTAAAAGGGTTTAAACTGTAGTTTATCGACAACTACAGGCAGGGGTTGTATATACAGTACTGCTACAGTTTCATAATCGACTGATCGACAAGTCGGTTATGATCGCCACTAAATAACCCCTTTTAACGAAAGTTACTCTAGGCTCAATTGGTTCTTGGATTTCGAAGAAAGTTCCTTTTTGAACCTTAACAGATTTCTTTAAAATTTGAAGGACTAGTAGACCATGACCTGTGTGACCATAGGATACTTTGAATCCTAACAGTACGTAAAAAAGTACCCGTGGGATAATTTCGGTGGCCAAGTAGCGGGCACAAGCTAGTATTTGATATTCCTTATTAATAACTGATCGATCAACAACGAAAAAAAACAGTCGACCGATCCAACAAATTTTCACCAAACGGCACGTATTAGCACTCCATTTATATAACTTCATGGGTAGATGAAGTTACTAAAGTAATGGTTTTATAGAGGAAGAATATTGTGGAACTAAATGCTCAGTGTATAATCACAATATTAATGTTATACTATTTACTACCTGCTTTCTCTTATGCAAGAGCAGGGCAATGACGCTTAACTTACACGACGAAAAGTTAATAGTCCATTTAAAGATAACTATAAAGAGACGACCGTTTCAACAGCATCTTAATATTTTACCTCCGACACAACTGTAAAATAATTAACTCGCAAAAAACGAAGGCTGTGCGGCTCATAATCGACATAATTAAGTAGATATACCCAAAAAAGTTATTACTTTTTGTTGTAGTAAGAATTTTGCCTGCCTTCGGAAGAGTGAGGTCATATCGTACCTGTATCCGCGAGGTCGACAAACTTGGCTCTTGAAATATGTATTTTTTATGTTCAAGCCTTTATTTCATATAAGGGTAGACCAGAGAAGGTACAAGGTCGAATTGTAAAGGTTTACTTTACTGCGATTAATTTAATTTGTCACTAACTTCATCAGCCGTAAGATGTCCACTGCTGGACAATGGCCTCCCCCACAGAACGCCATAACGAACGGCAACCTGTCGTTTGCATCCACCGGTTGCCCGCGACTCTCACGATGTCGTCGGTCCACCTGGTGGGAGGCCTACCAACGCTGCGTCTTCCGGCTCGTGGTCGCCACTCGAGAACCTTTCTTCCCCATCGGTTGTCGGTTCTTCGAGCGATGTGGCCTGCTCATTGCCACTTCAACTTGCATGTTCTGAGAGCTATGTTGGTGACCCTGGTTCTTCGGCGAATTTCCACATTTCGGATTTTATCACACAAAGAAACTCCGAGCATAGCTAGAGAGCTATGAATCTGAATTGATTCGAATTCTGAATTGTGGAATAACGTGGCAAGTTTAGTGCCATGGCTCTCCATGGCATTTAGACAATCCAGCGTTATTATTAGTTATTATTATGTAGACAATCCAGCGTAAAAAGTATCATTTTTCCGTATTTAAGACACTGCAGTGACGCAGTGTCTTAAAAAAGTGAGATATTGAATTGCGCCAGTCTGTTCGTTAATAGCTGCGGCCACCAATCCATCTGCCAAAGCGCGGTGTACCTGTACTGAACTTTCACTGCAAGTTAAAGGGCTCTGTGGTAACCACATTTACTTACTGCCTATCAGGTTGATTAGTAATCAACCAAATACGAGTACCTACCAAATTATCACTAGGATTTTATTTTCCTTATCCGAGTAGGTCAAGTAAGATTACTTACCGAACACACAGAAGTTTTCCTCAATAGATTTCTCTCTATATTGTTCACTAGCGGACGTCACGCGGTTTCACCCGCATAGTTCCCGTTCCCGTGGGAATACAGGGATAAAAAGTAGCCTATGTCACCTGCGGATAGTGTAGCTTCCCAGCGGTGAAAGAATTTTTGAAATCGGTCCAGTAGTTTCGGAGCCTATTCGTTACAAACAAACAAACAAACAAATCTTTCCTCTTTATAATATTATATAGTGTAGATATCGCAATTATCTTTAGTACCTAACCATTCAAGACCAATACTTACAAAAAGATAATGATTTGCGTTAGTTTCTCGAAGATAAATCGTAGTGATCCCAGCAATTAGACACGAACACAGCTTCCTTCTCGGTCCGACGCGATATCAGTGCCCATCTTTACTCCATTATTTATTTTTTGCTCACATTCATTTGATCGATGGCGGGTAATCAATGTTTAGGTTAACGAGCAAGTTTATCAGCGTTTATTACATAAACATTATTACATAGTGTAGTCAAAGTAGTTTCAATGTCCGTTGCCGGCGTTTTGTGATTCAGTTAAAGCATATAACATATCATTTCTTTATATTAAGGCAACTTTGACCCATTGATAAATATCTCACAGACTAACATACGTAACATACGTTCCCACAGCTGGGACATACCTGCTGGCACCACCCTCTCCCTGATTTCCTTGAGAGAGAGTAAGCCATAATCTATCACACTAGCACGGTAATATTATCATACAGTATTGTAACTCGGCCGTATCTTTGAAATAAATGTCTACAGCCGTGCGTTACGTAAACATGCGATAGAGCTGCCCGCCTCCAGTATTTTAATCGAGAATGTCTGCATCTCGAGCGCATCCCGAAATAATAAATGATAATATTACCGTGACAGTCACCTGTACAAAGGTGGATCTCAAATGTCTGTGAAGTTTTGGTTCTAAAACCTGTTTCCTCATCCTAACGATAATTTCCTTTGCCTTTCTGACAGCTGTAGTGATTTTCATGACACAGTAATTTGCCTTCTGGGAGTGGAAGTTCGAATCTCCGTCCTACAATTTAAAACATAGTACTAGTGTTATTTGTTTTCTATTTATGTTTACGTTTGTCAACAGGTAAATCCTAATTTTCCTCCTTCGGTTATAAATAAAACTGCAATGCTCTATCCTCCAGAACGATAATACTAAATGAAAAAACCCATTGCACTTGTTCAAGGAAAACAGTCCTTAGTAACATTACATAACGTTCTGGTTGGCAGGTTCTTTCTAATGTAAATAAGTCGATATTTTTTGTAGAAATCAATTTATCAATCCTACATTTTGCAGGTGTTTGGTACATTCCTCGAGTCTCTATTTGTTTAGCACTAAATTGTTTAACACTTGTGTAAACAGTTGATTGGCTATGTTATTTTGTCTTTCTATTAGCACATGGAAGTTTCCGACAAAAGAAATAAATGCCACCTCTTTCAATTCCTTTTTCTTGAGGATATTGTAATGGCAATAAGAGGGTTATGGGGTTATGTCATCGAAGCAGCATCCGTGATGATGACAGAATAATAATTAAGTCACATGACTTAGTTATTAGAAGATAACATGTACTTGCTCTTTGCAAGCAGACATCGGTTTGCAAAGAGCAAGTACATGTACTCTTCTAAATCAAACGTTGCTTAAGGGTGTTGCGTTGCTAAAATCCCAAAAACGACGTATGTTTAAAGAAATTTGTTGAGGAATCCTTCCGTACGATTTCCATATAAAAAATATATGTTATACTTAAAGTCATCACAAATAATTCGTATTGTTTAAAATTTTAATAAACCTTCACATTATTTAATAAAAAATCGTAGTAAGTCTTAACCTAAATCGAATTTTGTCTCTGTAACGGCTGAATAGTTCGGTATGAATTTTATACCCAAAAATACGTAGTGATGTATTTATCAATCCGTATTGTTTATTTTCTCTGATTTGTAATAAAATTTTAAAATAATAAATTAATTCCCGACATTTTGAGGCAAATGCGGCGCGAGACCCGTCGCGCATACTCGGAACGCGCTGCGCCAGTGTCTCGATGACTGTTGTCACGGGTGGACTGCACGCATGTCATTACTTCACAAATAAAATTCAAAAGTTCACGTTTTTAATGTTTTCTGAATTAAAACATATTGTAAATTGTATAGTTATCAATATTTCGTAAAATAAGAACAGAAAATAAGTTTTTATATATATTTAACGTAGTTTGTAATTTCGTTTTGTTGTTTGCACCTATCATAGAGTAAGCTGACTATGCCTAATAAACGTAAAGTGACGCGTGGCCGAGCTCTCCAAAACTATTGGTAAATTACCTACGTTTCTTAGTAGATATTTTGGTATATAGATATATCTATGATATTATTTTAATTTTGGACTGCCTCGTTGGTCTAGTGGTCGTAAGCACGATGCTGAGCATGAGGTCCTGGGTTCGATTCCCGGGTCGGGCAAAGTGTTATTGGGTTTTTCCATCAGGAAATTATGAGCAACAGCCACGGAGTCTGGATTTGTGCCCGGTTGATGGCAATAGGCTCGCCCCTATTATATGGGACTTAAACATAACTGGCGAAATGTGGGTGTACTATTAGGTACACCTCTGCTTAACCCTTCGGAGATTACAGGCGTGATGTTATGTTATCTAACTATTTTGTCTTGAGATTTTCGTTTGATGGAAGATGGAGATCTAGATGACTGATGATGTCTCGTACCTAATGGTGGACTCCGAAGGTAGGTATAGGATCTCATTGACGGCACTGAGTAGAACCATCGTGTTTGGACTCATTTGAAAGAGCTCGAGGAGGCCTTGGAGACTGATGATACTAGCTACCTGATGGTAGACTCCGAAGGTAAGTATAGGATCTCATTGATGGCACCACGTAGAACCGTCGTGTGTGGACTCATTTGCAAGAACTCGAAGAGGCCTTGGAGACTGATGGTGCCATTTACCTGATGGTGGTCATTCTAGCTATATCCGTCACTGTGAACCGATAAGTACTTAGCTGGTCATCATCAGACCTTCAAAATGTATCATGTAGTAGCATCCGTGCTCAATAAGATAAAATCTGAAAGCTAGGTCATTCTAGCTATATCCGTCACTGAGAACCAATTAGCACTTAGCTGGTCATCATAAGACCTTCAAAATGTATCATGTAGTAGCATCCGTGCTCAGACAGATAAAATTTGAAAGCTAGGTTATTCTAACTACATCCGTCACTGAGAACC
This sequence comes from Diarsia brunnea, assembly GCA_949774965.1. Taxonomy (NCBI): domain Eukaryota; kingdom Metazoa; phylum Arthropoda; class Insecta; order Lepidoptera; family Noctuidae; genus Diarsia; species Diarsia brunnea. The sequence continues at coordinate 22,311,289 of OX458998.1, forward strand.
GATAAGCACTAAGCTGGTCATCATCAGACCTTAAAAATGTATCATGTAGTAGTATCCGTGCTCAATAAGATAAAAGCTGACAGCTGGAGCATTCTAACTATATCTGTCACTGAGAACCGATAATCACTTAGCTGGTCATCATCAGACCTTCATAATGTATCATGTAGTAGAATACGTGCTGAGATAGATAAATTTTGAAAGCTAGGTCATTCTAACTACATCCGTCACTGAGAACCGATAAGCACTTAGCTGGTCATCATCAGACCTTCAAAATGTATTAAGTAGTAGCATTCGTGCTCAGTTAACTGAAAGCTGGAGCATTCTGACTATTTCCGTGACTGAGAAGCGATAAGCAGTTACCTGGTCTTTATCAGACCTTAAGAATGTATCGTAGGAGTACCTGTGCTTAGTGAAATAACTAATGAAAGCTAGGTTATTACTTCATTAGTCAAAGTGTATAATTTATTATTAAATATTTTATTCATACATTGTACTCCAAGAGAAACAAAATATGTTAGGCAAATACGATGACCACTCTGCGACACGTTTCTGTTCTTTGGTACGTTTTTCTGTAGTACAGTCGTTTGCCGGTAGGGGCCGAAAAATAAACAAAAGCCAGTACAGAGGTCAAATCGTCAAAGTCATCCACTGCTGTGTTCCCCTTAATACTAGAATTTCTCTTTAACGTACACAACATCACGCCTGTTATCCCCAAAGGATTAGGCAGAGGTGTACCTAATATTCCTTCCAGATATCGCCAGTTATATTTAAGTCCCATGTCATAGGGGACGAGCCTATTGCCATCAACCGGGCACAGATCTAATTTCCGTGGTTGCTACAGAGAAATTCCTTTGCACTTTTCCCGACCCGGGAATCGAACCCAGGACCACAAGCTCGGCAGTCGCAATTGGGACCACTAGACTAACGATGTAGTAATTTCCCTTTAAATAAGAAGAAAATCTACACTATCTTTATACTTAGCTTATCTAACCTATTGTTCCTCGCTGGGACAAAGAAGTTTTCCCCTTGTCCACACACTTCTTGGTGTGTGAAATCATCTTTATTTATTTATGTAACAGCATACTTACGAAATACTTACGTCCTCCGTTGATCGTGACGAAAACTCGTTGCTGCTGCAGTAGGATGCAAATCTCTTTCAAGCGGCAACTTTTGAAACCTGTGTTGCATTTTTGTTTTTATTTTTTAATAATAAACTTACTTGAAGAATAATAAAATTGAAGAACTAGGCTTCTTCAATTTGATTATTCATCAAGTAAGTTTATTTTTCTTTCTTTTCTTTTAAACTAATTTCAAAAAGTCGACTTCTCTACGGCAAGTGGAATCGAACCTCAATGCCAATAATATTTTCAATGCAAGATTCAACTGAGCTATTTGATCCTTTTGGTTTACCAAATCATTTACCAACTTTAGATTGTCCGTATATTCAAATCATAACCCATTCTTTGACGTGGTGTGTCAATTGGATAAACAATTAATTTGTCAACTGTACTAGACGTCGCCAATCATTATAGGCAACCCGTCCTTACTAATTGCAATTAAATGACTTCGTCCATTACGACGAATTATATTTCTGTTAGTTCTTTGTTTTCCTTCGTAACTAATTGATTACGTAGTGCGGCATAAGGAATTCAGTTCATTAAATCACTAGATAGTATAAAACCGTCCGACCGTCGTCCGTCCCTATGTATGCTTAAATGTTTTAAACTACGCAACGGATTTTGAAGCGGTGTTTTTAATAGATAGAGTGATTCAAGAGGAAGGTTTTAGTATATAATTTGACCGACATTCACGCGGGCGAAGCCGCGGGCATCAGCTAGTAAATAATATGATGCTATGTGGTAGCTTCAATAGTTAGTTATATTATCTTTAATAATATCAATGTCATTAACCTGCAAGCTATTTACGATTGTAGTACCTACTCATTCATGCTCTCAGAATTATCTTGAATCGTGAATAGGGTTTGTCTTGGTACTTCTTGTTCTTTCATAAAAATATATCTGACAATGCGACAATAGCTGTGTCCTGTGATATACAGGATGCTGCCGACAATACGACAATAAATGAAACCACTGGTAGTTCTAGTTCATAGGAACATTATTAAACTATTAAATAAATCCTCACTCCAAAATAAAAGAAATTGAAAAAAAATCAATAAAACTAACTAGCATAAAACTGTAATCGAAATACATTACAATTTACAAACAAATATTGGTTTAATAACCTTAGGAATAATTTGAACCGATTAACGTGTGGAAATAAAATGTAACAAACGAATTTGGCAAAGACATTTTGGTAGGTTATTGTCGTATCGTCGGCACCACGTCGGTGTTAGGATTTATTTGATAGTTTAAAAATGTTCCTATGAACTAGAACTACCAGTGGTTTCATTTATTGTCGTATTGTCGGCACCATCCTGTATAAGATTACTGAGACTTGAATAAGAAGTATGCAATACTGATGTAGATGAAAAACACACTTCAATGACTAGCCAATCACTATCATATTGGTATGAACCAAAATAAAATAACAACGATTAATTTTTAAATCATTTATTTTCCATCGAAAAAATATCGTCCGCTACAAATATGATTAGGATGAGGGTGACCCGGTGTCGTGGAGACACGTGCGAATGGAATGCGTAAGTACGTACACACTGCTCGTGATCAGGGCTTCGTTGACGCAGCCTGCAGCAGGCACAACTTACTCAGTTACTGTTCAGTGGGGAGATGGGGCACTGGACTATATTCTATATTTATTTTAAGAGAATTTTACTCTAGCTCTAGAATAGAATTCCTACTATGTTTGTAAGAAATAATTTATTTCTGCGATTCCAAATTGCAGATTGAATGTTGTCGACGCTACTGCTCCACCTTTCCATAGCGTGTATTAAGTTCATTGTACTGCTGGAGGTTGTGTGTATCCAACAGAAACTAGTCGAAGAGGCACACTTATCAGCGACAATTTGTACGAGGGCCTGCGTGCGGACTAAATTTAAACCTAATAGTACTACGTAGCTGTTTGTCCTAGGACCCCACGCGCCTGCATAAGTGCTAATACATTTCATATAAATGTACCCGCACCCACTGCCTGCCGCCTACAGCCACCTCGACGAATATATACTTACATTAAACAATAAATATAGACAAAAACAAAACAGATGTTCTCGCATCCATAGAGTAACTATAATAAATCATTTACAAATAAAATCTCCGTTAAATTTCATCTAATACATGAACTTAAATTACAATATATACAAACATTTAAACGTAGTAATACGACAACTGGATGAAGTACTATTGTACCCTGTTATTTACAAAGAAAACAGTGCGTTTCAAACTCACTACAGAGACTGACAACCAGCTATAACTACTGAAATTAACAATCCTGACAGAGAACTGGCTGCCACGACTCAATTATTAAAATTCGTCGTAATAACCCATAAAGAACCTTTGTTACATTACATATAAGTTATACCCTAATAAAGGATTCACAATAATATTTATCTACGTGCATTGTTTTTGCCAGAACACTGAATTTCTAATTCTATTCTGAAATAATTCGACAGTTCTCAGCATGGCTGCCCCCATAGAGATCAGAGGAGCGTTACTTGTCCTTGGGACGTAAATTTTCTTTGAAAACAAACACTCGGAAAGGGGCAGCTACAGTTTGCAAAACTTAGACCATTATAGTGTTACCGATGATACTCTCTTTGCCATCTAATAGTTCAGAGTACCCTGACTCGTCGCTGCAGGCGCTGTCATTGTCCCCAGTGATCTTGAACACTTCAGTTTCTGTGCTCGAGTTTAGGCTGTCACCGTCAGTCAAATTGTCAATGAGAGACTCGAACTTTCCTTCAAAGTCAGACATGATATTAGAATCCGCACGCAAAGGGGGATAAGTGGACCTTCGCCTGAAGGTGTTCTTTTCACCGATCGGCACGTGATTCACCTCTTCGGTAACGTTAGAGTCAGTGTTATTCATTATGTGTACAGAGTTGTAACTCCTATTGCTGCTCCTCATATCGTTATGCTCAAAACTCTGTTTCATATAAGAGCCAGTAGTGTCAGAATGTTCCTTCTGGTCTTCCTGAGGGAACGAGGGCAGGGATGACGGTTCAGGGTCAGTGACTGTGCTGGCAGTCTCGCAGCCCGAAGAAACAGATCCGTCGTCGCTATCCGTGACGAGGTAGTTACTTTGCATGAGCGCCTTACAGTCGCCCTCAGCCACCACGTTTTCACTCAGTTCGTTCGATTCGGCGATCGCTTCTAGCAATCTAGTTTCCTTCTCTCCATCACTATGACTAGTATCATCGATACGTCCATTCTTTTGGCTCTCCTTTGCCAATAATTCCAGGAATTCATCAGAGACGGTGACGTTGCCGCTTCCAGAATCGGATAGCGTTCTATTTATAACTCCCTCGGGACATGAAGTCTTCCTCGGGGACTTTATATCGGGCCGTCGTCTGTCGAGCGTTTGCGAGGAATAAAAGTTGTCCATCGTCAAAGACGTTCGTGACCAGGGCTCGCCGTTCTGTTTAGCGTTCATCTCCGCCTCCTCTTCATCTTCTTCTGAACATAATTCCTCAATAGCTCCCAGTTTAGGAGCAGATTTCGACCTCTCTAGTGGCGGTCTGTAATTCATAGCCCCGACGCTTAGCAGGATTTTTCTACGAGGCATGCTTGGGTTGTCGTACACACTGTTAGCGAGGCTGAGCCTAGCATTCTGTTTTGAGATTCTGTCCTTTTTGAATTCGCTTAGGGCCTGCTTCAGTTTGACTTGAAGTTCCTCAGTAATCTTCTTTGATATTGATTCTTTGGTGCAAAGGACGGCGTGGCAGCGGAGTTCGTGCTTGAGCTTCTTGCCCTCATGGCGGTAGACCCAGCAGAACAGTTTGGGGTAGTGCGGTGGGCTGGCGCAGTAAGTGATGCGGTGGGACCAGTACTCGGTGAGCCCGTGCTCTTTGGTGAACCCCTTGAGGCCGGAGTTGGTGACGGACAGCTTCATCACGACGTCAGGCTTCGTCGACTGCTGGTAGTTGCGCCACAGCGTCGCCAGCGGCTTCTCCACGCAGCTCTCACCTGCAACAAATGACATTACGTTATTATAGCAATCTTGTAAGAGCGAATGAAGACGTATAATTATATTATTAGAAGAAATCACACATTTGTGATTTAAAAGATTTGTTTTATATACCAGTCTAGCTGGTCTTGAATGATTTTAATATTTTAAACTAGAATATCAGGTTTTGTGACCATCTACAAGGAAATTATTATAGAATGCATTGAGTGTTCGAAACGGAATCATTTGAGGACGGAACTGATATTTTAAACCTTTCAATCCTAACGTGAATTCAAGGAACATGCATTCTCTTCCTCGTAATGTATGTATATTTGCTGATAGTATCTAATCAGCGAGTAGAACACGATAGGTTCGCCCACTTGCACATTGTAATCTGTGTGTACATAATCTGTTATTATAATGATCTGTCGATCGAAACGTTTCGAGGTGAACTGGTGAGATTGTAGTGAGTGAGATACATTTATTAACGTGGTCTCCGTGACATGGAGTCCAGTTGAGTGACGTCAGCGTTTATGTTAATTTGGGCATGCAGAAGGATTTTCGGTCCTTTTAAAACTCAAATAAAATGAGAGTTGATGTGATTTGTGAACCGGTTCTACAGTCTTGGTTAGGTCCAATAGCATATTATGATTAAGCTAGACATAATAAGTCGGTCTTAGAAGGTTTAATCATTTATTAATATTCAAGTTTATAGCCCGTCTAGCTCTCATGAGGAAAACATCTGCAATAATATGGAGTTTTTGTTATTCGCTTATGAACGAAGATTAGTATTGTAAAAAGATCAGTTTGTTAGTTTTATAGTGAGTATTATAGCAATTCACCCTTAAATCTGTAATTACGCAACTTTTTACTGTTTTTACCCCTTTTAAACCCTTTATTAAACAGTAAACAATTTTGGAGAGCAGTGGTGGCTCAGTGGTAGCGGCCCCGACTTACGAACAGTGAGTCGTGGGTTCGAACCTGGTCAGGCGCATTACTTTATGTAATTTATTTCATCACCACTGCTCTCAAAACGGTGAAGGAAAACTTCGTGAGGAAACCGGCATGTCTTAGAACCAAAAAATCCGAAGACATGTGACATATACCAACCCGTACTGGGCACGCGTGGTGGATCATAGCCCATCCCTCTCCTAGAGAGGAGGCCTGAGTCCCTGCAGTGGGAACATTATAGGCTGATGATGATGTTGATGAACCCTTTTACCCTTCCGTTTTTCAACGGTATTATAATGACTTATTATTTTTACAGAATGTAGGTAGACGGAAAGATTAGATGCTTTTACCTCTAACCTCAAATTAGTTTTTTTTTCTTTAATAATTCATTACTAACATAAGATGTACCTCCAATTAGGCTTTTAGCAACTTGAGGAAAGTGGTAACTGTTTAGTAAAAGTATCAGGAACGCTCGTTAATAAAGGGAGCAGTAATGACATGTAACAACGCGGAATAAAACTACGATCCTTAAAACTTAAGCAGACTTTGTCCCTCATTACAGCGGCGTCACGGTGCTTGCGCTAGAAGCTTTATCTACCCGCTTTTGTTGGTTTCACGACTTTATTCCGACATTCTCTTTTTCAAGCCAAAGTGTGTTCGGGTTTGTTTTCATCAGGATTTGCCAGTTGTAACCATAGAGTTTGGATTTGCTGGATTGTTGGCAATAGGCCCCCGGGGTATTAAATGTTGGTGCACTATAACGTACATCTCTAACTAAACCTTCAGAGATTACAGGCGTGATGTTACTAATGGTTATGTTATGGTTTTTCTGAGTAAAGAAGAGTCCTATGTTATCTACGTGACTAAAAATCAGTTTAAAGTTTCCGTAGAAAGTTTTAAAATGGATTGTATGAAGCTCCCAAAATATTAAAGATTGATTGGCGTTTTGTTTAAATATGAGTCAGTGTTCTGTTCTTCCGAGTGGAGGGAATGCATTGTCAGTGTAATGTTCCCACTGCTGGGACCCGGGTCTTCGTTTGACAGAGATAATGTTTTATGTAAATAAATAAAGAAAATAACGGGTGTGACCACCACGGCACCACCACCAATTTTGAATTCTGAGATAGTTTAGTTAGATTTTTTCGAACAAATTTTTCCCAAGTTTTTCGTGCATAATTATTATTGTAACATACTTTCGAGTTTAAACTTTAGAAATTCTCTTTACCTAATAACAGAGAAACCGATAAAAAGTCACATAGGAAGGTTGGATTTATGGCATTTTCTCTATTGTTCCACTTGCGCTTGGGAAATAACTGAGTCTTTACTTATCTCTAGATCAGAGGAAGTTGAGAAACAGGGAAAAGCATCTGTCACGCACACGGAACCGCGGGATCAAGGAAATAAGGTCGAACATGGTTGAGAACAGATGTTGTGTATACCTTTGTTGATCTTAAATGAATTACTTAATCGGGTAATCACTCAATCACTTAGATAGTTTTGTCATATAATAGTATGTCAATTCTTTACTAAGTGACGGCTTAAGTAATCATTACATATCTCTGAGTATCGCAGTTATTCTTTATTTTCCAGAGAATAGAATAGAATATATATAGGATATTTGAATATGCCGTAGTCGAAGAAATACGATGATGAGACCAGTTTACGTGCTTTCATTACGTCACATCCCGTTTATTTAAAAGATACTTACATATTTTTATGCTTAAAAAATGTAAGTATCTAGTGACGTATGTCTATGTAAAAATCTAAACAAGAATCCCACACGAAAATTCTATCGACGTTTTGACTTTGTGAAATATATTATGTATGTGAATATAAATAGAACTTGTACGATCTTGCACCTACACATGCATTCTTGAAATCGCGATAGATTGATCTTACTGCTAAAGTAATTGGATATTTTATTATTAGAAAATAAATAATTCTTATATTTTCTTTAGAACAAAATATATCATTCTAGTCGTTAGTTATAAAATATCATCAAGAAGTTACACCAACCATGACTATATTACACCATACATTAGTAAACTATGTATGTTAATAACATTATGGTCGTGTTAAGTAAGTAATAGGTTTCGATCGAGTTCCGCTAAACAGATGATTGTTATGATACCATGATTAGCGATAGTCGTGATCTGATCTAAGTGCTAATGTTACAGCGATATGCTAATTATTAGATGGAGCACGTTTCGTAAGTAAAATATAGCAGGTCAGAATTTACAATTTGTTTGCAATTATTTGTATCACGTTCAGGAAATATTTAATTTTTTGCCAGTCACTTAAATTATAGATCTGCACTAGGAATTCCTTCTGTATCGTGGGCGGGTTACTACCTAATATAATTTTCGCATGTGGAAATAGATTTGAACAAACTATCTAAAATAAAATGGTATTTTTATGCGTGAGACTAACACGTAACTGTAACAAATTACTCGTAAAATTTAAATCTTTAGTGCAGTAGGCAATAAATTGCTTACAATAAACATGCAATCAATATAAGATTTACACTGTCTGTAGTCTGAAAACACAAACACTTCGAGAACTAGTTTAGTGATTAAATCCCGTTCCTTTCACTTATCTGTTCCCTATGGTGGATAAATATCTAGTCCCATTTATAATTTTAGGTGCCAGTGGCGAATTCAATTCATCAAAACTGCCACAACGCCAACATTAATAATAATAAGTTTATTAATGCTTCAGTTTACATAATTGAGTTTAGTGTTTGGAGCCTCCATTTGCAAATAATGATTATGTTAGGAGACTCCGCTCTTCCATAACATAGCAATAATTACACGTACTAATGCTAGAATTAACATTAGATCAGGATCTTTAAGAAATGAGGTCGAAAAACCTTCATTCAAGCCAATCATGATTAAAATCTTTGTCAGACGTTTAAGCCTTTGGCTCGGCGCCTTGATCTCATAAATGCTGTGATCAAACAACCCATAAAGTCACGGGGAGGGACGCGACGACCCCATAAAACAGAATCGTAAAACAAAAGTAACTATGTAACGAGTTTATTTAGTTTTAATTGTACTGAGCCGGTTTATTGATATCCTTCGACTGTTATAGAGGCTTCGGAAAAGTAACGTTTAGAACGTAGCGAGGGAATTCTAAAACAAAATCATAAATATTTCAAATATCTTATTTCACATAATTAATCAAGCGCGACTGCTGAGCACGAGGTCCTGGGTTCGATTCCCGGGTTGGGCAAAGTGTTTTTGTCTTTGTCCATCAGGAATTTATCAGTAACAGCTACGGAGTCTGCATTTGTGCCCGGTTGATGGCAATAGGCTCGCCCCCTATTGCAAGGGACTTAAACATAATTGGCGAAATGAGGGTGTACTATTAGGTACGCCTCTGCCTAACCCTTCGGGGATTACAGGCGTGATTATGTTATGTACATGGGCACTTATAAAACGTCCAGAAAAGGTGCAGGGTTCGGGCAGGTCGCATCCTATGTAGAAAAGCCTGCAAGAAATTACTGCGCTCGTGTAAAACGTAATTAGTAGGTAGGAAGTACGTATTCAATATCCCAGATTAATTAACTGCCAAGTAGAAGATCTGAAGAGCTTCACTGCCACTTGCAGGCGATAGACTTTTCAGTTTAGATTGATCAAAGCTTATCCGTTTTATTAGTTATTTTAATTAACGAAGGGACTGAGTGATGAACTTCAGGGCTAAGGACTTTGAGTTCGAGTCTCGATCAAAACACAAATATTTATTTATCTATATAGTCTGTTATTATGTATGTGTATGACCAGATGTGTGAATGTGGACGAAGCAAAAGGAGTATGTAAGGATCGTAGCAAGTGGCGTTCTGTGGTTTCTGCCTACCCCCATGAGAAAAGGGCGTGAGTTTATGTATGTATGTATGTATAGTCTGTTATTATTGGTTAGTGCACTTGATATTTATCATCAGAAGAACGGTTTCATTATATGAACTGTTCTACCGGTGGCTTTATAAAGAAACTCGGTAGCAATTCCTAGCGTAAGACTCAAATAATCGCCATGTGAACAATTTATTTGAAATTACATGCAAATCGGCGGCTCTCGAACTTATATTTACTTAGGTAATGTATTTTTCACGATTTAACATGAACTATGATTTATCCAGACGTCTATGATAACATAAGATCACGTTTTATTTAATGATTGAAAGCCAATATTTTGAATATAACTATGTATGTCTGTTAGATATTCAAATTATTGAGCCTATCTCAATAATTTGCTCAGCTGTTTGCAAATCAGGTTTTGTTTTTTTGTTTGTAAGCTTTTTTTTTGGCGGGTGGAAAATCAGACTTCTACTGACTAAAAACTACCCATGTTCCTTCTTAGACCTTTATGTCGAGGCCGCGGTATCTCTTGCGAACAACCCACAGCCATTTGTTTGTAAGCTGATACTCATTTTGCCTCCTACGTTTTCATTTAGTGACGAAGAATAGGCTTCTCGGAATTTGTAAGTAGGTGGCTTGGCGCCTTTTGAATAGAGAACCACTTATTATTTAATAAGGCGCTTTACATTTTTATTAAATTTAAGTTATTTCGATTACTAGACTTACTGCCGCACTCAGAGAGCTTTAATGATTACTAATTATGCCATCACTTAGTAAAGGTTTTGATAGTTTTGTCATACAAAAGTATGTCAAATCTATACTAAGTGACGGCTTAAGTAATCAATAAATATCTCTGAGTACCGCAGTAAGTAATTCATTTTAAAAAGTAATTACGTATTTACCATTTACTTTAAATCCACTTGACACATTTTAATTGCATTAACTCACAAAAATAAATAACTGGCAATATATTTTACTAAAACGGTTGGTTACAAAACTTTGCAGAATGGCGTGCGTGTTAGAAAATTCAAAAAGGGAACGTTGGAGCATAACTGACGTGAATGGAGTTCATTGCGCGATAATTCTTTGATATTTGTTGCTGAATCGAACTGCTTGCATTGCGTATTCCCCGGTCTGTCACAAGATTCATATATGTATGCAGAAGCAGGTTAAAGAATTTATTTTCTCAACATTCATTTCGACATGACAAGAAACGTGACTCATTAAGCGGATTTAGTTAATGATCTATCAGTGTTTGTTATGTCTAAATCAACGCTGAGTCTGTAAAAATTCTGATTCTGAAATAAGTCATTTTCAAACGCTTATCAATTTCCATAATTCATCAAATGGTTCAACCGTCAAACTACACTGACCGGGGTTGTGCAATGATGACGTCTTACGGGTAACGGCTATCCGAGCGTTGTGTAACATAATAATACTTGAACAGAATAACTTGAGACACCCACGTGGCGCTGCTTTCTTACGAAAACGTCATACACCCGCCAAATTCAATACGTTTCAATCGTAGTTCCGATCTCCATCGCATCTCATGTTATGTTGGTCAGGTAATACGCATACATGTGGGCTCTGACCACTACCGGAGATGTTGCGGTCTAAGGATATAATGTTGATGCTGGTTTTATATTACACGGGATCTTGTGTTTTGTTTACCTTGTGGCCTAAGCAAACATGGTGTTAGGAGCTCTTCGTAAGATGTGAGGAAAGGATTTGAGTAATGTATTAAAAGTAAATTGAAAAAAATAGTAGTGTATCAACATTAAACAGTAGTTCTGCTACTTTGTTTACACTATGGATATATAGAGAAAAAAATAGAGCGATCGGCTCTCTAAATACGATGTGAGAAAATGACGGGATTTGCACGTGGCTACTGTAAATAGAATAAAAATTAGCCACTAAACAGACCCACATTATATTTTTTGCTAAAACCATTTTCAATAAAATAAAATTGCTGCCGACTCCATTTAAACCGAACGTGGTATTAGTGTAATTTTATAAAAAGTATTTCTTATAGTTACTATTAGCCACTTGTAAGTCTATAATCAACGTTCAATGGGGACCACTCAAACTTTTTCTCGAGGCGTAAGTGCAGGATTGACTGCCAAACTTTCTCTCACACTTATGCCGTAAGCTTTCAAGAGTAAACCTTAATTATATGAACAATCAAATAAATGTTTGTACAATTTACTTGTGAACTAGTTATATCACCCGGCGATGTTCACTTTTTATTTGCTGTAGGTTATATCAGACATTGCATCAGTAACCGTTTCTCAGTAAAGCGATGAGTCAGAGCAGTTCCCGGTTTTAAAAAGTCATGAACTCATGACTGTATTCCCGTGAGCCGTATCGTATGTAAGGCGAAAAGATCATTTTGATGATATTTAGTAACTTCCAATGAATCAAACCAATCGTAAATTATTTCAAATCTCATTACAAAAGCAATACAAAGAGATTTTCCATGATCTTCATACGTTCTTTACAAGTTGTGTGGAATACTTTAATTGCTATAAACATAAAAAATGCTGAATGTAGCCTCGTACACAGTAACAGGAACAGCCGCCACACAGACCTCACTTAGATCGATGACTAGCGGGTAAGTGAACTTGTCAAACGCGACGCAGGCGCAACTTTCACTATCATCTCGCTACACCGTTCATTGAACCGACGTAAATACTCACTCTTTTTATTTCTAAAGTGGTTTTTAAAAGATGTAATATGGTCTAACTTGGTTTTTCAGCTTCATCAAAATTAAAAACGAATTCTGTTGAACAAAAAACGGAGAATGACCCGAATTCCGTTTAACCTAATTTTTTTTAGAGAGTAAATACGTCCTAGCTTGCTCGTATTCAAAGGAAGAGTTAGTGAAATGGTAACAAGTTCTAGTACCGAGATATTGTAGTGATAAGTTTTATACCAATAATATATAAGACAGTATATCATGAATAAGCTACCTACTTCTATTATTCCAGACCGATCAATTTATAATGTAATCCAATAAAGAGCTAAGAAATAAAGTCATCATCAGCCGAGCATTTTCCCAACTATGTTGGGGTCGGCTTCCAGTCTAACCGGATACAGCTGAATATCAGTATTTTACATGGAGCGCCTGCCTATCAAACCTCCACTAGGAAATACGATACCCTTTGGTAAGACTGGATGTCAGAGTTTCAGGTCACTGACTACCTGTAACGACTTTTTTTTTTTTTTTTAACAAAACGTTACCTCACACTAGGAATTTCTCCTGTATCGTGGGTGCGTTCACAAACATCTAAACTCACATATACAAATATCCAGACCCGGAACAAATATCTGTAGGTCATACAAATATTTGTTCCGTGCGGGGATCGGACCCGCGACACGCAGCGCAGCAGTCCATTGCTTGAGCCACTGCGCCAACCGTGCCGTCAAAGATCTGTATATGGTAGCCGGGACCAACAGCTTAACGTGCTTTCCGAGGCACGGAGGAAACTCGGTATGTCATAGGCGGTCACCTATCTACAGAGCAACCTAGGCAAGCGTGGCTTAACCTTAAGATCGACCCAAGTGGTAGTTATTATTAATCCACGAAATAAAGCATATTTAATTAATTATTAGGAAGTCTCTAGAAGATCAATTTTATAGTTGGTTATTTCGATAAAAAGTAAGTTTTTTAGATCATTGAAGTGGCAAATGGCCAACAACTGGTTCTTAATATTCTTTCTATATTGTTTTTTTGTTACTTATTTGCATGTATTCGCTGTAAATCATGTTCTTCGGATACTATCACTGCCTGTATTAATAATAAATTATGTATTAAAGTAGTTCGTCGAGTCACTATTATATTTTTATTATAACATAACATAGCATCACGCCTGTAATCTCAGACAGGTTAGCAAAAGTGTAATTCATATGACACCCACGACCCACATGTAAATAATTGCCTTTTTAAGTCCCATACAAACCCTCCATTGCATGGGACAAGCCAAGAGCATGATGCCATCAGCCGGGCGTACATCCAGTATCCGTTTATGAGAGAACTTCGTTGTTTAGAATTGAGCTTACTCATACAAAACCAACCTGCACTGGGCCCGCGTGGTGGATTATAGCCCATCCCTCTCCTAGAGAGGAGACCTGAGTCCCTGCAGTGGGAACATTATAGGCCGATGATGATACAGTAGGTACGTATCTTTACAAATATTTTGAGTAGACTGCTAAGAGATACTGTTAATTTTATTCACTGAAATACAGACAATGTACTTGTGTGTTGGGTACCTACAATGCGTTTTCAGACATTTATTGGTAATAAAGAATGAAGGGCCTACTTTGATATACTCGTATTATCTGTGTCGACTGCCTTAAAATGCCAATACAAGACGTGCGGGTTTTTTCGTGTCTTCAGTGCCAGTTATGTATAAGGCAACCAACAAACTAGAATGTTCCATTTTATCATTTCATTGGGGACCAAGAGGACATATTCAACGTCTCCTGGCCATAAAGAGGCATGCCCATATCGCCCGTAGGTATCGTCCTTTGGTAGAAATACCTGGTAATCCTTTTAACCATACTGTACCTGGCTGCACGTATGTAAATCATGTAGGTCCTTATCATAGTATTAGGTGTGGAGTGTGACTTGCCTTGCTTACCTGAAAATAAAAGAAAAATTAAATTAATTAAAGTATTTAAGCAACAATTAGCTCTTATAGGGTTAATTTGGAACAAGTACCTATGGTTTTGGATTTTTCTTTATTTCTTTAATACGTTTTAGTGGTACGTAATGGTGGACCAACATTTTTAATTTGAAAGCACGGTTAGCGCAGTGGCTGAGCGATTGACTACTGCGCTGCGTGTCGTGGTTTCGATCCCTGCACGGAACTAATATTATTATGGCCTGCAAATAGTTGTTCCGGGTCTGGGTACAGGAGGTATAACTAGTGAAACCGTATACAACAGTAAAACCAGCTAATTGTCAGCTGGCTAAACCTAATGTGTATTTACACGTTTAAAAATCTTCATCGAATCATGCGCATCAATAAATCAGTCCGAACTGATCGCCAAAACAACCTTTAATGAACTCTTTGCTTTGTTCCAATTGTAAACAATAATATTTTTATTTACTGACTTCAATTGTTTAGGGACTTGTTTGCCATACCGTTTTTAGGTAGGATTTATAATCCTATTTGTTTTTGTTTTTCAGAAATACGATTATTATTGTTATAAGTAAAACTGTAGTTAATTACAACTCCAGCAAAGAATGTGTTTTTCCAACTACGATAAAATACTGTGTTTTGTCTGTACAATTGCTTGATTTTTCTGTAATATTGTACTTGTTTTTTCTCATATAAATAAATTACATTTTTGATATTCTACGTGACTAAATATTGTTACAAGTGAACCTTCCATATTTGCTTATATTATTGTACATCTGAATCAATATATAAAATTTATAGTAATGGTACCTTTTTCACGGATTTTAATTAATCAGATATATTTTAAATGACGTAAATCTTGATATTTATACTCGGGTACTAAAATTAGTCGCATGCACACTCCTAGACCATTTATTTATAGGTATCTTTTATTTAACTCTATTGTTACGATAATTATATTAATTGAATTACCTAAAGAAAAGCTATGTAACAAGTAGTTGCTAAATATAAGACGAACAGTAATGTGACGTGCCTGTGACAACTGCCAGCACTAAAAAATACGCGAAGTAATTTTTAGTGCTGGCAACATCTAGAAAAGAAAAATATTTTTCCAAATTCAAAATCTAGACAGGTCAAGTTGTAAGTTAGGCGATCAATCAGAATAAAGAAACAAGTTTTATAGCCTTGAACAAATGTGTTTCGAAAATGTCAGCGTTTAAGTACCTTTGCGTTACGGCTTAATTTTTTGCTAACAAACCAATTAGCTGAACATTATTTAACATGTTATAAAATGTTAGTTATGGTTATCTTCTAGTGTCAAAATGGCGATTTATGATCATTCTGCAAATCGATTCTCTGTGGAATTAATCCAACAGTTTGAACCAATTAAAGAACTTATATGGAATTATAAATAGACATAAAC
This sequence comes from Diarsia brunnea, assembly GCA_949774965.1. Taxonomy (NCBI): domain Eukaryota; kingdom Metazoa; phylum Arthropoda; class Insecta; order Lepidoptera; family Noctuidae; genus Diarsia; species Diarsia brunnea. Next base: position 22,327,239 of record OX458998.1, read on the forward strand.
ACTACAATATCGCTCGTTATATGTATTTAATTTAAATTAAACTCACAATCAAGACCTACTTAGTCCACTTTAGCATCTGCAACAGAATGAGCAAGTAATAAGGAAACTAGACTTCCTCCTGTTCAGTATTCACTGCGGGTCGCGTAGCCCGCGCACACGCTCGTTCGGAAGCCGGTGCGCAATGGAATTGTTACATGCGGAAGTGTCTCTGGTCGAGTTAGTGAAGGCTGTTTTTCTTCGAATTATCTGCCCATATCACGTTTATTTACGTGAAGGCTGAGAAACTTAGAAATTTTGAGGAAGTCTCCTTTAACGAGGTTGTAATAAAAAAGTAATTGTAGGGAAAATTCTTTGTTATATTTAACTGAATGTACGTTCTTTACCAGTTCTTCAAATTATGAAATACCACAAGTTTCACTTACTGACTTTACTTTTTTATTACCCCATATTCTATTGTATTAATAGCACCGCTGACTTAGTTTATAATACTAGTCTAGCTTTTACCTAACATACCTACAGTTTAAACCTATATACTTAGACTGAGTCAAGGGCTGTCTAGGTGCAAGTAGGCGTAAGCTTTCTCGAACGAACTCGATCGAGGAATCTCAGACTTTCTCAACTTGCACACAATCTGTATACTTACCTACACTAATTATATTTATATCCTTGTCTAGTCTATGGACGGATTTTTTGTCTCTTTCTTTCGAATAATGAGCAGTTAGTTCTTGAAAGGCTTTTTCCGGGTAGGAACTTAGGAAACTGAAGTAGGAAGTCGGTCGACCAGCGCCGGGCGGACCACGCCACGGGTTAAACTAATCAATCAATCAAAAGACTTGCACTGAAGTTTACTACCGGTTATAGTTCTATTGACAACTCTGTCTGCACCTAATGTGGCTTGATGGTCGTTTATATATACAGATAGTTTTCATCGACATTCAATGTTTTATTTAGTAAAAGATAAGATCGCTCTGCGAAACAATCTTATTTCCCAAAGGGATGTGCCGCTGTATCGATATTAGAGCGTGTCTTGTCATATTAATTCACGTCTGAATTTTTGATCGGAGACGGAATCAGTAGATACTGTTGACAAACGGTTGTTGTTCGTTCTAATTATTTTTTTCTCTCTCCTTGTGCACCTTGTAATAAACATATAACACCTTGTATGAACATTATGCAGTTTTTTAGGGTTCCGTAGCCGAATGGTTTGTGCGTATATTCGCTGAAGTCTATTCTGCCAACAAAGTGACTGCCTCTCTTATTTACTTCCAATTTATAAAATATAATTCTACTGTACGTGTGTATGTCACTGAACTCCTCCTTTTTTTTTTTTTTTTGGGGGGTGGGAAATCATCAAATAACCCCTTCCGCTCTTGGGCAGAGCGAAAGGGAGTGTCAGACTTCTACTGACTAAAAACCACCCATGTTCCTTCTTCGCCCTTCATGTCGAGGCCGCGGTATCCCTTGCGAACAACCCGCAGCCTCGACAGGACTGAACTCCTCCTAAACTGCAGTACCGACTGGACCGATTTGGATGAAAATTTGTGTGTGTGTTCAAGTGGATTCGAGAATGGTTTAGATTTACAATTGGACCCGGTAGGTGGCGCTGCTGTCCGGGCAGGACGACGTCTGCCAGGTCCGCTAGTATTATTATATAAATCATTTTGACTAAAACAGTGATGTATACGTGATGTATAATTCGATAACTTTTTTAATATAAATGATAGTATTGATACTTTTTCTGTATCACAAAGTCAAATATGTAGCCCAGATGACTGTAATTCCTCTATAATAAATCCTAATGAACACTTTAAAATCCTAACTCAGAATATAAGATCCATAAATCGCAATTTCCATAGTTTTATTACCCTATTACATAGAATTAATATAGATTGTGAAGCGATTATTCTAACGGAATGTTGGCTTAAAAACAACGTAACGATACCTAACATAGATAGTTACTTAATGTATCATACTACAAAGCCTAAAAACCAGAATGATGGCATAGTTGTCTTCCTCAAGGACCATCTTGAACACACAGTCTCTGAGATTGATTTCATGGAAGGCACTTGTATGGTATTAAAAATAGGTAACGATATAGCAATCGTCTGTATATACCGGTCACCCTCCTTTAATAATACGGCAAACTTCTTGACTTCTCTTGACTTAGTTCTGAATACATTATCCTCATTCAAAAATGTTTCAATAATTGGTGATATCAATATTGATATCGTTCATACCCAAAATGATACTCATGCCTCAGATTACCTCAACTTAATAGCCAGTCATGGGTTACTGCCTGCCCATACGTTTCCTACGCGTGGCCCTAATTGCTTAGACCACGTGATACTTAAGTCTAACTACGAAGCGCTAACCCTAGTACTTGATTCATCTGTTACAGACCATAACAGTGTACTACTGTGCCTCAAAAACAAAGGAAAAACTTCTAAAGGTTCCAATCGCCCTATTCTCAATAAAATCAACTATAAAACCCTTGACCTGGAGATGAACGATATCAATTTTGATCAGATCTACTGCATTACAAACGCAGATCAAGCTGCTGATCAGTTAATTAACACCCTAAAGTGTGCTATAGATAAAAATTCAACCACGGTTAAGATACCAAATCGTAAACTTATACTTAAACCGTGGGTGACACCTGGTTTACTTCGTTGCATGAGAAATCGGGATAATATGCACAAAGAAACCATGCTAAATCCGAACAATGATATCTTAAAGTTAACATACACAAGATACAGAAATTTTTGTCACAAAATATTAAAAAAAGTTAAGAGAGACCATGATCGTAAGGAGCTAACAGACGCTGGCACGGATAATAGGCGAATCTGGAAGGTAATAAAACGTGTAACTAACTGTGTTAAATCTAAAACTTCGTCTACAGATTTACTACTCACTTCTACCTCCCCAGAATACTCTGTCAATCAAGTAAACGACTACTTTGCGAACATTGGTAAAAACCTCGCAACCAAAATAAAACCTCCAAATCCCCACTCAAAATTCCAGGTACATGTCCCCGACAACTCCTCTTGTGGCTCTTTAGTTATTTTACCAACCGATTGCAGCGAAGTTGAATCAATTCTATTCTCCTTAAGATCTGACTGTGCTGTGGGATGGGATAACATTCCTACAGCTCTGCTCAAGCGATATAAAAACCTCCTCATCCCCGTCATAACTCACGTTTTTAACCTCTGCCTCGAAACAAGTACTTTCCCCTTGTGTTTCAAAAAGTCACTTATCCATCCCATTTACAAGAGTGGGGGTAAAGACTGTGTCGCCAATTATCGTCCGATAGCCGTATTGCCTATACTATCCAAGATCCTGGAGCGGATAATAAATAAACGACTGATAAAATTTCTGGAAGACAAGAACTTATTGTCAACCGCTCAGTATGGCTTTAGACGAAATAGATCCACCTCTAATGCTGTCCTGGATCTTACTAACTATATAGTCAAAAACCTAGACGAAAAGAAAAAGGTCCTCACTATCTTCCTAGATCTGGCTAAGGCTTTCGACACAGTCTCTACTCCCCTCCTGCTTCATAAGCTGGAAAAAATGGGCGTAAGAGGTGAATCTATTCTAAAGGACTATCTACATAACCGAACCCAATGTGTTAAAATAAATAATTATGTAAGTGATGAGCTGCCAATAACATACGGAGTTCCGCAGGGCAGTGTGATCGGGCCGACTCTTTTCCTCGTATACCTAAACGACCTTTGCCAGATTAAGTTAAACGACACCAGGATAACGGCGTTTGCAGACGACACTGCACTTTCATTTAGTGGTGACACATGGCCAGAAGTTTTTACCAAAGCTCAATATGGTTTTAATATAATTAAGGAATGGTTGGCTAGAAACTCACTGACACTTAATACTGACAAAACCAACTATATGACTTTCTCACTCCGTCAAACCACCCAACCTCCAGCCTCCTTATACCTTGTCGCTCATTCGTGCGCTGTTCCCGACGACCAGATCTGTAACTGTCCCAAATTGGCTCAAGTGACCAATACCAAATATCTTGGCTTAACTCTGGCCAATGGTCTTTCTTTCTCACTCCACATTGAATTATTACAGAGTAGAGTTAGAAAACTAATCTATATTTTTAAATCCCTACGTCACGTAGCTGATGCACGATTGTTAAGACAGGTTTACTTTGCACTTTGCCAATCCTTACTGAGTTATTGCATATCGACCTGGGGAGGTGCGCCAAAAACAAGGTTGTTAAAATTAGAAAGAGCTCAGAGAGCTATCTTAAAAGTGAGCACCTTTAAACATTATATGTTTCCTACTGCCGAACTTTACAAAAGTTGTCAAGTGTTGACTGTAAGGCAACTCTTCATAGCAAAAACTGTTCTAATTCAGCATTCTGCGACCCCATACAAAAAAATCTCCAAAAGACGTAAAGACATTGTTTGTGTAACTAGGAAAAGCAACCTTACCCATTCCAGTAGGTTCAATTATTTTCTTGCACCTACATTGTACAACAAATTGAATAAAATACTCTCTATTTACCAACTATCTAGCTGCAAATGTAAAAAGCTAATAACTGAATGGCTTCAGGGGCTGACCTACCAAGAGACGGAAAACCTCTTAAGTACAATGGTGTAGTATAATTACCATTTTTACCATACACCAATACACACATACACACACACACACATACACACACACTTACACGTAACTAAACGCATTTACACCCACACTTACACATCTATTTACTCTCACTCACACGCGCATGCATACAAAGAAAATTTTCCATTAGTTTTAATTTCTTTTTTGTCTCAAAAAAAAAAAAAAAATTAATTTGATATTCGTGAAATTATTATTGTCCTAAAGATTTATGAGGGAATGGGACTGGTATCTTTAACACAGGTTACCTTGTAATCTAGCTAAGATGCCAGTTGCGATCCGTACTGTGACTATAAAGCTGCGATCACTGTTAATATTGTAACTATTTAATCTTAAGGTTTTATACTGTGAGAACTAATAAAGCTTATTATTATTATTATTATTATACGATATTACTGGATCGAGAGGGAGAAATCCAGTAAAGGAAACATGAATGGATTGTACTTCAGTTACAAGGGCAGGATGATAATGATCCTATAATCATTTCAGTTACAGCCACTACAAGGTAATAGTTAGTAAACAATATATACTTGTAACTTACACTATTGTGTAGTCTTTCTTTTCTTTGTCCGTTTAATTAGTCCGTCAGATACATTTCCAAAAAATATTGAACACATATTTTTTTATTTTTTCACATAAACAAAAAATTAAGACGATACAGTACTTCGAAAATTCGTGAACTTCTCGAAAACGTCACATGTTAGTACATTTTTTACCTACAAATGACGTCACAAACCCGGGTCATGATCTTTGACGCGTTTTATCTTCGTCAATTTTTAATAATTTGATAAACGAAAAAACACGTATCCAATATTTTTCGATAATATAACTGACCGACTAATTAGAATCATGTTTTTTTGACCCAGTTCGATCCCCCATTGTGTGTTATGCTATGAGTGCTATGACTGAATTTGTCAATGAAAGAAAATACAAATAAAAAACAAACGGTGCAATACACAAATATGCGGAAAAACTCGAATAATTTTACAATAATTTCCCATGAATTCTTGAGCATGAGTCATTATGTGTGTGAATACATAACTGTTCGTATGTTTATGTGCACATTCAGATGTTATTAGCACGTAATAACAATAGCGACAGTGCTAAGAGAGTGGTCGACTGTCGGATGTAAATCGCAGAGGAAGTGACGTCACTATGACGGCGTGACGCGTGGTAGGGTTGTCACTTCTTGCAATTGTTCTATTAGTCAGTCAGTAAGACTAATTATTTAGTAGCTTATCCAGCATACGTTCCCACAGCTAGGATATACACAGCTGTTGGTATGAACGTGAACTTCATTAAGTAGATAGTGATATTAAATGCATTCAAAACTCAACTTAACCAGCACATAATTGCGGATCGATCACTTCTGGAGAAATGAATGCATTGGATGGGTAACTATTAAGATGTAATACTGATGACGAACTTATTGTAATCTATATATTTTTAGTATTGTTCGCAAGTAAGTGACTTATGTCTTTATTGGGAATAAAGTTTCTTTAAACCGAAACCGAAATAAAAACATAATTAAGTGATATCTAAAATAAACCGTACACTGCCCATCTTTATATGGGCCATTTGTAATTTGCGAACAGTCAGAGATTACGACAGGAAAATCATCGGCTAGTTGGATATGAAATAATTACCTTAATTATTAATAATTTAATTTCATAATCAGTCATTCAGTTTGTCATATAATTATGGAATCGGAAATCTTCCTATAGTATTCAAGAACTGAACTTAGGCAAAAAAACTGAACTTAGGGAAAAATATTAAATCAACTTTCCAGGAAACTTCTTTCTTCTTCTTCTTTCGGTCTTTTCAGTAAATTAATAACTTCTATGATCACAAGGCGACAAGCGAGCAAGTGTGTTGTATGATATACTCAATGCGAGAGACTCAGCTGTACATGAAACGCCATGGACATCGCCGACGCCCCCTAATCTCCACCGAAAGCTAAAAACGTCTTGACCTTTTTTGCAACCGACTAGTCGGCTAATCGGCTAAAGTTATAGTCGGCTAATTGGCTAAAGTCGGCAAAGTCATAGGCATCTCTATTTGTCGATGTTCTCCCATTATTGTCTTACACAACATATAATTACAAAACCGTTATTTAAAAGTAAAGCAAATCTATGACACCTTCACATTAGAAAGCCTAATAATTACCCTATTATTAAATTACTTGCAGTTTAAACATTACACAGTAAAATTATTACTTACAAGAACAATAACCGTGCATTACTGTTATTTTTATGACTGCTACTAAAACGGTAATAGCTTGAATTTGTCATTGAGTTAATTTTACGTTTTATCGTTATGTATACCTATGTATTATTATTACTTACATAAAACTAAATTTTGAAAAATATGGATGAAAAACGATTGCATGTAGCGGAGATGAGAATGTTGAGATGGATGTGCGGAGTGACAAGAATGGATAAAGTAAGGAATGAGTATATTAGAGGAAGTTTGAAAGTGGCGCCTGTTACAGAAAAATTGAAAGGAAGTCGTTTATCTTGGTATGGTCATGTAATGAGGAGGGATGAAACGCATGTGACTAAAAAAGTGATGGATATAAAATAATATTGATGGATGGAGAGGGAGAGGAAGGCCAAAGAAAAGATGGATGGATTGTGTGAGGAATGATATGAATGAGAAAGGAATAAATGCCATCTTGACGTGTAACAGGGAAGAATGGAAGAAGAAAACGTGTTGCGCCGACCCCAAATAGAATGGGATAAGGGCAGGAAGATGATGATGATGAAAACTAAATAACACACATCTTTATGTATACCTATTTATTCGTATTATTATTACTTACATAAAACTAAATAACAAAAAAAAAGTTGTTATTCTATTTTATTAGTACAGCAGTTGAAATGCAATTTGAATAAATTAAATTATCAAATGTTTTTATTTCTGTCGATAAGCAAAAAACGAATCCAATCACTATGTTATTAAATATGAATAAAAAGGTTTTTATTAATTAAAATATTAGATCATGGCCTGCTTTAGAGTAGACAGGACCTGGTGTATAATAGTACATTATGGTTTAAGTGTGTAACGTTGGTGATTACCGCTGAGGCGCCTTTGAGACCCGAGCCGTTAGGTGAGGGTCTTAAGAGAGCCGAGGACGGTAATCATCAATACACACGTGTATCATACGACGTTTTTCAACACACTTGTGAAGAAAATACCTCAAAAAAATCATTTTTAACATGTTTTCAACAGTTAAAATGACGCATCTAACAATGGCGATCGGCCATAGACTATAAAAGGATGAGGTTTCTTTTTTTTGCTTTTTGCGGATAGTGTTTTAGCCACGTAAAAAATGAGGATTTCAAAGTTTTTTTATTACAGAGAAAACAAAAGTTTTATTTATTGAAAACGTATACCTACACAAGTTGAAATTATCTATTTAAATTAATAAATTATCCTGAGCGCGCATCTAACAATGGCGATCGGCTATAGACTAAAAGATTAAGTTTTTTTTTTTTGGCTTTCCGCGGATAGTGTTGCAGTCACGTACAAAATGGGGAATTCAAAGTTTTTTTTATTACAGAGAAAACAAAAGTTTTATTTATTAAAAACGTATGTATAAGTTGAAATTATCTATTTAAATTCGAAGTTGCATGAAATGAGCAAGGAATAGGTACATTAATTTATTTGTAGTATTGAACACAATCTTTTTAGTATCGAAACTTTTTAAGAACATAGCAACTCAACCAAAAAATAAAAAAAAAAACCTATAACTCACTTGTGAATAATGGTAATGAAAAATTCACAGTTTGATTACAGGTGTCATTATATGCTTAATTGCGGTGAAATAAGAGCCACTGTATGAGCAAGTGTGTTGAAAACAATATTAATATATATCTTCATTATTCTTCATATTATAAAGAGGTAAAGTTTGGTAGCACGAGGCAATCTCTGAAATTCCTAATTATATATAAAAAAATCCGTCACTGATGGAAGTTATTATTGCCGAGTGCGATAGAATGTGCTGTTCACGAGCGCAAAGTCGCGGCTATGAGTTAGTAACCAAATCATGCATATATTATTATATATCGTGTTAGAAACTGACATACGAGTATCTTGCAAATAAGTCAATCTGGATGTAGTTCTCACAGACAACCCTATCCACTCAAAAGTCATCGGAACAATAGTGATGGGACATATAAGTACCGTATATCATATTTCGACACCACAATGGAACTGCTGCTACCGAGAACGAAACCCACCTACAAAGTCATTATTGTTTACTATGCATTGCTACCTCACTTAGTGCTGACGAAAGACCGTGTAATGGATAAAGAGAGATGTATAAAGAAGTGTGGATGTTGTCGGTTCGTGTACGCTTTTGAGGACGTTCCCACTACACAATGGGACATTAGTATTGACTTTGCGCTGGTATTGACCTGAAGAAACCTCGTTTGGGCGCGAACTGGTATTGTTTGAAAAGAAATGTGCGAGTTTTCGAAGTTTTTTGATGAAGTAGGTTTCAGCGAAAATGTGAACGAAAAGCCTTTAAAGCTTTTCTAACTTTGAGATGCATACATAGGTACTGGTATTTGTGACAAAGTTGTACGTCAAAAATAGTTAAACCTTTCTTTCTGCTTTTTTTTTTTTTTTTGGGGGGTGGGAAATCATCAAATAACCCCTCCCGCTCTTGGGCAGAGCGAAAGAGAGTGTCAGACTTCTACTGACTAAAAACCACCCATGTTCCTTCTTCGCCCTTCATGTCGAGGCCGCGGTATCCCTTGCGAACAACCCGCAGCCTCGACAGTTCTTTCTGCTTCAAAGTGAACTTTTCAAGCCTTCCTAAAAATGTGTTTTTATAATAGCATCTACATGGAGTGTGTCAGATGCGGTTTTGTAGTTTTCCCACGGGGAAAATATACTTCGGTATTGTATTGAAAATATCAATCTGTTAGAAAAGTGGGTACTTTTGGATGACAACAGGACCGATAAACAAATAACAGGTATATCAGACACAATTAAATGTTATTAAAATAAATGCTTCACAATTATTATTTAATAGGTGATGTTTATCGATCAATCAAAACCGTCAATGGAATCAAATGACTCGCGATATTTATCACATTTATATTTAGATGAAATACTGGGAAAGTAGCTCTGTTCGTCTGTCTGTAACCTTTTAACGCCTAAACTGCTGAACCAATCATTATGAGCCACTAAAACAGCCGTGGCACACTATAATGAAATCTACATTAGAGCTACATTCACTCTGTGAAAGCTTTTCCGAATCTCAACTATTCATAGGTGTTCAGACCTAATAGGTGGTAAAAGAGTAACAAACCGTCACTGATTACGACACTCAAGGGAACAAACCCTGAATATGATACATGATGCTGTGGGGCTGGGGCAGAGACAGTTTAAGTACTAAACTTTGTTTTGTCCTACGTTGTCTCTGTCTCTCATTTACGTGTGATTCATTTATATGCTATACCCTAGGGTGTTGCACCTTATAAATATTTTATATTTTAAAAGAAAAGTACAAATGATACAGAAAAAAAATCTGTTTCATTTTTGTGTGGTGGGCTTTTACAAACATTTCAACTCACATACATTTGTGTGAGTTTAAATGCCAGACCCGGAATAACTACTTATAGGTGATATAAATATTTGTGTTCCGTACAGACAACGAACCGATGACGACACGTAGCGCAGCAGCCGAAGATCTAAGAGCTCTTAGTAACCAAGACGGTAGGTTAAAAAACTTCGGTAGAACGCACATTGTGCCGTACCGTAGTAGTGCACACTTGCACAGCACGGCCACACAAACATGGTCACTAAAGCAAACATTTGCCACGCTCCAAATTCTTTCACCTTATACTCACCAATTAGCTGACAATCAACATAATTCTCTCATAAAACAGACTAAATTAAGAAGTTGTTATACTTATTATACAATAGGAGGAAACAACGGAACCGCGGTTTATGCAAGCGTTGCGCAACACCACGACAATTACTATGCATAGTGTTTTTATAGCGAGCTTAGAAAGTATAGTGTGCTCGCAACGAATTGGCGGATCGCAGATTGTTGAAGGCAGGTGTTGGCACGCAGACTATAGTCACGCGACCTACAAATCATTAACGTTTCCTCCGAAATGGACCAAAGACTTGCGTCTGGACTAATGCATACATAGCTCAAATCCCGCCCGTATTTTGTTACATACTATATGTTTGATGATGACAAACGAGAGCACTTTGGAACCAGGTACACCACGTAAAATCACTGTAATGAGACCTTCATTTTTCTTATTTACATTGAATTACAAGGGACCTGTCCTAATTACCCAGGAAAACTTGAGTGTTTTCCTTTGAAAAGGTATTATTTTTGGAAACACTACTATTTATGCCTTCGCGGAAAAATTCTTTTCATTTTTAGGCCCATTTTTGTACAATAGATTAAATAGAAAAATAAGTATGTATAAGTTAAACTATTTTAGCTGTAAAAAAACCGTAATTACCTTTTTACAACCTTTATCTTATGCACAGACAGAGGATCTACTTGTTGTCTGCAAATAAACACACACATTGTTTTTGTATCTAGTGTAATAAGTTTTAATTTTAGTTTTTTACCATACACTAAATGTTAATTTATTATACCTTGTAGCCTATAGGTTCAACCTAGTTCAGGCAAAAAAGCAACTGTGCTCTATATTGTAACTGTTATTATTGTTACGTCGGTCATCTAGAATCTTCAAGAAACCTCGCTTATAATTGTGTAGTGTCTAAAACATTCCAGTAAATTCTGTAGGTATAGTCCATTATGTTTACAAGGTCAGCACGGCGGGCGTCGGCGACATAATTGCCATTGTAATTTCGACCGTATGCCGAGTGCGTAACGTAACTTCTTCCTTGTTGGTTCTTTTATCTTTAAGTTTATTTTTTAGTTATTTTTCTTTGTGAATATTGTATTCATTTTTAGTTAATAATAGGGAATTTTCTCGAACTTCTTTTGTGTGTTTGAGTATAAAAGGACCAACAGAGGTCGGAGCAGGCAGTCTACTTTTAAAGCGAGACAACGGAAGGTTCGAAGAGTTATCTAGTGCGATAAAGTGTTCAGTAGTGTTGAAGTGATTGTGTAATTAGTGTTTTGTGTTTAATAAAGTTATTTCGTGTGTTTAATTGGTAGTGTTTTTATTTATCCCATACCCAGCTCGTAACAATTTGGTGTCAGAAGTGAGGGATAAATAATGCCGATTCTACCAAAGGACGACACGGATAGTATCCGTACGAGGAGTCAGCGACAGCAGGGTATGGACCAGAGGCGATTTGGAGACTCCCCGACACAGACACCGGGCGGTGTCCAGCCTACATCAGAGCCAGTCGCTGGCCCATCTGGAGCTACTCCAGCATTAGCGACGCCTGACTTGTCCGCCTTAATGGCGCTGCTGCAGGACCAGGCTCGCCGCCAAGAGGAGCAGGCTCGCCAGTTGCAGGAACAGTTGCAACGGGACAAGGAGGAGCAGGCTCGCCGTCAAGAGGAACAGGCTCGCCGTCAAGAGGAGCAGGCTCGCCAGTTGCAGGAACAGTTGCAACGGGACAAAGAGGAACAGGCTCGCCGTCAAGAAGAACAGGTCCGGCGCCAAGAGGAACAGATGCTTCTGATAAAGGATCTTCACGCATCAGTTGGCAAAGAGCTGAACGTGGTGAAGGAGCAGGTACAGGAACACGACCATCGAATTTCAAAGGCCGAAATTCAGATTGCTGATGTGAAGAAGGCTTTGAATGAAATTAAGGTTGGAGACGGGACTGTGGCTTCAGTGATTGCTGCACCTTCGGTGCGCGGGTTTAAAGTGCCGCCATTCGACGGAACATCTTCGTGGTCGGCCTATAAAATTCAATTTGAGGCCGTTATGAAGGCGAATGGGTGGACCAAAGCGCAAGCCATGACAGCACTCACCTTGGGTCTCCGAGACCAGGCCCTTACCATTCTTGAAGCACTCGGCAAGGATGTGACCTATGAACAGCTGCTGGAGGGGTTAGAATCTAGATACGGCGACACGCACCTGGAGCACGTCTATCGTGCCAAATTAAAGGATCGTGTTCAACGTAGTGCCGAGAACCTACAGCAGTGGGCCCTGGAAGTTGAAAAGCTGGTTCGGAAAGCATACCAGTCCGCCCCTGCCCTTATTGATGGAAATCTGGTACAGGCGTTCGTAGATGGATTACGCGATTTGGAAGTTAGAGCCGCTGTGAGACTTGGGCATCATGAGACGCTGAAAGACGCCTTGGCCCATGCCTTAGAAGTAGAGGCAGTAAGGCAGGACCACCGTACGCACCGGGTCAGAGAGGTTGTAGCGTCACCTGTACGCGACCGCCCGCAAGGATACAGCCCTAGGTGCTACACTTGTGGAGAAAGGGGTCATCTTCGATCAAGCTGTCCTAAGCGCAGCTCACCAAGAGAAGAACAACCCCAGCAAGGAAAGGTGGCTGAAGTGACTGCACAGCCACAGCAGGGAAACGAGTAAATGCCAGGACTGGGGGGCGGGTGCTGGCTGGTTTTGAAAGAGCCCCGAGGATCTCGATCTCACAAGCACATGACGGGAACAGCCTGACCATTAAGGGCGAAGTCAACGGAACTCCATGCAAACTGACGTTGGATACTGGAGCTTCTCACACGGTCGTCAATTCACACCTAGCAAATCGGTTTCTTGGGGACTACTTCAATAACCACGACCGTATACAATTACTAACAGCAACCGGTCAGCACATAACCGTCCGAGGCAAGAAGGAGGTGGAGTTAAAATTGGGTGATAGAATTTACCGGCACAATGTCATCGTGGCCGACATAGTTGACGATTGCATCTTGGGCTTGGACTTCATGCGGAAATATCGTTGTGAGATCGACATTGACCAAGGAGTGTTGAAATGTGGTTCCGAGGAAGTCTTCATGGAAGGTGCACCATCAGGGAAAGTGTACTGCTTGAAGGAAATTGTTCTACCTCGCAGATCAGAAACGATCGTGCCAGTCAAGTTACCACAGAACTCTGGACACAAAGATCGAAGTGTTCTGATAGAAAGGGTGAACAATGAATTTTCATGGAAGATGGCACGAACTCTGGTAAAGGCTAACAACATCTCAGCTGTACGCATCCTGAATCCAAGTGACAAGGAGCAAGTGATTAAGAAGGGCACTTTGATCGGCACTTGCGAGGAAGTAGCTTGGATGCGTCAATTGCAAGATCTACCTACCGGAAATCAAACTCGTAGTGCAAAATTTGACGTGTCAACGCTTTTAGAAAACTGTCATTTAACTGAAGGAGAAATGGACAAGGCTAAGAAGATGTTACTGCTGTACGCCGGTATTTTCTCTACGAATGATGCTGACATAGGGAGAACTGGACTGGTTCAGCACAGAATTAATACAGGCAACGAGTTACCTATCCGTCAGCGACCAAGGAGACTGCCAGTTGCACGGGAAAAAGAAGTGGAAACCATGATTGAGGGAATGGTGAAGGACGGTGTTATAGAGCCTTCATCCAGTCCATGGTGTTCTCCTGTGGTCCTGGTAAAGAAAAAGGACGGCAGTATGCGCTTTTGTGTGGACTATCGACGACTGAACGACGTCACGAAAAAGGACAGCTACCCACTGCCTAGGATCGATGACACACTGGATACGCTGACGGGAATGAAGTGGTTTACCACATTAGACCTGAAAAGTGGTTACTGGCAGGTAGAAATAGACCCAAAGGATAAAGAAAAGACTGCATTCTCAACAGGAAAAGGGTTGTGGCAGTTTAAAGTTATGCCTTTTGGATTGTGTAATGCTCCTGCAACGTTTGAAAGGCTGATGGAGCAAGTACTTGCCGGATTGATTGGGGATGCATGTCTTGTCTATCTAGACGACATAATCATTGTGGGCCGTACGTTTGAAGATCACCTTAAAAACCTCGACCGAGTGCTGTCGAAGATCCAAACAGCAAACCTGAAGTTGAGTCCGAAGAAGTGCTCGTTTTTCAGAAAACAAGTGAACTTTTTAGGACACATAGTTTCGGGGGAAGGTGTTCAAACAGATCCAGAAAAAGTAGTCGCCGTCAAGGATTGGCCAGTGCCGAAAGACAAGACACAGGTCAGAGCATTTTTGGGTTTGTGCTCCTACTATCGCCGGTTTGTGAAGAATTTTGCCGACATTGCGAAACCTCTACACAAACTCACTGAGGAAAAGCAACCATTCTGTTGGGACGAGAACTGCGACGCCGCATTTCAAGAATTAAAGGGACGTCTGTGCAATACTCCTATTTTGGGATATCCTGACACTGAAAATGACTTTATAGTCGACACAGACGCAAGTAATACTGGAATTGGGGGCGTGTTATCTCAACGGAAAGGAAATCAGGAGGTTGTTATAGCTTACTTCAGCAAGTCTTTATCCAAACCGGAAAGAAATTACTGCGTAACGAGACGGGAGCTGCTCGCTGTAGTGAAGACATTGCAGCACTTCAGTAAATATTTGTTGGGACGGAAATTCCAACTACGAACCGATCATGCTGCATTGAAGTGGTTATTACAGTTCAAGAATCCAGAGGGGCAAGTGGCGAGATGGATTGAACTACTGCAAGAGTTTGACTTCGTAACTGAACATCGCAGTGGGAGAACTCACGGTAACGCAGACGCCTTGTCAAGAAGACCTTGTCCTGAAGACTGCAAGCACTGTGCCAGGCAAGAGACTAAGGAAGTAGTGCCCGTGAGGATGCTTAGAACGGATCTCAGCGATGAATGGAAGGAGACCCTACAACAGGCTCAACAAAATGACCCGGACATCAAGTCAATCTTCGACTGGATTAAAGCTGGTGCTCCGAAGCCCAAGTGGAGTGATGTGGCTGCGATGAGTTCCATCACGAAAAGTTATTGGGCACAATGGAACAGTTTGGAGATCCAGGATGGAGTCTTGTGCCGTAAATGGGAAAACGCTCGAGGGGACAGCTGTCATCTACAAATGGTTGTCCCTAAAGCTAAGGTACCGGATGTTTTACGGCTCTATCATGATGGATGCTCAGGAGGACACATGGGGGTAAAAAGGACTCTACTGAAGATCAGAGAGCGCTTTTACTGGATCCACTGTCGAGATGATGTGGAGGACTGGTGTCGCAAATGTACCAGCTGCGCGGCTGTGAAAGGACCTCACACACGAAGCAGAGGTGCATTAAAAGTTTACAACGTTGGAGCCCCCTGGGAGCGGATAGCACTGGACGTTGCGGGACCATTTCCAGAAAGTGACAGCGGAAACAAGTACTTCATGGTTGTCATGGACTACTTCACAAAGTGGCCAGAAGTCTTCGCCATTCCTAACCAAGAAGCTACTACAGTCGCAGATAAATTGGTTCAGGAAGTCTTCTGTCGTTTTGGAGTACCCTTAGAAATTCACAGCGATCAAGGAAGGAATTTTGAATCGCAAGTTTTTCAGGAGACTTGTCGATTGATGGGTACACACAAAACCAGAACCACCTCTTACCACCCACAATCCGATGGAATGGTAGAACGATTCAACCAAACGTTGGAGAGATATCTGGCAAAAGTTGTGGAAAGCAGGCAAAGAGATTGGGACAAACACATACAGCCGTTTCTTCTGTCCTATCGGAGTGCAGTTCACGAAAGTACGACTGTAACACCAGCCTTCGCAAACTTTGGAAGGGAATTACGATTGCCTGCAGATTTAATCACTGGAACTCCCCCTGATGTCCCACGCAGTGTAACGGATTACGCGAATGACCTGCGTAACAAGTTAAATGATGTGTATGAGCATATCAGGCAATCCGGACAACAGATGTCTGAGAAGATGAAGACTCGTTATGACCGGAAGGCAAACAGTAGTGGTTTCGACGAAAGTTCGCTGGTGTGGTTGCATAACCCAGTGCGGAGCAAGGGAAAGTCTCCAAAATTGCAAGCAAAATGGGATGGACCATACCGAGTTGTGACCAGGATCAACAATGTCACCTACCGAATACAGAAGGGTCCGCGAGGTGCGCCTAAGATTGTGCATGTAGACCGATTGGCGCGATACTACGGGACTAATGATGCTCGGGACGAGCATGTCTAAGGAGGGGGCAGTGTTACGTCGGTCATCTAGAATCTTCAAGAAACCTCGCTTATAATTGTGTAGTGTCTAAAACATTCCAGTAAATTCTGTAGGTATAGTCCATTATGTTTACAAGGTCAGCACGGCGGGCGTCGGCGACATAATTGCCATTGTAATTTCGACCGTATGCCGAGTGCGTAACGTAACTTCTTCCTTGTTGGTTCTTTTATCTTTAAGTTTATTTTTTAGTTATTTTTCTTTGTGAATATTGTATTCATTTTTAGTTAATAATAGGGAATTTTCTCGAACTTCTTTTGTGTGTTTGAGTATAAAAGGACCAACAGAGGTCGGAGCAGGCAGTCTACTTTTAAAGCGAGACAACGGAAGGTTCGAAGAGTTATCTAGTGCGATAAAGTGTTCAGTAGTGTTGAAGTGATTGTGTAATTAGTGTTTTGTGTTTAATAAAGTTATTTCGTGTGTTTAATTGGTAGTGTTTTTATTTATCCCATACCCAGCTCGTAACATTATTTTACTGTAAATGTGCCCTTTCTTATAAATAAACGATTATTATTATTAAAAAAAAAAAAAAAAATTGGTTTGCGGCCTACAGTCACTTTTGGAAAAGTTCCATAACCTTAGATACACATCATATTGTGTAGAGGTCTAAATTCGGGGAAAGCATTTGTGTAACAGAAGACTAAATTCTCAGAAAATTCATTCACTTCTACTTTTATGGAGAAATAAATAGCAGAGAGACAAAAAAGTCTGTTAACACGTACGAGTACGTCTGAAAACATAGGTTTTTATCGAAAACACGTCACAGCTTAAATAATAATAGATAATTTGTTAGAATCGCGCAACATGACCGATTGGCAGTAAATCTGGGAATACCTGGCTGTGGTAAAAACGAATCATTTGGTTATCGTCTTAGCTCTGTTATCTAAGGAATGTAGATGAAATCGTGGTCTAAGACGGACATAATTGAGTCGCTGGTTAAGTTTCGCGTTTTCATTACATTGGATTCCAGAAGGTAAACGGTATTACTAAAACGTATTGTCAGTAAAGTATTGTCGTTGATCATCATCATTTGCCTAGCCTTTTCCCAACTATGATAGGGTCGGCTTCCAGTCTTACCGGATGCAGCTTGGCACTGGCTGTTACACGGAGGGGCTGCCTACGACACCACAACATCTTCCCTATAGTAAATGTGTTTACAGATATTTTTTAGTGAGCAAAAAAACGACCTACTCAATTTTTCGCAATGACGGTCCAGAACTACTAAATCAAAATCAAAAGTCATTTATTCAAATTAGGCTGATAATCAGCACTATTCGAACGTCAAACTCTACAAGAGGCAGTCCCCCAAAACGCCCACCCTTGGACACTTCCTAGTATTTTAGCTGGGAAGAAGTGGCGGAACAAACTCCCCAGCAACACATCTATCTGTTAGGTTAGAAGAACCTAATTCTCTACAATAGTAGTAAATAAAATAATATAGTTGCCATATAAGACTAAGGAACCTCATTGCAGTAGACCTATCTTCATAAATAAGGAAACGAATTTTCGTGAAATGTCACCGGTTTCAGTAAGTTCATTTAAATTATCTTCATTTAAATTAGGTTGCTAAGAGAGCTCTTTCGGCTATTACAAAAAGTAGGTATGTAACTATGTACTCTAATTGGCTACACACGACGTATTTATTAGTATCTACACGATATAAAGTGATATCGCGCAATTCATATTGATTGACAAATAATAATGTTGTTTACTACAATAATCATTTCGCACTAAAGTATTTTTTAGATTAGATTGTCACGCTGAAACGGCTATTCATTCTCAGAATTTACACAAAAAATTAACATAATATGCCTACCATTTTTATCACTTATCAGTTTGAATGGCTCTCGTAAGCCATATGTGTCTCAATTAAAATATTAAGTAATTTTAGCGGGTCAAGAGGAAAAGCAGAATAAACCTTAATGTTTCGGTATTCTATTTTGTGCTCATTCATTATTTCAGGGGTATTTTAAGAAACAATATACCTTCTTACAAGAAGGAAAAAAGTGTCAGTCACAACTTCCACGAGAGTTGTCCGGCTAAAATTGTGTAAAGTGGACTTGATTTGACAAAAATCTACAAAGTTGAAAAGTTCTCTAATTTTACTCTTTTACTTTATATATTCAACCTCGCCATTTCCAAAGCATTTTCCTTTGAAGTTTCCTCAAATGTTGTTAATTCCTTCCGTGTAAACGCTCCCCAGTAGGCGCAAGCACCATCCACCGGAGTGGCCAGCCAATCGTCTCTAATGTGTGTGCACAGTTCAGACAAACAATTTGTTTGAGTTGCTACACGGCGTTTTTTCATCAATCATACTTTTCTATAAACTTCTTACAGGCCTCGCTACCATACCGCGGTCGCAGGCGGTCGAATGCATGTATATGGACAAAATGGACATAGCTTAGCTCAAATTGTGCCGAGTCTACCCAAACATGATTCAACAATGGTAGATATGGAACAGATTTTGCTGGCTGGCACGAGCTGAATAATTGCTGCCTATTACATTATGTGTTATTAGTTATTGTTCCAGGATAGCTTGGTTGTTCAACCGAACGCTGCTTACTTAAAAATCATGAAGCCTTCATATTCCGATAAAAAGCGGCTCTGAAAAAGGCATATAAATAACTTATGATTGAATTTCAAGTTTTCATAAAACTTAGTGTTTTCAAAGAAATTAGCATGAACCATTCATGCTAATTTCTTTGAATTTCTCTCGTCTAGAAACTTTAAGTTTCCTGAAAAACATTTCTTCGTACTAACTTATCTTTCTCCCTAATCACAATATTGTTCATTTCTAATGCTTATTAATTCAGAGGTTCTAATTACTAACCATTTGTGACTTGAATATATAAAACCATAGCAAAATAATTATCTTTAGGAGCTGTCTGTATATTTACACGATAAGGAGTCTTTACGACAACATTCCCGTAAAAGATCTAAGGAACACTCTTTTTACTTCTGTATAATTCTTGCACTGGAGAGATACTAACATTTTACAAGAAAATCAATCGAAGTTTACGGAGAATGTTTACAAAGGGAGCGATCAGACAAAACTCTCGTAAACAAACACCTCGCGTCGAGGGTACAGCCAACAGACCGTGGTCCGTAACAGTAAGTACAATATTCATAGTTATATGTAGAGTGCTGTTGAGTGTAGCCAGACACTAGTCGCACAGCCTTCACAAAAATACTTTTAACTAGGGATTTGCGCGACGACAACGCTGACGTATATTTCTATTAGAAGAGTCTGTCTGTCTGTTTTGGCACATTCGTCACCCATAATTGCGAGCGCTGGTTTGCTTTAACCTTATAGAGTTGTGTTGATTCGTTATCACGAAGAGTGTTACTATTATTAACTCTTAGATAACTTGTTTTCATACCAAAAACACTGTGTAATTTTTTCCTAGCACCACAAACTATAAAAGGTGCTATGTTTTCACGAAATATATACTTTGTAAGTAGAAATAGCATCCAAAGCTTTCATATTAAATTTGTAGACAAAATCTCGGTAGCAACTACGCTGTTGCAGTTTCTATTTGAATTCCAATAAAATAAAATAAATAAATATCATCGTCGGTGTATCTGGCAACTGATCAAAAATATATTCATTCGTGATTCAAAGTACATCATACACCTACCTAATAAATACCATCTGATCTGGAATAACACGTACTTCACGGAACGTATTGAATGCGTCACTGCTATCAACGCTACAATTTCGAGGAAAAAGCTTTACTTCGAAAGCTTTACACTGACGGGAAATTCGGAGAGTTATCATTTTCATTCATAAGTGCTGAAGGAATGCCTATTCATGTTATGATATGATATAGTATGTGTAGATTTTGTTTTATCAGAATTGATATTGGCGCAAATTACAACAAATAATAAAAAAGATAGCCGATTAAAACTGTTATTAAAAATTGTTGTGTTGGATATTTCCTAAAATTTTCCAGCTATCGCGTGTTCAGGAAACTTCCTACTCAATCAATACCTGCCATTAATTCTTCACTAAGAACACATTTAGTTTTCGCTATATTTTACTCACGAATCTCCTAAATTGCTGTACTATTTTTGAGCATAAAGTAATAATTCTTTCTACGCGGTTCGCTTCAGATTTCTTTACGACTGTTTTATTTGTTTACTTTACGGTAAAATGTTCGGTTCACTCGCGGTTTGCGGAATTTATGGGTTTAGTTAACATATTGCGTGTTACAAACATACATATCGGCACCCTTTAAATTGGTATTTATACCCGTTTTCGATTTACGAACACTTCAAGGGTGGAAGGGACGATCGACGTACAAACGGTTATCACGTACTCACTAATGATGAATCCTCCCTAAATATAAAATTTTCATCGGTAATTAAAAAACAACAGCGGTTTCCTACAAACGTGTAATACCTATACGGTCAAAATGTATGAAACAGTTGTTTCTTTTATATTACCGAAGTAAAATTGCGATGTGGGTTGAAGTAATGATGTACTGATTACGTTTTAACCGTTGGTGCTTCGGTGTTGTTTCCAGCCTTGTATACAGAGAATTCATTGTAAACGATACTGTTCAATATTTATGTGTTATCCTAATTTATCAAAGAAACAGAAACTCCACGTGTTCTTACTAATTACTTTATATAACCTACTTGTGTGTTAGTTGAATCACTTATGTGAATTTTATACGCTAAGCGAGCATTTCCTGAAGAGTTGGAATTAGGTCGAAACATTCGTGTTTTATGTACCTATTACTCTTAAAAAGTACATAATATTGTGTTCGACTAAAACTTCAAAACGTAAACGTAATGAATCACAGGAATTATATCTATATAATATAGTTATAGGTACCTTACTAATGATTTATAAGAAAGCAGTTCGCCGTATTACATAGATAGTAAAACCAGTGTAATCTGGCTTGTTCTTAAAGGTCTTAAAGGTTGTACCTTTAAGACCTTTTTATTCGAGCGGTAAACTTAACTACGTGGCGTTACTTTCGTGGAAAAGGCGTAAGCGTAAGTAGCGATGTAAAGTTAACTAGGAAATGAATATAGCTTACTATATTAAAGTTTATTGGACATATCCTTACGCTAAGGATATTATACATGTAATAAAGATTGAAAGTATTACATCACATAGATTAAAGACTAATAACACCATGTCTAACTACCACATGTGTACAATGACGATGTAATCTCACAATGAAGATTAGATTAATTAATTAGCGTGCTTTGCTTTAATCTAAAATTATTCAGTAGATTATCTATTATCACGACATTCACGACTTATCAGGAAGCATCAACAAACTATCAACAAGTTTTGGTGAAAATATTGACATTGTCACAGTATTATGTCACCGACACTTAGCTAGATTTTACACGTGAATATCTGTCTAGCCCTTTCCGAGCTATGTTGAGGTTGACCAGTATAATTTGATATATTTGAGCACTGCCTATCTAACCTCCAGTTCCCAGTTACTGGGTAAGACTGATTTTCTTACCCAGTAACTGGTCAGACCTTTGGGCTGTCGGAAATCTGCAAATGACAGCACGCGCCCCTTATGCCCCTTATGCTCTTTCAACACATCTTTAAGTTACTTGTATAAGACGTATATAGAGTAGAAAATATATGCAAACAAATAGGCAGGCGGACCTGAGATACTCGTACTTCCAATAACAATGATGATTCAGGTAATGTGATATACTGTAGGTATAAATAGACGGCTTCGTCGTAACTGAGGAAAATCACTAGTAAAAATATAACCTAGGCTACTTAGCGCTCTGGTAATTAAATGCCTTCTAATTATCTGCCTCGATAATCCAGTGTCTGCTAAAGCATTGGGGGCATAACTAATGTTGGGGAGTTTTATTTGATTTTGATTACAAAACTTTAGTAACAACCATCATAATAATTGGTCCCTGCTGAGCTGTAGTCTCACCAAGAGCTGCTCACACACAACTTAAACATAACTGTAGAAATATACTCCGCTTTCCCATTTTGATATTTAAACAAGCATATGTAGCCTTTAGAGTAGCAGTGCAGTGGCTTATGGCAATGGTATGGACATGTCTGACGAAGACCCGACGGCTGATGGAGCAAACAAGTCCTGGAGTAGTGTCCTCCTAGCTAGACGTACCGGCGGCCTTAGAAAGGTGGGAGACAAGGTGTGGTAGCACCTCGCGCACCCAGGAGGAGGTCTTACCTAGCAATAGACTGCGATACACAGAGTCCATTGATACACAGTGTCCCAGGAGCTGACGGGTAGACGTCATGGTATAACTTAGGTCTTCTTCTTCTTAGCGTGTTGATGGCAATCTAATTTGTGTCGGCCCAAAACTGAGCTACTAGATTGGAGCTTTCGGTAGTATCTATCAGCTCCTGTAGTGAACAACTCATCATCATCTGCCTAGCCTTTTCCCAACTATGTTGGGGTCGGCTTCCAGTATAACCAGATGCAGCTGAATACCAGTATTTTACATGGAGCGACTGCCTATCAGACCTCCACAACCCAGTTAATACTAGGTAAGACTGGATGTCAGAATTTCAGGTCACTGACTGACTGTAACGACTGCCAAAGATCTATATATGGCAGCCGGGACTAACAACTTAACGTGCTCTCCGAGGCACGGAGGAAACTCGGTATGTCGGGCGGTCACCCATCCACATACCGACCTAGGCAAGCATAGCTTTACCTAAAGATCGACCCGAGTGGCAGTTCTTATTAAGCCACGAGCTCCTGTAGTAAACAACTAACAGGACTTAAACTGCATTTTTCTTCTTAATACCATCATCGTAGTAGAGTAAACAATTTTTTTGGTAGGTGGAAAATCATCAAATGACTCCTCCCGCTGGACAGAGCGGAAGGGAGTGTCATACTTCTACTGACTAAAAACCACCCTAGTTCCTACTTAACCCTTTGTGTTCTGAGGTCGCGGTATCTCTTTCGAACAACCCGCAGCTTGTAGAATAACCCTCCAGTCCGCATTACATCACAACGTACGGAACTTGTTCTCGTCACCTGCGGCGATGAACGCGGATTCGTGTACCGTGTTACCAAATGTTGCTCCCACGCCCACACGTTGCACGTCTGTGTGACTGTGTTCCGAACTAACTTGTCGGGGCGCCAGCTAATGTCAATGACATTCATGGTAGTGCTTAGAATGTATTTTTGCAACTGTCAAGTCATCGACTCACAATTTTACTGTAAAATAAGATATTCTTGAAATAAACATATTTAAAAGACATTTTTTTATTTAGCCCTGGCAAAGGCCTCCCCATAGCCTTGCACTGTAAGTCGTCCCGCCAGTGTTTTCTAAGCTTCCCTAAAACAGTTATACTTAGTCATATTTACATACAATTTTGACCCCGAAAGTTATCGATATTGATACACGAATACTACCTGACAAGCGGGCGTTTAACACTAGACAGATCGACTTGTTACTTATAATTTAAATAGTAGTAAAGTTTTAATAGTAGTTAAGATTCATTTCAATCAAGTCAATGACTTGATTGAAATGAATCTTGTGTTATCGTCAGTGATGTACATGTGATTTTGACATGGACATTCAATTTTTGTTTTATTTTTATTATTCTAAATGTTTTTGTATGTAATTTAATTGTATTATTTAATCCCAGTTAAATTTAATGTTATGTTGCCTGATTTATTTATTGTTATTTTAATTACGAGTTTTAATTCTTATTGAATAGTTATAATTGAGTTTACTCATTTTGAATATATTTATTATTTTTAATGATTTAGAAATTATCCGGGTCGCGGTTGCGCGTTGCGGCGTGCATTCGTTGTTCCGTGATTTGGAGTCTCGTGCATTCGTTGTTGCGGTGTGCGTCGCTGCGTGCTTTCGTGCTCGCAGTGTTCGTTGTTGCGGGCATTCGGCGGCGTGTGGCTCGGCGTGGTGGCTTTCGGGATGACGTATTGCACTCGTAGTTTAGTTTTGTTTTATGAATTGTTCTTCTGACATTCAAAAATGCCTGTAATGGTTTAATTGAAATAAATGCTTTGAGTTTGAGTTTGAGTTTGAGTTATAATCTAAATATTTGTACGTCGTTGACGGTAAGACATAGTGATCATTTTTGTTAACATGACATCTGTACCTAGTTTTATTAACCTATGTACTACAAATAAAAATATTTGAATTTGAATGTGATCCGTGTAGCTAGTAGAGAGTCGAAACGACCACAGTACAGACTATCTATAATGCAGAAAACATCTTGTATTGACAGATTGACATAAGCTATCGAAAAACTTTGAGAATAATAAGGCCCCTAATTTTTGAATGCGTGATCGTATAAGTTGTATGCGTATCTCACTCTCAGTCCCATGTTGCAGAACGTCACTCGAGCATTACTCGAAACTAGTTTCAACCAATCTAGTTTTAGATAACACAGATTAGTTCGCCATTAAGTCCCAAATAGAGTCTAAAAAAAGAAAACCTGTAACGAAGTGTTCTTTGACCCCACAGACAGGTCCCATTGCTCTGTTCACTGATAGACCAGTGAAGCGATAAACAGAATCTAGTCAAGTGGTAATTACACTGATCTTCATTATGTTCTAACACTGTTTGAAGTTGTTACGAACATTAAAAGGGATTCATTTTCTCATTATTGGCAGATAGTAATTAGTTTCGGATAACACTTAACTGTTTCTTTATGATACATAATATCACGCTTGTAGACTTCTACAGATTAGGCAGAGGTTTACTTGTAGTAAACCCACATTTCGCTATTCCTTTTTAATAGAAGGCGAACCTATTGCATATTTTGATTTTGGAACAAAAACAGACATTGATTGTTGCGTTTGATTTCTGAGTTTAAGAACTTCAGTAATAGTAAAACAAAATTACGAAGACCTTAATGTATCCAAATAAGTTTAATAACATTTCAACATCACCTGCCCACAGTAGAGCCACATTCAGCAGTCTTACAAAACGACAAAGCCTTGCTCCGCGCGATAAGTGTGCCAATGACATGCTTCAATAAAATAATCCAAGAATAACGCACTCCCAGCACATCACGTGTATGAACACCGAATAAGGCCGTAAGCCTGCAGAACTCCTTATAAAGGTACAATGACCACGAAGTAGCTTAGAAACATAGATTTTCGTAATTCAATGATTTACCACCTTAAATATTACACGATAAAGTTTAATTTAACATATTGTTACCTGTAGCTTACATTAATTGTCTAATCGTTAGAAATTGAACTTCAAACGTTTCTACATAGGGTTGGTAATTCCGTATGGTGGGTGGAGTATGGTTGTGTAGGCTTGGTCCATTCATGCATACCAATCCGGTCTGATAGTTCGCCTTGATATTATTTTGTTATTCGTATGCACTTGCTGAGTGTTTTGTCTTCTTGTTTGGTAACTAGCTGCGAATCATGATGAATTGGGGAGTTATTGTAGTTCTAGAAGTTTCTAGTAGGTGGTAGAATAGAATTAACAACTCAATGACACCCATAATAGAAGTTCAATCTTAGCTTGGGTGTCAGTAGTGTATAAGTCTGTATTAAGTTCAATTCTCAACAAAAACTTTTATAACATATTGTTATAGCATGGACATGCAGTGCCATTGTGAATTGTAGTTAGAAATAAAGATTTTATGCATCACTTTAAAATTCACTTAAAGAAACCGACAAGCAACAATATCACAGAAAAGAAACATTGTCATTTATACATTTTCTGCTTCATTGAATTGTAGTGAAAATGAGTTTGATTTATTGTTTAATTTAAAGATTTATTTACGTTCAAAACCTTAATTAAGTTTACGGATGAAAAAGTTTCTTATATTAAAAAACACAGTTCATGAACTTGTTCATTTAACTGACTTTATTTAAAATGAGTCAGGTCATCTAAACTTATAATTAACTAAACTTACCTTACCCTCCTTGTAGGTTGACTTTATTAAAATGAAGATTCGCTTACCTGGAAACAAAAGAATGATTACATTAAAATATATTTTTTAAAGGCAACAAAGTTTTTAAAATATTAATTACAATCGTAATGCCCACGCTAGATAACAACAGACGCTCGGATCAATGTTCAAGTTAGGCCGCGCTTGTCTAGGTTGGCCTGTGGATGGGTGACCAGCCGTTATATACCGAGTTTCCTCCGTGCGTCGGAAAGCACGTTAAGACTCTGCTATCATTTGTAGTTATAGATTTTTGACAGTTGTATCTAACAGTTAGTCAATAACCTATTTCACTTTCAGGCCTCCAGAAAGTGGCTATTTTGGCCCATAGCTCATTGGGCATGTGGCAGACGTGCCCAGTCGTTACTTCTGACTTCTACTTTTTTCTTATATAATAAACATAGAACAGTTAAATACTGAATAATTAAGAAACGTAATTAAGCTCGCAGCATACCCATTAGGTACAATCACTATTAATTGATTCATTGAACTTTGTGCGCAATTACGGCTTCTAATTAATTTAGTCAATACGAAGCGGAGCTGCTCAATTATGAAATTGTGCTAATCACAAATTCACAACCTAGCGTTCTTCGACTTTTGTGAAGCCCGCGCGTTTTTTTTACCCGACTGCAAGGAAAGGGTTATGTTTTTCGCGACTATCTTTGTTTTTTAAACCTAAGCCCTCAGTAATATTTTCCTGTATCGTAGGTGGGTTTTACTAACATTTAAAATGACATGCACAAACAACCAGACCCGAAACTACTACTTGTGAGCTATATAATGTTATGTGCCATGAGGGAATCGAACCGGGCGACAGGCAGCATAAAAGCCTATCGCTTAGCCACTGCGTCAACCGCTCCATGACGAGGGAACAAGAGGAGTTAATGCCAGTAATGCTTGGGACTTGTTAAAGATCAACGCTAAGGTCTACTGGTAAAAAAATAAACATTTATTAGAAAGAAAATATAATCAGTTGAAATTGAGAACAGTGCCAGCATGTTTTTGGAGAATTGCTCGGCTTACTTCATCTAACATGTTGATGTTCTCTTTAATATTCCAGACAAATAATCTTACTACGCTTTGGATATCTTGTATTTCACCATCCCCGAAGTCTTTTAAACTGTCTTTTGTGTTAGTCCATTTCTCAGCAGTAGCGTAGTTTCCATCAATTTTCGTGTCGAACAGATCAATAATTTCCAACAGAGCCAGTGTAGAGTTTACAATACGGGACGGTACGGTAGGATTCACAATAATCGGCTTATTTCTTTTCTCAATTGTGTTTTTCAATATGGCAACTACGGTCCTCGCATGTTCCACATCCCCCAGTTCATAAACGTTGATGATAGCGTTCAAATTTTGTTGTGCTTTAAGCTCTAGAGCGCTAAAATCATATTCCTTAACTTCTTCAGTGAAAGCATCCATAATTTTTTTGAATTTTTCTCTATCATACAACAATATTATCTCCAAAACCTTGGATATGAATTCAGAGAAGACTGCTTTAGAGGGGCATATACCGAATGATTTGCAAGCATGGGCTAATTCTTGTTTTTCCGCCTTTTTTAACATTTGTTTTAATGTATTAGCCGTTTCACCACTAGGATCTGCCAATGACATGTCGCTCATCATAGAATTCAATAGTCTGTTAACAAAATGAGTAGATGCTTCGATGGAATTTAGAATTACTTTTTGTGTTCCCAACCTGGTCTTGATTTTTTGTTTGGCAGTGTTTTGATGGAATTCATTGAACTTTGCTGTGTATCTGCTGGCTAACTGATCAATTAACCACTTTAATTCTGCCTGCTTCGTTTTATGTTTAACTGTATCGAAGATTTTTTGAGTTTCATTGAGTAAGTAATTGTAGAAATCATTAATATTTTGGTTTTCTTTCACCGTGAGTGTGTTGTCGTAAATAAATGATGATCTCAATGTACTTATTTCTAGAGCTTCTATGTTAAAGTCGTGCGTTTTATTGTAATAATTACTTGACTTAACCCAATATGGTTTCTGGACTGTTTGGTGAATGTTGTAATCTGATATATTTGGTACGGAGTCAATGACTGACTCATCTTTATCTTCATCTCGTGATGTTGGACTTTCAGAAGAATCACTACTATATGAATCTTCTTTATCTAGTGAGGTTGGACTTTTAGAAAAATCACTACTATCTGAATCTTCTTCATCTAAATCATTTTGATATTCAGTGGTTGTTTTTTTATCAATCAAAATAGTTTTTCTAGTATTTTTACTTGTGTCATTTTCCAAATAACTTGCGTAGTCAGAATCAGTGTAAGAATCGCTTTCGTGGCTACTGGAGCTACTATTGGATCTACCACCACTGGAACTACCACTAACATCACTATTTTGTGATAATTTTAGAGATTTACTACTAAGGACGTCTTGGGGCTTGTTGCTAATACGAACAGCTTTGCCCTCAGTATGTTTATTGATTTGTCTTGGGCTGCTTCTAGTATTTATTGAATCGTGTTTTGTACTTATAGAGTCATCCTGAGTTTCATCTTGAATTAGTTCAGAGGAAACGTTTTGTAGTCTTTCTTGGGCTGTGCGCAAACTTCCCGCTTCTTGCATCTGACCAGCTGCGTCATCTTTTTGTCTCTGAAGGTTTTTGTCTTGCGGTTTATAGACACGGTATTCATGGTTCCAGTTTGTACCTAAGTTTATTGGCCCATCTATTTTTATGCTAGTGGCTTTTATTAATAGAATTGCACCTGGAAAAATGTAATATTGTCAACTTATAAACTCTCTTTAAATGCAATGCTGAGCTCAAACTGCGTTTAGCAGTTTGGTGGAAGACAAAGACTTCTCCTATTGCCCGCCGCTCAGTTCAATTTTCGACAACTCTCTTCCAGTTGCTACTCTGCTACCAGCCCTTCAGCGGAGATCAGAGCTGAGACGGCTCACCTCATTTATGGTTAAAAATGTATTGGGATACTTAAGGTGGCGAAAAAATTAAAATACATTGGGGGTAGCTTATACAGCCGAAGAAAACATATAAGTTCTGTTTTAACTCATTGTAGAAAAAATAAATATTTGACCTTCAGATATTAAGGCCACTTACACGCCACCTATGGTCAACTGTGAGGCGGAGCAGACGTGTAGTCATCAGAAATATCTTGCTTGAACGAATATGTGCTTGCAACAAATGGAGTAGGTACAGTAGTGAATACCGCTGCCTATCCATTAAAAGACGTGATGTGTGTTATTTTATCATCATCACCTACTTCTTCCCCTGTAGTTTTAATCTGACTGGATGCAGCTGAATAGCAATATTTTACATAGATTTCAGGTGCCTCATGAGGCATCTAAAACACCGTGCTACAAAATTAACTATCCATTACCCAGTTTACCCATCACGATTTTTGCCAAATAAACCATAGGCTTGTCCTAGTGTGAAGTTAAATTATTAATGAAATCACTTACATAAGAAAAAACACAACTCCGTTACACAGTTCATTCCATCTCCTTATCGATACTGTTTGAAAAAGTAATATAATATTTTTTTATGATTATACTTATTGCTAGATGGAATGAAATTCGTTCCACATTCGGTAATTCCGAAATTCGGTTGCTTTTATATAATTTCGGCATTCGGCCGAATATTTAATATTATTTAGTAGGGACTAGTTGTTAATATCGTGCATTTTACCAACTGAACTCACGGCTAGTTAAAGAAAACAGGTAGTCAGTAACCTGAAAGTCTGACAACCAGTCTTGAAAATGGGTATCGTAACTAGGTCAGATAGGCAGTCGCTCCATGTAAAATACTGGTACTCAGCTGCATCCGGTTAGACTGGAAGCCGACCCCAACATAGTTGGGAAAAGGCTAGGCAGATGATGATTACATAAGCTTTACATACAAATAATAGTTGTCCGATTGAAAACGAACCTGTCAACCCCAAAGCACATGAGTAGAAAAAAACCGGCCAAGAGCGTGTCGGGCCACGCTCAGTGTAGGGTTCCGTAGATAATAAAATATTATGTAAACGAAGTTAAAAAAAAATACGGGCAAATGAAACTTGACCTCTGGATTGTATAGGCGCTCATACGATTCAGGGACCAAATTATATTGGTTAACTGCAGTTTCCATCTGTTGTTTCCATCCAAGTTCAAAATAATTTTCCTAGAAAGTCCTTATAAAGTTCTACTTTTCAGATTTTTTTCGTATTTTCTAAACTTATGGTTCAAAAGTTAGAGGGGGGGGGACGCTTTGTTTTTTACTTTTGGAGCGATTATTTCCGAAATTATTGACATTATCAAAAAATGATTTTAGTAAACCCCTATTCATTTTTAAATACCTTTCCAACAATATATCACACATTAGGGTTAAAATTAAAAAAAAAAACACTTCCCACTTTACATATAGGGGGGCTACCCTAATAAAACATTTTTTTCCAATTTTTATTTTAGCACTTTGTCGGCGTGATTGATACACATATTGGTCCCAAATTTCAGCTTTCTAGTGCTAACGGTCACAGAGATTAAGCGAGGACGGACAGACAGACAGACATGGCGAAACTATAAGGGTTCCTAGTTGACTACGGAACCCTAAAAAGGCCTCTAAAAGCCTCCAAAGGTAAAGAAAATTGAACCGGGTTTCGGCCGAACTTATGTTTCAACCAAATGTTCGGCCAAGCTCGACATCCGGCACACACAATACACATTCGGTTCGTCTCTACTTAGTGCTGCCAGTTATTATAACAAACAATTTCGTATCGTTATGTGGTCCATAAGCCCAAAGAATCAAGCGTTATGCTCGGAGTTACTTAGTAGGGATATAAAAGATAACATTACATTCTAAATTGAAAAATGAATTCCTCCATTCATATATTTCCATAAATTATATTATAAAATGAAACACCAGCAGTAAAAAGTAACTTTCATTTCTAACTTTTCTTTGTGTCTTTGTTAACTATTTTGACACCTTTTTCGGAAAGGAAAGTTATCTCCCACTTTTTCTTTATTTTTTGGAAATCGGATTAAAAACACAAAAAAGTGAAAATAAACTTCACAAGAAAAAGCAGCTTCTGAAGTCGGTGGCAAAAAAAAAACGAAATCAAACAGACAAAATGTCACCAGTTCAGTTTTTTGTGTTTTTGAAGTCGGTTTTTTTTTTTGCAAAAAAGTTTTTTTTTTACAATTTTCAGGTCAGTGTCAGGTTTTGTGTTTTTTTTTTATTTTATTTTTATTTTTATTGACAGGAACAGCAAACAGTTACATTATAAAGACTTAAAATTAATTTAACATACAATCAATTTGGTTATAAAGTAACCCACAACACTGTCCACAAGTAGGCGTAAAGTTTAGGTAAAAAGAGAGCTAATCACTAGGAACATTGATACGTGTGACTATTGAGTAAAATCAAATGATAGTAAAACGACTATGAGAAAAAAAAATAGAAAACAATTTGTTTAAACTTAAAGATAACAAAATTATACAATATTAAGTTATATTTAATAGGGAATGGCGAATGAGGTTTTTAAATTTACTTATTGTGCAATTGAAGATGTCTATGTTTACAAAGGTACTGTTATGTGTCAACCATACGGCGGACCGGTGAGCGCAGGCCTGAGTTAGTTCGGCAAGAGTTCAATGCGAAAAGAGTTCCTGCGCGTACCTGCCGCCTGTGGATGGTTCGAGGTACAGCGTAGCAGATCATGCTGTTTAGATTTGTACAGTTAAATTTGTTTCGGACGATTTTAAATAGTACTGTGGCTTCGAGGTAATTCCTTCGAGAGCTAAGGGGGAGGAGCTTGTACTTACTGAGTAATTGAGAGTATGATAAATATGATTTGTGGCATCTGTAGTGCATAGCGCGCAAGAATTTGTACTGTACATTCTCAACCATTTCAGTATATTTTTTGTAGAAAGGGTTCCATACTGACACTGCATATTCTAGCTGTGAACGAACAAGCGATTTATATAAGCATAAGTATGACGAGGTTCTCTTGAAGTCAAGGGTGGCCCGCATGATAAAACCAAATAGCTGGAAAGCTTTGCTGACAATTTTATTAATGTGCGAGTCTAGGCATAGTTTAGAGTCAAGTATAACGCCGAGGTCGCGAATTAAATTCAGTTGAGATAGAGGCGCGTGACAAAGGCTGTAAGCGAACTTAATAATATGTTTATTTTTAGTATATGTAAGGTAGTTGCACTTCGGTAAACTTAGTTTTAATTTGTTTCTGTGGCAGTAGTCTGTTAGTCTATCAAGGTCATGTTGAACCCAAATGCAATCATCGACAGTTCTGATGGACTTGTAGACCTTAAGATCATCGGCGTACAAAAGAAATTCAGTGTAGCGGAAACAGTCACCTATATCATTTATAAATATGTTAAATAAGAGCGGCCCAAGGATGGAGCCTTGTGGGACACCAGATGTGACTTCGACAACACTTGATCTGTAACCATTGATAACTACCCTTTGACAGCGGTTCGAAATATACGAGACAAACCACCGAAGCAAATTGCCCCGAATTCCGTTAAAGGCAATTTTATTGAGCAGCAGCTCGTGGTCCACTTTGTCAAAGGCTTTGCAAAAATCTGTATAAACAGCGTCCACCTGCAGGCCATTGTCAAAACTATCAAATAAGAAGCTGGAGAAAGACAGGAGGTTTGTGGTAGTAGACCGCTGTTTAACGAAGCCATGTTGCTGTGGTATAATGACATTGTGTAATAAAGGATATATTTCATTATGGACGAGTCTCTCAAAAACCTTTGACAAAGTGGAGAGGATCGAGATTGGACGGTAGTTCTCCACGTTACCCTTCGACCCACCCTTGTGTACAGGTGTGATATTTGCACGCTTCCACTCTTTAGGAAATACTCCCTCAGTGACGCACTTATTGTAAATTATAACTAACGGTTTGCAGATGTGAGTAGCAGTGTGGCGTAGAAAATAAGCAGGTATGCCGTCAGGTCCTGGACCTTTAGCAGGATCCAGAGACTTCAGTTCTTTTGCGATCTTATTTTCGTCAAAGTATAAGCTAGCGATAATATCACAACTTGAGGAAGTTTCCGCGGGTGGTTGCCATTGTGACAGAAGCGGCGACGAAGGCTCATAAACGGAGTGAAAGAAATTCGAAAACATATCGCAGATTACTTCTGGTTCGCTAGATTGAGTGTCTTTATAGTGAACTTTTGCCGGGATGCACGGTTTGTCTTTTCGGTTTGAGACATATGTCCAGAAGTGTTTGATATTTGTGTGCAGGCTCTCTTCTACTGAGTTTATATATTTAGAAAAGCATATATAAGTGTTGATTAGAATATGATTCGCATACGTAATACGTTGTATTTATAGAGATAATATTTTTGAATATTATTCAGTTCACATATTAGTGGCGTTGGCTATATTAATGTTGTAACTACCTTTGTCTCTGAACTACTTCTATTTAATTTAATACTTTCACTGTAAAGGTTTCATCGTAAATGTCAAGTCTTTACGGAACAAACTTTTGATATAATTTAAAAATGTTGAAAGAGCAATTAGTTTGGAGTTCTGCGAAGTGCTCGCTGAGACTGTTTGCAATTAAAATGTTTTGCAATTTGCACGGCTAAGTGCAATCACTATCCATTGAGGAATGTTATTTGAATATTTATCGCAGTTTGTACATTTCCGCTTGTTATTTTTGATTTATCTTTTCTTTCAAACTCTGAACATATAATTTTAATTTCAAAAACATCACTACAGTCATTTCATTTCATCCCTACCGTATGTGTGTTGAATATCGGCTAACTGTAAGTTACAAAGTTTAGATAACACGACGCCTACAGTCCCCGAAGGATTAGGTAGAGACCTCCTAAAGTCCTATTTGATATGGGACCAGTCTTGGACGAATCTTATTGTCCGACTTGTTGTGGTTCTTGTTATGACGACTCGTGCGGCGTAAAAATGTTTTTAATTAATTATTTTGTGAGTATAATTACAGTAGGCTTGCTCGTTGTACGTGTGAAGTGAAAGTGATGCTTTTTGTCACACACTGTACACGTGTAACCTCTGAACAAGCTGTACGCAGGATGCATGAAATCAGGGTGCTGCTGGGGCTGCCACGCTTCTGCAGTGCTACGGGAATGTTTGCTGATGCACACACTGGTGGCTTTGGAGCAAGCCGACGTAAGCTGTGTCGCAGAGAGCTCGAGCAGCTCGAACAATCTCCTCAATGCCATTGCGTGAAAATTTGATAGCTCGTTTATGTATTTTCTGTTAAACCTATGTTATGTGTTTTTGTTATGTTTACTTAGTGATAATTACATGGATTTAAAATTAATTCCGAAATAAAATTATTTTTATTTATTGCCATCAATCAGGCTTATATCCAGACATCCATCTGTTAGAGAGAAATCCCGTATGGAAAAACACAATAACACTTAGTCTGATCTAGTAATCGAACCCACTACCATACGATCTCGTGGAAATTAGACCTAGTCCTATCATAACTTATGTAGAACACTTAATTCGATTCAAATATCCTTCATAACGCCAATTACGTTACAGGATTTCTTATTACAAATAGTCTTTGAAAGAAATGAACTAAAATTAACTGTCATTGACATTTCCAATCCGGCTAGATCACTAGTAAGGAATCAAGATACTTATTTAAATACAAGAATGATATTTTAGGCATTCAAAGAGCAATTTGAATGCATAATGAAGGAATTAGCCCATATTGAAGTGGCAATGATACTTTTTAAGCGGCGAAAAGAATACTAATTCGTTCGTTAGATTATAAAACGTCTTTGAATTTAATGAGATACTATTTATTTTAATACGGTTCCAGAAGTTTATAGTCAGAAATATTTAAGATACTTTAGAATAGGGGCTATTAAAGAAATGCCACAGAAAAAAAATCATTCGATAATTAAGTCCATGTAGTTCAACATAATAATTGACATAATAGCTAGAGATGTTACATTTGTACCGAAAGCAATATATCATGTTGGTTATTGCAAGGAGGTTACGATTTTATTATCGTTCTTAAAGTTATGCAGTATAGTGTTTGTATAAAGAATTCCATCTACACTAATATTTTACAGCGGGTCTTCGGAACTACTGTTCCGATTCCGTGAAATTCTTTCCTAAATTATCCACAACTGTCAAATAATTTATTTCAATAGAGAAGTATCGAAGAAGAAGACATGCTGCGCCGACCCCAAATAAATTGGGATAAGGAAGGATAAGGGGTAAAACGTTGAAACATAACGCGAGCAAAACCGCGGGGAAAAGCTAGTCTTTTAGAACAAAAGTGAGAGAAACAAGAGTACATCTTCTATAATATAAAAATGAATCGCTAAATGTGTTGCTAAGCGCAAATCTCGAGAACGGCTGAACCGATGACCGAAAACTGCCTGAAAAGGTCCAAAAACAACACTTTTCTATAATCCCATACAAACGATTCGTAATAGTACTTAAAAGTCAATTTGAACTTTAATACCATACTATAAAGTTCAAGTGTTAGCGGAGAGGTTCCGGGAAGGCAAAACAATTCAGTGACGTTAGTGTGTCAACTTCAAACAGACCATACGTCACAATGTCAATAATATACAACGTAGTAGGTATGTAGGTAGTAAAAATGGCATTGGAACAGCTAGTAATATTATGAATTTATGACACTAGACAAATGTCACTACTGTTAAAATATGGAAGCTTTTACAAATGGCTTTATGTCATAGGTACATCTCAGTCCCGTCGTTGTTCGCAAGAGATACCGCGACCTCGACATAAAGGGCTAAGAAGGAGCTTGGGTGGTTTTTAGTCAGTAGAAGTCTGACACTCCCTTCCGCTCTGCCCAGAGCGGGAGGGGTAATTTGACGTTTTCCCACCCCCAATTTTTATATCTGCCAGCTATTTAACATTTAACGTACCTAGCCGTTATTCTTCTCATTAAACTATTAATACTTTAAAACTTGATGAGATTACAACTTATATTCCACAATGTATCCCAAAATTGCTTCTCAATAGGGGATCGGACTGAGTCAAAAAAATATGATTCTAATTAGTATCGAGAAATATTGGATACGTGTTTTTTGTTTTATCAAATTAATAAAAAAATTACGAAGATAAAACGCGTCAAAGATCATGAGTGGGGGGTTGTGACGTCATTTGTAGGTAAAAATGTACTGACATGTGACGTTGTCGAGGAGTTTACGAGTTTTCGAAGCACTGTATCGTCTTGATTTTTTGTTTATGTGAAAAAAGAAAAAATATGTGTTCAATATTTTTGGAAAATCTATGTGACAGACTAATTAGTTTTTTTTGTCCGATCCCCTATTGTAGCATTGACACTAAAATGAAGAAGTTATCCGTCAATTGCAATCAATAAACGTTCAATGAACAGTAATCAAATGAATTAATTTCCTTCAATTAAAGTTGATAAATTCGACGAAAAAACGTACATTAAGTAGTGAATTGAGCAAGTGTACCTACCGGTGGCGTTTTGTATAACAATTAAGGTTCGTTATACATATCCTGTTTCAACACGCCTGTCCTGCTTTACCGACGATTGCGACGCAAGCAATACAGGCGCAAGGCGAGCCGCACGCGATAGTACTCGTCCCGGACTATTGCTTATGTTACTGTGCAGTTGCCATTTTGTATTTTCGGAAAATGTTCATGTTTTTCTTGGGACTTTATTTTCGAAAATATTTTTTTGGTAGATAACGGTTACCATAGGTGCACCACACGTATTACTAACATCAAAAGTAGATATTTTATTTTACATAGGAAATTGGATAGCGTTAAAATTTCAGCCTTCATGTAATTGAGTTGGTGTGTCTGTAGCCTACCAGTCAAATGAAATATCGTGCCACGAATGCACTATATCTACACTAATATTATAAAGAGGAAAGATTTGTTTGTTTGTTTGTAACGAATAGGCTCCGAAAGTACTGGACCGATTTAAAAAATTCTTTCACCGTTGGGAAACTACACTATCCCCGAGTGACATAGGCTAGTTTTATCCCTGTATTCCCACGGGAACGGGAACTACGCGGGTAACCGCGTGACGTCCGTTAGTCTAATATATTGCATTAACGAAACCTACATCATTTAAAACATGAAATCTTTTATTTCGGTATTCAATATACAAAGATAATTTAGAATTAATAATAACAAAAAGTTGTGAATGCAATGTCATATTTTGGCTACACTGCCATTGCCTTTTCGTTTCCTGTATAAAAGGATTTTTATATGCATCACAAAAACACTAACAGAACGTAGTGCACAATTAAATAAGTCTTTCATGTTACACGTCAAAATGACAGTCTAGATAATTATAATCAACAAGGTTTAGTATTTTTTGTTTACCTACGCTACGTAGCACGTAGGTACAAATCTCTGACGGCCTTCTCAATGTCGATTGTAATACATTGCCACAAACAATCTATATATATAAAACAAAGACGGGGTTGTTACAACACTTATAACTCGAGATCTGCTGAACCAATTTTCATGGTTATTGATTCGTTGGATTTGTCTCCGCCCCGAATAGCATAATACATCTTAAAAACAATGAAAACTCGATATGTGTAATGAATACTTAATCATTTCAATAAATGCTGATTTGTTTATTACATGTCAAACATTTGTTGTCCAATCCTGTCAAATACTTGGTAGGGAGGTAGCTAAAAACCAGGAGAAGGATATAGGATTTTTTTCCCGTTCCCGTCGTTCCCGTGGGACGTGACATAAAACGTGGTATAACAAAACGCAACTGACAGAATAACAAAACACAACTCAGAACGTAGGATAGTAGACTAGGTAGAGTAGTAGGTAGGGTGGTAGGTAGGTAGGGTAGTAGGTAGGTAGGGTAGTAAGTAGGTAGGTAAGGTAGTAGGTGAGTAGGGTAGTAGGTAGGATAGTAGGTAGGTAGGGTAGTAGGTAGGTAGGATAGGAGGTAGTAGGTAGGTAGGATAGGAGGTAGTAGGTAGGTAAGTAGTAGGTATGTAGTAGGTAGGTAGGCAGGTATTATGTAGGAAAAAGGGCATAGCAACGCATGCGGGTACAGCAGACATCCACGCGAGTGAAGCCGCAGGCATCAGCTAGTACCAAATAAGTGATTCAAGATTGAATTCTAGTTTTAGGTAAGTCAAGGCTAGCTATATTAGAATACTTATATTATAACTTTACTGGTTTTTTATTCACAATCATAGCAAGTAGGTAGTATCATAATGATGTGTTTTATGTTCTGGTTTTAGACACGTACATGAATATACTTTTAGATGTTTGACGGAAACCGTCCAGTAATTTCGCCAAATGTCCGCAATAGTTCAAGTGCTCGCAACAAATTAAAGTAAGCAGTTACAATTAACTGTTGACTCACATACCTGGGATTCAGTGAGTCAACTGATAAACTCTATTTGAACTGGGAAGTGCATTAATTCTTGAATCAACTGTGTGAGCAAATGTGTGATCAATGCACTTCCACGGAGTAGGTAGAAACATACAGTT
This sequence comes from Diarsia brunnea, assembly GCA_949774965.1. NCBI lineage: Eukaryota > Metazoa > Arthropoda > Insecta > Lepidoptera > Noctuidae > Diarsia > Diarsia brunnea. The sequence goes on from OX458998.1 coordinate 22,366,365, forward strand.
TACCCGTGAAATACTGCTCATTGTAACGGTACGATTACTCATCTGTGTGTTAAGTATTGTTTGGTTAGAAAACTGCTCTTTAATAACTTTATATCATAGATAAAACAGATAATTTATAACTTGCGTGTAGTCGTACAACTCGATAATAATGGCGGATGACATTGTGTTGTTCTATTTTTCTCATGCACTCAGCTGAATGCACAATTTTCTTTATTTACTTGTCTATAAGATATTTTTTAATGAGCTCGTGTTCATTTTATTCTGCTTTCCACAGAGTAATATAATAAAGAAGTTAAAAAATAATTACAACCAAAAATTCGTCTTGGGCTCTGTGAGAGTATAATCAAAATGTAACGATTAGTATCATTAACATTGAAAACGGGATATTGACGGTGTTTACTTTTTGTCTCGAGTTCCCGATAATTTGGCGCCGCGCTGTTGCATTGCAAGCACCATGATCAGTGTGATCACACTGATCACGGAACGAAACAAAGAGTAAACAAGTTGAGGACCTTGTTTTCAGTGTTAATAATCATGATAATGACCAATTTTTTTTTTGAGGTCACTCACTCTTGTAACTTACTAGGTACGGGTAAAATAAATCATATTTATAATAAATATAAATAAGTAGGATAATAATTAATCAAATCCATGCATTGTTTTAACACACTAGGCGAAGTATTTTCTAACAAACCTAATTTCACAATTCCACAAATAGTTTGTATTGTACCGAAACACCTAGAATTCAGTAGGTCACATATTGTTTCATAATAATACAATTGAAATACTATTGTTATTATTTGGCCAGCCTCGTAGTCGTATGACAGAGAGGTACGTCTGCGCCTGCGCATGATTCACACACACTTGTAATTACTTGTAATTGATGTGTCTAAGTGAGTTAAAAGGTTAATTTAGTAGATGAGCTTACGGCTGTGGTAAAGGAATTAGGTTGCAACAGCTGACTAGTTTTAGAAGATTATGATAATCGAGGAATATTATATTGTTAAAGAATAGCTTTTGACGTGTCTTCGGTAGTGTTTTGGTCGGAAATGGATCTTATTACCGGAATATAATAGCATTCTGTAACCTAACCCAATTTCGTCAAAATCCGTTCAGCCGTTAAAACGTGAAAGCGTGACACGCAGACAGAGTCACATTAATAATGTAAAAGGTAATTATAGATAAGGTAATATAGGTATAAGTTTGGACAGTATTGGTGTCATGTCATACTATTATCAAAATGTACCTCGAATAAAACCTGAAACTACCTACAAACAAAAACATAACAAGTTAAACTAAAATCAGACAAAAAATCATACAAAAAAAAATTAACAATAAAATTACCTTAACCTTTCAATGCACTTTGCATTGGCCTCTCCTGTTATTTTCAGATTAGGCTGAGGTGTACCTGTAATTCACCTACATATTTTTACCAGTTGTGTTTATCATTCATCATCATCATTCCACACCACCACTGCTGGACATAGGCCTCCCCCAGGTGTCGCCACATCGACCGGTCCCGTGCGTCTCGCATCCAGCGGACCCCCGCAACCCTCACCAGGTCATAGGTCCACCTAGTGGGAGGAGTTATGTTTAAGTCCCATGTAATTAGGAGCGAGCCTGTTGCTCTTCCCACTATCTCATGCATATTGATCCAAGTTCTACGCTCCACATAGTACACAAGTATGTGACACTCGTGACACAAAGACACGCGATCCTCATCGCCATTCAGCTGGCCTGCCACGCCCCAATTACATCCGATATTAATTAGAGCTAGCATTTCTCCATCTGGGTATAGCACGGACGACTGAACTATTTGTTAGAGTAGTGACGGTCTATGTAGAATTTTATTTGCGACTCTCACGACGAATTCACTAAAAGAACTTAAGGTGATCAGCACACCCGTCGGGGCTGCGGGTTATTCGCAAGAGATACCGCGGCCTCGACATGAAGGGCTAAGAAGGAACATGGGTGGTTTTTAGATGAGACGGGAGGGGGGTTATTTGATGATTTTCCACCCGCCAAAAAAGAAAAAAAGGTGATTAGCACATGTGTAGGTACTTCACTCAAATGCTGTCAGTGTCATCGTAACTTTAAATGTTACACTGACAGCTCATAAACACGAATCAGATGTACTGGTTCTTTTGGTAAAAGAGGGCACAGTTACTGACGAAAAATGGATTTGTCAAATGGCCCTGTCAGAATAAAGCGAAAAAGGCATCGTTTATAGCGTTTCAGTTCGACATTCGACACTGCCCTGATGTCCTGAACTAAATGCGTAAAATGTAGTGGTACGCTATTAGTCGACTCCGCGTTAATAAATATAGCTACTCTCACTCCCTCAATATTTGTGTTTCCGACCTTATAACGCCCAATTAGAAAACAAGTATTTGCCTCCACTTACATATATTCGAAGAAAGATTTGGCAGCTTAATGCTATTCGTGTCAAGCCGCAGGTCGGTCATTAGTTTCGCTTATAAATTCCTTGATTCGTGTTTACCTCCAGCCGGTTTTTGGCCAAAACAAAGAAGAATGTCTGGGTTTGTTTCGTCTACTTGAATTCGAGAAAATATTTGGTCAATAGTTTAAGATCGACTCATAATTTGGTTTAAGTAAACTTTGTGATGAATAGATTCATTTCAAATTTTCTACTGCCTTTTAAAATAGTGGCACCAGGGGGTCTGAACAAGATTACATAACAATGATGAACAAGTCAATATTTGTTAGTTTGACATGAACTTATACAAACTGTAAGACTCTTTTGTTATAAGTACACGTTTGGCGCAGTGGCGGAGCGATTCGACTGCTGCGCTGCGTGTCGCGGGTTCGATCCCCGCACGGAACAAATATTTGTATGACCTACAGATAGTTGTTTCAGGTTTGCGTGTTTGTGTATGTGCGTTTAAATGTTTGTAAACGCACCCACGACTTAGGAAAAATTCCTAGTGTGGGGCAAACTTTAAAAAAAAAAGTAGTTTTTTAACAAGCTTTTAATATCCATGACCACAGTCTCTGATTTTAATTCCATTTTAATCTTTGTCTCCAATATTTCCCAACGGAACTTTTCTCCAGTATCTTCCCTGTTTCCACGACGTAGTGTACGAATCCGTCATGCTGCTCGTGATCACGACTCTGCTCATTACCATTCGTTAACGGCGCGCGGTGTCGTGACGGACAGCTATGTGTCTAGGAATAATTAACTTGCGCATTATTTACTATGAGCTGTTCTCGTGATTCTTTTGAATGAAGGGTATGTGTGTTTATAGACGGGTCGTGTTTTTGGTGTCTCCTTCCTTACGTGTTTACATTATTCGACAATCTTGTGGCTACGTGCATAGTTACATCATTGGCTTCGTTTAAAACCTGGAAGATGCAGAATTGAAAGCTTGATTTTTGAGAAATAAAGTGATATAATTTGAGTTTCATCAAGCTATATTATGAAATATTGGTTCACTGTACTATGTAAACAAATACCAAATAGGTGATAAGAAACAAGAGCTCATTTGCGCCCATGGATACAGTATCGTCTCTTCTTTATAGAACCGTGTCTTCGAGAACTGCATGCAATATACTTATGATATAGAATACGTCAACACAAAACAAAACGGTGCGGACGGACTATCGGGATTACCGGTTCAAAGCCGAAGCGATGAGTCATTACAGGCCCTTCCCGAGCAAACATATTTACATTTCGCACAAAATGCATTGTTACTAGATTATTTTATTTGTCGACCTAAGTACAAACTTCTCAGTGCGGAAATACATGTTCCTAGGTTTAGCCAATTAGGTAATTGAGGATGTATTTTTGAGTGTACCTACTGGGTACATCCTTTTGATCTGCACTTTCTTGTCAACGTTTACGTTCTACTAAGCCACTTCTTCTATTGTAGCAATATTCAATCAATAAAGCGGCAAAACTTCAATATCGTGATATTATAAAGAGATTACTGCAAAAGCAGTAGCTGGCAGTTCCACTTCAGCGTTTTATGAAACTTGCAGCGAAATAACACGAGAAAAAAAGAAGCTCAGACTACAAAATTACCTTTTTCGAGTGGCGCTGCGAACGGTAGCTAGGTTATGTATTTTTTGTCGACTGAGTAAAACTGTAAGCAGAGGCAGACACGGGCATCGTGCCACAAGCCGCCGTGCAACCTCATTCATATTTAGGAATCTGGTGGACGCAGAAATGATTTTCCTACAGTATTTTTAGATTAATGTTAAATAAAATTTGATGTTTCATGACTTCATGATGTTTGTTCAAGTGAGATGTAAGGTTTTGTAAACATGGCCACGATACAGGAGTAATAAAAAAGTTGATGGTTGTCATCATAACTATGCCCAGTGTCCATTGGCTATGTAACTTAGGGTTGAGGATTAAGTATTCAACACTTTTTATTTTTCCTTTCTCTCCTAACACAACAACATTTACCTACATTTTCTGTCATATCATTGTTCATACAATCCATCCATCTTTTCCCTGGCCTCCTTTCCTCTGCACCTTGTAATGGACCTCTAAGCATCCAGACGATTTGATTGCCTTGAATTAAATTCTTAATATTTGGATAACTGTCATCAAAATATTAAGAATTTATTTGAAAGAAATCTAGATATTATATGTGCTGACAAAGGTATGTAAATCTGTAACGAGCATGATAATAGTATAGTAAACAAACTGAAGCGAGGTCTCTAGGTGAGTGTGAATGTAACACAAAGCCAATAGGTCATGTTCCAGTAAAGTAATGTTTTGCGCAAATGGTCATTTTACGCGAATTAATGACATAACTTTTTGTACAGTTACAGATGCTCTGAGAAAAATGAAGGGTAAGGTTTAAGACGATTTCCGCTTACCCTAGCAATAACTAAATAGTAGCCTGTAATTTATAGACGCTGTGATAATTTGATTTAGGTATTCGTTTAGGTGTCACCGTTTAGTTTTGTGAAAACGGATCCTAAACGAAATTCCCTCAGGTAAAAGGGTTAATTCGAGCTTATTAAATCATTTAAAGTTTCGGGTTTTTGCTAATAATGTTCTGCGCACAAAGGGCTCACGTATTTGATACTACTTCATCGTCAGCACAAATTACTGAGCCTTCGCCCTTTGAGGACTTAAGTATATACCTACCTGAAATGGTCGGCTCATAATGAGCCCGGCCTCACATAGACGATGTATAGGTAATGTAACTGGTCAAATAAACGCTATTATGACATAACAGACAGTTACATCTTCGGTACAGCCATACAGGTAAAAAACGATTTTAATTCGAAGCAAAGTGGGCCACGTTCTAGTCATGCTTACTGCGCAATTAGACACATTTTTGGGTGACATAACAATAAATAACAAAATGATTAGGCTCAAAATATAGTTAAGTATTTCGTACGTCAACCATACTTAGTAAATGAAGCGGTGGTAATGTGCAAATAAGCACATTCCTTGCGTGACATAACGTTTGCGCCAACTATTGCGCAGTTTGAGAACCTCCTCAACATGGACACGGGGTTATTGACATCTGATGCGATCCGTGTATGTTGTTGTGAATTACAATGATAACTTTATATTTCTATAAGAACACGTACTGCATTTGATAGGATAAGATTATTCAAAATGTAATAAATGATGGAGTAGGTACTAATTTATTCATAGCAAGATACTTATTATTTCCGTCTTTAGTCTTTGCACTCTTCAAAACAACAGTGGAAAATTATATTCCTTGTTTGTGATTTGTGGCAGGTTAGTGTTCCAAACAGCTTTATTGGATTAAGAGATAATCCGAAAGATTTATACAAAATCTGTAGAAAAACGCATACAACAAGGAAGATTAATTTTATAACAATAACCGATTATTACGAGCTATTTTCTGCACGATTAATTCTGATGCATAGTTAACGTAACAACTGCCAATAACGTGTTTTAAGGCAGTAACTGATACAATAGAGCATAATTTAATTATGTGATGATAGTCTGTATCATAATAATCACAAAACCTGTTTTTCTTGAAACGATGGTTGATATAATTAGCTCAAATGACCATAAAAGGTACCTGTACGGGTAGGTAGGCAAGCACATAGATACTCGACTTGAATGTGTATGCATCCCTGAAAAACCAATCAAACCTCTATGGAGAGGGGAATTAGAAATTGTTATAACTTTGTGACAAACAAAACCGTATCATCTCTCCAATTTTACATAAAAAACTGGCTCCTGGTATCTTAAAATATACATCAAAGAAACTACTTGAGGATATGGACGGCCAGAGCTACGAAAAAAATTAAAAGTAGTTTGTAGCAATGACCTGACGACATCCAAGAAGTATGTTTTACGTAAACTATAATTATCTGTAATCTATTCTATAAATAGATACAGTTTAAAACTTCGCTATTAAAATGTTCTAGAAGTAAATCGTATTAAGTTTTGAAGAATAAATAAACATTTTCTTCCTGTTCGGTTTTTTGTAGTTTAACACTTTAGACTTGAATACAACAACCGGTTTGTATTCAATCTAGAGGAAACGTTCCAACGAATTAATGATTAATTTAATGTTTAAGACATGAGGAAATTACATATAAGCACACTGTGAAATTTCTGAAATATTTACATTGTTTATTACAAGGGTTTTAATCTATATTCAAGAGTGCTTTTCAGTTCAACCTATCTTTGGAGAACCCCAGCGCAAAAATCACCGTCTAAGTCTATTATAAAATAAAATGCAATTTCATACAAAATGTATCTAATCTACGAGATCAAAATGTATGGAACACCTTCATATTTTTTTTATAATTTCAGCACTGCGCACTGTGGGGTCTAAAATCAAGTGTTGGATTCATAAGCGTTGATATCCTTAACACCGGAATTTTATAGGTCACTAGCTCAAATACTAAAGCAAATATTCTAGTAATAAAGACTCGCCTCGTCAGTCTCTTGTCTATGTAACAGGCCGCTTGTTCTTCACGCGTCTGTCTTTCTTGTCAAAAGTTAGTTCAACTTCTTTACCTACACTCATTTCAGTCACTCTTTTGGCCATCATCAGTTGCCCTCGGCTCCAATCACGTGATGGTAGGAAATATTCCACGTTAACGTTCTATAGGAATACAAAACTTGTTCTATCTGTAAGCCTCATTTAAATTCGTGCAGCTTTTTAGGTTTGAAAATTACTTTCGTATTAAATTAGGTACTACACTTCATTTGTGTTAGTAAAAAGGTTTTTTACCATTTTAGCTTTTTGTAAGACATTACAGCAGTTTAGCAGATGCTTGAGACACATACATACATATACAACACTTGAGATTCAAAGCAAAAAACACGTCAATATTGGCGACGATAGTCTATGTTTCTTCTCGTGAATTTTTGGTTGTTAGCCTTAATGTATAATATAATATTGAATGTATGCAAACCTTAGTAGACTTTTTGTTAAGTTTTCACCAAAAGACGATTTTGTCATTTCTAGATCACATAACTATAAACATTTTGTTCTATCAAGATTTTTCTATAGTCAATGCCCCTGTAATGTAAATACCACAGCGAAGATACAAAATGTGAAATACTCTGGGTAAAATTAGGCTGAAATGAGTGTGCTCAATGCATTACCTCTTTATTCGGTTGGCCCATCAATAGGTAACCTGTTATCAAAAAGGGTCAGATAGATAACCGATACAAAGATAATCGAATGATGTCGCAACACACGCCGGATCACGTAAAAACTCGTCGGCTGTAGAAAGTGGCGCTTGGATCGAGGCCGCGTGTGCGCGCGCGCCGCTGCGCTGCTTACCAGTTCAGTAGAGGCAGGATTGGCTGATATGTATAATCGAACTTGTAGAATTTTGATTAAGGTACTAGACGTCCTATTGTGTCACCCTGTGGGAAATATCTATTTATTGTATGATATACAGAACTATCCTGCTATACAATGTTTTTTTGGTAAAGTAGGCCTCGACCACTCGGAGCTTGAAGGCCACTTCCGTTTATGGAAACGACAAGACGACACAAATTCTATCACCGATTACAATGAGGAACATGTCAAAAATATTTGGGATTGACACAAGCTATCGAAGACCTTCTGAATCCTGATCTAAATCAGTGTGGGAATAGAAAATACTTTGGAAGAAATTTGCTCTTGTAATAAGCCTTCTGGCCTATGTTTGCTTTTAATACATATGTGCCAGTTTTCAAACGAGGTGCAGTTCCAATTATCTGGTAGTTTTTGTCCAAGAGTTTTACGAGTTTGACTTGGTCATGTGTATCATCACAAATTCACGACTAACAGTGAAGAAAGATGGGTCATTGAGCAACCTGATACGAATCTTTAGTACATCATATATGATAAGGTTTTTTCTTGTATGCGCTACATTATGGATTGATTATCTAATAATACCGTGTAGGGTTAACAAGGCCAAAATGAGCACATGTTTAGGTACAGACTTACTTTACTTACGAGTGTAAGTAAAGTAAGTCTGTACCTATACATATTATATAACAGTCTTGCAGTAAAATCTGTATTTAACGTTGGATTGATATTATAAATTATTCAGAGGTAACCTATTTTTTAACTCAGTTTGTTTACGCTGAAGACAACTTCTTTGTTTGCACTCAGCACTGTGAATAAAAATCCAATTTTATGGAGTAGACTGCAACATTCATTTTGAATAAAATTCGAACGGTTTTACATAATATTTTCCCGGTTACCTTCATCGTTCATAGCTGCTTTATGTTATGAATGCGAAACTAACTCTGTTTGTGACCTTTTCACACCTTTTCAGTTGTATGACACACTAGTAATACATGACCTGGATTTGGTCAAAGTATATTTTTTATCCCGGTAGTTCCCTGTTGGAATATGCGAGCAACATTTAGTAATCTACAAACGTCGTTCACAAACAACATGAATTAATTATTCTTATCTACTACATAACTAACGATTTATTGTTAATCTACCTAATCGTAAATTCAGCGTTCGTCCAAATCTGGCTGAGACCGGTTTAGTAAGCAGTAAACACAATTATCTACGTCAATCACAGAGATTATACAAATATTTGGCTCGACGGCAAAATTGAAAAATATTATAGGTAACTACTATGAAAACATTCAGATGAAATAATAAGGTATTGTATTGAAAATATTCTTAGCTGATTTTCAAGATAGGAAAGTTTGAAAGCATTAGAGTAACCTCCTACCTTTTGTTTTTTTTTTGGCGGGTGGAAAATCATCGAATAACCCTCCCACTCTTGGGCAGAGCGAAAGGGAGTGTCAGACTTCTACTGACTAAAAACCACCCATGTTCCTTCTTAGCCCTTTATGTCGAGGCCGCGGTATCTCTTGCGAACAACCCGCAGCCCCGACGGGGGTACCTTCCTACCTTTGAGATAATTTTCGTAATATGTTGTGTGTTGTGCGTATTTCTATACGTTTTCCTTCTATAGCCGAACCAATGCTCGAAGCCAAAGTTGGTCAAATACGTCGTTTACCTGCCGCTTGTCTGTTATAAACTCGTTTTACTTTTCTTGGCACAACTTCGAACTAAATCAGAACCTTTTCGTTCTAAAAACAAATCGGACCTAAAGGTCGTTGACTCTATAAAAATGGGCTGGTCGTGTGTAGAGATGGGATTTTACCCGGAAAATACCCAAATGGGTAAATATTCGGGTATTTTCATTTTTAGCATATGTAACATCTAAGTAATGTGTAGATACATGTATATATCAAGTAGTACGTACTATTTAAGTACTATTACTACTAGTTCGAGCTAATCTAACTTTGTTTATTTTCGTAATTCATCAATACGTTATATATACTCCATGCTATCTAATTAAATAAAATGAAATTTAAAAAAACCTGTCTATTTGTGTGTGTTCATCCGCTCTTAGCGACATGTAACCCGGGTACGTACGCGGGTAGGGGGGCGGGGAAGCAGGTAGTAGTAGTGGCGTACGCGTTGGTGATCTATCTATCTCACACGTTGTTTTGGCTTCGTACTGTGCGCACTTGTGTTAATTTGTTGGTTTAATTGACGACTTGGATTTTGTTTTGTGGACTTTTGATTGCCTAGTGATTAAATACGTGATTTACTTTGGATTGACAACTAATAATATATTTAATGATCATGACAGTAGTGACAGTGACTAAAAATGGTTAAAATTCCATTATGAACCGTAGTTTAATAAGGCGGAGGGGCGGTGGCGGGAATGGGGGGGAGGGCTAAAACCCCCAGTACCTCCCCCACCTACCGAAACCCCATGGTTATGGAGATATCCATGGTTAAAGTTTTGAGGTTAGAATAGCGCTAAAACGCGAACCGGGTAAAAATTTTGTATTGTTTGACAGCGGAAGGGTGAGGGGGGTGCCCTCTGTGCCCTGACATCACTCCCACGTAAAGGGGACGCACCGTTCTTGAGAAAAACAAATGATTGGAAACTAACCCGTGCAGGGATGGCGGGGTCTATTCGCTCGCTTCACTCGTTCACTCGACCCCGCCATCCCCTTCTAACCTAACCTGTCCGTGTCGGGTGTCCCGAGCTCGCTTCGCTCGCTCTTGCATCCAAGTTTTCTTAGTAGCGGGTTCGCAGGGTATGTCGGGGTCTCAGATCGCTCGCTTCGCTCGCTCACTGGACCCCGACCTACGAACCTAACCACCCCGTTCGTTATTTTTAGTGTAAGAATGGCAATGTAATTGCATAATACAGCAACAATTATTATTCACACTCTTAATACATTCAAAAATATATAATAAAAATAAAATTAGATTTTATTAAAAAACACGACAAAAAATTACTAAACTTCACTTTTTCCAATAACCAAACGTGAAATGTCAACGTTGACGTCTACAATGTCAATTCGTCCAACCTACAAATTTACAAATGGCGTGTTATTGTCCAATTTGTATGGAAAGTTGGAAACTTTAAACAATTATATCTTGTAAACCGTGAATTTTTGTGACTTGACAATTTGCAAAAAGCTTTCTATTTATGAGTAGGTACTATCTAAGTACAAAAAAATATAAACTTCCTAATCTTCGGTTCTTAATGGAAATTCTATCCCTAAAAATATTCAATTGTAAAAAAACACTTTTGCAACTATTATAAAGTGTAATAAATAATTGTTGGTAAAAAGTATCTCTCGTTGTTTTATTTTTTTTTGGTCAAAGATTCTCAAAAGTTTTAAAAGACGTTCTTTCTGCAAATAAGTAACATTCCATCACAATGCGCAGAAAAAACTTATGATTAAAAAAGTGAAAAACACAAAAAAACGAAAAACAGAAAAAAGTGAAAAATAAAGTTCACAAGAAAAAGCAGCTTCCGAAGAAGTGTGACATTTTGTTTGTTTGATATCGTTTTTTTTTGCCACCGACTTCAGAAGCTGCTTTTTCCTGTGATCTTTATTTTTCACTTTTTTCTGTTTTTCGTTTTTTTTGTGTTTTTGAAGTCGGTTTTTTTTGCACTTTTTTGGAAAAAGAAACCGACTTCAAAAACTTTTTTTATTTACAATTTTTAGTTGTAATATCCTATACAAATATTTACTATGCATTTAACATTCAACCAAGAACCCCAACCCTTAACCTTCAAGATTCGCTTTCAACTCCTAACCATTGAGGAGTTATACCTTCGATCATCAACTCATCAACATGAAGTGATGACTGCTAGATGCAAATACTTAAAAAAACTTTTAAAAAAGCACGAAACACGTAATACATGCCTATACAATTTGAGGGTTGCCCTCGATTTCCCTGGGATCCCATCATCAGATCCTTATTTGGTGACAATGGGACCACCTCGGGAGTATACCTTTTCGAACACAAAAAGAATTTTGTAAATCGGTTGATTAATGACGGAGATACGCGATAACAAAAATACAAAAAAAAAAACACAGACGAATTGAGAACCTCCACCTTTTTGGAAGTCGGTTAGAAACAAGAAGACGACTTTTTCCTGTTATAATAAACTGCTGGTTTTATTTTAGTTCCTGAATCAGCCTACACATTTTGACGTTTCGAACAACAGGCAACAGCTAGTGCCCTATATACGCTGGCGCAAAGTATGTGCGCATCGCAAAGTACCTATTTTTCGCAGCATTTGTTCTTAAAATAAATTAAAAATGTATTTTTTTTTTAAGATCGTGATAATTACGTTAAATAATGAAAATACCCGTCTATTGGGTATTTACCCACATAAATACCCGGTTTTTACCCAAACGGGTAAAAACCTGGGTATTTTCCCGTTGGGTTTTTTCCCACTGCCCATCTCTAGTCGTGTGTGAACTTATGAATATTAAGTGCTTATCTATCACATAACACATTCTTCGACCTCGTTCACGCGCATCTACGGCTGAGCATGTGCCTTCTAGTAGTAGACCGTTACTAGTAATAAACATATGTTAAACTATTTCACAGATGGTTGTGTTCCCTGCTCCACAAATTACTGCGTACACAATATTACTAGCGTGTACCTTAGCTAAGCATCAGCCTGTAATGTTCCCACAGCTGGGACACAGGCCTCCGCTCTATGAGAGGGAATGGGCTGTAATTCACCACTCTGGCTCAGTGCGGAATGGTAGAGGTCACGAGGTATGCCCGACTTCTCACTGTTCCTTCTCGTCATTGAAAAACAAAAGATAAACACTGTTCCAAATAATTTCACTTTTCTTCGAGTTTTGTTAATATTTGGTTCTTGTACTTGTCGGTTTCCTCACTACGTTCTCTTTCCCGGTTTTGAGAGCAGTGGTAGTGAACTAAATCACACAAAGTATGGGTAGACGACTTTGTTATGATGATGATGAATGCTCCTGCCTAGGTTCCAACCCACGACCTTCGTGACGTCAGTCGGGGTCGAAACCTAACAATAATAACTATCTATAAAAGAATACGGTTATACTCGGTATATAAACAGGAAGACCACACCCCTGCGATTTCCAACGCCTACAGAAAGGAACAAAATAACCTTCTCTTTACCGAAATCATATTCGATCGTAACACATGTCATTCAACTCTTAGCCGACTATCTTTATTTGGAGGCAGTATGGAAAAGGTGAGTCAAGCATATTACATAATTTCCACAAAAAACGCGGTCTCTTTAGCACAAATACGGTGTAACCCACATACCTTTAAGCCAGTCGTCGGCGCAAATTATATAACACGTCTAATTATATAAATTGTTTTCTATGAAACCTTCGATTGCTTTAAACTTCTCAGAAACTGAGTGGATGGTGAAGTAGGCTTATTAGCTGTAGTGATAGGTGTTGCTAAGGAGATGTTTAGCCCACTTAAGTGGAATTAGTAAAATCGCAAATATCTTTCACAAATCAAAACGAGGGTAACGTTACTGTATTAGTAAAGTACTCTTCACGTGTAATTCGTAGATAATTTAAGATCTTTAATAAAGTAAGAGTGTTTCTATTATGTTATGTAAGTAGGTATTTACTGAAAGATGATCCGTGGACTGTATGTTTGCAATTTTTTTTTCGTGAAAGAAACCATTTCAATCATGATAGTTACTTGTTATAACTTATAAGATTCACTTCAAAGGATGCTGCTAAACCGTGTGATAATAGCTAATATTTACTGTTATGATGATAAGAGTAATGAATGGATGACAGTCTACTGACAGAAACAACGAATTGAAACGTAATAAGTTGGCGTTTCACTATCACTACATAGTATAAAACAAAGTAGCTGTCGCTGTCTGTCCGTCCCTGTGTATGCTTAAATCTTTAAAACTACGCAACGGATTTTGAAGCGGTTTTTTTTAATAGAATCTTGAATCACTCTATCTATAAAAAAAAACCCTCTCTTGAAAGGTTTTAGTATATAATTTGACTGACATCCACGCGAGTGAAGCCGCGGGCATCAGCAAGTATAATATAAGTCTATATGTTTTTTTTAATTATGCAATGTTTAATCAAGCCGCACGTCCCCAAATTAAATTTTAATGAGGACCTTTTTACAAAATATTGTGGCATTAAAGCCTTTTATGAAGAGCTTTATGATGTTACGTATTCAGGAAATTATGTTACTATGACGTAACAGCAAGTACAATAAATACTTTTCGATTATTTACAAGTCATTATGACCTTTACGTTAAAGAATTACCGCTTGAAATGGCGTTACGTGTAGAAAACTGAGATGTTTCCGCATTAACGAGTTTGACGATATAGAACAAGTTTAGGGACTGCGGAAACTGTTTATAAAATATGAATGAATTTGTTTAGAACTCATCTAGACCATGCTATTGGGTCAATATTTTTAAATCTCCATTCAATTCAAGGTGACCATTTTAAGAATGATATACTTAGTTATTATTTTTGCGTCCTACCAATCCGCACGAGGCTCGTGTGGTGGATTATAGCCCATTTCCTCTCCTATAGAAGAGGACTGTGTCCCAGCTGTGGGAACATTAAAAGCTGATTATGCTTATGCTTAACATTATTCACATTGTTAGCCTATTGTGATTCTGCTAAATCGGCAATTTTAGGCCCTCATGGTACAAAAAGAGACAACACGCGGGAAAAATAATGGTTGTTACAATCTCATCTGGGCACGAGTGAACACTTCCTCGTTTCCATCAATTGCCGTTTACAGCTTGTTCGGGACGATACGCGCGTACCTATGTACTCTGTGCCTATACATGTTTACTCATTGAATTTTCCTGTTACTTCTAGATTGCTTACTGTAGTGTATATGTTGCAATTTCAAATATACATAATAATGAATATCTTGACTCGATATGTGAATGTTTAACCTCAATTAAGTAATGATAAATTAGATGTTATTGTTGAATAGTTGGTACCTTTAAAAAGTCACATACAAATAAAAGTCGTATTACTAATAAACCACCTTGCTTAGAGCTAAGTAAGACACGCTTACCTAAATGAAAAATGTAAATAATTAGTAACAAGGATAATATTTAATCATCCAAAAGAAAATGTACTTAAATCATTTTACCTTTCCCTCTAAGAAAAATATAATTATGTTACCAGCAAATAACAACAACTTACAATAACAATAAACGTTAGAACATCGGACCTCTATGATTCATACAATCATAATTAAAATAACTCGTCGTAACATCCTGATCGAGAGCTTGTCATATCGAGCACTCGGATACAGACAATTATGTCAGACTGTGGTCAGATTCATGATACATTATGGTCATAAATTAACATAATTTCCTACTATAGAATTGTGTGATTAGTTTTAAACACTATTACATGAAGAGTGTCAATGATATCTAAGTAATGTAATAGGTAAAATATTAGTTTTAAGAGTTGCTTAAAACATCAAATGGAATATCTAACCACTGAGGAAGTAAGTGAAAGTGTACGAGGAGTAAGTAAGGAGTAGGTTGTTGCGAAACAAATTGTTTTATTTTCCACATTTTATTACGTGTAATTTTGTAAATCATCATTCATCATTTCAGCCCTCAGAAGGGGGGGATTTGCCATAATCATCACGCTTGGAAGGGGGGTTGGCGATCGGAGTAGGTTGTTACGAAAGCACAGAGAACGCTGCTGCCCATTCTCTGGGAAGTCCCTTAGTCGCCTCTTACGACATGCACCCACGGGAAGATATGGGATGGTACTATTCTTTACGTCCGACACCATACGGAACCATTACGTAAATAATATCTCTATATTTTTTGGTATTAATGAAATGTGGGTGCAGTACTAATGAGTATACCTCTGCCTAACTCTAGGGATTACAGGCGTGATGTTATGTATAATATTATTTGAGTCCTTCTTATTTTGTTTGCGAACGAAAAGGTTAATGCTCATAGTTGCTGTCGACTGATATGAAAATGACTAACCAAAATCTCCCAAACAATTCTCAAAATCGTCATCATCAGCCTATAATGTTCCCACTGCAGGGACTCAAGCTTCCTCTCTAGGAGATGGGCTATGATCCACCACGCGGGCCCAGTGCGGGTTGGTAGATGTTCACAGTCATGTCTTCGAACTTTTTGGTTCTGAGATATGCCGGTTTCCTCACGATGTTTTTCTTCACCGTTTTGTGAGCAGTGGTGACGAACTAAATTACACAAAGTAATGCGCCAGCCGTGGTTCGAACCCAAGAGTTACTGTTCGTAAGGGTTTGTTTACGGAGACGCGGGGCGTCACGCGGCGCGTGCTGAAGGCTCGTCTCGAGCTTTTTTATTCATTTACTGAGAGGCGCGTCCACCGCAACGAACGTTGCATTTTAAACTAACGAGGGAGAAATCGCTTCTCGTAAAATCGACGTTTGAAATCGTTAACGTTTTCATACATCGCCGTGTGTTTGAATTAAAAACGCACAACGTGCCGCGCGACGCCCCGCGTGTCCGTAAATGAGGCCTAAGTAGGGGCCGCCACCCAGTGGTGGCCCAGTGGCCACCACTGTTCCACCTATAAAAATCGTAACCGTCACAAAATATCGAACATAGCTCAGACACGTCCGATGACCGGGCTACACAAGGGAAGTCACGTGGCACGACTAGGCGCCGCCTCTTCCTGCCACACACCGCACTGACTACGCAGGGATTTACGATGCTATACACAATTACACATGATTAATGATAGGATACGCATCATTAGAATAATTAGACGGGAGTTACATTTTAATTAGGATTTTCGTAATTACATATTCACAGGAAATATGAGTAATGTAGTCCCGGATTTCATTTATCAAGTTACTGATTTCAAAACAGAAATGGGCCAGAATTCAGTAACGATAATACTTTTTTGGAAGGTGGGAAATCATCAAATGACTCCTCCCGCTCTGGGCGGAGTGGAAGGGAGTATTAATAATTGTTGTGGAGGGAGGGAGGGGAGTGTTAATAATAAATGTAATGTTAAATGTTAAGTGCAATAGATTAGGTAGGTATAGATTCGACCACAGAATTTGTAACAAAATAAGGAATGTGTTTGGTTTTAATGAAAACAAGCAAGTTATACCAAATAGACTCCTTTTTATAGCTTTAGTTATGTAATGCAAAATGATTTGTAAGTTAGATAGAAATAACCGCAAATCGTCTTGATGAGATTTTTTACTTTCAATTTTGATCTGATAAATTATGATTTATTACAAATTGATCTCACTCTTAACAAATTCTTAGCTCATGTTCCATAGCAACGACATTGCTATATTGGTATTTTATTAAATGCATCAATCAAGACGAAATCCTCTTCAATCATCTAAATAATCAATGAACCACAAGATGACCACAGAACATTCTCGAACTCCAATCGACCCCGGATAGTCTACAGCATTTTTTGTATCAAAATCATCACTTATCTGGAGTAGGTACAGTACATCTGTTCATATGTTAGTAAAAACTATGGTCAACACATGCTTTTAAAGATTTAGTATAATAATAAACATTATGAAGACGTGTTTTTGTATGCGCACACTGTGTCCTGAGACTGGTTGTGTAAGCGTTGTGTAAGTGTTGTGTAAAGGTAACTTGTACATTGTTAGCTAAACAAATGATAGGTTTTCTGTGATGAACCTACTATTTGGATGCCTATTACATGTTCTATTTCTTTTGTAGAAAGTGCCATCAATTGGAGAGGCGGTATTGGCATGTGTTGCATAACGCATGAAATTATTGTGGGAGTATTTCTTCAACCGGTACTAAATACATTTTACTGTTAGTAAGTAGTTGAGCACTATTGCGACATCATAATTATTAATAATAATGCGAACAAACTGATACTAATGTGATTTTAAAACCTTCAAATAGCTTTAAAATTCAATATGTTTGTTTCTTTAAGCCATTTTTTATCCCGGAAAAAATTGCGGATAGAACTTGCAAGTTAATAAAATGAAGCTTATGTTGCTAAAATATTAAAAAAAATAACAAGGAAGTGATTGGGGTGGACGTCACTTTTACGGAAATGAACACAGTCATTCATTATTACATCCATTTTTGGATGGTCGACCTTTCGATCGATAAGCTGCGAGTTAATTGTGAAATTATTGTCGGTTTACTGGTCATTTATTTTGGGATGCACTTTACCTTAAACGACCGTCACATAGCTGAAAGGCAAGGCTAGGTGGACTGACCCGAGGTAGGATGACTTTACCTCAACCTGTCTAGTAAAAAACTTTATTTTATTTTAAAGAAAATTGCTTATTTCTTCTTTACATTTGCTCTTAAGATGCTTTTTGTCGATATCTAAGGAAATCCCCAGCTCCTCATCTTAACAAAAAACCACGTGACTGTATGATATTTAAATGGCAGTTCCATTTACTTAAATCAATATTATGTTCTCAGTATTTGACATAAGTACAGTCTCTACAACTTATTCAATATTTGTCAATATGACCAATAGTCTGGCAGTTGTGTCACACATTATGTAGGTACGAGTATTAGTGAGTACAAGACAACCTCAGCGTATATAGATCTTTGGCAGTCGTTACAGGTAGTCAGTGACCTGAAAGTCTGACAACCAGTTTTACCAAAGGGTATCGTATTACCTAGTATTAACTGGGTTGTGGAGATCTGTAAGCAGTCGCTCAATGTAAAATACAGGAATTTAGCTGCATCCGGTTAGACTGGAAGCCGACCCCAACATAGTTGGGAAAAGGCTAGGCAGATGATAAGTGACGAAGCGGTATAGAAATACTTGGAACTGTTTACTGTTAAATTCCTCTATTCGGAATATTTTGATGTTTGATTAGCATAGGTTAATATCAATCCAGATGTGGTTCTCTGACGTCAACATGTTGCCATATAAAGTTAAAAATAGTTAAACTTTAATTAAATCATAAACTTCATTGAGTTGTTATAACGAGGATTTAATCGTTTAAGATTTTATTAAAGGTTGAAGTTTTTAACAAGAATTGTTGTTAAAATTGCTGTCGTTATCTCTTAAAACTTCGTAAAGTATATGGTTTTATTATGTTACTTACGTTAAAATAAACTTAAATGTGTCAGAAAAGATTGCCTTTCACCGGAGTACAGCTTGTAAGCATAGAATTTGTCACTTATGTGTGAATTTTCACAACTGTTACTGAATCTATGTTGATTTCTATCGACTTTGCCAAAACTCTCGTCTGGTCGTAGAACCTACACTTTTCCGTAATCGACACGAAGTCTATGATATAAAAGTAGAACTTCCTAGTTATCAAAAGTTCTGCCAAATTCGCATCCTAATATTAATTCATCACATCAGCTGTACTGCCTGTAAAATGTACTTTCATTTTACTACTAAATGCAGAATATGTAATCAGCGCGTTACAAACCGGGACTAATAATAAATAATTAATTCGTCCTACAGAACTAGTTATTTGGTCGTTGAGATGATAAATCAAATAGTGGAGACTAATATTAGTCAGTGTTATATTTTCGGTAGATCAGTTTCTTTGATTAGTATTACGTAATGCTTGTTTTAATTGATATTTTGCAAGGAAAATTGTAATTAAAAATTTGAGCCGAAAATACTCTTATAACCAGAAAAGTTTCGCTATTAAGGAACCGCTAGACATGATATCTGGTCTACGAGACCAAACATGTGAAATCTTCCAAATTCTTATTATTTTAGTTAATTTTTCTAAAAATAAATCAGGGTTACTTACTCACAATAACGGGCTATAGACACGCCTACAAAAGTTTCAATTAAAACCATCTCCAAACAAAATATGCTTACCTGTAAGAAAAGAAAACATTTATTAGAAAATGATGTTTGATGATAAATATGAATAACATAAACATAACATAGACATAATTGGCCACAAATAGGTACATTTTAAATCGACGTTGCATGTAATTAGGCAGTAGGTAAATGTAGCAGCGTTACCTACTGTAATCTGATATATAGGTATTCCAATAACACAAGAAAAGGCTAATTTTGAACTACCAATAAGAAATTAGCAAAATACTTTCAGGTTGTTTTTTCAATTATATTTCAGCTTGAACTGAACATAAGATTTTTCTCAGTAACAGACGGATATCTTTAATTGTGCCTCTTTATTGTGCGGTCCCTACTGCTGCCTAACCCTTCGGGGATTACCGGCGTGATGTAATGGTATGAAATTATATTTTTCGAACGCTGAAATATCACCACAGTACCCTCACTACTCAGACCACACAAGTGGTTGCAATCTGCACCAGATGCTCTTCATTTAGCCGCGATTCAACTGTGTATGTATGACTACAGACAACACATGTATAATCCGAGTGTATGTCTGTGTATGACCCATCCAAGGTCTCCATCCATCGGGCAATGTTTATGGGATATAAATGTGGATGCTCGGTGAATCATGGGAGTATTTGTTTGTAATTGCGATGATATAATAGTAGTAACGTCTATTTGTGTTGTCTTCTCGGCGAGTCATTCGGGCGAGAGTTCGTTTCCTTGTATTACTAGTTACATTCGAGAGGATTCTAGAGTAGCTGTAGATTCCGATTAAAGAGTAACAGGGGGCCTAAAATGGCCACTTTAACAGATCATAATATGAAATATGCGTTATGAGTATAAGCCTATCCCACTGCAGGCCAAAGGCCTCCTTCCTTCAACTTTTCGCGATCCAGTGCGATAGTAGGCCAATCCTTAGAGAAAGAGCTCATCCCGCCATCTGCTTTTGGGCCTGCCGCAAAATGCGTTAAAAAGCCTAAAATGGACCTTTCATTATAGTAACTGCGTCTGTGACCTCTGCTAAAGTGGCCCCCTGATCAGACAAATACGTGCTGCAAAAGAAACATTACACTATTTAAGTCTGCTTGCATATGTATATTGTGTATGCGTATTTCACGGTTCTTTATTGGCAACTCCAATGTAATTTACGAGTTAAATGAAACGTAATAAACGAATTTCGTATATTCTGTGTGTTGCTGAACTGACTATTTTTCACGGCTTCGGCACTACTTAATTGGAAACAGTTGCTACGATTCTCCATACAAATGTATTTCCCTTTGTTAGTCAACTGTGGACACGTCTCTGTCATTTCCTTTTTTCCGGTACCTAATGAGTAAAGAAAATATGACCTTCCAAAAATTACAAAAAAAAACCATTCTAACGACTGTGATTAGTGGACTTCCAGACAAATTCCGAAAACTTTTTAACGCAAAAGACGTCGAAAATAATTGAATCGGCTTAGTTCTAATTAATGATAAAATATTACAGCTAAATTACGCTGCCCCACAAACATGAACATGACTGTATACGTATCTATTATTATTTTACTGTAGGTACTTTACTTTATAAAATACTGATTTCCTACATCCTCTCCAATAGTAGGTTTTTAAATCACTCCCACATCATAAAATTGTCATAATCCAAAAGAACTGGCACAGTGGAATCTATAGTGTTATAAAGTGGCAATACAGAGCCCCAGGTCTTATTTAGTTACAAGCTTCTTGATGCACGTGGCGTAGAAATCGGAGCGCGATTTATTTTATCGCTTGCCAGGAGAAATCAGGTTGCGTGTAATAACACTATTTAGGTAAGATCGTTGTTGGTTGAATATTCTAGTAAACGAAACACGTGGATATTTCAAGTTCGGCCTAGGCAGATTTTGTCTAACTGGATGAAGTATACCTACAGTGCAAAACACCGGTTAAACGGTAAACACTTCACACTACAGAATATTGCTAGCTAATCTCATCATCATCCCGAACAATAATTAATTCTGAACCATCTTACGAAGGCGGCTGGATATTCATGTTTGGCTCTGCTTATTACGAAACATTCTACATATTCCGTGCATTTTATCCGGAATGTCGACATCGCATAAAAAACTAACTCTTAATTAAATTACTGAAAAAATGTTGTCTCATTATTTTTATACCCTAGCGTTTTTTCTTGCAGAGTCTTCATAATAATATATTGTGACCTAGATAGGTATACAAAGTTATACCTATACAATACATATGTGGTGTCGAAACCATGTGTCTGACGCACTAATTAAATACTCATTACACCTGTCTGACATCAATCCGCACGTAGGCACAAACTGTAAAATATTACAACAAAATCATAATATTATAACACCATTTTTTATAACTCAGCAATCTTATAGAACCTTACAAACACAAAACTAGAAATAAAATGTTGTTAAATGGCAGTATTGGTGTTTATTAAAAAGTAGAGGGATTTTCTGAAGATCGAGCTAGCTTTTCTCTTTAATGATCACCTGAACACAGCAAATAACTGCATTGTACCGCATACCGTATCGGAGGAGAACACTAATAAATCTGTAGCGGCCGCATACTAGCCCTTATACGAGTTACGAAGTACTTGTAACTGAGTATACTAGATCGTAAGGGCTGGTTCAGACTATGAAAGCACGCGCGATACTTTCATACGATTGGCATCAAGTTCTTGGGTACTTCGTCGTTTCCCCTTAGTAGCTGGGGCTTGCGATATCACACTTATAATATTAGATCATAAACTAGTGTTTACAGATGGTAATGAGTTTTTGATCTGCTGATGTAATACTTTCGTGCCGCGTTCTGTTCCCGTCGTTTCTGGTATCTAGGCTGACTTGTAATTATTGCATTGCCTTAACACATCAATATTCTGCACACGTGTTCACGCCTATGTTTTGATTTCGCAGTCGCGTGACGGAATGCATTGGCGCCTCGTACTTAGACGACATGACCGAGACGACTCGTGCGGAACGTTTGTCTGGACAAGACCTAAGCGCTGCCAGTGTAGGTGCTCGCAAAAGTAGGGCGATGGCCAGTTAGCTCCCTCTACAAGCAGGATATTGGCAGTTGATGCCATCGGTGTTATGTCAGACTGATAAGCGATCGCATTCTATCATAGAAAGCAGTTATTAACCGAAGGTACTGTCTGCTATGTGATTTAAGTTCAGCACTTTAGCCCATTATTGTAAAAAATTACTTACTATAGGTACGTAGCTGGTATCTGTTCTATTGATGATCATTAATTCAATATTTAACACTAATAGCAATTCTAATATACTTCTCATTAGAATACTCTAGCTCTATAAACGCTCACTGCGTTTTTAGAGCCTCTATCAATAAGATTCAAAGTTGTCAATCAATTAAGGTTATGATTATTTCTAGTCATCATCATCTGTCTATCCTCTTCCTATCTATGTTGGGGCCGTCTTCCCACCTGTGGGATTAACTTGTGGACTGATCACTATCACTGATAAAGATATCAGTAAATTACAAATGTATTTGGCATGAAAAATTCGAAAAGCTTTTATTAATCCTGTTTAAAATTCTAGGAGAAGCTGCTTTTGTCACTTTGGCTAGCTTATCTGCATCACTAGACATTATCACAAACTGTAATGCCTAAATAAAATGTATTTTCATAAGGAATTGTCGCCCTTCGATAAACCGTCGAATACTTTGTGGGTCTCAGCTCTATATCACAATGTAGAGTCGTTTTGTATGTAGAGCACAGATAGAGCACATTAGTTATGTGCTCTATCTGTTTCGACTGCTCGGAATTCGAATATTTGAGTGTTGTTATGTATTTACGTTACCTAGGTAGGTATTATTATGCAATAGAGTATCTAATGTGTTTTGTTAATAATTCAATAAGGCCATTGGACTTAACATTATAATAGTTCGTTAAAAAATACAGGAAAATTGTGTATGCAAAAGTTTATAAAATTAACGGTAAATAACAAGGTAAGTCATCAGGTGGACACATGGCATATGTACGTGTGCGGTGTACCGAATGAGGGCAAGGAAATCTGAACGCTTTGGCATCTGTTCGCCGATCTGCGGAATAAATGATGGAAAGCTGTTGGCATCAACTTTGTGGGAAGGATGCTAAAGGAAAGTTGGACTACTATTGACAACGATGAAGTAAACGCAGAAAGAAAACTTAAATATTCATATTTGAAGAAATTTTTGTACGATTTAGATTCGTAGATTTCCATTTTTCCCCTTATGACTGTTATTTAAAATCAAAATCAAAAGTCATTTATTCAAACTAGGCTGATAATCAGCACTTTTCGAACATCAAAAATTTACTTTACTTTACTTATTTACAAGTGACAGTCCTCCAAAACGCCCAATCTTCGACACTTCCTAGTGTTTTTGCTGGAAAGAAGAAGTGGCGGAACAAACTCCCCAGTAACACAGCTGTCTGTTTGGTTAGAAGATGACTCGATACAATAGTAGGGTGTAAGTTAATATTACGATTAACTACAATCAATAATAAAAAGTATATTATAATAAAACATAAAAAAGACATAACATATCAGTAAACTAATTTTCAAGAAGAAGAAACCCATGAGTCAACTAAAGACCTATTCTAAAAGCGGTATATTAAGATTACAGTCACGAACAATAACAAGTATTATGGAAAAGTACAAACGCGAATTTCTCGGAAATAACAATTGAAACTTTGTGATCTGACCTACTCCCGTCGGGGCTGCGGGTTGTTCGAAAGAGATACCGCGGCCTCGGCGCAAGGGTTCAGAAGGAACATGTGTGGTTTTTAGTCAGTAGAAGTCTGAAACTCCCTTTCGCTATGTCCAAGAGCGGGAGGAGTTATTTGATGATTTCCTACCCCCAAAAAAAATCTTACCTACTGTCTGATAATAAATGGTTTTCAAAATATTACTTTGGTTACGTAATATAAAAATGAAATCAGATATATGAATGTTCAAAACAACGCAGTTTAAAATTATCCACTCCTAGGTATAATATTCAATAAACAATTAAAACTGAACATCATTTAACGCTAGTAATGTTACACTCGGATCTGATCGCTGTTCGGTCGATTAAGCGGCGCACAGAGGGCGGAGCTTCTGGTCGGCAAACGTAACGGGTTCGAAGCTGGCTTATGCACACCTACCTATTATAACACCGCTAACTATGTATGCTATTTCTTTATTAATAGCCTTCTATGTCCCACTGTTGGGAAAAAGCCTCCCTGTATCTTTACAGGTAGGTATTCTTCTACTGCACCATCTCAAAACAGACTTCGTGTCTGGATCATCTCTTCACCTATTTCTAAACCAACCCCGGTTGTAGTTGCATACATGTAAACAGTTTCAATCACTACATTGAGGAGCAATCTCCTAAACTTGGTTCAAAGTGTACACAGGTGAAAAAATATTAATATTTTTGACCTATGTAAACTTTGTGAAGCACAAATCAAGGTCGCCGCAGTCCAGGGCAAACAGTGACTCAAATATAATGGACAGCTCCAATAACTGCTGAACAATATTATCATATCGCCGTATCATATGCGTCCATTAAACGAATCCATTGTCTTTGCCATCAACGATATTGAATCCATTAGAGAA
Organism: Diarsia brunnea; assembly: GCA_949774965.1. NCBI lineage: Eukaryota > Metazoa > Arthropoda > Insecta > Lepidoptera > Noctuidae > Diarsia > Diarsia brunnea. The sequence goes on from OX458998.1 coordinate 22,391,558, forward strand.
ATTAAATCTGTCATTAATGTGATGCATTGTGTATTCTCCCGCGGCATGTTGAGCATTGTTACTGTAGGCAAAGTTTCATGTTTCTATGTTTTAAAACGTGGATTTAAAAAAAGATTTCAGTGTGTATAATAAAAAGGCTGAAGGTAAATAGCGCAACCATTTGAATAAATAATTGCTATCGCTAAGATAAGTAATGTATCAGCGAATAACATAAGATACTACTATTACTTTTTTTTGGATTTTAAAATTTACTTCAATGAGTTAATTTGTGTTACTACATTGTAGATAGCAACAAAATTTACCGTAATTTAATAAATGATTCAACAGTTGATTTAAAATAATTGGAAGCTGTTGAAGACAATAATTAAAATAAATACTGATTGTAGCGACGAAAAAAATCAATTAATTCTATTTTAATTTGACCGCTGTCATTAAAGATTCATCACACGACGAGTCTTTATTTTTAGCACAGCAACATTTTAGTTAATAACTTAAGAGGCTATACAATTTTCAACAGCTTATCTATAAAAGCTAATATTTTAAATAACTTAGGTGCACTTTTTTTTTGATTTTATTTAAATTGCTTCTGAATTTTTCATTATTGGTACAATCATATCACACGTGTTTAGTTTCACCTTGTAAGCATTTTATCAAAATGTATGTACCAGTAAAATGAGGTCAACAAGCAATTGCTTCATGTCAGCCCAAAGTTTTGCAATATTCATAAATAGGATTGATATTCAAGCGGCGATTTCAAATCATTCTATCTTTCGACACTAAAATCCAAAAAAGCCAGACACTCTATGACGGAAAGGCACATACTCTATGGTCCAGGAAGCCTTTCTCCAACAGGTATGCCATCTCCGTGGCTCCACGTAATGCGACGACTCCTGTCAAGTTCGTCCACTTTCACTCGTTGGTCACCGTTCACCGTGAACAGAAGAAATTATCGACATGTCTGCCGACGAAAAGGGCATCTCTTATTAAGATTAATTATTCCTGCAATCGCTTCCTTATTTCATTGGTTTTTGTATGCCCTTTCCTTGTGGGGGAATTCCAAGTAGACTGTAAGGATTGCAAATAAATTAAGAAGAAAAAAGTCAATGAAATATTTAAGTTTGAATTGGTGACATCATCTTTGCGAGCATTATGTTGTATTTTTCGATAGATAGACAAGTCTGATCGGTTTTACGAATCCAGTTTCATTTGAGTTTTTATCGATCGATTCTCCATACAAATGTACTTATTCTCCTTTTTCTTATTTTCAACAAATATTTTAAGAAATGAAATAAGGCATTTCTGATGCGTTGATTATCCATCAAAATGCCTCATTTTTACGGCCATGATAAGAGGACTACCAGACATAATATATTCGAGTATTAACATAAAATATATTGATAGGAGCCTACAAATACTACCTATGTGATGTCTTATTTTTTTATGTCCATAATAATTAAATCGACTAAGTTTTTGAGGAGAAAAAAGGGGATATAATCAGTCTGAGCTGCAGCTTGACTGCAATAGTTTCTAATACTAATTCTAATTTTTTTAAACGTTGCCCTACTCTAGAAACTACTTATCTTTTTTTTTTAAACCTTCACTTCTAGAACCAATTGATGATAAAAGACTATTTAAAACGTAGACACATCGACCGAATCTAAAAACATTAACACCTAACAGAACAGATAATATTTTAGCTGAACCATGGACGCATCGTAAATTATTTGACGAAGTTGCCAAAGTTAATTTGAAATATAAATGAATTATTGCCAATCATTTCGTGCTAAGTTTTTTTATCCAAAACAGTTTCAATATGATATCCTAATCCTATTTTTAGAAACAGAATTAAAAATTTAGTAGTAATTTTCGTAATTTATTAAAAAACAAAACCTACAGGTTTTTTCAATGTTTGATTCGAATACATAACCAACACAAAATAAAGCTTATTATTTTAACAAAACTTAAATATTTTTGAAACAATTAAGCAGGAATGACCGGGTGGTCACTTTACATGAGTCATGAGTTCATGACGTTAGAGTGTTCGCAGTCAACACAGATAGTCCCTTGACGTCCAGACGATGACGTCACAGAGACACCGTCCAGTAATCTTCAGACCGATAAGTAGTTTAAAGTATACCATAGCTTTGAAACTAATCCTAACACAAGATTATGCTGATTATAGCTGGATCGTGAGTATCCATAGCCGTTGACGTAAAACTCTCATTGTAAGCTCTTCATATAGAATCTAAGATAGCACGCTAATTACTTAGTTAATTCACTGTTTAACTCCCAAAATATTGACTCACAATATTAGACTGAGACCATAGAATTTCCGTCACAGCTACAGTCATATTCAAAGCATTCGAGTGCAAAAAGACAATTGCTAGTTTGGAATTCTCTATTTTAACCATGGCTTCGGAATTGCGATGAAATACAACATAATTATAGACAAAGGTTCAAACATGAACTTAATTGTTGCCGAAAAAAAATCGCCATCCGGAAACCCAACAAGTAAGTAATACATCAAAATTTTTAGATGACTTGCAAACAGAAGGCTAACATTAAGATAATGACAGGTTATGGCGAATTGTGAACCTGCTGTAATTATTGAAACCTCCCACATTTGCCATAGAACAATAGATTCTTAATTAACAGTTGTTATCTTAATACTTCTTCATTCCACTGTTAATAGTACTAACACCTGAAAAAACTGTCACTAAAACTAAAAAAATATTTTTCGACAAAAAACAGTAATACTACATGCCTAACAAATCAAGGTTCATGTAAATAATACCTCTTTAAATACTATAGCAGCTGTATGTACATGAAATATTTGAAGCTCAAGCCGAGACTATATCGTTGTATCATTTAAAATGTTTAAACGAGACGCAGGCATCCCAAAATAAAATAATGTATGTAAAACGTTTTAAAGAAACTTATTTTAAGAAAAAGAGACGTATTTCTTCCGAAGCAGAGTGCATTAAGCCCTCTTACAATAATGTATGAGTAAATACGTAAGACAATGGGTGAACATTTGTTGAATCATTTGTAAATTTGTCATTGTGACCGTCATTATCGTCACACGCATCATTCTCGTGTCATATTTTTTGTATCAAACGAATTATTTCATCATTACCAAAATGATCATCAACTTTCAGAACTTTGCTCTTTTCATCATTATTTTGAATTAAAGTAATCCTCTGGCCTTTTCAGAATAGAAATAACTTTAGTAATTAAATTCTTCCAATAATACTATGTTTGAACTCTAGAAAATTCTTCACGAACACAATGATCATTATTTGTTTGAAAAAAGGCATGATTTTATGTAAATTTCATTACGACTATTCTTGAAACAAAAAACGAAGTTCTTTTGTATCTCTGTATTATCTTTATTCGCGTACTAAGTGCTATCCACGACTTTACCTCGCGGTATAAAGGGGCCTCTAAGAATGTAAGATACGCTTTCAAATATACCAACATAATAAAATAACAGTTCATTAGAATGAATAAAATAAACTGAAGGTAATATATAAATTGACACAAGTGAAGAGAGGCCGATTAATAGGGATGACGATGATGAATATACATTAAATATCTTGACGAATACGATAATACGAGTATGTATGAAGCCAAATTTATTTAAAGAAAGTCCATTTTTACGGAGATCAAAGAAGGTTATTTACAATTAAATACGAACAAGTGTGAGTCTATGAAAATAGTTGTAAGTTAGATATCAGACCAAAAAGAAAAAATCAATCACAGGAGGTCGGTGCAAAAAATATTATGTACATATTAGCATAGATATATCGTGTACCAAATAACAAGGTAATCCTTCAGATTATTGTGTTATCAGACGCAAATAAAACTATGATTGAGAAAGATAATTACTTATCTCAAATAATTGGGTTTTTAGCTTAGTTAGATAGTGCTAATGTGCGTATTAGAATTACCTCCAAGTATTGTCAAATATCATGAAATCATTTGCTTGCATGTAGCAACATCAGAGTATATTAGTTAGGAGAGTCGTTTTAAGAAATTTATAGTAAGTCATAATATATTTAACTTTCAACGGACTCATTCCAAAGCATTCTCAGATAAAGATGGTTCCATCTTTATCTAAAAGGTCAACAGGTAATTCTGGCAATGAATAAATTAATACCCCATAAACTTTGTTCTTGTTTAAAATTTGTATTGGGTTTCATCCTTAAAGGTACGGTATCACATTATGAAATGGCTCAAATACTTGGAGATAAAGGGCAGCCGTTTTCAGCCTTTGTATTTCTACCACTAACTTGGTTTTTGTTTCGGTCCAAATACTTGATTAAGTTTTCTTTGCTTGTTTGTTTATACAAACGGTTGCCTATAACTGATTTAAATAGAAAAACATAATTATGGTGGTTTAACATTATCATACTTATACAACTTGTCTAAATTATAAAGAAGCTGTATGTTTCACTCCCAAATCATCTCCGAATTCAATATAAGTCTATTTTTCAAACAAAGAATTAAAAGAAATCAAGAAATAATAATTGTAACGTTATCCAAAACCATCATAGAACAGTTTTATTCGTAATTTATTCTATAGTCTTAGAAAATCATAGAAAAAAAATGTTCCAGTTTCTTACTTAGCAGGTCAAGTTTGGCGTATCAATTTCCATCTCAAGGTTTTCATAATCACTTACGCATATACGTTCGTTAATGGGACACGCATATACGTTTTGATTGTTACTGTCGATTGCTTTATCAGATAATTATCAACGTTTAAAAATTAGGTCAAATCAGTTTGCATGTGCCTTCTACTCCTTGTAGTCTTCAAAGTGATTATATTATTGTTAATATCTTCGCTATCACAGTTATCACAGTCATGTTCTCTGACTGCGTTGCCCTGTCACGAGCGGCTGTTATCACCGTGACCTCTGCAAGGTGAGCCAGTTCAACATACCCCACTTAATTACACTTCTACAACATGTACGTGACAGTATTATTCGAAAAACGTGTTTTTTCCCAACGTTTTTGAGAGCCTCAACTTATTGTTAAACTTAAGAAAAGGTTGAAGTGTCTGGATGCCTTATTTTATTATTTTCTTTGCAAAAATGTTTTCGGTGTCAGAGATAAAAATGTATTTCGCATCTTGGAAAAGATTGGAGTTGTTGAACAATAATAGTTAGACAACAACAAATGTCGGAGAATATGATGGACCGAGGATTTCTATTTTGTTCATGATCTGGAATTCTGGATACATATTTTTTATTTGACTCGCTACCTTAACTTGCCCGGCTAGTTCCAATTACAATTTATTGCTTTTCTCGGCAACTCTTTTAAAATCTCCAGTCACATGTTACACGTGAATCAATTTGGCACGTAACGCGACGAGTTCTGATTCAAACCTGCGATTGATTGGACGCGATCGCGTGAACTCTGCGACTATCACGTGTGTAAATGCTGTTATATCTTTTAACATTATGTACTGCTGGTACATCGGCTGTGACTGGCGTTACATCATGAACGTGAGTGCTGTTAGGTAACCGAGGATTAAAGTGTGGATAGCGGCTTGTCGCATGTTTGAAATGCAGAGGAGATTTAGTTAAATGACCTAACGTTCAGGTATTATAAAGTAGCGTATGATGTTGATGAGTTTGATGTACGATCAGCAGCAAAAGTAGCTGAACACTACTTAAAGTTACAAAGCAGATTTTTTAATAAAAACTTGTTAGATATTACTCGTTACTAACAAATTATAGAAGAGTAAGGAATATTTAAAAGAATAATGTTCTGAAACATTAAACATAACAGCTGGAGTCCTGGACATCAAATAATTACAATTCCGAAATGTTAAGCTACTTCTGATGCTGACCGTACCACAAAACGTACCGCAAACATGTTATACAAACATTTGCAGTTTTGTTGAAATGTGATGGGATGAACAATGAATAAATGAGAGCTATTTGTAACTAGTAAGTACTTACTACATTATCAGCGGCTGATTACCGAAAATGTACTGATAGCAAGTAATGAGAAGCACTTATACAAAGTACCAAACATAATGATTTGTCATTTGCTGGCAGGGAAACATTTTGACTTAGTGATCCAACAAGTGCTCTTTGGACTCATTAGCATTTTTTTGCTAAATTATCTGTTTTATGATATGACACGTTTTTAAATTTTTATCAGAAACAGTGTCACAAACTCACGAACAGCATTTCTTTTATTTTCTTTAGCAGTTAAATCTTTACCAACAGTTACATGATTTACGTCATCGCTAAGTTCATCTTTCATACGTCACGAGTACACACCCGCCATAAGTTTGCAAACAAACAATACCAGTGTCATCCTTTGCGCGTAACAACTTGTTACCACCACTGTACTCGTGTTTACGATAGAACGTTGTTTTTCATGTTTGATTTGAAAGAAGGCGCTCTATTGCAATTTACTTAGTAAATAAACAAACGTAAGTGCCGCATTTCAATATCAACAATTCTTTTGAAGTCTTGTCGAGGAATTTAAATTGAATTTTTATTTAATGTTTTTAGAACTGGTATAATATTAATATTAAGTTTTACTGATAGAATATATTAATACTTTCCTTATCATATCTGTTGTTGCAACAGTTTTGTATCCATTGTAAAAAGCTCTTTGATCACCGTGGGAAAATTGATAAGATTAATAAACCACTCAAGACTACCTGGGCACTATAAACACTTCATGTTAGTATCACACTCAAAGTAAATAGTACTCAAATATTACGGGATGTAGATGCTATTTCCTCTGCAAGAAAAATTCAATGTTACTAACATTTTTTCAGTGATCATATCTTGTAAATTGACCAGTAACAAATATTAGTATTACAGATACGTGTCTTACATTAAAAACGTGTCCAAAACTAGATGTTAGACTTGTTTGGATACATCATTGTATATCTAGTTTATCCTGTTCCAACTTGGCATACTTTCTGCAACTAAAAAAAAACCTTATACTAAAACCGTAGAGAACGTTTTCGAATACATCAATCTGTGTACTTATCTTATTTAAAATTTATCGAAGTCAAGGTGAAGGAAACCACAAACTAGAATAGATTTAGTATTGTTATTTGGTTGTTCGACTATTTTGTTAGTTGAATCTGTTTGTTTATGTTCTCTGTACAATTGTTGGGCAATTTTCTATTTGTTTTTATCAATTCACTCTTCCGTATGTTCATTCATTCCGTTCCATTTTATCTCGGTACGAACTTGTATGTACTACAAGATTGCCGATTTTACGGCCATAGCGTGTTTCTCCACATTAAAGTTAAATGATTTTTTTTCTAAAAGGCAATGTGAATAATAATAAGGAGCTCGTGGCTTAATAAGAACTGCCACTCGGGTCGATCTTTAGGTAAAGCTGTGCTTGCCTAGGTCGGTCTGTGGATGGGTGACCGCCCGAAATACCGAGTTTCCTCCGTGCCTCGGAAAGCACGTTAAGCTGTTGGTCCCGGCTGCCATTTATAGATCTTTGGCAGTCGTTACAGGTAGTCAGTGTCCTGAAATTCTGACATCCAGTCTTACCAAAGAATATCGTATTGCCTAGTATTAACTGGGTTGTGGAGGTCAGATAGGCAGTCGCTCCATGTAAAATACTGGTACTCAGCTGCATCCGGTTAGACTGGAAGCCGGCCCCAACATACATAGTTGGGAAAAGGCTAGGCAGATGAATGTGAATAATAATAATGAATTAAAATAATCCTAGGAACGCACATAATATACCTAAAATGAGTGTTTATTCTTATCACTTATGCAAATAACATTATGTGAGAAATCCACGTATTTCATTAGAACACTCCAAGAAAACACTTCAACAAAGAAAATGTACGATTATTCTCAGACAAATAGCTAAAACTAATAGTTTAATTCAAATTATAATGGGATTGTATAGCAATAATATGAAGCAAAATGTTAATTTCACAGTTTTTCCATAATTTTTCCGAACAATACAAACCAGTTTTTTTCTATTTACTCTGAGAAAATATACATCTTACTTTATTAAGTGACGCGGAGTTAGTTATACTCATTATGTTTTTGTTCAAAAGTAATAAGAGCCATTTTCATCAAAATTATTTAAGTCGTTAAATAAACGTGACATTTTGTCTTAATTACCAAACTGCTTTACAGTTTATAAATCGTTTATGGTATTTTTTGTTATATTAATTAATAAACAATTAAATTAAGAATGATCTGTAAATAAACCTAACTGCTATTGTAGAAAAACACGGAAAAAAACAATATTAAAATATTTTAACGTGGAAACCGAAAATATTCAACGTTCAGCATAATCCCCTGACTTGTATCTACCTAACCTTTGAGGCCATGCATGCACGATGTTATGTTAAAAAATATATTATTACAACTTTTTCAATTTATCTCGTTTCTTTGTATTCAATTAGTTGATCCCAAAAGTAACAAAAACACTAACTTCATACATAAAGGGGAAAAATATCAAAGTTTTCTTTTTATTATTTACTTTTACAGGTAATAATGATCATTAATAAAGATTTTATGATCAAGGAAGTTGTTTTTGTGTTTGCCCTCCGTGTCCTTGAGCACTCAAGGGCAGAGGTCATCAGAGGTGGTATGTGTCTGTTGTTTTTTAGCACCCTGTCTTCAGAAGGCTTTGCTGCTTGGCGATAGAATTGAAACTTGGAAGAGAGTAGAAACTAAAGCAAAGATAAAAGGATTTTGTGACAATAATATTGTCACAAAATCCTTTTAATCCTTCTTCTTTTTTTTAATCCTTCTCCTTCTCCTTCCTCTTCTTTGCCTTCTCTTCTTTTACATATCATGTAAAAGAAGAGACGAAGAGTGAATGATAACGTGACAGCTGGCACCCGAGAATGAAACAGAAACTGCGTTTGCTTAAGTACCAGGAGATAAGGCCAGTTAGAAGAAATCTTACTCTTAATAACCAACCCTTCACAAGGTGACCTACTCCTCTAGTATTTGAATGAAAACAGTTTCACGTTGAAGCATAGTTTCTACGCACTACATCAACATTCCGCAGCTTATCAGTTAATAAAGCCGAGTACATGGATCTCTGCAGTCGCCGTAACATTGGTTATGTGCTGGTGAACGTTGCACCGCGCGGGCACAGAACGACCTGAGTACTGATTACTTTGTGTTCGGTGTTGATTATTATGTATAACGGATGGTCGTATGGCTAGATTACTGGACGTTTAAGATATTCTGTGAGAATTGGATTACTATGAATATCATGCTATTGAGTTGTGTTCAGAAGTGGAAAGGGAGTTTAGTAAGGCTTTTGGCGCCACCGGCTTTAACTAATAAATAGTATAAAACAAAGTCGCTCCCGCTGCTTATACGCTTAGGCCTTTAAAACTACGCAACGGATTTTAATGCAGTTTTCAGCAGTACATAGAGTTTTTTTTTTTTTTAAATGGGCTTGCTCCTGACCTCAATCTTGCCCTAAGGGCAGAGATGAGGTCGACGATGGAACGAGCTTACCCAGAAGAACCCTATTTACTCGCGACTTAAATAGATTAGGGTTATATGAACTCGGGAAAACCGACGCAGAGTGAACCAAGAGGAAGGTTTATTTCGACATTGCACCCGTGCAAAGCCGGTACGTGTCGCTAGTTCATTATATTTGGACTAACATGTATTAGGGTTGGTTATTCATCTGTAATACAAAGGTGAGTAGCAAGTACCCCACAAACTTGCTTTGTACTCTAGCTCTCACAATTCTTTATTCAATATAGCTTATCTAATTGCCATATGAATTAAATCTTCATTAATGAGTATATTAAGGTGAACACAAACGTCGTAGAGCTGCGTTCCATTATCTTATCTACTTGAACTTGTCACCCGAGCCACTTGCCATTAGCCACTTATTTGTTGCTGTGCACTCAACTAAGTAACTACGGTAGTTATAATTGTGTTAACACTGTTACTCACCCCGATTCGCATCAATAAATTCAATGATAAGAACCATTTTTCCATGATACAGATCCCGTTACATTACTTTGACAAAATTGTATGCAACAATTTAAAATACAGTACACATTATCATGAATTATTCAATAAACATTTTGTTAAAAATATTTTTTCAATTCTAAATCTTATGAAACTAGCGTACTAACCGCGCTAGCGGTACTAAATTGGAACACAGAAGAATACAGTGTTCTCGAAGAAGTTCACTCTATATTCTTAGTTTTAAATAGTTCTAGTAGTTGCAAGTTCTGCTGCTGAACATGAGGTTCTAGATTCAATTCCCAAATCGGGCAGTGTTATTGGAATTTTTATTTAAAATTTTAGTTTTTCTTAGTAGCAGGTCTGGATGTGTCTAATCGATGACAATAGGCTCGGCCATATAACATGGGACTTAAAACCCTATAAAACGGTGAAACGTGGGAGGCACAGCTCTGCCTGACCACTTCAGGGAAATATTGATAATGTTTTGTAATGTGAATCTCCTCAGTGCTACACAACCACATTTAATTCCTTTCAGCTATCCAGTAATCCTCAAACATAATTATTAGTAAGATAGTAAGCTTGTTTAAACTCGTACCAAGTCGTACTCGTACAATTATCGCGGGCAATGTTACTCGTATTTAACGTGAGATGGCGCGATTGCTGTACATTGCACAGTGCACACTGTACCCCCGTGCACAGGCCAGTTTGCACAGATTGTATCTGAGCACTTATAAATCGTTGACAAGTAATGCCTTCTTGCTGTGGTTCACGATCGTGTGTTTGTTTTTTGTTTCAACAGGTTTTTTCGCGGCAACGCTTTTATAAGTCTCGGTTATCATCAAACTGTTTCGCAATTACCTGTGATATTTAGAGAAGGTAGGTACCTACTCGTTTTTTTATAAGAAGCTCCGATCAAATATTTATGAGTGTATACACAATCTCTACATGACGCTCGTTCTGAATTCAGGATATCCAAAATTAGAAGGGTTGTTTACATTATGAAATGAGCGAAAGAACTATTAAAATATGAATATATCCCAACCCTAGAGTTTAATCCAAACATAACGATTACAGTGTATATTTGAGTGAATCGCGTGCCAGAGTTACTGAACATAAATGAGTTCATAATCCTTCATTTGAGCGATTATTATATAAATACGTGTACAGTTGGCCACAGACAATGAACTATGCTAATTTAATTATAAATTATCCAGGTTACGAAACCGATTGCACTTGTGTACAATATTACGAAACTCCGACTTGCTGCTGCGTGCACGAAAATAATTAAATCATCAATAATTACTTATTGCCGCACTCAAATTATATTATTATACTTAATGTTTGAAGTACATAGGTAGGTATTGATTCGAAATGTTCAAGTTACGTGGGATTTTTATTTTCCCTATCTGTTTAATGAACACCTTTTACATAAGTAAACATGAATCATGTCTAGTTGTTTCTTTATCAAAAAGAAAAACGTGTAATCAGCTGGTAAGGATTGCAAATTATTGTTATTTCCCTAAAGCCTGTGTGACTGTAACTGTTGACATTTATATTAAAATTGAATGGGAAGAATGTTATGAATTTATGATATTGATCATGTCTAACATACAAATACTATGGATCATTGAACCAACATACTTAGAAGAAGAACCAATAATAATAACTTAATTTCCTAGAATAAACCAAAAAATTTTTAGTAAACGAGACCAAGGTTTGTATGTACTCAATAAAACAATAACATAATACTAGGAACAATATATCGATAAGGAAAAACTATATCCGTGTAATTTAAACAATTACAAATACATATATTTAATTTATAGCCACCGTGTTTTTTCCTGCATTTTATCCACATTGTACAAACGTGCGAATAAGTTGTGTCAACGGTTGCGATATGTCTGTTTGCACTTATTGTTGCACCTGAGTGGCACGGTGTACGAAATTCTCCACGGTTGCTAAAGTAGACTATTGAATTGACACATTACAATCTTGCAATGTACTGAATATAGTGAATTATTGTTGTTACAATGTTACTGGTGTGTCACAGCTCTATTTTTATTCAGATTACACGTTAATAACTTTTTCTGTTATTACCTGTTATTACAAACCAATTTGCAAAGTTCAGAAATAATAAAAACGCAAAATAAAAGTAATGATTCACTAATCAGTTCAAAACTAAGCCTTATGCATGGCTGTATACAAATTAAAACCGAGGAATTTCCATACTGTTGTTATAGCAGGCGCTATTGACACAACAACCGTTTAGTCAACAGCTTGGCTCGAGTCCATGCTGCATTTCCGTGACTATGCATTTCATTAACTGGACAATAAATACTAACTTTACAAAATACAGCATTATGCAGCATACACCTAAATGTGTTTATCATTTTCGAAATGTATACTACGAATCTATGTCAAATTCAGGTTTGTTAATTGGTGTTGCGGGTTGTTCGAAAGAGATACCGCGAACAGAGAGAAATGTCGAATTAAACGAGAATTCGTTCTCTATTCTAGAAACCGAACATAAAATCTCGAAGATGCGTTTCGTTTATCATTGCAATGTTATTGTTAGCATTTGTAATATATTTGTCAACGATCGGCTTAATTGCTCATAGTCGGAATGCCGGAATATTTCACGCTTGTCTGCCGATTCTAATGGAACGCAGTAATATTGTAGAAATATTGTATTTCACGTGAAAATTATCGATGAATTTAGAACTGCCTTCCAAATCGGACCTAGAAGTCAGTTAAAATGAGTATTTCACAATCACCCATACAGATGATGTCTGCGGCGGCGCGTGCCGTGGTGGTGGGTGCGCGGGGCTCCGGGTCGCGGGGCGGTGGTTGCGCGTTGCGGCGTGCATTCGTTGTTCCGTGATTTGGAGTCTCGTACATTCGTTGTTGCGGTGTGCGTCGCTGCGTGCTTTCGTGCTCGCAGTGTTCGTTGTTGCGGGCATTCGGCGGCGTGTGATTCGGCGTGGTGGCTTTCGGGTTGACGTATTGCACTCGTAGTTTAGTTTTATGAATTGTTCTTCTGACATTCAAAAGTACCTAGTAATGTTTTAATTGAAATAAATGCTTTGAGTTTGACTTTGACTTTGATGATGGATGATGTTCATACTATTGTAAATAGTTTGCTGTCATTTTCAGAACAATCAAATACGTGCCAAATCTCCAAACCTGAATAATAAATTCAGAAACAAAGAAACTCGTAAATCAAACAGATTATAACAGAATTTGCATCACTAAGTATTCAAAATCTGTGTCAGTATTTTTTGCATGGAATGCAGTATTGCTTGTGCACGTGTTTATTCTAAGAAGCTTATTTTCTATTAATTTAAGAATGTGTATTATGATTATAAGAAAAACATGTGTTGTCATGGTAAATAAGTAAGCAATAGCATAGTAAGGAACTTATTGGATAAAACACATTGTAAAAATTAAATTTATATTTTTGTTATGTCTTTAATTTATTCACAACAAATATAATAATAAATAAGAACCTGCAATTAATTTTCCTTTAAAAACAAGTCAAAGAATGGATTAAATGTTGTACAAAAGAATTATTTTCAAAATGTATCCTTATCAAACCCAAATCAAAAAAGTGTAAAACTAATGAGTTACAAAACACATAAAAAACACACGAATTGAAAACCTTATGCGTGACATTTTGTACCTGTTTGTTTATCGAATTATTATTACAACGACCACAGAAGTAAGTTCAAGGACAAACACAGCTAAGCACACACACACACACACACCGTAAAACAGGTACCTAAGTCGTGAAGTTTTTCCCATACAAAAAAAACTGGCCAAGTGCAAGTCGGACTTTCACATGAAGGGTTCCGTACCATTTTGAGATTTTCCATGTTATTTTGGCACTATAGACTTCTTATAGGTTTTCCTGTAATCTATAAGTGTTGAACTAATTTCTGTATTATTTTCAACATTCTAGGCTCAGTAGTTTCGGAGATAAGGGGTGGGGAATGGTCGGACAGACCGACACACGAGTGATCCTATAAGGGTTCCGTTTTTTCCTTTTGAGGTACGGAACTCTAAAAACTCCGCGACAACTGCGACATAAATATGTCACGTTGGGCGTGCATAACTGCGACATAAATATGTCACGTTGGGCGTGCATAACTGCGACATAAATATGTCACGTTGGGAGTGCATTTGGGCTCAAGTTTTTACGAGCCCATTGTTGCAATGTTTTAGACAGAGAAACAAAGCCAGCTTAAGAGGGAACATGGGAAATGTAAATTTTACCGAGTCCTTAAATTACCAATGCATGTAGAGTCTACTTTTTTCAGTAATTGTAGGTCATTGTCAACGCAATAAATTTCTTCATCTATATCCACACCCTTAGTAGGTAAGCATAAAGGCACGAACACATAGGCCCTCTTGCAACATCAATCACATTTTTTTTTTGCGCTTAACGAATTTAAAAATATCTATTCATTAAATTGTCAATGGTTTGAAGTTGACAGAGATAGAATTTTAGTTTATTTAAATATGTAAGTTTATTCCTAAGCGCATTTAATTATTTGTGGTGCAAGCGGTCCTTTGTCCAGGTTCCCTCACAAAGTGTTCCTTCAGTTCTATTACGAGTATTTTTTGCCAAAAAAGCAAATCATTTAAAAAATCGTTTTGGTATTGTACACACAATCTGCCTTCGCACCAACAACCTTGTGGTTGTGTGTTACTACATCGAGTATTTTATGGCAACACACCGAAATGTTTCGTCCCAAATCTCAGGGAGACCTCACAAATGCTCCACGAAAAATATTCTAGGCACGTGCTATTTCAAAGCTGCATCACATTATCGTTACTTCAGTGGCGCAGTCCAGTATGTGGCGACCTTCACGCTATACTTTCTAGGGGCAGCCAGCCGTGACAGTGCGTACCAGAGGCCGTTTTACATGTGTAAGAAAATACGATGAAAATGTATTATAGTATGTAGAGCAGATGTCTTTAGATAAAAGTTTCTCTGGTTATTTGAGCTGCAGTTTAACATTTTCACACTGATTTACGGCCACTTTTGTTCAGGAGGTGTTCACCGAAGTATTATACAAATACATGTCTACATTGTTACTTCCATTCTAAGTAGAATTTGTTGTCTGATCTGATTTACTGCTGCTCATAAGCTAGAGAATAGAGACAATGTTGACGCATTACAGGTGAATGCTGTTGCTCAGACTAGGCACATAGTAGTTGGTTTTACTTACACGTCAGGGGATTCACAGGAACCACAAACATTAAAAAGGATTCCTTGCTCATATTCACTGAACTGTAAAAGGAAGTTATTCAAAAAGCGGAACGACCCATGCACTATGCACCCAAGTGTAATAAAATGGGGAATTATTTAAATGAAGTCAGTTTTACGGCTAGTGAACCAATGAAAAACACTTGTTTATAAATTACCAATAATTTTGAAAATGCGTAGCGATAATCGTTTACTCGATACTGCAATATAACCGTAATCGCTTATTATAGGAAGTGTGCATTACACCATTTTATGAGGTACTACGAGTTCGTATGTACATACTTGCCCGGAGACGGCATTTAATGGGCTGCTACTTTACAAGCCTATACTTAACACTGTTCTTGGTTATAATCTTGGTAGTTTATCGTTAACGCGTAAATATTTTGTAATTTCACGCACTACAGCTAAATTGTGTAACCAATGAGCAAATAGATGCATACATACATACATGTATATATGCTCACAAACAAAAGAACAGTTTTTAGAACACATAATTGCAGATGAAAGCTGCTGCAATTGAAAAAAGTGAAATTCTTCCGGCCAATACTGCGGTTCTGCCGGACAGAAATAAAATAAAAAGATGGTACCTACCTCGTGACGGTTGCACCTGTTGCGAAGTGGGTTACCGTCAGTTACGATAACCGCTCGGTTATCAACGGTAACCGACTCGCTTGCATGCCTACATCGAGGTTACCTATCTCTTAGTTAGTTGTTGTCTCACGGACTTAGGAATGTAGAGAACTTAGGAGTTATTTAGTATTTAATAGAATAATAATAATGTAGTTCTGTTCACAGTGATTATAATTCTGACAGCTTTACAGTCATCTTTGCATCACAACAAGTAATAATAAAAATCTTTATGCCTAATTCTAACAATGTCTACACAAATGTTATGATTGAAAAATAAAACAATAACATTTAAAATGAATTATATTGTGATTACAATCTCTTGTGACTATCAATGTAACAACACTAAGTATAAATAAATATCTATACCAAATCAAGCTCACTCTGATTCAATCACTCCATCATTGAATTCATTTGTTTTGTATGAATGAACTGATCAGTACCTGTGGTAGATACAAGCACACATATTGGAGTAACAAATTATGAGGTAATTGAATCGCGTTTAGCATATTAATTGTGTTATGAATGCTAATCAGATTGCCCTATGTATATGTGACATGTACTTAACCAGTCACCTGTGTCAGATGTAATGAATACTTGAATAGTGAAAAGATTCAGATGAAGCATTTTTATATAAATATCTTCAATAAATTGTGAGCAACTGAGGACATATTTACGAGTTTGGAAAGGTCCTTAATTAGGAGACACTAAAAAATTCCAACCTTCCGAACATTTCATGATTGTGAAGGTATACTGGAAATAAAAAACAGGTTAAGTTAACGGGTTATGTTAGTTATATTTTTTTTAAGTATCCACGCAACATTATCATCATTTTTTTGCCCTTATCCCAAATCATTTGAGGCATCCCCGCGACATAATTTGTCAAAAATTAAAAATAAATATTTAGGATTAGTTATAAAGGAACTACAAGCTTAGATAATTTTTTACGATCTAACTTGTTTTTCGTAGTTAAGGTTCAGTGAATAATATAACATCGTTACATAATAAATTAGCATACTTACACAATAAACGCAATCATTAACTTCTCTAATGATTATGAGACAAGAAAAATGAATAATCAAGTTCCGTAGAATTAAACTTTTTCACTTCTATGAATGCCATATTTTTTTATTCCAGTTACAGTACCTACTCTATTAATAGTTATTTTTAAGTGACCATTAACAATTTGCATATTTCAACGCACCAATTCAAGGTTATCGAATAAAAAGTGGAATAGACAAGACGCGAACATTTTGGCCAAGGGTATGCGCAACGCCATAGAACGCTGAAAGTACAACAAAAAAACTTAACAGTGGCCATCTGGTTATCAAGAACGTTACCTACGTGATTTCAGTCACGGATTTATTACTAAAATGAGAGTTAATTTGAGTCGTTTTGGTTATTTTCAGACAAAACCTGCTCGAATGTGTTCGAGCTTAGAATCATGTGAGTAATGTTGAGTAACGTTTAATTTTTTAAAGTTGAATTGATGGGTGGAACGGAGTACCAATACAAAGGGTTGAGTTTTTATAAGGTAACATTAAGTAGCATGTAGCCAGTAAGAATTTGTAATAGTCACCATTGAAGTAGTTAGTTATTGTGGTAATTAACAATCACTGACTCAGTTTTAATTTGTTGCCCTCACAGTCATTTGAATTTATCAGATTAATCGTCACCTAAAATCATAAATGTAAATTAAACGAACCTTAAAAATGACCTTTGCCTCCAATGATTTCCGACAAAAAATCAATAACAATGTCTTAATGCGTATTTTCCTAAAACTTGCGATTTTTACAAAAGTAATTACCACGGTAAAAAGTAACAATTATGGTTTGGAACATTTTTCCCAAACCACGAAGCCAAGCATAAGAAACACCATGAAATTATCATTTGATACGTAAAGGACTATACGCCTACGGTGCTTAGGTAGTGACCAATATAATCTCTGCCACGAGAATGCATAAATAACTTTTAAAGACGAAAGTTACATCTACAACTTGGAAAAAACTTTATGTAAGAAATATTTTTTTTTCAACTAAATGACAAACCAATCTTTATACATTATATCAAAATTGTTCTTATAACTCAGAAGATTGATGACAACAACAGCAGAATTCCTTTTAGAACATCAAAGCAAACGGTGAACGTTTCATTACAATTTACTAGTACATTCATAATGAAGAATAGCGTTAACAAATGCTACAAAACCAGTAGACTAGGGACAGCCACCAGGGTAATGATACAAAGGAAATTAGACTTTAATCCTTAATTGATAAAGCTGATGTGGATGGTAGATATAACGTAGGTTGGCTTAGTAGACGCCGCCGAGCGTGTCTGTGGGAGCGACCGACCAAACAATGATGCTTGGAATGCGATACGAAAAAAGAGTGGGAGCGAGAGGCTGTGTGCAAACGAGACAGAGAGCAATCGTGCGCTTCCGCTGTAGCAAGGGGTCCAGTGACAGTCTCAGGTGGAAGTAGAACCCATAGTATGTCAGGTGTGCAGAGGGGAGATATCTATAATCTACATGAACTTGTAGCTACACAAACTCGATGATAACGAATTATGTTCTCGCTCAGAATTCCAGTTTCTTGAATTATATTATACATAAAAAATGTTCTCATGCTAATACAAGTTGAAAGGAGCTAGAGTTCAGTGCAATTACAGATAGCAATAATGATTTTAAAACTAAAAACATTTATTCAGAAAGAAGAACCTTAGCTGATTTCGATAAAGTTTGTACCTAGACTAAAGTAATTTATGCAAAAAATTACTGTTCAACATAAAAAAATCAAGTTCCCACATCACCATGTAGCCGAAATTAATTAAGGCATAAATTGACAACACTTCCTCTTATAAACACTACACAATTCTCGTTATTTTTTTATTCTCATTAAACATAATGACTTATCGAATTATACTACAATAATGAAGACAAGAAATATTATCTTAGAACAATAGAAACATTAATATTAATGCGACTATAATGATTACAAATAAATATCACATTACAGCAATCATGAATGTTAAAATTAGACGGATTGCGAACGGTGACCATACACTCGTAGATACAATATCATCATTCAGATTCAGCCTTGACGATCATTGCTTAACTTTTGGAAGCAATATAGACACTGAACTATAAATTATTCAAGTTTCTGCAATGACAGCAATATTTCACATTCCCCATATATCTAAAGAAACAACTAGAAATATGCATAGAAAAGATATGTTTTATTCGAATGCTGATACTTGCTTTCTCACGCGCATCTAGTAAGTAGGTGTATCGAATAAACATTTATATGGCAACAGCAATTAATGGGCCTAGTGTGCATTTAGTAGGTTAAAGTCATTGATAAGATAAAAACGTAAAATTCAACCAGATAGAAGCAGTCCTCATTGCCAGGCAGAAATAAATTTACGACTACAGATAACAATTATTTGATAGCAAATAAAAATAAATCTCAGGTCAAATGATTCTTTTAAATAAACAACTTAAGTGACAAGAAACAATAAGATTATACACAATGAATGATTATTTGTTTACCCACGTAGTTTTTACTGCATGTACATGACCGTGAATTTAACATTGAATAACTTCAATGAATCATAAAAAGTCAAAAAAGATGGAATATCCCATACATATTGGTGATAGAGGTATACACAAAGAAAACTTATAAATGTATGACAGTCTTTCTTTATGAACAGAGTGTCTCGTGGCGTCGCCGTCGTGGCGTGTCCGACAACAACCTGCCCAGTGTAAATAAAGATTGTAATAGCAGTGAAAGGCTGGCCCATGCTCATGGAGGCTTTCGAGCATTTCCCTCGGTCCACGCTCATAACCTACGATAGAATTAGAAAACAGAAATTATAGCTAATACATTTTGTAATGCCTTTCATTATCGAATCAGCATCCGAATTGCTATCAATTTCAAAGTAGATTGCATTTTGCTACCTTTACGGTTTGCTGAAGAATTTATTCCAGAAAAGACTAATAGAGGTGTTTCGGAAACCGGTCTAGTTGGTGGCACGGTACGTCACAACATTATAATAAAATCAAACAATTCACATCTTCACAATAATTGGACGAACTGGAAATCGTGGTTGTGTCAAAGGTAAAATGAACAAAAACATCGGCACGGCAACCTCACGTGAAAAAAGAGCAATTAGCACCACAAATCACAAGAAACTCGTCAAGTGAGTGACTAATGACCATAATAGGTTTAGCCATGATCTTAACATTCTGCGCAGTTAAGCTTATCTCATAACACGTCACGTATGATAATAATGTAAACGATCCTCGGATCAAGTAAAAGTACATTAGGATGCGCAGTGCAGATGCTGCAGACTTTCACTCGCGAATAAACTCCACGTCCAGGTTGACACCAATTCTGATCACAATCTGTTATGTACACTTCATTCACTACTACAACTTTCTTTGGATCATGCCGATTTGAATGTTTACTTTCTTCACATGTATTGTCAACCTATTTTCCAGCAGTACGTATTTTTTGGCTATGGTAAAGTTTGAAGTTAATTCTTTCTTCATCATTTAAATTAAAGGATAAAACAAAGAATCGTTCGATGTATAACTTCACAAACTGAGCCGATTTAGCCATTATACCGATTATAGAGACATAGCAACTACAGTCTACAGCTTTGAGCTTGAGTTATAAAATATAGTCGTTTAACAAAATAGGGATAGCAATTATGAATTTAGAACTTCACGCCAAATCTTGCAGCCAATACGAATTCAAAGGTCTTAAAAAGATTCATCAAAACGAAAAAATAATATAAACATTCAGATAAAATACATAATTTAAAAGATGGTCATTATATCGACGTGCATGCTATTGAATGGAGATGTGACATCAAAATGACGCGTGAAAATATGGACAAGGCATGTTGTGAACTTTGTCACGTAATTTATTATAAACTTGAAAAAGTCCTATTATTTGGTTGCATTTACATCTTGAGATGTAAATAATTATAAACACTTGTCCAAATAGTGCGCGATCTTCACCTACTTTTTTCAAGTATACATTATCATTCTCTAAACATTTTTTTAATTGCTATATTCTGCTGCATCGTCATGTGATAAGGCGTTGTTCATTTGTTCAGTTTCTCGCGGAACGTTTCGGATATCTCGCCAATTAGCGGACACAGCGACGCATGACAGATGCGTCTAAAACGAAAGTCTCTTACTGATTAACATCGACATTCCTTTCGCTTTGTTCGATGTATTTATTTCAATTAAATTTAAGTCTCGTGTTTACACAGGTACTGCTCCCGCATTTCAAGTTTGCATTATCGTTCAGCGAAGACAATGCTATAATATTAAAAAAAAAATTTCTTATCTCTTGTAAGATTCCGTTGTTATGTCTACATAATATATTGTTATAATAATACTCAAAATATAGATTTGTCATCATAGGAATGGGGTGGTGTGTAACTTTGTTTGCGTTTCGAAAAGTTGCACATACTCGATTGAAGTAAGGTATTTGTCAACCAAACAGTTAGTCGTTCGTTGGCACGAGTTCGAAAGCTCAGATTGACGCAAATCATAATAGCATAAAAACTACGTACGAGTGCGGAATAGGATGAAAAAATTATCTACTGAGAACAAAAAATCAGTTATTTACTAGTAAATTCTGGTAATTTTAATATTCGTATCTATTAAAAAATATGAAGCACCTTTAATTACATACGTAGCAACAATAACATCATCGGGTTGCTTCGTGCATATAATAGACGTTCAAATTTCGGATATCACTTCAAACGGTGCAATATGAATGTTTAATATTCGCTATTTGGAGTTAATTTACTAATTTGGAGATCCGATCGTTTTGCTCGGCCGATTCGCCTTGGACCACTTACACAACCTCACTTACCGACGATTCTATTGACATGACTATAAAAACTGTACGATACACCAATACTTGCTTAGACTTCAATAGATAAGTTCTCAAACGCTTTGTTTACCTCTTGCATTTACTTAGGTGATAATGTGATATTAATAACAACATTTTCTGGGATTAAGATGAGCGTTTGCATGATAACTTCCTATTTGCACTAATCTTTTTACAACAACCGTAATTGCGTTACTGAATACAGGTACGTTATTGTAATTGGTACGTGCACTTGTGTTGAAACCAACCCAATACAAATTCAATTTGCTCATTGGATTGTAGCAACGGCCCGGTGTTTCGCAGGGGATTAACTTGGGATCACCGCTTTTTAAGTGTTTTGCAAAATTATCTATCAATTCGCCGACCCAAATACTTCATCTGATAACTATAAGATTGAGCAACAAATACTTTATTTGGTGAAACCGTAAGTGATAATATTATCTAACAGGCCGTTGTGCCGGCTGGTGAGAGCCAGAGCGTGACGGGATTCGTCTGTTACCAAACCTAGGGTAACCGTCTCGGTTGTAAAATGACCAGTAATTGCCAAAATTCACTTTTATGTTAACTTGACAACATATTTAATTTTGTCACGTTGTTACGTCGAATTTATCTTTCTAGCAATAATAAATAATGACAATAATGTGAAACTTACCTCTAGCCCAGCCGGTGAGTACATTCCCGAGGTATGCCACTTTGTACACTGGATCAGGATCACTAATGCGCACGCTGTTCGTGCGCCGAAGCAGCTTCCCGATACCTCTGGACAGCCGCCCGATTGCACGAGCAGTGAAGTCCTTGCCGGAAGCACCATCCGCCAAGAATACTTCAGCCGGCAAGATCGACCTGTTTGGTCCGTTCTCTTGGGTCTTATGGCCGATCAGCCTTGGCATCGTCAGAGGTAACGACTTCTTCCTCTCTGGAGTCAGGGTTTTGGCCTGGTTCACACTGTAAACGTTGCAGTTCTTCTTATAGCTCTGACCGTTCACTTCTTTGGTATTATCAGCTTCATCAGTCTTATCGGATTTGTCAAACTCGGTCGTTTTTATTCTACCGTTGAGGTTTTCGTTCAGGTTGTTGTTGTTTAGATTGTCGGTAAGTCCGTCACTGAACCGGCGTTCGGAACTGGAGCGCCTCTTTATGAGAGACGGGTTCCTTAGCAGTATGCTCGTTTCACTCGAGCTTCTGTTCTTAAGAATGTGTATCTTCTTGACTCGTGTGACACCGCAGTCGACCTCGTCAGCGCTGACCATCCTTTCCGTTTTTCCTTCCTCGTCCAGGAAGCGCACTCTAAGTCCATTTGATTTGCATTCACCAAGTGTTTTTTCCGACTCGTGCAGACGTTCCGATTGATTTTTTGCGCCTGCATCTAAACATTGGCGCTCGTTTTCACTCAGCGTTCCGCGTGCCATTTTTCTGTTGAATGCTTCTCACTTTTTGTCGGCACTATTACATTATGGCTATCGGGCTTTTCGCTGAGGCGAGTTCACAAGTTTCCAGTTAACTTAGATACTGTATGTCACTATTTACTGCAAGAGAAAAGCTGTACACTCCGAAAACCGAACCAGTCACCACCCGATAACTACTAAAACACACACAGAGTAGAGTAGTACACACCTCGTCCATTAAAGAACGACACCGGTTTGGAATGTAGCCTTCTCCACTTACTCAATGCACTTGTCCGTTTATAGGAGAAAATGTTAACAAAAAGGCGTATCAATTAAAATACCAGTCGATTGACTTAATGAAGAGACTTCTGCAATCTTTAAGTGATTACGTTTATTACACTAATCAGTCACTTTGGGATAAAGTATCGGAGCGAACGTCCGTGGTGCGCGGCGCGTGCGCGTGCCTTGGCTCGCGGCGATGGAGTGGCGGTGCGGGCGGCGCGTCGTGCGGCGCGGGCGCAGCGGTCACTTGATCCCAGCTTTGATTTTAATAATGATCCGACTACTTGTATCGTCGCGTTAACGGATCGCTGTCTGCACCGGCCAGTGGCCACCTGGAACAAACAACAAATGTCACTTTTTTTAATCGAACAGGGTGATCAATGAAACGGCTTTTGCAATCAAAATCAAGTTTTAGAGAAGCAGGACACCGTCTATTATTTCCTTAATTATTTTCCTTAAATATATTTTTCTGACCGAGGATCTATCAAGATGATACCTATGTCAAAAGGTGAGTCTAATCGAGTTATTTACGATCAGTGTCCAAGTATCATAATATTGATGGGCATCAAAGAAGCAATAAGATGCGTAATACCAATAATTTGTGGAACAGGTGTTTGTTGACGAACGTCTCATAATAATGTATGTATCTTTGTAGAATTAATCAGAATTTTTTACGTAAACCGGATAAATCAGAGGTAGAGCAAAAATCTTGAGTTCGAACTTGAGATCACTTGTGACAAATTAATCAGTTGATCAAAATGAAATAAGACAAAATAAAGTAACCTGCGAGCATGCGATAAAAAACCTGAGGAGTGACCAATTTCCATGGTATGGTGTAATGCCAAAGATTCTCATGAAGACCCGATGCGGATGAAAGAGGAGCATGTAGAAGAATGGAAAAAAAAGATACGCTTACTCTAAATAAACTGAGATGAAGGCTATACAGACAGAAAAAAAATCTATCAATTTCATCCAATCTGGAAAGTTCTAGAACAAACATAAAATACCTTTTTCTTTATAACATCACTCGCTCGTTGGTAAAGATCTTACATAACCGTTTACCTTCGATCAACTGGTTTGCCTCTCTGCTTGTGACAACTTCTTGTACATTTAGGTTTTTACTGCAAGCTAAATAGCTTGCAGTAAAAACCTAACAATAAGTAATTGAGACTCTCTAAAGAAATACTTTTTGTCCGGTTTTTCAATAAGTTTCCTTTCTGTTTGTCACAAAATGTTCTGAATAGTTCCTGGCTTTGCAAATGAGGCTAAACTTTTCCTAACGTATGTAAAAAGTGCTTTCCGTCTCCCAAAGTTCTAGAATTCTACAATGAACTCACCAAGCAGACTATGAAACAAAAAATATTAGCATGAAACTATAATTATTACCGGAACGAGTGTACATTTCCATCATTTCGCTAGTTACCTAACAAATCCTAATGACAAAGTAGGCTCTGTGAAGACAAAAAATGGACACAGGGCTACTACGGTTTGACAATGTACTGTAAGGTTGTCAGTAACTCGCTACGAGCTTTTCTCATTATTATCTTAGTAAGTGCCCATAATGATATCATATGTTTTGTTGTATCTTCTTGAGCCCACAAAGAATGTTGTAAACAACCCGCTTTCAGTACAAAACATTGTGATTTATGTTGATTTCATCTTTGGCTCCACAAAAGAGTATTTTATTGAATTTTGTACTCGTACTCGTACATAAAACAAAGACTGGAAATCCTTTTGGCTTGTACTTACTATTGTCTCACAACAAGTCACTTGTAGCACAATAGTATATATACCCTTCACGAAAATTGATTTATTTGTTTAGAACTGAGAACGACCCGCCTTTTCCTTTGTGATATTATTATGATCCGCGGAGAGATAGATACAGGAAACACGATACGCTATTGTCATGTAACACTTAGATATTTTAATTTGATTCTTGATTTGATTCTGTGGTAATTAATCAAATCAAAATCTCGCAGAAATGGTTTGTTAGGAGATTGTATCGAAACACTTTAATTATGCGAGCGGTAGTTTTTAGCTACAAACTGTGTTTAATTTACATTAATTAAAAGTTTTTCATTAGCATAGCAACCACGAAAAACTAACGTGTTCTCACAAAACAAAAAAAGCTAATCACGAGTTATTCAGAAGAGATCTAAGTTTTTGTCGTGTGCATTTTTCCCGGCAAACAAAAAATTGTAAAATGGACGCCAGTATGTACTTACAGACTATTAGAGCTGGGACAAAAAAGTCCGTGTTTGGCAATTTTAAAACAATTTACTTAATTTTGATGTTTTTCCTTTGAATTGTTTAAAAGTTATTTTAAGCTACCCGTCGGGGCTGCGGGTTGCTCGCATGGGTGGTTTTTAGTCAGTAGAAGTCTGACATTCCCTTTCGCTCTGCCCAAGAGCGGGAGGGGTTATTTGATGATTTTCCACCCACCATAAAAAAAAAAAAAAAACTATACGCGATGTGTAGCACCGCGTGATCATTTTAGATACTCCTCGAAAGCCGTACTCCTCGGAACCAATTTTTATGAAATTTTAAAATTATGTATTCGGTAGGTCTGAGAATCGATCGTAATCTATTTTTCATATTAGTGATAAAGGTGGGCCACTCAAAACATTTTTTTTGTCACACATCAAAATTTCCACGCGAAGTCGCGGGCATTAGCTAGTTTTACTATATAAATCTATGTTCAAACAATATATCTTACTGTGCTTTGCCTCATTGATGTAGTGGTGGCAAGCGTGACTGCTGAGCGTGATGAGGTAATGTTATGTACAATGAGTTGCCATAAGAGCTTTTAATCTGAAAATGTAAAGCTACCTCTCCATATTGATGTGCTTCAGTTAAATCTAACCGTTGAATTATTAAGTTGAAGTTAATTAAGTCCATTGAATTTGTTGCCCTAAGTTAATATAATAATCAATACCTGGGGTCTAAAGTGGTCAATTTAGCAGATCATAATATACAACATGATTTTTTAGTCACCGTCCAAATTGTTTCTACCTATTAGGTAGCACACTAGCACCATTTTTGAAAACAAATACGTTAAATTTTCATGTTAAATCATTTTCTCGAAACAATTATTCGCTCTCTGTGAAACGTTAAAACTTTGTGATGTGATATCTCAATATTTTTGTATTGAGTGATACTAAAAGAAAAAACACGCTATTCAATGATTTTGATGAATGACAGCACGGTTAGCGCAGTGGCTCAAGCAATGGACTGCTGCGCTGCGTGTCGCGGGTTCGATCCCCGCACGGAACAAATATTTGTATGACCTAAAGGTATTTGTTCCGGGTCTGGGTATTTGTGTATGTGAGTTTAAATGTTTGTGAACGCACCCACGATACAGGAGAAATTCCTAGTGTAAAAAAATAAAAAATTTCGCCAAATATTAATATATCATAATTTGGACGGTGACTAAAAAATCATCTTGTATATGAATTGTCTGTGACCGTATAAATTGAGTTAAAATTTGTAAAATGGTCACAAACGTCCATTTTACGCTTTTTAACGCAATTCATATTATGATCTGCTTCTGAACAAAGCTTCATTTCGCCTTATATTAGGTATTATAGGTACATGAAAAAGATCGGGCCCTACTTTATGTTATAACGAACGCAAATCTGATTTCCCCCGAGCGCCCCCCCCCCCCCTCCGGAGGTTAGATAACAGTCGTCGCTAGTGAAGCTACAAATTAATATGTACACTGCTACCTACTACTATTACTTTGTAATGAAAAATTTTATTGTTTTTATATTTAATTTTCTTTTTTGGCTTATATTAGCTATAGATCTGATAAAAATAAATAACTGATATTTTGGGGTGGGTTCCGGGACAAACCAGATGAAACTGGTATTTGACGGCACGGTTGGCACAGTGGCTGAGCCATAGGACTGCTGCGCTGCGTGTCGCGGGTTCAATCCCCGCACGAAACAAATATTTGTTTAGCCTACAGATAGTTGTTTCGGGTCTGGGTGTTCTGTGTATGTGAGTTTAAATGTTTGTAAACGCACCCACGATACAGGAGAAATTCCTAGTGTGGGGCAACGTTTAAAAAAAAATAAAAAATAATATGAAGCGACTGCTCATCTGACCTCCGCAACCCTGTTATTGAGCATCCGACAAATATTGTTCTTTCCAAAAGTCATTTAATTTTCCCTAATATTGCAATAATTAATCGGGCTAAAATTGCGAACACTAAAAAAATATAAATTAAGTTCAGCCGTTCTCAAATGCAACAATATGCCACTTTTATGTATATTGAATTAGAAGGTATATTCACAGCTGTAATTTTCACTAAAACCACTGACTTGTATACAGGGTGTAAATCAACCCAACACACAGCCGTCAACCAAGCATTCTGTACATGAAACTAAGTACCCCTACGCAAAAATTTTTGCTAGGAAACGATTTTTTTTTTGGATCAAAAATCACATTTTACGGTAAAACTCAATGTAGAACTGTTAAAACATTGTGCTAGTGGATGCTTTGAATAGTGAACGGGTCATGGAGGTAATTTAAGTAAAGTTAAAACCTGAAAAACTAGTATTTACAAAAACTGCTGTGAAAAATTTGGAATTTGACCCCCAAAATCTCCGTAACTAGGAGTTTCCCAGGTATGGTCTAGAACAAAAAAATGATCGTAGTGGTGAAGAGAACAAGTGCCCTTCGTTTGCGTTAGGGGTACTTTTACACCCTAAATGTACCTATGTGTGGGAAATGATAGCATCGATTGCTATGTGTCTTCGCGGTGGCGGCGGGAGTGTCAAGTGATTCCCCAAACGACCAGGATCAGTCGGAAAACTTATTTATAGATCTGATCAACCGAAAGCATAAATAGACCAATATATATCGAGTGGAGCTATTGGTGTGATTCCTCATTGCTGAAGCTTAAGTCTTGTTACAAATGATAGCGTTATAATTTCTGAGATGTATTGGTCTTCCTCGAAAGGAAAAAACATAAGAAACCAGGAAGCACATCGCATACTTGCAGTGTGAAGATATTGTTACTTATGTATCCTGCATTCCTGCCCCATATATATGCAGAAATATTTGACGTGCAATCCGTTGTGCCCGTACTAACGTTTATGCACTGCAGGACTTCTAAACAAATGCCAAAATATTACTGGACTGTTGCAATTTCAACTCTCGGTGCTGGACTAAGCGTATTACGGTTGTTTTATTATTTTGGCAAACATTAAGCTGCTGGCGTTAGTGAAAACAGAAAGTACCATTTTATATTACGCACTAGTTACCTACTACGGGTGTGTTTGTGATGTGATGTTAGTACAAGTAGAATGTTTGTGAAGCGTGTTTGTGCAAGTTAGTTAGGAGCCTTGACCCCCCCCCCGTCCCACCCTCCCTCATTACTACTTCAGTGAGATCATTTGACAAACACTACACGTCGGATAATCAGTCTTTTTATTGCATATTACTAAGTGAGTTCTCAAACATTATTTACACGTTTCTCGTAGATCTTGGCAAAACAGTGAAGCGTTACCAGATGACAAATAAACTGCTGAGTAGTTTATGCCAATCGACCTCGACGAAAAGAATGTCCGACAGAATTGAAATATTTATCTTATCATCATCATTTCATTTCTGGAATCACCCATTGCTCGGTATAGGCCTCCCCTTCCTTCTGTCACTCCCCTCTGTTCTGTGCGCCTCTCATCCATACGTTTTTCAACTGGACCTAAACATACTGTAGGTGTAACCCAGACATCAGGTAAGTCCGTGAGACGAGTATGCAAAATGTTTGCGAAGGTTGACCCGTTTTGGTCCAAATGTATGAAACGGATTTTTTATAGATTCGCCCTGTCCGTATGTCACAGCCATGTTACTCCAAAACTGTGGGCACCACACAGTTGTTTGGAGAGTAGGTGGCTTCTATGAAGAAATAGGGCTTTCCATTAATGTAATTGAGAGTTGCAAAAAACATTTCAATGTATATATTATTATAATAGAACTGTCTGGGCTTTGGTTATCGAAAGCTCAAAATTATATCGAAGTTTCTTGAAATTATATCGAAGTTTCTAAAACACTTTTTTCTTATGTCAATGGTTGATGAGATATTTTACTTCTAAAACCGTAAAAATTGTGTCCTCCCATCGCCTTATTTGCAAATTAAAGGGACATTCTGAAAAAATAGTTTTGTAGAACGCAAAGAGACCTTTCAACGAGAATTGGTATGACGCACGGTTGGCGCAGTGGCTGAGCGATTGGGCTGCTGCGTTGCGTGTCGCGGAGTCGATCCCCGCACGGAACAAATATTTGTATGGCCTGCAGATAGTTGGTTCGGGTCTGGGTATTTGTGTATGCTAGTTTATATGTTTGTGAACGCACACACGATACACGAGAATTTCCCAGTGTGGGGAAAGGTTTTAAAAAATAATAATAATGAGATTTCATATTCATTAAATTATTATGTCATTTTACCCACAGATTTTTCAGCAAAGTAAAATGACCTGACCTCGCTCAATGTAACCATAATTATGTTTCTTTACACATCGAGGTAAGTATACAATAACTCTTTATCATACCGGATACAAGATTTTGAGGCGGTAAACTAATGGATACAAAAAGGGCTGAAAACCGTCATTTCAGCTTATATGACAAAAAAATACTGCTGGTGACAGAAATTGGTATTACAAGCATGCATAATTATTTTTGTCATAATGGGCTGGACCTTTTTCATACATTCTGCTTAGTCACTCATTAAATCATTACCCAATGAACAAATAATTTAATGAATTCAGCACGTCTAAGAGAAATATAAAACATAAGACAATATTGCTTAATTTGCTGAACAAAGTATCTAATAAAAGT
Source organism: Diarsia brunnea (assembly GCA_949774965.1). NCBI lineage: Eukaryota > Metazoa > Arthropoda > Insecta > Lepidoptera > Noctuidae > Diarsia > Diarsia brunnea. Next base: position 22,421,829 of record OX458998.1, read on the forward strand.
TAATCGAGAAGAATGAGTGACACTGAGTAGTTACGCAAGTATTTAGAAGATTATTTTGGTTGGCAACACTTTTGTATTCATTTTTTTTAAGCAGACGAAATTCGTAAGAAGTTCTTGCTTACACAAGTCAGGTGTGTATATTGAGGCATTTCTCAGCCGCAGCTAAACTGAATAAGAATGCGCAAATTAAGGAAAACATACAAGAGCATAGTCCTTTTTTCTCCTTTTAAACTTCATGATTTTCGTTTACTTTCATCATCAGTGTCTATTTTTCCCAGCTTCCTTGGGTTTGTCTTCCAGTCTAACCAGATGCAGTTGAAAACTAGTTATTATTTTACATGACTGCCTATCTGACCTCCACAACCCGATTACTGGGTGACACGATACCCAGTAAACACACAGATTGTGACTGGTTATGGGTGCGGTTGGTATTTCAACTGTAGTGTATACCTACCTAACTTCTGCCTGCTGTTCCACACATAGCAACTGCTTTCGCAACTCGTCGTCAAACCCGTCTGTATTGCAATCTTCAAGGGCTATAACATCTCTTGTGTTACGAAGTCTTTCATTTGAGTCGCGGAGCATGTCTGTCGCAACACGTCCTCATCTCTTTATAAGACTTTAGAAAGAATTGTGTAGCTAATGTACTGAACACGTTTCTTTTACTTGAACGGGCAGGTGGTTTGGTAACTCATATTAGTAAATAAGTATATCTACATAATAAATGTTCTGTCGGCAGTCGTTGAATTCACTTCACTTCTATTATTTACAGTCAACGAGCAGTTTTGAGCCTGTATGATATGATATAGGGTCAGATGTAAATCATCTTCCTTTGATCTTAATTAGAACAGCCTGAAGCCAATTACACTAATTCTTTTCAGGTAGAAACAGAAATGTATAACTTTTACAGAAAAAGGCCCTAAAAAAGGGAACCCTTTAAAATAAAAAAAGCATCCAGAACTGTGAATCAAACAATAAGATGGAGGTTAACACCGCTAAAAATGAAACCAAAACAGTCATTAAAAGCTGTCAAATACGTCACCATTACCACATCACGAATGTTAAAAGTAGGTACCTAATCATAGGCTAACTATCATCATCCTAAAAAGCGCTAAAATATCCACTACACGACCATAAATATCAATATACCGAGTCATGACATTTCTAGAGCTCCTAGACTAAGCCCACGTGTCGCCTGCCTCGACACGGTCTAACAATACCGTGACGTGTGACCTTGACCTCACCTGTTAAAACAACTAGCGCTCCGCATTCCTTACTCAGGTAGCTACCGGCCACCTCTTCCTACTACTTAGAGAGGAGCAGCCCATTATTAGACATGGGTCAATAAAGCTGGCTATCGGTACTTAAGTGGATCAATACGTAACGAGGAAATTACATAGAAACGGGGAAAAATGTTGAAGTGGGAAGTTTGGAGGAGATAGTTATAATCCAAATGTTCCGGGTAATGACGGTGCGTCCATACATGGTGGTAAATCCATGGTGGTAAAAATGAGGAAGACCCATGTATCTACATGGGACTTCCTCATTATCGACGGCACGGTTGGCGCAGTGGCTGAGCGATTGGACTGCTGCGCTGCGTGTCGCGGGTTCGATCCCCGCACGGAACAAATATTTGTATGGCCTGCAGATAGTTGTTTCGGGTCTGGGTATTTGTGTATGTGACTTTATATGTTTGTAAACGCACCCACGATACAGGAGAAATTCCTAGTGTGGGGCAACGTTTTTTTAAAAAAAAAAAAAAAAAATGTTATCTGTCAACAGCCATAAATCATTAATAGACCGATATACCTTAAAATCACATATTGTCTTTTACTTGATAAATTGGACGATGATTTAATAGTACATAATTATTTCTACTGATTGTTAAAATTCTTTAGTATTCCCTCTTCTTTAAAGATGACCTCGTGGTTCAGATGTTATCATCAATTTCGCAGTAGCAGCCACGGAGTCTTAGACGTGTGTGATGGTAATAGGCTCGCCCCCTATTACAAGTGACTTAAACATAACTGGCGATTACAAGCGACTGCGAGTTTGAGTAGTCCAATCTTCTAGACTACTACATCTCAATACACGCGTCACCAATCTCGAGTAGTCAGCACGTAGTCAGCCGACCCTGACCTCCGGCCGACCGTTGCTGAGCAAACACTTGCACTGCATGTCATAACTATGTCCTGCTAATAATATACCTACCGTGTTTATAATAAGACTGGAGATCGACCGATCTTGGTCGAGCAGTCGAGGTGCTTGTCTGTTTGTCTTGCACTCCATTTGTGAGTTGTGGTATCTACTGTGATTTTGTAAGTTTTCTTTCTATGAATTATTAAGATGATCGATGACTTCTATCAATTGAGATGTTTCCGCAAATCTCATGTGATAACGTTAAATAATACCGAATTAATGTGGAAAGTAGCATTAATAGCGTAATCGCCTAAAGTAAACGAAGTGTATACAATTTTGACGAAATTTAAAATCGAGTTAATTACAATGCAGCGAGATGCAAGAATTGACAAAAGAGAAAATGACTGATCTGGTACACAAGATACAGTCAACCAGTCAAGGTTCTTGCAAAGTTCAGACCAAGTCTCTTTCAGAGAATAACAAATGAACGGCTGACAGTTCTTATTTGATGTTTTCTTATAAATCATTGTTTCGCCACCATGTGATTCATGTGAACGAGGGAAAATTATTGAATCGACAATGACAATGAAACCTGACAATGATGAGAAAATCAAACTATAATATATGTAGTAGGTAGTAACGTGTGCACGTTTGAAACTGAGGGTATATCTAATAAGAAGATAATATTTTACGACGTATTGTTTGAGAACAAGAGCTCCGATACAAAGATTAGGTTCTTATTATAGAGATGACTATTCTTAATATTGTCTAGAACACTGGATAGTGTCGTGCCTGAAGACATGCGATGGACATACATCATGAGTTGAACTGTGATCTCATCTGGTCTTCTGCCGAGCCTTTCCAGAAGTTTTAGGATCAGCTCATCCATCAGACATTATAATAATTAAATTAAAATAGTAAACACCATTTTCCCAAATTTTGTGCTAATTTCATTAGTTCTGAGGAGTATTTAATGAAGACATCAAAACAGTTTTATGAAATAGATTTCAATTTAGATAAAATTATCCAGTAAAAAATTTAATAACCGTTTTGAAACGTCCAATTTTGATAAAAACATTTCTTTAATTACCCGTAATTATGGGTAATAAAATTATAAATCATAGACGAAGTAATACGAGTGATACTAAACTTACATAACATTTTCTCATAAATGTCTTCCAAATCTTGAGTGAATTTGTTAACTCTTATTAACAAATTCACTCAAGATTCGGTAGACATTTGTGAGAAAATGTTATGTAAACTTAGTATTAGTACATACATAGATAACTGTGGGTACAGTGAACCACGAAAACCTTACTGCTATGAAGGCGCTATCATATTCAAATTAGGTATATACTTTACTGTATATTATTATATATTTTTAACGACTTTTTTTCTTGAGAGTAATATAATGTTTTTTGTTCAAGTCCCACAGGTTATTTTCAAATTACTCTTAAAATAATTCTGAGCAAAAACTACAAATGAGCAGTTTTAAAAGTAATCAAGATATATTTTTTATATTAGTAAATAAGAGATGTGCAAAAAAGCTACCTAGTACTCATCATCGAATAATTTATTTATTTTTTTATCAATTAAAAAAAACATAATGAACACTGCCGCAATAATATAAGGCAGTGTTAATTATGTTTTTTCCATTCCATTTATGTTGTTTCATCCATTTGATGCTCGTTAACCTATGTTAACGAGCATCAATTGAATGTCAATCCTCAATTTTTATTATTATTTAAGAACAATAATACAATCAATATAAATAAAGTAAAAGATTTCATTGGATAAATCATGGAGGCCCAATAAGTTCACGATATCGATCTACCTGCTTATGGAAGAAACCGCATTGAATCGAAATTGAACAAAAGAATTAATTGACAATGCTTGCGCACACCTGCGATTGAAGGCTTTGTTGTCATGACGGGAAACAGCGGAGAGAATGACAATGTGCTCCCAGACCGGAGTGTGCCCATATATATATGCGACAGACCGGGACGAAGTGTACCTCTCTCTGCTCTCGAGGTTATTAAATGACATACTGCCGCACTCAGAGAGCTTTAGGTAATGATTACTTAGGCCATCACTTGTCATACAAAAGTATGTCAAATCTTTACTAACTGACGGCTTAAGTAATCATTAAATATCTCTGAGTACCGCAGATAGTCTTTAAATGTATAAGGAGGCTCATAAACGGGTTATGAAGTAACTGATACGACAATGAACACTACACAGTTTATTGCGCTCTAGAACTTAATTTGCAGACGAAACTTATCAAGTACGAAACTTATCAAGTAAAACTGAAATGGGACTGGGAGTGGGCAAGCCATGTCTGCCGAATGCTGAATATAAAAAAAGATCCGACGAATTGAGAATCTCCTCCTTTTTGAACTCGGTTAAAAATAAAAACAAAATGTAAATTTTGGCCCGTAATAAATTATTAAGTATCGGTTATACAGGGTGTAAATCAACCCATCACACAGCCGTTAACCAAGCATTCTGTACATCAAACTAAGTACCCCTACGTAAAAAATTTTGCTGGGAAACCATTTTTTTTTGACGTGACAACGTCTTATAAATTGGTTTGCCGGGTGACACTTCAAGAAACTGCGTTACGCTCCGCTCACGTTATGCGCTCACAATGAGAGCGAGTGAGAGGCACGCGTCCAGAGCGAGAGAGAGAGAGTGAGAGAGATAGGCATACACACCGGTTCATGGCTTGCGCTTCTATTTTCGTTGTCACGTAAAACTTTCGCCCGTATACCGACTTTACAGGCAACCAATTTTTTGGGGTCAAAAATCACATTTTACGGTAAAACTTAATGTAGCACTCTTAAAACATTGTGCTATTGGATGCTTTGAATAGTAAACGGGTCATGGAGGTAATTTAAGTAAAGTTATAGCCTGAAAAACTAATATTTACAAAAACAGCTGTGAAAAATTTTGAACTTTGACCCCCAATATCTCCGTAACTAGGAGGTTCCCAGGTATGGTCTAGAACAAAAAAAATATCGCAGTGGTGGGGAGAACAAGTGCCCTTCGTTTGCGTTAAGGGTACTTTTACACCCTATATTTCTGTTTTCCAATTCAAATTCTTATTGAGAAAACGCTACAATTTATAAATATAAAATAATAAACAATGTAAATACTCGTATTAGAGAGTTTTCTTCATGAATATTTACATCAATATAAATTATCAAAGACGAGTCTTACATAATGTGCCGCTAAAATAATTAGCTTCGCCGCGAAAGCAATTTGTCAAGTTCAAAGCATCAAAGAGTGAATTAACCGGTACTAGATTATTCATCAGCATTTTCCATGAATACGAACAAATATAATATATACCTTTGTAGGGTTACTAGGGAATTGGTAGGTAGGTACGATTTGTAAATTGTTTACTATACTACTATTTTTATACAATGTCTTTGATTTTTTCTCTACTTAAATAAAAAATGGAAATGATATGAATTTGTAGAATTCTCTTATTATGTACACTACTATTATAAAGAGAAAAGATTTATTTGAATGTATTTTTGGATATTTGTAACGAATAAACTCAAAATCTACTGGACCGATTTCAAAAAGTCTTCTTTCAGTGTTAGAATAGTACATTATTCCTAAGTAACATGGAGTAAGTGTTCCTAAGTGGCACACTTAGCGGAGGCCTATGTTCAGCAGTGGACGTCTTTCGGCTGAAATGATGATGATGATGATGAACATGGACTATATGTTTCCACCCGTGAGAAGCCGGGACGGGCCGCTATAGTGTTGTGTGATAATATAAACAATCATTCAAGGTATTCCCCTGGCACAGTATAAGGTCCATTATTATTTCAAACATCTGCCCTTGATTTCACTTTTTCTATCTAGACATTCACTAATCAAAGGTTGAACTCAAATTTGATTCACAACTACCTACTAAAAAATTCAATTTTCAAGCGGAGTCGTAACTAGCTTTTAAATTGAAAAGTTCTTTAGAAAAGTTTATTAATCAAATTATTTCGTCACAAGGCAACACCAAGCGACGTTACACAAGTTGTTTGGGCCCGTCGACGTGAGCTGAATGACCACGATGTATGGTTGCGACTTGCGTGCTGCGTGCTGTCGCCATTCATTCATTTACATTTTACTGTTGAGAGCTTGAATCAGTGACGTCATGTAGATGTGCCATCAACACGAACACGACGCGCGACGTCAGAATAAGATTGAGCCACTTATTTTCTGGTGTTTTAGTAGTAATCGTGTTTTTAATGTTTAATTTCGAGATGCAAAGTCACCGTGTGATATCATATCATCGATTCGAGAAGAGGAAAAAGTGTAGAGACTCTTTTTAATAAAAAAGATGAAAAAAAAAACTGAAACATTTGGAGTAAGAGTGTAATTAAACGTACAGGGCGAGGGGGGGGGTACGTAGCTGTACGAGAGATCTCAGTCCAGGAGTGAGACACGATAAACAAAAATGGTCATCAGGTTACATGCCTTAAGTAAGTTAAAGATTGTATTACTGTGTAGCCTACTATTAACCTGATAAAAGAACGTTCTGCTCGTGTGTCCCACCTTGATTTTTCCTCGTGTCCGTTTATGTGGGTCAACCCATATACAGCAATCAATGTCTTTAGGTCGTGATTAACGTTCCCATTAAGCCATTGCCGCATAATAATGTAATGTAAGTAGTAAACACAAGATTCAATGGTTGTAACGGATAAACACATTTTTAGAATCTTATTATTAAGCAGCTAACTGTCGTAGAATGGCTTAAACGGGCCTTATTGATCTTTATCAAAGTCTGGTTTACCAGTTTCACATGAGGGTATGATCCGAGCAGATTTTGAGCAAAGAAACTGTCATACAAAGTCATTAAATCACTTCTTTTTCAATCTACAGACTGATGTCGTACAATACAATCAGAACTAAACGACATATGACCCCGAAGTCCAGAACATCGGGCGTGTGCTGCAGTTGCAGTACACTAGGATGCACATAAATGTAACGTGACAGCGGATCAGCTTGCAAACGCTACGGGGAACTGGACATATACGGAATATCCTATGAACTTAGATAGTGCTCACACTGCATGGACTGCTGAGTGATAAAAGGCCACGCGCATTTGTAATAGCAACGCTAAGTCTCTGTAATCAATTTATACTCTTTGTCATTATAACATCTTGAACAGTAGTGCTAGATATGCAGATATAATGCCATCGGTCATTCTTTACCAGTCGATAGTGTGTTCTCCATCTTTCGTAGTGGCACCCATCTTACTATACTGTCATCTTATATTCCACTGAAGAAAACACAATCATATCTGCAAGATGGTGCTGTTCCTCAAACGATGGGCAACTTAATATAGTCTTCTGTTGTTTGTCAAGTTCCGTATAGGCACTGTGTGGTCATGACAAAACAATGACTTAACCAAGTGTCATCAATGAATGAGTGTGCACTCCCTAACAGCATATCAGGAGTACCAAACAATGCAGTTACGTCAGCAATGCGATCAGTATGCCACGCGACGGACAGAGCTTCACGAATATTTGCTATACCAAGTATTTGTGGCTTGCTTTACTGTTACTTTATGATAAAGTGCCTCTGATGTTTAGTGAGTTCAAATATATAATTATTTTCATTCCATAATAAGAACTTCCGAGATCGACGACACAAACCCATAAATCAGCATGGCAGACAGCCCCGCTGTTTTGTTCATTGTAATCTACTCTTACTTGGATTAATTTTAATTAATTTAGTTGACAGCTAATGCGTTTAATAGTAATACAATTGTATTGTAATATTGGGCTTAAACATAACGGGTGAAATGTTGGTGTAATATAGGGGAGACATAAAAAATGTTGGTGTAATATAGTCTATGGTTAGGATGGCGGTCTAATCGCTGACAGTCAGCTTTTAGAAGACTGGTTTAACAGCGAGCAACCTACGATTTGCAGTCATTGTTAACAAAACTTCACTTGTCGAAGTGGCGTTCATGGACGGTACGTTCCTTCTGACATAACCAAGTCTGAAACCGTTGACATGGACATCCATCACTAAATCAATTGAGCACGAAATACAATCTAGAGTACCTATCTCCGACCTACATGCAGAGTTGATAAATTGAGCACTATCTCCTCAATTTCCACAAAAATCACAAAAAGTATCTATTTCCATTTCAATACAGTTAAGGGGTTGACGTCACCCCCAGGCGACCCCGATCGCTTCCCGAACGAACCTTTACCAAACACGTTCAAGTTCGAAGTGATAGTAGAGCACGCCCTACAGGAGTCAAGGGCGACTGATTACTGGCGTGGCGTTTCAATGACTAATAAATCATCATTATCACGTGCTTAACTTTTCTCCAACTATATATGTTGTGGTGATGATACACATTGAACTGAACATGATTTCACTTTCCTCGTTAAAATTTTCTTTCAATTTCCCCCCTACAAACACGTTACTACTACCACAGTAAATTAAAACAATGTTGCCACCTACATCCATAATTTCCATTAACAGAAGAGTTTCACCAATTCAACACATTATTGTAACTCTAGTATGCTTATTTACTTCAGTTGTAGAGGAAAATAATCGCGAGCGCGTGCCACACATAACTGCCTATTGGTCAATTTTACAAACCTTTTATTTCAACTGGTAGCTATCTGCGGTTTACTATAAATATAAACAACGGGAGACATTGGTTTGGAATTATGATAAGCGGTTTAGCGATGGAAGGGAACTATGACATTGTTTTGATGACTCAAGTGTGTGTGGCGACACCGACCTCTATCGCAACACATGTGAACTAAATGACATGTCCTACATCGAGCAATCAAAGTTATCCGCGACATTAGCTCATATAGAAAATCCCGACTTACATATGTCGGGTAGTTAGCCCACCAGACACAACACCCGTCTGGTTAGATCCTCCCTTTTCTATGGGGGATGAGGAACTTTACACCTTATTCCTCATACCCTCCAAACTGGTGGCGGTGACTGGGGACTGGTGGCATTTTTAAGATTCGTTTCAATTGCATCTAAGTAACGGTATCTCAGTGTTAACACACAGCGCTAACTAGACGTTAACCATAGCCAGATAGAAAATTTTTAAAATTAAACTTCGATCTTGACTTTTTAATGAACGAGTAAAGTTAGCAGTGTATGCATAGCTAAGTCTGCGGTTCTACTGACTGAGGCTTGAAATAAAAGAGATCACATAATATTATCGTTTATTTCAAGCCATGTGATTGGTGAATCACGGCACAGCTCGTCTCCGTTCTGCTCCGCTAAGCCTCTCAGTGGAACCGCAGCTCCAAAAAGATCTAATTTCTTTACTTTATTTCATAATTCACAAATGTTGACCAACAGTGACTTTCAACGTCATTTGGCCACCAAAAGTACACACGTAAGAAGTTGAAGTGAGCAACTCTTTGAAATTAGGTTTTTCCTAAACGTGTTTATAATTCTCAGATGAGTGTTTAACCCCCAAACGACACTCAACAAACCAATCATACTTAACTTATTCTCCTTAAATAATAAATTGTGTAAAAAACTTAACGTGATGTATCTATCCGGATGCAAGATACTTTAGCTGCATATTAAATACTTAGGTAACAGAGATCATCATCTGGTCTTAACTTATGACTCCTAAATTATAATGCACATGATCTCAGAAACGGTTGCATAACTAATATCCTTTTAAATAACAGTTGATCGTTGAGGAAAACTGATGTTTATGTGGTGATAGTTTTTGTGGAAACTTTAATATATTATATTGGTGTCTGTCTGGGGATAGGTTGCTAGTACTTCACGGTTAATTTACACGGTCATTATATTTTAATTGCAGAATTTATTTGTATGTTGACTAAATGTGACGAATAATAAAATCACTATGACATTATTAATTTGCATGACATTTCCTTATATTATTATTATTATTTTTTATTTTACTATTTCGAATTCAATTATATGTAATACAATAGACTATTTTTATTTTGAACTAGCTGTGCCCGCGACTTCGTTCGCGTGCTTGTCGGAAACTAAAATGCGTCGCTTAGAAAAAGTACGTTAAATCATTGCCCTGCGTTAACTTACTGCCGCTGTAGAAAATAAGAAGAGGGTAATGCAAAGTACTGACTATGTCTAATACTAAAGTTTAGATGGATGGGTGTTTGTTAATCAACCACGTCAGAACGGCCGAACGGATCTTGAAGAAATTTGAAACAGGTATATTATAGTCGACAGGTACTGTCGTTGGCGCGTTCGTGTTCCACGCGCGCCTCAAAGATATGTCAGCAACAGTTAAGGGGTCCTTTGGGGCCCCTTAATTGTTGCTGCCGTCGTCTGCCGGGGCTGACGGTTGTCCGCAAGAGATACCACGGCCCCGAAACACAAAGAGCTAAGAAGAAACGTGGGTGGTTTTTAGTCAGTAGAAGTCTGACACTTTCTTCCGCTCCGCCCAGAGCGGGATGAGTCATTTGATAATTTACGAACCACAAAAAAGGGGGGATTAGAGGCTGTTTCGAGAGGTACCTGTACCGAGTCTGGGACATCGAATCTGAAATGGAACGCCGTCACCTCCTTCTGCGAAGCAGTAATGCTAGCGAAAGAGGTGAACGTAAGAGAGACACAACCCCTCTTCCCAGCCGCCGCGGGAGACGCTCCGGGCATCGGGGGCCACGTGATGGCTTCCGGCCACCGTAGGCGCGGGCCTGTGAACGGTGAGTAACGGGCTAGTTAATCGTTCGTCAGTCCTATGACGATGGAGGCGCGTTCGTGTTCCACGCGCGTCTCAAAGGGATATCAGCAACATTGAAGGGGCTCCCAAGGACCGACGCCCGTCGGGGCTGCGGGTTGTTCGAAAGAAATACCGCGGCCTCGACACATAGGGCTAACAACACACCACATCTATATAAAGACATGTTTGGTGCAGTGGCTGGACGATTAACAGTAGCACTGCGTGTCGCAGGTTCGATTCCCACACGGTACAAACAAAATATGCCGTGGGTTTTATCCAATTTTAATTTAGTTTAAAAAAAATAGTATTTTTATACTGTGTAATTGGTAAATCTTTATTTGTTGACTATTCATGAAACATATGTTTATTTAATAACACCGCGGTTTAGAAAATGATATCAAATGAATAACGCCATCTGTCGAAGACGAAGATAAACTGCTAAAAAAGAGCGATCAAACACACTATAGGGTTTAGGCTATGTAGATTTTGAAAACAGCGTCATTTAGACTAATATCTACGTACCTTTTGCTATCATTACTTATTTAAAGTTATCTTGTGAAGGCATTTATTAATAAGTACCATACTATATTCGTTCAATAGATGTCGTTGCTTGTCTCATTCTTGACCATAATGATAAGTTCTTCTTGAAAACTATAAATGCATATATCTTTTGATAGAGAGCACCGATTACGATGAAACAAAGACTAAGTAATAGCCCAAGTTACGCACAATATTTATGTATAAAAGTTATCTACATTCGTTTCGTAAATTTGACGTGATGCTTAGTCATCGAAACAGACAAACAGATAAACAGACAAACAGACAAAAATTCCAAAAATGCTGAAAATGTGTTCTGTTGCTTATACTTTAATACCCTGACAATTTTTTTTTTAAATATTTTCGATGTACAAAAAAGATTTTTCTACAGATTTATTATATGTATAGATAGATAGATGTCAATGTAATTTGTAATTTGATAACTTGAACAATCTTATTGTCATAAATTCCAAAAATATATTTGCACACCTCGTATGGTTATAATACAGTGTAACATATTATATTATTTTTGTAACATCCTCTGAACCTGTGTTATGCAAATAAATGATTTGATTTGATTTGATTTGATTTGATTTGATTTGACGGATACCTGCGTTTGTAAACCACTACCGTTTACCGTTTACATGAAACTTTCATAATACCAACATATAAACTAGAATTGGGTATTGTGAATATTGTGATTACAATGCTAGAAGATTATGTTCTTTGGTCTTTTTTCTGAAAGATAATAAGTTATCATCACTACATCACTACATAGTATAAAACAAAGTCGCTGTCGCTGTCTGTACGTCCCTATGTATGCTTAAATAAAACTTCGCAACGGATTTTGAAGCGGTTTTTTTAAATAGATAGAGTGATTCAAGAGGAAGGTTTTAGTATATAATTTGACCGACATCCACGCGGGCGAAGCCGCGGGCATCAGCTAGCAAATATCATAAATCAAATGACTTTGCGAATCAGTAAAAAAGAACCAGTCATTTTGATTGTTAATGTTTATTTTTGCACATAAACAGAAAATACGCTATTATTATAGACATTACACACCTAACCATTATTTATTTTAAGCAGGAACGCAAATTAAACGTATAGGCAAAAAAGAAACTAAACAAAGCAATAGTCAGTCACATGATTTTCCATTTTCCATGAGAGTTCTCATAATTCATAGTGTTGTAAGCAATTTGTATTGATCGACGAAATATTACGAAACGTGGTCTATTGTTGGAATGAAAAACTGCAGGAAACAAGTTAACCTTTCATCTTTCATTGAATCTGATTCAAATCATGGCTTTGAAAGTTAAGTTACTACTATATTGGAACTGCGAGAGATAAAAAGGTGATGAATATAAATTCATATTTTTTTCCTATTTCTAGATTATCAATCAAACAAAGTGTTTCGTATTTCTTTCTACGACGGCTTTGGATTGGATTGACATGATCTTTTTGACTAACGTTATCACGTTGTGAGTTGTCGCTGCCAGAATATCTGTATATATCCTTGTTTAGACCCAAGGCCACCTTTCGATTTCAACCTCAGCCAGGTTAACCTGTGCAAATCTGCAATGTTCAGTCGGCGAACAATATTAATATCCTATTCGATTCTGTACTTCGGAAACTAGATTGGATTCGACTCGACGTGGCGTCGGAAAACTTTTAAATATCGAACAAGTTTTAAAAGCATCAAACGGTTATTCTCGTGAAGTATGTAGATATCTTTCCTTGTGTGAATTATCGTTGGATAAGTTAATGTAAATAAGAGTGGTCAGTTGTCGAGGAAAATCATCAAAACTACACATCAGTCGGAGAACCAGTCTAGACAACTTTCTGGTCAACTGAACTCGATAGTTCTATCGCTGCTTTCTACCTTGTCTTCTCAATTAGACCATTAAAATAATCACTTTCACAGTTAAAGGAAACATAATCAGAACATCGTACAGTGAGTAAGTAAACAGAAGACACAGTTTCAGGCCGTGAGAAACCCCATAGGTCGAGCACCTGTGTCAAATAATACACTACCTATTGTTTATTAAAATCAAGGAGTATTATTGGCTGACCTACCAATTCAATATCGGTCAGATATTTATATAGGTACCTACTTGTATTGTTATTTCAAAGTTCAGGGTGGTGCCGAAAATACGACAATAAATGAAACCACTGGTAGTTCTAGTTCATAAGAACATTTTATTTTTTAAACTATCAAATAAATCCTAAGACCGTCGTGATGCCGACGATACGACAATAACCTACCTAAATGTCGTTGCCTAATTCGTTTGTTACATTTTATTTCCACACGTTAATCGGTGCAAATTATTCCTAAGGTTAGTAAACCAATATTTGTTTGTAAATTGTAATGTATTTCATTTACAGTTTTATACTACTTAGTTTTATTGTTTTTTTTATTTTTTTTTTATTTTGGTGTTAAAATTTATTTGATAGTTTAATAATGTTCCTAGGAACTAGAACTACCAGCGGTTTCATTTATTGTCGTATTGTCGGCACCACCCTGTATAAGAAATACTACTACCACACCATTTTTATATCATTTTCAGGTTTATGAAAAATACCAGTTTATGGTGGAGTTGGAAAATGTTCAAGTTATCGGAGTTATAATTGTTACCCATTTCAAAGAATGCACCGAATGGCCAGTGGCCCTGTCAATCACAAAATATGAGTACACGTAGGTAGTAAATTACCTCCTGGACGATATCCCTCCATAAAGTTACAAGAAATATGGCGGTCAACCTCACGTTATAAGAAAAATGCGAAAAGGGCTATAAAACGTTGGCGGGTCTTGTAATATCATTGATATATTACAAACTTCGACCCGCCTAGAACTATCTCATATTTACAAAAGAAAAGATCTTCGTGGTGTAGAGACGCGATAACAGACTAATATAACTAGTATTTTTCTGTACAATTCACGTAGTAACCTACTGTCCTTTGCGGTGTTCGATAGTACCTATAATACATATACATATAAAAATATAATTTTAATTAGTAACTAACTAATCACAATTTTCCTTAATAATCACGGAGCATAAGGATAAGTATAAAATGTTTTCCGACACGATAATATTACTACTATACGATGATTTTGTAGTATTTATCACTTTTAGTAAAGCACAAAGCAAGTCTAATAATTCAGACTAGAAAAATAAATTGATTGTAATGTGAGTTAGTCCCGACTGAACTTAGCCCAGGGGGTCTAAAATGGCCGAGTACGAATGTTAACGCAATTCATATTATTTTCCTATTAAGATCTATTTTTCTAAATAGTCACAGACGCAGTTACTATTATGAAAGGTCCATTTTACGCTTTTCAACGCAATTCATAATTATGATCTGCTAAAGTGGCCATTTTAGACGCACTATGGCCTATAGTGATACGATTAAACTACAAGTGATAACGACCACAGTATTCTCTATGGATTCTATGCCAACACGTATTGTAAAGCGCAGTAAGTCAAATGTATGGACAAATCTTGGCTCCGGTAACGGACATCTAAATACAATATACTGCTGAAGTATCTGCCAGGATCTGGTATCGATTAACACATACCTACTATAAATACTGCGATTTTGTTTGTAATACTAACCCTGGTATCTAGTAGGTATAGTAGTCAAGTTAAAGTAATTACGTGAGTTTAAGTAATGACACATGCAACCATTTTTTTGCAATACACAAAGATTAAGCGAAGTAAGAACCGCCAAAGAAAGCAAAGATAAGTAATATTGCTAAACGTATACTCGATCTTAAATAATTACATTTACTTAAGTAATCACTTTGACTGGTTGATAGATGCGAGTATATGTAACAAAACCGACAATACCTTCTATCAAAGAACGGGTCGGAATGGGATACTTGATGTCCGAAACATATTTAAACCACATTAATATTTTATATTACTACGTACTAGAATGATGTTAACTCAATCCTAACCAAAGGGCATAAATAATAGGGTTGGAAAACAAAAAAGTAGGTATGTAACGAGAGTATTTCATTATTCGATATTATTGAAATTCCTTTTAAAAGTAATGTAATGAGCGAGCATGTATAAAAAGGCGGGCGTGGGATGAAAACGTTATTAAATAAAGTGTCACACACAACCGTTCTCAAATACTTGCTCTTCGAGACTTTGTTTGTAGGAGGAACTCGGGTGAAGTGGAATTGTTTATCCAACCACCGGTAAATTAAATATAGGGAATGTTCTAATGGTATCCATTCCGAATAGTAGGCTGAGGATTTTTATAGCCTATGACTCAAGTTTCGGATTAGAAGTACCTACTGTAAAGACCTATTTGTGGGTTATCCATTATCCAAGGTAACTTAAGTAGGTGTATGTGGGAGATTAAGCAAGTGCAAAAGTGTAAAGCTAAGACAAAGTAAATTTTACATTGTTATGTGATTGTCAATTTCTTACCACTAGGTCTCATTGGCATTTGTATTATTATTTTAAAAACTCAAACCATTGCGTTCCCTTCACCCCGACATCCCTTTTTCAGAAACAAACTATATGAAAGGTAAAGATTATTGTTTCATGCCGGGTAATGTAATTACTTTCTGCAGTTTCTGCTCAGCACAGTAAGTATTAAACATACGAGCCAGTCAAGTATATACCTGTACCTACAGGTATATTTAAACATAACAGTATATTTGAAGCTCATGCTGGACGATTGTTTACTAATAATTATCATCCTTGTATTTGGACAGTATTCCACAAAACAGACATAATCAGAAATGACTTAATAAATGGATGCACTGTGAATTTATTCGGAACAACCTTTGCGTGGATATCGAATATTATCCCACGGATAAAAAGTTACTACTGCGCTAACTCCAAATGAAATGGGCTAATAGCAAGAGAATGATGATGATTATTTATTTACCAGGATTTGTGTGTTCTGTCCCAGGTTCTGGACTGTGTGCCAAGCAGCGAGATCCGTTCAGTCGTTACGACGCGACGTGAAGTTTTAAAAGATAGACCGATAGAAATACCGACAGACAGAGCTACAAACTTTAAACTATAGATTTAATTGAATAATTATCAAGTTAATGCAATTAATACCGGAATAAATATGCGGGTGAATTTCATTCGAAATGAAAATCGCTGCAAAAATATCTGTTTCATATAAATTACCTATATAAAATTGAGTTTCCATGTGAAAAGTTAGATTGCAAGAGAGTTATATTTTTTTTTACGTTTTCCTCATAATCAAGTAAGTATTTTTATAGTTGGCTATGCAATTGGCACTCTTATGTGGTTCTTTTTATACCGGAAAATGAATGCTGAACTGCGTCCTGATGTAATAATAATAATAATATATAGTCAATATGTGGCATGTGAACTCGGCTATCATTGTGCCGATAGTCGTAACGGCCAATGGTCTTATAGCCAAGAGTCTGGACGACCACCTGTCCAAACTCTCGCTTGGCGGTTGGATCAAGAGCCTGATTCAGAAGGCAGTACTCCTCGATACGGCTCGCATTGTGAGGAGGTTCCTGTCTCTGGGGCCCTAACCACCGGTAGCTTGCACCCTGCTCCCGTCACCGGTGGACGACTATTTTTTATATTTTTAAATGTTTTTTTATAAGTTTTGTATGAAATATTTAAAAATGTAAATTATATGTAAGAAAATAAATAAAGGACATAATAATAATATTTCTTTATTTTAGATATCAGGATCCATTCTTATTAAAATTCATACCACACAATGAAAAACAAAACTATATAACTAAAAAAAATTAAAAATCAATATCAAAATTAAAATCATAATCAATATTAAAATTAGACTCGCAAACAAAATCAATAAATGTCAAATCATAATCAGAATTCAAATTGAAAAAAAAAACAAAATAAAATTTGTTACTAATTTTTAGGCTCGAGGGCTCGTTATAATATAATTATAATATTATGATGAAATAATAGGTTTCGTGAAAGAACTCTTTGAGTGACTACTAGAACCTACTAAGAGGTTCAAAAGCTGAGAATATACACTTTTTAAACGTCAACATTTCAAAAGAAAGTCCTCCGAAACGCAAGCTGTACACCACTTCGAAATGTTTTAACTGGAGAAGAAATAGCGGAGCACTTCCCCAGCAACCTGAACCTTCCTTACAGACAGATGTGTGTGTGTGTGATGTGCGTGTGTGTTGCTGCAACACATCTGTCTGTAAGGAAGGTTTAGGTATTGATCAACTTGACATACGAGTATCACCTCTAATCCCACCTCTAGTCACATACTAACTCCACAATGACCACAACCCACCCTCTCACGGCTCACCGCTTTACGGCGTACAATAATAATTTCTCCCTCGCTCCATTCGACCGCGACCACTCATGACCACCGGTTAACCACTGGGTACCCTCCACGCATCGCTTCCTGTTTTCCATCGACAATTTCCGCGGCTTTCCACGGGGGGGGGGGAGTAATCGAGCGTGTAGTGGAGTACCTACTTAGTGTTTAGAGGGCTTTGTGATTAATCAGTTTATCGGTACAGTTTCTAGCATTGTGGCATACATGCCACAAAAACGGTTACGGTTTTTTTGAAGCCTCTGAAAACCATTAGCTGGATCTGTCTAGTAACATTACATTACGCCTGTAGTTCCCTATAGGTAAGGCAGAGGGTACCTAATAGTACTCGTACAATCTCATTTCGCCAGTTATGAATTTGTCTCAAGAAAGAGGGGGCAGGGCCATCAACCTTCCTCATTATGTTTTTCCTACTCCTCCGCTATTCTTTTCTGAATAATTTCGTTGCGGGATCCAAGACAGTTAAATCGTTTCCCTGGGACTTCGTCGAGCTTCATTGTCTCGGCGCTTTTCTTGTGGCCGCCACTGTTGATTCTGGCTAACAGGAGTTACAGTGATTTGGGAATAGTGTGGCGGGCTTATACCATTGTTTAGTATTGTTATAGAAAAGGGTTACTTACGAATTTTTTTTAAGCCACAGAAAACCATTGGCTGGATCTGTCTGTTCGTAATATCATCTAAAGTATAGTTTTTAGTAACATTACATTACGCCTGTAGTTCCCTATGGTAAGGCAGGGGTGTTCCTAATAGTACACGTAGTATATTCTCATTTCGCCATTTATGAATTTGTCTCATGAAAAAGGGGGCAGGGCTATTGCCCATCAACCTGCCCCAAAACCCAAACTCTTCTACTGACAGTTTGCCCGACCTGTGTGTCAGAGCGATACTGAACTTTTACTAAGTTTTCAATCGTGCAACGTTTTGTTTGCATAAATATTATTAGCAAAAAGACAAACCTTCTGCAATTTTATTATGCTTTGCTAACGATAATGAAAAACCAATACAACGGAATGTTATGCACGAAGGTAATAACATTATTATTTTTTGCTCTATAAACGAACAAAGATACAAAATGCTAGTAAAGCTTTTGCTAGTTCATCACAATACAACAAAATCAGACTATAACTCATAAATAAATAAATAAAAATGTTTATTTGACACTTAAAAATACAAGTTAGAAGCACAGTCACAATAAGAGAGCACACGAGTATTTTGTCACATTCTATTTATTTATATGGTTCCTGCGATGGTGGATCACACTCTTGTCTGATTTTTTTCTTTTGTTATAGTACTAAGGAAAGGCATCAGAGAGCACTGTGCCCAGCTACGGTATAGAATAGGCTAATCAAAAAACTTTCTAACTAGTTTCCTCTAAATTTTTAGATAATCGATATTTTTAATATAATTTATAGACCTGCACTTGTGCCGCTTGCCCCGGTAGTCAGTGAGGTACGAGCTGAGGTCAGGAGCCACGTGCCTGGCGGCTACGTCAAAGCAATTAGTATTAATTAAAGCCCGAGCTCGCGGTCTAAGGTAAAGCTAGGTGGCGCGGTTCCTGCTTTGTGACACGGGGTTACGCTTTTGACTGTAACTAAATATCGTTACCATATTTATTACTAGCTGCCTTACTTAAGGTTAATGTATTTATGCATTACTGTAAATAATTAAGTATTTAATTTCATATTTATCAAATGCGAGTCGGACTCGCGCATCAGGGGTCCCGTAACATCGTACTGTCTACTTATTACGGATCATGAGATACAGCCCGGTGACAGACGGACAGCGGGGGCTTAGTAATAGGGTCCCGTAAAGTCCCGTTGGCTACCCTTCGGGTATGGAATCCTAAAAAGTCACGTTTTTCTGCCCCGTAGGAGTAGGCAGGAACTAGAGAATAGAGAACGTAACCTGTTACTATCCTTAAATATTCCTCTAACTTATGATACATGTTTTATACACGGCCGTCATCGGTTGCAAGACTATGTCAAAATGTGGGTGACAAGACAATAGACTTCATCATCTGCCTAGCCTTTTCCCAACTATGTTAAGGTCGGCTTCCAGTCTAACCAGATGCAGCTGAATACCAGTATTTTACATGAAGCGACTGCCTATCTGACCTCCACAACCCAGTTAATACTGGGTAATACGATACCCTTTGGTAAGACTGGTTGTCAGACTTTCAGGTTTACTGACTACCTGTAACCTGTAAAGAATGCCAAAAATCTATATATGGCAGCCGGGACCAACAGCTTAACGTGCTTTCCGAGGCACGGAGGAACCTCGGTATTTCGGGCGGTCACCCATCCACAGACCGACCTAGGCAAGCACAGCTTTACCTAAAGATCGACCCGAGTGGCAGTTCTTATTAAGCCACGAGCTCCTCCACACGACAATAGACTTCTCCATTATTAATACATAGAGATAACCTTTATGAACAATTTTTACGATCAAATAAATCTCATCTAATAAAATAAACAAATATAGAAGGCTAAGGAGTTTTCTAGGTCAAAAAACTTAGTAGAGAAACCAGGGAGCAGTCCTTGGCAATTTTGCTAAGTAAACTTTTGTGTTTCCATATAAAATACGATCGATTATTTATCGCTACTTCAGGCCCAATTGGCGATACAACAAATATAATTTTTTTTTACTGCCAGCAGACCTTAATAAAAACGTATGTGTGAACTGTAAAAGGTTGTAATCTCTCCGGGGAGGAACGTGTTTCGACTGTAACAAGCAATAAAGTGATCCTGAATTTTAATACGGAGGCGATTAGGGAGAACGTTTCTATGGCCAGGGGAATATTTACTCTATGAATAGAGAGTTGGAAATTAAACTTGTATTTGCGAGTGTAATGACCGGTTGATATTCCATAAACGAATGGTTCTGCATACTGATCGTGACTTTTAGAGATATGGCGACCCTTTTACAGAATTAACTTTTATTGACTTAAAGGTTAGATTGGTATTCAACCTACCTAAAGATTAAGGTTTTGACTGTTTACTGTTCTGTATGTGACCTTTAAGTAGATAGTATTATATATGTTACTCTCATCGCATAATTACTATATATGTTCTTAGTTATTACATTTGTTTAGAACGAGGTGTGATTTATTTCAAAACCATAGACCCTTGTATTAAAATGAGCCCTCCCTTACTACCTGCCGCGCTTAATCAGCCGATGAGTTTATCTCTAATGTCTAACACAAATTACATAGACAGTCGTCCCTTTCACACCCACTACTTAACATGAGCATTATAGTAACCTGAAAAAGGCAAAATAAAACAAAAAAGCGTTTGAGTATAAAAGAGCTTCCTACAAGATGTAAGCACCTATCACAAACAGCTATTTAGAGGCTGACAGGTCTGTTCCTAACAAATTGTTTCATAAAGGAACGCGTGAGCCATGATATTCCGCCCACAGCCGCCGGTCAAATGCCGGGAAATTGCTTTCTTTATTAAGTTTATACCTCAAAACAATGATGTAACGGCAAAGATTATAAAACTTCCAGATGATCTAACGGAGTAAGATGAGAAGTCGGGATATTTTGAACTTTTGGATAAGTGAAGAAGTGGATTAAGAAAGCCAATAATTGAATAAAGATTAAGATACTGGCATCGATCATAATCAATTCTACGTAAGATTTGTGTTAACCAGAAAGCTAGACCCTAATGGAGGTCACAATGACTGGCTGTATCAGTGCAGGTTCAGCTATAAATCATTTAGTGTACCTACACATAGGCTAGTCTACGTCTTCTCTATAGGTTTCGGAGAACCAATTCCGGTTGCTAAGGAAAATATCGAAAAATGTTAACATAAACAAAATTAAAATAACGTTTGGAAGTTATCTTTTAGAACAATCTACTAAACTTTTAAATGTAAGGCAGTTTTAACGCTACAATCTCGACATTTCTTTTAGAAAACAATTGTATAACTTTAATAAGTGTCTTCCCACGCATTTAATGCCACTAAGTGTCTACCAAGTTAATATTTGGAGATAAAAAAGCATTTAAACAGATCTAAGTAAAGCCTTAGTAATATCATGGCAGTCTCTTTTGTACGTTTTGACGTGACAACTACTAAACCGATTTTGATTACATTTCACAGCCGCCGTGACAGAACATTTCATTTAAAAGAAATATCCCGCGTGGGTAGAGCCGAAGGATGAGATGAATGGAATTGAATGAGATGTTTTTCCCTACGCTATAACGCAACGTCGCGTCGTACTAAAAACTCTGGCTTTGAATTTACTTGTCAATTGAGTTGTCGCAAATAATGATTACAGACATTAGCTTACCTTGTAAATATATTTATTTGCTACTCTCTTAAATTAAACCTTATTACTTCGCAGAATTTATAGTAAAACATCACTATCTTTCAAAAGTGTCGTAATGTTAAATCTAAAATAATTAACACAATTACCGAATAGTTTCATAAATTATGTTGACTTGTGAGTTATTGTAGTGCATGTGTATATTTGTCGTTTTATCTTTGTGTCATTTTGTTTCTGCGAGTGAACAATACCTACACTTTAATTTACATAATGAAGACAGTTTAGTAAATTTAAAGTAAAGGAAAGTTACCGTTTTGAACAATTCAACATAATTATTATTACTTCAGTCATCCATAACATAGCTGCTTAGAATTTTGGTTTTTTTATAAATTTCGTCATGGATATACTCAATAGTAAACAATTTTACCAACCAGTTGATTGAATCCTACTTAGCAAGTCGCGGTGATGGCAGGTAGAGCAAAGCTGTGGCCGAATGGTGTCCAAGGACTGGTAAGAGAGTAGTTTTGGCTGGCGAGATGGGCAGACGACATTGTTAACGTAGCGGTTATATTCGAATGAGGCACAGGAACGTAGACAAGACCTAGATAGCTTGGCACTATCAGAGAGGTATGGATATTATTATAGCTATGTACCCAGCAGTAGGTTTACCCTGGCTCAGGATGATGATTAATTGGATCCAGAACCCCATGCTCAACAGTCGCGGTCAACCACGACAAGTAAACTATATACAAAATTCGTGCTTACATCAATTACATCACATAGACTCCGTCGCATTTGTACTCCCACACTTGCCGCTTCAAACAATAGGTAACAGGCCAATGACCCGATGACATAGACTATTATTACCACTAACGGTCCATTGTAGACATATTGTAAACTAATGCTGGTTAATATAGGTTATTAATATTACTACTGGGGAATTTGGGACTATAAAAGTCATTAGAATGTAGAATAGTCGTTGATCTAATTCAGTTAATGGTCAAGTTACCATAAAAGTGAACGCTATGATCAGTTTGAGTCTAGTCCCAGACTAATAGGTGCTTTGTTCTTATGGACTCGGTCTAAATGGATATTAGTAGTTTATATTCTATGGATACTAATCCATTTGCCATGGATTCATCAAATTTTTGGTTTCGTACAAATAGAATATGTCGCATTTTCCAGTAATTGGTTTGCGAAGGTCGGATTGCAGTCGCTGTGGGTATAATATGATTTATAATATTGGTTCGATTGGAAGCCGATACCTATCCATTACTAATGGATACTTAACTCATTTTGAAACCAAATTCTGAAAAGCTTAGTAGGTACCTACTACAATGGTTGCTATCTATATGCATAATCCTTTAATGGTGCAGATGGATGATCAGTATTGTACACCGAGGTCGAACACAAAGGCCCAAAATATATTACATCAGATGACGATGACATTTCCAATTTTACAGGTCTCATTAGAACTCCCGACCTCAACATTACACTCATCCCAATTCCTTGACCGTTGCACAATTACTGGTTTAATATAGGACAAGGATATGGCGTAATTGGGAGATTAAGAAGAGCGGCCATCGCTTCCGGACGATATTAAACGATATCACAATGACTGTGACGTCACCATGCTGCCGAAGGGTAAAGATGTCCTTACTGGGAGCCACGTTATCTGGGAGATAGCTTTGAGCCATTTTTAGGGACATAAAATCATTGAGAGCCATTGTAACGTGTTCAATATAATCATTTAATTTGACGGCACGGTTGGCGTCGTGGCTGAGCGATTGGACTGCTGCGCTGCGTGTTGCGGGTTCGATCCCCGCACGGAACAAATATTTGTATGACCTACAGATAGTAGTTTCGGGTCTGGGTGTGTTTGTGTATGTGAGTTTAAATGTTTGTAAACGCACCCATGATACAGGAGAAATTCCTAGTGTGGGGCAACGTTTTAAAAAAAAAGTAGTTTTTTAACAAGCTTTTAATATCCACGGGCAACGTTTTTTTTTTTAAAAAAAAGGTATAATAAAAAAAATTATAATTATCCAAAACCACACATCATCATAATTATCTTGTCCTTATCCCAATTAATTTAGGGTCGCAGCATGTCTTACATTTATTTATTTTACTATTTATGTACACACAGTAGACAACACAGGAAAAATATCATAATATAACATATGAGTACAAAGGTACTGCTTATTTCTCAAGAAATTTCTGCCAGCAGCAGCTTCTTCTTCTATGTTTCTCTATTTCTTGTCATCTCATCAAACGCCTCGTTTCTTGCCATATTATCCTTTACACAGTTCATCTGTTCAAAACCACATATCAGAACCAAATAGAAAGGTGCTTGTAACACACGGTACCTGACCGGACGCAAATACCAAGTCTCACACATCACAAGGTTGTATAATGTTGTACCAGGAGCTTTGGGTGCGTGGCCAAAATCGGAACTAACAACGCTATTTTGATGTTGCGATTTACACAATTTCACAAACGTTAACCAACATCGTCCTCCTGTCAATGTCAGGCAAGCGCCAAAAGATCCTTGCAGCGCTTCGTTTGTTTACTAATGTAAGCAAATAATTATTTATTCTAATGTGATGGCGCCATGATTGCGACAACCTTTTCTGCGAAGAGATGTGCACAGAATTACGTATTAATTTATCCGTGAATTTCCTTATAGGATTTTCCTTGGAGGTGACAACTTGCCTATTTATAACATTACTTTCGAAAGTTCTCTAGGCCCCTAGTGAGTAAAGCCACTAAACTAAAATCTCATCATTATTATAAGCCTACAACACTCTCAATGAGAAAGAGTAAGTACTAATCCAGTACTTGCGCCCTTTGCGGGTTGGTGGATTTCACATATCTTCGAATATTTGGCTTTCGGACATACCGGATTCCTCACGATGTTATCCTTCAACGTTCAACGTTTGAGAGCAGTATTGAAGAAATAAATAACACTAAATAATATGCCTTCTTGCACTGGGTGGACTATTAGATACCTACCTAACCTTTTGGGAATTACAACGCGTAATGTTATGTGTGATGTGTTGAAACTAGGACTCACAAATCCAAACCTGCACTGTTCAATCACACTCCTATTTAGATGCTTCAACCTTGAAAAAGTAGGCCTCCTGTGCTTAGCCTAAGCGAATGTGACCCGAGCGTACATGTCAATTTAGTACATCATTAAATCCAATTTGTGTACATACAGATTAATGAACATGTCGTACATAGTTGGAAGTCGTGCGCCAATACTAAATTTACTGTGATATTTCTCCCCATTCTGTATCATTTTACAGCTCGAAATAGTCATTCAAATTGTTATAATATACTCAAATTCAAAATGTTTACATAGTTGCAAACACGCGCGATCGGGCGTTTTTCAACTTAAGGTTTATTCACTTGCAGAGCCGCTTGTATAATTTTAAGCTACCCTTTTAGTTTTATTTTAGATTTTATTTTTTATTAATATATACTACATATCAATTGCATAGAAAATAATAAGTGGAAGTGCGGAGTCACCTAATACAAGCAAATTCCTTGCTTAAAAGGTGATCTCCAAATATTATGTATCGAAATGCCTATTTAAATTGAAATAAACATTTTTATTTTTTTATTAATTATTAGTGCCATACCTTCTTTGTACAACAATAATACGGTTTAGTGTTTTTACGGTTTGATATAGGTACTTATAATTTACTCAAAAAGAATTCAACACAGGAAAAATATACAAATAATATTTACCTATGTAAAGCAACGGCTTTGACGGAAGATAAAGCAATAGTTAGATTATGAAAAAAATAGTTGGTGCTCCCTAATATATGTACCTCTGATCATCATCATCATCAGCCTATAATGTTCCCACTGCAGGGACTCAGGCCTCCTCTCTAGGAGAGGGATGGGCTATAATCTACCACGCGGGCCCAGTGTGGATTGGTAGATGTCACATGTCTTCGAATTTTTTGGTTCTAAGACACCGGTTTCCTCACGATGTTTTCCTTCACCGTTTTGAGAGCAGCGGTTATGAAATAAATTACACAAAGTAATGCACCTGCCTAGGTTCGAACCTACGACCAACTGTTCGTAAATTGGCACAACACGCGGCGGGCCACCGCTGCTCAGTTTTAAGTTTTAATAGATTCCGAGTCACTTTGGCTGTGACATACGGACGAACAGACAGACAGACGGACAGACAGACATGACGAATCTATAAGGGTTCCGTTTTTGCCATTTGGCTACCTAAAAAATAGTTGATGAAAATTCACAACTTGCAAACTTAGCCTTTTAAAACTTGGAAAAGATTTAATTCCGTACTTAGGGTAACTGTGTTCACTTCCCGCATATAATACCTCTGCTGACAGTTCCGTTTTTTTATACAGTTTATTTGTCTCTCTTGTCTGTTATTGGGAACATGTATTTTTGATCAAAAACACAAATAACACAGTTTTCATATGTTACGAGACGTAGAGGAGCATTAAAAAAAGTTTGTAAAAGCGATAAAATCAAAATGAAATCGAATGAACATTTTAAATATGCTACCTTTGTTCAAGCCAAGGTCATGTTTGGACGGGATTGGCCTTCCGACACTGATTAGGGCCACACATTCGCCACTGAATAAATATTGTCTCATGGGCTTTTAGGCTTTACCAGTACGTATTTGTTTTGGGAGGTAAACGCTTTGCGCCGAAACGACGAAGTCTCAGAAAATCAATCGCAATCAGCAAGTTTTGTATTGTTCTTATAAAGTGGAGGAAAACCTTCAGTATCTTGTATCTTAAATATTTTGAGCAATGTTTTCAAAGAGTAAAATCTATTGCTGAGCTCTCTTCTAAAAACTTTACAAACTAACGTTAACTTCTACAGTAATAGGTATAGATAAAGCAGACTTACTACGGTACTCAGAGATATTTAATGATTACTTAAGCCGTCACTTAGTAAAGATTTGACATACTTTTGTATGACAAAACTGTCAAAACCTTTACTAAGTGATCGCCTAAGTAATCATAAAAGCTCTCTGAGTGCGGCAGTTAGTCATTAAATAAAAAAATAATTCTAGCGACATGAGAATAGTTTTTATTACGAACTGAACTGTGTTTTTCTCTCGAGAATGAAAAAAGAAAAATAAACTACAAACGCAAATTAAATTACCATAGCAACACGATGCAAAAACTATACATTAGTGAAAGAGTTCGTTCAGTCCCCGCTCTCCCCTCGACGACGTGCCGCAGTCCGCGCAAATGCCGATGTCCTCTAATGCATACAAATGTCTGCCAACTACTATGAGGAACTACTCAGCATTCTACAGGGAAACGGAAAACCCTTCTTAACTGGATAATTCTGGAAACTTCTCGTTACTCAGGTACGAGTACTTACCTAAGTTAGGTATTGTTTGTTCAGTTTAAGGATTCTACTTTTCATTTTTCTTGCGGACGTTGTCGTTTTCTTGAAAATTTCCAAGTTCACTCAAATTTTTTAGGAACCAAAAATCAAAATCAAAAGTAATTTATTCAAATTAGGCTGATAATCAGTACTTTTCGAACGTCAACATTTACTTTACTTTACTTTACTCATTTACAAGTGACAGTCCCCCTTCGACACTTCCTAGCGTTTTTTGCTGCAAACAAGAAGTGGCGGAACAAACTCCCCAGCAACACATCTGTCTGTTTGGTTAGAAGAACCAGACTCGATACAATAGAAAGGTGTAACTTAATATTACGAAACAAAAAAAATAACCTATTCTATAAGTTTATACTCGTAGAAGTTTTTTACATCCAGCACTTTTATGCCATTCATGGCCCGCTTTCGATACTGAAGGTTCATTGGCTAGCCAGGTTAGTCAAGTGGTAACCAACTAATTAGCCGCTAAGATGTGGATAACTTAGTTGCACAGTCATGTAGTCTCCTACAATTATTTGTTAATCATTTATAGTGTGTAATTGTCCTTTTTCCCTGATAATTAAATTAAAATAAAGTAACAATATACTACACGCACTCTGCTTTTGTACGGCCGTTAACGTATCTCTTTTCACTTCTATAAATAATCCAAAAATTCCCATTTGACGCCACCTACAGAGCTGAAACTACTTCTGTATAATACGTTGTGGTCGGCAGGCCAAAGGTCAAGTCTCGTGGAGCACCAACTTGAAGCTCTGAGCGCAGATGACACGAGTATTGACTTACAAGCTCACACCTACGAGTTTTACGGCTTTTATGTCTGTCATAAGTCCGCAGTACGATGTTCAACCAAGGCGCTTATGTTAAGGCATTCATTTAGGCGTAGCGTTGTAGTAGAAACGGACATTCAATTTATTGTAAGTAAATAAAAAAATAGTAAATATTCATGTTTTTTATATAGATTTTGAATGATCTGCTATTGGTCGAGTGGTCGCAAGCGTGACTGCTGAGCATGAGGTCCCGGGTTCGATTCCCGTACCGTTTCCGACTAAATATCTCAGTAGTAGCCATGGATTCTGATTTTTAAGCCGGTTCGTCAACCGGCTCAAAAATCAGACTCCAATCAATCAGACATGACAATAGGTGTCGTCCACCTATTGTCATGTCTCGACCACTTTTACAGGAGACTTTACACATATCTGGAAACATATTGTGGGAGTACTAACCTACCTAGGTTCACACTTTTGGCTAAACGCTCATAAACAGCGGCCTCTCTGCTCATGCCAACCAAAACAAATTACCAACCTATTGTAATCTTTCTCATGGGAAAAGGTCGTGAGTTTATGCATGTATAATGTTGATTTTCTTATTTAGATTTTTTACTGGCGAAAGTTTGCTTCCTCGTATCAAGAATGTTATATATATACGCACAAGATTGTAATATTTGTATCCATTGAAAACATATGCTCTTTTATATATCTAAGTGAACATTTCAATTAACCAACCTATCACCCTTTCTTTGAATCATTCGGAAGCACGGAAGTTAGTAATCACGCCGATCAATATAAATCATACCAAACTTATATAAACGGGCACGAGCCGAGCCAATCAATCGCTTCCGAACAACTTCATAGCTTCTTAACAATTTTTAACAATCATTAGGGATTTAGGGCCTCGTTAAAATTGTTTGAAGAGTCAAACTCTTAATTACGAGCAGACAGCGAGTAAATCTAATGAATCGGCCTGCTGGATAATAATTAATTGGCGTTACTTGGACATTGTAACAAATTAAATTTACATCAAATCTGAATTCCTAGAAGGAGCGCTGTGTAAAAATAACGTAAATATGTCGAATTTTTGTAATTTATTTCATTACCGCTGCTCTTAAAACGGTGAAGGAAAACACGGCATGTCTTAGAACAGACATGTGACATCTACCTACCAACGCGCACTGTGCCCGCGTGGTGGATAATAGCCCATCCCTGTTCCTAGAGAGGAGGCCTGAGTCCCTGCAGTGGGAACATTATAGGCTGATGATCTTCTTCTTCTTATCGTGTGGGCAGTAAGGTCTACCGAACCCACACACCCTAGTGTCAGTGTTTCTAAACCGCCTCAAAGGCCTCTGATATGGTTTGACGACCGCCATTTGGCGGCCGGGACCACCGACTTTTTATGTGTCTTCCGAAGCACAGAATCATCTTTTTATCAGACAATCAGGTGATTCAAACCTGCAATGTTAGGACATTGCAGGTTGTAAAGTTGTTCCCAGTTGGCTAGGGCCAAACTGGGAACAACTTTACAAAGTATGCTTCCTGTGGGAATAGACCCCACGATCACCGGGTCACTAGGCAAACGCCTAAACCACTCGACCACGGAGACAGTTGAAGATGGCTGATGATGAAGATGACGGACGATACGGTTTGGAATTGTTGTAAACTATTTAACTACATTGCTATAACATGATAATTGTGTTTTTGATTCAAATAACAACGTATTTACGTTGCGTTTACACCGTGCTCTCGTGTTCAGGCCTCTGCTGAATGAAATGGTCAGTAGGCTGACTTAGTAATTTCGAAGGCAACGTAGATTTTTCGAGGCGATGCTATTAAAAAGCAGCCGGTTTAATTAGCACCCATTTTAATCTACTATCGTGTCGCAGTTGTACTGGTAGAGATGTCTATAGAAATAAGCATTCCTTTGTACCTGTTTTTCTGTTCCTTCTTTTCTGTAGTTAAGTAATGAACATCATTCTATGAGTAATAAACATAATTTTACTGTTGTGAGAACAGTATCATTTTCAAAGTCGGATACAGGCATTGACTTATATATTACTGCGTAAGGACTGGGCGGACGGCATGTTAAAATGACGCCACAAACGTGGTCCCAATATGGTCTTTCCTAAGCCGAAGTGAACTAGTCCACGATCGGCTCTCTTCGGGTGCGGTCGTAAATTTTATTAAAAGCTTTATTTATGTTCTTTATACCTCGAAAATACCACGCCGCTTATACAAGGTTACATTAACGAGCAAACTACACCGATTCTCTGTATGGCGAACGCGTCGACCAAATGTTCGGACGACCGTATCTTTAGTTTTTATATCAATAGATACATTCGGCTCGTTTGTAGCGTTAACCAGAGATTATTTACAGCGCCTATATAGAGATAAGTCGCGATACTACTTGGTTATGATTACCGAACCTGACTAGATTGCTTATACAGGGTGGTGCCGACGATACGACAATAACCTACCTAAATGTCTTTGCCAAATTCGTTCGTTACATTTTATTTCCACACGTTAATCGGTGCAAATTATTCCTAAGGTTAGCAAACCAATATTTGTTTACAAATTGTATTGTATTACGTTTACAGTTTTGTGCTACTTATTTTTTTTTTTTCGGTGTTAAGATTTATTTGATAGTTTAGAAATGTTCCCATGAACTAGAACTACCAGTGGTTTCATTTATTGTCGTATCGTCGGCCTGTATTATACCTTATCAGAACTACACGGGAGTTGAGTTCCCGTGCCTAAATTCAACTATCGTTGTTCTTTTCGCTTTCATCAAGAAATCGATAGGCGGACGTCGCGGACACTCAATTTGCGTCACATGAAAGCACACAGCTTTGATGTTTCAGACTATTGTTTACTGAATAAGAAACTTGCCAGCGGATGATTGCGAAACATACTCTCAATAACAATACTATTCATTTTGACAACAACCTTCATTGTGTTTTCTTACATTCTCAGAAACTACAGAACGCCACCTGCTATGATCCTTTTTTTTCCGGGTGGAAAATCATCAAATAACCCTACTCCCGCTCTTGGGCAGAGCGAAAAGGAGTGTCAGACTTCTAATGACTAACAACCACCCATGTTCCTTCTTAGCCCTTCAAGTCGAGGCAAATGTATCTCTTGCGAACAACCCGCAGCCCCGACGGAACCTGCTATAATCCTTACTCAGTCTTTCATGTGTCGTCTACGTTCATAGATCTGGTCATACACGCACGCCACGCATGAAGAATGCAGGTTTTATGACTTTCCTTTAAAATTCTAGAAAATGTGATAGAGAAAGTGGTGCACCGTACAATCGAACAAGCTAATAAGTATACAGGTAGAGTTTTTATAATTCTAGTGCACTTAAAACTTTGTGGGGGAGGCCTATGTCGAGCAGTGGTCTTAGGCTGAAATGATGATAATGATTTACACTTAAAATATTGATTGCAATTTAGTTTTATAAGGCGTTTCGCGTTAAGCGACTGATGTCAAACGCTGTATCGTTTAGCATCAGTCTCTAAATGTATCTGTGTAATCTTAAAAGTAATTACAAGTTAGCTGGCTGACTAGATAGAAAAATAACTAGGACTACCAAACGTGGTTTAAATCAACGACGGCAGGTAAACTCAAAACCACTCTTCCTTTCTTGAAACCTTTTAAAAACGGTGCGTAAAGCTTTAAAATGATCTAAAATATAATAAAGACAAGAGACAGATCACTGTAGCAAATACATAACAGTAGTTAAATAATTCAGTCCCTACAGCTTCCTCGAAGTATCGCACTGAAATATTCAGATGACTCGCTTTCCATCGTCGTAACCTGAATCACAAAGCGTAATACAGCTAGATTTTGTGGGAAACATTGTCTCTCTTTAATCTCATTGCATCTCGGAACTTGGGTGAATTGAATAATTGCTGACATTGTGATGAGCGACGTTGGTGTAGTGTTCGCAAGCGTGACTACTGTGCTTGAGGTCATGGGTTCCATTCCCAGGTCGGGCAGTGTTATTGGGGCTTTCCAACAGGATTTTTTTAGTAGCAGCTACGGAGTTTGGATTTGTGCCCGGTTGATGGCAATAGGCTCGCCCCCTTTTACATGGGACTTAAAACTGGTGAAATGTGGGTGTACGGGAAATGGGTACCCCTCTAGCCAATCCTTGGTGTGGTGTTATGTGTTACTATTAAAGGACTAATCGAAACTTCGTGGTGAATACATCTGCCTGTGATGAAGAATATGATGTAACACGATTCGAAGAGGAATCTGAAAAAAACTCAACTGTTTAGTTTCGAGATTACAGACCAGAGACGAGTAATTATAAGCCTTGAGACAACCGAAAACCAAGTGAAGATATTGGCAAAGTTTGCCACATTCATTACAGTTCGCCTGCTCGCCGACCACTCGCAAACTGCTGAGATTTGCACAGACAGAAGCAAATAATTTACGGTTTAGGTCACTACTTTGCCTTCTGTTCTTGTTGCAGTTTTAGATTAAATACGGTTTAAATTCTACTCGATTCCAGTTGATTTTGAAACAGTTCGCTTGTTTTCACTGCGTTAAGACCTGAGGGCTTAGACAAGCGCTGCGGGTTGCTCGCAAGAGATACCGCGGCCTCGGCATGAAGGGCTTAGAAGAAACATGGGTGGTTTTTAGTCAGTAGAAGTCTAACACTCCCTTTTGCTCTGCCCAAGAGCGGGAGGGCTTATTTGATGATTTTCCACACGCCCAAAAAAAAAAAAGGGCTTAGATACGTGAAAATTGTTTTCAAAGCTTTTTGTATTTCAATTATTTATTATTATTAAACGTTTATTTCAGATCCATAAATCCATAGCATAAAAAAATCACAATCAAAACAACACAAAATAAACAGAAATCAAAAATCGTAACACAATAATTACATTTGAACATTTATATCTGAATCAAAAATTTAAATAAAATTGAGTCACCCACAGAAATAATTAAAAAAATAAAAATAAAAAAAACACCGTCAATCAGGGAGCCAGACACGTCACCATCATCCCTATTACGCACGCCAGACACCACCAAACTCCTGCGCTAGTTTGCCGATATCTAGCGTTCCAACATGACACATGATCTCTGTTGGATTGGGCAATCAGCACGTGCAGCAACCATTTTCAAGATGCCGTTGCTGCTGTCTCTCACGCGTCTAAAAATAGACGCGACTTTCTTGCGGAAAATCGCATGAAAGCCGTCTGTGCGTGCCTCCGCAAACATTGCAGATGCACTGCAGTAACGAGGCAGCCGATTTCAATGACGATTTTCAACAGGATTAACGTAAGCCTAAGGCATTCAAATATTACCAGACATAAGCCTTTTGGTAGCCTATGTCAACTCAGTACTGTATTCTTTTATATTATTATTTATTGTTATTTTCCAATATCGTTGATAATAATAAGTCTTTGCCTACGATTGTTTCTTGTAGATATAAGGGTTAACCCAAAAGTGTTAGCGACCAAATAAATTGCTTAACTACTTACTCAAAGTTCAAAAAAACTCAGTAAACATCGAAAATCTTTAGGTAACACCACTGCAGTTAAGCTACTATAACATAAGAAAACTAGTTAGCCCCAGAATGTTCAAAACTTCCTAACGTATCTCGACGTAATACAACTAAAACCCGTTCAAAAGAGAAGTAAAGACGAAGTTTGGTACAAAGTAATGTCGCGACAAGTGCGGCTGCCGACACAATCTCATAACAGTTAACAGCACCACTATACACGTGTAGCAGGCGGGGCTGCGGGACAAAGTGAGCGAGATGTGCATTCCGTGGCCGCTTCCAATTAAATTGTAGTCACGGAGAGGTACCAGGGGCTGAGTAACGTGGAAGAGTTATAGTGTTCTGAATGTGTCGTATTTGTGGTACTTACTACTAATGGAACATGGGGCTGCACACCCTTTCTTTAGTATGTCAATGTCATTAATAATATAATTAATATTGAGAAAAAAGGAAAATACGAAACGTCGATCTCGGATTTTTTTTTTATATCTGTCTGTAAGGCACTCTACGGGGTGAGGCTTGACGCAGCGCGACGGCAATGGTTTATTTTAATATCTATTTTTGAAATTCTTCTGGTTCTTTCTTAAAAATAACTGCATATACTTCTGCCTAACATATTTTGTTATTAGGATGCTGTAACCAAATATCAACCAGATCCACAGCAAAGCATCGTAATATACAAGCAGCCATATTATCTTGTCTGCGTAGCCACAATTCCATTGATGACAGTGCATGGCTTTGTTAGTTATTGGCACAATTGATGCGTCTTGAGAGAAGACGCAAGACGCATCTTCTTGAGAGAAGATCAACAGTGAGGTTACAGGCCAAAATCCTTAAAGAAAATCACTCCACTTCTTTATGATAATTATTAATCTTTACTCAGACCCTAGACGACCACTTCCATAAAATACACACCTCTGCTCACACCATTGCATCCAACCCAAAAACTCCCCATTTTACAATTTTACAGTCCAACTCAATATTTCGTGCAAACTTTTCCACCGGCTCTCGGTTATTTGCGTCCGACATATAACTCGATTTCATACGTTTTTTATAACATGTCAAACACTACACGCTCTGAAAACTCTGTGAATTTCATAAAATGAAAACACAAAAATCTTTTTTTTTTGTTTTGTAACTTGAATACATACGGGAAATATAGTTTGGTTATTTTATGTTGCAAGCGGATTTATTACATTGCTGTGCACGTATAATTATCTATTTTTGCAGCTTTAATCACTACATAGTATAAAACAAAGTCGCTTTCTCTGTCCCTATATCCCTATGTATGCTTAAATCTTTAAAACTACGCAACGGATTTTGAAACGGTTTTTTTTAATAGATAGAGTGATTCATGGGGAAGGTTTTAGTAAGTATATAATTTGACCGACATCCACGCGGGTGAAGCCGCGGGCATCAGCTAGTTACTTATATTTTTATTATATGCAGCGCTTATTTAACAAGTCAACACTGATCATGTGGTTAGCATCATAAATAATATATGTAGAAGACAATACATAATTGTCGTCATCATGTGATAAGCTTTTTCCCAATATCCTATACTTCATTATTCAGCTTCCAATCTAACGACGTGACGTCCGTTTCCATATCTGACGGGAAATCATCAAATGACTCCTCCCGCTCTGGCACCTAGCGGAAGGGAGTGTCAGACTTCTATTGGCAAAAAACCACCCATGTTCCTTTTTAGCCCTTTGTGCCGGGGCCGCGATATCTCTTTCGAATAACCCATATCCCGGGCAGGTCCATATCTGACCTTCAGTAAGTACCCAGTGATACCTGAGCAACCCAAAGGATTGGTTGAATGGAAACTCTTGTTTCGAGACTTTTAGGTTTAAGATCTTCCGTCACAACTGTCAAATATCTACGAACGACCGTCGGGACCAACGGAGTGTCCCGATGTGAAGGGCGAACCCATCCACTGACAGGCCTTAGCCAACGTTACTTAACCTTGAAGATCGAGTCTTGCAGCTGTTTTCTTTGTTATTATTCAATCACGAGCCCCTCAGAAACCCGCGTGTTCACATAAACATCAGCGTTTAATGAGTAACGTGATTGGTCATATTAGTCTTTGAACACGGGATACCTACAATACGTGGAACGTTCCACTGCCCAACACTCACCTCTCAATGACCACTACAAGTCATCATAGAGGCAAATTGTAGTCCTATTACCGAATTATGTCTGAATGATGATTTGATCAGTCACGGGTTGTTCGTCATCGCGGCGAACAAACATTTTTGTGCACACAATTGCAGCTCGTTAGTGAGCGATGCTGTGTACAGTGACGCATCAACGAGGGTTGTATTCACATGTTTTATGTACGAACCCTTTATATTAACGCGTATTGTAATAAAGAAACAGACACGGTGAACCTAATTCATGTGTGTGTTAAATAATAATAATAATAATTTATTTATTCTCGGATAACAAAGATCCATAATGGTTAGTAACAATGGAACTTATAAACTATGCTAGTAGGCACAAAAATCACAATCACAAATAAAAATAAAATAAACTGTGATACAATTTGTTAGTAAAAAACAAAAAAAAAAAAAATGCCCATGCAAAAAATGCTCATTACATTCTTACCAACTTTTTTTGTTTAATCTAACCCGCTGTTGGGCAAAGACCTCCCCTGATTCTTTCCAGAAACTGTTTTCCCGCGTCGCGTCACCTCGAACCAGGTTTCGCGGTGCTTTAGCATTACTTTGGTATTATCTTTGAAACTCAATTTTACCGGCTAAATAATTGGCCTGATTTTACTTCCGCATGTTTTATTAACAAAATGTCAACATCTAATTCTCTAGTCAGAAATTGGGTGTTTATCCTGTAAAAACAAATTACTTCTTTATTAAACACTAGCTGTGCCCGCGACTTCGTTCGCGTGCTTGTCGGAAACTAAAATGCGTCGCTTAGATAAAAGTACATTTAATCATTGCCCTGCGTCAACTTACTGACGCTATAGAAAATAAGAAGAGAGTATTGCAAAGTACTGACTATGTCTCATACTAAAGTTTAGATGGATGGGTGTTTGTTAATCAACCACGTCAGAACGGCCGAACGGATCTTGAAGAAATTTGAAACAGGTACATTATAGTCGACAGGCAGACAGATTGTCGTTGGCGCGTTCGTGTTCCACGCGCGCCTCAAAGATATGTCAGCAACAATTAAGGGGCCCCAAAGGGACGTCTGCCGGGGCTGAGGGTTGTCCGCAAGAGATACCATGGCCCCGAAACACAAAGAGCTAAGAAGGAACGTGGGTGGTTTTTAGTCAGTAGAAGTCTGACACTTTCTTCCGCTCCGCCCAGAGCGGGATGAGTCATTTGATAATTTACGAACCACAAAAAAAAAGGTGGGATTAGAGGGTGTTTCGAGAGGGTACCTGTACCGAATCTGGGACATCGAATCTGAAATGGCCGCCACCTCCTTCTGCGAAGCAGTAATGCTAGCGAAAGAGGTGGCGGAACGTGAGAGGGAGACAACCTCTCGTCCCAGCCGCCGCGGGAGACGCTCCGGGCATCGGGGGCCACTTGATGGCTTCCGGCCACCGTAGGCGCGGGCCTGTGAACGGTGAGTAACGGGCTAGTTAATCGTTCGTCCGTCCTATGACGATGGAGGCGCGTTCGTGTTCCACGCGCGTCTCAAAGAGATGTCAGCAACATTGAAGGGGCCCCCCAGGACCGACGCCCGTTGGGGCTGCGGGTTGTTCGAAAGAGATACCGCGGCCTCGACACATAGGGCTAACAACACACCACATCTATATGACGACATGGTTGGCCCAATGGCTGGATGATTAACAGTAGCACTGCGTGTCGCAGGTTCGATCCCCACACGGTACAAAAAAAATATGTCTTGGGTTTTATCTAATTTTAATTTAGTTTAAAAAAAATAGTATTTTAATACTGTGTAATTGGTAAATTTTTATTTGTTGACTATTCACGAAACATAATGTGTGTATGTTTACTATCACCGCGGTTCAGAAAATGACATCAAATGAATAACGCCATCTGTCGAAGACGAAGATGAACTGCTAAAAAAGAGCGATCAAACACTATAAGGTTTAGGCTATGTAGATTTTGAAAGCAGCGTCATTTAGACTTATATCTACGTACCTTTTGCTATCATAACTTTTTTAAAGTTATCTTGTGAAGGCATTTAGTAATAAGTACCATATTCGTTCAATAGATGTCGTTGCTTGTCTCATTCTTGACCATAACGATAAGGTCTTCTTGAAAACTATAAATTCATATATCTTTTGATAGAGAGCACCGATTACGATGAAACAAAGACTAAGTAATAGCCCAAGTTACGCACAATATTTATGTATAAAAGTTACCTACATTCGTTTCGTAAATTTGACGTGATGCTTAGTCATCGAAACAGACAAACAGACAAACAGACAAAAATTCCAAAAATGCTGGAAATGTGTTCTGTTGGTTATACTTTAATAACCTGACAATTTTTTTTTTAAATATTTTCGATGTACAAAAACGATTTCTCTACAGATTTATTATATGTATAGATTGGACGTTTATTGACTGCTCTAATAACATAATTTAGAAAGACTAATGGCAAGATGAATCGAAGACATAATTACGGTAGGCCTGATTGGCAGAAAACAGAATATAATGACGTAAACGGGAAGCGGCTTGGAGCACGGAGACAAAAACATAGAGGATGATAAACGATTTTTGTGTACGTATCCCATATTTTCTTAAGCAGGTTATATACTTACTAAAATAACACGTAAATGACAGCGACCGAAAGGGGTAGAAACAACATCACGCCTGGAACCGATGAGTTCGGCAGGCGGGTACTTAAAGTAAGCCCACATTACTTCGGTTTTATTAAAGTCCCATGTATGTTAACCCCCCTCCCCCTCCTTCCATGTAACAGGGGCGTGCCTACTGCCATGAATCGGGCTTGAATTCAAACATACATGGAGAAACATTATCTTTTTCGATGATAACGACCAACAGAATACTAATTATTCAAATCTCCTCAAACGCCCCACACGGGGTCCCGTGACCAACATGCAACATTGACACTGACCTTGCACGGTGGTCGGAATAGCGTGAACTACGCCGCTGCTGCAAGTCTATTTATATAAATAGATTCGTGGCGATCACAGACTGATAGACAACGCGGTGCAATCACGAACAACAACACAACAGCACCGCTGGAAACCCAACGTGTATGCAGCGGTGTATAGGTATTTTACAAGGACGGTAATAGAGGGCGAGCCTTTTACCATCAACCTAGAATGATCCAGACTTTAGTCAGAAGCTGACCCTAACATAGTTGAAAAAGGGTTGGCGGATGTTGCCGCTTTAGCTGTAACAGTGATCGTTTTTTATCCCCCTCGTACGATTTAGTGGGATAAGCAAACGGCTTTTGATGGCTTCTGGTTTACAATTCGAGATGGGTCAAAACGTAATACCGCTTGACTACACACAGTCGGCCACAGAATCAATGTGTGATACTATAACATCAATACATACCTACATATATATATACTCTAATATAACAGAAGCCTAAATCCCAATTCAAACTAATGTATTTAAATAGACCGCTGAGTTTGTTGACATGTTTATTTGTTCTACTTTCACGACCATCGTAATTGGAAGACGGATTATTTGTGACTTGGATTGGTAAATACTTTTATATAAACGGAGTACTCTTTATTTGATAGTATGACTGCCTCTTTGGTCCAGTGGACGCGATTGCAACTGCTGAGCATGAATTCCTGGGTTTGATTCCCGGGTAAGGCAAATTGTTGTTAGATTTTTCCGTCAGATGATGATGTCAGAAAATGTTCAGATGAATTAGCCACTTGTGTAGTTTACATTTCAATAGAATAGAAAAAAAGCCGTATCAAACACACATAATCAATTTTGATCACAACACAATGTATCCGGTCATTATAAATAGCGCGCAATACCTGACGTATGTAATTCAGGTACATTTTCAGGGTCAAGGTTATTTATATCATCACTGTTTGCAACAGTTTCCCTTTACGTGAAACAGCACGCCAGGGCTTTCTCTGTTTTATGATGAACCAACTATATCAGTGGTTTGAGATCAAATATTAACGTGAAACATATATCCATACATATATAGCCAAGGGCATAGGTCCACTAATAGGGATGGTTACTGACTATAAAAAAATATGATTCTAATTAGTCCGTCTGTTAGATTATCGAAAAATATTGGATACGTATTTTTTGTTTTATCAAATCAATAAAAATTGACGAAGATAAAACGCGTCAAAGATTTGAGTGGGGGTTGTGACGTCACTCACCGGTAAACAATGTCATACTAATAATAATAATAATCATTTATTTCAGGAAATTTCCCATAAGCATAAAATTCTATTACAAATACAAATTACAATACATTAGATTAAAATACAATAATACTTAGTTATTAAAATTAAATTCAAATTAATTCTTAGAATCTTCTAATGTCTTAGAACATGACGTCACACGAGTTTTCAAAGCACTGTATCGTCTTCATTGTTTGTTTACGTGAAAAAAGAAAAAATACGTGTCTAATATTTTTTGGAAATCTATCGCACAGACTAATTAGATTTTTTTGTTAACTACCCTATTGTAAAGTTCCCTCTAGTTGGCGCCAGCTCGCAGAATACGTAATTCACACACCCAACGTCCTTCGGAAGGATGAAGTGAGATCTGAAAACGTTAACAAACACGTCTATTGATGGCTAAGAAAATGAACAAACAACGCATCCGAAGGATTGCCATTAAATACCAAGGACACAAGTATGTCTGCTAAGAGCAGAGACCTTCATCAGAAACCGCAGACGTGTGACATGGTAGTGAGAGACCTTGGATGGCGACCGCGAACTGGTGACGTCATCAAAGTGGCGGGGACTCCCTAAACAAATGAACTTCAAAGATTGATTGATAAGTTTTATATCCACAATAATCAACTCTGTTTGAGTTAATTTGTCATATTATATTGCGACAACAATATTACTTTTTATAAGCTGTTTTTGCTGACAGCTAGGTATAGTCATAATTTTATCGATGCTCAAATAATAAATTCGAAAGTGATTCTGTTTGTCAGACTATTTTTGTCTGCATTTTACATTTTCAAGCTTTGTATCCGAACGTATTACTCTATGGCGCACTCATAGTACACAACCGGAGATTTAATGCCGATAGGATGTTGTAAAGAGACAGTGAGTTGTGTTGTATATGTGGGGTTGTAAATTATCTTTTGTTCCCAAGAGATAATTTACAACCCCAAATATATAGGCAAAGTCACAAGCAAAAGCAAGTATTATTATATTAATTTTACGACACTGATGATAGCACAACATGAGTGTGATTTATTTTATTTAGTTAAGACGGTCATTTCGCGGTAATAGTTGTGCAAATTAATGGAAGATCAAGTCATTTAGATGCGAACTGGATAACAAGGAAAAATCAGCAACAAATTCAGAGAACGCGACCCACATTACGTAATTCATTGTCTGTGTTTGCGTTACACGCCCACTAACTAACTAACTAGAAACTGGGAATTGTTAACTCACTACATTGGATATTTCCGCAGCGATTACACTTTTTTTCTGCCTGAATATATATACTAAAAATACCAAGATAATAGCATGGTTCATTGCATGAGTCGTGGTCTTCTTTTATTGTGGTGACACAACGGTTGGCGGCCTATCCCCCGAATACTGAAACGTCACTCAAAATTTAAGTAGCACTTATATTTAACAGATACTCAAAAGTGACGTTTGACCATACGAAATCTAAAGTTTAGGAGCTGCTCAAATGTTAAGCAGCCCTTAAATTTTGAGTGACGTTTCAGTATTCGTGGATATGTCCAGCAGTGGGTGTCATTAGGCTGATGCGATGATGAAAATGATGTCCATATTATATTTTATCAGCAGACTGCAGTTATCATTCGACTTCGTGCCAGGCGAGACTGTCGCTCTCTATGATGCGTATGATGTATATATGTGTAATCCACACAGTTGATAGTTGAATTACACGTTAAGCCCACAAATCCGTCTCCATCAGAACGTACAAGGGTATTCATTACCCTTTATGAACAACAATGCATGTGACACTGACACTGGCCTTCAATGCAAACACGCCGCAGACTGCGTCATATGATAATTTCCCATAGTGACCCATGCCATGCAGTCACACACCACTATGTATGTAATATTTACGGGGTGACGCGGAACTGTTGATGGAAATTACAGAATGACGATAATAAAGAATCTTTAATATGGAACATTTCATTGTAATGAATGTCCTTCCAGAACGTAAACCTAATTGGGAGAAAATATAGAATGATGAAACGATAAAACGTATTATATGCCGAAACTAAGGCCACTTTTCACGTCCGTTATGATAGTTATTAAATTACCCATTCATTAATTTATTTGATTAATATTTTGTACATTAATTATAATCACAGAAACACGAATAATTTTTATTCGGATGTAATGTTATTAGGTTGTAAATGTTATATTCACAACTACATTCGTTTTTATGATTTTCACCTAGACTCAAAGAGTTAATCTTATTTTCTAATCATAATGCATATTAATTAATATGTTTTAATAGTTATTATATGTTATTAACTTATTAGACAGATGTACACGTATGTTCGCGTCATCTCTGACGGGATAAAGCCTTGTATTTATATCTACTAATACTCTTTTGTCCTGCAGTCATGACCTTCGTGAATACATGACACCATACCACAATATATAAATTAGCATTAACATACAGTATTTTAACTAGAAACGAATGATTTGACTCGACTCACGCACACATGCGAAGCATTTGTAGGAATTCTAAGCGTGTTTAAGGTAATTTGAGACAAGTCGTTGTTATTGTAGGTATGTGTGTAGTGGAACCTAACGAAGATTTGAGGAGACAACGCTACAAACCGCGTGTCATCATCTGCCTAGCCTTTTTCCAACTGTTTGGGTCAACTTTCAGTCTAACCGGATGCAGCTGAATACCAGTATTTTACATGGAGCGATTGCCAGTCTGTCCACCACAACCCAGATACTCCAGGGTAATGATTCCCGTGATAAGACTGGTTTTCAGACAGTCGAGTTACAAACTACGTGTAACAACTGTTTTTATATACAAATGACAGCTGAGATCAACGGCTTAACGGGCTTACCGAGTCACAGAGGAAAGTCGGTAAGCAGGTAAAAGGTGGTCACAGACCTAGGTCAAGCGCGGCTTAATCCGGTTAAGATCGACCCGAGTGGTTGTTATTATTTAGCCACAATCTCCTCACAACTAACACACGCGTTTCATTTTACAAAAAGAGCCTTATTGATTCACTGGTCATCTTCATACCATGACCATACATCTGTGCAGACGCGGTATTACATTTTATGAGCTGATACAAACCAGCTTTATTATACCTATCATAAGGTTTTATTTGCGGTTTCATGTGTTATGGCGTCGTAAACATTTTGTGAGATAGTGTCATTACACAGTTTTCCAGAGCATTTGTTTTGGTTTAGTTTGTTATGCCATTATGTCGTTCACTGATAATACTTTTGTTTTTGACCGTCGGACAATGCGTTCGGAGGCTGGTTGCTGATATTAATTCTCATGAACTGTCTGAGGCTATTTTGGACAAAAAAGCTACAAAACAAGCATTGATCATAGTCACACTGCATGATGGCCATGAAATAAACTTGGCACTAACGCAAACTGAAATAATGAAAACCATCAAAATGTGATCGAAACTAGCAATAATATTAATATAAAAAACGATTAATGCAGGATTACACAAAGTTAAAAAACCGGCCAAGAGCGTGTCGGGCCACGCTCAGTGTAGGGTTCCGTAGATAATAAAATATTATGTAAACGAAGTTAAAAAAAAAATACGGGCAAATGAAACTTGACCTCTGGATTGTATAGGCGCTCATACGATTCAGGGACCAAATTATATTGGTTAACTGCAGTTTCCATCTGTTGTTTCCATCCAAGTTCAAAATAATTTTCCTAGAAAGTCCTTATAAAGTTCTACTTTTCAGATTTTTTTCGTATTTTCTAAACTTATGGTTCAAAAGTTAGAGGGGGGGGGACGCTTTGTTTTTTACTTTTGGAGCGATTATTTCCGAAATTATTGACATTATCAAAAAATGATTTTAGTAAACCCCTATTCATTTTTAAATACCTTTCCAACAATATATCACACATTAGGGTTAAAATTAAAAAACAAAACACTTCCCACTTTACATATAGGGGGGCTACCCTAATAAAACATTTTTTTCCAATTTTTATTTTAGCACTTTGTCGGCGTGATTGATACACATATTGGTCCCAAATTTCAGCTTTCTAGTGCTAACGGTCACAGAGATTAAGCGAGGACGGACAGACAGACAGACAGACAGACATGGCGAAACTATAAGGGTTCCTAGTTGACTACGGAACCCTAAAAACAGAATATTCATTCCAGTAAATCGCGTGTAACTATAGAACATGAAAGTTACTTGTAAATCTCTGCGTTTTACTCAGAACCGTGTCAAGTAAAGTAATACCTTCCTCAGATAGCCCACAGCAATACAAAGTTAGTTCATCACAAACACTTTGACGCGAACCGCCTAGTACGATCACGCTGTGGAAGTTGGCACGTTACAATGGAACCTCTCGCATATTACATGCTCTGTGGTTTCAGGGCTAGGATATTGCCGCTATAGTATTAGTATATGCAGGTGTTAGATAAAAATATTTTTGAAGTTTATTTAATACAAGTTGATTACACTTTGTAGGTATCAGTAACCCATAACAGTCCACAGTTGGACATAGGCTTCTCCCTAGCTGCGCCATAAAATCGTGTTATCTTTCTCTATCTCTTTCACATAATAACTCAAAAACGGCTACCTTGCCATAGACTAGGTATATTTTACATGCTGAATAATAATTCCCATAAAGACTATAAATCAATTTTATTGAAATCAGGCCGTCACCTAACAATTACACCCGGCAATTAAATAAATAGTATGAACAAGCCGTCTGCATGTTTATCCTCCACAACACGCCGAGGTTTAGACATAAAACCGACATATCCATATAAAAGGCAATGGGTTTATTGCCCCGAACGGCGACAGGTAATGGTTCGTCGCGCGGGGACTACTCCCAACTCGACAGAGATGGATCGAGCT
Organism: Diarsia brunnea; assembly: GCA_949774965.1. NCBI lineage: Eukaryota > Metazoa > Arthropoda > Insecta > Lepidoptera > Noctuidae > Diarsia > Diarsia brunnea. Next base: position 22,466,721 of record OX458998.1, read on the forward strand.
GCCAGTCCTGCCAGCGACAATAGTTTCTCAAATAACAGTGTATCCCAAGAGTCTGTCATTTTTCTACTGCAGCCGCACATGCTTGTATACAGTGAACGATTATAAATCACCAAGATTAATAACGGCATTTATTTTTCAGACCATTGAGATCATTGTCCATTGATTTTGATCATTTAAGATTTCCTATCTGCCTCACGATAATTTTCTTTCAGTTAAGGTTTTCAGTTGCATTATGCACCCGTGCCTTAACAAATTACAATGAAAACTGTCACTTATAGACCGACGTTTGTTACTATATTTGCAACTCGAACTAATCTGCAAGTCATGTCCAAGAATAAGTAAATTAGACGAATTCGTACGCAACATAAATGTTACTTAGTTACCATAATACAATCTGCAGAAAAACTACTGAAATGTTGAATGAAAGCATCTTCTTCTTAAAGGTAAACATATATATGGGGAAACTCAGCTACTAAATTCCCGATAAGGATAATCCACTGCGTGTCCTGACTATACTTGTATGTAGTCTGTTAATTACTTTACATGGCCCATTCCAGCTATATTAGTACTCTAATGGCTGCTGTAGGTCAGTAACCTGGCTACTAAATAATATGGTATTAAAATGTATGAGTGTCAGGAACATGTCTCTATGGACACACACCGCTATGATAGCTTAGTTTTACCACAGTTTGAAATTATGTTGTAGGAGCAAAATGTATTAAATAATTTACAGTATCTTTTAATGAGTAATCATCATGTTAAATATGGAAGCTAAAGAAGGCAAACCCCAGCAACTCCAGAAACAAAAGATGTAATTTCTCCAATTCAGAAACCACTAATTAAAAGTAAAGCATACTTACCTTAAAAGTTAAACATTATATAATTCTACTTATTATTTAAACAGTGAAATAACTTCGAATAAATCTAAACACAATGGGATTGGAGCGGGATTTTTACTCATTCAATTGAGTCAAAAGACCAGTTCAAATATAGATTCAGGGAAATATTTTAACATTTTAATATCACAGTTCATTCCACGGAATTACGGAAATATTCATTAATATATTTTCATGTTCCGTTGTCGCGGTTGAAAATCAATTAGCGAGGGATTCAAATAATTCGCGTGATATTCCGACTCATTACCGTGAAAGCTCAACAAGCTTTGCGTTTACGTTTACCATTAACGCATACAAACCCTGTATTTTTCAGTGAATTTAACGATGAGTTGATCATAACTAATTATTACCAAAAATAAACTTAAACACTTTTTATTAAACAAATAAATAAAAAGAAAATTCCCATTACCGATAATCAGCCATATAAATTTTCTTTACATCAATAACAATAGAATAATTTTATTCATCTGCAACAATGATGAACATATTAATTATTTGAATATTAAAACTTACCCTGCTCAAAGAAAACTTAAGTTCGCTACACAAACTATAAACACGCACGAGCTACGGCGTAGCTTCGTAGCAGCGTAGCACGGGCGGGCGGCGCGCGGTTCTACGACAGACTGGACTTTCCGCGCTACGAAGCTTTCATGCGTGATCCAAGTGTTGAAATATGAGCGATCATTATTATTAATTTAACTGCTAAAAAGTTTTGATTACATTTTTAATTGTACGTATAAACACTATAGGAGTATTTGGGTCAATGCCATGTCTCCATGTTTGTATTTTTATTTTTGTACAAGCGTTGTTGACTATGTGTTTTAGTTTTGGTACGAAATAAAACCTTCGACCTTGTGTAATTAAAAGCTTTCAGACAATTAACGAAAGCACTGTATATTTCGTAGAATTACGTTAGACTGTTGTCTGTTATGTGTCTCATTATTCGGTAATGACATAATGTTAGACAATTAGATCGTTCGCGGCATAGATTAACTTTGAAAGAGGCACAAAAAGCTTAAGTGACGTTCAACAAAGAAGTAGTAGACGGTACTTAGATGAGTCATTATTTGCACTAAACATGTAGTAAGTGCGTCTTATAGGTGTAAGTGAGAAAATTTATTAAGTGCGACTATTTAATTTACTTAAGTGGAACTATTGGATTGAGTTTACACCGGACTTAAAGCCAGCGTCAGATTGAGAGTCAGCTGAGTGTGAAGTCGAGTGCAAATCTGTGACCGGGGTAGCGTGGTGTTGGTTCGGTTTGAACCAAAAGTCGATATGTAAGGAAAATGTAACCGTGTTAACTACGTAACCTCCGATTGGTGTGAACATGGATAACTTAATTATAATATCCAGCGACATTTTTCAATATTAATGTCCCAAGTAGATGTTTGCTTCACAGTTTCTAATCATATTTGTAAGTGCGTTACGTCATCAATGAAAATACACAAAAGCATAGCGTGCATCGCAATTTCGGTCTTATTTTTGTAAACGTGTACATCAAAGATAGCATTTCTACAAACTCTTTTATTGTCTTTGTCATTGATATACCAAATAACACACGAGATCAGAGGTTCAGTGGCACGATGCTATCTACAAACACGAAGTAATTTGTAGTGAACGAATATTTGCTAAAAGAATATACTGTATACAGGGTGTTCATAGAAATATTTTTAAACTATCAAATAAATCCTAACAACGAAATAAATAAAAAAAACAAAATAGCAAAAAGCTGTTAACGAAATACAACACCATTAGTAAATATTTTTTACTAACCTTAGGTATGATTTGCTATAATATGAATGATTTTTTGGGAACGTCTGTTGTCAAACAAGGATCGGGAATGTCATGAAGTATACGAAGTTTAATTTATTTCGTTTTGTCGACACCATCCTGTATATCGATGAATATAATTGAATTTTGCCCCTTTACTAAAGCTAAGCACCCAAGTCACTCGCAGTTCCAATTTAAATATTTAAAACGTATTTGACTTTGAGCGTTTTATATTTTAATCAAGTATTTTTTATATAGAAAAGTGCTTCAGATGCTTATTGGCTAGGTCTCATAAGAAATAAATAGATAGGATCACTTATTGTGAACTTTGTTACATGTCTAACTATGATAAAAAATGAAGAAATCGTTTATCTAAACATAAAATCACGCCTGTAATCCTCGAAGAGTTAGGCAGAGGTGTACGTATTAGTTCACTTACATTTCGCCAGTTATGTTTAAGTTCCATGTAATAGGGAGCGAGTCTATTGCCATCAACCGGACACAAATTCAGACTCTGTGTCTGCTACTGGGACATTCCTGGTGGAAAACCTAGTAACCATGGAGGTTCTTGCCGGTTCTTCTACATAAGAAACGATCCATCCGAACCGTGCACCTTTCTGCCTACCATCTATGTGAAATAAAAGATTAAAAAAAAAAAAAAAATTGCCCCACTCAGGAATCAAACCCAGAATCTCATGCGCAGCAGCCGCGATTGCCACCACTAGACCAATAAGGCAGTCGATACATCGGTTAATACCTTAAACATAAACAATCATTAGATGAACAAAGCTTTTCAAATAATAAAATCCATGCCTTACCACATTTTTCCAAATAATTTACGATGTCATAATTACTTTTATACGCAGTAATTATAATTACGTCCGTAAAACATTGCCGGGTCAATGTCAGACCCTAATCATCGGTTCATTTTATAGACTTTAATATAGGTCAATTCGGCTGCTCTAGATTTTTTCTTGTCCTGAGCCTTTTGAAGGTTAGATGCGTCTGATAATCGACTAACTAGTTCGGAATTATTCAAGCTTGTAAGACCACAGATTCTTTGGTCGATAGTCGGATAGTTGTTAAGATCCGATAGCACTCACTCAGGGATTGTGAACGGACTGGAAGCCAGAACTGATAATACTTATATTACATTTATGATTGTAGCATTAACTAGAAATGTTGTCGTATCAACTACTTTCTTAGAATAAACTACCAATAAAAAAAAGTTGCTTTCAGAAAGATTTTAGATCATTATTGTTTGCAGGGAGTGATTAATCGAGTTAAAAGTTTAACCGGATCGCCCTTTATGTTTTATTAACCATAACAATTTATTTCATCACCACTGCTCTCTAAACGATGAAAGAAAACATCTTGAGGTCTTAGAAAAAACAAATCGTAGACATGTGACATCTACCAATCCGCACTGGGCCCACGTGGTGGATTATAGCCCATCCCTCTCCTCAGGCCTCCAGGCCCTGCAGTGGGAACATTATAGGATTATGATGATAAACCATAATAATAATATATGGGTTTGGGTTAACCATTTAACTATTGCTGATTAACCAGAACGAAAGAGACAAAGCACCGTACGCGGGCCTGTCATCACATGAAAGACAAGCTCAAACAAAACAATAAATCGGCTATAATATCTCTTGCCATTCCATTAACGGATGACAAACAAACCAGGCGTAAATTCTAAATTAACTGAATAACAAAGTGCGAATATACCCGGCTAAGACATCTTAATTTATTCCTCCCATTTCCGGCTTCAATCGTTTGTACAATCCAACTCTCGAGAGCCAGAGAACGATATAATCCGATTTTCTGAAAATCTTCTTGAACTTTAAAAAATATTTTCTTTTATCGTTTCCAATAACATTCGAAAATAACGTGAGGATTTCGATGCAGTTTATTTTCGGGTTTAGTTATATGAAGAGTGACGGGATGACGTGTTCGTATTCACTACCTCACTGGCTGTAGAAACAAACACGGTGATTTCAATAATTTATGCGTGCAGTGCTAGTAAATTATATTGTTTTTAAACAATTTCCGACGGAAAGTAATAACGTCTGAGTGTTCGACATTGACTTTGAGAATCTATATTGAGAAATATGTATTCCTTACTTCCAATTTATGTTATTTTGGCCTACAAAAATATGGAATAGTCAATGTGAATTGAGTTAATTTCTGAATGGATACTTAGAACTTTAAAAAAGTGAGAAATGTTAAGCAGTTATGAAATGAGTAATTATTACATTACATATTGTTTACGTATTTGGGAACTCAATTACGAACGCGGGATACTTTATATTTTACGCGACGAGCCAATAACAGTGGGTAGCTGTGTATGGATGAATAAATATAAGAATTCATATTCGAGAATCACATTGAATCTACATATTTCTCTTTTATTATTCTAGGTAAAATAGGTAGGTAGATTTCTAGGTAGGTTGGTTCTAGGTCTCGGTCTGGATTTATGCCCGGTTGATGGCAATAGGCTTGCCCCCTATTACATGGGACTTAAACAAAACTGGCAAAATTTGGGTGTACTATTAGGTATACCTCTGCCTAACCCTTCGGGGATTACAGGCGTGATGATGTTATGTGTATTCTAGGTATTACACGTTAACATTTTAATTTAGTTTTAGTTGTATCTCATTCAAGATTGAATGACTGCACAGTGCGCATGTTACAGCTGGACATGGGTGTACGTGTGCCATGAGCAATTCTCGTAGCAATATTCTAAAGCGAAGAAAGCCTTAGTAGATTAACGTTTACACGAATCACTAATTCGCGTATTCGTCCCTACCGTCGTCTTGTTTCGTAACAGTAATTAACAATAATGTTATAATAATGTTTAGTACCTGGATGACCGAAATTTGCTTGGTTGTTTTGGTAAATCGTGTTTTTTTTTAATGAAACCTAGCTTGACCTATTTATCGCCCTCGAAACCCCCTGCATACTAAATTTCATTAAAATCGTTGAAGCCGTAACCGAGATTCAGATTATACTATGTTACAAGAATTGCTCCTATAAAGGTATTAGATAGATACTTTTTTTTTTTTTTTTTTTGCTTTAAGTCGTTCTTTTTTGCGAAATATTAATTAATTAACATTAAAGTCACGGTGAAAATATTATTAAGTAGCTCTAAACATTTTTTTCCCTTGTCCCTCTCATTTTTCAGTAAATTGCCGAATTAAAAAAAAAAAAAGAAGAGCGCGCAAATTTTTTTTTTTAACTTCTTTATTTGGGCTTTTACCAATGCAGTCCAAAATTTTTTATGAAGATTCATTGACCGGCCCTGGATTCCGAGGTATAAATCTTACGGCACTCCACTATTTGTATTTTGCTAAGTATTTACATTTCATTGCTCGTGACGACTGTACATCATCTTCACCTGCCAAGCCTTTTCCAACTACGTATGTCAGAGTCTGCTTCCAGTCTAACTGAACGCAGCTGTATATAACCAGTGTTATATTATCTGACCTTCAAAACTCACATGGGTTTAAATTATTTATAAAATATGTTTAGGAGTATAATAAATGAAAAAGGAGAAATGGGAAAGGAGTATAATAATGGTGTAACTGTTGACTGGTAGAGAATGCCTTGTGGCATTAAGTCCGCCTATGTACCACTTTTGTACATTAAGTTTAAATAAATAAATAAATAATACACCAATTTCAATAGAACATGAAATAAATGAAGAAAAAAGTTGAAATTTTTTAAAAAAACAGAGCAAAAGATACCGCGGCCTCGACACAAAAGGCTAAGAAGGGTTGGGTGGTTTTTAGTCAGTAGAAGTCTGACACTCCCTTTCGCTCTGCCCAGAGTGGGAGGGGTTATTTGATAATTTCCCACAACCACAAAAAAAAAGTATGTTCTATTAAACTTAGACATAGTCTACACAAACATCTTGCGGACCTCTATTCCATTCCTCTAAATCTAAGTGTTTGTTAATGAACTCAATTACTTGTCTTACATTAAATATTAAGACTGCGGTCTCTACGACACGAGACACAAAATAGCAGCAAACAAAGCGATTTCTAGGAAATTTATTTTCGCTGTTTGTTCGTACAACACTTAGGTACCCACAAACAAGATTTATCTGCAGAAGAAATATTTGTGTGGACTTAACAGAGTTGGAGGTCCCAAATGAATAGTTGAACTCTGGTTGTAAAGTTAACAAAGATGTTAGTTTGTTGTTCCCGGTGGGACTCCCAGTGGTCGAGCGGTCGTCGTGCGGACTGCCTGGTTGTTGTTGCCCACAATTTAAAGTTACGAGTAGCTACATACTAGTGTTGTGACGTACCGGGAAAAATGCGTTCAAGAAGTGAATTTACTTTAATGTTTTGAGTATAATTTATCATGTACTAGGTATATCAGTCATCAAGAACAGTATAAAAATAAATGTTCCTTTCCGTTGATGAAATGGGTTGAGATCTCCAATCTCGAAGCTTTCAGAGGAAAAACACTGAAGCCTAATATAGTAACTAATAAAAAAAATAATACAATTCGTATTCAAAACAGACATTCCTTACGGATCAGAAGCTCATTTAAGCTTTATAAAGAAACAGCAAAGTAACCAAGAACTATTTATTTTGAAATAGCAAATCACAAAACCAACACAGTTATAAAAACACTAGCGGACGTCACGCGGTTTCACCCGCGTAGTTCCCGTTCCCGTGGGAATACAGGGATAAAAATGCCTATGTCACCCGGGGATAGTGTAGCTTCCCGACGGTGAAAGAATTTTTGAAATCGGTTCAGTACATCCCGAGATTACCCCTTACAATTTAACAAATATACAAACACACAAACTTTACTTCTTTATAATATTAGTATAGATTAAGAAACCGACATAACTAAAACTACAGGTCACAATATGCATCCGTCTTATCCGAGCTTCCGAGCCAAAGTGAGCGCGCTCTGAGCGTGCGCTGGTTTAAATACATCGGCCCTCCACTCGCTGCGTCACGAACATGCGATATTTCTGCCTTTTCGGCTGAGGAATTCTCTAATACATTATAATTTTCGTTTCTTGAAATCCCTTACACTTGTGAGGAAATAGCCCCAAGCAACAACAATATCATATTGTGTTCACAAGTGACCGACCTTATTTACTGTGCAGGGAAAGCCTTATATACACAAATGTTCCGCAAATTATTTTGAACGTGTATCAACAGCTACACACATTTGTTGAGCAAATACACATACATCTTGTGGCGGCCCAGATGTATCATACAAGTAGGCGATTATATACAAAAGGGTTCCCAGCTCGCTTGTCGGGGCTGTGGGTTGTTCGAAAGAAATACTGCGGCTTCGGACACAAAGGGCTAAGAAGGAACATGAGTGGATTTTTGTTAGTAGAAGTCTGACGCTCCCTACCGCTCTGCCCACAGCGGGAGGAGTAGTTTTAAGATTTCAGAACCTCCAAAAAAAAAAGAAAGCCTTCCCAGGGATCCCAGCAAGGTTCTAACTTCGTCTACTTCACAATTATATTTACTACAATGAAAATTTTTAACAGTGAACTTGTGACTCATGAGATGGCTCATGAGAGGAGTATTTAAGAAAACATGCTACGCCGACCCTGCACCTATTAGGAAATAAGGGCAAGCGCTGCGGGTTGTTCGAAAGAGATACCGTGGCCCCGGACACAAAGGGCTAAGAAGAAACATGGTGAACAGTGGTTTTTAGTAAGTAGAAGTCTGACACTCCCTTGTGCTCCACCCAGAGCGGGAGGAGTAATTCGGTGATCCAAAATAAAAAAGGGGAAGGACAGTGATGATGTGTGATCGACGTTAAGCAGAATAATATAATATATTATATAAAATATATTATATAATCGCGATCTCGCACTCAACAATATAGTGAAAAATATCAATGATTGTCCCCTCTTATAGGGCAATTTTATTTTTCCGTGTAGAAGGGCAGGCGAAGTCCATTATAAACTCGTAATACTCACAAGTACTTATAAATAAACAAATAGGTCAATACGCTTTGGAGGAAAACGTAACTTAAACAATAGTATGAGTTGTAGCCGTTGTTAGTAGAAACACGTGCTATTACACCCTTGGCCTCAAAAACGCACCTCGCATTGCTTTAACGTAATCACGATCTGCGATCAGCAAAAACTTATTTGTCGAAAAGAAAGGGTGAATTATTTTGGTAGTAAATGTATTTTTGAAAGAAGGGATATTTTAGATTTTAATTCAATCATTGACATAACCATTTTCTAGTTTCTGTCAAACTTTGAACAGGAACTACTAAAATAGTTAGTTATTTTAAGGCAAATATGCCTGTACTCTTGAGAAGGAAAATACGTACAATTTTCTATATGTTGACTGGCTACTTTTATATTTCCGTAAAGCGTGTTTGCTCTCAGACCTCTTTAACCCTCAGATACAGACATTATCAAGGTAGGGAGGCGGGGGGGTCTACGCTACTACATTATCCCTCGCCGGGACACAAACCAGCTCCGTGAAAAAAAGATCAAATTATCCTGTAAAATCGGATCGGTGGGTAGTTAATTACCCGCCTCACAAAAAGGTGAGAAAATAATGTATTTGGATTGTCGCTTTTCCTTCGATTCACTGAAAACTGGTAATCCAATTTATAGGGTATTTTGGAAAGTACACCTGATGCAAGATGCCTTCTTTACATACGAAACTCAAACCTTATAACTAGACCTTAGGTACTTTCAGTTCCCGTCGGGGTGGGGGGCCGTCGGGGCTGCGGGTCCCGTGGGGGCTGCGGTTTGTTCGAAAGAGATACCACGGCCTCGGAGCCCCGGACACAAAGGGAGAAGAAGGAACATGGGTGGTTTTTAGTCAGTAGAAGTCTGACACTCCCTTCCGCTCTGCCCAGAGCGGGAGGCTGTCATTTCATGATTTCCCACCGCACAAAAAAAAAATATTTTCAGTTTATATCTGTGTGTCTGTGTGTGTGTGTGTGTGTTTCTTACTGTATCGATCAAAAAGAACTTGTTTACAAATACTGGGTAGACCTACATTTGTATTGGTCTGCAATAAAGTTACCTTTATCTAAATCGAGATCCATATGAAAACAATATTTCCATCTACTTAGAGATATTTTTCCAGATTATTCCGGGATGGCCTCTTGACCGTTGCGCGTCACTACTCTCCAGAGGTCAACGAACTCAAAGACAGCACGAAAACAAAAGTTATCAGAAAGGTCCCGAATTATAGAATTTTCTCGAAAAACAAAGAAAAGTCCAAATATTATATTAGCTAAATATTTTTGTGTAAAAGTAAGTATGTAAGTGTGTTCTCTTATTACCTACATGTATTTTCAGTGGTTCAATGTTTGAACCAAGATAAATATTCCGACAAATCACAGTCAAGAACTTTACAACAGAACTGGATACCCCCTGGAAGTGTTTCTAAACTAAACAAACTTCAAACAATAATTAACATAAAGCATCATAGTGTTGTACCAAGTATTTATTTATGTAGAGGAAACTTGGGGCTATCTAATCGAATTTGTTCCAAGAGTTGTAACTAAACAAGCCAACGGATTATAAACTTTGTATAGCACATCCTTCTTGGTCCAATAAACGACAAGATGGCTTAACCTTGGTGTCGTTAACATTCTGCATATTGAACAAAAACTGGAGCGCTCCATGTTTTACCATAAAATCTATCTTTTTTATCGGCCTGACAGTTATCGTCTACAAGTCAGTAATAATAATAATAAATCTTTATTCAGAATTCTAGAAAGGTTAAATAACAAAATGAATCTTAAACTAAAAATATAGGTAAAATAATGTTAGGTGCCTGTACTAGGATAATCTGTATCACAGGCTGTAGGAGCTCAATCAGTATATGTAATATAATCTAGGACAGTAGTTTTTTGTTTATTACAATTTATAACATTTCATAACGACAAAGATATTTTAATTAACTTAAAAATCCTCACAGTAGTGGCTGTTCCATCCCAAAGATTTATTCTGATTGTTCCTTGACAAATTCGTTAGTCTTTCAAGTAGCCTTCACATCTAAAAACCACTATAAAAATAGCTTTTCAACTACAATCTGTAAATAAAACATCTGAATCAGAGATGAATGTAAAGATTTTTCTCAGCCAATCACACGTAAATTTTTCAGTTATTTTTCGTTTATGTTTTTGGATCGAATTCAGACGTGTTTCGATTACCGATAGCTTTCGCTAAATAATGGAGCCATTAGCATTGTTCGTAGAATTAACTTTTACTCGATAACTTGTTGGCCCATGGCAGTTAATGTACTTTTTTGTATCGAATTACATGTTTTGAATATCAAATATATTTCAATGTCGAATATTTTTTAGACAGCCACGATAAAGATGGGACCATGAGCATACGGAGTCTGTAATATATTATTCCCACTGATGGGACACAGGCCTCCTCTCTGTAAATCCGTGACCCACCACGCGAGCACGCGAGTCCAGTGCGTGCATTTATTGGAAACAGATCGAAGACAAAGTCTATTTGTGCACAAACATACAAACTGTATCTCACCTACATTGTCTCATTGACCGTTTAAAGTGACAAGGTACACGGAAATGCAGGGTAATTATTAATTTTTCGCTTGTCAGCGGCAGTGCGATGCACCGCTATGCACGGGTGACCGCCGCGCCGTGACGCGGTCGTCACGCGGCGAGCCCCGTGTTCCACCTACATCATTAGTGTGTCTGCAGACACAATATTTTGTTCAACATGCACTGGTTATGAACACGGATTCACTTAAGTGTTTTCTTTTGAAGATGACCCTTCTTTTTTCGGGATGCTTGCTTAGCAGATCATGATGTTGTGAACTAGATAACTAGAGAAAATATAGTACTGGTATATGATACCCCTTAGTAAGACTGGTTTTTCACTATCAGGCCATTGACTACCTGTACACAACGACTGTTAGAGATCTGCAAATGACGGGGAACACCTGCAGGCACAGAGGAAACTAGGTGAGTCATCCATTCACGGACCATCCTAGCCAAGCGTGGTCCAATCTAAAGATCGCCCCGAACGGCTGTAACCACGAGCTCCTCTTGATCAAAAAATTACTAACTGCCGCACTCAGAGAGCTTTAATGATTACTTAGGCCATCACTTAGTGTTTTGACAATTTTGTCATACAAAACTATGTCAAATCTTTACAAAGTGACGGCTTAAGTAATCATTAAATATCTCTGAGTACCGCAGTTAAACAGTTCAAATATGAATTAAAATATAAACAGACAGTACTATAGATCCACTGTATAATATTGAGGGCACTCAAAAGTTTATTTTAGGAATAATATCCTCATTTGTTACATCTAAAATGCTTCTATTGTTATATGAATCAGATTAGCAACACTTGTTGCTCTTTCTCAAGGTTACCTTCTGGCTATTTAAATTATCCTTGTCTCGCTCCTTAATGAAGAGATCTGCATAAATTTCGTTGAATTTTGTGTTCGTATGGCCAATAGACTAAATAATAAAGTATAGTAATAACACTGTATTGTAAAACAATGTTCCAAGTAGTAGTTTCGAACTACATTGTCATCGTCTAATCACAAACAAACACACTAATATTTTACCAGAAATCAAATCAAATGTTCAAAAACGAACTGACAAGAGGAGATTCATCTTTTTTAACCGATTGCGGCGAAGCCCAAAAGGAAGGTTATTTTATTTGAAGATTGACCCCCAACTTTTATTTTAGTTAAATTTTTAACGATTTTTTTAAGTAACATTTGGATGTTTATTAAAATGATTAGATATAGACTCTTCCGTTGAATGTAGACTCCGTATTCCATACGAATTGTTTCTTTTATAGCTGTAAAAATAGCATCAATCTATGTGATGTAATAGGTGATAAATCTTGTGTTTTCTTCGACTTTTATGATTCTCTCAAGGACACAGAGGTCATGGGAGATCGACGCAGGCTGAGCCGTTCTATGAATAAATGTAAATGTTAGTAGTAGGAGAAACATAGTTGACTTTTATTTGGGCTGAAATGAATCGTTATTCGAAGAGTTAACATTACTACTTACATTACAAATGCAGTCGGTAGGCATTGTGGGATCAAAATCAATTGCGATGAGAAGATTTTCCCAAATATGTATGTTGATTGGGGATGGCTTTTAGTTACTCTAACCGGATGCGGCTAAATAGCAGTGTTTAACATGGTGCGACTGCTTATCTCACCTCCACGACCCAGTGGCTACTGGCTAATACGATACTCTTTAGACTAAGACTGGTTGTCAGAATTGGACCCATGACTACCTGTAACCACTGTCAAAGATCCTGATAACTGCTTAACGCTCTGTGCTGCTGCTGACGCACTTAGTGAACTCTGTGTGTGAAATGGTAGTGTTATGTTATTTCAAAGAACTAACAGAAATGACACGATGCGTGAAAAATAATTAAATCGATAAAAAAATGGAATAGCTACATTCTTCAGAAGTTTTTGGTGGGGGCACTTTCTATCCTTGTCGCGCGAAACGGCCATTTGTACTACGTAACTATGGCGGCATGAAATGTGACGTCACATGTCTGTGGCGCTGTCCTTGTCTAGCACGTCATTTCAAATCAGTTAAAACTAAGGCATTTTTAACCGACTTCAAAAAAGGAGGAGGTTCTATGTTCGCGTGTATGTATTTTTTTTTTTTTTATGTATGTTACCTGATTTCTCCTCCATTTGTGAACCGATTCTCAAAATTCTTTTTTTACTTGAAAGAGTATACTCCTGAGGTGGTCCCATTTAAATTTGGTGAAGATCTGATCCTGATCTTCGGAGATATACAATAGAACTCTTCAAAAATAGACGGCAAATCTGTCGTGATTGCTGCAATCGCTTGGATGTTTATTGTTTATACAACATCATGACGTAACATCACGCCTGTATGATCTGAGGGGGTACGCAGATGTGTACACCCAGATTTGGACAGTAAGATATTATGTAAAGTTCCATTTATTGGGGATAAATAAAACCTATTATTTGTTTGGGAACAACTAAAAATGGAAAAACAAAAAAAACTTTTTGGCAAAAAATAAAACCGACTTCAAAAAAAAACAAACAAAAAAAAAGATAAACACAAAAAAGTGAAAAATAATTTTAGCTTCAGAAGCCGGTGACAAAAACACCAAATCAATCAAACAAAGGTCAAGCTTCAGAAGCCGGTGACAAAAACACCAAATCAATCAAACAAAGGTCAAGCTTCAGAAGCCGGTGACAAAAACACCAAATCAATCAAACAAAGGTCAAGCTTCAGAAGCCGGTGACAAAAACACCAAATCAATCAAACAAAGGTCAAGCTTCAGAAGCCGGTGACAAAAACACCAAAATCAATCAAACAAAAGTCAAGGTTAGTGTTTTTGTCACCGACTTCTGAAGCTAAAATTATTTTTCACTTTTTGTGTTTATCTTTTTTTTTTGTTTGTTTTTTTTTGAAGTCGGTTTTATTTTTTGCAAAAAGTTTTTTGATAGATTTTATTACTTTAATCACACATTATTTCTGTTAGTTCTTTAAAATAACATTATATATTCGTGAATTTTTAACAATAGTTAAATAGCCAATTATAACATCACGAGAACAACGATAAATAAAGAACAGGAAACTAATCCGGGCAATGACTTAACACTCACACATCACGTCAACTATTTAAAAATTCAATGACCTTATTCGTGCATCTAGTAACAGGGTTAAGGTAATGGCAACACTCACACACATGTAGCTGCATCAATCTGTGTGTGTTGGTGTGCACACGTGCCGCGCGACCGCAGCTCCACCTGTGCTCCTTGACATTCAATATGGCGGAGTTGACCCAGTCATCTAGTGCTGGAGCTAAGATGTACATTTATATTCTTGGATAGCATGTTCATGTGAAGGAACTCATTTTGAGGAATCCGACATAAAATCCAACAATAAAGAAATCGAAGACGTGACCCCTATCAACCCGCACTGGGTTCGCATTGTCCAATGAGGTCCACTTCTACAGATATGAGTTCCATGACCCAGCAGTGTATTATGGGCTGATATATTGTATTTTTTTCTTACACACACATTTTCTTAACATACAGCCTGACACTGACACGCAAACTGCAAAAAAGGAATTTGAATTTCTCGGGATCCCCAAGCACTTCCACCGTAACTAATTTTAATATAACGTACAGTACCTACTACGTTCTCTATGAAAACCAAACTCTACATTTGATTATTGAATACATGATTAGTTTTTGTACTATACTAATAACAAGCTTCTTTATGATCTTGCTAATGTACTGCAAATAATTATCCTCGTCCAAGCAACTATTAGCAGTTATTAATAATGTTTCTACTTTTATTTACAACTAATATTATTATGAGCGTCTTCCTTCCTTCTAAAACATGTTTATTTGATGTAAATAAATACAAACAATCATATTATCTTCTAGACCATTCGAAAGTTACGATTACCTATTAATACTGTACTACCCTTAAATCATAGACATCACTAACTATATTGGAGAAGGAAATTTTGTATTTTGTGTTGTTGCCTGTCCACACAGATTCAAGCGAAAAGGATAGGGAAAAAAAAAACAAATAATTAAAAAAATTAAAAAACACGCCTGCCATGACAAAAAGTAAACTAAAAAATAAAAAACAAGTCAAACGAATTCAGTGATGAAAACTAAAACTTTTATTGCAGTCGGGGGACCTGTAAAGAATTGTTCCACCGAACTGTCCCCCGACTGCAATAAAAGTTTTAGTTTTCATCACTGAATTCGTTTGACTTGTTTTTTATTTTTTAGTTTACTTTTTGTCATGGCAGGCGTGTTTTTTAATTTTTTTAATTATTTGTTTTTTATTTCATATCTTTTAGTGATATATCGGTATTTTGACCTATAACCAATATGGCACTATATATTAGTTTATTTTTCAGGAAAGCAATGTCGCGCTAAGGATAATGCGATACTAAATCAATATTTTTTTATGGATACTAACTTTGAAATCTGAGGTGATTTAGTTCTTGTAGTGACACGTAAATTAGGAAACTTCTTAACTGTATTAGGCGTCTTGATGGACAATTAAGTAAAAGACGTAGATGAGCATTTCAAGCGAGACAGAACGGAAAAGGAACAGGACGGATGCGCGAGCGAAGCGAGCGCGAAATTTTTTGTACACTTTTTATAGATTAAGAATTGGAGGTGGGAGGAGAGGGAATATATTGTCATCGGGAGGGAAGAGGATAAAGGACTGTTTCATCTGGTTTCAAGAAGAGAACTGCTTATTACTCTTATCATGATTGACATTAATCCTGCAATTTCGGAATCAAGCGCCTAAGCTAAGACGGAGGTTTGGAAGATGCGACTGATACCTTCTCGATCTGTAAAAGTGTACCATTCTGACCTTATCTTGTAACGGGTAAATTGATGAACACTACTAGACGTAATGATTTACTTAATTATAATAATTATGTTTATGTTAGTACTGAGTTTTATCATTGCCTCGGAAAGCACGTTAAGATCTTAAATTTACACATGACCGTCAGGGTGGCTTTATTCATCTTTGACAGTCGTCTAACGTAGTCAGTGGCTCGAAAGTCTGACAAGCAGTCTTATCAAGGAGTATCGTATTACCCGGTACTAGTTGGGTTGTTTAGTGTGCAGGTCAAAAAGTAGTCGCTCCATGTAAAATATCGGTTTTCAGCTGCATCTATTAGTTAGACTGGAAGCGGACTCCAACATAGGTGGGATAACGTGGATCAAAAATTAAATACGAATTGCCAAATCTCATTTTAGCTTCACGAAGCTCAAAATGTACTAAGTAATCTGAGTCAAAAGGGACTTGGGTTATTCCTGTTCAGGCCCCCAGAAAGAAAAAGGAATGGATGCGCGAGCGAAGCGACCGCGAAATTATTTTTATTGTTTTTATAGATTGGGGGGGGGGGGGGTGAATTGTTCATATAGGTTACTGAGTTTGTTGTATGTAATAAAATGTGTTTTTTTCATTTCTTAGGATTCCGATGGGCAAAATCGGAACCCTAATAATATGTACACTTTGTTTTCCGTCTGTCTGTCCGTATGCCTATGCGTCAGACAAGACCCTGTTCCTCAGGAACGTGTGAAATGATCGGAATGACTTAATTGCGTAATTTATACCTACAAACATTTTTCATTTCATGTAGGTATCTATTTTTAAACAATTTACGCTGAATTTTATATATACATGCAATTTACATACAATGCTAAGAACTATGAATATTTTATTAACATTATAAGAAATTCAAGTGTAGTGCCAAACAGTTTAAGTATAGTAGGTACCAAAAAACTTTTACGGATCCCTTGGTGTGTGGGTTCAACTCGCACTTGGCCGGTTTTTTTAAACTATTGTTTCATAAAATTATAACACACGTAAGGCTTTATTCATTTGTGTTAGTTATAAGTTTCAAGTTGAATCTCGCAGTCAGATTTTTCCATACCAAAATCTACCCTGATCTTTTTTTTCTACCCTTTAAGGGAGGGAGGGGGGGTGATTTGGAAAATTCTATAATTGCAAATTGTATGATTTTCTTAAATTTATATTTTGCCATGTTTCAAGTAAATTGATTCACGCATACTGACTTTTCATACAAACTTAAAAACCATTTAGGTGCCGTCGTAGATGAATTTGGGAGTTGTAACCTAGCCAGTTTTATTTCTTTCATTACAGAGAATCTATTGATATGTAGCTTATTCGTATCGAATCCCGGGTTTAAAATGTCACCATTTCATTTGCTGAGTAGTATTACTAGTAAACAATAGATATTGAATACTACTGTGCTATATTTTTGTAATCTACTTAACAAGTTCTAGACGATGATTATATTTTTCATTGAAATTTCAATAAAAACAAATTAAAAGTTCTTTTTATTTCTAAATCATGGCCACCCTATTATGTTTTTTGATATTTTCTCTAGCCTATGTTACCCGGGGTGACGCAATGAATCTAACGATACCACATACATCAAAATCGGTTCAGGCGTTTGGAAGTTATGGTGGAATAAAGAAACTCACAAACAAACATACATACATAAATACATACATACATACATACATACATACATGAACGCTAAAAACATAACACTCTTTTTTTTGGGGCAGTCGTGTAATAAGCGACTCATGGGTTGCTAATCAACCACAATCAACGCTGCAGATCCAGTCGAAGATAGTGAGACGAGCTGGACGCCTACAGACAGGATTGGTCCCCGATATTACATTAAAACAGAAAGAACTGGTAAGAAGAAATAGATGCCTTTCTCCTGCAGCCTAAAGTAGAACGAAATAGGCTAAAATAAATAAGTAGATGCGCCTTTCTTAATTCTCTGTACATTGTATCAGTTACGCAGTAAAGTTGTCGCCTAGCTCCCACTACTCGTTCTCTGCAGGAAGCTAGGGCTACCTCCCACGTTCTAGCTACTGTAAAACTGCTATAATTAGTATCATACGTCACTTTATGTCTGTTAGTGTGCTACTCATGTGATGTTGTCAGTTTTATGCATTGGATACAGTTCAAGTATTTGATAGTAAAAACTGGTTAGTATTGATTTTAATGTAATATTGTTGGTTTTATAGTATTTTAATACTGATCTAGATTCTAGATTGACAAGCAAGGTTGAGGTTACGGAGGTCGAACTGTATCTGGTGGAAATTTATATATTGTTTAATTAATGATTCCTTCGTCCAGAGCACCGCTAATATCAATTGCATTGAGATCTAGAAAGTTGTATTAAATCTTCATCTATAAATAGTAGACGGAGTTAACGATAAAAAGTGAACAACATTTCTTGTCGGCTAGTGACAATCTGGTCTAACAAGCGTAGAATGTGCTGCCCTCTGCCTCCGTTGTTATTTTCTGATTTCAAATTCTATGAGTCACACATATACTGAAGGTACACGTGCTTATAAATAAAGCAATGTCATAGATAAGTGGGCTGGGGCATTGGGCCCCGGTGCAGGGGACCGGCCACTCTCGTACTTGACTCAATTGAGTCTAACTGTTTGTCGCTCCACTATGGAAAGTTCTGGAAACTGACATCATTTACATCGGACGGTCGGTCATCATGCTAGTCTTGTGATAAGATCGGCTTTCTCGTCTGGTGGGTAATTATGATGTTGACTGTGATCTTTTCTGTTTAAAAGATTTTTAGATCCGAATGACTTATTTAGATAGAAATGTATATTGGCTAAATTCGACTGAATGCTACTGGGATCTCCATCGCATAGTGCTAGCACGTCACAGTACAGCTTCCCGTTCTCATCAAAACAACTCAAGCACCGGAAGATCACACAATGTTCACAAAATTACTGTAATTTGTTCAAGGGGCGGTGATTTGAGCGCTACTACACGCACGGGCGGCGGCGCACGTGAACAACAACGCCTGATCAGCGGGTAATGTCTCGACAGGTAATGACTGACTTCAGCACAAGTCACTACAGATAATAACTTAGTATTAAAGTAGCCTCCTCGTGGAGACCGGCTGCCCCGGATGTACTTGCATCCAGGGCAATCAATCTCACTACTAGAATGCTGAAAGGATAGTCATTTAGGATTCAAGGATAGCTGTTCTCAGAAAGGGAATCTTATTAACAGAATATCTACACCTACTGAACAGGTGAAAGGTCACGACTCATGGCCATAGAGTGTTAGTACTGACTACTACTACCTTGTCGTTTCAGAACACTGAACTTAATACGTCACTAGTGAGAGCGCTACTTGTCAAATGAAACCGCTGATATCAAGTTATAAAGTTGCTCCCACGGAAAATGGATAATTCATCACCTGAATCAAGCTATGTACTCGTATGTTATAACGTTACGTAACGAAAATCCGTTACTACGTATGATTAATATAATATTTCCGGCATAGATTTAAGATCAAAATACCCATACAGTCCGTAAGACCGGCCGAATTTTGAAAGTTAACTATGTAAATGCATTATTAATTTAAATGTATATCCAGTTAAGAGAGCAGTGGTCGCCCAGTGGTGGCGGCCCCGACTTACGAACAGTAAGTCGTGGGTTCGAACCCAGGCAGGCGCATTACTTTGTGTAATTTATTTCATCACCACTGCTCTCAATAACGGTGAAGGAAAACATCGTGAGGAAACCGGCATGTCCTAGAACCAAAAATTGTCT
Source organism: Diarsia brunnea (assembly GCA_949774965.1). NCBI lineage: Eukaryota > Metazoa > Arthropoda > Insecta > Lepidoptera > Noctuidae > Diarsia > Diarsia brunnea. Next base: position 22,486,527 of record OX458998.1, read on the forward strand.
TCGACTTTGAAAGACTTGTGACATCTACCAATCCGCACTGGGCCCGCGTGGTAGATTATGGCCCATTCCCTCTCAAAGAGTGGAGGCCTGTGGTCCACCAGTGGGTACATTGATAGGCTGTTGATGATGATGATGATATCCAGTTAAGTAGTAGTATAACTGTCACAAGACATTATCTATAACGAACCATTTCTATAACGGCATTTACCGGATTCTTCAATCCCACCGCCCTAATCCCTTAGCCCTCGACGGTTCAGTAGACAACGTGTCCAAGTCCATGGCCGAATTTGTTGGTAAATAAATAATTTGGTGCTCTAAGCTCAGTCCCACGCGGTCAGGAATAGCGCGGGACTGACAGGATCCCGTCAATTCGTCCGTCGTGCGTCCGCGCAGCTATTCTTAGCGCGCTGACATCCTTCCCGCCATTATTCAATTCCGGAGCTGGGGGCGTAACATGCCACATGTTTGCGTGTTAAAATGTGTTTGATACCTTTGAAGGCGTAGCTATTTAGTAAGGTCGAGGCCTAAAACGGCTGCAGTGGCACACCAATCACTCGAGTGGCCGATGAAATTATCCAAAAATTGTACTGTTAAACCCAAGGGCATAAAAAATATGTACAAGGTCCTACCCTACCCAACCAATACTATAATATGGTGTTTGGTACTCAAGATCTCATCGAGGTATAAAAGATTACGAGATATCATTAAGTGTTATGTGCTAGTCGTTGTTATTTTTTTTTTGTGTTTTCGTGAATTTTACTAACATAGGTTAAGGAATACTTACAAGTTATGGGTAATCTACCTGATTTAAATGAAATAAATAAAAAGAGACGGAGTGACAAAACTATAATTCAGCATTGCATAGAATAATTTTATAAATTGTATGTTTATATATAGGGTGTAAAAGTACCCTTAACGCAAACGAAGGGCATTTGTTCTCCCCACCACTGCAATCATTTTTTGTTCTAGACCATACCTGGGAACCTCCTAGTTACGGAGATATTGGGGGTCAAAGTTCCAAGTTTTTCACAGCTGTTTTTGTAAATACTAGTATTTCAGGTTTTAACTTTACTTAAACTACCTCCATGACCCGTTTACTATTCAAAGCATCCACTAGCACAATGTTTTAAGAGTTTACTTTGAGTTTTACCGTAAAATGTGATTTTTGACCCCAAAAAAAAAAGTCATTTCCCAGCAAACATTTTTGCATAGGGGTACTTAGTTTGATGTACAGAATGCTTGGTTGACGTATGCGTGAAGGGTTCGTTTACACCCTGTATGTAGTTATGTTTGGTATTGTAGTGAAAGCGTCATTTTATCGGCCACTACTACACAAATATCGTAAGTGATCTGATTGCGCTCCCTCGGGAATATTCCCTCTCATTTAATTTTGCTTGCTGCATACGATCACAACAAACAGGTACTCCATTTTGCGCAATTGTGCCTAAATAATAATCAAAGATAATATATAATACCTAAAACGCCCGACCCAGTTCTCGAAGATGGTAATATTACGTTGTATTGGGACAGACCTGTTGTCACTGAAAGGACTTTTTTTAAAAATATAGCACATTTATACAATCACTATGAAAAACAAACTTTTTTGTGTATTTCTGTTGCCCCTTTAACAACAAAATAATACAAATTAAAGGGAAGCCCCTTACTACGATGGTACGAAACCCTTCATACGCGAGTCCGACTCGCACTTGGCCGGTTTTTTCCGCTTGCCAACGGAACCCTAACAATCCTAGAGACATGACAAGTTAAGGTTACTGCTGTCAAGAATAATATATCGCTTTCAGATTTAATATTTTTTAAATTCAGTCATCACATTAGCTATCTTCGCATCAGCAATGAGGCTATGGCTTGATTCTGATGACTTACTCTCGCTATTCTTCAAAAGGGATCTTCCGGGAAGACTGACGCAATCCTTTGATAATCACCTCGTCATCATTGAGGCTAGGTAGCCTAGGTAATGAAGATCAGAGCAGATTACCTAATAGGTCGCGCTGACGTCTTTGATCTAGACACGGTAATGAAGTAAATTGAAGGATAATCATAGACGCAAGAGGAAAGACTAATTGGCTAACTGTCTTTGGTATTAATTCTCTAAGGTTACAATTTTTCTACTGTTTACACGTGTTGTAATTTAAGATAATGTGGCATACCTTTTTTTTTTTTGGCGGGTGAAAGTCATCAAATAACCCCTCCCGCTCTTGGGCAGAGCGGAATCCCGGGAGTGTCAGACTTCCACTGACTAAAAACCACCCATGTTCCTTCTTAGCCCTTGCGCCGACGCCGCAGTATCTCTTCCGGACTACCCGCAGCCCCGGCGGGAAATGTGGTATACCTAACTCTTAAATGTTGTGTCTCCCGAGTTTATAGGTGAAGGAACCTAAATATAAAACACAATGGTTTGTGCACAGACTGTCTCCCACACTATTTGCAATGTAACAAATTACTTATATTAATTTAACTCATGTCTATGTGTCACAAAGTGAATTTCAGTGCGTGGAAAATTCTTCGAAATGTAGCGCTGACGAAATAAAAAAGAGTTGACACGTAACTAGGTGCGAATTACTGTGTTATATGTATAACTTAGACTTACCCAACAAAATAGGCCAAACGCTTCTGTCCTAAAGCGATAAACAACAATACAACATCTAATAAGGTACACCTTATTACCGCCGCACCCACAGTCTCTACTGAACTGTTTCCTTTTAGGTGTTAGAGCTTGCAACAGTGGGTGAATATCAATAGCTCCTTACGAAGTATTAGTGGCATGCAGAATGCAAGCATACCCCATGATTTTTGGGAAAAGGTTATGCAGATGATGATACAAGCACATGTATGCGTTATCGCGATTTGTGACTCACTGCAGAAGTCAAACAATTGAGTTATAGACCACGTAATCACAACACCGTGTTTAGTAGGCAAATTGTACACTACTGGTGATGACGATTTTTTTTCTTGCGTATACTGGTTTCATGATGCGCAGAGTACGTGGGAGCGTCAACGACATTCTAGTGAGCATCAGCGAAAAACCGTTCTGCACCATTATGGCATATTGGGTGCGGGATAGATACTTGTTACCTATATGATTGTGAGTTCGGCGTTAAGTCTCCGAGGCGCGAGTGACAAAGGTGCTATTGTCTATAATATTGCCTGCTCACGTGGCAGTCAGCTCACCAGCTCATCAAAGGAAACGCATTGTGTCGCTATCTCCCATCTGCTGGACCCTCGTCCTGCCCGCCATCTGACAAGTGACGCATACTGACGAACGTGAGCTGCTTGTGTGTATATAGAGGAAGGTTTCGCATGTTATACAGAAACAATACATAGAGGCCGCGTTTAATCATGGGTGGGTCACACTTAGCGAAACCCGATAAAAGTAAAAAAATATCTGCCCATTTTATTGATTCGGGGCGAGTGTCATTAGTAATTAGTATATTTACCTCCTTGAATTTGACGATGATGCAAATCGACAGCCGTAGGCATTGATACAAAAACTAAAGATACGGTCGTCCGAACATTTGCTCGACGCGTTCGCCATACAGAGAATCGGTGTAGTCTGCTCGTTAATGTAACCTTGTATAAGCGGCGTGGTATTTTCGAGGTATAAAGAACATAAATAAAGCTTTTAATAAAATTTACGACCGCACCCGAAGCTAGCCGATCGTGGACTAGTTCACTTCGGCTTAGGAAACACCATATTGGGACCACGTTCGAGGCGTCATTTTAACATGCCGTCCGCCCAGTCCTTACGCAGTAATATATAAGTCAATGCCTGTAGGTATATTTTTATGTACCTGATAATTACTAAATAATCAACCCAAATTCACTAATTGGGCTAAATAGTTCGCTAATTAATACCTAGACAACAATATTACAAAAAGTAAACAATATCTGTTATTTAACATGAACACATCAACGTTTACCTTGATTAGCGCTAATTCGCACACAATTATTTTAATGAAACCCAATCAATTGGATAACACAATCAATGCAATATAAATAACACACAATACTAGGTATTGCACTGTGTGTTATTTGAACTAGGCCTTATATTGCTATATTACTACAACCAGTTTAGTGATTCATGTTTATAACGATCTTATCTTATTTCATAATTTACCACCGTCTATGCGCTTAATAACAACGACATACGTCCCTCCTCGTAGACAGACTACACGGCGTCTATCTACGAGCTCTACTTACCCGTTAAGACAGCGTGAAGATAAGGGTCCAAACAAACGGGATGACCCAGTGCTCGACAGCGCGAACTGGAGCGCCAGCCGCCAGCCGTGAGCCCGTGACACAAATACCTACTTGGACAGTATCGATTGCGGCACAGGTATGCAGCGCTGGGTAGACATAGACAGCAATGCACATAACAGATAGGTACAGACAGTTCACAGCTCAGAGTCACCAGGTTCTCAAATGATTTCCGACGCTTTGACAGCAAAAAGGAGTCGATAAGGATAGCAAGCAGTTTCCTATTCTATTAAAAAAACAGATTTGGTTTACAGGGTGAAATAATCTTCATTTCGGAACATAATACCACGCTTGGTTTTCTTTTCGGGCGAGGCGGAATCTTAATGCTAATCATGGAAATTGTAAGTGAAATTGAATGACCACCACGAACTGCCAAGAAGTCGATTAAAAATAAACTTTTGTTTTTTGTTTTGTTATTGCCTCGTTGGTACTGTGGTCGCAATTAAGCGCGACTGCTGGTGCTGAGCATGAGTTCTTGGGTTTGATTCCCAGGTAGGACAAATTTTTATTGGGGTTTTCCATCAAGAATTTCGCAGTAACAGACACGAAGTCTGGATTTATGCCCAGATGATGCAATAGACTCGCCCCCTGCTACTTAGAAATAAGTGGCAAAATGTGTGTGTACTATTAGGTACACCTCTGCCTAACCTTTTTGGGCATTACAGGCGTGATGTTATAATGTTATGTTTTGTTTGGTAAATGTGCTTATTTCCAAAATAATTAGTTCATTAAGTTGGTCCCGCAACCCATATCACGAAACTGTCACATGTGTCTGCACATTGACATGACAATTTTCTATCGCGCTGACTATGATTTGAATGGTGAATGCGACAATAAGGTGCGAAAATAACTTACAGACACAATAGGTCAACAACAATCATACTCCATAGGTTCAAATAATTATCAGATGGAAAACTAAATTATGCTTAAATATAGTCCTCCTTTACCGATTTCGGTAACGGCGACCCTTACAAGCTATTTCCTAGCGTGTGCCCTTATATGGCTGGCCAGACCGAATTTACTTTTAAACACCCGGTCACAGCTAAAGCAGTAGAGTTGACCGGAAGAGTTGTACGTATAGGTGTAGGAGGGCTTAGGTTTCACTTTACGTACTTGGCGCTTTTCGTTAAAAAAAAAAAAAAAAATTATGCTTACAATGTGAACATTCTACCACACACAGTCGTTAAGAGCCATATGATATCACGATTTTGCTCAAATGTCTAAGATCTTAGTCGTCTAATTTACCATTTATGTACCTTACATTCCGACATAATTATATAATTTTGTTGACACATAATGTACTAGATTATCGATTTATTATTAACATTAATAAATAAGTGAAAAAACAAAGTCTTAGGTAAATTTTTACGTTTTATACGAGTATCTCTTTTAGATCTCACATGGACTTCCAAGATGAAAGTCTTAAATAATTCGTGTTTTTGACCAAATGACTATTTGCAGTTACAGTATATTGTACCTACACAGAACATCTTAGCTATTAAAAAAAAAATGGAGGACCTTTTCAAAACCAACTCTCATTACGCAATTCCCGGACGTAGGTATGTCACATTTGTGGCCTACCTAGGACGTGAAAGGGCCAAACGAACGCATCCATGCATAGTATGCACAGAACTTATCTGTTCTGTGATAGTATGCCTCCATGATCGCGAACACTGCCGCGTCAGGGGGTCTACTCGCTAAGCACGAAACCCGTGAATACGGCCATATTTACGGGCGTTTCCTACTCTCTAACACCTACGGACATAAGATTAGTTCGAGGCCCAAACTAAGAATGAATGACTACTCGATTTGACAGTTGGCCTTACTCCCGATGTGTCTTTGCCCGTTCGAAAAGTTGAATTTGACATTTGTTTACACGGATATTTATGTCATTTGATACGACAACAAAATAGTTATCGTGTAGGCCACGAAAGTTTAAGTTTTATAATAAAACAATATTATGGCTGCTTTTTTAATGCTAGTACGAGCTCTAAAAGAGCCCCTAAGACGACCCACTGACCGAAGATTCGCCGGCCGGTTGTTTTTGTGCCAAAACTTTCAGTTGTCGAGTATGTATGCACCGTTATGAGTTTAAAGGAACTATAGCCTCACAATGGAATTATTTGAAGATTTGTGTGAGCCTGCGAGGAACTATTACCTTTTTTGCCTCGGCAAAAGCGACGAAATTGTGTTGATTCAAGAATTAGGGTAGGTAATGGTTTGATCTAAGAATTAAGTCTAACAATAAACAAAATGAAGATTCTGCAAATTATTGAGTTCTATAACCAATCTGTCCCATCTACCTACATATTTACTGTTGTGTCTGTTGTCCTTGCTGCCCTCTATTTTATCCCGGTTGATCTACCAAGGTGCAGTGGGCCTTAGCAGTGACGTCCCAAATGTTCCAATGGCACAACAGACAGTGTCAGACTATCTGGGGTTGTTAAATTATTAAAGTTTACTAAAGTTTCTACAGCATGTGACTGAGAGGAACCTTTTAAAATAAAGTAAGTTTAAAAGCCTGAACTATTTTTCTAAAACAAACCCAGATATTCAAACACAAAACTCAAAGCATTTATTTCAATTAAACCATTACAGGCACTTTTGAAATTTGAAGAACAATTCATAAAACAAAACTAAACTACGAATGCAATACGTCATCCCGAAAGCCACCACGCTGAGCCACACGCCACCGAATGCCCGCAACAACGAACACTGCGTGCACGAAAGCACGCAACGACGCACACCAACAACAACGAATGCACGAGACTTCAAATCACGGAACAACGAATACACGCCGCAACGCGCAACGCGCGACCCGGAGCCCCCGCACATCCACCGCCACGGCACGCGCCGCCGCGCGCCCCCGCACCCACAGTACTCGCCGCTGCAGACATCCGGCGACGCGCAACTCGACGCAGCAACCCCCGGGACGACGCATTGCACTTCTAAGCTACAATCACAGTCACAATTCATAATAACTTGTGAAAGTACTGTAGTTGTTATTTTATAAAATATGTACCTATAGCAGTGGTGGCCCAGTGGCGGCGGCCCCGACTTACGAACAGTAAGTCGTGGGTTCGAACCCAGGCAGGCGCATTACTTTGTGTAATTTATTTCATCACCACTGCTCTCAAAAACGATGAAGGAAAACATCGTGAGGAAACCGCCGGCATGTCCTAGAACCAAAAATTCGAAGACTTGTGACATCTACCAATCCACACTGCGCCTGCGTGGTAGATTATAGCCCATTCCCTCTCAAAGAGTGGAGGCCTGTGTCCCAGCAGTAGGAACATTAATAGGCTGTTTCATGATGTATCTATAGCAGAAACTACCCAAGTAGCATTAGGGGTTCTATAACGGTTGACTAATGGTACACATTTATTCTTTAAGCTATCTAAGTAAGCTGTATGAGGGCTGTATAGCACGCTGTACAGTCCTTATACCACCGGTTTGGGCACAAATTATGCAGCCTAAAGTTCACAAAAGGTACACAGTAGCTGAATAGCAGCACTTTAACGGCAGTTTAAGAGAGAACCTGTGGTCTTAAAGCTGATCAACAGCATCATATATGATTCCATGTGGATCTTCATACAGACAAGAGAGTTATAAGAAGTAACGAGTGAACAATTATACAGCCTCTACCTCGTATTAAGCTCACAAGTGTACCCTAAAAACTAGTAGCGGCCGCTTTTTAAATTATCCTGAGTACTAATTTGTAATAAATATTACGTATCGCTCGTGAGTGTCTATAAACAGCCATATTTTTAATGTGACTTTGCTATTACGGTAAGTACTTTGTGTTTATTACATTATATTGTGTTAAAATTATGGGTAATGTAAATTTATTGTAAAGTATATACATTTTTAGAGTTAAAATTTTCACGCGCTTCGGAAATAACGCCGTTTTATAAAAAAAAAAATCTAAATAAGCAGAGGCGAACAATACAATTTTTGATAGTTGTGTTTTTATAGCATTAAAATCAGTCTATAGTTTTTTATTTGAACATTAACCACAAAATTAATCACGATAACTCCGTAGTATGTGATAAAATCGTAATTAATTTTATAAATATTATAGTTTATGAGTGAAGAAAATGGTGGACATTGTCTCCAGCTACAGTGGACCATTGTAACTCTAAATTATAGTTGTGAACTCTGTAAAGTCTCACATGTGTACCATTACAATGTCGTGAGCTCTAGAAAGGTTCACATTGTGTACCATCTTAATGTCAATTTCTGTACAACCTACGCTCGATAAGCTCATATTCAGCCCCGGGTGGGTAAGCAGTTCTTCAATAGTTCACGTGAATACCCTTTTAGATTTTTTAGAATACTAAATTTTAGGGATCCGCTTTGAAAATTTGAATTTTGTTATAATACCACAAATTATTTGGTATAAAGTCTCCGACAATAAATGCAGCTGGTGTTATGTATGATTGAATGAATGCGTTAATTTTAATTTACGAGATGGTATTGTTAGAATACGGACTGAAATAAATAACAAAAATATGTTAGAAAGAAAAAAAAAAACAAAATTAATTTATCGGTCTCACACAGGACAACACAATTTGATTTAAAACAAAAACAATAACCCAGAAAACATAATTAACAGTAAACCTTAAAAATTTATAATTAATCTATATAACATATATAATCTATATATGTTCTATCCATACATACCACTTTCATGGTGGGCCGCGAATTCGAAAAAAAAGCATAATGGCGGGCAGGTTGATATGCCACATCGGTTCTATCCCCTTTGTCTCTAAATCAATTAACGAAATACCTATCAACTTGAGATATTGACATGAAAAATACAGCCTTGTCAGTTCATTTTTGTAATTTTTGTTTGTTTTTTTTACAGACACATAATGACAAAAATGTGGATCCATCTTTTACAGCCAACAATGACATGATAATGGATGAAACTTTAAAATTGTTACCTACGCTTGACTGTGATCAACTTATTGGTAATCAGAACCTATTATTACAAAAAATTGATAACCAGGAAAAAATACTCAACAATATTGTTGAAAATGTCCAAAAACTCACCCAGAAGGTGGCGATGTTGTCTGTGCAACTCAACGAGGACTTAGCAACAATTGTGGAGAAAATTGCCCAACCAGTGGCCGTTACTTTATTAAAAGATGCTAACCCAGACGATAATGAGCCGTTCCGTCTCGAACAGATTGACAAGAAACAAGATCTTGAAATTTTAGAAAATAATCTAATGAATAAAGCTGAGAGATCCAAATTAAAAAAACAACTATCATTTGTGTCAACCCTGTGAAGGCAATGGCACAAATCCGAAAATTAGTCTTATAGACAAATCCGAAAATTAGTCTTATAGACTAATTTTCGGATTGTTTTATTAAAAAAAAATATTTTTTTTTAAATTAAGAATTAATATTATACTGTAAGTGCCTTGATGTTGAAGACCTACTTGTATAAAATTTATAAGACTGATTTGAAATTATAGTAAGGAGTTATTCTTTTTGATGTTTTTGAAACAGATGGCGATGAAAAGCTTTATGCAGACATCTTTACTGATATAATTATATGGAAAAAAAACAAAATCCAATTGAAAGAATTGTAAAAATCCTCGCTATTTTTAAGATTTTCGATCCGTTTCAAAAATATTATTAATGGAGTTGTGAATTTCAATAAATACAAGATGTAACAGACTGTAAGTTTTGTTATGTGATTTAAAAATAAAAATTATCAAACATTTGTAAAGTGTATTATTTAAATGTATGTAACAAAGGTATGAAGTATTGGAATTCGTTGTATTCAATGCACACTAATTTACATTTAATATCCTTGGGTTCTAAAACAATGAAAGCACGGTTACAATTATGCTGAGTTCTTGACTTGTATATGGCAAGATGAGACGATTTTATTGGATGTGTAAAAACGTCTTCTGTGTTATTTATTATAATACCTCTCATTGAAATCTTATTCTGGTCATTTGCTATGTAGATAATTTTAACAACTTCTATTCTTCTTGTTAGTACAAAACCTTTTATGTAGGCTCGAGCTGGTGAATCGCATATGAAACACCTTATTTTAATTTTTATATTTTTTTCTAAACCCGGAACTTGGGATCAAAAAATCAAAAAAAAGTCATTAAGATTTTTTGGTTTGCCTTTCCCAAAGTATATTCCAACTACAAAAGGCCTTATTCAAGGATTTCCAAAGATGTTACACAATATAGGCCAAAATTCATTAGAAGAACTATTGAATATAGGCAAACCATCCACATTTATGTTTATTGAAATTGTATCTGGAACATCAATCCAATTTTTTTATAAATTTTCAAGCGGTTTTGCTATCCCATTATGCCAGTATTGACCGCCTTCAATATTTTTAATAGTAACTTGTTCAGGAGTACGTAAAATTGTTCTAGAATCTTTTGGTAGTATTTTTGGGATCAGTTCGTTAATAATGACTGACAATTCATTTAGAGCGACATGACGTATATTATTTTTTACAGCCCATATTCTTAATTTTTCACGAAAAGATACATGTTTTTCAAAATCGCATTCATATTCACTTTCACTAGAACTGAAATTACCACACTCAGTTTCTTCTATGTTGTGTACGGAACCGTCATAAATTAAGTTTGAACTCACGCTTGAAACCGTATTGCTGGTCTCAGCTTCAGGCACCTTTACCTCTGTATTATGTACGGAACCATCATTATATGTCGTCGTAGTACTAACAGGAAGCTGTTCAATGTGTTGAGTAGATTGGTTATTTGGTCTCACTATCTGTAAATATTCTTTTAAGATTTTTCTTCTGAATCCACCGGTCCTCACTCTCTTTTTCCAATTGGTTTTATGCATTCTTATTATTTTGGGTTAATACGTGTTATTCGTCGTCCAAGTGTTAAAGAAAACCACGTTCACATAATTATTTAGCTCAGAGGATAACAACGTTCTACTCGTGAACAAATAAACAGCTGTCAGTATTACTAGATATCAATAGTGGTACTTAAAAATATACTTTACACGTACATGTGAACTTATTAAACGCTCTTATAGAGAATAATTTAAAGGCTGATTAATATATCACAAACTAGACCCGCTTATAGCTACAAGCTGAATAACGCTCCACAAAAGGTAAATATAACAGCTTTTGGCTGCATTTATGTTCACATTTGTTGTATTAGAATGCCAGCAATATAACACCGTACATGTGGACCTTTAAATAGCCCGTGCCGTTTTTCTACCCTCTTAAATTGCTCTTGTTCGGCTTTTAAAATGAAAGCTGACTTGAAGGTTAATGTTATTCTATTATAACACCAATAGTTACTTAATTGGCGATTTTTGAACTTCTATATATGCCTTATACATGTATGAGTGAATTTGTTCACTTTAATACAGCCAATGAACCATGTGTGGCCAATGTTAATGCTAAGGGATCACCGGTGTACTAAATGTGAACTATTAAAGAGAACAAAATGCTACTTGGGTACTTGAGCTAAAACATGTCATTTGAACAAGAACTACCTACTACCTATTGAAGAGAAAATTCTGATATATTTTAGTTGTTTACACCCTAAAATAGATCAGAATTTTCTCTTTATTTTTCAATAATAAAGAATTTTAAATTTTAATAAGCCACACTTGGTAATGTGTACAGATTTTATGAAAATATGGCCTGCCAGGCATAATTGGCAGACTGCATGCATGTGGCATTAGTGAAACCCAGGAGAATTTGTTAAACAGGAAGCAGTTGGACTCCTTAAATGTCTAAGGGCTTGTTTACGGAGAGGCGGGGAGTCACGCGGCGCGTGCGGCGGCGCGGCCCGCACTAAATTCAAACATGGCGTTGTATGAGTGCGTTCACGGAAAAGCGATATTATACGCGTTTGCTTGAATTGCAGGCGGTGCCCGCGGCGGCGCTCGCAGCGGCAAATCTCGATGAAGCGATGCCCGCGGCGGAACTTTCTTGCAGTCTTATTTCGAATTCGCACAACCGTATAATTATTGTCTAAACCTACAATTTCGGATACTTCCGTCCACTTTCGTTTCACAATTACTCGGTTTTTGTGTTGTGAATGGCAAGCCATCCACAACTGGGGACGCTCCTGTATTGCAACAATAAATTCTTCTTGTTTGTCGTTATTCATTTTGTTGCAACACGTGCGCTCTCATCTCTCGCTATCATAAAACTAGTCGGTTTGATTGAGATCGCCGCGGGCGCCGCGGCGGGTACCACCACGCGTCCCGCCCCGCGTCTCTATGAACAACATGGTATATTGCTATACATTTGTGTTTACGCGTGCGATGATATCTGCCGCTGAGTGCCGCTACACGCGCCGCCTCTCCGTAAACACAAAAAACGTTCGACGCGGCGCGAGTCGCCTCGCTGCACGCGCCGTGTGTCCGTAAACAAGCACTAAGTTGTAAGGCATTGTTTACTCCTTTCTCATTCATATCATTTCCCACACAATCCCTGTATCTTTTCTTTGGCTTTCCTCTCCATCTAAATCCAATACTTTTTTAGTCACTTGCGTTTCATCCCTCCTCATTACATGTCCATACCAAGACAGATGACTTCTTTTCAATAGACATAATATATAGACATATTAGTGCAATTGATGAAAAAAAAAAGTATGTACAGACTTATAATGCAGTCTCATAAAAACAACTCTCCTACTAATACATCTCAAGAAATACATAGGATATTAGTATTTATATTTATTATTGATTAGGGTAAAATAAGTATTTTACAGCCTGTTTATTTTGCTTACAGGATACAATGAGCGCTGAGACTGGCAGAAGATTCTGATAAAAACAAAGATTTATCCAATAAAGTATAGTTTAATTTTGAACAGAATGTTTTTTTATTTTGCACCAATGAAATTGAAAAGAAAATACAATACACTAATAATGCTCCTTATATACTCCAAAACGTCCTCTGGCATCATCATGTGATGTGTATAGCGGGACGGCGCAACATGTTGTCCATACAAATTAAGACTTCCTCAGCAGCCTGTCCTTGGATTGTTACCGGTGGCAACGTACTTGTAACTAGCTTGGAGGGCTCCTAGGCATCCCATATGTGTTTGTTTTTGTTACCGCTAATGTTTTTGTTGGTAGCTGCCAACTCGTTGGTTTCGTTTATAAAATTGAGGTATTTTAGCGCGTGAGTTCTTACTGGAGCGGTTGAGGCCATTTTACAATTTATTACGAAAAGTTTCCTAGTCGTAACTCGTATTATTAATGCCAATTAAGTTTAATGTTTATTGTAATTATCGTAAATAAAAAACTTGACATTTCAGTCAAACTGACAAATCAGTATACGTCAAAATGTGAAATACAAAGAAGGTAAAGGTATTAACAGAATACAGCCACAACCCGAACAAAAATATTTAAATTATATCTTAAAAGACATAATAAAAGTATTTTGTGCAAATGCAGCCATTTTTTAACAATATCAATGTTTTTTTTTAATTTAAATGCTTGAAAACCATAAAGTAAGAAAACCGGTAATCAATCGAAAAAATGGTGCAACGCTAACGACCTAAAACATTCGTTCACTTATCTAAACTAATTTTGTCTACGACTCCGTTCGAACCTCATTGATCCGTGATCACTAGGGAGTAGGGTTCAGCCCGTAGTTACGAACGACTTTAGTACGGGCCCGTATATTAGTTGACGGAGTTAGAGAGTAGACCCCCTGGCTCCGGTAGCCACGAGACCACGCCGACGCACTTTCCAACAGCTGACCGCTAGCCGCCATATTGAAATATGCTTGCTACACAATAATAATATGCTGTGTGGTCTAGCTGAGCTTGTGTATTAGAGAAGCGAAAGTAGGCCACTAGCTGTCTATATCCTGCTTCACAACATCTTACAAAAATGGTTTTTTACTTCGGCCACTAACCGCTTTTATACCCTGATGCATTCGGGTGGAAGTCACGCCCATTTTTTAATCTGTTTGTTTGGGGTTTCCCCGCACAAATTGATTCCTGCAGTTAGGTGCATACCTTTTCTTAAATAAACCCGTTTGGCCTTTCAATTACCTAAATCAAAAATTCCTTAGCGTGAAATGAAGTGGATTTTAATTGAAAATAAAGCGTCTTCTACAAAAAAATATATTCATCGTAAATAAAAGCCTTTTAATGACGCCATGAGGCGAATAAATCTCGTGTTGCGATCCTTTGAGCGCAAAAACGTGTTGTTTACAGCAATATTTCCCCGCAATTTTCTTTGATCACGGTATTTAACGTTAGGTGTACAACCTAATACTATTTTTTTTCATAATTGACGACTGCAACTAATCGATTCATTACATCACTTTGTTCTGCTTTCTTTTAAAATATTGCATAAGTTACCTTCTCGAAATCGTGAAGCGTGAATCAAAATAAGTCTTTATTTTGATTTGAAGACTTATTTTGTTTTGTAGATACCCAGGTATTCCAGGATTAATTTTCATTTGGACTATAATTAGAGCGGTCTATAATCTGTAGGTAAGTTCAGCAGTATTACGTATCAAATTATTTTCAGCTGTACCTACCAAGTAGCTGCAGAAATTGAAGTTTATAGCGCGGACCATTTGGGCAGACTTTGAGGCTGATTCAGCACTGGCAAGAACAACTGACGCTGACGTGACACCTTCGTTTACCATGGGGAAGTATTATAATATCTGTGCATGGGGTGATCGAATACGTTAGGTAAATAGTTAATGTATTGAACCGATTGTTTGTGATTCATTCTCATGGGATCATTATCGCTGAACGAAAATGATCAAGCTAAGTCAACGACTTTTATCTCGGCATCAATGTTGTTAAAAACACATCAAAGATTGTATGTAGTTACCTAAACACATGGGAACCGACGCTCACGTGGTGAAACGCGTGCGCGTTTCAGTCAGACACACATACACATTGTTCATGTCATGTGACGTGGATTAGTACACAGATATAATCACCATGTAGGTAGCTGGTACTGACCATAATAAATGATGGCCCATGATGTAGACGCGACTAATCTGCTAACTCACATTAATTTCGCCTACCTCCATTGTTGTATGGCTTTCGTGCGACGTTTATGATTATAAAATTCACATTGTACAAGTCTTTTACATTAGAATGTTAGAGTAACGTGGCTATTATTCGCACAGTGCACGTGATTGTGTGTGAAGTCAATTACCCTTTGTGTTTTTAAGTTGGAGCTGTCATCATCTTCTTTTAGTTCATAGTGTGAAACGAAATAGCAGTAGCTACATAAGCATCATGGTTTGAGGTAACCACTTAAACGTTGATAACAAAAATATGACTATACTAAGCATTACAACAAAATATATAAACTAAACTAAGTAACTATAAAAGAGCATCGAAAAGCTCCTCCTCAACGCTGTCAGCATGGTAGATAAAGTGCCCAAGCGTGGCAGCGTTAACACGTTGTGTGGCACCACTTACTGCCGCACTCAGAGAACTTTAATGATTATTAGGCCATCACTTAGTAAAGGTTTTGACAGTTTTCTCATACAAAAGTATGTCAAATCTTTACTTAGTGACGGCTTAAGTAATCATTAAATATCTCTGAGTACCGCAGTTAGCCTCTGGCCAAACTAAAACCCAACCCTTGGGTCAGAGGAAGCGTCAACAAGGCGTTTAAAAATTTCCTTAAAATGGCTGTGGGCACTAGGACCGTCGGCCCCAGAGTTTCAACCCAAAGGTTACTTACTATTTAAAACAACAAACATAAGTTTTATTCTAAAAGGGCTGATAAATAATCAGCAAGTTTTAGCAGGGAAGAACAAACTCGGTAGCAAACTAACAAACAGACTAATCTTAGTGAAAACACATAAGTACAACGAAGTGCCGAGGAAAACTCGTTTGCTTTGATGATTTTACAGCAGAACCTAAGGTATTGGACCTACTTCTTCTAGTCACATCCCGTGTACCTGGCTGGTATCACCGTATAGGCTGACGGACGGATGTATCACGGCACCTATCTATCGATGAAGTTACTACAATTTTATTAAGAACAACCGCGTATGGTATGCAGCCTAGTTGTCTGATTATTTATACCAATTTTTATGATGTTACTAGTCAGAATGAATAAATTCGCTAACGTATAAGGTGAAGCTGCAAAGTTTCTAGACTGGAGATAAATACCAGTCTCAAATACGGGCTCAATGATTGTGCCGTGGCGAGACGTACGACGCGGACGTCGTCTGCCGTTGTAGCGACTGGGCTACAATGAAATAATGAGATAATATTTCACAGGTACACTTAATTTCAGTCTTTAAACCCTGAAAAGCAATTTCAGCTAGGTAGGTAGGCCTACTTTTTTCAATGTGTTATACGGTATAGGTACCTACCACACTGCGCTTGAAAAAGAAAAACATTCTATTCACTTTTCCGTGGATACTCAGAAATGCTAACCGCGGAAAAATACGAATATCTAAAGTAAGCGACACAGTGCACTGCGTGATTGCGTCAACAGAAGTGTGATTTGCTAATACCCGTCCGTCTTAAAACCAAATTCTGCTACGATAGTATATACCTATAACATAAGCACCATTTATTTTCTAATGCATTCGTCTCAGCTACCCAAGCACTTTCTACTGCCCCCCCGACCTACCGACATGCTTGGATCACCATCAAGTGGAGATAATTCCACAAATAAACGATCTATGCATGATGCGACGTATTGTCCACCGCAACAATGCAGTAACTCGGAATATTCCACAAATCTATGAGCACCGTGACGCCACGCTATGATGGCTCGTTACATGATTGCAGAAAGTAACAATAGCAACCTATAATGGTGAAACCAACGACATAAACTATGTGTTTACAGCAGGCGGGTAGATTGCGGCGCATTGCAGGTTAACGGGCGGGTAATGCAACAATATGCATGGAAAATGTAAGTAAAACGGTCGTTATGGGTTAGGTAAACATTTTATATGCTGTAAACATCATTATGGGTGGTCCAGTCCTACACTAGATGACTACACAACCAGATTTAATTCTATTTCCATGTAAAGTTCGACATTCAATAGTACATTTTAGCCTATTGAAATACGTAAATTCGTTTGACATTGACTTCTAATGGATATCAATTTAACAACACTGGAAAACTCTATTGTGTTAAGATACTTAATTATAGTAGCAGGCAACATACACTTACACACATGACATGACTAAACATTCATTATTATCATCATGTAGCATGCTAATTTAATTAACTATTTAACACATATTTTAATTAACAAGTAATGAATCAACAAATGGATTCTAATTGGGAAACCGCGACCTATCTACTTGTTAATTATAGAATTATTCCAATGGTGAGAATTAGTGAACTTGTGTTAGGACTTAATTTAGAGGATAGTTGGTATCCAACTTACTAGTACCACGAGCTTACACAACGGTTCATTAAAATTATTAGATGATGATACCACGATACACATAATATAAGGCATGAATGCCCGTCGGGGCTACGGGTTGTTCGAAGGTGATACCGCGGCCTCGACACAAAGGGCTAAGAAGGAACATGGGTGTCAGTAAAAATCTGACACTTCCTACCGCTCTGCCCAGAGCGAGAATCCCAACCTCCAAACCCCCCCCCCCCCCCCCCGCCCCTCCTTGCTGCTTGAATATTACGATGCATAAAATAAATGACAGACAATCTATTAGTTTGTCTGCCGAATTTTTATTTTTTTTTTGTTGTCATAGTGACAAATATAAATATAGGTATAGGTAACATTAGGCAAGCGTTTTAGTGTAGGTACCCTCTTACAACACGACAACACCCACAATAATTAGTCAGATAATAGAACGCAGGCCTAAGTATTACCATGAACTTCCAAATTTCGGTGGAAAAATTCAAAAACATTTTTCCTCAACCGAGAATCGAATAAAATACCTCATGCTCAGCAGTAATAGGCGACCAGTAGACCAACGAAGCGCGTGTCTATTTCCATAAATAAAATTCCATTTACCTACCTACCAATATTCTCATATCTTGTTTTCCATATTGTCCACCCATTTTCCTTGAATTCCCCGCACATTCCGACCCTCTGTCCTGCCACTTCTCATTTACATTGAGAATTGGGGCGATATCTTCATTCCACACATTTGTCTGTGCGCTTATTGAGTGTCCAGTAGAACGTGATTTTAATTTAGGCACTAAAAGTTTGTGCCTATTTACCCGCATGCGATCGCGAGCGTATGGACGGTCAGTAATGGGGTAGCTCACCGTATGTCTGTCTTATGACGATGACAGACCGTGTCAACCGCGCGTTAGTGTGCCACGCGTGCCTCTAAGATATGTCAGCAACATTGCAAGATCCCGCAAGGCCCGACACCTGCTGGGGACTTTGCGGGTTGTTCGAAAGAGATACCGCGGCCCCGGACACAAAGGTTAGAAGGAACATATGTATTATCTTATGTGGTTTTTGGTCAATAGAAATCTGACACTCCCTTCAACTCCGCCCAGAGCAGGGGCAGGTTTGCCACCATCGCACATAGGTTATTAGGTTGATTTGAATATTGTAAGCCCCTGAAAAACCGCTCCACACGTTGCACTCGTTGAATCATTGCCGCCTACAAAGCGGAATTTAAGAACTTTCCATTCCAAATTCTAAAGGAAAAACCAGTCATACCTAGTCATCATCAGACTCCCGAAGCTCATGAACGTGCATTGGCTCTTACACGCTTGCCGGCAACAACTAGCTTGGCACTCGGACATGTAACAATTATTATTGTACAGTGGTTCAAGCGCCTGCAACTGTGCAATTGCAACGGCCCGCACCGCTGCGGTTTGTGGTGGCACTTGAACTATAGTATCACCTCCAGGCTTATATTGTTTTCAAGTTGTTGCCCACGATCATTATCCACGTGAAATTATTATAAAGTAAACGTTTAGTAGAAAAACGCTTGGTATAGACATTAGTTGGTATTTCATCAAAAGGTATTGTTTACACCACCACCGACGACTATTTACCTATATACCCATAGGCACAGAGGCGTCTTTACCTTTAATGCATGGTGTGCACCACAGAGTACCTTATATATACCGAGTGTGCACCCGGGCGCAGCGCCTAGGGGGCGCCGATCGCAAAACAGTTTAGAAGAATAGTCGGCACTTCGACTGTAATATACTAATGTGTTAAGACCTGCCCTGCGTCACCGATTTCATAAAAGGTGCCCCATATTGTACTCCCGCCTTGCGCAACCAAATTCTCATAAAAGTAGCCCCTCCGCCGAAATAAGATTTAGAAGATAATATTAAGTACTGGCAAGAAAGTAGGATGTCGTTATTTACAATGCAACCCTAAGGTTGACTGGTAGAGAATGCCTTGTGGCATTAAGTCCGCCTATGTATCACTATTGTGCATGAAGTTTAAATAAATCACGCTTCACACTAATATTATAAAGGCGAAAGTTTGTATGTTTGTTACTCTTTCACGCAAAAACTACTGAACGGATTTAGATAAAATTTGGTACACAGATAGGTAGTTTATAACCTGGAATAACACATAGGATAATTTTATCGCGATTTTATCTTCCTGTGGGATAATTTTCGAGTTCGAGTAGCAGGCGAAGCCGCTGGCAACAGCTAGTAAATAAATAAATGCCTAGACTGAAGAATTCCTTGTACACAAATAACTACGATTGTATGTACTTAAACGATCTTCGTCTTTGTTGATATTGACAAAAAAAACTTTACAAATCAATTCTTTAGATATTTACATACATTTGTGCCCTTCGCACGCAACTGCTCAGACAGTACAAATAACGCAAGTTTTACGTCTACAGAATATTTTCGTTGTAATGAGTCTTCGTCTGGATAGGCATGGGATGTGCGAATTGCTGCCATCTGCGCTGTCAGACCCACGTTAACGTCTGCTTAACGCCTCGAAGATTCCGAATTATTCATACGTAAACTGGGGTACAATTATATTGTATTCCGGAACACGGTTGTTATGAATAAACTATTTTCATCTAATATAATATTTATTTTCCTTACTGTGATGAAAGCCTACAAAAATGTCGGCAACTTGTACGCGTTCAGTTGACATGCCACTCACTGGCTCTCTGATTTTTAATAGTTTTCTTGGTGTTTCTTTACTACAAAAAAACCTAAGAAAATTTTGAACAGTGCTTGATTTAATGAATTCTATGGTAGGGGCATGAGAACTCGATAAGCAATACAGTGAAAATAATTTTAGCCACAGATCATTGACTTCAGTAACTTGATCTGGCACAAATTCAAGAAAATTAAACCACCTGTTTGAAATATTTTTACTTTATGAGGGTATGGTATATTTGAAGAAAACTGTGTTGTAGTTTTTTTGGGCTTTTATTTTATGCTTATATTACTTAACAGGAAGGTTCTTAGATCCTGGAGGGATACAACATCTGGAACAAAGATAAAATAAGTGTTATTTACCAGTTATTTAAAGTCAAAGTTATTTCTAGAAAATAAATGGTATCAGTAAAATTTTGACCACATTTAGTTCAGGTTTCAAATGTCTAAACATCATTTAGGAATAGGAAGAAAAGACATATAATCATTTGTAATAAAGAGACAGTTAAAAACACACAAAATTATTTTAGACCAATCCAAAGAAATCAGAAAACTTCAACAGTATACAAGTTATTCGTAGCAACTGTATTTCATACAGACTCAAATATCTTTTTTGATTTGGTCACCAATATTATTTGTGGTGACATGAGACATCATCATGATTGTCCTGTCCTTAAGGGTATCAAATAATGTGAAAGAAGGTTAGATAAAAATAAAGGATTTCAATTGCAGTTGTTAAGTCTTTGCAGATGGCACTGAGATGACAGGAATAGAAGGAAAGTCCTCAGACAAGTAAAATGTACTAACCACGCGTATTCTGTGTCCCATAGCCTGCGCGGGCAGGTTGGAGCGGAAGCGCGCACGCACGCCGCCGGAGTTGCCGTGAGGCCTGGTCACCTTGCCCCAGATGGCGCGCAGCTTGGTCTTCTTGCCACGGGGACCACCAGCGATGGGCGTCCTCTTCTTGGCACGGTACACGTATACGCAACGCTTGCCAGCATAGAAGTCTGCATCATCACGGCTCCTTGCACCTTCAATCTGAAATACAATGGTCAAGGTTATTAGATTTCTTTGTTTAAAAAGATACCTTGAGTAGAAGGAGGGTGTCATCAGTAGGAATTTTGTCCACACGGTGGTTCAGGTTTCAAATGTCATAGCATCATTTAGATTTAGGATTTAACTCATATTTACAAGTTTTTTTGACAGTCATCTTTGTTAATGGACTACAATAATATCAGACCAGTATGTAGACACCAGCATAGCTATTTCATTGGCTTCGTTCAAATCGTGGAAAGTACAATGAGACAGGTTAAAATAATCTGGCCAATAGTAAGTATATTTGCGGGCAACCTGTGCCGGAAAACAGTTAGGTTTTCAGATTGGCAACAAAACAAGATAGGGATTAATCTTTCATGAATATGAAAGATTGTATAGTCATTGATTCAAAGTAGTCACATTTCTCAGCAATTAACATCTCTACAATTTCAACAACAGCTTATGACACTCAAATGGCAGGGTGATGTTTTAATACTTTAGATAGGTATGAAAAGTAACACTACTAAACAGAACAGGGCACAGGTATTCACTATAACTTGTAGCTCTTACTGCAGGATCAGGAGAGAATGTTGTGAATGACACTTAATGGAAACAAACACTTTTCTATCTAACATAATTTTGTCCCAAGTTCAGACACAATCCATAACATCAATGTGGATTTAAAAAGTGTATACTTTGACGAAAACTAGACTGGTACAGAACTAAACAACTGTTTGATAATGGAGCAGGCTACTCTACCTCATGGAAACTTTTAACATGGACATTTAAGTCATTCAAGCTTACCTTCAGAAGAGCAGTGTTCTCATGCTGGTTGCGCAGACCACGCTTGTATCCTGTGAACACGGCCTTGGCGTATAGCCTGCCGTGGCGGGCCTTCGACGACACTTTACGCACCGCCTTTGGGGGCTCTGCAGGCGCCGCAGGGGCAGCCTTAGGTGCCTTCTCTTTGGGCACCTTAGTCTTAGGCACTTTCGCCTTAGGCGCTGTCGATGGCGCTGCGTCAGCCATTCCTAAAACACCAAATTAAATAAAAGATGAACCACCACGAACTTTGCACGATAGGTTATGTTGACAACCAACACTAATCTAGATTTATCTTCATGACAAAAATTAATCTAACGTTTTGGAGTACTGTGAAAGATTCACCCATCATTATACTAATTAGTTTATCACTTATTTCTCATCCATACCGTTAATATTTAGAAAAAATCAACAAATTTTAGCACACCAACCGTTTGTTATTTTCCTTTGGAAATGAAAGAAGGGGCACAGGTGTTGCCAGGAACCACCACAAAAGTTTTTGAAAAATTAAGTTTTTACTTTTTTAGTTATTCATACTATTTCTCTCTGGATTTCTTTTTAAAGATGCGAGTGAATTTTTTTTATACGAAATAAATATGTATTTAGTAACTCCATTTAATTGTTTCAAAAATTTAGATATTTTGAAAATCATGGCAACTTTATAGTTTCGTTCGGAAACAACGATCTGGAGTTGGATTGGAAGTGAAGTCCTCGAACTCCCAAAATACAATTAAGTTATTGTAAATAAATTAAATAACTCAATTACTGTTATTTTGAATAAAGTTTATTCAAAGATAATAGACAGATTTTACAAAAAACATATATATTATCGTAATGGCAATTATTGCTCGTTTGTCTAACCAAGTTGTCTGATTTGGACCAATCAGAACAAACCACGAAAAGAGACAAACGAAAGATGGATTGTGGCTCTGTCAAATAATTATTTTGTATTGAAATTGAATTGTTGTGAATAAGCTTCTAAGACTGCTATAATTAAATTATATATTAATAATGGACTACTTAGTGAATATCAACTGGAACAAAGTCACACCATGCCTTGTCTTATTAGTGCTAGAAGTTATGTTAGAATGTGTGTATTTTTTTCGAATAACCTGTACATTTATGGGTTTTCTTGTTGATTATTGTGTGAAAGTACATGTTTTGAGTCGGTGGTGTGTAGTTTCAGAGTGTGCGACGCCGGCGGAGGTTAACAAACACCTGGAGCTGGGCCGCGACTTCCTGGCGCGAGGGCAACTCTCGGATGCGCTCACACACTACCACGCAGCTGTGGGTAAGTGCCTGCATCTGAGACCTACTCCGCACTATAGGCCAAGGTTGAGGCAGTAGATTGATGTGGTGCTATACACAGATTTGCAGAAACTACAATACCCACCACTTTTTTGATGAATCACTGCAGCCACTGCTGATCCATTAAAAAATAAAGTAAATACAACAAAAATCGTGCTATCTGCTACTGCCTGTACTTTGTTTGAAAACTTATATGTATCTAATCAGATAAAATTGTAGTCATCATCATTCTCCTGCCCTTATCCCAATTTATTTGAAGTTGGCGCAACATGTCAGATAAAATTGTAGTAGAAGTGCTAATTTCAAAAGATTCAACATTGAAATGAAGGACATGCTAAGATTACAATGGCATTCAGTATAATGTAGTTAAATCAATGTCTATAAAATGAAGAGTGACCAACTAACTCCAACATCTGTTCCCCGTCTATTATGCTTACAACTGACATTTTGGCAATGTGTCCGATCATCCAATATCAATTGTACTGTATGATTCACATGTATGAATGTCCGCAGAGGGAGACCCACATAACTACCTCACATACTTCAAACGTGGCACAGTATACTACGCACTTGGGAAAGCCAAGTTTGCACTACAAGACTTCAGTAAGGTAAGATACTTGTCATCTGGTGTGTGACCATATTTAAATTTAAGCCAAGTGAATGTTGTAATTTACATTTTCCTTTGTTGGAAGCAATGCAAAGAGCATTATAGTGACACTTGTAACGAGTCTTTTAAGCCTGTTACATACTATTGAATTCTTTGCTTTGATTTGTAGGCTCTGGTTGGTGTTGCCTTATGAAAATTCATTTTTGGTTGACTTGGATTCGTGAAGTGGTCACACTGATTTTTATTTTCGATGCTGTCAAATTGACTTTGACATTTCTTGCTTTTCGACCTACAGCCTTGAATCAATGGAGTGATTTTTGAGCGCTCCAATAAAATCTCAAAATATAACTTGAGATGGGCGGCATCTAGTCCCTAATTATGTGGTAGCCGATTGCCCTTGTCATGATCCTAATTGGATAGCCTTTATTTTTTAAGGATCTTTTAACTTCATTTTATAATTATTTGCTTGGATTCATTCATCTACTGATGACCACATTTTGATTTTTGGAAGAAACGGTGAGTTTAATTGTATATTGCTCGTAACGATTTCTAAATCGATCGCCATTTTTTATCCGCTAACGATTATTCATGTTTGTTTTCAGCCACAAGGCGTTTTTTTTCCATATTACTTAAATTTTTGAACGCACGCCCCTACCAAAATGCATATATCTTGGACCGCCGTTGGCAATCTCGGCGAATATCACCAAGATGCTCTTGGATAATCCATCAGGTTCCTAATTTAGTCGACGGAGTTTGGTATGGTTTATGATACATAACTTCAATTTATTTTAAAAAGTGCAATAATGACAGGTCTTAGAATAACAGCGATGTCATCTTAATTTTACACATTAGAGCTGTTAGCTTTAGAATTAGAAAGGAATTTTCAAACCAGCAGCCTTCGGGTAATAAAGTCGTTCTTACTTTTCATGATTGATTTTTATTGATGCCTTCCCGCTTGAAGATTAAAAGTCTCAAGCTCCCGCAGGTAAGTCTATCCTTGGCATAGTTTTGTGTGTACTCCAGGCGCCCGAATTTTCACTTTTACTTATTTTTATTTGGAGCACACCACACAGTTTAATTTCATTCATCTCACTCTCTTCTCATCTCACACACTCTTTTTTTTTATTATTACAATTGTCGCTCAGCGAACAGGGACTTGAAGTAGGTTTGTCTGGTACCTATATACTGTCATTATTGCACAATTATTAAATAACTTATGAGTCTATTGTTTGCATTAGTTTGTTCTACATTGTTACTTCAATAACTTTGTGTTTATTTTAATTTTTGACTCATAAGTAGTACTTAACTTAATTTGGTGAATCTTTGTAAACAATATTTGGTGTTTACTTATTGATAATTTTGTTTATTGACCTGTTTGTTTTAATAACATGTTTTTTTCTTAGCAAAACCAACAGAAATGTATAGCATTGACCGTGTTTTGTTGTTCTCAACAGTAAAGTTATTTTAAAAACTAAGTTTAACTTTTAAAGAAAATAATTTAATCTAATTGTAAGTACAATATTGTACATTTAATTTATCTAGATTTAAGCTGCTTGTAAGTGATTATTGCACTTTTAAAACGATAAAATTAACTTAGTAATTTTTCATGGGAATACCACATTGACTTCAATACTTAACCTCAAACTTGAGAATTTATTTTCAAACTTTTAACTTTTTGAAATTTAGTTTTTGCTTTTCGTTTGCTATTCGCCTTGCTGTTTGTTAGTCATGGACAAGGGAGTTCAGTTTCCGCCGCTTCAGGATTCGGGTGATGTCGATACCTGTACTGCTGTTGATGCTTATGCTCTCAGTTGATATCATAGGAATTCTACCTAAAACTTATTCTGGTCATAGATACATACTTTCGGTTGTAGACGTTTTTACTAAATATTGCTGGTTCTTTCCAATGATCAATGCTACCACTAGAGTAATTTGTAAACATTTTGAAAAAGAAATATTTCTCAAATTTGGTTGTCCAAAAATAGTAGTTTGTGACAATGGAACTCAATTTACTTCAAAACATTTTGTAGATTTTTTGAAAGGTTTTAATATAACCAAAATATTTTATAATACTTTGTATACACCTCAAAATAACCCTGTTGAGAGATATAATAAAACGGTCGAAACCTGCATATCGTGTTTTGTTAAAGATGATCATAGAACTTGGTCAAGTTTTTTGCCCAATGTTCAATTAGCTTTAAATAATAGTGTAAACCTTGCTACTGAGTTTACTCCTAACTTTCTGATGTTTGGTAGGGAGCTTATTCTTGATGCGTCATTACATCACTTTAGTAGTTCTGTTGATAACTTATCTCAACTAGAAATTTCAAATAGGAATGCTTATGCAGTTTCTCTTAATTCACTTAGTGATATTTTTGTTAAAGTTCAAGCTTACTTGTTAAAGGGGTATAAGCGAAATGCCGCTTATTATAATAAAGGTCGGAAAGTCATTTCTTTTGGTGTGGGTGATATGGTGTGGAGAAGAAGTTTTGTTCAATCTCATGCTCCTGCGTATTTTTCAGCTAAGCTTGCACCTAAGTTTGTAAAGTGTAAAATAACTGAAAAGGTTTCGGATAACGTTTATGTTTTGAAAGATTTAAATAAAGGTTCAGTGGGACGTTATCATGTTAAAGATATTATTAAATTTTAATTTGGTTTCCAAGTGTTAGTCTTGATATTTTTGATAAATTCTGTTTGAAGGCCGTTTTTGACAGTGTGATGTACGAGGGGATGGATGATAGGTTATCAACGGTTTGAAAGATGTATGTTAGGTAACTTCTTATAAATTTATTGAATTTGAATTCTTAACATTCTAAAAATAAAACTTAGGCCATTTTTGTTAATTAAATACAATTTTTTTCCACACTAAATGTTTTTCACACCGAAGGATCTTATTTTATGTTTTGTTCGTTTTTGTTGGATTGTATAAGATCTTATTTTTTAAGGGTAACCTTTTACCTGTTTACATTTTATTAGGATCTTATGTAACCCTACACTTCAGGTTATTTTTACCTTGAGATCAAAAACTTGAACTCAATGTCAAGTTTTTGTAATCTTTTTTTTCATAGTTTGAAATCATTCTATTTTCTCTTCGTCATAAATAGTAATCGATTTTTAAATCTATTTTGTGCTGTTCATTGACAGAATTGTTTCTCATTTTTACTAGAGTTTCATTCTCTTTAATGATCGGATTTGACTTTGTTAGTAACGCGTTCATCCTGGACTTTACTTTTTAGGGTCATTCTGTAACCTTTGTTACAAAATGCCTTATTATTTTTTGAATCTTGGTGTAACTTTTGACCTTGATTTCGACTCTTTTTTCCATTGTGCTCGGAAAGTCGGTGGTGTTGTGCCGATCACAATGTGGGATTTCGGCCCCGGCCATATTTTTTCCTTTTTCCCTTGTGTTGGACATTGTTGTTCCAATCACAATGCGGGATTTTTTTTTTTTTGACTTTCGTCATTCTTTTTCTTTGCGTTCGGAAGTTCGGTGGTGATGTGCCGATCGCATTGTGAAACCTTGGCTTTCGCCTTTTCGTTATTGAGATTTCTCATTGGAGATCTCAATGATTTTTTGTGTTTGTCTGTGTTTGGGAGATTGGTAGTGTTGAGCCAGTCACAGCAACATTCTTTTACAGCTATTGTGCTCGGGAATTCGGTGGTGATGAGCCGATCACAATACGCTTTCCTTTGTTTCATTGCAGGTTGTGCCTGTAACAATATTTTAAATAAGGTCTTTCAGCTTTATTTAAAAACTTTTGTTTGGAGTTTCAAATTTTTTTGGATTGTTGGATACGGAGTTAGTCAGTGGCAATAGAGCCTAACTGCACTCATAGAGATGGTAGAGTTAGAAGCAGTTGACATAGTAGTCAGTGGCGATAGTGCCTAACTGCACTCAAAGTTGTACTGTTCCAAGTGGTTTGAAATTTTTAGTCAGTGGCGATGGTGCCTAACTGCACTAAAAATTGTAGTTTGTATTGGTAATTTGTTCGAATTCGTTTGAAATTTGTAGTCAGTGGCTATAGTGCCTAACTGCACTGTTTTGGAGTTTAGAAGCGCTAAGAGATTTCTCTCTTCGTTTCATTTAACGAGTTTTTATAACTTATAATTTTTTCTGTTTTTCACAGATTTCATTTTTGACTTTTTGTCATTTGCATGTTTTTACTTTTATTAAATTCTTGAGACCTTGTCGTTTGACATGTTCAGAATTCATTTACACTTCGAATCTTTTATGATTCTTTTCTTTTTTTGGATTTAGAAAGTTGTTAAGACTGGTCTATTGTGTTGAAGATTTCTTTCTAATAAAAGAAAGTTCCTTTCTTTTATTTTCGGGGAGGGATGTAATGTAACGAGTCTTTTAAGCCTGTTACATACTATTGAATTCTTTGCTTTGATTTGTAGGCTCTGGTTGGTGTTGCCTTATGAAAATTCATTTTTGGTTGACTTGGATTCGTGAAGTGGTCACACTGATTTTTATTTTCGATGCTGTCAAATTGACTTTGACATTTCTTGCTTTTCGACCTACAGCCTTGAATCAATGGAGTGATTTTTGAGCGCTCCAATAAAATCTCAAAATATAACTTGAGATGGGCGGCATCTAGTCCCTAATTATGTGGTAGCCGATTGCCCTTGTCATGATCCTAATTGGATAGCCTTTATTTTTTAAGGATCTTTTAACTTCATTTTATAATTATTTGCTTGGATTCATTCATCTACTGATGACCACATTTTGATTTTTGGAAGAAACGGTGAGTTTAATTGTATATTGCTCGTAACGATTTCTAAATCGATCGCCATTTTTTATCCGCTAACGATTATTCATGTTTGTTTTCAGCCACAAGGCGTTTTTTTTCCATATTACTTAAATTTTTGAACGCACGCCCCTACCAAAATGCATATATCTTGGACCGCCGTTGGCAATCTCGGCGAATATCACCAAGATGCTCTTGGATAATCCATCAGGTTCCTAATTTAGTCGACGGAGTTTGGTATGGTTTATGATACATAACTTCAATTTATTTTAAAAAGTGCAATAATGACAGGTCTTAGAATAACAGCGATGTCATCTTAATTTTACACATTAGAGCTGTTAGCTTTAGAATTAGAAAGGAATTTTCAAACCAGCAGCCTTCGGGTAATAAAGTCGTTCTTACTTTTCATGATTGATTTTTATTGATGCCTTCCCGCTTGAAGATTAAAAGTCTCAAGCTCCCGCAGGTAAGTCTATCCTTGGCATAGTTTTGTGTGTACTCCAGGCGCCCGAATTTTCACTTTTACTTATTTTTATTTGGAGCACACCACACAGTTTAATTTCATTCATCTCACTCTCTTCTCATCTCACACACTCTTTTTTTTTATTATTACACACTCTTGAAACTAAGTGATTTTTTTTGCAAATGTGCTGCCAAATATTGTTAGCAAATTAATTTTAGTTTTCCTTAAATACTTTTAACTAAATTTTAGTATGTGTTTCCCATTGTTCCAACAGACAAACCATCTGAATTACCAATAGTAGGGGTGGGCGGGTATTGATTTATATTTGATACCAGTGTATTACTAGACTTTGACCGTATTTAAGTTATGTGTAATGTTCAGGTATTGGAGATAAAGTCTGACTTCACAGCGGCACGTCTGCACCGGGCCAACGTGTACCTGAAACTGGCTCAGTACGTAGATGCCAAAGAAGACTACCTACAAGTTGTGAGTATCATCTTATCTATGGGTCACAAAGGTCTAATAAACTTATCTTTTTACAAAGAGTTTCACATCTGAAACAAGTTATACCATTGCATTGCAGTTACAGAACAATGGTCTTTATTTCATATGTATTGGTGGTTATAGTTTTTCTTATAATGCATATTGTTTAAGTCAGTATGTTCAAGCTTAAGACTAAATTAGTTTTGTTAACAAAACATCAAAGGGTTTAAGATAAAAGTGCCATGGTAGCCTGCTATTATGGGATTAGTAATAGTGTTGCTTCAAGACTAATAATTGCAATAAACAGTTATCCAAGTAGTGTTATTCATAATTACTTTGTTGTGGGCGGGCATAACTGTGATAAGATAAGGTTCTTCACAATATTTCGTCATAATCATTCCAGTGTCATTATTTGAATTTTATTTTAAAACATCAAAGATTCCTTTCATTAGAACTAGAACAGTGTAATGTTAAAATTGTAGAAATAATATTCAAATAAATCTTCTTAAAAACGAAAACTAAACCACACTAAATTGCAATTGGGCTAGACACTGTCGCATGAACAACTAAGTGTGCACTCTCGTGACATAATGACTCCTTCATATTGGCAAGCCGACAGACAGTGTCCCTTCGGGGCTGCGAGTTGTTCGAAAGAGATACTGCGGCGCGCGACCTCGACACAAATGGCTAAGAATGAACATGGATGGTTTTTAGTCAGTAGAAGTCTGACACTCCCTTCCGCTCTGCCCAGAGCGGGAGGGGTTATTTGATGATTTTCCACCCCCCAAAAAAGAAAAGGACAGACAGTGTACATTCTTTCAATAAGAAGTGGTTGAACTGATTCTTTGAAGCAAAAGGAGCATCGGAGGACTGTATTAGGACATTTTTTATTAATATTAAATAAACATAGACTCTCAATACTATTATTCAATCTACTTCTAATTGACCGTGACATTAAATACTCATTTCAAAAAGTGCCGTAAGTTTTGTCTGACTGACTTTACGACAAAAAAAAAGTAAGGTTTTATCAGACTGCTTCATTGACGCCGAATTAAAAACGTTAAACAAATTATGATTGTAATAACAATTACAACATTACGTGGTCATACCAGTGTGGCGAATGTATGTTGTTGCTCAATTATTCATACAGTTGTAACACCACATTAGGCAAGACACGTTTTTTCGTAACATCCACATAAGATAATTTACTGGAACTTTTACTTCATTTTGAATGTTACTTATTGATTAAATCAATATTATTTTATTCTCAGTTTATTCTGAGCATAGTGGTCCTCAAAGGAGATAGATTTGTGTTGCATACTTGAAACCCATACTTAATTCTGATGGCCATCACTTATTTACCAAGTACCTATTATCTAGTTAGAATTACACGATTTTTAACAGTCTTCTAAAAAAGGAGAAGGTTATGGGTATCTTTTTTAATGTATGTACTCCGATTCCTCCGTGATTTATTTATTTACTTTAGTGAATAAAACCTGATAAAAAAATGCTGTAACTTGTGGAATATTTCTTTACCATGTCAATAGTTTGAAATACAATAGTATGTTTAGTAGGGTAGTTGACAAAAACAATCTAATTAGTCCGTCAGATGGATTTCCAAAAAATATTGGCTACATATTTTTCTTTTTGCATGTAACAAACAAACAATGAAGAAGATACCTACATACAGTGCTTTGAAAACTCGTGTGACGTCATATTGTAAGACATTTTTACCGGCGTGACGTCACAAGCCCCTACTCAAATCTTTGACGCGTTTTTCTTCGTCAATTTTTATTGATTTGATAAAACAAAAAATACGTATCCAATATTTTTCGATAATCTAACAGACGTACTAATTAGAATCATATTTTTTTAGGAAGTTTACTGTTTACTCTCGAAAATTGTCGATAGTTCGTGTGCTACTTGCGTTTGATCAGCTGATCGGATGCACGCGCGTGCCGACCTTGACATTGTCTTCTTGTTGTTATTTTACTTCGCGCTTCAATCTACCGTTACCAAGTTGAATTCGTATTGACACTTGATTTCTTTCTTATATATATACTAGCGACCCGCCCCGGCTTCGCACGGGTGCAATGCTGATACTAAATTAAATACACTACAGAAAAACTATGAACGTTGTATATAAAAATATAGCGGCCCGCTCCGACTTTGCACGGGCATAAAATATATATGCCTATGTCACTCAATGAAAACATGATTAAAATCGATCCAGTATTTTTGATTCATTCATTACTGCCCTTGGCCTGCACGCATTAAATTTGGAGTAAAACAATTCCTCTTTCCCTATACTTACTATGAAGATTTCCTGCTATCTTTGGAATATCTAAATTCATACAATTTTTATTACATTACACATTTTTACTTATTTACTTTTTACATTTTTACCTAGGTATTTATTTTATTTTTACAACAATTAATATATTACAGGATGTCTTTATACACAACGTTCACAGCTTTCTTGTCATTAGACAATACAAACATGTTTTCTCTTGAGGTTACTCTTGAAAGAGCGACATACAGTTGGCCATGTGAAAAACAGTCAACGCTCAAATCTAAGCCTGCAACGTTGAAGGTTTGACCTTGCGATTTATTAATGGTCATTGCAAAAGATGTCTTTACCGGAAACTGTAAACGTTTAAATTGGAAGGGTAAATCCGATGGTATGAGAGGGATTCGGGGAATCAATACACCGACCGGTACCGCCCGCCGCAAACGCAAATTTTAAATTTGTAATATCTCCGAAAATATTTGTTTAATTTACATGCTGTAAGGAACCATATTGATCTATATTAATTGCACACTGTATTTAAGGTACTTAATTCGATAAGGATTAATGTCGTATTGCTTAAAATAGCTTCGTAAATAAGCCATTTTTTCACGTAAAAAGTAAACAATAAAAATGGTTAATGTGGGTTATCCCTAAAATATAAACATATACCATCGCGGACTTTTTTGTAGACCTTTTTATGGTGTAAAATACTGTAGTACATTAATTTGATCTAACTCGTAGGGTTTAGGCAGCGTTTTTGCTAAATTGCTAAATAAGCCCAAAAAAATAGGTTAATTTACGACATCACGTTAGAAACCTCTAAAATTAGCAATGTTGCCTTAGTATATGATGCATGTATTATACATATAAACCTTCCTCTTGAATCACTCTATCTATTGGAAAAAACCGCATCAAAATCCGTTGCGTAGTTTTAAAGATTTAAGCGCACATAGGGATATAGGGACAGAAAAGGCGACTTTGTTTTATACTATGTAGTGATAGTGATGTAATATCTCCGAAAATATTTGTTTAATTTACATGCTGTAAGGAACCATATTGATCTATATTAATTGCACACTGTATTTAAGGTACTTAATTCGATAAGGATTAATGTCGTATTGCTTAAAATAGCTTCGTAAATAAGCCATTTTTTCACGTAAAAAGTAAACAATAAAAATGGTTAATGTGGGTTATCCCTAAAATATAAACATATACCATCGCGGACTTTTTTGTAGACCTTTTTATGGTGTACAATACTGTAGTACATTAATTTGATCTAACTCGTAGGGTTTAGGCAGCGTTTTTGCTAAATTGCTAAATAAGCCCAAAAAAATAGGTTAATTTACGACATCACGTTAGAAACCTCTAAAATTAGCAATGTTGCCTTAGTATATGATGCATGTATTATACATATAAACCTTCCTCTTGAATCACTCTATCTATTGGAAAAAACCGCATCAAAATCCGTTGCGTAGTTTTAAAGATTTAAGCGCACATAGGGATATAGGGACAGAAAAGGCGACTTTGTTTTATACTATGTAGTGAAGTTATACGAAGGAAACAGCTTATATTGTTAGTTTCTTATTACCTTTTACAATGAATAAAACAGGTTTATTAAGAAAATATAATCGTAGACTGTATGTACCATAATTTTAAAGTTACGTAATGCCACAGAATACATAACATTATTATAATGCACTAAGTTTCATGCCAAAGAACATTGAGTAACTTTGTATGGACTAGTGGCGACATTTTTTTTTTCAGCGGCCACTTTTAATTACCATGTTACTTTGTTGTGCTGTGTTAAGTACACATGTATGTTCAATTATTTTTCCCCTAAGTGATTTCGAAGCTGAGATATTTGCGTTTGAAGATTTTTAAAATGTCGTCAATATTTAATAAATACTTCTATTACTGTCCTGCGTAAAGAAATCTTAGTTATGTTATTAGAAGGTTGATATTAGAGCTGGCTTAATAATAACTGCCACTCGGGTCGATCTTTAGGTTAAGCCACGCTTGCCTAGGTTGGTCTGTGGATGGGTGACCACCCATGGCATTACATACCGAATTTCCTCCGTGCCTCGAAAAGCACGTTAAGCTGTTGGTCCCGGCTGTCATATACAGATCTTTGGCAGTCGTTACAGGTAGAGTCAGTGACCTGAAGGTCTGACAACCAGTCTTTCCAAAGGGTATCGTATTACCCAGTATTAACTGGGTTGTGCAGTTGTGGCCCAGTGGTTGCGGCCCCGACTGACGAACAGTAAGTCGTGGGTTCGAACCCAGCAGGCGCATGACTTTGTGTAATTTAATTCATCACTACTGCTCTCAAAACGCTGAAGGAAAACATCGTTAGGAAACCGACATGTCTTTCTTACAATAAAAAAAAATCGAAGACATGTGACATCTACCAACCCGCACTGGGCCCGCGTGGTGGATTATAGCCAATCCCTCTCCTAGAGAGGAGGCCTGAGTCCCTGCAGTTCGAACATTATAAGCTGATGGTGAACTAAGTTGTGAAGGTCAGATAGGCAGACGCTCCATGTAAAATACTGGTATTCAGCTGCATCCGGTTAGACTGGAAGCCAACCCCAACTTAGTTGAGAAAAGACTAGGCAGATGAAGATATTAGAGCTGGTTTTTCTGTGTTACGATTGTCTGTCAATGTGAAGTTAGTATTGTGGGGTTTGGGAAATATTGAAACACTATTTCATTACGATAAATAAAAACACATTTTTTAACTCTCTTCGTCCATTTCATGCTCAATGTCATGTTGAATAATTGTAACTAAAAATGTGCTGGCGGAGTCAGATTATTTTGATATCTGCCCGACTTCATGTAGGTACCTACCATACAATAGACGTTACATGCGAACAGCCCACTAAGGTCCGTCCCAATAATACATGATCAACAGTGGCCCAATAATGCATCACGTAATATGTCCGTTTAGATTAATGCCCAATACGAGTCCCGCCAACACGATTCAGACTTCGCCGGCAACAAATGCAAAATGCACTGTTAATTACATCCATGGCGTTATACATCCAAATCGTAAGAATGTAAGAGTCCAAAGAGGAATGCTGGGTCAGTCACAATACACAAACGATCACAATGTTCAAGAAAATCCCAATATGCATCGGCCCATAGATGATAGACATCGGGTGATGCATCTACTTCATTTCACATTTCACAGCGTTTAGAGGAATAGTTCCATAACTTCTGATCGCTTTATTCTGTTCTTTCAAAATATACAAGTTTCAGTACTGGCCGCGCAAGTTCAAAACGACGCCAACTTTACCCAAACGCCTTTGTTAGATAAAATTCGATATTTAATGAAAAGCACTTAGTTCCATGTGTGAACAGTTCACTACTTTGCAGTAACAGCCAATATTGGTTGCCTCTTGGCTCATAGTGATACATAACTCATAATCAGTTACATACAAAAGTAGGTGGTCTATCTAGGTACATAATTATTTACTGATAGTAATACATCATAAACATGTCATAATTTAGTCAGGAAGTATCGCTTGTTATCGTTTAATCGCTTAGATGGTCGCCTGATAACTGACAGTAGTATTATGTGCAGGAAATAAAATAATTTTCTATAATAATATATTGTTCACAAACATATAGGTAATCATATAAAATGTATGTGCAAAAGTTTATTGTGCTATCAAGATTTTGTCCACTTGTTTCCACACATATTTGCAATTTAGGATGAAAAGTAGCCTATGTCTGTCTCCATGTTAAATTTTAGTGTAGGTATTAAAAGGCAACGTACATAATACAGTTATTTTTTGCATTTAAATATAACTTAAGCATGGAGAGGCAGATAATGGCAGATGCTGTGACCATTCTCATGTGTCCCTAACGACTTTCTGACTTGCGTTTTGCCTTGCCCCTCAGACGTACGCGGAGCCTTACAATGAGGAAGCAATCAGTCAGTACCACAAGATCGACGAGTACATCGACGACCTGCGACTGGTGGAGGCGTACTACCGCGGTGGAGACTACAGCGCATGCGTCGAGCTCGCCACGCGCCTGCTGGACGTGTCGCCCTGGTCCGCGCAGCTGCGCCAGCTCCGCGCCGAGTGTTACATAGCGCTGGTATGTACCGTGCACTAGTACTTGTGCGCCTGCGTCGAGCTCGCCACGCGCCTGCTGGACGTGTCGCCCTGGTCCGCGCAGCTGCGCCAGCTCCGCGCCGAGTGTTACATAGCGCTGGTATGTACCGTGCACTAGTACTTGTGCGCCTGCGTCGAGCTCGCCACGCGCCTGCTGGACGTGTCGCCCTGGTCCGCGCAGCTGCGCCAGCTCCGCGCCGAGTGTTACATAGCGCTGGTATGTACCGTGCACTAGTACTTGTGCGCCTGCGTCGAGCTCGCCACGCGCCTGCTGGACGTGTCGCCCTGGTCCGCGCAGCTGCGCCAGCTCCGCGCCGAGTGTTACATAGCGCTGGTATGTACCGTGCACTAGTACTTGTGCGCCTGCGTCGAGCTCGCCACGCGCCTGCTGGACGTGTCGCCCTGTTCCGCGCAGCTGCGCCAGCTCCGCGCCGAGTGTTACATAGCGCTGGTATGTACCGTGCACTAGTACTTGTGCGCCTGCGTCGAGCTCGCCACGCGCCTGCTGGACGTGTCGCCCTGGTCCGCGCAGCTGCGCCAGCTCCGCGCCGAGTGTTACATAGCGCTGGTATGTACCGTGCACTAGTACTTGTGCGCCTGCGTCGAGCTCGCCACGCGCCTGCTGGACGTGTCGCCCTGGTCCGCGCAGCTGCGCCAGCTCCGCGCCGAGTGCTACATAGCGCTGGTATGTACCGTGCACTAGTACTACTTATTGTGCAGATAACATCATGGCGGAGTTAGTAAATAACTAACTTGTCCACATTTTCGAAAGTCAAAGAAAATGGAAGATTGGTGTCGGTGGTCTGGGGAAGTCAGGGAAATCGAAGGGCTACCTGGAAAGTTAGGGACAAAATTGAGACAGTATATTTTCTTGAAAATGAATATATGTAGTTGGTCAGGGAAATTAAAATGGTCTGGGAAAATCAGGGTTTTTTGATATATGATCAGTAGACGCTTCGGTTTAACGCTTTGGATCTTTGGAAGCTGCGGCGCAGCAGGGCTCAGCTGCCGCACTCGCTGCCCCACGAGTGCCCCACGAGTGCCCCACGTGTGCCCCACGAGTGCCCCACGTGTGCCCCACGAGTGCCCCACGTGTGCCCCACGAGTGCCCCACGTGTGCACACGCCGCACACGCACACACGCGCGCCGCCCGCACGTGTAGCGCCTCCTGTACACACACGCACAGGGGACCTACTGTTGGCTACGCTTTGTGTCCTGTGTTTCTATAACTTTCTATTGCGACTCTTAAAAGGACAAATAATACCTAATAAATATTTATACATCTGAGGCCCCACTGACATTATCTTTATCAATACTTTTTGAAGTAACAACTCATATCGTAACTTACAGAACGACCTATTCTCGGCGGTATCGGACATCCGGTCCGTGAACCGGCTGCAGCAGGACTCCACGGACGGCTACTACCGGCTCGCCACGCTGCTGTACCGGCTCGGACACGTCAGCGATGCCCTCAAGGTAAACATTGTCAAGGAATATTCCAAATCTGACCCTACCTACACAAACAAACTGATAACTAAAATATTGATCCCACTTACTAAACATTATATTTATTTAATGCAATATTATATTTACATAACGTAACACTAAATTCAGTTAAACATAACATTTATTTATTGCCAGTCAAGTTTGAGCCCATAAATTTATAGTAGACATTACAGACAGAACAAAAAAACTTAAGTGTATCTTGTAAGACCTATATTTCACCAATCCCACGTTTCGTTTAATTCCCACATAGTAGGAAACTAAGCTATTACCAACAACCCAGTATTTATAAACAAGCAACATTTTGACGACGTTGAAGTCAAAGCCAGATCTCATACTCAACACTTCTATTATCCTCAAGCCTCAACAACGACCATACAGCCACTAGACGCCTAATACTTGATCTAACGCACGAAACAAATTCTGTCAACTTGCTGAGGTGCGGGGGAACGGGGTACTGCGTTCTGATTGGCCCTTTCAAGGTCATTGCATTTCACTAGGGATGGGACGGGTTTAAATCAAACAAGAAAGTATCGATATTTTTTTAATTGTATTTAATAAAACATAACTTGCATTTAAGTACATTCTTTATTCTGAATATGATTGAATCATGTAGGTACATTCAAAAATAAATAAAACAATATTTTAAAATTATTTCCGTAATTATTCCAAGCTAAGTTCGAAGTATTTGGTGAGGGAGACTAACTAAATTGAATGCAGCGCGCAATGTGATAGAGTTGTGAGCTAACTCGTGACTTTCGGAACTCACGTGGCTTATTTTTTTAGGTATTATTCAATTTTCGATGAGAAACAAGCCGAAATGTTTTGTTCACCAAAATATCTTGTTCACAAGCATTAGCAGATTTTATAAATTCCGAAATAAGATGTGGTGTGGGGTGCACAGTTATCGCACACAGCATATTTAATTATATAAGAGATAATATATTTTCATGAGTAAAAAATAACCAGTAAAAAATGGCAGTCATGGGGACTGTCAAAAAACAATCTTCGGTAAAATGACGTGAACATGTTACACTATACGTAGATGACATCCAGTTCTCTCGCTTGGTTGCAATTACCCATTTATTTTTTTAAATCAGGATCGTTTGGGTATCTAAAATTAATCGTTAAAGTTTCACAATAATAATTTATT
Source organism: Diarsia brunnea (assembly GCA_949774965.1). Taxonomy (NCBI): domain Eukaryota; kingdom Metazoa; phylum Arthropoda; class Insecta; order Lepidoptera; family Noctuidae; genus Diarsia; species Diarsia brunnea. The sequence continues at coordinate 22,525,396 of OX458998.1, forward strand.
AGCTGTATCTGTTGTAATTTTTAATAATATATTTTTTGATTAAATAAATAGTTATAGGTTTTTGTTGCTTTATCGATAACAGAGGTAGTCATACGATTTGGAACATCACTAATGTTTGCTTAAAATCGAGGAAAAGAGATGGCGAAAAAAATACTTTTAAAAGTAAGAGATGCAATCATAAAATACATCAACGCGCGCTCCACGAACGTGCACTGCATACAACTTTGACCAGTATAAGATGAACTCCGAAAAATAATGTTAGAAAATTAATCTTATTTAGATTATGGAACTATTAACTTACCGATGAAATGTGATACGGTCTTTCAGGAAACTTGAAGTCCGGCTTTTTACACGACTGCCCCAAAAAAAAGAGTGTTATGTTTTTAGCGTTCATGTATGTATGTATGTATGTATGTATGTTTGTTTGTGAGTTTCTTTATTCCACTATAACTTCTAAACGCCTGAACCGATTTTGATGTATGTGGTATCGTTAGATTCATTGCGTCACCCCGGGTAACATAGGCTAGATTAAATATCAAAAAACATAATAGGGTGGCCATGGTTTAGAAATAAAAAGAACTTTTAATTTTTTTTTATTGAAATTTCAATGAAAAATATAATCATCGTCTAGAACTTATTAAGTAGATTACAAGAATATACCACAGTAGTATTCAATATCTATTGTTTACTAGTAATACTACTCAACAAATGATAAAGTGACATTTTAAACCTGGGATCCGATACGAATAAACTACATATCAATATATAACTAACTAACTAACTATATATCATATCTGTCACGGATCACCTACGTGACGATAAAGACATGGACAGGGAGCGTAGGGCGCTGTCAATCAGAGCGAATATGATAGCCCACAGGTTTAAACGTTGTAATGCGCAAGTGAAATTAACACTCTTCAGAGCGCATTGCACATCATTATACACGTGCAGCCTGTGGGCTCATTATACGCAAAGATCTTTCAGCGCCCTGCGAGTCCAATATAACAATGCATTCAGGGCGTTGTTGGGGCTGCCGCGCTGGTGCAGTGCGTCGGGTATGTTTGCGGATGCACACGTTGACGGGTTTCACGCCGTACTCCGCAAACGATGCGCCGCTGCGCTTGGTAGGTTGCGCGCCAGCACCAACAGCATCCTGGCTGTCATTGCGGATAGGCTGGACACGCGGTACGTCCAGCACTGGGTGAACACCCACATTATGAAATAGCCCTTTTTATTTTTATTATACTACTAACACTAGTTTTTCATAAGTTTTATTGTACTAACATTCTATGGATTCTTTGAAGTCTGAATTAAAAAGTTTTTATTTTTTTTTATTTTTTTTAATAGATTCTCTGTAATGAAAGAAATAAAACTGGCTAGGTTACAACTCCCAAATCCATCTACGACGGCACCTAAATGGTTTTTAAGTTTGTATGAAAAGTCAGTATGCGTGAATCAATTTACTTGAAACATGGCAAAAATATTAATTTAAAGAAATAATAATATTTGCAATAATAGAATTTTCAAAATCACCCCTTAAAGGGTAGAAAAAGAAGATTAGGGTAGATTTTGGTATGGACAAATCTGACTGCGAGATTCAACTCGAAATTCATTACTAACACAAATGAATAAATCATGACGTGTGTTATAAAACAATAGTTTAACAAAACCGTGCGAGTTGAACCCACGCACCAAGGGATCTGTCAAAGTTTTTTGGTACCTACTATACTTAAAACTGTTTGGCACTACACTTGAATTTCTTAGAATGTTAACAAAATATTCAAAGTTCTTATCATTGTATGTAAATTGCATGTATATATTAAATTCAGCGTAAATTGTTTACAAATAGATACCTACATGAAATGAAAAATGTTTGTAGGTATAAATTACGCAATTAAGTCATTCAGATCATTTCACACGTTCCTGAGGAACAGGGTCTTGATTGACGGATAGGCATACGGACAGACAGACGGAAAACAAAATGTACATATTATTAGGGTTCCGATTTTGCCGACCGGAATCCTGAGAAATGAAAAAAAACACATTTTCCCCCTCCTGGGGGAGGCCTATGTCCAGCAGTGGACGTCTTATGGCTTAAATGATTGGTTATAGGTCAAAATACCGATATATCACTAAAAGATATGAAATAAAAAATTAATAATTAAAAAAATTAAAAAACACGCCTGCCATGACAAAAAGTACCTAAACTAAAAAATAAAAAACAAGTCAAACGAATTCAGCGATGAATGGGAGCAAGGTCCCGTAAATGTTTCGAAAATGGAAAACTGAAAACTAAAACTTTTATTGCAGTCGGGGGACAGTTCGGTGGAACAATTCTTTACAGATCCCCCGACTGCAATAAAAGTTTTAGTTTTCAGTTTTCCATTTTCGAAACATTTACGGGACCTTGCTCCCATTCATCGCTGAATTCGTTTGACTTGTTTTTTATTTTTTAGTTTAGGTACTTTTTTTTATCACACCAACGTACTGTACACGGGGCCATATTATGTCTACTTTCTCGAATTTTCAAAGGTGTGGTGCGAAAATTGTTTACGACTCACAGGAGTGGTCGATACTAATTCGAACTTTGTGAGTGACGACACGTATAAGATTTTTACCCTATGTTGACAGACATTTGTGAAATTATGTCGGACGCCTTCACTTACTGTGCTGACATCGCCATTGGTCGCGGATCTATGACCAATATCCGTAGATGTGATTGGTGGTGTGACTACTTAAACGAACAACGTAAAAGTTATCGCCGTGCGCGTAGAAATTTAAATAAGCTTAAAAAACGAAAGGTCACCGGAGACCCACTTACCTCTGCTTTAAATGCGTTTAGAGTTGCCAAGTCCCGCTACAGAGCATCGGTAGAAAAATCTAAAGGTAATTTACTGCGGAAAATAGTAGAAAAATTAGATAAAGAAGGTCCGTGGTCTCCTTTGTATCACGAGTTCAAAGCAAATCGATCAGTTGATCTTGCGTTCGTCGAAAACATTAAAGTAAACAACAAACACACCACCGGTATTGAGGAGACAACCGAAGTTCTATTAAATACTTTGATACCTGATGATTTGCCTGATAATGACAATGCCTACCATCAGCAGATCAGGGCGTGGGCGGCTGTTCCACCTGAATCACCAGCGTCAGACCTTCCATCCATTGACGAATTCATTAAAGTTGTCAGGAAACTTCCACTTAACAAATCGTCAGGTGAAGATAAAATATCTAATCGGATGATAATAGAAGCATGTAAAACAGCGGCCGACGCAATTTTAAGTGTTTACAACCGTTGTATTGCAGAAGGCGTTTTTCCTCGTATATGGCGACGCGGCTTTATACGAATAATTCCGAAAAGTGGCGACAAGCCACCGGACGACCCTAAGTCTTACCGCCCTATAACACTACTACCATCTTTGGGGAAACTCCTGGAGCGTCTTATCGTTCCACGTTTACTACCAGACGGACCGAAATTTCACAACAACCAATTCGGTTTTACCGTGGGAAAATCTACCGTAGATGCGGCACTTTCTGTCAGGAAAATTGTCAATACATCCGAACATAAGTATGTAGTTGGGATATTTCTAGATATTTCTGGGGCTTTTGATAACGCATGGTGGCCGATGCTACTCCTTAAACTGAAAATTCGTGGTTGCCCTAAAAACACATACAATCTTGTTTACTCGTATTTCTTAAATGGTTCCGCGAAACTAAAACTCGGACATCATTCTATGTCAAAGTCCCTTACCATGGGATGTCCTCAGGGTTCGGTTATGGGACCGTATGTATGGAACGTAGGCTTCGATGACTTCCTCGCGATTCCACTTCCATGCGGGTGTTCATTAACCGGTTACGCGGACGACGGCCTGCTGCTCATTCAGTCAAGTACTCGGGCTGGACTCGAAAATTTGGCAGATACTTGCCTAAAATTAATATCCCAGTGGGGCGATCGTAACCGTCTGACCTTTGCACCACACAAAACTTATCAACTTCTTTTAAAAGGTAATCTTAAATCATGGCCTAGTATTAAATTTAATAACGTCCCCGTGAAAAAGAAGGAGTCCGTGTGCTACCTTATGTTTGTCTTAGAGAGGAATTTTTCATTTATTGAACACATAAAAACCGTCGGTGAAAAAGCTAAAAAAACTTTTATGCCTTAACGAGAATATCCAAATCTACGTGGGGTTTGTCATTTTTAACTCTAAAGACGATCTATGGGGCTACTTACTTGGGGTGTATGTGCTACGGGGCACCAGTTTGGGCCGATAGGGCCTCCATAGGAGCGGTACGACGTAAATTGCTTCAAAGCCAGCGGTTGGCCTTAATTTTCTTGTGTAAAGCGTATAGGACGGTTAGTACTGAAGCCTTACCGGTTCTGGCAGGGGTACTTCCAGTCGATCTTGAAGTGCAGCGTCGTGCTTCAATGTACTACTGCGCACGAGAGACCGCAGACGCAGACTTTTTAACGCAACGCGACCGTGCTAAAATAGCTAGATTACTTAAGCCACAGGCTGACGTCTGGGAGGAACTTTTGTCCGAATGGCAATATAGGTGGGATAATTCCATCAAAGGCCGACACCTCCATCAGTTCTTTCCATCCGTTCGAGAGCGGCTGGCCAGGACATGGCTGGAGGTGGATCACTGTGTTGCCCAATTTCTCACAGGTCATGGTAACTTTAAGAGTAAATTATTTTCCTTCAAGCTTGTTGACTCACCTTTTTGTCAATGTTCTACATCTGACTGCGAATTTGAACAATCTGCACATCACATTTTATGGGAGTGTAGTCTTTGGCAGAATGAACGTAATATTATGTTAAATAGTGTACGGGTTACATCCGGAGTTATTTACTATACGGACCTTGTAGAAACTAGAACAAATTTCCGTGCGTTCAAGCATTTTTGTCATACCTATTATTGGAATCAAATATAACAGCTCACAACTTAGGACCCAGTAATATTAATGACAATCCGTGGTGCTAGGCAACTGGGCCTATCCCAGTTGTATACGTCCCTGTATGCCTATTGGCCTTGTTCTGTTCTGTCTCCTGCTGATATGGAGGGAAGTGGAAATTATGTTTTTCCTACTCCTCCGCTATTCTTTTCTGATTAATTTCGTTGCGGGATCCAAGACAGTTAAATCGTTTCCCTGGGACTTCGTCGAGCTTCATTGTCTCGGCGCTTTTCTTGTGGTCGCCACTGTTGATTCTGGCTAACAGGAGTTACAGTGGTTTGGGAATAGTGTGGCGGGCTTGTCCCATTAAAAAAAAAAAAGACATTTGTCGCCTGCTATTAGGCGTCTGGTGGTTGTATGGTCGTTGAGCCTCAAGCTCCTCTGACCATATAATTATTATCTCATAATAATAATTAAAATCTTCCTCGTAGGAAATCCGCGAATGTCTCCGCCTAGACCCGGAGCACAAGAAGTGTTTCCCGTTCTACAAGAAGGTGAAGAAGGTGGACAAGTTGCTGCTGGAGTGCGAGGAGCTCAGCCAGGCGCGGGACTTCCCCAGCTGCGCCCAGCGCGCGCAGCTGCTGCTGCAGCTGGAGACTGACGTCACGCTCGTGGTGCTGGAGGGCCGGCGCTGGCTGTGCAGCTGTCTTACTAAGGTTACTGCCGAGCCACTCATACACTCATCAATATATTTATTCATTCACCACTAGTTATAGCAACAAACAGTTGCTGCTGCTGTATAGCAACATTACACATACACAGCAGTCTATATACAGCATCGCATTGCATCTTATTGAATAATACGATGCTATAAGACACAATATAAAACAAAAATGTAAGATTAAATTAAACTATAGCCAAGTCAGTAAAACATGACAAAATTTACAGTTGCACCCCTTTTTCAATAACTATTTGTGGCCCTTTGAATAAATTTCGCCAGGTTTTGACCAAATAAATCTTCCGCTACCATTATAATATAAATACCACGCGCGGCTCGTGACATAGGAGCCAACTGGAGTAGGTAAGTCCTAGCCGCTGGCACGCAGCCAACACTGGGCGGTGCCGCGCGTACGTCACTAGCGCCGCGTGCCTTACTGCCGGCCTGGTGCACCCGACCGTGCCCAGTACGGACACACTTGGGTACATCAGGGGATACAAAGGATAAACTCCGTATTGTTTATTTAAAGTAGAGAAATCTACAGAATTTATTTTGAAGATTTTCCAACATGAGGCTGTATTTTGCTTCATGTGGATTCCAAATTTGAATTTGATTTCATATAGGCCTACATGACACACTTTTAAACGGATTAATTGTTTCCTATGAAGAAGAACCGGCAAGAAATTCCATGGTAACTAGGAAATACACCTACACTTGTAGAGACATCAGCACATGGTGGCCCTTACCAGAAGCGATCATCATATTAGTGGTTACCTTCAATGTCATCGGAATTGGGCCGGAATATAGCAGTTCGTCTTGTATGTGTCACGATAGTGCGCCTCCTAACAACATCTGTCATCAAAAGGCGTCTTGTCAACCAGAACCACGATACAACGCTCCGCTAGTGACAGTCAGTGTTACTTTTACACGACCTTCTCGCTGGTTCCTAGTAACTTCGTAACAGGCACTGCTAGCCGCGCCATCGTAGTAATAATTAGTAGTGTAGTGTAGTATTCATTTTAATGTCCGACGCAGAAACGACGGGGTGTTATAAGTTTGCTGTGTCTGTGGCATCATAATTCCCAGCAGATGAATCGATTTTGTTTTTTTTTTCGGTTTAAAATTAGTCACGAGTGTTCTTAGCATTTCGTTTGTCCCCCTATAATCACTCGTGTATGTAATCGTTCCTTGTGTTGAACAGGACGAGCAGTACAGCGAGGCGCTGTCGGCGTGCGGCAGTGCGCTGGAGCTACAGCGTCACGCGCAGGTGCTGTGCGACCGCGGAGACGCGCTGCTGGGACTGGACATGTTCGACGATGGTGACTACTGCAGTCTTTATAATAGCTTAACGAAACTACTCAAACACAAAGGAAAAGCTTTCACACAGTATTTTTAGACGAACTCAGCTTACCCCTGAACATAATCTATAGTCTTTTCAAAAGTGCCCAAACAAATGCGCTTCCAAGGTCCTAAAAACGACCCTGTCGCGGCTGCGGGTTGATCGAAAGAAATACCGCGTCCTCGACACAAAGGGCTAAGAAGGAACACAGGTGGTTTTTAGTCAGTAGAAGTCTGACACTCCCTACCGTCTGCCCAGAGCGGTAGGGAGCCATTTGATGGTTTGAGTGGGATCTCCTAGCATAGGTATATCTTTTACTTAAAAGGAGGTTCCTATGTGAGATTAACTGTAAGAGTTGTGCAAGTTTCTGAAATGAACCTTTTATTTATTTATTATTTATTTCGAACCCTCCAAAAAAAAAGGTCCTAATAACGACAGAGATATTGCGATTGGTGATCAGTTAATATAACTCATTTAATGTAAAAATAAAGTTTTTATCATTGATTCGATACAAGATTTGTTTACAAACCAGCCAATACACACCACACCACTATTTACTAAAACGTCATTGTAATGCAATAAAGTGATAATGTTCATCCTCCGCCAGCCATCCAGTCGTTCAAAGAGGCGCTGGAGATAGAAGAGAGCTTGCAGCGCGCTAAGGACGGGCTCAGTCGCGCGCAGAAACTGCAGAAACAGTCCGAACAGAGGGACTACTACAAGATATTAGGAGTTAAGAGGTATGTTCACATGGATACATGTTGCATGTTTCTGTCTCCTTCACAGTCACCAGCATTCAATGTATTCATACACTTATTTACATAGCAGTTTTATACCAAAATACTGTGTTTATTACAACATTATATAACTATTCATGTGGCAGGAGGAACCACTTGTATACATTAGTGCTGGTGGCTGAACTAACAATCATGTTAAGTTAAAGTTTTTTTTAATATTAAACCAACAATCATTCTTGAAAACTATAAACTGTTATAAAAAAAATGATGCTTTATAATATTTTACAGTTTTAAAATGAGATTGGGTAAACAAATTGAATATCAATTTTATTGCCCATATTATATTGAACTTTTCTTTATCAGTAATGGCAATAACGCGGCAAATATAGTGTGACAATCTTGAGCGGATTGTTACGCAATGTTTTACAGAGTTAATACACATTGACCCACACTTCTTTACTTAGCATTCCGGGTCTCAATCTTTTCCCAACGATGTTGACAACGGCTTTCAATGTGATGCTGCTGAACACCAGTATGTAACGTGCAGCGCGGCCGTGCTACACGCGCATCGCTACATTGCAGGACCGACGTCTGCCGGCCTGCGGGTTGTTCGAAAGAGATACCGTAGCCTCGGACCCAAAGGGTTAGCCCTTTGGGTCCGAGGCTACGGTATCTCTAATGGAATATTTGGTTTTATGGTTTTTAGTCAGTAGAAGCCTGACAGTTTCTACCACTTCGCCCAGAGCGGGCGGAGTCATTTGATGATTTTCCATACTTCAAAAAAAGCTAGTTCGTATCTGACACCTACGGTACGCGTACACTAAAACCGATTTTGTCGGCCGATGGCGGACAGAACTACTCGGACGAGTAACTCGGACGTTCAACTGAATACACTGCAGACGATAACGGCCGTTGTCGGTGGAACTTATGAAGTCTGAACTGTGCAACTACAGAGTGTACTCTGTAGTTGCACAGTTCAGACTTCATACTTCATACTTCGACGTGTTTTAAAAAATGGAGGATTTCGAAGAAATGTATTTTTTAGAAAATGTATACCGCAATTTTGTTCGTCGAAGTCGACGTAATAAATAAATAATGTAAATAATAATAATAAATGCAAGTAATTAATTTTTCAATATCCATTCTTGATCCAAATAACGACTCGATCGCAGAAAGAAGCCGGTAAAACTGACAAAAAATCCAAACACGTTCGGACTCGTCAGTTGATCGTCCGTTTTCGGGCGTCATCGGACGACGTCGGTAGTAGCAGTGTATGCGCTCTCTTCCATTTACTTACGTTTGATTCGATCGGCCGAGTTCGGCCGATGACGCCCGAGCATACTTCGGCCGATGACGGATTCGGTGTACGCGTACCGCTACAGTCCAGTAGCTGCCAGCTTGTAGTGACGGCGTTGTTGTGTGCAGGTCTGCCAGCAAGCAGGAGGTGGTGAAGGCGTACCGCAAGGCGGCGCAGAAGTGGCATCCCGACAACTTCCAGGGGGACGACAAGAAACTCGCTGAGAAGAAGTTCATCGACATTGCCGCCGCTAAGGAGGTACATCACTTATTATATTAACTTACCAACTTGAGACATCATCAGCAAGCTGTTTTGACTGTTGCATCCAGTTTTAAAAAAGACGAAAGGCCTATTTGACTGTTTGCGTAGGTCGCCGGTCGCGACAAAAAAACCATGTCTTGTTCTAAAATGAAGTCGTTCCCTTTTAAGCGCATTAAAATCGCATTCCGTGAATGGTATCGGATAAGGCACGTGCCACGCTGCCAGCGCGCGCGTCCGGCCGCCCGGCGGGATGCGAGCCTATCGCTATAGACAAAGCTCCAACAAACAGTGGACACACGTTAGAGCCATGTCTCGGCATATTTGCTGAGCGACACTCGGCCACTAATGTACACGTTATCACGCGCCGCCGCGCCGCCAGGTGGCGCTTATCGCCGCAGGACGAGCGCCTTCTAATTTGCCACCATTAGGGCATAGCTGACCAGTGACGTCACGGGAGCTGCCTGCGCTGCCCGCCAGCACTCGGTCGTACTTACTGCTCACAGCTCGTACACGGAGTGACTGACTCCATAGCGTTCTCATTGTCCCAGCTGTAGCTAGGTAGTCAAGCTTGCTCCAGCTAGAGTCAGACGTTACTTGGTGCACTGTGCACTGTTGCTAGCAGACACAAAGGTGACGGCCGTAGCTTTTTGCATTTACACAAAAGTACACAACTTTTGCCGACTGAAATGAGTTTCGTGCACTCGTCGGATATTGTACTCGTAGAACAGAACAATAAGAGTGCGCGGGCGAGGCAGTTATGGTCGTTGTGTGTGCGGTGTGCTCGCACATGGCCCCGCTCTCGTTACAAACGCCAATAACGACGGGCTAATGACATCTATGTTTTATGCTTATTGTGAGTAATCGGAAACGCCACCATTCATTTCAGTTAAATCTGTGAAGTGTTCTGCGCCACGTAACTGAACACCGTACGGTCCGCGCGACACCCGGCACTGCTGCACTGCGCCCTAGCGATGAATCAGTTATCTCGATTGCTTTGATTTATATCATACACATGTTGTGACGGCGCGCTCGTGTGCCTCATGGGACTCCAGATCACCAGATGGAGTAACAAACTATCCGTATCGTATTTCGCAAAAACATGTAAAATGATGTTAGACACAATAGAATGTTTACGTTAAGTAAACATGGAGTGAGTTCCGTAGACGGAGCCATGTGAGGGCGCCCGCGAGTAGGCGCGGATGTGTAACGGTCGCAGATTCCATTGAAACCGTACGCCGCGCGGGCACGCTCCCACCGCGCGTGACTTTGTTGTGATTTGTGAGCGTTGTGTTACGTTAGCTAATGCACTGTACTCTCCGGTCGCCAGTGGTGAGGCCTTTGGCCGACATTCTACCGCGTTCAGCTGACATGACTTCGACATGTCGGCGGCTTTACTGTGTATCTATACTAATATTATAAAGCTGAAGAGTTTGTTTGTTTGTTTGAACGGGGTAAACTCAGGGACTACTGGTTAGGGCACGCCACGATAGCGGCGGTAAGTCCCCTCTTTGAGGAGTGGCTGGAGAGGCGCCACGGCGCCCTCACCTTCCGTCTGACGCAGGTACTCACCGGACACGGTTGTTTCGGGAGGTACCTGCACCGAATCAGGCGGGAGGAAACGCCCGGATGCCACCATTGCGAGGATCGGCCGGAGGACACGGTGGAGCACACCGTGGAGGTGTGTCCCGCTTGGGCGGAGCCCCGCCGTGTTCTCGTAGCGACGATCGGCGGCGGCGACCTCTCGCGTCCGGCCCTGGTGCAAGCCATGGTCCGGGGCGAGGAGGAATGGGACGCCGTCGCCTCCTTCTGCGAAGCAGTGATGCTAGCGAAGGAGGTGGCGGAACGTGAGAGGGAGAGAACCTCTCGTCCCAGCCGCCGCGGGAGGCGCTCCGGGCGTCGGGGGCCACGTGATGGCTTCCGGCCACCGTAGACGCGGGCCTGTGGACGGTGAGTGATGGGTAAGCTCGCCGTCCGTCCGTCTTATGACAACAGGCCGTGTCGACGGCGCGTTCGTGTTCCACGCGCGCCTCAAAGAGATGTCAGCAACATGGAAGGGGCCCGCAAGGGCCGACGCCTGTCGAGGCTGCGGGTTGTCCGCAAGGAATACCGAGGCCTCGACATGAAGGGCGAAGAAGTAACATGGGTGGTTTTTAGTCAGTAGAAGTCTGACACTCCCTTTCGCTCTGCCCAAGAGCGGGAGGGGTTATTTGATGATTTCCCACCCCCCAAAAAAAAAAAAAAAAAAAAGCCCTATTTGACATTAGGGTACACATGTCGCACTGTTTCAAATATATTGTCAAATGTTTTAATTTAATAGAAATTTGGGAAAGAATAAAGTGCAATATGAACTGTCGGTCAAAGTCAAAGTCAAAGCATTTATTTCAATTAAACCATTACTAGGTACTTTTGAATGTCAGAAGAACAATTCATAAAACTAAACTACGAGTGCAATACGTCATCCCGAAAGCCACCACGCCGAGCCACACGCCGCCGAATGCCAGCAACAACGAACACTGCGAGCACGAAAGCACGCAGCGACGCACACCGCAACAACGAATGCACGAGACTCCAAATCACGAAACAACGAATGCACGCCGCAACGCGCAACTGCCGCCCGCGACCCGGAGCCCCGCGCACCCACCGCCACGGCACGCGCCGCCGCGCGCCCCCGCACCCACAGCACTCGCCGCCGCAGACATCCGGCGACGCGCAACTCGACGCAGCAACCCCCGGGACGACGCATTGCACTCCTAAGCTACAGTCACAGTCACAAGGCATAATAACTTGTGAAAGTACTGTAGTTGCCCATTCCCTAGCGTAGATCTCTATGGAGAAGAACGGGCAAGAAACTCCATGGACACTCTTTTAAAAGGGTAGATCATTAATATATACCAGAAAAAGGAAAGGGCCCAATATGGACCCTTGCGGAACCCCCATTTTTACTTTTAAACCTTGTGAATTAACACCATTTATTTGAACATGCTGTTGCCTTTCACTCAAATAAGATTTTATTAAACTAAGTGCAAGTTTACCTAGTCCGTAATGCTCAAGTTTCAAAAGCAATGTGTCGTGATTCACGCAATCAAATGCTTTTGAGAGGTCACAAAAAATTCCTACAGCATCTTGGGATTGTTCCCACGCATTAAATATATGCTTTAATAAAGTTACACCGGCGTCAGTTGTACAACGTCCTTTAGTGAAACCGTACTGTTGATCGTGTAAGATTCTGTTGGTGTTAAAATGATTGAGCATTTGGTTAAGCATTATTTTTTCAAAAACTTTGCTAAAAACTGGCAACACGGATACAGGTCTATAATTATTAGTATCTTTACTGTCACCAGATTTGAAAAGAGGTATGACCTTACTGTGTTTCATTAAATCAGGGAAAACTCCTTGGTCTACACACAAATTAAATATTGAAGCTAGGTATGGTGCAATAGTCTCAACTATTTTATTTTATTTTTTATTTTATTTTATTTTATTATTTTCGGAAAACTTACAGCTAGGTAGACACAATAGTTAGGTTCATAAAAACAATATGGCCAATTACAAGTTTTCACAAGTAGTCACACAAGATTTAAATAAAGTAACAACAAAAAGACAGTGAAAAGGATTAGTAAACCTTATATAAAACAAAAAGCAAAAAAAAATTAAAAAGAACACAGATTGGCAAAATACAATCGTTATGGGTTGTCGAAGAACTTATTACAGAGTGTCTTCTTCAACTTCGACACGCTTGTATTAAAAATGTCGATCTCAACCTCCTGGCAAGTCGCATTGAACACACGACTCGTCCTAATTATGTACGAGTTTTGTCTATAATTGGTCCTTGTCGTTGGTATGTGCAACAATCGAGGTCTACGCAGAAACGAACAAGGTACACGCAGTCCAATCTTGCTCAGCAACTCAGGGACATCACTAGATCCGTTTGCAATTTTAATTAGAAAGGACAAGTCGGAGATTTTTCTTCGTTCAAACAAAGGAAGAATATGAAACCTTTTGCATCGTTTAAAATAATTTGATAGATATATCTTGGAACGAAATTGAATGTACCTTAGGAATTTTCTCTGTATGCCCTCTAATCGTGCGATGTAGATATTGTATTTAGGGTTCCAGACCTGAGAGGCATACTCGAGGAGACTACGAACAAATGAGCAATATAAAATTTTGATAGTCTTAATACTCCTGAACTCAGATGAGACTCTGCAGACGAAACCTAGTGCTTTCGATGCCTTGCTGACAATATTACTTATGTGTGTATCGAAACTAAGTTTCGAGTCAAAAGTAACCCCAAGGTCCCTGATAACACTGACCCTTTCTATTGGAGTATCCAAAAGTTTGTAGGAAAAGTATAAGGGGTGTGGTTTGCGGGTGAAAGTACACACATAGCATTTGGAGACGTTAAGGTCCAACTTATTTAATTTGCAGTAGGTTTGAAAAGCGTCTAGATCCGCCTGCAGTAGGAGAGCGTCTGCCTGGGTAGTGACCTGTTTCATGATTTTCATGTCATCTGCATATAATAATATTTTACAGTGTTGAAAACAGGAAATAACATCATTAATGAAAATATTGAATAAGAGGGGCCCCAATAACGATCCTTGGGGAACTCCCGAGGGAATACGCATAGCTCTAGACGAGTAACCATTCAGCACTACGGTCTGGCATCTACCCTCAACATAGGACATGAACCACCTATAAAGATTACCCCTAATACCCATTGACAGAAGTTTACGCATTAAAATAACATGATCTATTCTGTCAAAACATTTACTATAATCGGTATAAATAACATCGACCTGGGACCGATGTGACATAGACTCCGACAGAAATTCATTGCAAACAATTAGATTCGATGTGGTAGACCGACCTCTTAAGAAACCGTGCTGATGTTCGCTAAAACTATGTTGAAGAGCCGAATAAACTTGTTTATGGACTAGTTTCTCCAGTATCTTTGCAAACACGCACAATTTAGAAATCGGTCTATAGTTGTCAACCGAAGTTTTCGGTCCTTTTTTGTGTATCGGTGTTATGTATGCCGACTTCCAGATCGTGGGTACCACACCAATGTCAAGTGATCTTTTGAACAGGATCGAGAGCGGGACAGATAGACTCATAGCGCAGTTCATTATAAATAACGGTGGAATATTGTCGGGTCCTGCGGACTTGTTTAGATCAACCTGTTTCAGTAGTCTATGAACTTCATGCTTATTTACTTCAACAGTGCTAATATCTGATGTGCTCTGCACCGCACTACTGTGACCCACATCACGAGACAAACCACTATCGCCTATACTAGTACTTGTAAGAAAGTTGGACTGAAAATAGTCGGCAAACATATTGCAGATTACGTCACCGTCCCCAGAAGATAGCTGCCCAAAGTGTAGTACTGACGGATATGAGTTAGAATGTTTTCTTGATTTGACGTAACTCCAAAAGGCTCGAGGATTCTTAACTATATTTGATTCAATTTTTTTCATGTAGTCGTCAAACATTACTTTTTCTAAATCCTTAGCTCGTTGTCGTAGCAACACAAAACTTTGATTATCGGAAAGATTACCATATTTTTTAAATTTAGCGTGACATTTAGCCTTTTCTTTAATAATTTTGACCAACGGGCTCTTATACCAAGGCGGATACTTCGATTGGGAAATGACTGTTTTACTCGGTATGTAAGTAGAACGCAGTCTATCAATAATAGAATAAAAATATTGAACGGCCCCTTCCAAAGGCCTACAACTCAAGTCATTCAGCCAATCCACCTGATTAAGTTCGGCATTAATTGCATTATAGTCAGCCAAATGATATAAAATTTTAACGTAGGGACGAACTGGAAGACTATGCAATTCAACAAAATCCGCAGTTACACACAATGCCCCGTGGTGCGAATCTTCAGGCACCAGTGGGTCCCCACAATGTGTGACAATAACCTCGTCATTGGATAGCACCAGATCAAGAATCTTATTGTTCTTATTTAAGTGACAGTTATACTGTACAAGGTTACAGATGTTGAAATTGTCAATCAGGTTAAATTGCGCATCTCCACACAGCCCAGCGGGGCACAAAGAGTGACCGTCAGCAGCCGGCTGCCACGTTATATTGGGTTGATTAAAATCTCCCAAGATCACAAATTTATCAGCAGTATTTTTAAGGACGATATCTGATAGGTTCTCTGAGAAATTACCCAACTGGACTGCTAAAGAGTTTCCTAAGTTCTGGCGGCAGATGTACGCAACACATATGTGCATTTTGTATGAAGCTCTTGGTTTCTTTCGCGACAGAACTAACGTAACCCACAAGTCCTCAGCACTCGAGCACCAGTCACCGCGAGAGTCCACCACTAGTTCTCGTCGAACCGCAATTAATACACCTCCTCCCAAACCTTGATTTGTGTTTGCATAGTCACGGTCCCTTCTCCATATGAGATATCTGTCGTCAAACAGTTCGGAGTCAGATATCCCGTCGTTTAGCCATGTCTCAGTCAGGCAAACAACATCGAAACTATTGATACACATATTTCTAAAGAAAAGTTCAGTTTTAGTTCGTAGTCCCCGAACGTTTTGGTAGTAAATACTAAGGGAAGCCATCAAAAAACATAACAAAAATCAAATGTATAATATAAATAGTAAAAACGTAAGGTACATTCAAATTATCAGAACGAAAATCATTGCCGTAGGTTAGATCAATTTCAATGAGTATGCAAAAAAGCACTTTAACGGCAAGTACATAGGGTACAGTTAGCATAATGCAAAAGTAGAAAAGATTACAAAAAATATAGCCACAAAAAACTTGGTGTTGTCGAACTAGCAAGCGAAAAGTATCTTTCGGATTAGATGAATAGCAATTAAAATTGACAAATAAAAATAATGTGGAATGGTTGACACCAAGCGATAAGTGAACAAAGGGCCGGCGAGACAGGAATGCGTAGAAAAAACGAGTACACGACGACGTGTTTCTTAAACTTAATGAACTAATGTAAACAAATAACTTGCCAGAGTGTTGAATCGACATTATTAGTTTAAAAACTTATTGAGATCCTGCTCAGATTTAATGTGATATTTTGGTGAGGTGTCATTCTTCCGCAGCATTATCTTGCATCCTCTGACCCACACATGCTCAAAACCACGCTCTTTGGCTCTGGCTTTGGTCTTATTAAGTAGGATTTTGTTTTCAAATGGATGTACAAACTTTGATTGACATTCCCCATAAATCTTCGGTCAGTTTAATTTTTATTTGCCGGAAAGCTTTAATTACCACCAAAGGGCTTATATGTTTAAATTTAAATTCAGCAAGACAGCCAGGCACGTTCGCCTTTAATAAACCGATTGAGACTTCAGGTGAGGAATTAAGAGCCTCCGTTGTTTTCAATGGTATTTCAGTAAAGAAATTTACAAATTCTTGAGCTACTTCCTGATTAGCGCTTTTAGGACCACATACTGTATTTAATGTGTAGCTAGTGTTATGTATTTTTTTCCTGTTAGTCTCGTTAAGTCGTTTCGTCGGTTAAAGTGAACCTAATATTGCTTGTCCCGCAGGTGCTGACGGACCCGGACAAGCGCGCCACGTTCGACGCGGGCGCGGACCCGCTGGACCCCGAGCAGCCGCGCGCACACAACCCCTTCCAGCACTTCCAGCACGGCTCGCCCTTCCAGTTCAAGTTTCACTTCAACTAGCCCAGCTCCCACTACCTTCCGACCCACACTGTACAGTCAAGGATCCACAAACATCCGAACAATATTTTAGACATCGATATATTCACCATGATCCACCAACTAAATAAAAGTTGTGGACGGGGAAAGTTTAGGAGCTACGTGATATGAGTGATATGACAAAGTATCGCGTGTGGAAGTCCAGACTTCCTTGGACTTCTGCGCCGACAATAAACTCGTCGGCAAATCTATATTATACAAACGTTGTACAGAACTATGTCGGCGCTGCAAACTTTTCTATACACGGGTTTTTAATATTTTGACGAAACTTCTCAGACATAGATATCAGTATCTAATAACAGCTGATTACAGCGTTACAGGCATGTCGCGCGTTGTTACTTAATTTTTATACTACCAAAAAACCCTGTGTAACACACGAAAATACTTTGTACAAGTGAGACCAACACCACAATATTTGTACTTAATCTTATAATATTGTAGTGTTGGCCTGCACTCGTACCCATTATCGGTGACTGTCTGTATTATCAAACAGGTACCAGATGTTACCGATAACATTTTATTTATTTACGTTATGCCATACTGAGTTAATTCTTCGTCGTGTACAATACTTTAAACTCTTGTTACTGTGATATTGTAAGATAATATCAAACAATCAAATACAAGCGTCTCATTCAGATCAACACTTGAAGTTCTGTCGTCCACCGAATTGTAAATATTGTATAATTACTAATTCGATTGTAGCTATCTAAAGAAATGTGCGTTTTGTTACAAAGAGGCTTCCATCATTATAAGGTGTAAAGTTGACATCACTTCACATCTTCACCTCGTCTTTACACGTTGTAATGGCGACGAGGATACTCCTAGCCAATCATGAAATTAAGGTTTTTACAAGAAAATAAAATAAGGATTATATAAGTGTTCTAATAAGTTCGGAGCGACCATTGTTATTCGTATACTTTGATCTCCAAATTAATTTAAATATTGTTTTTAAATAAACTTATTTCGTCACGCTAGATAACTTGCTATATAAATATCTGTGAAATGATCACAATTGGTAAACTATCTTCAAAATGCTTTATAACTTTTTTAAATTGGATTGTTTTGATACTAATAACTATTAACACTATTACAAGTACAAAAAGGGCATTTGTTATAATCCGTACGAGTCAATAACTTGCTATTTATTTACTTTTTGATAATCACCCGTGGTTTTCCGTGCGCATGTGAAATGAACCTGATTGTATGGTCAGTAAGGTTGAGTATCGTACATCACGCCATGCGCCGAATTACGAAGTGTCCTTCATGTACCGTCTATATTTTCAAAATTAATTATATTGTATTTGTATACTTGTGGTATCTACGTTATAGTTGCTTTATTGTTGGGACGTTGACGTCACATGAAATATTAAGCAATACTTTAGCGATAAAATGATGATGTTCTATTGCACCTCATTTTGTCGCTGGTATTCAAAGCCAAACTACAGATACAGATATCACTTAGCCAAGGTCAGTTATCTACCATTGTTCACTGTTTAGTCCAAAGTTGGTTCACACAAGGACCTAATTGTTTATCAAATGTTGGTTCCAATATCAATGGAATATCCAAATACATGAAATTGTAAGCTTTGATTGCATTACGAGGTCCTTGGCAGTCGATAAATAAATAAATATATATTTATTAATAAGTTATTTTTGTTGTGATTTCTTAAAAACTTTGTAAATATTATAGGAATATAAGATAGTATAAAACGTTCATGTTTATTCATTTATTTTATCCAAACATTTAAATTCGTTTACAAACATTCGCGTCTTCATCAAACATTTAGAATTTTGATTACCTACTTGAACATCGATACTTGAAAACGCGAAAATATTCGAGTATAATAGATTAAGATTACAATAAATATTAAATACTAGAAAAGGTAAATAGACACAAAAATATCCTACATCCTAAAATCGGAGCGCGAGTCACGGCTCTTCGTCAGTCCATAGAAGCTTTGGTTTCCTTCCCTCCCGGAGTTGTCGCGCGACCCTCTGGATCTCGTTGCTGAGTACGGTCTTGTCGTCCTCCTTCTCGCAGATGTAGCGATGTCTGAGCGCGCAGTCCTGTCCGCGGTAGTGCAGCGCGCCGCGCGGGTCACTGACCCACGCCAGACAGCGGCCGTCGCCCGCGATGGGCGCCGCGCTCGTGGCGTTGTTGGCGACCGGCCGCGCCGAGTGCGACCAGATCCACAGCAGGCCCGGGTTCAGGCCGCCCGTCCAGAACTCTCCTCCTGAACATTCAATTTATTCATATCACACAAAATATATCAGTTATCCACTTTCACTGTATTCTCGGATGTCGGTAACCTTGACTTAATTACTTTCATGCACGAGATTAAGAGGAACCTAAAATGTAATTTTCAGAACATACTACTATTTAGAACATCATGCGTTTCTACAGCAGGCCAGGCAAACTTACACCGCAAACGCAACATGGCTCTTAGTTGTGCACAAAAATAGTCTCTTTTACTTTACAAATGATAAAGGCGATTCTAAATTGATAAAGGCGATTGGAAGATAATTTCTAATATAACATTCCACTACACGTACAGTCAGCAACGAAACTCGGTTTACTCTTCAGTTCTGTTGTGTCGATTTAACATGTGCTAATCTTCTTTAGTTGCTGACCGTTCTACAATAATAATAATACATCAACAACACATTACATACGTACCATTACAGTGCTAACTGGTGTCCAATGATGATAGCCATTCAATATTTGGAATGCACACATAATTGCTTGCTTGTTAAATATACCTAACCTATTTATTCCCTTCTAAGTTCTCCCAATGTTAAATACACTAAACTCATCCAAGACTGACTGAGATAATACGCTGGCTAACTGGCTTATCCTGGTTATTACTATAGACACACAATAAGAAATCCTATTAAGGATAGAGAAAATATTATAATTATAGTATAAGAACCATATCATCGATGGTCCGTATCATTTCATCGATCATCATCGGTCATTATCATCATTGGTATCGTATCACTGATGGTCGAATATGGCAATAGAATATTATAGAGTTGAAGATATCATAATATATTGAATACTACGTACCTATTTGTTGAAAGTTGTGAATAAATTACTGGTTTCTACCCATTTTACGCCATGGAAAAAAGATCGCCGGTAGACGCATTGTGTTGGTAAATTTGAGCGAGGCTTTAGCGAATGTGTCAGTTAGTGCAATATTGGGGTCGATTCGTTTAGCAACAACAAACATCATAAAAAAATACCCAATCGAGCCGAGCGTTAGGTACCCTGTGATTCTAATGAGCTTGTACAGCCAGATACATTTAACAAGCGAGCACATCTTGGGCACTTTTCCCTTTACACATCTACTTCCACCGGTATATGGGCCTTCACCGGGATTTATAAGAATGAATCCACGCTCTGTATTAAGATTTCCTTTCGCAGCAGAAAATTACACAAACTATGATTAGTATAATTATAGTGGAGCTTAAGAATATCATGGCATAATATTGAATAGGTTTTGCTAATACTATTGTAGGGCAGTGGAAAACCCTCAATAGGACTTTCTGGCTTGTTCACGTCATTCCAAATTTCAAGTGATGTTCTGCAGTAGGCTCCAGCTCACCTTTAAGTTTCTTGTCGGTTAGGATGCTGGAGGCGAGCTGGTTCTTCTCGTGGTCGGAGTCGATCTCCAGCATGCTACTCTTGAGGCGGCGGCACCCGTAGTTGGCGCCCTTCCAGTTCACAGCATCCGAGGACACGTGGTAGCAGCCGTCGCCCACGCGAGTGAAGTTCTCCGCGCACGGCTCTGAGAACATGTCACATTTGACTACCTCGCGAGACTTTCTCTTGGATGAATAGCGAAAGTATTCTGTGTCTGAATCATAATGTTACATTATGTAGGTTATTAAATGTTGTTTGCATGCGCATGTTGTAATCATAGTAATAGCTGCAAAACAAGTTATTTGTAACGTAGTCGCTTGTGAGTCAGAACTCCAGCCAGGGCATGAACTCAGTCGCACTCAACGGATGTGGCTCTATTCCAATAAATTAACTCACAATAGTGAGTTGGCGTTATGATCAATTAGCACTCTCACCCTCTTTGATTTGAACTCCAGCTACCATAACATGTACGGCCTCCTCCAGCTTCCGCATCCTCTTCTCGAAGAGATCAGCGCGCCACACCAGCTTCTCGATAGCCCCCAGCAGGTACAGGTCGGTCTCTGACACCTGCTTCTGCGGCGGCTGACGGTTCTCGTCCACTCGGTCTACGGACTGACTGTGCACCGGGATCGGCTGGTTGTGGACTTGTGCTGGCTGTGAAGGAGATCAATGAGGAATTTTTATTTCTGGGATTACAACTACCAATGAAGAGGAAATTAACAGTAAGTCCCATATCGTACCAACCAACAACACCGCCGTATTTCACAACACGAGGCTTGACTGGAGGAAGCTAGAACTTACGTAAGCTGGGCTGGGCTTAAATTTATCCTTGTATGGGTTTGGTGGCCTGTTGACGATCTTGCCAGTGTTGGGTGGTTGCAGGGGCGAGTACTGCCACTCGTCGTATGGCCGGCCGCCGGGGGGCAGCGGGTGGTTGGGGTGCTTGTGGTGCGGGGGGGGCGGCGGGCTCAGCGTCCCACCGTCTATACGGTCCGTCACGTAGTAGCCTTGCGTCGGGGGCAGAGCCATTATGCGACCTGGAAACAATAAATGTTATGGTTTAGTTTTTAATAAGTAACAGCATCATGAACAAGATCAGTCATCGTTCTTGATTAACTACTTGTTTCTGGTCTAAAATTAAGCAATGCGCGTTGTTTGAGGTAGACACCTATAAATCCACCACTTACAATTCCAATTCCAATTTGAAGTCACAACAAATAATAAATAAACGGTAGAAGCTCACCCTGACGCTCTCCATGCTCTGGCGCGCTCAGTGCCCATTTCTGTAACACGGACATCCACGGGCCATCGTCATCATGCAAGCCGCACACGTTCTCCTTGCTGCACCAGGTCTCGTCTCCCAGCGAGGTGTCGTTCTCAGCTGACGCGGTGCCTGCCAGTCCTGCCACCAACAGCAGGGCTGTCGCCGCGAGTGTAAACCGCGACATCTGAAACACGGAGATAACCGAGCGTGAAATGTAAGGTCCGTGCTGTATAGTTTACCTCCGAAAGTATGTAATCTTATCTTATAAAGTATCTATCCAACGAGCAATAGCTACACTTTTGTTTCTAGGACAAGTATTATTTCGCTCCGTCGAAACTGTCAAAACGTTTCACGTAACTCTTAAATATTTCACATGAACTACCCACATCCGTAAAGCCTAGATTCATTTCTTTCCAAACGAAGTGAATCACACACATCACCGGCCACTGGCACCGGGGCGATATCTATTACGTGGGATGACCGGTGCAGGGTCACGGGGGTCGCGCGGCTATTACGCAAGCGCAACGCAGGTGAAAGCGCAACACCGGACGCCGAACGCGGCTCGCCCGGTAAACAAGGATTGAATCGATCGAGGGGTATTTCCAATACGACCAATCGCGGCCAGGATGTGAACGCACTATATTTACATAGGTAGGTTTATACATTTCCTCACCGGAAGTATGCAATCGATTCGATGGATTATATTGAATATTGATTACGATTTAATTTCCAGAAAACACACGAGAACACGTAATAGTCATAAGGACTTAAATAGAGACAAACTGGTTTGGATTACAACAGAAGGGAGAAAGGCCAACAAGATCATGACCATGTGCCATAAATACTTGGGTGCATTCAACCTTACCTTCCACTGAGCATTAAGTGATTTTCGCCTTAGTTCCTGAAACACCTATCTGATAATCCCTGAAATTGCTATATCTACGTAGGTACTGTCAGTTTGCGCTTTAATGAAGATCTAATCCTTCTAAATGTATAATGATAAATAACAAGAGCTCTATTAAATAAAAACTATAGTTGTTGTTGTTTTGTTTGTAAGCGTTTCAACTCCGACCATTTTAGATTTAAATAGTGAATGATCACTGACTTGATCACTCAAAACGGAAGATAAAAGAGTTCTTATGTTTTGCGTGATTCTTAATCCCCTGAAACGGTTGAATAGGGTATTTTATCACAAAAACACCCTCCCTTAGCCTTTTTTTTTTTGGGGGGGGTGGGAAATCATCAAATAACCCCTCCCGCTCTTGGGCAGAGCGAAAGGGAGTGTCAGACTTCTACTGACTAAAAACCACCCATGTTCCTTCTTAGCCCTTCATGTCGAGGCCGCGGTATCCCTTGCGAACAACCCGCAGCCTCACCCTCCCTTAGCCTTGATACTGCCTTGTTGATGCTGACCGTACCGGGTTCGTCAGGGCGCGGGTTCAGATCAAACAAAGGCTCTATTTTATTACTACTCGCATCGTTTACGATGTAGGTAGAATTAAACACTAATCTTAGTGAAATTAGAAGCTTGCTTAACACGCAAAAATATGCGAAATAATAATTACATACTCTACATAGACAAACTTTCATTTCGATATGCATACTTAATTAAAAATCACGAGTCGCAGAAACGTCCAGAATTGGAAAGTACATACCTTGTCTCCTAAAGCCGGTGAAACACTGTTATTATTTGGCAAATAATATCACTTTTACTGTGTCTGCGACGCGATCCGCGACTGTTCTGCCGGAGGCTGGGAGTTCGCCGAGTATTGATCGCAGGTCTGTTCGCCGCGCACTGTTGGTACTCGCGGAGAAATTGCCGCGCGTGTGTTGGTACCCCGGACGCACAACAGAGGAGGTGGGGAATGTTGCATGTACCTACACTGACGTCACGTATGCTTATGTTTTGCCGAATCTCACGGATGTATTGGCAATGGTACATAATGCTGAATGGTGTCGATGATCTTACTGCACTTGGCATTGACTATCTTTATGAAACGGCAAAAAAGCGTTTTATTTACGTAAGATTGAGCATTCAAGCTGTTTCATATCAGTGCCTAGGCTAGTGCAACTCAGTGCAACATGATAGACCCGCATGAGGAAAATTACTAGCTAACGAGTTAGTAAACAACAAATGAATTCTGAGAATTTTTATTTAGATTACAGCGTTATGCGTGGGTCTGTCTGTATTACGAACTTGGTACTATAGAGCGATGTTTGTTTTTTTTCGATATTTTTACTCTTAGGTTTAGTTTCGATGTTTAAAGTTTCAGGATTATTATGGTCTTGATTGTACTGCTGCGATGTCATTGAAAAGCTTTACATAAATCGCACTTTTGGGTAGATAAGTATTTTCAAAGACAGAGTTACACACTTCTACGTCTACGATTCAGTCCGGTCAATTTAGACCAAAAAATGAGAGTGAAGTTACATAAAGTTCCAACAAGCTGAATTTCAGTGAAATTGTTCAAAATATAATTATAAACAATGTCTAGAAGTTCCCCATCATTCCCCTGTAAGGAAAAAATTTAATTCAAGGTCAAAGGCCAAAAAAATTAGTTTTTCGCGATTTTCAGCAAAACGGTAAGTTTTATCATAAAAGTACCTCAGACAAAAATTGTAGATCATAAAATTATCTATAAAAAATGTTTCAATACTTTTTTTTCTTACGAGTCACCGTTTCTGAGATATAACGATTCAAAAAGTTATAAAAGTTGTTATCGTCATAATATGCATGAGTACGCCACGTATATACATCTAGAGTTGTAATATTTTATATAATATATGTATATGTATGTATATATTAAATGTTTAAATATTTTTCTATCGGGCATTGTAACTTATACTTACAATATAAAATATACATAAGTTTTAACTACAAGAATATCAGGTAAAATGAAACCCAGTCCCTTAATCTTTAAGCCAGTGTAACTTCGAGACATCTGTCTCTTGTTCTATTGTGTGCGTGGCTATTGTGTGTGTTCTATTGTGTGCGTGATACCTGCTATAATAAATGAAATACTGTTAGTCTTGAGCGTCACTCTGTAGTGAAAACACGTGTTTATCCAAACCTATACAGGGTGTAAACGAACCCTTCACGCATCCGACAAACAAGCATTCTGTACATCAAACCAAGTACCCCTACGCAAAAATTTTTGCTGGGAAATGACTTTTTTTTTTGGGGTCAAAAATCACATTTTACGGTAAAACTCAAAGTAGCACTCTTAAAAACATTGTGCTAGTGGATGCTTTGAATAGTAAACGGGTCATGGAGGTAATTTAAGAAAAGTTAAAACCTGAAATACTAGTTTTTACAAAAACAGCTGTGAAAAATTTGGAACTTTGACCCCCAATATCTCCGCAACTAGGAGGTTCCCAGGTATGGTCTAGAACAAAAAAATGACCGCAGTGGTGGGGAGAACAAATGCCCTTCGTTTGCGTTAAGGGTACTTTTACACCCTTTATTGTGCTGTTTTGAGTTTTATATTAAAAATGTCTGAATATTGTTTTATTTGTGCTAAACTTTTAACTGAAAGTGAAGTTGTTACTGTTGAACGTGGTATGAAGACATTAATTAATGCAAGTATCGAAAGAGCTGATGATTTTTCGGAATATCTCAAAAATCAGAAATCTGTGACAATACATGAAAATTGCCGTAAAAATTATACTCGAAAGTCTTCTATTGCTGCAGCTAATAAAAGACAACGTGAAGAACAAGAAGCCAGTACATCCACAGCAAGTCCTCCTCGTACTAGATCACGTATCAGTGAATCAGCTTTTTGTTTCAAAGAACTATGCTTATTTTGTGGCGAGAAATTAAATGAAGAGAGTGAAAGAAGAAAATCCTCAGATTTTCGGCGTCGAATCAGCAAAGTAAGTACACTTCAATTTAAAGATTCAATTCTGTAAACAGCTCGGGCTCGTGACGATGTTTTAGCAAAAGCTGTTCTTGCTCGAGTCGAATTTGAATATGATTTAGTTGCTGCCAGTCTAACCGGATGCAGCTCAATACCTGTATTTTACATGGAGCGACTGCTTATCTGACCTCCACAACCCAGTTAATACTAGGTAGGGGAGACCGGGGCCACAATTAACAAAATATACATTTTTAGTTGTAGATAAGAAATTATTCAAGATTTAGACTTGATTTTTAGGATACATGATGCTTAATCATTCAGGTATTATGTACTTATCTCAAAACAAACATAATAAAAACGATGCCGTAGGTAGAACGCTTTTTCTTAAAAATGGCAGCTGTTAATTGTTACCTCACGTTTGGGGTTACAATTAACAGGTGTGGGGCAGTTATTAACAGAAGGGGTAAAAATTAACAAATGTTATGCTGACTGATTTAACGAAAAATAAATATATGTACGACTTAATTTTTTTATTAATGAAAGTGAAATTAAAACAGCCTTGCATGACACAGGTTTTCTTATAAACTAATGATAACAAAATCACAAAATATCTTAACATAAACGAAAACTCTAAATATGTTAAATTATTTCAATATTTTACAGTTTTTTTTTCTGAATCACTTTTAGACTGATTGATAGCAATCAGTCTAAAAGTGGTAAATATATGTTAAAGTTAAGTTTAAATATAAAATTTAAACTTAACTAGACAAATTACTTAAACAACATCAGACGATGAGGTAGAAAACGGCACATTTTTATCTTAAAAGTCTTAGTCTTTTATAAACATTTTATATTAACTTAATTAGCATCGTCTTAAGACTTAAACAACGTATATAAAATGTACTTTAATACAAAATCAACAATAAAATATCAAGGATTAGGAAATATTTTAAATACATACGAACTAAAAGAATATCTATTCGTATTCATCATCTGAATTACAATTCAGACAACAGAATGATGTGATTTCAACTTTGATACTTTCTGCTTATGCCCAGTCCTTGCAAGCGATACATTGAATCCATTCACCACCTGATGTATATCTTCATTATTATTATACAAAAATAGTCATCGTCATCGTAAGAGCTATTGCTTTAATTTAATATCCTTATCTTCACTTTTCCTACTTCTTCTTTATATTTCCCTTAGCATTTCCCATAGCCTATCCTTTATCTTTTCCCTTATCTTTTTTGTTCTGGTTTTTTGATGTCATTTTTCTATTTTTGATTTCTCTAATATTATGTTCTTCTTCTAGAGATTTTTTTTCCGGAGTGTCAGTGAGAATGTCAGACTTTTTTGCGCGTTTTCTATTAGACAAAACTCGTGGTGGAGCTTCTCGCAGAGGTCTTATGCTTTCAACTGCAAAATCACTAGCACCTTTATGTATGCCTGACGGTCCAGCTACTGGTTCATTAGACATTAGCGATACCACTTCTGTCACTCTTATATCTAAATTAGGCACATCGTCTAAAAATTTCAGTGCTTCAATCATTGCCCGCCATCTCATTAGTTTTCCAGGATTCTGGTACCTTTTCAATGTTGTAAAAACAAATACTCTGCTATGATTGCTTCTTGTTCAGCATTGAAGACCAACAATACTAGCCCCCATATCTGGGGTAGGTATTAACTCGTTAATACCTACCCCCTCAATGTGTTAATTGTAGCCCCAAAGGTACATATAAATTATTAAATAACGTAAGAAAATATTGGTCAATAGTTATGTCAAATATGAAACATAGTATTGTTAAGTATAAAATATGCTACTAGGAAAACAAAAAACATAATCATAACACTTTATAATTCTTGCGCTAATCAAAAAATGGTGAACTATGAAATGTTCGTAAAGTGCTTAAAAATATCGACCGGCACACAAGTCACCCAAATGACGCGCGGAGCACAACAGGACGATACTGTGCCATGCGGCGTGATCTAAATGACAAGTTAAGACACTTACTGGAGGAATAGTATGTATAGTTTTAGAGAAATTTGCCTGTTAATACCTACCTCTGTTAATTGTAGCCCCGGTCTCCCCTACATATATATATTATATAAAATATTACAACTCTAGATGTATATACGTGGCGTACACATGCATATTATGACGATAACAACTTTTATAACTTCTTGAATCGTTAAATCTCAGAAACGGTGGCTCGTAAGAAAAAAAGTATTGATACATTTTTTATAGATAATTTTATGATCTACAATTATTGTCTGAGGTACTTTTATGATAAAACTTACCGTTTTGCTGAAAATCGCGAAAAACTCATTTTTTTGGCCTTTGACCTGGAATTAAATTTTTTCCTTACAGGGGAATGATGGGGAACTTCTAGACATTGTTTATAATTATGTTTTGAACAACTTCACAGAAATTCAGCTTGTTGGGACTTTATGTAACTTCGAATGTCTAAATTGACCGGACTAGATTGTTTGACGACACGGTTGGCGCAGTGGCTGAGCGATTAGACTGCTGCGCTGTATTCTGTGTGTCGCGGGTTCGATTCCAGCACGGAACATACATAATGAATGATGGACGTTGACTTAGGACGAATAATAATTTTATGTTAAATAAGTATTTAACCATTATCAAATATTGTACACCCTATAGGTATGTTGCAGCGATCCAATTTATTGTAAACATATGACCTGATATTTCACCTGTGGCAAACAATAAATGAATTTGAATTTTAAATTTGAAAAAAACAAATATGTAAAAAAAAAGACGGGCTAATCCATAAGGGTTCCGTTTTGGCCATTTGGTTAAGGAACCCTAAAAGTTGAGGGAGTTATTCTCTATACTTGAGCACACTTGAGAAACTTTTTTTTTAACATTTTCATTTCCTGACTTAATAAACCTTAATAAATGAAGACATCCGTAAGAGAACCAAGGTTACCGACACAGCCCGAAGAATTGCCAAACTTAAGTGGCAGTGGGCAGGGCACATTGCTCCCAGAACGGATGGCCGACGATGGCTCCGGAATGTTCTGGAGTGGCGACCGCGAACCGGAAGACGTTGCGTTAGAAGGCATGCCACTAGGTGGACCGATGACCTGGTGAAGGTTGCGGGTACCCGCTGGATGCGAGACTCACGGTACCAGTCAATGTGGCGACACCTGGGGGAGGCCTATGTCCAGCAGTGGACGTCTTTTGGCTGAAATGATGACTTAATAAACCAATTACGACTTATATTTTTAGGTACGGAGAATTGAACACCTATAATTATGTCTAAATATTCAGGCTCCAAAGGCCACTCATGCACAGGCCATAACGTGTCATAAGAGTTTGGCCCGCATCTATTTATTGATGCAATAACACTAGCCGTCCGCCCCAATGGATTACAATTGAACCGAGTGAGTTTTTCCGAGCACGGGCGTACGGAGTAATTATCTAACAAGTTTTTATTAAAAAACATACTCGACTTCTGATGCTGCTGTACTCTTCTCTCTTCTGTGTTCTTCTCTCATGTAAGGCAAACAGGCTAAGTGTTAGGATCCGATCCACATTTTCATGTCTGTGTACATAACACAATACGTTGCGTCACATCTAGTGTAGGAGTACCTCCGTACGATGTTTGCTCCCGTGCATCTCAATGAAGTAGAGTTGCGCGCGCGCAGGTTATGCAACACCATTACAACAGCGAACAACTTTCGTTACAAGGTCACCGTCGCAGTGACACATCATAACATTCGTAACTCTTTGTATCCTGTCCTTACTGCGCAGGTTACTTGCGAGGTTTCTCCTCATAAAAAGAAAGTTTCGAGATTATGATAAGATTACGAGAAGTTTGTTTCCTGCAATTGTTAATGTTTCTTCTTCAGCAATGAAATTATATTGTTTTTACAATGTCTCAGAACCTGGTTACCTACACACTGCCCAAACAAGAGCAAATTGATCAATGCAAGAGGTTTTTGACCTCTACGATTTTAACACTGTTTAAGTATTATAAATTCCGATCATGTTGCTAAATTCAGACTAAGGAAATACTTACAAAGGTTAAGTTTTGCGAGGTCTTGCTCAGCAGCGAAAGTTAAGGTAAGATTCATTGGTTCCGTTTGAGCCGAAGAAGGTCTAGCAAGCTCATGGTCTATATGTCTAGAATAGACTATAGATTGAGCTCTAGTCTCAATCTCAACGCTATAATTATGTTCTATGCCTGTCTACGGACATCTTTATGGATTCAAGTGGGTCTCGTCGGGGCTGCGGGTTGTTCAAAAGAGATACCGCGGGCTCGGCACAAGGGCTAAGAAGGAACATGGGTAGTTTCTAGTCGGTAGAAGTCTGACACTCGCTCCCGCTCTGGGATTTGATGAGTTCCCACCCCCAAATAAAAAAAAGTGGGATTTTAGTCGATTCATTTTCAAAACCAAAATAAAACCACTCAATTAAACAAAACATTATTATAACAATTCGTACAGACTTATCTAAATAATATAAATATTGTAACTCAGGATGTTCTTACAACGAAATTACTTGCAAGTAGACAAGGTTCGTTATCTAGTGTTACCACGATAAAACTTTACAAAGTGGCAACACAGTCTAAAAGGATTGCCTGTTATAAAATTTATTAAATAGCTAAAAAACAAAAATCTTACATTTCCTATAATATAAAACTATTTACAGTTAATTTCACTAGTAATATCAATTATGTACTTAATTTTAAGTTTCTCAATAATTAATTTCACTTTCGTTTCCTCAGTGGTAGTAAATACCACATTGTAATTACTTATAATAAATCTCAACACTTAACATATTCGTACATCACTTCGTATTATACACATATTTGGTAAAAGGTACAAACCTTACCACAGCCTGGCCTATGAAGTTAATTGTAGTTGTGTAATCTCCATTGGCCACAACAAGGGCTTAGAAATTATAAATAATTATACAAATCTCGGATCTCTCTATTAGAAATTCCGTTGCAAGGAAGACAATACTGCAGATGTAAAACTGAACTTTCCCAATGGTGTCACCACATTTAGGTCCTATCTCTCCTTGTATCTCACAAGAGTTGGTACTGTCGGCTGTTTGCCATCCCTCTTCTCTTGAACACAGCGGGCCTGACGTGCATGGTGCGCAGCTTCTTAGGGTCTATCGTGGCGTACGCTGGTGGAAGCCCATTGGAAGTAAGAGGAGAAGGTTTGTCTTCGTATAGCACCGGGGCAGTCGGAGGTGTTGTATATCTATTGTCTCTCGGAGAAAACTGGCCACCAGCGATAATGGATATGGGCTGCTGCTGGGCCGTATTTGGATAATTAACTATTTGCTGATTAGGTTGACTAGCCGGTAAAGCATAGTTAGATGGTTGATGGAACAAAGCTGATTGACTGGAAGACTGTACAGGATATGCTATAGGGGTAATGTGATGTATCGTCACTGGCTTACTTTTAAGTTTGCTACTAGCGGGAGGTTTAAGGTGCTTGGTACGTTTGTTACTAGTGAGCAAAATATGAGTCGGAAGCGGTCGGTTTCTTGTTGGTCTCGAATCATTTTCAAATATGATGGCGTGACTGGGGTGACCGGGATGAGCCATAACCATAGTTGGATAGTTAGACGGTGAAGACGGTTCACTTAAACCGGGGATGTAGTAATTCGCAGCCGAAACAGGATGGTTTGTGTATAAATAATTGTGTGGTAGGGAATTGTTATAGACCGGTATCCCAACAGTGTTCAGAGCATCTACAGGTTGATTATTGTTTGCTGTTAAAGCGTAGTTTGTTGCGGGATGAGTTTTTATAGTAGAACCTGGTAATGGAACATCATTTTGAACTTCAATGTTACCTTTGTGGAAACCATCTCCAGGTTGTGGATCATTATTATTTACTGCAGGCTTGTCTTGCAACGGATGTTTACTCTCAGATGAGTTCTCTACGTTATGCCTAGACACATTTTTGCCAAACAGACCCCTGTTTACTTGAGAATCAATATGGTGACTTGCGTAACGATCATTTGCAGCCTTGTTATCCTTAGTTTCTCTATGTTGCGTATGATTTCGTCCAGATGTATCAGTAGCGTGTGGTCTATCCCCTAGGTGCGGTAGGTGAGTACGCTGGTCCCCGGCGGGTGTCAGAAGTACACGGTGAGGTTCATGTGCTCCGCCACGGCGGGGTTGGTCGCGTCCGTCACCTCCTCCCCTCTGTCCTGCAAACATACTTCTGTTATACACACTTTACGATATTTTCTACTTTAGGAAGGGGTTAGTAAGTATAGATATGAAAATTAGTTCTTCATGTATGAGGAAGTACGTATATATAGTTGTGGTTGATGAGATTTTGCATCAGATCTTTCTATCTTTTATAAATAAAACTTTGACAGTCAAGCATGTGAATGGAGGAAGTCTTTCGGAAGTCAGTTGTGAAATAGTAGGTAAAGTGTCTCGCACCTTGTGAAGTCCGTCGGGCGCCGCGTCATCCCAGCTGAGCTTTTTGACGCGCGCGGGGATGGTGGCGGAGGGCCACGCCACTCCCGAGCGCCCCGCGCCGCCCCCGCGCGCCCCCAGGTGGTCGCTGAGCGCCCCCGCGCCCCCCCCGCGCGCCCCCACGTGGTCGCTCAGCGCCCCCGCGCCCCCCCCGCGCGCCCCTACGTGGTCAGTGAGCGCGGTGTGTGCGGGCGCCGGGCTGGTGCTGGGGGGAAGCGGCGCCACCTTGCTGCGTGGGAACCGCTGTGACTGACGACCTGCGGATGTGCCTGCTGGAAAAACCCTCAAGTTACTTCAAATACTTAAAACGTTGCCCCACACTAGGAATTTCTCCTGTATCGTGGGTGCGTTCACAAACATATACACAGTCACATAGGTACACAAATACCAGTTTTGTGCAAACGTTACTCGAATTATAATGCACCAATGTTACCCGCTACGAATTATTATCAATTCTTACTCAAGGAGCGCGTATTTACAATGTAATAGGGTAGTTCATTCTGTTTAGTCCGTCTGTTAGATGATCGAAAAATATTGGATACGTGTTTTTTGTTTTATCAAATTAATAAAAAATTACGAAAATAAAACGTGTGAAAAATCGTGAGTGCAATGGGGGCTGGTAACGTCACTTTCTGGTAAAAAATGTACCAACCTGTGACGTGGCGCGACTTTTCGAAGCGCTATAATACACTATTAATTTATTGTTTCCGTGAAAAAAGAAAAAAAACGTGTCCAGTATTTTTTTGAAACCTATCTGACGGACTAATTACATTCTTTTTGTCTACTACCCTATTATTCTGAACTACACACATCAAAAGTGTTTAGGGATCAACATATATTTTTGCAATAACTTTTCTCCTGATTGATATTAATTAAAATTTTCTTTAAGGATTCATCAAATAAAGTGTTTTCGTTTGTCACAGTAACGATAAACCAAGTCACCTTTGCATTAATAAAGAAATTTGCCATTTTCCTAATAAAGCGATTTTTGACATTTGAACCACTAACATTAAAGTTCGAAAAAAAGACTGAAATAACAGTTTTCTTTAAAATTTTATTGGGTAACTTAAACAATTAATAATCCGTGTTTCTACCGCGAACACTAACAACACAAGAACATCGGTTTGGCATACTCAAAATGAGTTCATCCAAATCACGCTGTGGAATGGCCGCCCATGTTCGTTGCAACAACAAAAAAAGGTCTTCTTGCGACTGGATACCCTCCATATTCGGCAGAGCTCTTCTCTGTAGCATATCCCATGCATGCTCAATCGGGTTCAAGTCTGGCGACTGAGCAGGCCAGGGCAGGACATTGATGTTAGCTGCGGCGAGAGTCTGTCTTACAACTCTTGCGGTGTGCGGTCGTGCATTATCATGCATTAACTGAAATAAGGGACCGATTTGCACTTGTAGAGGAACGATGACGTCTGATACAATCGTCTCAGCATAAATTTGAGCGTTGAGGTTGCCTCTGATCCAAATCAACTCAGTTCTTCCGCCGATCCAAATACCCGCCCATACCATGATGGTTCCACCACTATAAGGATGGACTTCCTGGCTAGATTTTAATCGCTGTTGGCGTCCAGGGGTTCTCCAGTGTCGTATACGTCTTGTATCCGGTCTCATACCAAAACGAGACTCATCAGAAAAGCACACGAAACGCCATTGTTCTTCTGCCCAATTTCTGTGTTCAAGAGCCCATTGATATCGAATCCTACGATTGTGCATTGCTATAGGTGGTACCCGTAGCGGTCTTCGGGAATGAAGGTTCACTTCATGCAAGCGGTTTCTGACTGTTTGGTCGCTAATTAAGTTCCCTGAAGAGTGATGAAGCCTCACGGCTAACATCATGGCGGTTTTTGTTGGAGCTCTTCGAGTTAAGATTTGAATGTATCGGTCTTGTCTCCGTGTGGTGCAGCGATACCGTCCTCCATGGCGCTCAGCCACGGTACCAGTGCTTCGGTAACGTGTCCAAAGTCGACTGATAACACTCTGACTTGTATTCAGAGCTAAAGCCACAGTACGTTGCCGGGAACCAGCTTCTATCATTCCCACGGCTCTGAGCATTTCTTCCCTGCTTAAATGACGTCGCCGCTCCATAATAACGTTGGTTTTAATCAGTAGTAGGGAAACAGTAGCACTAATAATGTCTTCAATGCGTTGTATGTTTTTATAGGGAAAATATTGACAGCTGATTTTCATCTTTTACTCGAATTTGATTCACAGTTCCTGATTCAAATTATGAAATGCACCAAAAAGGATCCATATAAATTTATAAAATCATAAATTTATTACAAAGCCACATCTCAATCTCAAGAAATCCGCATAAAAATGCTTGATCCCTAGACACTTTTGATGTGTGTATTTGTGTGTTAACATAACTAATTAAACTATAACTTACTGTGATGGCTTCCATGAGACGCTTCCTGCTGCAGATCTAAGCTAGACGTAGAGTTAGCCAGGATAGTGCTGGCACCTGCACTGACGCTTAGTAGCGAACCTGACGAGCCTGCAGGTCGCAGCACCCCCACGCCACTGGTGGGGAGGACCCCGGTGACCCCCGAGCTCACGTGGGGGCTGGTGCTGGTAGAGTTGTGGTGCGGAGTGGGGGCGATGGGGTCCACCGGGGGCTTCTCGTGTGTCACGTAGCCGGTGCCTGAGCCGCCCGCGCTGCGCTTCGACCGACGACGACTACGGGAAGGTAATGACGATAATGTTATATTGTTATCAATAAAGGGAAAATAATAAGATTAAGTTCTCAACAGTTTCTCCCCATTTGTTAAGTGCCACGTTGACAGGTAAACGAGTAGCTCGGATATTTATACAGATTTAGTCTTCGGCTAATTTGAGTGCAAGTGATTGTTACTCACACTCTGTAGATGTAGCCGAGCAGCGCGCACACGAGCAGCGCCAGCGCGGCCAGCGCCGCCGCGAACAGCGCCAGCACCCCGCCCGCGCCGCCCGCACCGCCCGCACCGCCCGCACCCGCCCTGTCCGTTAGCTGCAGGAGCCGCTCGTTCAGGTGCACGGTCACTGGCACTGATGTCTGCGAACACACAATTTTTATTTATTTAAGTAGGCAGAGACAAGAACATGCTACTGTGATGATTTGACACTCCCAGTGTTGAAATAAATCACTCACATACATCAACGATGTCAAGTAGTCAACTGGTCGTTAAAAATTTGAAAAAAAAACTAAAAAACCCGACTGAAAAAACTGAAAAGCAAAAAAGGAAGCAGGCAGGGGTCCATTTAAATCTAAAATTACGAAAATAGAATGAACCCCGCCTGCTTCCAAGTTTTGTTTAATTTAAAATGTGCTTGTTTTTTGCTTTTCAGTTTTTTCAGTCGGGTTCTTTAGTTTATTAACTACTTTTTATTTCCATCTTTTTAGTTTAATCACGTAAAATACTTTCCTGCCTGAAACCGTATTGCTTACATTTTAAACAAGAATGGATGTGAATAACTGTATCAAAAGCGTATCTAGAAAATATATGACATTGATGATTTTTTGACTACTTGTAAGCGGTGACTTGGCTGGAGCCGAGGTCAATAGTGTAACAAGTGAGTGTACCTGTCTGGGTGGCGCACCGGAGTCCACAGCAGTAGCGACGACGTGCAGCACGGACGAGTTGAGCGAGCGCAGCGCAGCGCCGCGCAGGAACATGTCGCCCGTCGAGTTTATGTACAGCATGCTGCAACACAAGCGAGACCGTGACCTTCATTCTGGTGCTGTATGTAACTGGCCAGTGTCTGATCTCGCTCCGGTCGTGTTGTATTGCCATTCAATCAGAAAATTAAAGCAGAATAAAGAGTGCAGCAAGCAGGAGTATATCACCCACGTAGGCTGACTTAGGCTGCCAAGAAAAGACGAATATGATTTTCTAAACAAAGTGGTATCAGTGGACTCACTCCGCGCCGGAGCCCCTAAGCGTGAGCGTGACGGTGTCCTTCTTGTCTCCATCGAACACGTCGAGCCTGCCAACGGGTAGTAACTCCACGTCATCGTTAGGGTCCTCATCAACGCGGAACTCGTACTGCGGGTAGCGGAACCGCGGCTCCCACTCGTTCACGTTTAGCACCGTGATGTTTATTGATGCCGTGTCGTTCTGTAATTAATATGAAACATGTCAGTTCATTGCGATCTACAGCATATTTTTTTTTGATTTTTCACTTTCTTATTTTAAAAATGTTAGTGGGGAGCGGGGCACATTTTACCACCTTGGAAGTGTCTTTGAGAAAAATGGTTTTAGGAACCGCAATGTAATTTTATAAGACCTATTTAAAAAGATGTTTCATGATTATTTTTTAGTTTCAGCTCTATGTAAGGTTCACACAGAACACATCTACCTACCAAGTTTCTACTGTGTAGTACTATAGTTTCGGAATAACGTGGCTGTGACATACGGACGGACAGGCAGACAGACATGCATTGAAAATTATATAAAAAACGTAAGAAATAAAATTTCGCGGGGTACCCTGCCACATCCACCTTATGCACATTTATTAATAATGAAAAAGATGAAACAGTTTTAGAGTCACTAAACCAAATATCGCTAACAACTGAAGTTCCTTACCGAGACGCCGTCGGTGACCATGACCTGGTATTGGTACTGGTCGTTGGTCTCGTAATCCAGCGGTCGGCGCAGCACCACCTCGCCTGCGCTGTTGATCGCGAACTTGTCCAGGAACGAGCGGTCCGACACGTAGAACTGCAGGGTGTTCTAGAAATCATAATATGGAGAAAGTTTAGAAATTGAAGAACTATGTATTTGCTGAGGCTTTTCAGCCTTTGTGACACAATTAAGGTTGTTTAAACGTAAAAGGTGTCGTGTGTCTAAAACCATTTTGGCTACCGCGCTCGAGCTTGATTCTGTTCGCGGCCACGCTGACGGCGGCGGAGTGGTATCTATGTTACATACGTGTTGCATGTGCGGCGGCGTGGTGTGCAGCGTGAGCAGCGTGGCGCCGGGCGCGGCGGCCTCGCTGACGGTGGCGGAGTACTGGCGGAGTGGTATCTATGTTACATACGTGTTGCATGTGCGGCGGCGTGGTGTGCAGCGTGAGCAGCGTGGCGCCGGGCGCGGCGGCCTCGCTGACGGTGGCGGAGTACTGGCGGAGTGGTATCTATGTTACATACGTGTTGCATGTGCGGCGGCGTGGTGTGCAGCGTGAGCAGCGTGGCGCCGGGCGCGGCGGCCTCGCTGACGGTGGCGGAGTACTGGCGGAGTGGTATCTATGTTACATACGTGTTGCATGTGCGGCGGCGTGGTGTGCAGCGTGAGCAGCGTGGCGCCGGGCGCGGCGGCCTCGCTGACGGTGGCGGAGTACTGGCGGAGTGGTATCTATGTTACATACGTGTTGCATGTGCGGCGGCGTGGTGTGCAGCGTGAGCAGCGTGGCGCCGGGCGCGGCGGCCTCGCTGACGGTGGCGGAGTACTGGCGGAGTGGTATCTATGTTACATACGTGTTGCATGTGCGGCGGCGTGGTGTGCAGCGTGAGCAGCGTGGCGCCGGGCGCGGCGGCCTCGCTGACGGTGGCGGAGTACTGGCGGAGTGGTATCTATGTTACATACGTGTTGCATGTGCGGCGGCGTGGTGTGCAGCGTGAGCAGCGTGGCGCCGGGCGCGGCGGCCTCGCTGACGGTGGCGGAGTACTGGCGGAGTGGTATCTATGTTACATACGTGTTGCATGTGCGGCGGCGTGGTGTGCAGCGTGAGCAGCGTGGCGCCGGGCGCGGCGGCCTCGCTGACGGTGGCGGAGTACTGGCGGAGTGGTATCTATGTTACATACGTGTTGCATGTGCGGCGGCGTGGTGTGCAGCGTGAGCAGCGTGGCGCCGGGCGCGGCGGCCTCGCTGACGGTGGCGGAGTACTGGCGGAGTGGTATCTATGTTACATACGTGTTGCATGTGCGGCGGCGTGGTGTGCAGCGTGAGCAGCGTGGCGCCGGGCGCGGCGGCCTCGCTGACGGTGGCGGAGTACTGGCGGAGTGGTATCTATGTTACATACGTGTTGCATGTGCGGCGGCGTGGTGTGCAGCGTGAGCAGCGTGGCGCCGGGCGCGGCGGCCTCGCTGACGGTGGCGGAGTACTGGCGGAGTGGTATCTATGTTACATACGTGTTGCATGTGCGGCGGCGTGGTGTGCAGCGTGAGCAGCGTGGCGCCGGGCGCGGCGGCCTCGCTGACGGTGGCGGAGTACTGGCGGAGTGGTATCTATGTTACATACGTGTTGCATGTGCGGCGGCGTGGTGTGCAGCGTGAGCAGCGTGGCGCCGGGCGCGGCGGCCTCGCTGACGGTGGCGGAGTACTGGCGGAGTGGTATCTATGTTACATACGTGTTGCATGTGCGGCGGCGTGGTGTGCAGCGTGAGCAGCGTGGCGCCGGGCGCGGCGGCCTCGCTGACGGTGGCGGAGTACTGGCGGAGTGGTATCTATGTTACATACGTGTTGCATGTGCGGCGGCGTGGTGTGCAGCGTGAGCAGCGTGGCGCCGGGCGCGGCGGCCTCGCTGACGGTGGCGGAGTACTGGCGGAGTGGTATCTATGTTACATACGTGTTGCATGTGCGGCGGCGTGGTGTGCAGCGTGAGCAGCGTGGCGCCGGGCGCGGCGGCCTCGCTGACGGTGGCGGAGTACTGGCGGAGTGGTATCTATGTTACATACGTGTTGCATGTGCGGCGGCGTGGTGTGCAGCGTGAGCAGCGTGGCGCCGGGCGCGGCGGCCTCGCTGACGGTGGCGGAGTACTGGCGGAGTGGTATCTATGTTACATACGTGTTGCATGTGCGGCGGCGTGGTGTGCAGCGTGAGCAGCGTGGCGCCGGGCGCGGCGGCCTCGCTGACGGTGGCGGAGTACTGGCGGAGTGGTATCTATGTTACATACGTGTTGCATGTGCGGCGGCGTGGTGTGCAGCGTGAGCAGCGTGGCGCCGGGCGCGGCGGCCTCGCTGACGGTGGCGGAGTACTGGCGGAGTGGTATCTATGTTACATACGTGTTGCATGTGCGGCGGCGTGGTGTGCAGCGTGAGCAGCGTGGCGCCGGGCGCGGCGGCCTCGCTGACGGTGGCGGAGTACTGGCGGAGTGGTATCTATGTTACATACGTGTTGCATGTGCGGCGGCGTGGTGTGCAGCGTGAGCAGCGTGGCGCCGGGCGCGGCGGCCTCGCTGACGGTGGCGGAGTACTGGCGGAGTGGTATCTATGTTACATACGTGTTGCATGTGCGGCGGCGTGGTGTGCAGCGTGAGCAGCGTGGCGCCGGGCGCGGCGGCCTCGCTGACGGTGGCGGAGTACTGGCGGAGTGGTATCTATGTTACATACGTGTTGCATGTGCGGCGGCGTGGTGTGCAGCGTGAGCAGCGTGGCGCCGGGCGCGGCGGCCTCGCTGACGGTGGCGGAGTACTGGCGGAGTGGTATCTATGTTACATACGTGTTGCATGTGCGGCGGCGTGGTGTGCAGCGTGAGCAGCGTGGCGCCGGGCGCGGCGGCCTCGCTGACGGTGGCGGAGTACTGGCGGAGTGGTATCTATGTTACATACGTGTTGCATGTGCGGCGGCGTGGTGTGCAGCGTGAGCAGCGTGGCGCCGGGCGCGGCGGCCTCGCTGACGGTGGCGGAGTACTGGCGGAGTGGTATCTATGTTACATACGTGTTGCATGTGCGGCGGCGTGGTGTGCAGCGTGAGCAGCGTGGCGCCGGGCGCGGCGGCCTCGCTGACGGTGGCGGAGTACTGGCGGAGTGGTATCTATGTTACATACGTGTTGCATGTGCGGCGGCGTGGTGTGCAGCGTGAGCAGCGTGGCGCCGGGCGCGGCGGCCTCGCTGACGGTGGCGGAGTACTGGCGGAGTGGTATCTATGTTACATACGTGTTGCATGTGCGGCGGCGTGGTGTGCAGCGTGAGCAGCGTGGCGCCGGGCGCGGCGGCCTCGCTGACGGTGGCGGAGTACTGGCGGAGTGGTATCTATGTTACATACGTGTTGCATGTGCGGCGGCGTGGTGTGCAGCGTGAGCAGCGTGGCGCCGGGCGCGGCGGCCTCGCTGACGGTGGCGGAGTACTGGCGGAGTGGTATCTATGTTACATACGTGTTGCATGTGCGGCGGCGTGGTGTGCAGCGTGAGCAGCGTGGCGCCGGGCGCGGCGGCCTCGCTGACGGTGGCGGAGTACTGGCGGAGTGGTATCTATGTTACATACGTGTTGCATGTGCGGCGGCGTGGTGTGCAGCGTGAGCAGCGTGGCGCCGGGCGCGGCGGCCTCGCTGACGGTGGCGGAGTACTGGCGGAGTGGTATCTATGTTACATACGTGTTGCATGTGCGGCGGCGTGGTGTGCAGCGTGAGCAGCGTGGCGCCGGGCGCGGCGGCCTCGCTGACGGTGGCGGAGTACTGGCGGAGTGGTATCTATGTTACATACGTGTTGCATGTGCGGCGGCGTGGTGTGCAGCGTGAGCAGCGTGGCGCCGGGCGCGGCGGCCTCGCTGACGGTGGCGGAGTACTGGCGGAGTGGTATCTATGTTACATACGTGTTGCATGTGCGGCGGCGTGGTGTGCAGCGTGAGCAGCGTGGCGCCGGGCGCGGCGGCCTCGCTGACGGTGGCGGAGTACTGGCGGAGTGGTATCTATGTTACATACGTGTTGCATGTGCGGCGGCGTGGTGTGCAGCGTGAGCAGCGTGGCGCCGGGCGCGGCGGCCTCGCTGACGGTGGCGGAGTACTGGCGGAGTGGTATCTATGTTACATACGTGTTGCATGTGCGGCGGCGTGGTGTGCAGCGTGAGCAGCGTGGCGCCGGGCGCGGCGGCCTCGCTGACGGTGGCGGAGTACTGGCGGAGTGGTATCTATGTTACATACGTGTTGCATGTGCGGCGGCGTGGTGTGCAGCGTGAGCAGCGTGGCGCCGGGCGCGGCGGCCTCGCTGACGGTGGCGGAGTACTGGCGGAGTGGTATCTATGTTACATACGTGTTGCATGTGCGGCGGCGTGGTGTGCAGCGTGAGCAGCGTGGCGCCGGGCGCGGCGGCCTCGCTGACGGTGGCGGAGTACTGGCGGAGTGGTATCTATGTTACATACGTGTTGCATGTGCGGCGGCGTGGTGTGCAGCGTGAGCAGCGTGGCGCCGGGCGCGGCGGCCTCGCTGACGGTGGCGGAGTACTGGCGGAGTGGTATCTATGTTACATACGTGTTGCATGTGCGGCGGCGTGGTGTGCAGCGTGAGCAGCGTGGCGCCGGGCGCGGCGGCCTCGCTGACGGTGGCGGAGTACTGGCGGAGTGGTATCTATGTTACATACGTGTTGCATGTGCGGCGGCGTGGTGTGCAGCGTGAGCAGCGTGGCGCCGGGCGCGGCGGCCTCGCTGACGGTGGCGGAGTACTGGCGGAGTGGTATCTATGTTACATACGTGTTGCATGTGCGGCGGCGTGGTGTGCAGCGTGAGCAGCGTGGCGCCGGGCGCGGCGGCCTCGCTGACGGTGGCGGAGTACTGGCGGAGTGGTATCTATGTTACATACGTGTTGCATGTGCGGCGGCGTGGTGTGCAGCGTGAGCAGCGTGGCGCCGGGCGCGGCGGCCTCGCTGACGGTGGCGGAGTACTGGCGGAGTGGTATCTATGTTACATACGTGTTGCATGTGCGGCGGCGTGGTGTGCAGCGTGAGCAGCGTGGCGCCGGGCGCGGCGGCCTCGCTGACGGTGGCGGAGTACTGGCGGAGTGGTATCTATGTTACATACGTGTTGCATGTGCGGCGGCGTGGTGTGCAGCGTGAGCAGCGTGGCGCCGGGCGCGGCGGCCTCGCTGACGGTGGCGGAGTACTGGCGGAGTGGTATCTATGTTACATACGTGTTGCATGTGCGGCGGCGTGGTGTGCAGCGTGAGCAGCGTGGCGCCGGGCGCGGCGGCCTCGCTGACGGTGGCGGAGTACTGGCGGAGTGGTATCTATGTTACATACGTGTTGCATGTGCGGCGGCGTGGTGTGCAGCGTGAGCAGCGTGGCGCCGGGCGCGGCGGCCTCGCTGACGGTGGCGGAGTACTGGCGGAGTGGTATCTATGTTACATACGTGTTGCATGTGCGGCGGCGTGGTGTGCAGCGTGAGCAGCGTGGCGCCGGGCGCGGCGGCCTCGCTGACGGTGGCGGAGTACTGGCGGAGTGGTATCTATGTTACATACGTGTTGCATGTGCGGCGGCGTGGTGTGCAGCGTGAGCAGCGTGGCGCCGGGCGCGGCGGCCTCGCTGACGGTGGCGGAGTACTGGCGGAGTGGTATCTATGTTACATACGTGTTGCATGTGCGGCGGCGTGGTGTGCAGCGTGAGCAGCGTGGCGCCGGGCGCGGCGGCCTCGCTGACGGTGGCGGAGTACT
Source organism: Diarsia brunnea (assembly GCA_949774965.1). NCBI lineage: Eukaryota > Metazoa > Arthropoda > Insecta > Lepidoptera > Noctuidae > Diarsia > Diarsia brunnea. Next base: position 22,567,931 of record OX458998.1, read on the forward strand.
GGCGGAGTGGTATCTATGTTACATACGTGTTGCATGTGCGGCGGCGTGGTGTGCAGCGTGAGCAGCGTGGCGCCGGGCGCGGCGGCCTCGCTGACGGTGGCGGAGTACTGGCGGAGTGGTATCTATGTTACATACGTGTTGCATGTGCGGCGGCGTGGTGTGCAGCGTGAGCAGCGTGGCGCCGGGCGCGGCGGCCTCGCTGACGGTGGCGGAGTACTGGCGGAGTGGTATCTATGTTACATACGTGTTGCATGTGCGGCGGCGTGGTGTGCAGCGTGAGCAGCGTGGCGCCGGGCGCGGCGGCCTCGCTGACGGTGGCGGAGTACTGGCGGAGTGGTATCTATGTTACATACGTGTTGCATGTGCGGCGGCGTGGTGTGCAGCGTGAGCAGCGTGGCGCCGGGCGCGGCGGCCTCGCTGACGGTGGCGGAGTACTGGCGGAGTGGTATCTATGTTACATACGTGTTGCATGTGCGGCGGCGTGGTGTGCAGCGTGAGCAGCGTGGCGCCGGGCGCGGCGGCCTCGCTGACGGTGGCGGAGTACTGGCGGAGTGGTATCTATGTTACATACGTGTTGCATGTGCGGCGGCGTGGTGTGCAGCGTGAGCAGCGTGGCGCCGGGCGCGGCGGCCTCGCTGACGGTGGTGGAGTACTGGCGGCGCCGGAAGTGCACGCCACCAGCTGCGCCAGCGCCGCGGCTGATGCTGAGCGTGGCCAGCGCGTAGCGATCGGAGTTGTCCACCTGAGTCGCCTGTAACCAAAGGACCAAGAAAAGTTAAGTAAGATTAACGAATTCAACATTTCTATTCCACCTGCTCAAGATCACAAAACTGATTAGAATACATATTATTGTCAAGAAACACACAAACTAACTAGAGTATCTGTTGAACGAAAGGCTAATGCACATATTTTCTGCATAATGAACACAACTCATGCACTTAGTTTACAAAAAGTAAATAGAGTTAGGTATATACCTTGATAACGATAGTAACAGGCTGGCTGAGCTCGTCGACGAGCTGCTTGGTGACGGCCACCTGTCCGGTGTCTTTGTCCACGAGCAGCAGGCGGCCGTTGTCGCCGGTGGTGGAGTACGTGAGGGGCGCGTTGATGCCCACGTCCTGGTCCGCCGCGGAGATTGGACCCGGGGATGTGGACAGTATCGTACCCTGGAATTTTAACCAAATATTTAGTTGCGCACTGCCTCGTTTGTCTGCGGTCGCAGCAGCTGCTGGTCATGAGGTCCTGAAATTTTGTACTGGGGTTGATTGCCAAGTGGACCAACGTCGGACCTATTTCCCTTAGAATCAGTCACAGGGTCGAAATTTGTGCCATTGCCCAAGTTATTTGGAGTAGAAATCTCGCCTCTTTTTTTTTCATTTGCTTATTGTGACCCACTTCGTGGAAATGTGACCTGCGCACTGCCCAGTCCCATTTTAACCTCGCAGACTTATCGCCAACATCGGCGATGCCTTTCTTGGAGCGTATTATGGTGTTACGAGTTCGATCGGTGATTTTGATGTTTAAAATGCTACGCTCCATCGCTCTTTGGCAAACCTTGAGGTTGGACTTGAGTTTTGACGGAAGCTCTTTTTCTTTTAAATTAGCGAAATTATTTTTGACTTAGGGAGAGACCGACCAATAAATGATGGGTAATTTAATTTTCTGCCTCTCCCTAAGTCGCTATCCGATCCATCGGCATTGAAATTAATCACTTCAAAAACATGCGCTTTACCTCTTTGGCATCATCAGGCAATGTGGCGGTGTAATGCTCGTGCGTGAACTTGGGGTTCTGGTCGTCAGCGTCCAGGACTTGTACTTGCAGCAACGTGTCGTTGTGTAAGGGAGGGGTCCCCGCGTCCTGTGCGCGCAGGGTCACGGTGAAGTTGCTCAGCGTCTCGTAGTCCAGAGGTTTCCTCACCACTAAAACGCTGTCTAATTCGTTTGGGAAGCCCAGGTACTCCTATGGGTTAGAAAGGAAAGTTTGGAAATTGTAGATTCTATGTTGTGAGATCTGTAGGCTAATTCACGTAACTAAAGAAGTGCAGTTTCAGTGCAGTTTAAGTTAAGTTTCGATCAAAACAACGCTTTTCGTATTCTCTACCGATGTCAGCAGCTGTCATGTACACGCTCGCGTCAAGTTCGCGTCACGCGAGCGCATTATCGGCATTCTACTGCTGCGCGTCTTTTGTGCGTGTTTCGAAACGCAACATGATCGGTATTCTACTATTTGTTTGACGTCTCAAAATGACAGTTTAGAAGTTTCAAATCGATCGACGTGCAGTTTTGGTTACGCACAAGATAAGTTCCTCGTTATTTACTTTTGTTGGCATAAAATTGTATTTTTTGTCAATAAAACTGTTTCTAATTCATTATTGTATGTAAACAAGTTAACTACAAGTCGTTTTCAATAAAATTCTAAAGGTTTTTATTACTTTTTAGGTAATATGAGTTTCCAATTTGGTTTGAGAATTTTATCCCTCTTTTTTTTTTTTTTTTTTTGAAAAAACCACCCATGTTTCTTCTTCGCCCTTCATGTCGAGGCCGCGGTATCCCTTGCGGACAACCCGCAGCCTCGACAGGGGGATTTTATCCCTCGCTGCCGAAATTGATGACCGAGAACGTCGTCAAGCAATAAGAAGACAAAGGTTTTCTGTGGATCCATTCCGTATTCCAGACCGGGAATTCCAGAAAACCTATCGTCTGAGCAAGAACTTGACCCGGCAATTGATAACCAAATTATCAACATTTATTCCGAAGAAGAGAAGGAAAGATGGTTTAAGTGTACAGACAAAAGTTAGTCAAACCTGTTTATCTATAGTAATTTAATAAAGCGTTAACAAGCGTTTAACCGCGCGGTACATCTAGTGTTGGAACTAAATAATGCAAAATACATTATACTTGACTTTAGGTAGTAAATAATTGGATGACTTTCAGGTTCTCATAACATTAGCTTTCTTGGCGAGCGGACCTTATCAGACTCTGGTGGGCCAAAGCAGGTGTCATGGAGTATCACAGCCCACTATGTCGAGAGTTTGTAGTTTGTTTGTCAGCCAAATTTTAGCAAAATAATAGTTTGATTGTGAATCAAAACATAATTGTTTGTTTATCTAAATATATATCTAAATATATATACTCAAAGGTGACTGACTGACATAGTGATCTATCAACGCACAGCCCAAACCACTGGACGGATCGGGCTGAAATTTGGCATGTAGGTAGATGTTATGACGTAGGCATCCGCTAAGAAAGGATTTTGATCAATTCTACCCGTAAGGGGATAAAATAGGGGATGAAATTTTGTATGAAACTTTGTCAATAGATTTTCGACTGATTGAACTAAAATTAAAGATTGGAATTACTATGATGAAGACGTCCGCTTAAATAGGATTTTGATAAATTCAACCCCCATAGGGATAAAATAAGGGATGATGGAGGATGTAAATGTATTAGTTTGAACCTATCAGTACCTAATGGAACGAATAAATTAAGACGAACAAACATTTTTTTTGTTCTAAATGTTGACAATAGATGCCGTTAGTAGTATTTTTAAAAAAGAAAGAAAAGTATTTATTAGACTCACACAGGACAAAACAAATAACAAATGGTTGAATTAACAATAAAACAAAAGTATATAAAAAATATATACTAATGTTTAAAATATTTACAATTATCGACCTCCACGCGGGCGAAGCCGCGGGCAAAAGCTAGTATAGTAATAAAAAGCACTAAAATGTGTACTGGGGTATTATTTTAATATTATAATAACGCCATATTCATTGAAATGTAATCGATTCTATTCGATTATTTAGTGAGTAAATTTTTTTCTCTCATATGGCCACACCATAAGTAAGTTTGGTAGAGTTTGGTTGTCGTACAGTTGACGTGCAGTTTACGCGCAGCTTACGCGCAGTTCAAAGATTACAAGAATACCGTTTATCACTCGAACTTGAACTTAACTGCAATTGCACTGCAACTGCATCGGTGCGTCATAAAATTACGTGAATTAGCCTACTGAACTACTTAGGCCTCAAATTCGGAGAACTAAGCGTTTCCTACAGCGTGCAGCGGGGCGTTGAATGGAAATTTTATTGAACGCCCCGCTGCACGCTATAGGAAACGCTTTTCCGAATTTGGGGCCTTAGTGTTAAGTCTTATATTGGACTTCGTGACGATATTTAAATCGTCCCGAGACTAAGAGTTTCCTTCGATGCAACCATGAGTTAAGGAGTACCTAACTGCAACATCAGGAAGTTTAATGTTGGTATGATGCAGTGGTCTCATCTCGATTTTTGATTATACCTCTAGTCAGGTCTCCAGAAGACCGAAGAGTACTATCCAGCAACTAGGTTTGCAGGTTAGACTGGAGGCCGCCCCAACATAGTTGGGAAAAGGCAAGGTTATGATGCGACGCAGGGGTCTCACATGGTTGGGTCCAGGCAGCACGGAGTAGTGTATGGTGGCGTGCGGGCCCGGCTGGTCGGCGTCAGCTGCGCGCGCACCCACGGCCACGCGCGTGCCCACGGCCGTCAGCTCGGACAGCCGCACGCGGTACGGCGCGCCCAGCCACGCCGGCGCGTTGTCGTTCACGTCCCACACGCGCACCGACACTGGGATTATGAAGCTCTGTAACAACACACTGTTAGTGTCACTATACCGTCACAATGAGGATGGCAAATTGGCGACTGAAAAACTATTGGAGCTGCCATAGACAGTTGTAACCATAATCAAAATCTGTTAATCACAATTTATATGCAACCTACAAATTGTTTACAAAATAATGTAAGTTAGTTATTTCAAAATAGTTTGTCCTCATTGTTGGGCAGAAAGGGACTTAGCTATGTAACGCCACCTACAATCAAAGCAAGTTTTCACAGACTACACACACCATGTTGTAATTTAGGCTTCTCAATTCTCATAGGGAACACAAATGGAGCATACACGTAACATTTTTATGCATCGCAATAGGGTATTTCACCAAAAAAATCTAATTAATCCGTCTGTTAGATTATCGAAAAATATTAGATACCTACGTGTTTTTTGTTTTATCAAACTAATAAAAATTGACGAAAATAAAATGTGTCAAAGATCATGAGTGGGGGCTTGTGACGTCACTTTCTGGGTAAAAAACGTAGTAATCTGTGACGTCACACGACTTGACACGACTTTTCGAAGCACTGGATCGTAATATGTCCTTTATTTTTTGGAAATCTATCTGACGTACTAATTAGACTTTTTTGGTGAAATACCCTATTCACAGTGGTCAGTTTCGTGTCGTTTTATCCATGTCTTTCGCAAAACGATGTAGGTAGGTACCGGTATACTCAGTTACAATGTATGTTTCTGTATCAAAGCAATTTGTAACTAACCGGATCAGTGGTCCGTCTCCTATCACAGCGCACATTGACGTACACATTGGAAGGCCCCTTCTTCTCCTCGCGATCCAACGCACGAAGCAGGGTTAAGTTCTTAGTGCCGGCCGCGATGCCCACGGCAGCCCCCTTCTCCTGCAGCCGCAGGGTTATGTCACCCTGCTCCTCTGAAGGGTCGCCATTTACGCTCAAAGTGCCTGTAACGTTACAACACATTCTAGAGTATGAGCATATTATATGTATAACTTACTGTGCTTTATGTGGCTAATAAATCAAGTCGTAATAATACTAGTTAATCAACTAACGAGCCTTTTGCTGCAATGCTATAGTCTAATTAATTGATTAGTTGTGTGGCAACAAATTTATTATATTACCTACTTACGTAAAAGAAAATGTTTATTGCTTCCTCTTTGTGATGAATAAAGATCATAGACACGGAGGCAGGCCCGCGCGGGAAAATGTGTCACTGACAGCTGTCACTCGAACCGAGCGGGCTTGCACCCGATTGCTATTTCAAACCACCAAACTATTGTTTTATTTAATAAACTATTTGTGCTTACCCTTGTGACTAGTGGACGTCACAAATGGCGACGAGGTTATGGGTAGGTACACCAAATAAAACAAAAAGAGAAAAAAAAAATACAAGAAAAAGGAGTGAACTAATGGGAATTGTCATCCCTTTATAACCAATATGCTAAGCGGTGTTTACGGGAAACATAGTTTATAGGTACGTAACTTGGATTATTATTAATAACGATAGCTACAAAATAGCTCGTTAGGTGTTTGCCAATATAATTTTCATTACATAATACTAATTATGTACTTACTTATGGCAAGTTGTTTGATTGGAAGTTAGAAGGGTAAGTACCTTTCTAAAAGAACAACACCACCCACAATGTTATTATTATTAGCTGTTTACAAGCTATAAGCGTGGCTAACAAGTACTCGGTTGATACTATGAAGAAATACGTAAGCTAGCTTATTTGAGAGACTTAGCTATTATAAGTATCACCAAGTACAACTCATAGATGTTTTGACGGACTCATACAATAATGTCTGTCACGCATGTCGGCGAATATAAATAAAGAATTGTTTGTTGTGGTTATATCAAACTTGACATAATTTCTGCAACGTAAGCAAAGTAAAGCATGCTATGTTTGATTATGTTCTGGAAAAATAATAATTTTTCATACCGACCTAATATCCTAAGCAAGTGGTAATGTGTTATTTTATTCAAGTTCGGTATTAAATTTTATTAATGGGGCACGTAAACACTGCATTGACCTATATGGAATCACCCTTAAAAAGACTCGAGTAGTAGGTCTATTATAGACCGGTACTAAAAACGCCAAAGTAGTAAACTGCATACTGCAGTTGGTACTAACAATAAATATTTAACTGGCGAAAATGGAAAAGATGTTTCCATAAAAAGTAGTAAGTCGGGTGATCGACTTTCTATGAGTTTCTATGAGTAGTAAACTGAAGCATCTGGTTGTCGGTTGGTACTAACAATATAAAGTTCTATGAATAGTAAACTGACGCATCTGGTTGTCGGTTGGTACTAATAATATAAAGTTCTATGAATAGTAAACTGACACATCTGGTTGTTGGTTGGTACTAACAATATAAGGTTCTATGAATAGTTAACTGTCGCATCTGGTTGTCGGTTGGTACTAACAATATAAGGTTCTATGAATAGTTAACTGAGACATCTGGTTGTCGGTTGGTACTAACAATATGGTGTAGTTCACCTCGAAATGTCCTATAAAATAGATATGAAACTGCAAACCTGTGTGTGTGAAAACATAAGAGGCGTAAAGGTGTGGCAATGTAAATCATAATGGAGACAGTAACCAATGCTCTGCAAAAGTAAAACAATATCTAAGACCTGGTTTTATCAGACAATATAAGAAAAACAATCCACAACAAGAAATAGAGTGTCTAAAAAAATAAAAAATAATCAATCCACAGATAAATAATTCCTATCGGCGACAATGGTTTTTTAATCTTGGCAAAGAGATATGTGTCTTCACGGTGTCAATATTTTTTAAATATTTGAATTATGTTTATAAATAGAATACCACAAATAAACATGATTATTTTAACCAAATACTTAAGTACTATGTTAATTACATTTATTTGTATTCTTAATTCGAAAATATTTTTATGTTAAAGCTGTTTAGCGGCTTATTATAATTATCTTTGCTGCTCCGTCAACTTTAAAAGCATGGCGGGGAAAAACTATGATTAAAATCATAGTTTCCTAATAATTAATGACAAAAACACTTATATCAGAATGTACTATTGTTGCTTACGACAGCAGCACAGCGGGAACAATCAATAAAGTGTGTGGTGCTTCCTTCAAAAGACCATCTCAGACACTAATCTGCATAGTTTTCATGAGAAATTATATCAAGATTATGTCTGGGTCTTAAAAGAGGAATAACCTCTGAGGTTGTTGCCACATATTATAGTAGAAAAAAAAGGAGACTAGTAAAAGTGTTTGTTAAAACCTATTTGAAAAAAAAAGCATTTGATGCAGATATTCAAGTCATTGTCATAAGTCATTCTATGTCGTTAAGAACGGCACTCGACACCTTTTAGGAAAAGACACCGCTATCTCTGTACAAGTACTTAAACTCGATATTGGAATTAATAAAAATAAAAATTAAAGACTTGCAACTTGATATTTAAATCAAACCGGCAGACAGCCCTGTTGGTGATACCATTTATTTGGAAGAAAAGATTGACAAGTTGGTCAAATAAGATATACAATAAGGAGCTCGTGGCTTAATAAGAACTGCCACTCGGGTCGATCTTTAGGTAAAAGCTGTGCTTGCCAAGGTCGGTTTGTGGATGGGTGGCGCCCGACATACCTACCGAGTTTCCTCCGTGCCTCAGAAAGCACGTTAAGCTGTTGGTCCCGGCTGCCATATGTAGATTTTTGGCAGTCGTTACAGGTAGTCAGTAACCTGAAATTCTGACAACCAGTCTTACCAAAGGGTATCGTATTACCTAGTATTAACTGGGTTTTGGAGGTCAGATAGGCAGTCGCTCCATTTAAAATACTGGTATTCAGCTGCATCCGGTTAGACTGGAAGCCGACCCTAACTTAGTTGGGAAAAGTCTAGGCAGATGATGACATATAATTATATCCTATTTAAAGGCACGAAGCCTTCAGGATGGGTCTTACCAATAATGCCCGTCCTCAAACCGGACGGAGATATAAGAGTGTGCGTAGACATGCGATACATCAACAAGGCTATAATCGTGACTAATAGTGAGAGAAAACCATCCATACCGACAATAGCTCTAACAAAATTATGATGAATTGATGATGGATAGCTACTAAAAAAAAAAAAAAAAAAAAAATAGAAAAAAGATCCATCAATCTTTTTTATCGCCAAGGTTTAAAGATTTGGCCAGAGCATTCTAAAAAAAAAAAAAAAAAAATCCAGAAAGAATACTTCTTTCCTGTGGTGGCGTCGTCGTCAACTTTATTGATGATTTTTTCGTATGGCAACGATGATGCAGAACACAATGCTAGGCCCAACATTTCCTGGTAGTGGTTATGTTTAAAGAATAATATTCTATTAAACCAGGTAAATGCGTATTTAATGTCAAGAGCATACTATTTTGAGACTTGAATTGTGGCCAAAACTATGCTCGCCACAGACAACTAATTGATTCACAAACAATGACAATGTTTTGATACATAATCAACACACTCCCTTATAAAAAAAATAAATAAAAATAAAATAAAAAACTAGCGAATCGCCCCGATTTCGATCCGATGCAATGTGCTACATATAAACCTAAATCTTGAATCATTCTATATCTATTAGAAAGAAAGAAAACATATTTATTTAGCACAATACATGCCACAAGTGCACACAACAAACAATAAAAAAAAATATAAAAGAAACTAAAAAACTAAACTGAAAAAAAAAGTGTGTGTATCGCAATATTACTGAAAACTACATTAAAATCTGGTGCGTAGTTCAAAAGATTTAAGAGTACAAACAAAGGAAGCGGTTTTATTTTGTACTATGTAAAGATGACAGTTATAAAAAAAAAAAAAAAAAAGACAATAAATTTACAATGGAGTGACACCTGTTGAACAAAATTATTATGTTTTGGAAACTTAAACTCTTTGTGAATAATATGCTGGCGGCATATTATTTGTATTTAAATACTATATTTTAATAAAATAATTTTCAACCGCAGTTCTCACAAAAAGAAATCATATATAAATAATAATAATATGTTTGTTCTTTTATGGAATACACTGTGTACTCTGGTTGTCAATATATAACAGTACAGGTGACTTATTTCTGCATTTCAGTTCTAATAATAAGTTTCCTAATTATATGATTATATGGCTTCTTTACTTGCCTCATATAATGCTACATATTCAGCATCTGTACTTGATACAGCTAAAATTGTTAAAATTGTTTTTACACTCAAATGAAATAACACTACTATACATGTAAAAGATAATAATATATCCTGGATAAGACTTATAGACCATAATATGGTCAACACAATCTGATGCCCAATCAGCATCGGCCGGCATATCCTATTAAATCTAAATCATTTTTAGTTTAACATTTTGGACCAAAATGCTTGATATTTTCAAGTATTATTAATTTTACATGCTTCCAATATGTTTCATTATAATTGTTATTAAACTGACTAAGATAAAAAACAGCATACATTATGTATGGCTGGGTTATCATTGATAAATAAAGCAAACTTACTATTAATTGCTTGTAAGGATGTTAAACTTATTTAACAAATGATCCTGATCTAAAAAAAAAAAAAAAAAAAATATGTTTTTGATTTTCTGCCTCTCATACCTAAATACTATATAATATTTTCCAAGTATTTTAATTTACATTCTAACATAGTCATAAGAATTATGATATTCAGTTACTACGTAAAAAAAATAAAAAAAAATAAACACCTACAAACAAGGCAATTTATATTTTAATTGGCGGTATCGGTTGTGTAACGAATACACAAACTTCATGCATGGCCTAGCTGACTGTTTTCAATCCAAAGATAATGTTAAATTAACATGACTTTTAAATTCTCAGAGTTCACAGACAGAATAATTGAAGAAAAGAAATGGGTTATGTAGATAAAAGAAAACAAATTGACACCTAATTTTGTAATTTTGGGCCCACACCACATACGGTTGTTGATTCTAGAGGCTCTGAATATTACAAAACCACAACCGGACCAGAGTTGAGAAGGAATATTGTCCATTTTGAAAAAAAAAAAAGGAGGTAAATGACAAGAGTATGGGAAAAAACACCTGAATTCACCTGATTCTGATGACACTAGCGATTGTGATTCAGACAACGAATAACTAACCTAAACCTAAAAGACAGATGTGTTGCTCGGGAGTTTGTTCCGCAACTTCTTCTTCTAAGCTAAAACTTTATGAAGTGTTGAAGGGTGGGCGTTTTGAGGGACTGTCTTTTGTAAAATTTAACCTTCGAAAAGGGCTGATTATCAGCCTAATTTGAATAAATGACTCTCTATTTTGAAATTAACAATGTATCAATGTATACACTTGTTTTGTTTAAAACCTCTATGTAATCTATTTGATTGTGTTAATAATGAAGGAATTTCAATTGCGTTATAAATGAGTCCAAGTCCTAAGTTTTTACTTAGTAAATATAATATCTGAAAAATCTATATTTGTGAAAAAAGGAAGAGGTGTGATGAATAAAGATCATAGACACGGAGGCAGGCCCGCGCGGGAAAATGTGTCACTGACAGCTGTCACTCGAACCGAGCGGGCTTGCACCCGATTGCTATTTCAAACCACCAAACTATTGTTTTATTTAATAAACTATTTGTGCTTACCCTTGTGACTAGTGGACGTCACACTCTTCACAGCAATCTGGTGTAAAGCCACGAATAACCAGTTCGTTCCAAAGGATGAAAGGAATGGATTGAAATAGACTACGAATTTCATGTCTGTGTGTGTGATACAAGGACCTTTTGACGAATGATGTGGACACAGAGGCGCTGCTATTTGTGAAATTATTTTGAGAAAAAATAAAAAAAAAACAACATTATTTCTGAATATCGACACACGCCAAAAGATCGTTCTTCTTTTTCTCGAACGGATGACTCAGATATTGCCCGATTAGTACGTCGATAGCAACCTGGACAGCGTTTGGTTCATTCAAGTCTTGGAGGGTGCAATTAGTTGTGCACGACGGGTGACGTCGCATATTGTGTTGGGGCTCCACACTTCAAAATATCCACTCCCATATACCCACAGCTATAGGTATTAGGTCTTCTGTTGCATCTATCGAGATTCAGTGGAATGTAATAGTTACTTCAGATGTCAAAATGTTCAGTTCATATAAAGCTCCTTACCAATAACACTTCCGACGGGTGTATCCTCGCTGATGAAGAAGCTCTCCACAGCACCGCCGTTCATCAAGTAGCAGCGACTGTCCTGGATGGCTGCAACATAAGCAATCGTCTGCCTTAAGAACACTTCGTCATAAGACCTGGATGGCGTGGCTCTATAGTCAGCCGCACGTCTATGGCAACAACACCACTTTGTCTCTATCAGTTCGTGGTTTTCGTACTTTAATTAGTCGTCAGGCTGTTACCAATGTCAGTGCGGTTGACTTAACTTGTTGGTTTACCTCCGAATCTCTCTGTGTGTGCTGCACAAACAAAAAGTCAAGTTCGTTACAAATGTTGATGACTCATTGAAAAGTGATTGGAACATTTCATGGTGAATTCGTGACAGCATGCACAATCATGATAATATCAAACTTTTTTAGGAATACTCATGCGGTTATTGGATCAACCATCCTACAGGAAATCAGACATGACGAAATTCTCAATAAACTATAAATGACTGAGTGACTAATCATAATTATTTGTTACCCAAAATATCGAATGGAAGCTCCATTTATTATTATTTGATAATGGTCCAAATGTGGGTCAGTAAAGTAAGGTCTTTGTCAATGAAGTTATGCCGTAGATACATCGATATTGTAATGTTTTCAGAGTTTTCAGGTCGCGGCATTACCACGTCCACTTATCTATCCAGGACATTGGGGGTGGGAGGGCGCGGGGAGGGAGGTCATTTCCTCCTTGTAATGGAACGTTTACCTACTTTTATAGATTGCTGACTTGAATAAATGGATATATGCAAATGACTTTTCCTTTGAAAACGGACATTCGGAATCAGATGTTTTTAAATTCTGAAGTCTTCATTTGGGTTTTTAGTGTCAAAGCGTAGTTTCTACATTATTGTTTTTCAGGCAATCATCTTTAAGACGTGACCCCCTGATAGATCGTGCTAGGATATGAACCACGAATAAAGGCGACTCACCAACTGCTGACCCTCATGATGCTGATGAATAGTAACGCTTGTTGGATTTAGTGTGCAGCGATGCATTTGATTGTTCCAATACGCTCATTGGAATAATAATCACCTCCAAACGTACGCAAAGGATATTTTAGGATGGTTTTGTAACTTCCGTTCATATGTGCCTTGTAAGTACGACATTCAACAAGTTCATTAGACAGGTGTAGAGGAAAAAACCGCGGATGGCACAAAAAATGGGATATAATATGAGGCGCCGCGCAGCGGAGCGAGACTGCTCGGTGGTCGGTGGCGCATGCGCAGCGATGTGAGTCATTGTGCACGCGCAAGACGATGCGCGCCCGGCTGCGGGTCACGACCAGACATGCGTACATCACTTACGCCAGGTACATCGTTGGTAACACTGGGATCTACAGCTGGCCTATCGTAGACAGGGTTCAATATAAAAACAGGCTAGTTTGTACACCTACTGGTTCTTTACGAACTGTTGTACCGTCCATATATTATATTAGTCTATGGTACGGTCTGTACAATACTATTCAACATTTTAAATACCGAAAAACAACACTGCCTATAATAATATGACTTTATAGAGTTATTACGCAATTGAAATGTTAATTGCATAATACGTCTGTAAAGATATTTCTAAGGTTCTAAGATATTGTCTCCATCCTATACGACATGCATTTTTCTTTATAGTTTGCGGGTTGGGTTGGTTTGTTTGTTGGTTGGGTTGGTGGTAGGCTTTACTCCGTACACTGGTTTGTCATGAATCTCGTTAAAATGACGGTCACTGTTCACTTTCGCTAGCCATTATCATTATCACGGCTATTTGCTCTGCGACCTATCACGCAGGCGACCTGTGACCGGCTGACCGCACGCACACTGGCCGTAAACCACATCTTATTACTTCATCTGAGAACATCAAGCTATTACGTTATAAGTAACAATAAAGTACTGTAAGTGGAGGTGTTCACAGTTTCATCGCAAATAATGACCGCTCAGTGAAAGTGAGTGGAAAGCGTCCAGTGAACTAACAAGCGATTTTTGAAATGTTAATTAAATTTTACATTACGTTATCGAATAAATGGGTAGTGTACTCTGCTGCATGAGTCTCTTGTACAGTTACAATAATATCAGGTTCTGGTAAGATGGTGCACGACACGACGACTGCCAGGTACCAGCCATGCGGGCAAATCTGGTCATGTTTAGGCTTTTACAGTGCGTATTCAGATTGGATCTGGCTTGCTCTGTTTTGTTGGGTTTATCAAATTTTACTAGGCACATGAACACAAAGTTCTCTCAAGATGTCCGGCTTATTTCCAGATTTAACTGTCTGGTCTAATCGGCTGTCCAGTTTTAAGACCAGGCAAGGTGGCATCATTATTCGCAATGCTACTAGCAACTAAAACACAAATCCAATCTTCACCATAAACAATAATAGTTTCAGCGAAATGATGTTGCGCAAAGAAAATAAATGCTAATGGGTAACACACACGGTCAAGGAAAACTATTTTCTCCTTTTATTTCAACCACGGTCACGCAATTCTAAGCCGCTAAGGTCGACGCCCTGTAGGGGCTGTTGGTACTTGTTGCTCATTCTATCTGACGACATTTTGTCCAGCATCTACTTCATGAGGCTCCTTGAGAAACTTATCATGAAATTCGTCATTTGATTGTAAAATTTATTGTCTTCTGAATTGTGTAGCTCTATTCTTAACGCTTGAAAGAATCAATTAATATAAGCTAAATATAGAGCATCATTGACATATTGACATCATTGAACATGGATGTGGACGTACAGAACGTTGACTAACCGGAAACTTACTAGCAGGAGTAACAATCATGACATAGATAGGTAATACCGCTACTATACTATTATTTTGCAAATCAGAAGTTTCTAATTGCAAAATTGGCAGAAAAATCCAAATGAAATACCTACACTACGTGTACTATAAACTACGTGCAAGGACTAGACAAGCTGATGGTTTAATGGAGGTTTCGGGAATCTGTAGGATGTGGTCAGCACGAAACCGGCTGTTATGGTTATGATTGAGGGAGACATTTTCTCAGAGTTGAACGTCTTGGAGTAAATGATAATGATGATGATTTCAACTAGTGCAAACGTGGACCTTCAATTAGGTACTTAGATATACCGTCAACATCTTCAGTGCTCCCAAAATACGTTGCTTCCTGAAGAAAACTACATGTGATGCACAAACACTAGTGGCTACAGAACTACGTGCGGTGGAGTGGTGGAGTGCGCACTGCTGCCTGTGCTCACTCACCGCGGGACTTGATCGACAGCGCTATGGCGGCCACGGTGGGGGGCGCGGGGGGCGCAGGCGCGGGCGCAGCGCCCGGCTCGCCCTCGCCCTCGCCCACGCGCCACGAGAGCCGCCCTGCATCACCAGCCAGAGTGAACATGATTCAGGACGTAATTTGTCAGTTGCAGCCCAGAGTGTTGGTAACTGGCTCGCCGCTTATTACATGGGATCGACCTACACATAACTGGCGAAATGTGGGTGCCTTAGATACACCTCAGCCTAGCCCATCGGGGCACACAGGCGAGTTCGTTGTTATACAGGTGTTAGGTGTGCCATCTCGTTAATAAGACTGGCTTTAATTAAATACCAACTAACATTACCTACTAAAATATTTTGAAGAAGTTTGTTGAACTCTCCCAGCCTTTACAACTTGACCTTTTACATTAACAGCGTAAGTACACAAATTGTACCGAAATATTGTAAACATCATTACTCTCCGGCGTACAATTGCCGTACATTCCCACGCTGCTGTCGGCGCGCCTCCAAACAAAACAGTGAAACAACACAATCTGTGATAAAGTTAGTCAAGTTAATGAAACGTTTTCATGGCAGGTGCGCAGAGAAGCGCAGGGGCAGAGACAAGTGGGCCACCGGAAGGCGGTCGCGCTATAAATCCCCCTCGCTACTTCCGGCGGGTTCGGACAACATGGCGGCTATGGAGGGTTCGTAGTCACTTGATGTGGGTCGGACTGCGGACACTGCTCGGTCCCGTCGCTCGGTCCACGGACTGGACCAAAGTATACAGCCTTACCTTCCTTCTGTCATTGAGACAGCGACACTTTCGGTTTCGTTGTCGTGTAGCAAGCTTCTAAACAAACCAACAAACATGGTAGGTACATGGTTCTATAGTTCTATGTGCAAGTCTGCAGTCAATCAACCAATGGGAATGGATGTCCTGCTTAATCAAGTGATCTACTTTAATTTGATTTTTGGGAACTTACTGATGCGCATGATTGATGGATAGATACATAAAGGGAGGTTATATTATAAAATTTCCATAAGACATGAATCTTCGCCATTGATCTTGATTAATCTAGGTTTCGTAACCTGAAATGCGAAATCCTATGAAACATTTAAGTAATCAAAATAAATTGTGGTACTTAATTCACTAATAATACCACCTGTAACGTAGGATTTAATGTACTGTGACATCCCCTCTTGTGTATGATGGCTTGGGGTTTCAAATATTAATATTGCACTTGCAGTAATTGCACGTGGTCACACGTGGGCCGACCGTTATCGTGCTATCGAAATACTTCACACGCAAGATTTGCTTGTTCTATACGAAACAGTGTTGTTTGATTGTTTTTGACCTGAAACCGACACCTTTTTCAAAAGTTAACTATAAGTAACTCTTCATGGAGGTTTTCGAAAGGTAAAAAACAAAGTAGGTATCGAGCAGATACCTACAGACATAAAATGAGAAATTTCATAAAGACCTGTTGTTTCTCCGTGATCAAAAGAGGGAAAGGCATCTTTTCACTTACAAGCATACTTGCAGTTAGTTTCCAATAATTTCAAGGACAATTTATTCTATAAACGACGGTTACGTGCGCCCGGTGCGCGGGGCCGCGGTGCCGCGGTGGCTGGGGAAAGGCGGACGCGAGATCTTCGAGATGTATCAGTCGAATTACGAGCTGACGATAGTTTCCGATCTGATTCGTCATCTCCGTCATTACTGCATTACGCGCCTTATTATACCAGATAATGGACACTTAAACGATTTATCTTTACTTTCATCTCAATATATACTTACGGCGTTTTCATTGTCAGCTCGTAATTATGTATTGACTTATTACTTCCATTATTGTTGGGTAGCCTACTTAAGAGACTTCGTGAGTGGTTATTTTTTATAATTTTATTTTGGTAAATATCAGCTTTCGAAATCTGCCACTATTAAAGTCTTAACAATTTACAACAGAAAGCTTCAATAGCTATGTGCACCATTTCCGGTATTCAATTTAACGTCTTCATTTTACTTCGTGTTATACAAGTTTGTTTCACAGGACGTAACCAAAGTAGTACCAAAGTAGTAAAAGCTGTAGCAGCTGAAATATGCGACCATTTGTCTCATATTATTAATCTTAGTATTGAAGCTGGCACGTTTCCTGACGCACTAAAAATAGCGGTTGTTAAACCCTTATTTAAGAAAGAGGATAGAGAGCTCATGGAATTCTACAGACCTATTTCTCTGATTCCGATCTTCTCGAAAATATTTGAGAAATTCATTCAAAAGGAATTAAATGGGTACATGGAAAAAAATAATATATTATGTAATGAACAGAAGGGATTTCGCGAAAATAAAACTATAAATATGGCAATTTACGACTTTCTTTACACAGTATTGACAAAAATGGACAAAAAATCACAGGTATGTGCTATCTTCTGCGATATGACTCAAGCATTTGACTACGTAAATCATGACATTTTAATGAATAAATTAGAAGCATATGGAATAAGAGGCAATGTTCATAGTTTAATTAAAACCTATTTAGACAATGGAAAGCAAAAGACAGAGATCACTAGAATTAATATAACTACTAAAAAGGAAGAGACATACCTATCAGGTGAACGTCAAACTACTTTTGGTGTTCCTCAAGGAAGTGTGTTGGGACCTCCACTTTTTACACTGTATATTAATGACTTGCCAAAATCAATTCCACACCCTATGACTTTATTTGCAGATGACAGCACGGTTACAATTTCTAATAATAGCTATGACATGATCCAATATAAACTTGACATCCACAAAACCTTGACATCTATAATAGAATGGTTAACCAATAATAATTTAAAGATTAACTTAGATAAAACTAAAATCATACACTTTAGCCAACGACTGACTATAGAAAATATGGACATTAATATTAATAATAAAATTGTTGAAATTGTAAAAACAACTAAATTCCTTGGACTATTAATTGACAAAAGTTTAGACTGGAAATCACAAATCGAGTACCTTTCAAAAAAAATTAGTAGTTCTGCATTTGCATTGCACTCTCTAGCTGCAATTGTGAATGTAGAAACCTTGATTGTGGCCTACCATGGCTTAGTTGCGTCTCACCTAAGATACGGCATCATATTTTGGGGAAATTCGACCGACGCTAACACGGCGTTTAAGGCCCAAAAGAGATGTATTAGATCTATGTTTGGGCTAAAAACGATCGACACATGTAAGCCATATTTTAAGGCTGGGTGGACCCGAATTTAAGTTTTTTAAAACAATCTGAGACAAAAAATACAGTGTTTTAAATTTAATAAAAAATATATGTATTAGTTAAGGATCTTATCTAGTCAAAATCGCATTCAGTTGCAAGACCTGATGAACTTCACTCGATAGAAAAAAATCGCAAAGTTACCCCTTTTTAGATCGTTTTTTCAATATTATGACTATATTACTGATTTTTTACGTTTAATTTTTGTACTATAATTAAGAAACTAATTAGTTAAAGACAAATTCGCAGAGTTTGAATTGATAAAATGATTTTCTCAATTACTATGTTTAAATAAGAATTAAAAGCGATCGCGGCGGCTCGGACAGGTCCGTTCAGTCGCGTGTTGGCGCTTATGGACGACGGACCTGTGTCAGTTTGACAACTACGCGCACCATACTATCTCTTTTTGAGAATTTGTTGCTTGTTAGTTATAAATTATAATGGGCAATAAACAACGCAGGCGAAAAAAGTCGTGTAAAGCAATAAAAGACACAAATAGAAAGAATGCACTCCAAAGATATGTGAAGAAGTAAGTACCTACGTAAATGTTTTATTTGTATTGTAATGTAATTTGGTCTCAAAATTAAATTTTATTTTACTTCAGTCTCTGATTGATAAATGTCTAAAACTTACGATCATCGTACTATAGTTTATGAATATTAGTACCGAGGATCGCTACGATGTTTGATAATTCATATTTTGTCTTTTCGTTTCCTGCCTGGCGAGTGGCGAGCCACAATATAAAAATATCAGTACTACTAGAGAACGCTAAGATTTTTGATAAAATTAAATCATATTTTGTCTATTTCGATATCTCAACCTGGCGTTTGCATACGAACAGTAAATTACTATATATATCAATCAATTTCATCTGTGAAATAGGTACTCCATTTACTTTTTGTTATAGGTTAGTTGGGCAGCCTGAAGAAACTAACATGAACACTGCCGCAGCAACAAATCTGATACCTGAGGATTCAAACGAAAATAGGTATGTAATTATCTTTTTTTTTATCGTGTGGTAAAATCATCAAATGAGTCCTGCCGCTCTGAGTGGAGCGGAAGGGACTGTCAGACTTGTACTAACTAAAATCCACCCTGTTCCTTCGGTTGCCCTTTGCGTTCCAGGGCCACGGTATCCTGGTAAGACATATTCGTGGCCCCGGCAGGCATCCCTATTTGGGCCCCGTCAGTTTGCTGACAGCTCTTTGAGGCGCGCGTGGAACACGACGCGCCGCGGACCCGGGCTTGGTCCTTGATCGGACGGCGAGTTACCCTTACTCACAGTCCGCTAGCCCGCGTCATGTAATTACCATAGATCAAGATTAGGGTTACGTACCTCAAAAGGAAAAAGGAGTCTGTCATTCGGTTGAACGACGTTCGGATAATCGATGCTCTACTGTATTAAAGTCCTGGATACTCATAATGTACATTAACTAACATAATGTGGGTGGGTTTTCAGGTACTACATGGATAATGCATCATGTAGCAACACGGCTGATGTATCCAAAACCTCTTTTATTGGATTGGATCCTGTTGATACACAAAAAACTGTAACATTAACGTAAGTACCACATTTTATGTTTTTACAGCATTTTACATACAATGCTTTTACTCGGATGTGTAAGACAAACTTGTAAGACTTACCATATTTCTCTTTTTTAGAGAAACTGAAGACACAGAAGACTCCTTCATCGTAGAAAAAGTACTTAAAGATGAATTCAGCAGAAGCGCATACCTGGTCATCACCCTCAGCCTCATCAGGGACCTTGGCACAGCACACTGCACTTCGGCCGGTCAGCAAGCAGAGACACACTACTCTCCTGGTCGACGCAGCAGCCAGCCACTACGCAGCACAGCATCACTCCGACTCACTGGAGCATAATGCAGCATCACCCCGACTCACTGGGGCATCACCGCAGACAGTTCCGACTCACCGAGAACTACGCGGCATCCGGTTCCGACTCACTGGAACCTTCCACTGGCCTGGCAAGCATCAAGACTCAGTCTGCTATCGACCTCCGGTCTCGGAGGGGAGTGATGTGGCGACAGCGACATCTATCGCAACACATGCGAACTAAATTGACAATTCCTTCATCGCGCTATCAACATTATCCGCGACATTAGCCTATATAGAAAATCCCGACTTACATATGTCGGACACAACACCCGTCTGGTCGGAGGATCCTCCCTTTTCTATGGGGGATGAGGAACTTTACACCCTGTTCCTCATACCCCCCCGAATACATGAATAATAATTTTGACACATTTGGTGATTATCATATGCGTGAGATACAGAGTTGATAATATTATCGTTGTTGTATTAAAAAATATACGATTTTCCATTCAAATATCGAGTTCTTTTTTAATATTTTTTTTTTAATTTTTCGTATTTGTTCTTTTAGAGGCAACAGAGATACACATTCTGTGAAAAATTCAATCGTCTACTTATTATAGATCATGAGATACAGACCGCTGACAGACGGACGGACGGACGGACGGACAACGAAGGCTTATTAATAGGGTACCCCCCCGGTTCCCGTTGGTTACCCTTCGGGTACGGAACCCTAAACAAGGTCGACTAAAAAGCTACGATGATCACCCTAATCTGTTCCGTAAATGATAATAATGACGCGATCTTTGCGGCATTGTCGTCCTTGCGTTACCTATTGCATTTGGAACAACCTACCTAGAAACTAAAACATCAATTAATGTAATAAGTATAGTTCAGAGTTTATTCCATTTAAAATATCTACTCAAATTAATTTATTACAAAAAAACGAAAGACTTCGCTATTACTACAAATTATAATAAAACGAGTTTTTAATGAATCAAATCTTCTCTTATTTTAATTTAAAAATAAATCAATAAGACAAGTTGACCTACTGCCTGCTTATCTGTAATGTGACACAGGTGACACTCCTCGCGACGTAAGCGCACGGCTCGCTTTGCGGCAATCGCGGGCAACTCTTGGTAGCGTTAAATGCCTATTTCGCTTGGTCTACCTGGCCTTAAGAGGTACAATCTCTTGACTCTCCCTTGTCTGTATATACTCGAAGTCGCAATGTTTGTTAAAACAAACCCCAATTTGTTTCCGCGTCTTCAGGACGTGGTACCGCGTAACAGACGGGATATGACCATCCTTAGAGTTTATCCAGCAAAAACGGCACTCATGCGCAAAAGTATCGTCTGTATGGCGCCGACTATATTTAATAAATTACCAAAATCTTGGAAGGAGCTGGATAGTAAGGCATTCAAGCGGCATCTTAACAATTTTCTTTCGCAAAAAACTTATTATAGTGTCTCAGAATTTCTAGCTGAAAAAGATTTTACTAATGGTGTTTGTCTTTGACTGACTGTTTGATGAACTTACTGTTACGCTACTGTTTTGACATGACATATTTATTATTCTAGTTTTTATTTTACACATTTTTATTCCATTTGACATAAAATATTTTTAATTTTTATTACTTTCGCCATGTTGACATTTTTTATATTTTTAGTGTATACATATTATTTCAATGCCAGGCCACTTATTTTGAATCTAGGTATAATTTACATGTAAACCTAATATTTGCATGCCTATGTGACGGTAAAATATGGAGAACTTTATAAAAAAAAATTACATCTATGTACAAACCCATGTTTGCAAAGAAATAAATGATTTGATATGATTTGATTTGATTTGACGAGTGTTGAAAAAATGTCGTTATATCTTGGTAGATGTGTGCGTGGCGCATGGCGTGCGCGGCGGAAGCACGCATGGCGGCGCGCGCGACCCCACTCGCCCGCTGCGCTGTCCGCTACTCGCGATCACAAGTGAGTTGTGACATGCCACCAAACTGACCACCTTAACACAATACATCAGATCTGTTTGAATTAAACAAATTTCTAAGAGAAGAGTTTTTCAAGAAATCGATAGGAGCAACTTTCAAAGCTTTAGTTGCTTTGACGTGCCTTTTCATTTTATTCGGTAGGTGCACCGGTCTAGGTGCCGCCGACATTGAACGAATATTAACTTTTTCAACACACTTGCTCATAAAGTGGCTCTAATTTCACTGCAATCAGGCATATAATGACACCTGTAATCAAACTGTGAATTTTTCATTACCATTATTCACAAGTGAGTTATAGGTTTTTTTTTAATTTTTTAGTTGAGTTGCTCTGTTCTTAAAAAAGTTTCGATACTAAAAAGATTGTGTTCAATACTACAAATAAATTAATGTTCCTATTCCTTGCTCATTTCATGCAACTTCGAATTTAAATAGATAATTTCAACTTATACATACGTTTTTAATAAATAAAACTTTTGTTTTCTCTGTAATAAAAAAAACTTTGAATTCCCCATTTTGTACGTGACTGCAACACTATCCGCGGAAAGCCAAAAAAAGAAACCTCATCCTTTTAGTCTATGGCCGATCGCCATTGTTAGATGCGTCATTTTAACTGTTGAAAACATGTTAAAAATGATTTTTTTGTGTTATTTTCTTCACAAGTGTGTTGAAAATCGTCGTATGATACACGTGTGTATTGATGATTACCGTCCTCGGCTCTCTTAAGACCCTCACCTAACGGCTCGGGTCTCAAAGGCGCCTCAGCGGTAATCACCAACGTTACACACTTATACCATAATGTACTATTCTCTCGTTTTCAAAGAGTCTTTCAGGAACAGTCACCTGCAAATGTGTTGTTTATGTGATGCAGTATTTATGCTTCAGACTAAATAGATTGAATAACTTTACAGGATCGGTTGGTTGTCACGTCACGGCAAACCATGACTCCGTGATGATTTATTTTAATTTAACGTGTTACAATCAATTTTCACCGCTGTCTATTTGTAATCTGTGAGAACTCATAACCGCTATAGTTAACTGCCCACGACAGAAGCTATTACTGAAGATTCTCCGCTCTATATTTGAGTAATGAAATGTCAATTAACTGCAGCTAGCCGTCGCATTAACACCACGAATATGAATCGTCTTCGCAAAGAGTTCGATTGCTGCGCGGGCGCACCGCGGTCGTTATGTAACGGTAATAACAATTCAAATTAAATTCAGAACAGATTGACAAATTAGTTTGATTCGACATTCATTTAGCCGTGGAACTACATTTAAATCAATTTGAGTTTCGACTTTCAATGTTGGGTAAGAGAAATATGTAAAATATTTCATGCTCTGTGGGATTGTCTATATATTCTTCAAATGGTCACAACCATTTGAAGAATTTTAACGTGATTCAACATTATTATAATCCTATAATAATTCTGCTAACATGGCCATTTTAACCCCCCTGATTACGGTTCGGTTTTACAAAAACATAAAATGAAGAGAGAAAAATCCTATTTAACAAGTTAACATAAGTTAAGGATTTCCTCCTCCAATTGGTACATAAGTACAATGATAAGTACTGTGTTCCTATGACCTCGAGCACCTTCTTGAGTCGAGTTATTAATTTAAAGGCTTTAGAAACAAAAGGAAGAGTCCGTTTTGTTAGCCGCGGATTATTAACGACGATTTGGAGAACAATGAATTTCCGACAGCTTACTTTATACGTACCCTAGCTCTAGGTAGATTACACGATTATTAACTTGCTTCACCAATATTGTTTCAAGTTTATTTGTATGTGGCTACTGCATGTATGCGGTATACATATATTTTTTAATTTAACAAGAAATAACAATTTCTTGCTACTACAGTGACTGGTGATGTGGTGAAGTATATATTTCATCATCTATGCACCTCCTACATATTCATTGAAAGTGCTGCACCTGCAGGCAACATATGAAAATGTTATTATGTACTCTTTATGCAAAAATCCTTTTACAATGTAAATAGCAATGTTGTCAACATGAAGAATGGTTATGCCCTGTGCCAACAAAGATACGCGGAAAATAAGTTGCGACTTTTTGCAACGGCTTTAAAAATACGAGCCAGCCTGCAGTGGATATTATTAGAAGTGAAGTGTACAATTAGCGGCACGTTTGGTGCCTACATCACGTTACACCAGAATGACCGCAAGTTTCAAAAACATCAGTATGTAGACCACGACACGTTGCTCCAATTTTTACCATAATATCCATATTTCATACCTTTCTTGCGTGCCGCCTAAGAATATATTACACGATTTAAATCTTAATTGTTATTTAATTTTGAAGTGTTAACGTCTAACCATGTTTGCACGAACTTTCCGTGAACTTATATTGAACTCTAGGAAGTAATAGACCTTGCATGCCTCGCTTGTGTGCTTAGCAAAGTAGAGCACTCGGCTTAGATCGATTACAATTTCATATTAAATCGACGATATTATATTGCAAGCACTTCGTATCATGTCTAGGTTCAATTTCATCTACTGTATACAAAGAAGTGACTTGCGAAACGATATTACAAATTCGACAGATGGAGCTATATTCTTGAGCTGTATTTATCAAGTTTTAAGCAAATGCCTGTCGAACAAACGACTCGTTATGCATTTGTAATGTTTCAGCGAATTCCGAGCATAAAATGTGTTGCGATATTTCCTGTGGCCGGTGTTGTCTTGTCACCGTTACCTCACTGAGTATGAAACAGGAGGAAGTCGCGACCCGGACTGCGGACTATGAACAATGGACCACCGCGACGGATCGGACGATCGCCCACTAGCCGCTAGCGGAGTTGTTGCAATGTTCTGACTTGAGACGGCTGCATGTTGCTAAGGTGTACAGTAACACTGTACACAGTTACACACTAACCTACAACATCACCTCAAGATAATATTTTGGCTGAAGACTGACAAATGAAGCCCTTGCGTGAATCGCAAGCGAACCGGAGCGAGACTGCTTCTACGCATGCTAAGGCATGAGCGATATCATTAGAAATGCTACATTATTATAGTCTATAATGAGTAGAGGCGTTGGTATACTTCACCGAGGGAACAATTAAGTTAAACCCTTTAATTTACGTAAACGAAGTGTTCGCTATCCGGTGTTGGCTCACAGCGGGACTCAGCGCCGGTGTTACAGTACAATTATTAGTTTCTGTAACTGTCGTGCTTGTGGTTGGTGCAATTGCTAATTGTTCCGACAGATCATTGCTGCTAGCTGTTGATTGCTGCACAGCATTCACTGTCTCAACTGGATCAGTTCGTGTGGTGACTGCTGTGGCGCGTGTGTCGTGTTCAAGGTTCACGCTTTTCTCCTCGACAAGCTCAATTATAATCTTGGCGTTACAAGTGGGCAGTTAGATAAAGCACCATTTAAGTCACGTATGGTTTTCTTTGATTTCTCCATAGACCATGCGCAATTGGCAAAGAGGCAATTTTTACGATTCCGAAATAGTAACTGTTTGGTCACAATGGTCACAGAAAGCACTGCGTGTAACAGAGACGAGCATTTTGAGAGGGATGTTTAGTTGTATGTAGATAACTAGATAGATACCTAAGATAATCTTATAGAGCTGAAAGTATCGCCGGTGACCGAGAAGATAAGTGGTATTCTGTTGTCATGGTATGGGCATGTGATGTGATGCAGAGAAATGTAGGGTATGTCGTGAGGAAAGTTTGTAATATGAACGCGAACGTAGAAGAAATGAATAGGGAAAGACCAAAGAAGCGATATATTATGGTGTAAGACTAAGATGTCATTGAAGTGATGTACTGAATTACTGATATGAAGGCTGAAGTAGACATTCTGGGTCAACAAACGTATGAATTGGAATTAGAACCGCTGAGAATATTTTTGGCAAAAATAGATCATATTGAATGCTTCTGTTTATGCAGAGACTAATTAACAATGGTAGGTATTGCATCAAGTGACCGTTCTTAGCCAGCGGTCGGCGACCCGTCCGGGCCGCCACTCCGGCAGAGCTAGTCGCCCCGGGCGCCACCGCGCCAGTCCCACTGGCACATGGCACGCGACACTACTCCATGCACGCCACCGAGGAAACCATTCACTTGCTCACTGATAACACAATCAGTGCTAATACATAAAGACAGTGATAATCACACGAGGGGAACAGATTGTTGCACAGAATACGAAATGTCGAGGTCGAGTGTTTTAATGAACCAATAAAAGCAGCACTATCCGTCGCGGTCGTAAGAATCCTGTTTTGACCGATGATTTGACGCCCCATTAAGTCACCCAGCCTTTCAAATAAAATTAAAACAGCATTTTTTATACCAACAGCCACTGCCATTATCATGGAGAAAATTTTACAGGCATAGTAGAACATGAAATGAAAAATCCTGACAAGAAAATCACTGCTACGTTAGTTAGTACTACGTAAAAATGTGTCAAGAATGGCCTCGTAGCCGTAGTGGCAGGGCTGGGGGGCGAAGGGGGTGTCGGTCAGCGAACCACCCCTCGCCGAATGAAACAACTACCCTTCACTTGTCTGATCGGGCCTCGTTTGTACTGCGATTTCCTTTGTTTGACACACTTAACTAAAGTACATTGTTTAAACTAAAACTTAGATTTGTGGGATTGTTCCAGAATTCAATATTGGGTAGCATTAATCTTTTCGAGTGACAATACATCTAACCTAGGGATGTGCCAGTTACATTAGGGGATGGGACTGAGTCAAAAAAATAAGACTCTAATTAGTCCGTCAGTTATATTATCGAAAAATATTAGATACGTGTTTTTTGTTTTATCAAATTAATAAAAATTGACGAAGATAAAACGCGTCAAAGATCATGAGTGGGGGGGTTGTAACGTCATTTGTAGGTAAAAAATGTACTGACTGTAAAATGTACGTATTGATGTGACGTTTTCGAGGAGTTCACGAGTTTTCGAAGCACTGTATCGTCTTCATTTTTTGTTACTTATGTGAAAAAAACAAAATACACGGTTCAATATTTTTTGGAAAACAAAATACGTGTTCAATATTTTTTGGAAATCTATCTGATGGACTAATTAGTTTTTTTTAGTCCGATCTTCCATAAAATGATTTTTTTAAAACACAAGCTAATTAACCTTTGAAGAAAAATAGGAAGAAGAACAAGATGATGAAATATGACAAACTGATAGTGTCCTTAGATAGTCCTTTGATAGCGACACTAGCAGTTTTGGAGTTTCGGTTTTTGTTTTGATCTTCAGAACTTCCTGACCACAACTCGATAAGTTCTAACTAATTGATTTTATTTCAATTTTCTGAGAGGTCGCAGGCAATTGAATAGTTCTAAAACATATAAGTACCTACATCTCAATAGATTTAAGTTGGCTTTCGTAAAGAAGAACTCATATAGCAAGCCGACGACTAATCCGCGAGTTACACTAGAATGTGAAAATGTGATTGCGAAAGTATTCAGCGAGGTATCAAACGGCTTGAGTTTCATAAGTAAGGAGGATAATTTGGCGGAGGTGAACGTACACTACAGAATGGATGCAGTACGTACCGCGCCATGTTGCGAAATAACAACGAGAATAACACCCACGATTATATTGTAAACTGAAAACAGCACACTTCTTCATACAAATCTTAGCCTTGTCAAGTTTGGGTTGGCAATGGGAATATAAACATGCAGATAATATTGTAGAAAGATTCGAGAAAGGTCCGAACCGATTTCAGGACGACCACGTTCCCGAGCCTTACATCATCATCATCACTTAATTTCAGCGGAAAGACGTCCACTGCCGGACCACCGTATAAATATATATATGTGGCCGGACATAGGCCTGCCTGACCTATCGCAACATAATTCATCTAGTTCGTCACACGAGCTTTGAGCAATCATGTAGAACTAATGCGTTTGGTCTCGCAGCACCAAATTGTCATTTTTCGATTATCCACGCAATTACAAAGGTTGAAATAAAACCTGCACCAATAGTATTGTTAATGCAATAACAGCACGCAAACGCTCCGAGTTAGCGTACAATGGCGCCGTAATGTGCGCACGCGCCGCACGCTCTCCTGGCCATTCATCAATGTTTTGCTGCTCTTGCTAAACAACGGGCCCGATACTGTTGTTATGGCTATCAGCGAGCCAATTTTACGATCATTTGAATAATTACTGTTCGACATTTACAACAATAATGTCAATTGTTTCAAATTATTGCAAACGTGCAAAATTGTGAAAAACAGTAGCGCAACTGTTGAGTATCACTGCGTTCAGTGTTTATGGACGGTAGACTAGAGTGGTAGGGGCTTACCCTACCGCTTGTGCTAGTCAGCTTTTACAATTTAACAATCAATCACTAGCAAATAGGAAGCTTAGAGTTACAGGAAGTCAAAGAAAATAATTTCACGCAGCTGCGAATAACAATATCATTTTGATTTTCAATTCAAAAGCTATGAGTGATTATATGAATTATGAATAGGGTTGTAGATCACGTAACTCAGCACATAAAGAACTGTATCGTAAAAAGTATTCCAGTTTGTGAAGATCGTAAGGGATCTAGAGACAACAAAATCGCCAGTTCCAGTAAACGATGAAATAGCCATGAGGCAGGATGTTATGCATCGCGACACCTCGGAATCTTAGCTCAGAGACACGCGTCTCGGGACGTTTCAACATATACTCGTACCATTTAGCAATATACGCACCTTGTGCATGGATGTCCGGCGCCAGCACGAGCAGCGCGAGGCACAGCGTGATCGCGCGCATGCTGCCGCTACCGCTTCGGCCGCATGCCCGCGGAGCGCGCAAGGGTCCCTCGCACCACGGTCACTGCAACAAGAGATAGCTCCAACACGTTACAAGTCATCCACGGAACTGTGAGAGCCTCTCATCTTCGTTCATCATCCACTGCTAAATTCCAGTGGCAGGAATGTCTTTCACCCCGTCGGGGCTGCGGGTTGTTCGCAAGAGATACCGCGGCCTCGGCATGTAGGGCTAAGAAGGAACATGGGTGATTTTTAGTCAGTAGAAGTCTGACACTCCGTTTCGCTCTGCCCAAGAGCGGGAGGGGTTATTTGATGATTTCCCAACACCCAAAAAAAAAAAAGATACAACGTTTTAGTGCAATGTCAAGTGAAATGCCGTATATTCATTTCATCTCTATCAATAAATTTTACTACATCCCAGCACAATCAGTATTATACAGGGTGTAAATCAACCCATCACACAGCCGTCAACCAAGCATTATGTAAGTACATCAAACTAAGTACCCCTAAGCAAAAATTTTTGCTGGGAAACGATCTTTTTTTTTGGGTCAAAAATCACATTTTACGGTAAAACTCAATGTAGCACTGTTAAAACATTGTGCTAGTGGATGCTTTGAATAGTAAACGGGTCATGGAGGTAATTTAAGTAAAGTTATAACCTGAAAAACTAGTATTTAAAAAAACAACTGTGAAAAATTTTATTTAAAAAAAACAGCGTTTACTTATTTTACAGTTTTTTTCGTACTTTACTCACACTTTGATTTTGTATGATGTCTGTCTGTCTGTTTCAAAAATCTCCGAAACGGCATAAGCTACTTTCCTTTAAGAAAAAGGTTTAGGATTTCGTGCTAACAATTTAAATCTTTGAAATGGTTACCAAAATCCGATTCAAATAGGAAAGTCATATTTTTTAAATAATTTCTAGCCACCAATATCACCCACCTAAATATTAAAGCAACGAAATGATAATCTACAACCAACAAAGTAATTTCGATATAAATCTACCTTGCAAGTTGCAACAATTGAGACAATGTACAATTACTGACAAGACAAGTGACAAGATCAAATAGATAATTTGCGGTGACTTTCGCGTTGATGTCCGAGCTAACGCGTGACAATACGCAGCCTTTCTATAGAAAATGGCTTCTGACAAACAGCCGAATAAAAATAAAAGCAGCAATAAAAACAGCTTTATTTCAACCATTTACTCTTGGTCCTCGCATGACTCAACAACCTCGACACGGAATCGACACAAAGTGTTTTTTCTTCACCTGTCATGTGCACCCTTTTCCATTCAAATATCATTTCTCGCTTCATCCATATTTTCTTTGGTCTCAGTATCCTTTTCCATCTTATCACCACATGACAATACACAAACCAACCATTCCATTTCTACCTTTCGGTTACTGGCAGCACTTCCAAACTTCCCTTGTGTAAAACGAACGAAGTACGGAAGTAGGGTGTACTTCGTTAGTTGTTTCACAAGTACTGAGTACGTATAACGAAGCCCTTACAACATCTGGCACGTACCTACTTATAATAAAATATTTATGTATACAGTTCGCAAACCGAGCCTCTCGGGGCTGTATTTAGAAAGCGGAAAAAACATCAGCATCAGCGCAGCCATCGCTGGCTCATTTCGCTTTCTTCAACTGTTGCCACATTTACATGTGCGCATTGTTTTGGTCCACTCTTATATATACGGTTACGTATTACTAAAATCAAGTGTGGCATTCCTTTTGAGCACAGCTAAACGAAATTAATGCACATGATAATGCTGAAACAATGGAGTTAAAACAACCAACTCTCTTTGATTACGACCGATCTTTTCATAGTAATTCCGATGAATGATGAATGGTGAACAGGCTTTCACCTAAAGCCAGTGGAACAAAATTATATTTTACCCGTGATTGATTAGGACTTGGTCTGGACCATAAAAGATTGGAATGATTTGGTGGGTAATAATCTCATAGACATTGTATCAAGTAGAAACTGATTCAGATTAGATACATCCGTAGAAAGAACAAAACTCAAAAGAAACGTTATTGGTTCACATCAGGGTTAACTGTCAATTTGTGATGCTCGTTAACATCTAAATGACGCTGTCTCCAGAGCCATATTGGAGAGCCATACAGTTACTGCTGAGACACGGTTGTCCCGCGCTATCAGAGAGGCATACTTACTCATAGTAAGACATTATACAATCTGTCGTCGGAATGCGCAGCCATGGGAACTGGGAGCACACTGAGCACAGGGTCATTGTCTGTTATGCTATCGTTACGGGATCTGCTCGAGCTGTGTCACTGGGTCACATCAGATGTCGCTGGCCATGAGATGCAGTATTGGCTGCTGCTTATTCACATGGAACTTTAGAAACATGTGATTTTTTGTCTATCTGTTGTTGTCAAATTAAAATGTCTTGCCCTTCTTCTGCATATCGACGTCCAACATCAATAGCCATAATAGATGCTGTACTTGAAATCCTTTTTTGTACCAAGGTACACGGGTACACGGTGAAATTACAATCATCAGGAGTTCCTCTGTCCACCGATCTTTGTGTAGGACTAATCACTACATTAATACGGTTGCCCAGTGATGTATGTCAAGGGTTCCGGGATCAAATTACGCGTAAAGTCGAGCACTAGCAAAGGATAATAAAACCTGTTGGCACACCTGAGTGCGCAGGCGCAGGCGATCGGCGATCGAGTGCTTAGTGCTGAGGGGCGTCACGGACTTACAACTTCATCTAGCGAATACCTTGCACGCCGAGCAAAGGCACATTGAACACGAAATTTTATATTTTTTGGAACAAGAATAATCCTAAGCCATCACTTTCAGATTTTGAACTAAAACAATCAAGACAATATCTGGACTTGGAAGTCTGAAATCTGAAAAGAACAGAATCTCCGATCTATCCCTTTGTGATACGAGTTAGTGATTTTAGACTAAATTAATTTAAATGAACGGTGTGGTGTGTATGACATTAACATGGCCACTATGAGCACGTCAGTTAACGTAACAGTGTTTCCGCGCGAGCTGCCAGCCGACACTTGACGGCACGCGGCACGCGGCATCGGTGCGCAACGCGGTCGCCACAGCCTGGAGAAGATTCTAGTTATTACCATAAGGTATAAGAGGGCACTATACTGGCTATACCTACTCATCATCTTCTTTCCCTTACCCCATGTTACATGGGGTCGACGCAACACATGTTTCCGTCCGTTCTCCCTTGTCAACCGTCACGTTATCATTTACTTCTTTTACATCATTCCTTACACAACCTGTCCATCTTTTCTTTCATCAACATTTATAATCATCACTCTTTTAGTCTCATGAGGTTTATTCTCACTCATCACATTTGAAAATATAGTTCCATACCAAGGCAGACGATTCCGTTTTAAATTTTCTGTAACTGGTACATCTTTAACATTGACACGGCACAGCACTACTATCATAGATCTGTTCTGTGATAGCACTCGTCCATACTCACTGTTTTCAGACTGCATGTACTAGAAGCTGTGGAGCTTTGACCACAACGTACTGTCTCCCACTCTTTTTAGTGGACACGTAAGACTGAATGTAAACAATAGCGTCCTTAAGAAATCCGATATTTTGGATGTGGTGTTACATATGGTTGCATTGCATACCTCCAGTGCACAGGTAGCCGTCCTGGGGTTTGAAGAGAAAGTGCAGTGCACGGAATAATGAATTTATACACGCCTAGTTAATTTTGGTGAGGACATTCTTATTCGAAATAGCTAGTTGGAATAGTACTACCGAACTAGCTCAATGTTTCATCTCAACGATATGCGATTCCAGACAATCAAATGAGAACCTGTCGTGTCTGATGTAAATGCATGTTCCCCTGATAAATAATTGAGTGTAACTGATCAAGTCATGTGTAGAGACGCATGTATCGCGCGTGCTGGAACTGGGG
Source organism: Diarsia brunnea (assembly GCA_949774965.1). Classification (NCBI taxonomy): domain Eukaryota; kingdom Metazoa; phylum Arthropoda; class Insecta; order Lepidoptera; family Noctuidae; genus Diarsia; species Diarsia brunnea. Next base: position 22,600,722 of record OX458998.1, read on the forward strand.
CTACCCGTTGTTCGGCGCCGGCGCAGCGTCACGGTGCTGCAGTTATTTACTACTACACCAGTACCTACATACACCACCTGACAGCGACGATGCTCCGATGAATGCCTATCTCTGCTAACTAGGTACCCACAACAACTAATTTTCGTCAAAGCCACAAGATTTGCCGGACCCATGTCCGGTGGTATAAGTACGTTTGGCCCTTAATAAAACCGAAATTATGAAAATTCCAATTTATTCGATTGGTCAGGCAGCAATCACAATAAGTTCTATTTTTGTGATAGATCAAATAATAATGATATTATGGACCAACGCTAACGGTTGCAAGTGTGAGTAGTGCATAGCACTGTGTCACGGAAGCACGGATGCGCTGCGCCTGCGCTCCCCCTGTCGCCACTCGAGCGTGTCTCTCCTGCGGACTCCGCAACGGACATCAAGGGTGCAAGTGCAACACATTAACACTGCTATCGTTATCTCCCTAATAAATCTTATCCTCTCACAGACGCATTAGCTGGTTCCGCTAGACCGCGGTGTTGCGTCTTCACACAATAGCTCTTGTTTGCAATACACCATTCTGCTGTCACGTCGTAAATATACAGGCCCAATTATGATTCAACTGAACCTCAGAACCACACTTGGAAAAATTAGGATAGTCTTTAAAAAAAAATGGGTAAGACTAAAACAACTATAGCAATGATAATAAATTGTATTCGTACCTGGTCTATGCGCTCCTTGAAAACTGTAAAGTTTTCTAAATTCCAAACTTTTATTTCGAACTTTTTCAAAATTCCAATGAGTCACTTTTTTCAATATTTTCACATATAAATGGATCGATTCACCGCATGAACCGGTAATACACTATCACACAGTTCCTTCTTCAATATAGATTGTACACATCGAGAACGCAAGAGGTTGCGTTACGCGTGAGTTCGCAGGTCGTTGGCGAGTCCGCACGGGTGACGCCGGTGAGGTTGTCGGGAGACTGGTGGGCTGCCGCCGCCGCCCGGGGCCACGCCGCCACGCTGCGGCCAGCGAGGGCGGGCGCGCTGGGGGTGGGGACCCGCCACGGCCCGGTGCCCTCGCGGTCTTTTTGTGTCTAGCTAGTGCGCAACACAGTGCCTGTAATACTACTTATTTGTTTTGGGTTTACTAACAGCGCAGGATTTTACATTAGCAGGTAAAACAGGGTGTAAACGAACCCTTCACATAGCCGTCAACCAAGCAATATGTACATCAAACTGGGTAGGTATGTACCTACCTACGCAAAAATTATTTATTTATTTATTTTACTATTTATGTACACACAGTAAATAGCACAGGAAAAATACAATTATAAAACCTGTGAGTACAAAGGTACTGCTTATTTACTTAGCTGCTTAGGTACTGTTTATTTGCTAGGAAACAACTTTTTTTGGGCCAAAACTCCTTTTAGCACTCTTAAAACATTGTGCTAGTCGATGCTTTGAATAGTGAACGGGTCATGGAGGTAATTTAAGTAAACTTATAACCTGAAAAACTAGTATTAAAAAAAACAGCTGTGAAAAATTTGGACCTTTGATCCCCAATATCTCCGTAATTAGGGGGTTCCCAGGTATGGTCCAGGGGGTCTAAAATGGCCACTTTAGCAGATCATAATATGAATTGCGTTAAAAAGCGTAAAATGGACCTTTCATAATAGTAACTGCGTCTGTGATTTTTATAAGATAGGAAAATAATATGAATTGCGTTAAAATTCGTAAAAAGTGGCCATTTTAGACCCCCAAAACAAAAAAAAAATATCGCAGTGACGGGGAGAACAAAGTGCCTTTCGGCTTCGTTAAGGGTACTTTTACATCCTCCAACTAAACAATCAGGCATTAGACCAAGTACACTAACATAAAAGTTACGATATCGAAACCTACGTATGTATGTACAATTGTACATACATTCGGATATATAATTATATAATTATTATTTATTGCTCATCCAGCTGCCACGGAGTCTGGACACGGTGCCCTGTTGGTGGCAATAGGCTCGCCCCCATTGAGGTATAATGTAGTAAGTACATTATACCCCAATGCTCGCCCCCTATTTTATTTTCATGGGACTTAAACTTAACTGCCTACTCGTTTGTCTAATCCTTCGAGGCTTGCGAGCGTGATGTTCGGGCTATTTCATCCCCCCAACTTTAAAAAAGCAAAAAAATATTTAAGTACCTATTTATTAGGTACCTAGGTTATTTATTATTAATTATTACCTATTTTTTTTAGGTATTATTTTTTCACACTGTCTGTTATGTAGGATTTCATGAGAACCGGGAACACATTTTTAGGAACTATCCTAAAAACTTTTTGCAATTTTTTTTTATTCAACTGCCTTTTTGTTCTTCTTTAAATACAACTTGTCAAAAATCCTCGAATTTGTAGATATTTATTTGTATAGTTTATAATCTTCCTCCATCGATAGGTAAAACCATAAAAAATAATTTATTGTTTAAATTATAGATAATTACTCATTCTCTTTCTAGCTGCGTCTCGTTTCTAAAGTTTTAAAGTTTATAATAAGAATGCCACTTTTGGTGTAATTTTTGTTCGGAAAAATAATAGAAAATGATTTTACCTTGTACTGCGTATAAAGAAAGTAAAAATGCTTATTTTCCCGTTGTCATCCAACTGTCATCAGTCGACAACAAGTGTCAAAGTCAAGTTGTCAAAATTGTTAACGGGAAAATAGACAGCTTTGCTTGAAAATGTCATTGCCTCGTATGCATTTTGTTTTCCTTTTGTAAAAAATAATAATTGGCTTGATAGTAATAAGTGATGCCAAATAAGTTGATCATTCTTCCATGTTTCTAGTTTTCTTTAGTTTTACTTTATGTATTAATAGTTTATAATCGACGGGGGTCGAATTTGGCCGTGTTGTAGAAATGGCCGAAACGAGTACAATGAACTCCGTTAATAAAGTAGAGCAGATCGAGAAGAAGGAAGAAATGGAGAGCATCAAGACCGAGGTTGAAGTGTTGGTGAAGCACGAGCAGGTGGAGTGCGTGGCGTGCACGTCGCGCAGCCGGGAGTGCGTGGACATCCACTGCACCACGACGCGCGCGTCCGGCGCCAAGCTCAGCACCTTCCTGCACAAGTTCACGCAGATCAACCTGGCCGACCAAACCGCCTCCAAGTTCATGTGCAGGAGCTGTTACGACCTCATCATCTTGCTGGAGCAGGCTGAGATCGAGTACATCAAGTTGAAGGATGCTTTCGAAGCCATACTTGCGAAGAACCCCTTGTTCGACTCGACAGTGCAGCCTATCCGGCTTTCAGACGTGAAGGCAGAGTTCGACGCTGACGATGATGATGACTACGTGTGTGACAATGTTGACGACGATGACTCGGATGATGAACCACTGGCCAGTCAGAGCAAACGAAAGAGATACAAAGTTGAGAAAAAAAAGAAAAAAGTAACCACAAACAAACGAAAAGTGAGAAGTAAACCCAACAGTGACAGGTAACTTGATAATGTTATCATTGTGCTACAGTAATGTTATGTGAATTACATTTATGTGAAGAATTACATATGAAACCTTTAGGTTAACTCAAAATAATAGTCAAGTGATATTTTCAAAACGTCTAGTAATTAGGTGTCTGGTGGACCATTATTGTTTATAAGTTAATATCAATATGAGTGCTATAGATTGCTCTTACATTACAAATGGTTAATCTAAAAAACGGTCCACGGCTTCACCCGCACAGCTTCACCCACGTGAATATTGGTTACACATTATATACCTTCCTTGAGACCCACTCTATCCATTGGTGAAAACAGCAAGAAAATTGGTGCAGTAGTTTTCGAGTTTATCGCGAACAGACAGACAGACACGGCGGAGGACTTTGTTTTATTATATGTATTGATAACAGACTTGCCAAATAAATGATGTGATTGTTTTAGCTGGAAATGTGATGATTGTGGAGCAAAAGGTGACAATGGGTTCATAGGGCTGACAGCTCACAAGCTAGCTGAGCACACTATAGAGGACCCTAATGCCTTGCTGCCAGAGGTGAAGATCGAAAACTCTGCAGAAGGGTATGTGACAAACTAAACTTTGTATGTATAGTGAATCTGTCATGATGTAATCAGCTGGGAGTGTGGCATGTCTACTGTGTGTACTAACCAGTAATGTTAGCAGCTGATCCTAATTGGTGTGTTCTGACATCCAGCACCTTGTTTGCTACATTGGTTTTACTTTGACAGAAGTCAGTTTAAACTAATCAGCTAAGATTACAAAATAGTCATTAGCATGCAATATTTTAATTGTTTAAGCTGTATTATGTTTACAGATCACAAAGCCCCATATACAACAATGGATTCAGTAACTGTTTAAAATTAGAAACATTTGATGATGATGACGACAGTATAGGTGTTGATGACCTCAGCAATGACATGCAAACTATCAAGAAGAAATTAGGAAGACCGTTAAAGAGTAAAATGCTACCGACACAGCCCAGGAAGAAGAAAACCAAAGTAGTGCATCAGTGTGACCAGTGTGATGCTAAATATACTTCTTTATGTGAGTGGTAACTTTTATCTCTATAATTTCTTATAAAATAATTACTCTGTCAAAATGGTTCTTGTCTTGCCATGACCATTAAATAAACTACCACTCAAAATTACAGATGTGATGGGTTTAGGAAACTTACTATGTGAATTAGAACCTAATTTGGGTTTTTTTTACAAAACTGAGTACTTATTATAAATTTCTTATATCATCCACTAAAAATTTCATAACAAATCCTATTAAAACATGCTTAATATTGTTTTTAAAAAGTGTTCAGGATCAGAATCACTATCAATGTATGTATCACTGGCCTATGTTTATTATTATTGTTTTGGGTGTTTTTATAATATATATTGTATAGCAATGACATTATATTGAAACCTAGCAACATTATGGGAAGGATTTTAAGGACAATTTGTGGAAAATGTGTGATGAAACTATAGATACACCATTAGAGTAACTAATTACACTAGAGATATACTATACACAACTGTTTCCTACAAAACTGTAATAACGAAACAGTCTAAATGTATGGAACACCTGATGTTTTTAAATATTGCAAACTAAAACTTTTTATGTGGGTCAGAATGTCATACAGAATGTGTGGTAAGTGTTCTTGCTTCCTTTTTAGTTTTTGTGTCCTTTCCACCATGTATAGCCTTATAGTAACACCTTATAGTCAGCCAGTGTAATAGTTTAATTCAGAATTAAGGCAACAACACAATGACTGTGCCGCTCATAATTGGGTGCTTTACTAACAGGGGTGGTGTTATAGTGTTCCTGGCTTTAAGTCATAACAGTGGGCAGTAAGTTTGGTTATCGTAGTGTAAGTGTGACCAGTGTGTGTTATGTTGCAGCGCGACTGGAGCAGCACAAGCAGAAGCACGACGGCTCCAAGCCGCCCTACATCTGCGAGGTGTGCGGCGCGCACTACAAGCACAAGCGCGCCTGCGACATACACATCGCGCTACATAAAGGTAACACTACCCGCACGCATTACTACGTCTCAGCAATCATGATAAATGTTCTAAACAGCGGATTTTTTATCATTTCAGGTATAAGTGATTGGAAATGTGAAGAGTGCAATAAGTTATTCCCGTCTAAGAATGCGCTACAGAGGCATAACAACATACACACGGGCAAGTTAAACTATCAGGTATGTTTCAATTCATGAGCGCTTATCTAACTTTCGGGACCAAATTCTTTCTTCTTGAAAATTGGTTATTTGACTACTGTTAAAAATTCACGAAAATGTTATGTTATTTCGAAGAAAGAACAGAAAAAAGTAATAAAATCGATCAAAAAATGGCTTAAAGCTAAGCCATTTTTTGATCGATTTTATTACTTACTGATTTTAAATGAAGTGCTAGACACAATATGTAGGTTAAAGTGTTTGATATTCTGATATAAATAAGTTCGTCGAAAGTTGCGAAAAAATAGCGGTTGAGTGTTTAGTTGTGTTGGTTGCAGTGCGACTTGTGCGGCAAGTCGTTCATCCACACGTCGTCGTTCAAGATGCACAAGCTGTCGCACTCGGGCGTGAAGCCGCACGCGTGCGACGTGTGCGGGCTGGCGCTCATGACGCGCTCGCACCTCAAGCGGCACAAGCGCGTGCACAGCGGGGAGAAGCGCCACGAGTGCGCCGTCTGCGGGAAGCGCTTCTCTGAGAGGTAATGCATGTATACCTTCTCTTTCATCCAAGTGTTTGACGATATTATCACTCTTTTGAACGGGCCTGGTTTGTTGGGCCTAATCTTGGCCAGAACATTATTCCCTCGAAAATAGTCTGCCAAAGATAAATGATAGCCAACGGGCCCAATCTTGGCTAGAACATTATTCTCTCGAAAATAGTCTGCCAAAGATAAATGATAGCCAATGGGCCCAATCTTGGCTAGAACATTATTCTCTCGAAAATAGTCTGCTAAAGATAAATGATAGCCACCGGCCCCAATCTTGGCCAGAACATTATTCCCTCGAAAATAGTCTACCAAAGATAAATGATAGCCAACGGGCCCAATCTTGGCTAGAACATTATTCCCTCGAAAATAGTCTGCCAAAGATAAATGATAGCCAACGGGCCCAATCTTGGCTAGAACATTATTCCCTCGAAAATAGTCTGCCAAAGATAAATGATAGCCAACGAGCCCAATCTTGGCTAGAACATTATTCTCTCGAAAATAGTCTGCCAAAGATAAATGATAGCCAACGGGCCCAATCTTGGCTAGAACATTATTCCCTCGAAAATAGTCTGCCAAAGATAAATGATAGCCAACGGGCCCAATCTTGGCTAGAACATTATTCCCTCGAAAATAGTCTGCCAAAGATAAATGATAGCCAACGGGCCCAATCTTGGCTAGAACATTATTCTCTCGAAAATAGTCTGCCAAAGATAAATGATAGCCAACGGGCCCAATCTTGGCTAGAACATTATTCTCTCGAAAATAGTCTGCCAAAGATAAATGATAGCCAACGGGCCCAATCTTGGCTAGAACATTATTCCCTCGAAAATAGTCTGCCAAAGATAAATGATAGCCAACGGGCCCAATCTTGGCCAGAACATTATTCCCTCGAAAATAGTCTGCCAAAGATAAATGATAGCCAACGAGCCCAATCTTGGCCAGAACATTATTCCCTCGAAAATAGTCTACCAAAGATAAACATTGCGCTGCCACTAGAGACGGTGCGCGTCTGGTTGTGGTACTGGTGGCATGAGCTGTTGCAGTAAGGTGCGGCCGGTGTTGCAGGTACAACCTGGCGGCACACAGCAAGTCGCACGAGGCGAGCGAGACTGCGGCGGCACGCGACCAGCCGCGGCGGAGACTGTTCCGGTGTACCTTCTGTGTGGACCGGTTTGAGAGACGGTGAGTGGGACGTCACTAGGCGCGGCGGCCGGTACAGCGACGTTAAGGCCCGGTTTCCACCAAAGCCGAGAGAAGTGGAAACGAGAAGAGATGTGCGGAAATTACACATTATTCGCCTGTCCTGTGATTGGTCGAATTTGGCACATTTCGTCTCCGCTCTGCTCGTCTCCGCTTTGGTGGAAACCAGGCCTAAGGCTAGGCGTACGCTACGGCGCAGGCATATGTGACGCAGACATGCTGCGCGTGCATTTCAGCACGTGTTTTTACTGCTAATTCTTAATTTCATTGCAATAACAGAACATTTAATTGAATTAGTGCGTTGTGAACCTTGTTTGTTTGATACTTATCATCCAGGCTATTAAGAAAAGGCATAATCATTAAGAAATAATCACTTTGCCAAATAGTTTTTTACACCTTGACAAACTGTAAAGTAACAACAACTCGTTGACTTTACAATCGGAATTTGACTCTGAACTCATATTGCTCGTCAATTCGAACACGTCTCTTCTTTGTACTAGGTAGATCGTGAACGTTTCATTAAGCTGCATCGCAGCATACGCACAACGTCTATTTATGCCTCGCTCTGCATAGCTATTCACAACCACTCGATTGTCCGTCGTACTCGTATCCAATCGATTCATCGCTCTATCGAAAATCGCTATTCACAAAACCGAAGCCGAGTAATAGATTCGATTGTTATTCGAGATGAAGATATCAATTCTGTCGACAGCTATTTGCTATCGGTATTGCAATCCAATCAGAATTACGACGCCATTTTGTACTATACCATAGGCAATGTCGATGCGTGTATATTTAAAATTAAAATCTTTTTTATATTGTTTTTAATTTTATTTTTAGTTTCTAGACGGATATTCAGTACAATCTATAGTAGAACTTATAGTAATACTCATTAAAGATGATTTATTGGCTACATATTTTTTTTTACCACGACTGTTTATGTACTACTACGTCGATATAATCTGTGAATAGCATTTGCCAATCGTTCGATCCAAAAATATGATACTCGAAAAAAGTGTCAAGATCGATTCGACTTCGATTGAATTGTTTGTGAATAGCTATGCCGTAGTGTGCTACGTGTCCTGTACCCCAGCCTAGCTAACGTAGTCGTGTGTGCAGCTACATGCTGGAGCGGCACATGTCGGCGGTGCACGGGCGCACGCTGGAGCGGCCGCCGCCCACGCCGCGCAACACCATGAGCAAGCTGCTGAAGGCGCAGGCGCAGCGCCGCGACCTCGCGCCCGCCGGGACGGGTGATACACGCTATATACATCGCTTGACACTTCCTCACGGGAACTTAGCACATGAGCCGAACGACATTTCGATGATTTTGTTTTTATCGAACATCTCATCAGAATTTCAAAAAGATTTTTGGAACTTGGTATGCTAATTTAAACCTGAATGTGTCTGCCACTGGACCGTGGAGATGGGCACAAGAAAAGAGAGGCCTATACCCAGCAGTGGGCGAATTCAAGCTGTGGATGATGCTATTTTTTTTTACTGCTGCTATTGTTTAAACAAGGATAAAGTGCAGTATTTTTATCAAAGGGGATAGAACCGATGTGGCATATCAACCTGCCCGCCATTTTATTTATTTTTCGAAATCGCGGCCCACCATGAAAGTGGTATGTACGGATAGAGGACATTATAGACGAACAAAAAATGTCTAGTAACACGGTACCCAAAGTGTCACGCTACCGAGATATTTGAAGATAAAGATCGACAAATGAGTACAACGACAATCATTAAAAATGGACTTATTACGTGTTTAAGTGTTAAATTGTATCCAAATAATAGTTCCCAGGTTGATTATTATTATACGCACGAACTAATCGCTTCGCATCGAAATGAAACGCTATGTTATGTCAAAGAATAGTTTTCTCGTGCTCCTAGTAGTATGTAATGTACCTACTCTCTTTCAATAATTTTAATTTTTTTTAAAAAATGTTTGTCTATATGTCCTCTATCCATACATACCACTTTCATCACAGGCCGCGATTTCGAAAAAAAATCAAAATGGCGGTGGGTCGATATGCCAGCGTTCATACAAAAAAGTTCAAACCCCTTTCCCCGATATTGTACACTTCAGGAATTTCACCAATAAAAATGAAAAATAAGTTTTTTCGATCAGATACTTACTGAAAATGTCAACACAAAAAAGTTGGTCACTCGCTCAACGTCAATTTCACAAAGACTCCGTTTCGCGTAATGTCATTCCTACCCATGGGATCTATATTACTAAGAATACAGTAGAAGAAGAGAAAAGGTAATAAAGAAGCTTGTGCAGTGTGCAGTCCCTCGGTTGTCTAATTGGAAATCTCCAGGGTCTTGCGGGCTGCACAATTCATGGATCAAATGGTTCCAAAGATTGCACGCTTGCTTAGTGGCCTTAGCGTCAGGGTCCCAACCCGAGTTTCTGACGACAGGAAAGTTGGAATTCCTACTGCACCACAAATCATGCAGAACTACTAATGATCCCAAAAATTACTTTGCACACTATAAAGACATCCATTTTGAGATATTGAACACAACGACAATTCTGTCATGTCCGTTTCTCAAAATGAATGTAGGAATGAGTCCCGTGGTACTAAGGAGCTGCTCCTCATTGATATGGCCATAAGCCACCAGATTTACCGTTTCTGAATGGATCTGTCGACATGTTAAATACTATAAGAAGGCCTGTGAGTCAGTGTCGCATACAAGGCTCATGAGGGTGCTATAGTTGTATAAAGTGGATGCATCTCCACTTCCCACACACCCAACCCCCTACCCCTCCCCCTCCCTCTCACCTTGTTGATGTCGTATATGGGGCAATGGAGCCCCAGTCCTTAGTTATCCAGGATGCCGACAGATTCAGGTATATTTCAGGGCGATAGTTTGAGCCCAGTTTGGTTCTGCTTAGTACGGTGCTGGAGAATTCAGGTCTAGGCTATCGGTTCAGAAGAGTTAGTTAGTAGTTGAAGGAGGTGAGATATAACACCTCCTTTATATGGATTATCTGAATCTCCCCTCATACTGCACATTTGACCACACCTAATTCCATTCTGATAGCGCTACTAAAGTTTCAGATAGCTTCAGTAGCTCCATCAGTCGCAATTTTTTTGGAAGCAAAGAGTTTTAGATCATCCTTGTAAAATAAAAAGGTGAGATATGACCTGACCACTTGAATGAATTCTCTAGCAATGTGCTTCAGGGCTAGACAGAACTAAAGTGCCTATCAATGTTCCCAATGCTGGGCCACAGGCCTCCACTCTTAGAGAGGGAATGGGCTATAATCTACCACGCGGGCCCAATTTGGATTGGTAGATCTCTCGTGGTCTGAAGTGACTTTGCGAAAGTGACGACCTGCGTCACAAGCTTTCTTGCGAGATGACGAGCGCGTTCAGTTTTATTGGTAAAATTCACCCCCTTTTTCCCCGAAATCGACATTTCGCAATAGAGTAGTTAACAAAAAAAAACCTAAGTGTCGCCATGAGCTTGACGTAACGCCATCATTTTGTTTAGATATCGACACGAAAGACGACCGGAGTTCAGACTCGCGCACCACACCCATCACACCTCAAAAACTTATCGCGCAATTATGTAAGTATGAACACTGTTTAAAGACAATAATACGTGTCGTGCTCTGCCGCAGAGCCACCATTTTAGAAACCGATCAATTATATCCTAAAATGATGTACGTCAAACGTACACAATGTAACAGCCAACCAACCTATTCTTATTCCATTGCTGATTAAAGACCTCTTTTCATGAAGCAGTTGGTGGGCTTCGAGCCTTCTCTGTATGAACAGAAAAAAGCACGACCACACTTTCTCAAAGCGGGTTTTCCGACTTACATTTAAGTACTATAAATCAAGGTTAATTCTCGAAGTTTTCGTTCATCAATGCCAGTGTGTGTCCATGTCCAAGATAAAGGGGATAGAACCGATGTGGCATATCAACCTGCCCGCCATCTTGATTTTTTTTCGAAATCGCGGCCCACTATATAAGTGGTATGTATGGATAGAGGACATATAGACGAACAAAAAATGTCCAATGCACGGCACCCCAAAGTGTCACGTTACCGAGATATTTGAAGGTAAAGATCGACAAATGAGTACAACGAGTATCATTAAAAATAGACGTATTACCTACGTGTATCATAGGCGCTAAATTGTATCCAAATAATCGTTTCCAGGTTGATTATTATTATGCGCACGAGAAAATCGCTTCGCATCGCTATGAAACGCTACCATGTTATTGAATAGTTTCCTCGTGCTCCTAGTAGTACGTAAAGTACCTACTCTCTTTCAATAAACATAACAATCAACGCCTAAAGACACGTAAAAGGTCTATTTTGTAAGTGGTCATTGTACTCATATGTCGATCTTTACCTTCAAATATCTCGATAACGTGACACTTTGGGTTACCATGTTACTTGTCATTTTTTGTTCGTCTAGGTGTCCTCTACCCATACATACCAATTTCATCGTGAGCCGTGATTTCTAAACAGCTTCCATACAAAAAAGTTCAAACCCCTTTTAATTATAGAATTGGAAACTCGTAAATTTTCATTTATTACCCAAAAGTAGGTAATCGTAAATAATTGGTTGTTGTTGTGTTGCAGCGTCATCGAGTTCCATAGCACAAAGCGCGTGGGGCAGCTCGTACGCGGCCGAGTTCCTGCGACACGAGTACCCGCACTGACGTCACTCGTGTGTGACCCGCACTGACGTCACTCGTGTGTGACCCGCACTGACGTCACTCGTGTGTGACCCGCACTGACGTCACTCGTGTGTGACCTGCACTGACGTCACTCGTGTGTGACCTGCAGCTAACATCCGTGCGCTGTGGCATCTGTGTGTAGCATACGAGGGACTTTCGACCTTCGAGCATTTTGTGCCCGATACAGAAAGAATAGTTCCTGAATTATATCGACAAATGAAGTATCTGTTTTGCAATGCCAGACTTCTATGAGCATCCGAGTACTGTACTGTCAATAATTCGACCAAATGGAATCTGAGAACTAATACTTGAGAGTATTCTTATGTATAAAAAATTAGAAGATCTCTGTGTTATGAAAATACGATGTTTGATGTTCGATAGCAATATCTTTTTGTAAAAAGCCACTATTGTGACAGACAAGAAAACCCACGGTATACAGGACAGGTTTCATTAGCCTAAGTAGAAACCCCATAGCAATCGTGTAAATATTATTGTACGACTGTCTTATATGTTCAGAGAGCGGTCCCGAGTAAAGAGGGTTTATTTTATGCCGACTGATAGAATCTCCACTAATGATGTGTTCTACTAGTAAGATAATATTATAACTCAATAGAACAAATCAAATGAACTTAACTCTTCCAGTTCCCCCTCTTCCAGTTAACCCCTGTGTTGCATAGAGTATATCCAATTGTAAATATTAGGCATAGACAAGTTGAAGTAAGAAAGTAGGTTACATAAATATATTTACTTTGACAGATATTGTAAAAATCATAATAAAAACCTATTGTTTAGGTGTTATGTAATATAGGTTATTTGATATATCCATATTTTTATACTAAACTCATCACTGGATTAACTTTATTTTATCAAGGCCGTACTTCGTACGATCACCTGATTTATTTTATTTCTTTAAGCATTTGTATTATATTTAACGAATATACAGTTAATTTAATTCATGTCTTTTATTTGGCCCATTTGGTATTACTAACTACGTAAGCCAAGTTTTTGCAATAATTGTAAAGAAAGTGTTGAGTATTAATGTAGATGGCTATACGAGTGGAGAAAGACCAAATAAATTATGGACAGACTGACAATTGGTGCATCCCACAATCCCTACCGAAAGTATACCCAACTACCATGCATGGCATAACATACGGGTCATTCCCCTCTGCAGGGCTATTGCGTATCTTTTTAAATGTCAGTGGCTATCATAGTGTCCATCGATTAACTGTCAGTTTGGTACAAAATGGAACCATTTGACAGTTAATCGATGGACACTATGATAGCCACTGACATTCAAAAAGATACGCAATAGCCCTGCTGGTCTCTTCACATCGTCGCGTGTGGGTTAACATTGGGTTCTAAAACAGCTGACACCTCGGCGGTAGCAAGAGCACGACGGATGTTATCATTCATGTACGCGTACCTACTGCGCTGGCCAACCGGGTGTTTCCTCGTGATCAAACTATTGTGTCATTATGACCACGAAGACATGTTTGTCCTCGTGGTCATACTAGACATAGTTATAAGTAACGGCGCGCGTCATCACCATCTATAGTAATAATAAGCGCCTAAGTCGTGAGTATTAGGTATCATTAATAACATTTATTTTTTTCCCTAGCAATTAACGATTAGGCGACATCAGCAGGGCTATTGCGTATCTTTTTATATGTCAGTGGCTATTATAGTGGCCACTGGCCATCGATTATCTGTCAAATGGTTATGGTTTGGTACAAAATGGAACCATTTGACAGTTAATCGGTGGACACTATGATAGCCACTGACATTTAAGAAGATACGCAATTGCCCTGCAGGGGGAGGGGGTAAGTTTTCACTGTCATCAATTTCAATTTGCATAGACAACAGTGACATCTGGAGTTTGTTTTGATCCAAGGTGGGAAACAGCTCCAGCTTTTCCGATGTAGATGCGCTTCCCCAAGTTATAGAACATTATTCTGAACTTCGTACACCTTTTCTTTAATTCGATGGGATGTCTATTTTTTTTAATAGGATTATTGCAAGGTAGCCCGCAAGTTCGCGTGCTACCCAGGCACTTCCACCTCAAATCCTCACGAAGTATGCATACCTATAAATTATTTAATTTTCGTTTTTGCATTAAAGTTGTGATCAACTGATCATAGAGACTATTAGAGACATCTATCGACAATATGAAACCAAGGAAACTAATAGTTTCAGGGGAAAATAATGTAGATGGCCACTGTTTCTTTACTAGAGTTTTGCTTGATCAGTCTCCCCCCGTATTCTACTCTATAAAAACTTTTTGGATCAGGTGATTGACTGTCAAGCAGCGTTGCCGATTTGTGGGGAATTCCCCAAACTACGGGGAATTTCAAGTTGATTGGGGATTGGCATTATGTGGGGAAAATGCGGGGATTTTGATATCTTATTTGCGTCGGTAGATTTTCATAATTCATTATCGACATCAACATTTTTAGAATCAATATGTATAGCACTTTTCTAGTTTATCAGTTGTTTGTGTTCTTAAAAATATAAAAACTTAAAACCGCAATCAACTAAATACAGATAGATACTGTTGTATCATTTATGGCTGCATGGGAATTTATTAAAAACTGGGTGGCAGTGTAAAATTTAAGGTTAACCCTTCGATTAAAATGCTTTCGACAAAAATATGGAAAAATTTTTGAAATATAAACAAAAAAGATTGTGGGGAATCAGCGGATTTTTGTCCCCAAATTTGGGGATTTCGATCAGTATTTTTGGGGAATTGGATAGGCAACCCTGCTGTCAAGTGTCAATGATTGACAGTTCAGTTGGTAGTAGGTATTTGGCAGTTGCCGACTTCCCGGCTGACATAATTTTTAAATTAGTGTGAACTTCTTGCTTAAAACTACAATACAACTGTTATGAATAAGAATGTCTGCAAAATACAGCGATGATGATATACAAATCCGTGCTGCAAAGAGAGACGACATGCTGGCAGTGTCTGAAATGATACAGGTCCCTTCCCTTTTCTAAGCAAATTGTTAAATACTTAATAATATTTGGTTATAAAAGTTAATACATTGTTTAACAGGAGCTTGCTGATTTTGAGAAAATGCCTAAAGGCCCGCAAATGTCGGTTGAAGGTAGGTATGCTCTAAAATAATAATATGCTTATCATCATGAAGTATACCAAGGTCAACTGTGTTAACTGACTGATTCTCGTCCACGGTATTCCAGATTTACAACGCGATGGTTTTGAGAAGCAGCCTCCCTTATTCCAGTGTAAGGTGGCTGTGGTAAATAAACCCGGCACCCAGCCAGTGGTGGGCTATGCGCTGTACTTCCCCACATACTCCACCTGGGAGGGGAGCTCCATGATGCTGGAGGATCTATACGTGCGCAACAGCCAGAGACGCTTGGGAGTCGGCAAGAGACTGTTCAAAGCTGTTGCTAAGGTATATTTAATAGTACCCTTTATTTTGTTAACCATTCTGTTAATACCAAAGGTACTTCATTGATTACAAATACCATTAATTTTTCCAGGAAGCTTCCTCTAGTGGTTGCAGTCGCCTTGACTTTCATGTGCTAGACTGGAACCCGGCACGCACCTTCTATGAGAACAAAGGTGCGGTGAACCTAACTAGCAAGGAGCAGTGGTGTTACTACAGGCTAGGTGGAGACGCACTCAAGAAGCTCTCTTTGGAGAATGACGAGTGACGGGGTGGGGACAGAAACACAGTGTTGTGCGCTCACTTATATATATATTTCATAACATTATAATATACAGTAGATTTCACTTTGTACATATTTGTAGTTAATATTCAGTTCAAAACTTGAGACTTGCTATGGAAAGATATAAGAAACTTATTTATATTATATGTTGTATGTTGCCAATGAATCAATATGTTTCAATAATAAGCCTAAAGTTTGTCTGTATGCCATAAATACTGTGATAAAATTTGTGCTGGACCATACAAAATAAACTGCTTAAATAGTAATTTGAATATTTCATTTCTATCTAGTATGTACAAGTATAATAAATGCCATTTATTCGAACTAGTTTAATTAGACTAACACACTTTATTGTGTCTGGTTGTTTTGCATGCTCACTTTTATTTAGTTATTCACAAAATACTTTCTAACACATTGTGCATTCACTCACATTGCTATTACTATCAGATCTATTCGGTGTTTCTTTAGGTTGTACAACAACACAATGTATGAAGTCGTCACATGAGTTTTGTAGATTTGAACACACTTAAAATTTTATAGGGAAAAAAAACAATGGGAACTTTAGTAACAATAATCTTAAAATTGGTATCAGAATAAAGGTCAACGGTCCTGAAGGGTTAGATTGTAAATGTAAGAAAAAACAATAGAATAAGACTTCTTCGATACACATTTAAACATTCGTTCTACTCTAAATCATCAGTAAAATAGGTACTAAAAACAATGACCTACTGATGCTCATTTTTTGCTACAGAGTTAGTTACAATACGCGGTTCTCAAATATTGCTATAACTGCAATCATAATTACCTACGTTATTATAATATTGTTCATGTTCAGGTGGCATAATTTATTTATTTAAGGTAGTGTAAGGAAGCTTGTAGAAGATCACTCTCAGACAAGCAAGATGCAGCGACAAACACCTCGACTACACACATAATTATGTTGTCAGACGCGGCCCCGCGCTGATTGGACGGTTCGCCGGTCTGAAAGCTATCTTATCAATATTCTCACTTAGGTATTATCAAATTCCATTCTCAACTCTTAAAACATTTCTAAGAAGAGAATCATTAGACTAGTTTTTTTTGAGATTATAAATGTCACGGAACGTTATAATATTTAAATATAATAGTTAATACTTGCGTTACCATTGCGTCAGTCATTATGGCAAGGTGCCCTCAGAGCGACTAGGTACAGCCTACTATGCATCGCTACCTCCATCATAATAATACAACACTAATCCTAAAACGTTACAACTAAATACCTATGTACATTCGAGTGATCGGAACACAATATTACAATCTACACGTTTTGTCGATTATCAGTTAACTAATGGAAGTTGAAATAGCTATTAGTATCGTTAAATACGATAAACTCGGAGCTGTCGTGATCGCGTTGCGTCACTTCGATAAATTGTCGCAAATCGTGAACTCCCACGCTCCTGACTCACGGCGAGTTGTAAGGAACTGCACTTGAGGTTCTTTGTCATCACATCGCGAGACGAACGGCTGGTTCGTTAGTTCACTATCCATTGTGCACTGTGACGCTCGGCCCCGCCGGCGTGTGGGCCTGTGGGGCGCGCGCTCACTGCGCTCAGCGCGCGTGCGGGCGCTGCTACGTGGACGCCATGAGCTTGGCGTGCGCGGTCACGTTGCGCTGGTGCAGGAAGCCGCTGCCTTCCTCCTCCTCGCCGTTACCCAGTCCATACTGGAAATGAGAAAAAGATGCATTGGTACCGCCGTGAATTCGGAAAATTTACATAAGTTTATGCAAGTAGGTAACTTGATGATACTCCGAAATACCCACTGATATGGTATACTGCACTAGTATTGCTTAGGTACACTGATCTACTATAACTATACCAATACGTTTTTTTTGGAGGGTGGATAATCATCCCATGACTCCTGCCGCTCCGCCGAAAGGAGTGTCAGACTTCTACTGACTACAACCACCCAAGTTCCTTCTTAACCCTTCGTGATCCGGGGTCGCGGTATACCTTTAGCGTAGAGTGCTATGCAGTAGTCAGTTTTCCACATCAGCAACAAGTGCGTATCACTGCCTACAGTCCGTAGCACTGCCTACAAGTGCGTAGCTCTGCCTACAGTCCGTAGCACTGCCTACAGCCCGTAGCACTGCCTACAAGTGCGTAGCTCTGCCTACAGTCCGTAGCACTGCCTACAGCCCGTAGCACTGCCTACAAGTGCGTAGCACTACCTACAGTCCGTAGCACTGCCTGCAAGTGTAGTCGGAACCCTGTCGTACCTACTGTATGTATCGGAATGCTGACTGTGAAGAAGATGGATGAAAAAAGATTGTCGTACGACTGTCTTGTTATGAAGCATGTAATGAGGAGGGACGAATCGTTTGTGAGTAAAAGAGAGATGAAAATAATGTCAATGAACGGACAGGGACAGGAGGAAGACCAAGAACACGATGAATGTTGTATGAAATGATATGAAAGGTAACGGAGTAAATGATAATAATGGAGGAAACAAAAGTGTTGCGCCGACTCCTAGTAACATGAGACAAGGGCGGGAAGATGATGACTTGATGTGGAGAGTGAGCGCGCGGTACTAACCTGTAGTGCGTGCAGATAGTGTTGTTGCTGCGAGTGGTAGTGCGGCGCGGAGTGCGGCGGGTACGAGTCGTAGCCGGGCGGGTTGCTGGGCTCGCTTTTGATGTTGAACAGCGACGGGTTGGACAGGAAGGGCGCGCCGGGCAGGCCCAGCGGGTACTGCGCGTGCGCGTGGTGCCCGCCCGCGGCGTGCGCGTGCTGCGCCGGCGCCGCGTGGCCCAGCGCGTGCGCGTGCGCGTGTCCGTGCGGCGACGTGTCCGGCGTCACGTGCGTGTCGCGGCTCTTCGCGGCGTGACTAGACATCGACTGCGTCAGCGGCAGTGGCACCTCGGGGAGACTCTGTTTGCTGTCTGTAATAACGGGATTTTAATTGTAAAAATTGCCTCGTTCCTAGTAAGTTAGTCTTATTCGCTATTAGACTATGGGAAACCCAAGAAATGATGAATTCACTGGTTACGTTACAGAAATGATTACGGGGTGATTCACGGTATGACGACTATAATAGTCCAGAACTATGAAACAAGACATGCTGCGCCCTGAGGGAAGGCGACAATGATAATAATTATTAACTAAAGTAAATAATAACGTGTGGTCTTTACCGTCCATCCCTGGAGAGCTGAGCTCATCTTTCTTGTTGGCGTCTTGTGGTGGCTTCGTTCCGTTGCCAGACTTCTTTGGCTTACGCTTCCGCGTCTGGATGCCGTCCTTCCTCATCGCCAGAGGTCTAATAAAATTGAATAATGGATTATTGTGGGCCATTCTTCGTAATCGATAATATCTCTACCTTACTTTTATTTAGATTATATTTTCATCGTAAGAGTTTTTTGATTGTTTGTTATTATTTGTTTGATTCGTCAAATCGTAGAGATAAACACAGTTGATGAGGAAGTTTGAATCAATTAGAAACAGCAGACATAATCTAAAACAATGAAAGGTATTTAGGACCCTTCGCTGTGATAGTTTCACTGAGTTATTAATCTGCTGGAAGCACCAGATCAGTCGCAGTGGAACTGCTACAAAGAGGTCTACGTCTAGGGGACGTCTTTAGAGGAATGAGAAAGTTTCATGTCGTGTTGCAGTTGCAGCTGCAGTACGTACCGGTTGATGCCGTGCAGCTTGTAGTAGAGGCCGCAGGCGTTGCAGACGGGCTCGCCATCATTGTTGCGCCGCCACAGCGTGGTGTTGCGCGAGCCGCAGTTGGTGCAGCACTGCCCGTGGCGCCGCGCGGCTGACTGCGGGGAACACGGGGGTCATGGGGGGCTCGAGTGTCGCCGGCAGGTGTCGGCAGCACTCGTGCAACTGTTACCGTAACCGTCACCAGGGAAGTGGGTTCAGCTAGTGTGGCCATGCTAGCCACAACTGTCTCAGGACTAGGTCTCTTTGTCTCGGGGATATATATGTATACCGATATTGATGACCTACCTACGAAAGCCACCAAAGCGGAACCAGCGAAGCGGAGAGCAGACGTGTAAGATTCGACCAATCACTGGAGATACGTGAGACTGGTCGATTATTGCACGTCTTCTCTCCGCTCCGGTCGTCGTCTCTTCGGTGGAAACCCAGCGTAAAAAGGTTGATGAAATTGTGAATCGTGGTTGGATGGACAGGAAGACGAGACAGCATCGGTATGAGCAGAGCTGGGCAAATTAATTGTAGTAGGCAGGTAAGTAGGTACCTGGCAAGGTGATGCTACTCGAAGACCTTGCTAGTTTAATTTCCCAAACATGTGACTGTCGAACGTTTAACTAATTTATGACCTCATTAGGTTGGATAGTCTGAAAGTAAGTAGTGTGGAACCTATATACATTGCTACTGATAACGAAAAGAACCGGTTTTGCTGTTTTTTTATTTGTACAAATAAATAAAATGTTAGTATCTGTTTGAAATTTTAAAATAATAGCTTTTTACTGAATGCATATAACATATATTTTTTAAATATTTGTATGTCTGTCTGTTTGTTCCGGCTAATCTCTGAAACGGCTGGACCTATTTGGTCTGAAATTGGAAATTTTCTGGCAGATAGGTACCTTGCTGATGTTATAAGGATTAGCTAAGGGTTTTTATTCTCAAAATAAGAAATAAGGGTTCAACGCAAAAAAATAAATCCCTTGAAATTGTTAACAAAATCCAACTCAAAAAGTAGATTTTAAGTTAACTAAGTATATAGCTAGCTAGTACGACTCTAGTCCCGAACATTGTAGAATTTGAAAAATCTGCTACACGTTATAGGTAATAGTAGGTAGGTTTGTAGATCAGAGAAAAAAAACATGCTAGAAACAAAACTAGTGAAGAAGTGAAAGAAGCGTGCTTAAAACTACATTACATAAGGAGAGCACCAACACCAAAGAACACAACAAACATCACCCAAGCACCACACGTGCACGTCATCGTTACAGGATCCACCACCAGTTATACACGGGACAGTTCCCGTCCAGTGAGCCAGCGTCACACTGCATCACTGGACACCGCGCACCGCCATCTTGTATCACATCACATACAATTACGCGCATGCGCTACAAGTTGCATTGTCCGAGGAGTGCGTGCGCAGGCGGGGCCGCCGCTCATTGGACGAGAGCTGTCCTATCTGTGCGCGTAGTGCGACGCGCCGAGATAACTAGCCGACGTTTTTGTTGCCGATCGATAAAGTCCAATATGCGCGGTGCGCGGTGTCGTGTCGGTACCAGCGAGACGCGGCTCCTGCGCGCTATCTACTGATTGCCGCGACTGCGACGTCTCGTTACCGCGTGACGTCACACCGTAACACCGGCTGCGCCCGCGCCCCGGTGCTCACTAACATGCAATTACCGATCGATTAGTTATCTCGGTGCGATACGTTTATCTAATTCCATCGTCAATAATGGAAGGTTGCGGTGATCGATTCGGGAGGTGATATTACTGGGGAGGTACAGTTTGTAACGGTGCAAGCGGAGTGCTACAAAGCGGCGCACTCGAAGTAGGGAGCGGTAGCGTGTAGTTTCCTAACACTCGCCAAAGCCCGAAAAGTAAGGATATCTACAGGAACCGCGGCGTGCGACGTCGCGGGGGCGACGCGGGGCGGTAGGAAGCATGCACTAGTCTACACGCCACCGACTCACCTTCTTCATGCCCCTGGCCATGCCCTCCACACTCATCCATCTCTGCACGGTGCCCTCCTTATAGAAGCGGGTGAGTAGGTCTGCGTCGGCACCTGTTCGCAAACAGAGCGCGTTACTATCGGTCGAGGGAGACTCACCAGCCGCTTGCTCGGCTTCACGAGCGGGCGGTTGACGCCGTTGATCTTGTGGTAGAGGCCGCACGCGTTGCACAGGTAGTGGCCCGTGGCGTCACGTCGCCACAGCGGCGTGTTGTTGGCGCCGCAGTTCACGCACTCGCGCCCCTCCTCGTACATCTCCAGCACGCCATCTGTTCGCACGCGAGGGTCAGTGGGGCATAGCTAGCGGCGCTCGGACACAGCACGACGCCTATATACACCTTAATACTAATAAAGCTTGAGAGCGGACACAACAAAAGCAGAGTTAGGCGCGGAACTCCACCAACGCAGAACTAAACGAGCGGAACGGAGAGATCTTCTACGCTTTGGTGGAGTCCGGGCCTTAGTCGGAACAATGATGTGATGATTGAAGCTGCAAATGATGATGGAAGCTATAAACTTATTATTATCCTAGAGGTTACAGGAAATCACAATGATAGCCGTTTTATCAGCCACTATCAGTTCCCATAGCTGGTCACACATGACACAGTGGCACACGCAGGGCCATAGCGGGCGCCGTCAACAATGTTAGCAACGCTTCTGAGAAGATGGAACAATAACAGAGCGATAGTGAGCGATAGGGAGCCGCCATACACGGACATGGCATGAGTTTACCGTCGCGTCGTTGTAAAGAGTTATAGCTATCTCGATTGGATCTTTAATGATTCGTGAGTGCTCCAAATGTACCTTAAACTTATTGTCAATAAATCCGGAGGTGGTTGAAAGGGGCCTCAAAACCGAAGTACGGTTTGCCTAAGAAGAAACTTTATACTAGTATCTTACATAATTATCAAAACTATTAATGTATCTCTCCTATCATGTCCCTGCTAGTCCCTGTGGGCACTCCGGCGCACGTTGTTAATCCCCGAGTAGGTACGTAGTTAGTCGGCTCCGCGCGCTACAAATATCGGCGTTATCACTATCATCCGGTGATAACGCGCCTCACATCTCTGCGCTAACCTCGATACATTCGCTTACAGCACTAATTAAACGCACCTAATTGCCCGAAAAACTAGCGACGAATTTATTTATATGATTCCAATTCAATTTAATTGTTCCGGTGCGGATGTCGAGCTGGTTAACACATGAAATATGACATTCTACATTATCAGAAACATCCTAAGAAAATATGATGGGTACTTAATTTGTCTAATAGGTAGGTACCTACCTATGTAAAAACGTCTTCAAAGAATAAATTAATAGTGGTTCACATAGTTACTATAGGTACTAGGTACCTGTAACAATTAATATTGATTTAGTCACTTATTCTAGTTACTGCTTACTCAACAGTTTGTCAGTTGTAGTAATTTTAGTTAACTAATAGTAATAGGTATGTGCTCATCCATAGATAAGTCCATTGTGTGATGCTTGTGCAAGGCAGATAGGTAACTAAGTATAATATAACTAACCATATAAACATAATAAGAAACTACCTATCATTAAAATCCTTGCTGGACTATCGAATAATAAATAATAACCATTGTTAGCGGTTTATTACGATAAAGTTAGGAGGATAATAGGATCATAGGCACCTAACTATCCGAACTCAAGTTACCTTTAGATAGCGAGCGGTTGAAAAATACTTGCTACTTATGCTGATAGCGGTTAGTGAATTATCCTTATGTTTATTTTGGGTCAAATACCTACTGATAAAACTTCCAGGGAAAAACATCAACAGTAATAAAATTAGTTTCACGTATCTGAATTAGATTACCTAGAGACAGTTAAGAGTATGACTGTATTTTTGGAAACAAAACTTCAACTCCAGGCTCGACGAGGTACGGTTGCAAGAAAACCTTTTTTTTTTTTTGGGGGGTGGGAAATCATCAAATAACCCCTCCCGCTCTTGGGCAGAGCGAAAGGGAGTGTCAGACTTCTACTGACTAAAAACCACCCATGTTCCTTCTTAGCCCTTCATGTTGAGGCCGCGGTATCCCTTGCGAACAACCCGCAGCCTCGACAGGCTTGCAAGAAAGCCTTAGTTATAAATATCTTCCCTCTTTCTGCGTAACTTTTGTAACCTCAGTGGCTGTGAATGACTTCTTATAGAATAAGAAAGACATGGCCTAATAACTGATGGCAAAATGTTACTGAAGTAATAGAATCAATTGAGGAAAACATGATAAAAATGTGAAGATACGAACACAAGAATGGCTTTCAAACGTTGCGATTGAAACAGTTCATCGTTTCTCTGTCAGTTCGGTAGGATTTCGTTTCAACTCACCGTATAGAACCAACTACGTTTGGTTGAGTTTTCCAGTTAAAACCAGATAGATTATATAACTGATATTAAAAATGTAAAAGTTTTGCTAAAGAAGAACGCCTAAACTCTGAGCTCTGGTCCGATCTTCGACACTTCGAAGTAGAAAAGCTCCAACAAAAGTCAGCGTTCGTAAAGTGAACACACTCCATGACTGGTGGGACATGATATGGGAAATGTAACGTGTGATGATTAAAGCAGTTACATTGAAACTTGTGAATCAGCTCACTATCGCTCCTTTGACGTCAATCGCTGTGTTATTGTCTTCTGCGATGGACAATACTGATCGCAGCCGCTAAATATACTCTTTGCAGTCACCTTTACCTACTATTGTCAGGCTAGAAGAACAGCCGGGGCTGCAGGTTAAATTGTTCGCAAGAAATACCGCGGCCTCGACATAAAGGGCTAAGAAGGAACATGGGTGGTTTTTAGTCAGTAGAAGTCTGACACTCCTTTTCGTTCTGCCCAAGAGCGGAAGGGGTTATTCGATGATTTTCCATCCGCCAAAAAAAAGGCTAGAAGAACAAAATATTTCCTAATGTTCGCACGCATTTAAAGTAAACCGATCTCTGACCTGAAATGTAAAGTTGAACAAACGGATACTTTAAATATATTGAATGTCCACAAGTCCTACAATTAGAGGAAGGTCAATAGATCTTGAGTATTAAAATTTGTTTGTCGGTAAGCAGGAGCGGTTTATCCTACTAATCATAAACGTTACAATTTCCTCAAAGCTTGAGTGCTTTGTTGATATCTATCTCCCTATAATTATAACCATTCTAGAGGATAGGACGACTCGGGGTTGAAACCAAAATACACTTTATTATTATACAATTAATCAAATTGTATTGTTTGACCGTCGAGGTAATCCATCTTAGTAACTATCGAGAGCATCGTAAGGGAAATATTATGAATTAATACTAGATTTCACGGCTAGGATGTGGCACTGAGCTACGTAGATATTAGCGACATAATTATGAAGTGATAACTATACTTTTTCTAAATCGTAGCGAACTCCTAACACGACTCACTGACCGATTAGCCATTGGTTCAGAACTTGAGACGTTATTCTTTTATTTATTATTGTCTTCCGCTCACTGATTCTGTGAAACGGTCTCGAAGATAATTTCTCTACGAATTATCTTAATGTGTGGCTCAGAAATAGTTGGTTACTTATCTATGCAATAACAATAACAAATGGCGGGTAAGTCTCTGAGTATAAATGAACACTCATCAAGAAGTGATTATGATGACTGGCTCTTATTAATAAGATATAAGAATTAAATAAACACAATGCTGTCTTTACAATGTGGAATAAAAGCATTTAGTGAATGACTAGGTGTATATGACAGATAGATTTAGTCAATGGATATTAGTGAAGATGCAAGGAAAACATGAATGGACTGGGTGTAAGATTAAATGTTTTAACAAGAAGTAGGTAAGGGTAATATGGTTAAGGCTATGAGAAGAGATGTAAACATGTGCAGTCAATAAAAGCAACGTAAGTCTGAGAAGAGAACCTGCGGAAAAAGTTGTCTCTGCTTAGGTATCCAAAGTTTATAGGATCCATATTGATTCTCCGATAAGGAACATCTTTTTCCACAGATTGATTCCTCTAATTTTCGTTTGAAGGTGTTGAACAGTAAAGGGTAGTTACCGTAAGCATTGGGCCTCTGCAGCGTGTCGTAGGGCGCGCACCACGAGCCCATCACCATGTTCTGCGAGTAGAGCCCCCCCGCCACCCCGCCCACGCCGCTCACCCCTCCGCCGCCCGCTGCACAACACAACACACGCGCGTTACACGACATGACAACAACACTACTTTCAGTAACACAATACAAGGAAAAGGGAAACTAACACAATCATTAGAAAGGATGAGGAAACCTTTATGTTTGAGGGACGCATCCCGCTATTCACGATTATGTACTGTCTTGCTGACAACTCTGTAGTGAACACATACAATCAACGAGATTTAGATAAGATCGTGAACTTTGTATTGAACATAACTTTGTAGTTTTCGTTGAAAATAAAAGAACAAGCAGTGAAAGTTTAATAAAAAACAATGTCAACCAAAAATTAACAATGGATTTATGTAAACACATACTCTACTTAGAAATAACATTGTTTTGGTCTCATCAAGTTCCATCCAAGTAAATATTGACAAAAAATATGCAGCCACTGATCACCAGCTTAAAATGACATTGATTTTTTAAAGAAAATAGAAGTTACTATCGGTTTTAACGGACCTGCAAGCAGCGCCATGTTTTGCAACCAATTCGCGGGAAGGTGCATCGCGTCCATTGTCGGTCGATTAGATCCGTGTCGTCGCTCGAAGATAGCACTTGATTAGTTAGTAATTAGTGATGGATACAGTTCGATGTGTCGCGACCCGCGCGGTCAGAGGTCACGCTAGGACTGACCGCGAGTAGAGGCGCGCGCGCTGCCCTGCCCGCGGCCAGGCGCGCGGCGCACGAGCTTATCGCCGCTGATTCACGACAGCCTTCTGCTGTTACGGCAGCACCGCAGTCCGCAAATCACAAACTTTGAGCCACAATTTTCATAACAAACGAACGTAATATGTAGAGTCTACGTGTTTTTTTCATTTCATTTCATTTATTTCAGTAAAAAATTTTACATCGTATCGAAATATATAACACTAGCGGCCGTCACGCGGTGAAAGGTCGGTTTAGTAGATCCCGAGATTACCCCTTACAATTTAACAAATATACAAACACACAAACATTACTTCTTTAGACGCAACTGTATGTTTTACCTACATCAACAATTATAATTATTTCCGACAGATAGTCAAATTGAACAACTATAACTGTGAATATCGTCACGTATACCATTGAGGATAGCCTAATAAAATCAGAAGGTAGTTAGGTACTCAGGAAATTGATAATGAAAACATTTTGCAAAAAACATTATAACATTTCAGTTCTACAAGTAGAAAAACGGACAGACGGACAAACAGATGGACAACAAAATGATCCTAAGAGTTCCGTTTTTGTTGATTGAGGTACGGAACCCTAGAAATGGTCGTGAAATTCATAACCTCACCTTGTTTAGGTTTTCGCTTAACTAATAACATACGTTACTTGGTAAGATTGAGCTAATTATTGGCATTTGTCGCTCTCGCTTGTCACTCACAGCAGACTCCTCCCGATCAAACAAAAACAAGTCGTTTATCCTGCTTTAGGGAAAATCATATCGGGTGGGAATTGGCTCACGATACTGAATCACTTTGCGGTCACAGCCTTCGAGTAAATACTGATAGCGACAGACGCACGCGTTCCTTCCTCTAAGCGATCCAGCCATTGGCCAGGATCTGACCGCGTGATCGCCGCACTTCGATCATCGATGAAATATTTAATGTAGAACCAACAGATTTACTCCTAAAAGATTGTGACATAAGTATAATTAAAATGAACGACTATTTATATTACACAGAACCCTGGCCGGGCCACGATAAGATACCCGCAATTATGTTAAATATATTAGTGATAACAAAACTATCTGACAATGCGCCGTTATCATATACTTTGTAATTAACATTTTATCTCTGTTCGTATTTAGTTTATTAATTCGTTAAGTTCTTTTTACACAGATGTTTGGGTTCAGGTCGGTCTTGGCAGTTTATCAGCGAAAAGAAGAAAATTGTGGACAAAAACTGCCTATTGGGTTATTCATTATTGATCGAAGGGGTTATTGTATATATTTATTTCATGAAACTGGTTGATAGTCACCAATAAGTTATTTAATGTTAATCCACAAAATATTCGTCATTGCTTCATTTGTGAAGCAAATGTTTCCAGTGACAATTAGGAGTAGCGTGGCGGCCGCCGCGGGTCATTCATTGCGTGACCTGGTTCGCTGTCTGCATGTACTATCCCGGGCCCTGCTGGCTGGCTCCGTGCCTACTGCCTACGTGCCCCTCGCTGGCCGCTACTACTTCTGTAGTCGGGTAAACCCCATCTTAGTTCACTCACAATATTATCCTCCCGGCCGCGTCAATCGCCGCTAGTTAGGAATTCACGTTAATAATAGAATTTCAGTTATTGTTAACGCGCTGATAGGGATAATTCTTGGTAACTCTTGTTATTCAGTTTTTTTCCTTTAATTTCCTATAATGATTTATATGAAACAACTTTGTGGCTAATTGCTGTGTCATCTAAGTGAGATAGCTACAGTTTTACGATATTGTTTGCTCTTTTTTACGCATGAAGCTTTCTTCCTCGTAGTCTCATTCATAATATTCCGGTATATTTTGATTCATGTGAACAGTTGTGGTTGCAACTTTTTTATTCTATTAGCTCATCACTATTTGATTTATTCAAATACTATTCTCGTTTCATAAATACAAACATTTTACCTTGTAGCACTCGTTCATTCAGTCCGTTTGTTGTTTATAAAAAAAACCAAAACATGAACTATATAATGCAGGTTCATTCATCGCACGAGTATTTTCTATAGAAATATGGATGACATGAGTATATAAATAGCCGGCGCATCATAGCCTATCAGTCTGCGTGATACTGTATCAGTGAGAGACAAAGGCAGTGATTGCAGCGGTACAGCGCGCGGTGCAGCGATGACACCGCGTCGTGCGAATTCCTCTGTTATCTGCTCATGCCCTAGCGACTGACTCATCATAGTTTACTTGTTATTTATAACGCGTGCTTATCGACACATCACTATTATTTGTCTCTATGCACTAATTGTGTTGTTGATATGTTGTAAAAACAAAGGACTAAACTATAAAACTCTACCGCACGCGTTGCTGCATTTATGTTATTAGTTTATTACTTATCGGTTATTTCGATTATTGAAAAACTATTACAACTTCAGTTCTAATTCTTACGTACTGCATATTTATCTTAGCAATATAATTATCCATCCCGCTTATAATCTATGTATACGTAGATAGGCTAAGGCTGTGTATATTTAGATGGATAAAAATAGACCTAATTACTCATTCAAAGCAAAGTGTTTAGGATGCCAAACATTTTGGTCAAGTACAAAATGTTGTGTGGGGCCAGGCAGTTGATATTTTTTTCGTGATTACGATGTTGGTCCCATGAATAAACTATCTAGTAAATAGAAGAAAAGGGAGGCGGGTCATTTATATGCCATAGACTGGATGGAAGATGTGGAAGAAAGTGCTGGAGTGGACCCCACGGCCGTGGTGGGGGATTGTGGGAAGACAATCAACTAGGTGGACAGGCGATCTGTGGCCGGAAGAAACTGGATAGCCTAGACGCAAAACAGTCAAAAGTGGAGAGATTTGGAAGAGACCTACACTCAACATTGGAAGAGAGAATAACAGGCACTGACCGTAGGAGTCGTGGTGCGTGGGGTGGTGGTGGTGCCACACGTTCTGGTGCGGCGCGAAGTGCGCGGCGTACTGCTGCAGGCGGCCGCCGCCCGCCACGTAGCCCAGCCCGTAGCCGTCGGCGCAGTCCCCGCCGCCGCCGCTGTAGCCTGCGCCCGCGCCGCCGCCGCCGAACATCGTGCCGCTGACTGCTGAGCCGCTCAGCGACCGCGCATCACACGCACACCTGGCCGAGAGGAGAAAAATGACGTTAGTGATCATAGTGGAGCGACACATCCTAATGGCATATTCTTTGAACTCTTTGTGAACAACTAGTGAAGTTCCTCGACAAGTTAAGAGAAATGAAATTAAGTACTCCAGTTTCATTGGGGAGGGCTTCCTCCACGGGACGCGAGTAGAGTCGAAGCAAAGCTCTGCTGTAAGCTATGTCCCACCTCTTAACCTGCCATCTGTGCCCCTAAGCAAGCAAAAGTAGGTACCTATGTCGTTCTAACGACACGCGAACGAGAACAGAAGAGAGTTATACGACATGCTTGTTTGGGGGTACAGCACTCACTTAGGTAGGTAGGTGCGCATGTTTATTTATTTATTTAAAATTCACGTGAAATAGCGGTACATAGGTGGACTGGTTCTGTCATCAAGCTATGTTGTTTTATTCCCGTATGAAGAGTATGAGTGTCGGAGTAATTTAATTGTTATTGGTAAACTAGCTTTTGCTAGGTGAAGCTGCGGAGCTTCACCCGCGTGAAAAACAAACAAACTACAAACATCCATATAAACGTTGCCCCCCTTTTTAACCCCCTTGCGGGTTGAATTTTGAAAAATCCATCCTTAGTGGATGCCTACGTCATAAGAGGAATACGTGTGCGAAATTTTAAGTTTGTAGCCCTAAGGGTTTGGCCAGTGCGTTGATCCTCAGTCAGTCAGCTTTGCCTTTATGGTAAGATATCTGCGATACATCTTGTTTTGCAGATTTTACATACATATATAAATAAACAGCCGGTGACATCGTTTGGACCTTATGTTACGAGGATATTTATTGTTAAGGATGTTGTACATTGTAATGGTTTTAATTGAATCATGTAATTATGCTCTGGTTTAACAGGAAAATCATACAAAGGAGCAGAAAACATATTTTATTATGTAACGCAGATTGTTTGTACTAAAAGAAGTGTTTCCTTCTACGTTTGTTTGCCTAGCTTTACAGGTAACATTAACTTAAATCTAATGGACGACCAGAATTGTGTCTACCTCTTGGTGTGAGTCCCTCATTTCTATAAAACAGTTCAGATAAAGTTATACCCAAATTGAGAAATAAATGTAGGGGCAATAATGCGCGTTCTTTGCGAGAATATAATTGAGGTAAACGCTCAATTAACTTGTATCTCACTAGCTTATTATGTGCGAAACCGCGAAGAAAACAATTAATTAACTAAGAGGCATGAACCACACGAGTTTGACGTCATGTTATCATATCGTGCGCGAATTGACGCAGATCTTTGTGCTTGTGGGGATTCGAATAATGTACATTACTTTAGCTAATCATGAGGTAAACAGAGGCAACAACATCCCGTCTGCGGCCTTTTGTTTACCAAGTGACATACATCCCGCGTAATGAAAGCGGAGACTGGATCCTATATGAAATTATGAAGCAATTTCAGATCACCCAGATAATGACTTAGGTACATGAATCTCCTCAATCGTTTTAATTTTTTCTCGTTATGTCGCGGTCGATAACGAACACCATGATAGATTCCTAACTTTCTTATTTTTCATATTATGGAGGTTTGTGTACATAACGTGATTATTTGCTGTTGTGTCCTCATGAAAACAATTGGGTACATTTCATTTCGCGTCACTCTTGTCCTACAATACGGCCGATTTAGTTTAATTGTGTACCCAACCGCTCGATGTCCAGTGCAGATTACTTAGCTCATAGTGCAGTGTAACCCAGAATAGACGTGGAGGGGGGGCGGGAGGAGGAGGGGGCCATCATGCCAACAAAAGTGGGTAAATTTTTATTTCTTCTATTATTATCATGTCTGAGTAACATTTAGGTATGATTTCTACCGCTACTTCTCACAAAATCGTTGTAAAAACTATGCCTTAGTTTTCCATATGATTTATATGAATTTTTTTTACCATGAACGGCAGCGGTTAAAATAAATCGATCAATGTTATGTTGGTTGCGAACTTGCGACAGACTGTGGTGGTGTCTGTTCAAGTGACAGACTAAGCAAATCTGTCACCGAGATCGATGTGAGCGTTCCGACACCCGGTATGTCTGTTGCGGATAATGAGGGAACTTGTGTCCTCACACTGTGCAGTTCTGCACTGACCACCGCGACAAGATCCCGGCACTTCATTGCCCACGCTGGCCACATGGAGCAGTCTCCACAGCGGTGATAATTTTAACTGAGCATCGGTTCTCGACCTACACGGTGCGGTGATTTCCGAAGCACCCATGTACGGAAAACCTGTGTCAGTCAGAATTTGAAAGGCGTCATGCCATCTCTCCAGCCACTCCTTCATCACGATATGTCTAGCAGTGGACACTGGACTGTGGTATGCTGGTTTTATTGATTAATTGATGGTGGATCTTTTTGTGAAGAAGTCTAATGTTTTGTTCTTTAGAGTTTGGGTATTTGTCATACATCGATGTATTACAGTATAATATTGTAGTGTCACGTTATCGAGTGTTTCGTGAGTCGATACATCGCGTACGATCGCCTTCACCGCGCGCCCCTATCACCCGCAACTGCGCCCGCGCACCTACTGATACGACACGTAGCACCGGCGGCACCTGTGATAAACACGCGCATCACGCCATTATACATCTTATCACAATGCATATAAGTGTCGTAGAATTCAGTGTTGCCACAGTGACTTCGTAACCTAACCTATCGCTTTATTGAAACACTATCGTTGCGACAAAAGTGTGTCAGTATTTCAGTAATGACAATTTTTTTAATTAACGATTACATACAAGTTAACGTGAATGCATGAAATACGTGACGTGTGGTTATCGTACGAGAATACGCGGGAAATAAATTATATGTGGAACAGTCCTAATTGGTAATTGATGAAAACATACAGTCAACAACATACATATATATCAATTGGAAAAGCCATGTTATATGATTATTTTATTTTCTCTTTCGAAACTACAGGTCCAAATACCAAAAAAATGTTCGTCAACAAATTATAATAGAATCAGAATTTATTATTTTAACATTATTCAAATGGTTATGGTTAAAAATATAAGTAGTAAAAATTTATTACGAAACTCACAAACCTAATGAGCCGAATGACTGGAGTCAAGGTTCTGAAATCTTCTCACTGTAGATAAGTTTAATAAAAGAGTCTTTACTGTAGGCTGTAGTACTATAGTGCTGTAGGCTTATCAAAAAAGAATAATAGAGGTTCTGTGTTGTGCGTTCCCGTAACTCTTACTACAAGTGGTGGTATAGTGCGCGTACGTCCTACGCGTCGTCCCTAACATAAAGTGCACTACATACGGCCATTTTTAGCGTGTTCGCTAAAATCATAAGCGCGGGGTTGTGATGCGTTTTGCATGTTCGGGGCGAGGTGCCCGCGTCGTCTGCGTCGCCTGTGTCGTCTGTCGCGCACTTTATTGTGACATGTGCCACCTTCACACAGAAGGTCATCTGTATTCATTGTGCGATAACATACGTAGGTACCTTCGATCAATATTATTATCGAATACGATACTCATGTATTTTTACTAAATTACAATGTACTAAATAGTCACACGGGTGACGGGGCGACACACCTATCTGGTACCTAATAATTTGACACAATACAACGCTTTATTCGTAAGACAGCGAGGAGTAGTAGGAGGATCCACTCGAAATGGAACTACGGGATCAGTCGACCAATCACGTTTTGATTTGTTCAGTAGCAAGCGGGTCCAGTTGACCAAAGACTCGTAGCGGTATTCGTACTAGGGATTTTTGTACTTGAAGGTACAGTACGTGTTACTTGAAGGTACAGCTGAGAACATCTTTCGGTCGTATGTAGCCTATGATCCTTCTATCTATTATTGGGGGTTTGGGTTTCCGCACTTGGTCCTTGAAGTGGACCATTGTGCGTGAGCCATGTTGGCCGATCACTCTAACCAGCCCACCTCCCTCCAGAAGCAGATCAGACTTCCCGGTCTCCTCAGGGCATCCACAAGGGATTTTGGTGTTCCTAGGGTTAACTTATGATCCTTTCTCGGGTCCGGGTTACTTCAAGCAATCATGATAATTATGGTGTTTTAGTTTTTGGTAGTTGGATTTCAGTTGGCCTTCTGTGTCGTTGTCCCCACACGTAGTTGTACGTGCGGTGCGCCAGTGGCTGGACACGGCCGCATCTCGGATGCATCATATTTTACCAGTTTATGCGCTGCGGACCTCGTAATAAGCACTATCGGATCGCACTGCACTGCTCTGACGATGGCAATGTCTTACATGAAAGTCTTTACCAGACCGGTAAGTTTGGAGGCTCAAAAGTAAAGTAAGATTAGCTGCGGAATTTTAATGAAGATTCTCAGATGATCATAAAGAAGCTGTGAGCGGTGATGCTCTAAAAGATTTCTCTTACTATCCCTGTCTGGTGGTGCATCCAAGTTGTGAACCTACGACCTGCGTTGACCTGCGCGCTACTGTATGTAAATACAGCTCGTGAGTGTGTGTGCACACACTCACGAGCACTCTGCACTTAGTGTGAGGAAGTTTTTATTAGATCACTACATTTTACTGTAGCTACATGCAACACTATTAGGTATTGTAAACTTAACATACTGAGCCCAATCTATATAATATTGTAGCCTAGCGCTAGATAATTATAGTGAAACTTTACAACGTTGGAAGATGAATGACCCTGTTCTGTACAAAATGGAGAGCCATATTTTTTCTAAGAGGAATCCCGATCCCGAGCTTGTCTCATATTGCCCCACTCGTGTTCATTATGACAAATTGCGAGTAATTAACGCTCGTGTGATGTTCGGGTAGGGTCCCACCGTCCCACGTGGCACGCAGTGGCTCGGGTTGCATTACCGCTCCGGCGCAGATTTATGCGCGCCCGGTCGGCGGCGGCGCGGCGGCGGCGGGGTCCACTCCCGCGCAATTTATAGCGGTCGCCGGCAATTAGGCGCACCATACACACCACCACTCGCTGTAACTCAGTGCTGCTAAGTATTACTATTTGCGTCAGATTACGTGTTCGAGTGCATACCGACACACTTTACAACGAACAGAACTCTTGTACTTATCTACATCGTGTTCGTAAAAAACATTGAAATCTGCGTGCTTCGCTGGAATGCAGTAGGTACAGCTAGTATATATAGGTTTACATTTTGATCAGAAGTGGAATAGCATACATGTTAAACTTGTAAGGGGTTTCGCAAAGTATTGAGAATCGCGGGTGTTAACAATATTTATGACTCAATCGGGCCATGAAGTTGTATCTGCCATGTAGCGGGCGGCCGCGGCGCTTCACGGACATAAACTGCGCGTACACGACGCGGCTGCTGCGGCCCCACGCCCACGTCACGCGCATTCCTAGCGCGTTTAGTGGCCACATCCACATGTCACATGAAATAACACACTGTAAGTCAGAAATTTATATAATTTCGATTTCCTCGCTCACCGAATTAGGACGGCGAAGTAAGAGTCTAAATAGTTCTGCATGAATAAAAAAGTTTTGCTCGAGTGCGAATGGAGACTCCTGTTGTTGTTTGTGTACCCACTGTGTGGTAGCTGTGTGGAACATGCAGCTGGTGAACGTGTACCCCTGGCGCTGGCGGCTCATCGCCGGCGTGCCGCGCCGCATTCTGCACAATCAACCCACTCCTAACAAGCTTCCCCTCAACGTTATTATTGCTCACCACATTCCACAGGATGACAGGAATGCGGGGTTAACTAACACCTCGGTCTTAAATCACCACTCTTTCAAAGTTTTTCACACATTTGCTTAATTAAAATATATGGCGCGGAGAAGTCAATAATAATAGATAGTCAAAGTTGCATGTTTCAATTTAAAAGATATCTGTCATATAGACGAGATACTTACTTTCGATGACAAACTTATAAGGAACCGGAGAAAAAATATGTTTCTGAAACATTTAATAACCTACATTAATAATGTCCTCGAAACTTGTCAGCCATTTATATTAAGTGTAAGAATACCCGCTGTAGCGACATGTAATACTTGAGGAATGTCACATCACGCGGTGACACAATAATGATAAATATTCTGCGGAGAGTCGGAGAGCTCTTTGTGACGGGATAAATGATAAGCGGCCGACACGGTCATTACAGAGCTACTCTCGACCTTTTTAATAATTACTCATAATTAGCTGCCTGGGTCCGGGAAACACCAGGAGCACTATAATTATCTGCAGGTATTTTGTAAACAAATAAAAAGGTTGGGATCCAATTAAACATTATGATATATTGTCGTATAACAGATATGCCTTGTAACAGTTAAGTACAGACAAAGTAATGAAACGTGGTTGGTTGTGCGCGGGTCGTTATCTGGTCGCTCCTGTATTCATTAGCTCGTCATTATCCTTAACATCGTCCTCCGATGTTCGTCATAGATACCAACAACCTCCGCTAGAGCCATTGCCCTTGAACTACGCAACGAATGTTCCGTGCTAAACTAATTATTTAGCTGAGTGCACACTGATAATCCACCTTATTCCTTGGCGGTAAGGTCGAGAGCGTGGTGGCCGAGGTGGTTGGTCGGCTCGGCGGCTGATTTACGCGATACATTAGCGTCCGTCCGGACGGACGGCCGCTCGCTATATTTGCGTCGATTTATAGCCGACTCTGAAAAATTATGCATCGAATTTATATTGCATTTCCCGCGGTCCGGCTCGCGGTTCGTGGCTGTGCGACCGGCTGCGACCGGCTGCGGACGGAGGGCGGCGCCGGCGCAGGCGCGGGGCGTGGCGCACGCGGCTCCTTCGTAATTACTAGGGTCTATAGTAAATGTCCCGTTGTCTAAGCGACGTCCAAGCTAAATCAGTTTAACACTTTATAGCGACACTAACTTTAGTAAGAATCGTGTGCTCATTATACTAAAAACGAATAACCTACATTTGGTCTCTTTTATGAGGTAGGTACTCTACTTAATGTACTCCGTCACATGCAACTTATTTCATGTCTACATCTCGCTCGAAGTTAAAAAATAAACCGTATGGTAGGCACTAAGTCTACGTCGATTGTACTTACTTGAAATGAGAGATGATTCGATATATGTATTATGTTATTGTACTAGTGATATGAGAACTGCTCACTTGTTTCCGACGGCATGCGGCGCGGCGTTGGTACAGATTTACTGACGACTTCAGATCTCGGGAGCCATATACATCATTTACATTCAAATGCATTCCACAAAAGACTTCAAGAAAATACTTCAATCCGACTAAGGTATAAACAATACGGTCAGCGTCTTCTAACAATCATATGTCTCATTCATGCAGATATTTCAGTTATGTTCCCATAGACACAAACCAAAGATTAACAAAATTATAGTAGTATGAAACACAATGGAAAAGGAAGAGAAATTATATCAAAAATTAAAGGAAAAATAAATTACGGTCGATCTGAGGTCGGAAAGTGGGGGTGGGGGGTTTTAAGCTTAAGTTTTAAGTAAAACTACAAGTCCTATGGAAAAAAGTAAAATGGGTAAGTTGTAAGGTAATTAAAAGATAACATAACCTCAAAATGTATGTGAAAAATTCAAATTAAATTTTTCTGGTTTTTAATTTTTATCTTTTACAAAAAACATTTTTTTTTTCACGAAATTTGGTTAATACTTACCTTTTCATGTCCCAAACACATTGTAATTTTTTTGATTAACTATATAAATTTTTTAACCTTGTTATTGACTTATAATCGAAAAATCAGCCATATTTTCAATCGAAAATTCACCCGTCAAAGTAACTGCTTTTCCAAAAAAAATCTTTAGGCTTATTGTTCGTTAAAATATCTTCTTTCTGTTGATGTAAAAAGAAATATACATAGCAATGGTAAATTTTCTCAGAAAATGCAAAATCAGCTGCTACGAAATAACAGGTAGTAAGGCCCAGACCCTCCTAGCTAACATTTTCCGTAGGTCACTCAGGTATAAGTTATCTTAAAATAGCAATAAATGGGTATCTACGCTTATAATTTCTTATCTGGGCCTTACTACTTACTATTTCGTAGCAGCTGTTTTTGCATTTTCTGAGAAAATTTACCATATTAATGAATATTTTTTTGTTCACCATCATCACCATAATTTATGTGAAAAAAGTGTAAATCCAGAGTTGTAGATCTTTCTATTACCTACAACTTTGCTATTTAACTTTTTTTCCACAGGACTTGCAGTTTTGCCGGAACCCCTCCACTGCCTGACCTCAGATGGACCGTACATTATTTTTTCTTTTCTTTTTGATATATTGTCTTCCTTTTCCAATGGGCTTCATCCTACTATAATTTTATTTGGTTATAAAAATTATCTACCCTGGTCTAATAACCATTGAGGTCTAAATACCTGACGATATAATATTAGGGCTGTGAGCAAACTCCTGGACAACACAAGTGTATCAATGAGTACTGCAACATATCTACACAACTCATCAACTATTACTACACATGTTTTGTATAGACGTACCTGCGTCTATGTATAGACCAGCAGAGGAGTTGGGAGTGGATGCAAAGGTCGCGCGTACTTCTGATAACACGAGTATTTCGGAGCTCTGCTGCACCTACGCAGAGCAATAGATTAGCTACTGCAACATAGTAGCTAAATGTAAGTGGTGGCAGTAAGTAACGTAACTCGTGATGGTGGTGTTGTGGACATGCATTACAATGTTTGGTACAGTAACTTAGGTACACGAAATAAGTATTTCAATGAAGCATAGGTATCAATGGACGACAGTATTATGTAGGCTGCTAGCATCAGACAATGACATAATGGAGTGGTGTGTTACCGGCACCACGATGGCACCTGGAACCTAGCAAGATGACCAACTGATTAACTAATCCACGAGATTTTGAACAGATCTAATCTACGTAAGTTCTATATTGTTGAATCAGATATCTTATGAGATTGGCAAATCGCCCAGAACGGGATAATGAAACAGTAAAGCTTTCCAAGGTGTAATGTAATGTTATAATTTGTCAATGAGCCAGCGGCGGGCGCCACATGTTAAGATACCCGTTATGTGGAGCAGATGACGCGATACAGGAGCAACGCGAGCTATCTACATCTGCGTGTATACCGCGGAGCATCGCGCACAGATCAGTTAGAGATCTGCTTGATGTCCGACCTAGGCCAACAGCCCGCTGCACGCTTATAGAACCACTCGAGTCGTCTGGCGCCACCGCGCCGACCGCCGCCGCCGCCACGCCGCCGCCACGCTGCCGCCACGCGCCCGCGCCGCGCATCACACTCGATAATCAATCAATGTTCATTACGTGCGCTATTAGCCACTCCCCCCCCCCCTCCTTCACGTATGTTACATCTGGTTTGTTTATTTGTGTGACTGGTGCATTCGTCTATTTTCGTTTGATGTATCGCTAAGTCATTTGTAGAGTAATGCGTTATTGTTTTGATCTGTATGAAGTAGCTGACCGGGCATCGCGCGGCGGAGAACAGACGCGCACTACTTCACCGCAACCTTGACGAACCAGCTCACAGATATTCATAGAAATTGTAATATCTTCATTAACATAGATAATCTTACTGTAGCATTCGATATCTACATAAGATCAGATAAAACTCGTAAAACTTACAAAATGTATATTGAAGGTTGAACGAGAATACTTGAATTTAATGATCATTTGATTACGTGCCAATCAACCTTGTCTGTATGAAAATAAAGTGGTACTCCTAATTATCAAAAACATAAATTAATAAGAATCAGCATTTTTTAAGTGGAAATAAGGTGTATTTTTGGGAGTCGAAACTATCAATCACAAGCGCATAACGTTCATGTAACTGTGTCTGAAGTGGAGGACAAGTGCACAAAAAGAGCGCCGTCACCATACACCGCGGTTGTTGTGAGAGGCTCGGCAGTGTCGCAGACTCGCAGTGTCGCAGGCCGGGCGCGGGTTCCCACCGACATGTGCGCTCAAGTGGCCGCAAGTGGCCGCACCTGCACGCACTCAGCAAGCCATGCTTCTTACACGGACCACAAAAAACACAGCCAGCGTAACATGTGCTGCATTTGTGCAAAATACTGCAACGTTGTGTAACGGTCTACCAGTCGACGCTGTGCGGAGACTTCACACGTAGCTCGTAACCGCGTCACAACCGGCCATTTTTTTGTATAAATGTCGTATGGGTAAAGATATGTCTTAAAATTGGTACTCTAATCAATTAAATAATAAAATTGTTCAGTAACTGTTCTGTATCTAATGAAATCTAAGTAGCACTGTACCTATAGGATATAAAGGGTGTTTAAGTACCTATATCCTTAACGTAGTCGAACGGCATTTGTTCTTCCCGTCACTGCGATATTTTTTTTGTTCTAATCTAGACCTTACCTGGGGACATATTGAGAGTCAAAGTTCCACATTTTTCACAGCTGTTTTTAAAATACTAGTTTTCAGGTTATAACTTTAGTTAAATTACCTCCATGATTTACTATTCAAACCATCCACTAGCACAATGTTTTAAGAGGGCTACATTGAGTATTTCGAAAAGTGTGATTTGTCAACCCAAAAAACAGTCGTTAGCCAGCAATAATTTTTGCGTAAGGGTACTTACTTAGTTTGATGTACATAATGCTTGCTTAACGGTTTCGTGAAGGGTTCGTTTACACCCTGTATATCGCTGTATTGTGCACCGCAGTCTCTATCGCGGAAACAGCTATACTTGCTACTTATATTGTGTGGAAGTCTACTCAACTTAGCTCTACTTAATTTAATTCCACACGTGTCTGTCGTGTAGCTACCTATCATTCTGCGTGATATACATATCATTGTAATGAGCTACTAGTAGTTCGTTCTTGATGTCAATGTCGACTGGTTCGGTTCTAGATCTAGGCTGCGATATAATACTCATTGCCGTGAAGTCACTCACATATGTATAGGTGTATATGTGTATGATCTTAACATCACTCCAATTTTCAGCGAAAGGTTAAGCAGAGGTGCAGGTATTAGATAGAATTATGCAGGTGCAGGTATTTGTCGAATATCATCATCTCATGGCATAAGGACATATTGCTAATAACTGGGCACAAATCCACACTCGTAATTCGTATAGAAAAAATAATAATGTAATTCATCATCATCACCTGATCGTCCTCCTGGCATTATTAATGTTAGCTTATTTGGGAACAGCACAACTTAAGTCTGTTCCTTTCATACACTCTATTAAAACGACGGCAAGACCATAATGCAGATGAATATCTTTAAAACGTAGCTAAAGTAAGGTTTGATTCTGCTACGACTGTAAATAACAGTAAGTGGTTCACTCTTAGGGTAACAGCCGAAATTTTCGACGGTCGTATATAAAACCAACTCTATATTTTTACTAGATTTTACAGGCACGTTTAAATGGTCAAGAAGTTCTTGCCGATCGTTAGTAAAATAAACAGTCGTCGAGTCAGCGACATAAGGTCGGCACGTTAAACGATGACATATTTTCACCATCAGGACCAAGCTATAAGAATTGGGACACCAAATAATTAGGACGACATTATCTATTGACACCCGCTTATCTCGCTTATCCCGCACATCGGAGCCTCGTGATACACCCATTAATAGCTCATGGCAAAAAGTGCGGCGGCGCGTGCGCAGCGACGCGTCATTACCGACATCTGTCGGTGACGGAGTTACGTCAGTGCCCCGGGGAGGGCAGGGGGCGGGGGGAGCATCCCTCAGCTCGAGATTAGATAAAGTCCTGAAATATAGGCGAGCGGCGCCGGTGAGCGCAGCGGTGCGGCCAAATGCGGGCGCGGTACCCGCTGCCTGCGGACAGGGTCACACACACCATTCCACATTAACCAACGACTTCATTTAATTGACGAGCGATGTCGTCATTGATTTTATCGCGACTTTGTTTTAATGGGTGACAGCCTAATGATGGCGCCGGAAAGCCTATAAGTATACGTATATGAAAGACAGGAGAGACTTGGTAGTCTCTCCTGTCTTTCAGAAAAAAACTTTTCAAAAGTTTTTTTCTTTGTAACTACTCTACCTATCCACTTAGCCACTAAGAGCTTTATGGTTCACTTCATGGGGCATTACGGACAATGCTATTAATGTAAAAAGGTTCTTGTCATACCTTATTTATACGAAGCACTATAATTAGTACCAACATCATGACCTAAATCCGCTCGAACACAA
Organism: Diarsia brunnea; assembly: GCA_949774965.1. Lineage (NCBI taxonomy): Eukaryota > Metazoa > Arthropoda > Insecta > Lepidoptera > Noctuidae > Diarsia > Diarsia brunnea. The sequence continues at coordinate 22,642,294 of OX458998.1, forward strand.
ACTCTCAAACCTCTGCACAGTCAAAAACAAAAAGATGCCGCTTCAGTCCCAGTCACAAGGCATAATAAAATATTAATAATATTAACTATTCGGATCAATAATAAATAACTGTGAAAGTACTGTAGTTGCCCTTCCCAAGGCGTAGATCTTAATGTAGAATAATGAGCAAGAAACTCTATGGAAACTCTTTTCACGACTGCCGTGCTTCGGACAGTATATAGGGTGTAAAAGTACCCTTAACGCAAACGAAGGGCATTTGTTCTCTTCACCACTGCGATCATTTTTTTGTTCTAGACCATACCTGGGAACCTCCTAGTTACGTAGATATTGGGGGTCAAAGTTCCAAATTTTTCACAGCTGTTTTTGTAAATACTAGTATTTCAGGTTTTAACTTTACTTAAATTATCTCCATGACCCGTTTACTATTCAAAGCATCCACTAGCACAATGTTTTAAGAGTGCTACTTTGAGTTTTACCGTAAAATGTGATTTTTGACCCCAAAAAAAATGGTCATTTCCCAGCAAAATTTTTTGCGTAGGGGTACTTGGTTTGATGTACAGAATGCTTGGTTGTCGTTTGCGTGAAGGGTTCGTTTACACCCTGTATACGTACAATATACCTTTAAACGAGCAATTCTTGTAAATATGTAGCTATGTATATAATCTGGATCTCGGAAACCGCTCCAACGATTTTCATGAAATTTAGTATGCAAGTGGTTTCGGGGGCGACAAATCCATCTAGCTAGCTTTCATTGCTAGAAAATGTCGTTACCAAAAAAAAACAGGTACTTGGTAATAATTATGAAAAAGGGTTTGATTCAGAAAGCAGTACTTCTAGACACGACGCGTATTGCTCGATGTCGGTGGGCTATTATTTTCTTTATTTTTTGTGTATATATTTTTATTTGGATTATTTTAAATGTTTATATCGACACATGCATTGGACATTGCAGGGTTTTCGTACGATAACACTTGAGACAAAGCAGGAAACGAATAATTTACAGTCTGAATAAGCACTATATCCTTAATTCTTTTAGTGAATTCGTTTTATTTGAATCGACATGTTTTACCTCGAACTATCAGTAACTTATTAGTATTACTATAGTACACTACGTATATAAATTCAATATTGTGATTAAGAGGTAAATATTTATTTAGGTAACTATATATTAGGCAAGTTCTAGTTTGAAATCGTAAATATGAAAACCCGACCGCATCGCACTGATAATTAACACATTCATTGTGAACATTTTACAAATTGAGGTTGTGGCGTTGGTGTTACAGTTAGTACTTACTACCAAATAAAGTGACGATAGCGGTTAATATTTTATTTTGTTTTATTTTAATTCCTAGGAATCTAAGCGACTATTAAGAATCGCTTTTCATCCACGAAAAAAGTGACGACAGTAAACCGGAATAAAAAAAGAAGATTTAAAAAATATTGTGGTCATGGTCACAAAAAAATCGTCAAAAAACATATTACCATCGACACATTGCATTCCTACAAAGTAATTCAGATTTTTATTTTACCATGCATGTTCATTGTATAAGTTTTTAAACTTAACTGACATGGTTACTAACATTGTCATTAACACTGAAAATGGGATACCTACCCTTGTTACTGTAAATGATTTTGTCATCTTATACATACAAAATTGAGAATAATTAGGATTTGTGATCTTAATTTTATGAGAAATTATTTGGCAGCAGGCTTGACAATAAATCTTGTTTAACTATATCCCGAAGTTACGGTAGGAGGTCATTTGTCGACCAGGGCCATCCTTAGCTCCCTGAGGGGTTCAGTTAGTGCTGACAAAGTAAGAAAATTAATTAAAGTTTAATTTCTAGTTGATAACTTCATCGATTACATCTTTAAGAATTACAGGAGAGCTGCCAAGCTGATCATTTCTACCTCATGATAGGGATTCGGTTAGGTTATGTTTTTAATTATATTAAGTCATTTAATTTTAAATCTAAGTTGGTTTTCCCTAACGAAATAAAATCAAGGTGTCGACCTCATTAGGGTTGTGGGCATGGCATGCCCGCCATCCGCCATGCTCGCAACCGCAAATCCGGGTTTGACAGGAAAATCGATTCAGCTTAATTATGTAAGAATCTCTTTTTGGAATAAATTATAGGGAAAAAGAGAATTTTTACCAAAAATATTCAGCATGAAGACTACACGTCTTCTGTCAGAACGTAAAAACTGTTTTTGAGCTGTGTCAGACAGGAGCCCTTCAGGCCGTTGCTATCAACGGCATTCAGCAACGGTCATTTTCATCTCATTGATAGAGGTGTGAACCAAAACAACTTTCGCGTTTCATAAAATATGAAATTTAATAAATTGTGATTATGTATGACCACAACACATTGATACTCAGGCAGAGGAGGATGCCAGATAGGCAGTCGCTCCATGTAAAATCAGCTGCATCCGGTTAGACTGGAAGCCGACCCCAACATACTTGGGAAAAGGGTAGGCAGATGATGATGATGACATTGATACCATACAGATCGTCGGCATTCTTCGCTATTCCTTTCTACCTTTTTTTATATCCTTTAATAATTTTTGTTTATAATAATTACATTTTTAAATGTGGAAATTTATAAAAAAAATACATTTACAAAAAATAGTAGCTCATCGGTACCGGGAATAATGTACCAGCTACCGGACGGTCCAGGGTTCCAGAAAATGGAACCTGCTAACAATACGAACTGTATCCAGGAGTAAATGTCGCTTGTAAGCGAGTTAATTTTTCACGAAGCAAGTACATTATAGAAAATTTCAATCGAATTAAGAACCTCCTCCTTTTTGGGAAGTCGGTTAAAATAAATGTATACAGAATGGTGCCGACAATACGACAATAAATGAAACCACTGGTAGTTCTAGTCCATAGGAACATTATTAAACTAACAAAAAAGTTTTAACACCAAAATTAAAAAAAATTAAAAAAACAATAAAACTAAGTAGCATAAAACTGTTAACGAAATACATTACAATTTACAAACAAATATTGGTTTACTAACCTTAGGAATAATTTGCACCGATTAACGATTGGAAATAAAATGTAACAAAAGAATTCGGCAAAGACATTTAGGTAGTTTGTTGTCGTATCGTCGCCGCGTCAGCATCACGAAGGTGTTAGGATTTATTTGATAGTTTAAAAATGTTCCTATGAACTAGAACTACCAGTGGTTTAATTTATTGTCGTATCGTCGGAACCACCCTGTATACGTATTGTACATACAGGCATAAGTAATTAAGGAAAAGTGCAGAGAAGAAACGCAACAGGTTCTGTAAGGATAATGCCACACGTGTTGGTGCATATGTTTAGAGTGTGGGTGGCTAGCTAGACTACCTACTCCTAATAAATAGGCAATTTGTAATATTATAGTTCGTTAATATTATTTTGTTGAGTTTTTTAATTACGTAATTAATTATGAATATCTCCCCTGAACGGGTAGCGGCACTGGTTTCTATCAAAAAGTTGAATAATTTGGAAAGCTGTAAAATTTTAATGGCGATCTGCCAAGCAGGCGGTGGAGGCGGCGGTGGTCTGTGATCAAGTCGTCTTGAACACTACAATACGATGTAGTTTATTTACATAAAAAGCTAATTGTTTTCCAGTGCGGTTGGTTTATGACTGATCTCCATAACACTTACACTGGTCCGGCTGTGCCCGGCGTGCGGCGTGCCCACACGGCGCGCGGCACATAAAACCGTCGTAAAACCGTCGCCGTCCTACGTCTATTCTTTTAAGCTAATTACTGAAATAATTGTAAGATTTATTCGTGACAAGCGGCTTGATTTATGCTCATATTTATTAACGAGCGTTCCCGCGGTGCAGCCCTGGAGGTGCGTTGGTGATAACAGGGCACTTGCGGGGAGTAGCCAGGGGGGGGGGGGGTACGGTCATGAATGTGACGGTGATAGAACCTACGACGGCTACATTCCACGAGCGACGCGGTTCTAAACTTTGACTGGTTTAGGGACGGTCGCCACTCGCCGGTCACTATTTTTTGTGTTGCAATTTCCTAGTTGATTGTGATCGTACCTCCTAATTATAAGTAGTGTTGGTATGTATCCAGTTATTTGTTGATTCTATCGTACTTTTGAATTCCTGATATTTTCTGTTAGTATGAACGGCGAGCTGCATGTCATTAGTAACTCTTAGAGTCATGAATTATGAAAACCACCCTTCATAATCATTCATAATTCTCATGCCCTTATCCTAATTTAGTTTTACTCGTCAGGTACTTCCTTTCTAGCTATTCCATCCTTCACCCAGTACATCCATCGTCTCTCTGATCTTCCTGCACTCTTATAGCAATCTGCATTTCATCACAGCCATAAGTATGCACCCCTTTTGTAGCACAACATTATACGAAAACCGGCTTACTGCTACAAAATAACCCTATGTTGACTGTGAGTGCAAGAGCTAGGCGCTAGTACGTTATTCACTCAGCATTACAAATATACTAACTGTTATCGTCTCACCTACGTATTAAGGTATTTCAAGCGAGTTTCACTTCTATTAGAAGTTACAAAAAATCTGTTATTTCGTGTTCAAAGTGCTTTCAGTTAAAACCTCAAACGAAACAATTCAATAATTTACATAAAAACACGCTGGTTGCGGTTAACGACGGTGTTGTGCGCGCTCGACATTCAAGCTTACAATCATTACAAGACCAAAATAAAACGTACAACTACTAAAAGCATCCCAAACGAGCAAAAGGAAAACATGTTAGCGAGGCGGGACCAGCGGGACCGGCGGGATCGCGGGATCGGGCCGCCCTCAGGGAAATGTGTAGAGCCTCCGCCCCGCCCAGCTGTGCCCCGCCCCCGGCGCGGTGCGGGGCTGGGGGAGGGGGCGGGGTGGCCGCGCGTGACCCGCGCACCGACATGTTTATGGCCCGCGGGGTGACCACCACCGACCACCGAGCACTACCTCTCGTAAACAAAAGTAACACATTATTGATTCATGTTCACGATTATACGAATATCACAGCGACGGCAATTCGCTCACAATGACGATATCGTGCGAGATATTGTGGAGTACCCGCCGAGTTGATATCAGACTACTTGAGCCTTATAGTATCGTTACACTGATTACAGCGAGCACAGATAACAAACATCTTTTAAAAATGTACTTAATTAACATCAAACGCAGATTTCTGTCGATATTTCCACGTAATCTGAGTTTTGATTAGCGCACAACCGTGTGGCTCGTAGTGACGTGCTTCAAGTGAATATGATCGTCTGTTCCAATTGAGTTAGTGGTCGCACGAGTAGTGCTGGTAGTGTCGGTGTGAGCGCGACCGGTTCGCCGCGCGCCGCTGGACCCGCGTGTCGTGGTCAGTGACTGCGGCCAATGGCGGCGCCGCCGGGAGTCCATTGGACACCCGGCGATGAGCTACTCAACAGCTCGACACAGCATGCTCGGCCAGACACGTATTCTATATGAATAGCTTCTCTATTAGGTACCTACTGAATTTTTATTATCGCGAGATAAAGATAACTTATGTCTGTAGCAGGTTTTGATGTCAAACGAGAAGAGACCGGATACGATTCCGAGGGAAATGGCTTTATTCATAGTAAACGACTGGTACGGAATTTAGAGCATGAGTGTTGTTTCACTTATCTGCACAGTTTAACGAACTTGTCCTTCGATAAAGTGTATAAAAACAAAGACATTGTGTTGCGAGCGCGAGGCCCCGCGCCGCGACATTATGCGCATATTAACTAGCAGTAGTTCGGTTCGAGTGGCTGGCGGAGCGCGGGACACTCCTACCACACGGTGACACCGATGTAATCTAATGACGGAAAAACATGGCGGTTACTTGTTTATCTACAGCGAATTCTTACTACAGAATGCCAAAGTTTTTAGTGTCATACTTTACCAAACTTATATTTACATGTTTTACCTAGCTGGACTGACATGTTAACGCACCGGCACTATCCCTAAGTCCACTGACAGATATTCCCAAGTGTATTCAATAGTCGCCAGTTAGCCTAATCCACCTGTCTAGGCTTTTCAATACACTGGAGCACCACAGGAGTCTGAAATGCTACCTCGTATCTTGACACTCCCATAGTTCATGTGATTATGGAGCGGCCTTATTCACTGCATACCCTTAACAACCCCTGACTTACAAGTACTATGTCAGCAGATGAAAGTTACAAACTAGAGGCGTGAGACACGAATACATTCTTGTTGCACTGGAAGTCTGGAAACCATACCTAGCATAGCCGAGAAAAGCCTAGAAAGATGATGATGATGATTCTGAAAAAAACCATCTAACGCTGAGCCTAAAGCTAAGAGCAACGCTTGGTCAGTAGCGCAGTTGCAATAAGTGGCAAAATAGTCATGCAGAGTGTCACCATACGTTAGAGAGCCCACTGTCCACTGCCACAGTGGCACCATACGTTGGATGGGCACCGAGCACGTCACCCAGCACGCGGCAGACGACACGTCACGTCAACTAACGAACAACACGTCAGTTAGTTGTCGGACAATGCGCGGATGTGTCGGCGCGGGCACACAATGCGCGCACTATCGCGACAACTTGTCCGACACGCGCGACATCTGTCGCTCACACGTTAGCAAAATATGTACGACCTGCCCTCCCGTCCTCCCCCCACCACCCCGCGGTCATTAGTGCTCACTACGATCCACGAACTTCAGCCAGCTGTGGGACTCGCGAGCTTTGCAATACTTATTTGATTACTTACATGAATATAGCGGTTAATGGGCTCTAGGCCATAAAGTTATAAAACGATAACTGCGCGCCCTCAGGCCCAGTGGTGGGCCGGCTACCTCAGCAAGTCAGCACTCACTGCTTCACGTACTGAGTGGTAGCTTTCCCTTCGTGCGGGAACTTTAACCAGTTTATTATACTCCTATAATGGGTGTTCACTTGTTCAGTTAAATGTTAACCAGTGTTATTTGGAGCCATTAATGGCAGGCTGTAAACCGAGAGCACATGTTATAAAATTCTTATCCCGCGCATCCGGAGCGGAGCGGAGCAGCGAGTGGCGGAGCGGAGCGGACCTATCTTAACTCCGGAACTTAATGTGATATTTATAGTGAGGTTCATTAGAAGCTTCACGTATTAGTGGTGACTGGAGGAGCGGCAGACGGCTCGATAACTCGTATTTTATTATTCATATTGTGATAAGAGTGGATAGTAAGCAGAGGACAGATATCCGAATGTGAGGCGATGGGCCTGTGGCATAGTGCGCCGGGGACAGTTTCCCAAGCGAGTGGCGCCTGTCCCGCGCCCTCGCGCCGCGCCCCCCGCACTCCCCGCACCCCCCGCACGCCCCGTCGGGACCTCTCTCTGGCGCCGCCGCTCTTAAGCCGCGACAAGTTTCGTTTTTTTGTGGCTCTCGATGTAGAGGTAATTAATTAGGACGCGGGTCTCTGTGAGAAAGCGACGCGGCCACTCGCACTCGGCGACATCGACAGCTCTGCAACAGATTTGCGAGCGACATGCGACACTCGCGGGCAGTCGCGCGGTCGCGCTAACATCCGTGGATATCAATCCATATAACGGTAGCTTCTGAGGGCTTTTCTGAACTTTTAGCAAAGTAATGAGGTCAAGAGGTATGAATGAGCTTTTGACCTCATTACTTCGGTATAAAATCAATTGAGTTCATTAATACTAATTGAATCTACGAAACCTTGACAAGACTTTTTTTTTTTGAAAGGCATTACTAATTTGTCGAAGTAGTAGTTCATGGCTGGTCGGTAGGGCCGTTAGCTATAAGCTTTGTTATCGCTCATAAGATGTCCTCGTCCGGAATGCTATTGTTACAAAGTATTTGCGTCAGTATTGCGTGTGACAGCGGCGCGGTGCCCCACTGTGCGCTGTAGGCCTCCACCATTGCGCAACCATCCCTTACTAATGACTCACCACGTACTACTGGAGATGTGTCGATAAGCCTCCGAAAAATGAGCCCGACGCGTTACGCTGACCACACGGAGCCTTCCGAGCCGCGCTTATTAATAATCCAAAATTATGAGTCGTGCAAGTGTGCGTGTGTGTGTGTGTGGGTCGCTAGTGTCTATCGCATCATCGCATGCGGCGCCGGCGCGAGCGAGCGAGACAGAGCACGTCTGTTTGTTGGCTATTAATAACAGAGAACAAGGCGACCTGAGTGGATTAACACATTAACAGGTCCCGCGTCGCAGGAATAAAAGCATTCCCGCCGTGTGTCGGTAAGAAAAAATTGTGTGAGAGCGGCGCAGGCGCAGCAATTAGTAGCCGATGTAGCGCCGCGACCGCGACCGCGACCGGCGACCGCGACCGGCGACCGCGACCGCGTTTGCGTCAGGCGACCGCGGTATTGTTTTAACGATCATCGCCACGATAATAATAAATATAATTCGTATTTCTTTTTCTTACGTCTTAAGGTTTGAGGAAGCAAGCATGCTTTCTAGCCGCGCCACCGATTTTGTTAAATATCTCGCAAACCTTTATAGTATTTTTTTTAATATTATGTACAATAATGAACATATTACGAACATTTATTCGCATTAACCCCGATTTCAAAATGCGTTTCGGACAGATTGAGGACGTTAGGAGACAATTCAGTTGGTATACATCTGTCAACGTACGTACGGTGTCAAAACCAGTTTATGCGGATCTGTCATTGCACTAGGAATATACACAAACCCATGTTGTACACCACGAATATGTATCATGTAATACTGAAAATGCATAGCTTGTTGTGCTGTGAGCATTATGTACCGGTTTGACAGATAGTTTTAGCTAAACCTACGTTTACGCAGATAAATACTTCTTAAAGCCGGCGCTCACTGACGGCATGGCACGGCAGGTTGTGCTGCGGCTTCTCGCGCGTTCCGTGGCACGCCATGGCATCCCGTCGCATGCCGTGGTATTCTGTTGAAAGCCCAGCCACTCTGGCATCAATCAGTTTTGCGCCCCATTAACCGAAATGACCGCTGCACAAGTTTCGACCTTATTTCAACCAGCTTAGCAATCATAATTACTCGATACAAAGTGACCCATACGTCACGCGGGATGCAATAGCGCGCCGGGTAACCCGTGGACTGAAACGGCATGAAGACACGTCATGCCGCAGCAACTCGCGGCGTGTTGCGTCGTGCTGCAGCATCCAGCGGCACGTCGCGTCTTTTTGCGGCACCGTGGTATCGAAATAAAGTAACATGAATTCTAAACTCATTGAAATAAGATTCAAAATAACTTCATTAGTAACAAAATCCTTTGCCATGTAACGCCGTGCCGTGCCTGCAGTGAGCCTTTAGTCATACTCATCATGACTAAATGAATTAGAATAACAAAGTCTAACGAACTCATCGTTAGACTCGCAAATACACAAACCTACGCACATACATCACTCTTATTATAATAAGATTGATTGTAACTTCACTTACATTACCCAGGTAGGTAATGTAAGTGAAGTTACAATGATACCTACATGGGACCTCACGGACTACAGTTGGGGCATAATGATAATGTGCCATATAAACTTAAGACAAGTTCTACTTGAAGCTAATACTTATAATTTAGTAAACGCTCAGTCTGCTACTAATACAAGTGGGTCAAATATATCATAAATTCTTGGAAAACAATGAAGTGATCTGATTGTCGCACGTTATTCTCAAATCAAATGTGTGACTAGCTGTGTGTCAGCTATGAGGACAAGAACACAGTAACCCTGGATATCGCTAGTCCGTCATTGCGGTTGCGGTTACACCCGTCGGATTTAGCCGCCTATCGCCAGATATGCGTCTTTGTCCGCACCACATCATACGCCGATATCTGTGTTGACTGCCTACTCGTGATACTGTCATCATTGTTGTTGTGCTCACCCAGTCTGATGCGTGACATTATTACTACTTGTAAGGCTAGCGATTTGACCTAGATATGGCCGTTGTGACTGGGATTAGGGTTTTATAAAGCTTTAATTCTGGATATGGAATGAATTCGTGCCCGGTTGATCAACATATCTCTGGTGTCTCTGTAGGAGCACATCTACTTAACAATTAAAGATTTCAGGCCCGCTAGGCCCCATAACGTGCATCCAACGAAGTCGTGGAAGTGGCTCAGCTTGAGGCCAAAAAATATAATGTCTGCTAGCGACACGATCATTGAACGTGAGCTCATGTTAATCTTTGTTTGTGGAGACATCAGCAATTTTAGTAAAAATATTGTACTAACCACGATAGTATGACGATCGTATTTTTAACCAACTTCCTAAAAAGGAGGAGGTTCTCAATTCGATCGGTATGATTTTTTTTTTATGTATGTATACGCCGCCAACATTTATGATCCGATTTACGTGATTCTTTTTTAGTTTGATGCGTAATAGTTGCCATTTGGTCCCATAAAAATTTGACATTGTTTGACCCAGAACTTTTCATTTTATTAACATTTTTTTTAATTTATGATCATTTTTCGTTTATGTGTGTCCGCTAATAACTTCGTCGTTTATGAACCAATTTTGATGATTCTGTTTCTATTGTAAAGGACATAATATTTCAAGGGTGGTACCATGATATAGAAACCGGGACCTGGTGATGGGATCCCAGAGAAATCGAGGGCAACCCTCAAATTTCGTAGGCACGTACTATTTGTTTCGTGCTTTTTCTGACGCTATTCAAGTATTCGCATCTAGCAGTCATCATTTCATGTTGATGAGCCGAAGATGGAAGGCACTACTCCTCAACGGTTAGGAGTTGAAAGCAATAATAAGGAAATCTCGAAGGTTAAGGGTTAGGCTTCTTGGTTCGACGTTAAATACATAGTAAATATTTGTATAGGACTACAACTAAAAATGAAAAAAATAAAAAACTTTTTTGCAAAAAAAACAACCGACTTCAAAAACACCAAAAACTGAAAAATAAAACGAAATCAAACAAACAAATGTCACCGACTTCAGAAACTGATTTTTCTTCTGAAGTTTATTTTTCACTTTTTGGTTTGAAGTCGGTTGTGTTTTTGTAAATAAGTTTTTATCAATAAGAAATCCTTGTAAGAAACAAACTTTGGTGAGACGTGATTGTGCTCCAGAAAAAGTTTGTTCATCTGCTAGTGTAGTTGCGCCTCAGGTACAAATAATCTTTGTCTTTGTATGGTGAAGTTTCGCGTTAAAGAAATAAATCACATGACCCCTTAGTTTAAGGTAAACTGCGCACATTTTCCGCTAATTGTTTACTCTGATCTAAACTTCAATGTAAGTATTCCCGTCGTTTGAATCACCCCTTATCTGCCTACGTACTCACTGTGCCTTTCATAGAATTTAATATTTCATGAGGAAAACTTGATCGCGGAATATTTTGTTTATTTTATTTATTATCCTTATAACAGAGTCGGCAAATTGCAAGTAGTTAATTTTGGTAAAAATTAAAGTAGGCATTCTTGATAATTATTTTTGGGAACAGAAGTTGAACAAAAACGATTCGTTCATTTCATAATAACCTGTGGTGGTTAGTAAAACCGTATAATATGCTCTAGCGATACATTTGTAAAAGTCTGTTTTTGCTTTTATGATTCGTGCTAAAGGACCATGGGCAATTATATCCCTTTATATAGTAAAGATTTTGACAGTTTAGTGAAGGTTTTGTTACATGTCAAATCGTTGCTAAGTAACGGCTTATGTAATCATTAAATATCTCTGACTACGGCAGTTAGTATTAGAAAGCTGTAACTTGGCATGGATATACAAATAAGTTATGCCGACAAAGTGGTAAAATAAAATGTAGATTTTGTTTTTACTCTCGCAAATCCCTTATTTTGGGATGTCGTTGGATAGGTCTTTAAAAATATTACGAATTTATTCAAATACTTTTTCGATTAAGGGATTCGTATGTGAAATATTTATATAAAGCTTTAAAGTGTTAATTCGTGGTAGACTCAAGTGCTCCACCCCCCCTCAACCAGTTACGGTTGTGTTTGTGTGTGTATAACGAAAAGATGAAAGGACCACAAAGATGTACTATGTGTATGTGTCGCACACACCTTGGTTGTTAGCTTGAATGAAAGTCACGGAAAGCCAAAGATGACTGTTTATTGACTATATTTAACTACCACGTAACTATGCTATAAGAATAGTGCGTGAATAAGTACAGCTGACTATGAACGCTGATTGTGTACTACTGTCGTTTTACACTATAGTTAGTGCAAGGTGACGGAAAAGTGCTCTAGACCTTAGCCGATTGTAGGACTTCACCAGCCTAGCTGCGGTTGATTACTGTGTGCCTTAGTACTGCTTAGCTTAACCATAATGTTTTGAAAAACAAAAAAAGACAAAGTTAAATTACTATTTTAGTCAAATCCTCGACATTATACATTGTAGAAAATTTGCAACATTTTCAATAGGGATGTTTACTGACTAAAAAAATATGATTCTAATTAGTCCGTCTGTTAGATTATCGAAAAATATTGGCTACTTACGTATTTTTTGTTTTATAAAATCAATAAAAAATTACGAATATAAAACGCGTCAAAGATTTGAGTGGGGGGTTGTGACGACACTCACCGGTAAAAATGTCTTAGAATATGACGCAACACGTGTGTTCAAAGCACTGTATCGTCTTCATTGTTTGTTTACGTGAAAAAATAAAAAATACGTGTCCAATATTTTTTGGAAATCTATCTGACGGACTAATTAGATTTTTTTAGTTAACTACCCGGAATCACCGTTAACACATTAAAATCACCGGAGGCCGGAGTTAGGGCCAATAGGCCCTAACTCCGGCCTCCGGTGATTTTGGTACATTGTGCAATATTATGAATTATGAGTATGAACTTTGATTTGAGATATATTTCCATTATTGAAGTCTTACGCGCATTTTGTCCAAGAAATTTTGTATGAAGTTGTCATTGTCATCTGTTCAGTTCTGACATTCGATTACAAATCATTTTAGTTGATGAAAGGGCAGCGAAATATTCAATGAAAAAAGCCCCAAAGTGATTTTTTATTTAAAACAATATTTTAACAAAAACAAGCAGCTTTAGCTCACACGCTTCAATAAGTAGGCATTGATATACTTATTAGGTGTGCATAATCGACCCATAATGTTTCCACTGTTGCACATTGGAACTTGGCACACAGGCCTATGTGAGGGGGTACGATCCCAGAGCTGGTTGGATTTTTTCCATTTGTCTTTTGATTTCGGTTCTAGAACACGTTCCACGCGATTGTTGTCCTTCTTAGATTATCATTTTTAGAAGTTTAATGAAAAAAATGCCATATTTGAGGCAAAACATTGCCGATCGACTTAAAATAAAACATCGCTAAGTTCTCCTCATACATCACATGAACTCGAGTCAGCCGCCAGTCGGCCATGCCAGGCTGGCAGCAGTCCGAGTGTCCCGAGCTCGCTCTGTGTGTTGGTCGCGACTGCAGTCGTTTGATTAACTTTGGAAATTTATCGACGGGTTTAATTGCGGCGCGGCGGAAGTGCAGGCGCGGGCGAGCGCGGGGCGGGGGCGCGCGGGCGCGGGGGCGGGGCCGAGCGCGGAACACGGAAAGGCTTTTGAGGCGGCGCGACACAGGCACCGCACCGCCGCGACACACAGCCCGCGCGGATACCGCACTAGCCGGACCCATACCGTGTGGTACCTAGCTATGGGCTCTGATAGCGCCTAGGTATGGCGTATTACCAATTACTTTTTCAAAACGTTTGAGCAAATACCTAATTTAGACAGTGTTAATAAAAGACATGACAAAATAATTTGTTTTGATTCAAAATCACGTAGTCATTTATGATGAATAATAATCATACGTATTTACAGTATAAATTGACCTAAACTGGAATGTCCAAATGTGATAGTGGAGTGATCATTAATGTACCTACCTACACATTACATGAATCTCCCGCGGTGTCACGTAGTCCGACGTGGTGTGACGTGTGTGGAATGTCGCGCTCTGTCCCGGTGTGTCCCGTGTCCCGTGTGTCACATAGCGCCGGCGCCCGCGCACCACCCCCCGCCCCCCCTGTCCCTGTCCCTCAGGCCGGCGACACACGAAATTGATATTGCTCTTAAATTAGGAGCCGGGATGGTCCGCGATGGGACACGCAGATAGCGCTAATGTACTTGTAGTACAAATGTGTCGGCTCTCGCACTCTCACACGGTCGCGGTATGTCCGGCGACTGGCTGGCGGTTGGCACTCACCTAGCTGACACAACTGAGCACTTACTGACAAACCACGCCATCACTATTGGAAGAAATCGTAGTGATTTCGTTACAATACAATTTTTTATTAATATTCATTGAAACTATCTCAGCCATGCGCATGCTTCAAGCAAGTAAGTACAAGTATGGTGCAATTATAATCGATCAAAATATTTCATTATTCGGTTTTCCTTAAAACACGTAATCATTTCACTCCTACTTACTTAATAAAAGACTATTAGCGAATATAAAATATTCGAATTTGCGGTCGATGAGAAGAACAATACGTCAGTGTGTGGTTTCTATTACAATGATGAGCGGTGTCGGAGTCAAGTCAACTGAAAGTTCCCGTCCGGCTGCAGACCACGGCCACTGACTGAGACGTCATCACCTGTCAGTGTCCGGGATCCGTAACCTGTCCATACCGGTGCGGTACATGTGGACTGATCTGATGACATCACCACACCTCGCTCGCACTACCTGCCGGCTGCCACGCTCCACGGAGGCACTCGCATACAACTGATGATCGAATACCAATCGGAATTCAATTATAAGACGACCGAATTCAGACCGATCGCATTTATTGTGCCGAACGTCCGATTGTAATCAAATACCAAAATATATATATTTGATATCGACCACTGACATCGATAATTTATAATGTATCCAGCGTAGCATACTAGTAATATTTTTTTCAAAACACTTCCTCGCAAACTATTACTCTTATTGCACTACGATCAGGATCAAAATGCAACATATTTCGCACGCGTGCGGTAATCTTATTTTTCCGCAACCAAGGGTAAGAAAATTACCACAAGTTATCTGTGGTAATTTATGTCCAAATCGATTAAAACACAGGAAATAAAAAAAAAATCACCACCGGCTATAGAGTCGGCAGTGGTGTTTTTTTAATTTCGTCATTTTGATTTGCGTCGTTCATATTAATTTATGCTTTACAGCATAAATATTTTTTGAATATTAAATTGTGTTTGTAAAAAGAATACTATAAAAAAACATGATTATTTTAAACAATTATTCACTTTTATGAACAAGTAAACATTTATTTGTGTTCCTAATTAAAAAATATTTGAATTTTATATTTTTCCTATGAGGCTGTGCGCAATCAAACCGCGGAAAAAAAGCAAATGAAGTCTCGTAAAAATTGATGACAAAAATACTTAAGTATCGTTATTAGTTAATTTCTTCGAAAGTGTATTGAAAAACGTCGTTTGATACACGTGGGAATTTGTTATTGCATTTCTCGACCCATACACCATACATAACAAACTTTCCGCACTTGTATCAAAATGTACTATTTTTTTATATTTAAAGAAAACTTACAGACTAATAACAATTTTAAATATCATGCAGAAATGTCCATTTAGTTACGAGTTACTTACATTAACCAGTTATAGCGATTTGAGTAAGTCAATAGATTACTATGTAAACATATTTGGTATGGTATGGTATAAAAAAGACAAAGACAAAAACAAAGACAAAGACTTTTAGTTAGTTTACCGGCCTAGTTTAGTTACCAGCTTCTATTAAGCAGTTAGTCAGTCATTGGAGCTACTTGTGATATCTAACCAATGTATTTCAATATCAAGGCACATTGACAAACTTTTATTTCGTAAATCTATCGACTCCTTATTAATCGGAGCAATCGTACAATATTGATTATAACTATCAATAAAGTAATCAGTTAAAAATATCATAATAAATATTTAGTATTAATCAGTCTTGACTACTAGCGATCACATCAGCATAGCATCGTAAATAGGAATCGCAAGCTACGCCTGGGTTACGCTCTACGCTCGTAGACCCTCGTAGCACTTTCGTAGCCGCGTAGAGGCTTTCTATTTCAGTCACGAAGTTGCACACTATGGCATATTCCATATTTATAACTGTCATGAGTATTAAGGAATCATTATAAAAAAATAACAAAAGTATTTATTACAGTTATTT
Organism: Diarsia brunnea; assembly: GCA_949774965.1. NCBI lineage: Eukaryota > Metazoa > Arthropoda > Insecta > Lepidoptera > Noctuidae > Diarsia > Diarsia brunnea. The sequence continues at coordinate 22,658,425 of OX458998.1, forward strand.
GCGGTTAAGGATCTCATCAATAATTTTGGGAGTTTTTTTATATGCGATTTATTGACAAGTACGAGTATGCGAATGCAATTATTATGACGCATGACTTTCTGTGATATATATAGTATTGTGTCAGTACGGATTTTAATAACTAAGCAGTCAGAAACACACTGCACATTACAAAAGGTGCGTATAATTATACATGTGTGTGTTGAGTACTGCTCCCAAGTGAAATGAATGTAAATGTGTGAATGTGAATGTGTCGCCAATCTACCGCACTTAACATTCCCTAAATATTTGCAGCTCTTAAAACACCAATACAGCATTCCACACATGGAGCCGCTCCACTGAGTGACCTAACAATGAAACATTTTGGTATGTTCGATTCTATAAAAATCACCAACTGTTTTACATTTTTAACAATGACACAGACGGAAAATAGTTGAAAACTGATTGTGAATATTCATACATGTTTCGTAATATATAGGCAATTTATAGGCTTATTCGCCAAAGTATTTCTCCCAATTTAATATCAATTATTGATAATATATGTTATGTTAAAATAATCGTTTAATATAGAAGGTCATATTGGCGAATGTATCGCGGCCGACGGCTCACGGCTCGCTCTCGGGCTATCAACGTTAATAGTGTTATCATTATCACGTAGATAAGATGTGCGATTAGATGGCGTTCTCCGGTCGCGGATAAATAACAGACAACAAGACAAATTGTCTGACGTATGTGTGTATATACATACATTATACACGATGTTTGTAATACTAGTTTTTGAAATATGTGTTCGAAAATTTGCAAAACAACAGGTGGTCCGTGAGGTATAAAATAATATTGAAATTCAATAAATAAGTGTGTGAGATCTTTTTTATTTGAATAAATCAATAAATTATTTGCTGAAATGTGAACTTTTTAAACACTAATGTTACTACACATAAAACATACTACTCAGTAGGCTTGGTTCATGAAGTTGGGTTCGTTTCCGTATGACATGCGCAGGCGCAGGCTTAGTGTAATGTGAGTGTCCTTACGAGTACGTAGTATTCCGTCGTAGCCGGTAACGTAACATTTATATGTTACGTTACTTGTAGTTCGGCAGTGAACGCGGTCAGCACACGAGTCTTCAAGAGATGATAAAACTAAAAAACTGGCCAAGTGTAAGTCGGACTTGCACATGAATGGTTCCGTTCCATAAAAAAAAAAATGTTCGCAAAACTAAAAAAAAACTGTTAAGCTCCCCAAAAGTGACCCCCATATTCAAAATTCATATATTTTCGTTAAATACGTCTGTGTTTGGGTCATAGAAATACATTTTATGTGTACCTCAACTTAATCGGTCCATTAGATTTGAAGTAAATTGGCTGTGACAGACGGAAAGACAGACAGACACACGAGTGATCCTATAAGGGTTCCGTTTTTTCCTTTTGATGTACGGAACCCTTGAAACACGCACTGGTACCTCCACGAACGAGTCCGCGTAGCCTGACCCGTTGTAAAAACTATGTAAGGATCATCTAAATAATGTAACGACGCTTATCAGCATTAAGATCATTATCGAAATGTAAACAGGATCTCAGCAGATCTAGATGTTAGTCGTTCGTAATGATTAATGACGAACTGTCAGTGTTTGGCACACACAGCCGTAACCTTGTAGGAGCGTGCGGTTCTCACGCACACCCCCGCGTTATAGTGAAGTAAACAAACACTACCCGCTCCCGGCAGTTGTCACATAATACCCGACACATACCACAACATCACACAGATCCCGCTGATAAGATGCTTATCAAGTGTTTACGATATTGTGAACGATATCAGTGGTGTTATTATCACTCCGAGCGAGTTGGAGCATTTTACTAACTTGTAATTTGTTGCACGTTTGCTACTGAGTGAATGAACCTCTCGCTAACGTGTACACTGAAATGACAAAATTAGATTTGTCACATTTTTCAGTTTTTCATGATATTATATTGGTAGTGCCCACATCTGGTGTATTTCAATTCATCTGATAGCAATTCCTTCTCACCATTTTGTTCACCGTGTCGTCGTGTCGATGATTCTCATTTATTTGAGTCAAATTAGCTTCGACCAGAACTTTGTCACATCGACGGCGTTGCTGTGGCTTGGGAAAGGTGCTCTAAAGTGCAGATGGAGTTGCACGTGGAACAATTCAGGGGTTTGCCCGTGATGGCTTGTGATGAGACACTGCGTTCGCTTATCGATCTACTACACACGCTTGGGATGTTTGTATTGTGTTTCCAGCATCACGCAGCATGTGGTGCATGTGGGACAGGCAGCATCTCAAGTGTGTAGGAGTACTTGTAGACCCTCGCGCCGTTTGCAGTCGATAAGTGCACTTCAATCCACTCACATGTTCTACGTCTACAAAATAACATAATCATAATTATGAAAGTACTTCTGGTTTGTGTTAGTTACGTATTTTATGTAAACGAACACGAACGCTTTTGCTGATCAACAGCATGTGTAGGCTGTGCTAGTTATTGTCCACAGTAGACTATGCAGACGAAATGACCCCTCTGCGCTGTCACCGACGACACCGTGGAAGTGTCGAAGTAAGATAGAAGACCCAAAAAAACAGTTCACTGCTGGGCTTACATAACCACTGGACAGAGTGACTCTTTTTAACTTTTACCTAACATTTGATTTTTAAGGATTATTTCCGTCCAATCCATAAATCATTGGCGATATCTACCTATACCTATTTCCTACCAGAACAAACGCTTACAAACGGCAAATACAAACAAACTTTCACATAAATAATTTTATTGGTTGAGATACTAACATTGGTTTCACAAGCTCCAGGTGTTGTGTCCATAAATAACACATTAATTAGCATTCATTTGATGAATATTAAATACTTTAAGAATATTGATTTTAGAAACTGCATTCTAAACGACTGTTTATCTGTTTATGTCCAACAGATCATTTTTCCCACGAGAACGTCTATAGCACCGCGTTCTCTCCTCAAGGATCACCGCTCCGTAAACTGTGTCCTAATCACAACTTTGTTGTGCTATTGTATATTAAACAAAATTAAAAACTTCTATTATTATATAAATAAAAAGAGAAGTCCTGGCTGACTCATCAACGCCCAGCCTTAACCCTTGGACCCAGAAAACTGAAATTTTGCACAGAGGTTCCTTAATAATGAAAAAAAAAAAATTGCAAAAAAAAACCGACTTCAAAAATACAAAATCAAAAAAAAAATAGCTTTTATAAGATATTAAAAATATATTTAAGAACTTTAACAAACGTTGTTGCAGATGACACTGAAATGTCTTGCAGTTGGTTAGTACCGGGATCTAGATCAATCCCGCTTAAATTATAAACTTAACAAGGAAAACTCTCGCCTAAATATTGTACCAAAAACTAAATGATGTAAATGAGTGACAAGCATAGGATACGTGCGTCGTTTGCTAGTTGATACTTTGTTACCTGGCAGAACTACTACTTGGCGGCGTGTAGACATTTTAACGACGATGTTCACACGTTGACTGGAGCTCGGGTGACGTCATTATACTCACATTCTTCAGACACACTTAATATTTAATAGTAAAAGTCATGATTAACTAAATTTACGTTCAGTAAGTGGGTGGGCTGTGATAGTATAATGCAACTAGTATACAAAAAGCTAATCGCCAGTCAGAAAAATAGGTCTCATTGGCTTAATGAATTAATTATTTTGATATAATAAAGATGAGCGTGCGCAAATCTCTACAAAAATATATGAAGCTTATGATGATAAATAATTAAAAAAAAATAGCAACTCTGAGTAATTTGAGATAATTATACACACTGCCGTTGTTTGTACTTCTTATTTGATTTATTCATCATCTGTCTCGATATCTGAACAATTAAACTTCCGATAAATAAGTCTCGCGAGCAAACTATTTGATTAAGTTAATTTATGATGTCTCTTAGTATCTACATTTTACAGCGATTGATACTTTATGTGAATGAGAACAAACTATAGTTATATGAGTTTTATTTATAGTCTCATCAGAAATGCGTGCTACGGGGAGAAAAACAACAACGTGGTTCCCGTAATGCTTACGGCCAATAAAAACGATGTTATGTTGCTATATTATATATAGAATTTAACAACTTTGTCTTTGACTGTAAATTAAACGAATTAGAAGCATATTTAGGTTATTTGTGGAGCCTAAAGTAATAGGAGGGCGGCGGGCGGCGCGGCTTATTTATGAAGCAAACATAAACTAAGCATCCATCACGTTATTATACAACACATCTGAGTGAGATCTAGTGATAACTATCAAATGGTGATAATCTCACGAGATACGCAGATTATTATCATTAAATAACAATAATCTGCGATGCGTATCTTTGGAATTTAGGAATCTATTAAATAATAATTTATTTAAAAACCTACGACTTGTTAAACTGATAATTTATAATACCTACTTAGTGAGATTTTCTCCTAATATACGTAACTTTACCTACAACATAAACTGGACTTCTACGAAATTATATATTCCGTCACTACCTCTGCCTGTGGCTTTGTCCGTATCATGTTTTATTTCTTCAAGGATATCGTCAATTGATCCCACAAACGAATTCATAATTAAGACTGGCGATATTTTGAATTTTACAATTTACATAAGTATCTCTGAATAACCGAACTGAACCGAATCGAATTTTAATATCTGAAAATCTCTGCTATTTGTAACAATAAATACGAGTTGGACTTTGAATTAATTACGGACTAAACTGTTTGCTAAACTAGACTTAGATATGTGTGGTATCTTATCTGCCAATGAGAAAACATGCAACAGTTGGGTGTTGCTTACTGTTATGACGGCCAAACTCATAAGTAAGTAAAAAGCATGTTTTAGATTAACGTATTAATATATTTTAATGACCGCAGGAACCAAAAATATTTCATAAAATCTCTTCTAAGATACTACTACTACTATTTCTTACTTTTTTGCCAGACATAATGAAGGAGCAACCAAAATAATAATAACGGAAACCAAAATTTGATAAAGTTCGAGCAATATGGCAAATTGCAGTTTGTTCGTAGAAAAGACATCAACGCGCTCGTAAGTTCTACAAAATGGAAAAATGACATGTAGGCAAAATGATCTTTTTAATTTTATTTACTTTATCGTATTTGCTGGTATTTCTGTTGACAATTGGGTTATTATACTACTACATTCAAATCAATCGAGGCGGCTCTTAGACAGCTTAAAAATGGAAAAGCCCCTGGTGAGGATGGGATAACGACTGAACTTCTGAAAGCGGGAGGAAGTCCTCTATTAAGAGAGCTTCGGGAGATTTTCAACTCGGTCCTGTTCTCTGGGAGAACTCCAGAAGCGTGGAAAAGGAGCGTGGTCGTTCTCTTCTTTAAAAAAGGGAACAAGACTCTACTAAAGAATTATAGACCCATCTCGCTCCTTAGCCACGTATATAAGCTGTTCTCGAGAGTCGTCACGAATCGTCTAGCGCGAAGACTCGACGACTTCCAACCACCGGAGCAGGCCGGGTTTCGAGGAGGGTATAGCACCATAGACCACATCCACACAGTGCGACAGATTATACAGAAGTCCGAGGAGTATAATCGGCCTCTGTGTCTTGCATTTGTGGACTATGAGAAGGCTTTTGACTCTATTGAGACCTGGTCTGTTCTGGAGTCGTTGCAGCGATGCCAAGTAGACTGGCGATACATCCAAGTGCTGAGGAGCTTATACGAAGACGCCACAATGACCGTCCAAACTCAGAACCAGCAGACAAAGCATATTCCATTGCGTAGGGGGGTGAGACAAGGGGACGTAATTTCCCCGAAACTGTTCTCAAACGCACTGGAGGATGTTTTTAAGACGCTGAACTGGGAAGGACGGGGCATTAACATCAACGGCGAGTATATCTCACACTTGAGATTCGCAGATGACATCGTCATACTGGCTGAGTCGTGCTACGACTTACAACAGATGCTGGATGGCCTAGTGGTTTCTTCAGTGCGCATTGGCCTCAGGGTGAACTTGGACAAAACCCAGGTTATGTTCAACGAACACGTCACCCCAGGACCTATTGTTGTCAATGGCGGTCCTCTCGAGGTTGTTCGAGAATATATTTACCTAGGGCAAACTTTGCAGTTTGGTAAGAACAACTTTGAGAGAGAGGCCAATAGAAGAATCCAGCTAGGCTGGGCAGCTTTTGGGAAGCTTCGTCGGGTATTCTCGTCACATATTCCGCAGAGCCTAAAGACTAAGGTCTACAACCAGTGCGTCCTGCCTGTTATGACATACGGGGCTGAAACGTGGACACTCACGGTACGGTTGGTCCATAAATTTAAGGTCGCTCAGCGAGCTATGGAGCGAGCTATGCTAGGAGTCTCTCTCAGGGATCACGTTCGAAATGAGGTGATCCGACAGAGGACCAGAGTTGTCGACATAGCTCGCAAAATAAGTCAGCTGAAGTGGCAGTGGGCCGGCCACATTAGCCGCAGAACCGATGACCGTTGGAGTAGACGTGTTCTTGAGTGGAGACCGCGAAACGGCAAGCGTAAGGTGGGACGCCCTCAGGCTCGGTGGAGCGATGATCTTCGCAGAGTGGCTGGTAACAACTGGATGAGAGTTGCCGAAAATCGAGTTGACTGGTGCAAGATTAAAGAGGCCTATATCCAGCAGTGGATTGCAATAGGCTGATGATGATGATTCAAATCAATGTAATTATTTGTAAAACTTAGATATATAGCGAACATACTTAATTTTATAATACTCTTTGGAAAAAAATTAAGTTATTCATCGAACTATTAAATTATTCATCGAACTTGAAAGGACTAGATGCTATTAAAAGGTCAGATTCAGTCTTGGTTAATGCAATAAAAGTTCAGATGGTTTATTTTAAAACTGACTTCATGAAAGAATCTGAATGTTTTTTATGAGTAACCGTATTTTGATCGCTTAAAATATAAGATGGCGTTTGTTTTAACAAACCATTTAATAAAAATTCAATTTCACCTCCCTTTCATGACACCACTCGTTGAGCTTATTTACTAAATTTCATTTAACAAAGTGTAAAGTTTGAAATTTCTGTTATAAAGCAATGAACGTCAAATAAAGGTGTTCCATCGAATTCTTCAGCGTCATCTCTGACGCCAGCACGAGTCAAATTTTTGAAATTTATTAAAATTTGACAACAGCTGGGAATTTAGAATATTTAAATTTGTTGCTTAAAGTGCCCCAGTCTAAAATAAAAATTTAAAGATAGAATTATATTAATAAAAATTTTACATTTTGAATTATACCTTACTATGGCTAGCTTTCGGATTTCATCGGTCAATTTAATTTAGTCAAGTCAGTATAATATATGCTAATATTCGATACATCCTCGTCCACGATTCGACTTCACCTCCCAGCTCCCACGCGCACACAATAGATGTATCACTCATTAGTATCATTTCCAGAAGTGGCTCCTCGCAGTCCGGATTACCAAGAGAGCGTACTTCTGTGAACACTATTGTTTCTGCGAAGCGGATTATCCGTGTCATCACAACACAACCTTTGTTTGTAAAACGATAGGTAGGTACCCTCTCTACCGGGTAGATTGTGTCCACTTCCTAGTAGGTACCTGATCCTGGTGGCAAATTTCCTGGACACTGGACTGTGGGAAAGTAGTTCGTGTCAAATTCTAGACGTTTGTTGACTCTTCCAGAATTAACTTAATGTTTGTTAAGACTGTGTGTTTTGGTAGGAGATGGGGCGACATAAATACGTTACATATTATAGCAAGTTAATTGATTTACTTTAACGATGCCGCTGAGCATGTTCACTGATAATAATATGATATCGGCTGCTTTATTAATAATGTTCTGCCGATTAACTCGTTTGGAAATTATAGTAGTAACGATATCCTTACATTAACGATTATATCTTCTGAAGGCTTTCATGTAAATATGTAACTTGACATTCTACCTGCATCTGGGCTATTTTAATTGCTTAGATAAATTAACAACAATCCAAAAATAGTAAACTGTCACAATGAAAACTGACTTCAATACTTAACTATTCATCCGCGAACCTACACATCTTTGAAATACCTGTGCGATTAGTTTGTTGTTGGTCATTGTAAGAGAATGTCACCCAACATAATTGTGTACCTGTAAGAGACGCAAACGGTTCACGCGAAGGAAAAAAAGGTTTGTTGGGAACATATAAATGACATAGCACGAGCCAAGGTTGCGCAAACGTGACTCCCCCCCCCCCGTCCACGGCTACACCCGCACCCCCCGGGGTCGCGTCGTCATACATTGTCCACGGTGCACTTATTGAGCTATCTGACAGGCGGGGCCCGGCTAATTGTCTGTGCGACCGAGACCACTTTACCCCCGTACCTCGAGAGCGACAGAGACGCAACACAACCCTATTAATCCCCCTATAAATAACCCGGCTCCTAATGCCGAGGCGCCACGCTTTTTTACGTAGAGTGCGACCGAGCCGCCGCGATACTTGCGTCCAGCGTGTCCGCGCAGGCCGCGCAGGCGCTCGGCTGCCGATAACGCAACGATAAGTGGATTAAACAATGAATGCTAGTGACTAGGAAATAGGTATGGCGTATGGCAGGCCAGTTCTATTGTGCGCCGGTTATCTGCACTGTACCGACAGCATTCGAATCAATTCAATATCTATTAATGGAACGTTTTAGATGTGTGCTTTGCTATGAGTAGATTGTGTTTATAGATTTTATCAAGTGAAACTAAACTTAAATTATTCTCGGTTTATTTAAGAAACTGTTCCCGCAATGTATACTTTGTACATTAAAACTGTTTCTTTATTGCGAGAAGAACCTTAAACTCAGAGTAATGCAATAACGCCGCGAGCCAGTCCGCTCAGATCTCTTCTATAGGTGCTCATCTCACGCAAAACAAGCTCTTCACATTTATATACCTGCTTACGACTATACGACTACCGCTGTCATCATTTTACGAGTAGTTTATTGACCCGTGTAAATAGTACCAGATAGAGCAACTTTGCGTTAACAAACTCGACGTCCACTAAGGCAACGACAAATTAGCAGATATTTAATTTTGTCGTCGGCGCTCGTTTGTCAACATCGAGTCATTTATCAAGACGACTGGGTCGCGGTATAGGGGTGGGCGACTAAGTGCGAAATGTTCCCGGTCGTTCCACAGTTTTTTTGTTGTTTGGTGACGAGAGCTTAATCCGATGACGAGGGACAGCAAAAAAGCCGACTAATGGTGCGCGCTGATGTATCAATGACAGTGGCGCCCCCCGCACCCCCCGTGCCCCGCATACCAACAAACAAACAAACACGTATCATGTCCCGGGTGTTACGATGATGCTCGTAATGGACACCGTCAGCGGTGAACACACCGCCACCACTAATAGCTTCACTTTTAGGTCATAACTCAAAGTTGCAATCGTTATTTCACGAGAAATTTTCGAAGTGTATAAATGTGTATTATTGCCCGCGCGTAAAATCAATCTTTATTACTCTTTGTAATATTTGTGCGGGGAAACAACATATTTTTTGGGTGTAAAATCACGTTTTACGGAAGGCCTTAATGTAACACACCCAACACGTTGTTCTGATGAATTAATTAAATAGTAAAGGGATCGTGGAAGTATTTATAGTACCTACAGTTATAACATGTATTAACTAAAAAATGTGAAGAACTTGAAACTTTGATCCCCAATGTCTCCGTTTTGTAGAAACTAGAAGGTTACCAGATATTACGGCCTAGAACAAAAAATGTCGCAATGCCGGGGCGCGGGGTGAGCAAGAGGCTTTCCGCTTCGTTAAGGGTACTTTTACACCCATTCGTTACTGGACACTCAACAATTATTTGAATTCTTTCTCTACGAGTATGTTCTTCTGAATAGTTATTATCTTTTTTGTTTTGGGTTTAAATTTCATATCCACTTTTTTACTTTCATGGTTCGCATGACGCAGTATGGGGTTGTGATGATCTGTTCTACTTTAACGAAATACTATTATTTGGTAAAAAAAGGTTGCAATTGAAGTAACTCTTCCTCGGATTCCACAATGCTGACAATACATACAATTGAAAATCGTGTCAAATAAATAGAATTCACGAAAGAGATTGAATAGTTCAAAAGTATCATTTAAGGCTATATTAGCCTGTAACTCGGAATGTGTCCCCAAAATGAATAATTGAGAGCATCATTAGGACGGTACTGGAGCTAGTGACGTTATCTGTTAGCGATCTGCGACGACCGTCCGGCGTCGTGCGGACACGTCCGGTGTTGTGGGGTCGCCGGAACTATGCGGACATCGTAAATTTGTGCAATGTCCGAGTCCCAATGTTTTGCGTTTTTTTCCGCGCAGTTACCTGCGCACGCGGCGCCGGCGACACGTCACCGCCACTCGACGCGTTTATTGCCGTCTGCAAGTAGGTCAGAAGGGTTGCAGGTAGCAGGCGCAGGCGCAGGCCACTCCGGCGCGGTGACGTCACGCGCTGATAACGACCCGCGGCTGATAACGCGCCAATTAAAACAAGTATCGATCGGTGACAGTCAGCGATCAGTACTCACCAACTAACTAACTTGTATGAATGGTAAATGTAAGCGAGGGTAGTGCGGAAGTGCGCCACAACTATTAGTCAATTAAAATGTTACATTCTCCAAAGTAATAATCACGTCATCATATTATTATCGACAATTTAATCTATATACCAAGTACATTTGAGGAGAAAAGAGTACGTTAGGATAGTAAGGTGGCATCAGGCATGCTATGTTTTCTGCCTACCTCTACGCGTGAGTTTATGCATGTAAACCGTTTTCAAGCGAACTCCTATTTCCGTCAACATCCGTATAGACTGTTAACGTGGCTGAGGACTTTCAGAAACTGTTCTATCATAAGTGGTTAGTGCTTGCTCAATAGTGCGGCAGGAATGTTAATAGTGTCTTAAGTTAGGCGCATTAGTGCGCGCGCCTGATAGTACAACACACGGCTAGTGTGCTGGAGCGACAAGTGATATGAGCAGCGTGCTAACACTAGACAACACGATACTTTCTAACGTTTGTAATTGATAGAATTTGAAATTGTGCTCTAACAACATAGCTGTACAATCGAAAAGAGGATAATCTATCTATTTCTAAACCCATTTCCGCATTCCCTACCAAGTTATATTGTAACATGCCAAACAAAGATTCGCGCAGAAACTGGAAAACCACAATATGCTTTACAAACACGACTATGGGCACATGTTATTGAAATATCTCAAGTAACGTTATTTGGAATAGACCCCACTGCAGTTATATGTAATGTGTAGCGACAATGTGTCGGCTACTGAAACTTTCACGTACTCGTGCTGGCTCGGCTATCAGCTATCAGTGCAGTATCAGATAAGCGTTGCGCGGGAGTGGAATGCGAGCGGCCGCGTCGGCGCCGCACAATAGCCTGCCCCGCGCCGCGCGCCGGCGCCCCACGACTGCCGACATGGACACTCATGTTCGCCAGGGTACTCCTTACTTACAGTTAGCTAACGGGAATGTTTACAAATAATATTGCAAACATTGACAATTGTAGTTCCATATAAAAAACTGTTTGTAAAAGTAATAACTAACATCATCCGAAATAAAGATTCTTTGACAGAACCTTGGTATTGTTGGTGTTAGTTTCTATTTGTTTTTAATGACTAGAAATTGTCATTCGAGAGATTCATTCACCTTAAATAAAAACAAAAACTTGTCAAAAACAGACAAAGAACCAAAGAGGAGACAAACTTGTATAAGACAGTATACTGCCTTCTGAAGGCAAAACTACTTCTGCAGGATTCAGATTGTTTATTTGTTAACATACTCGTAGGTAGTTACAAAGAGGTGTTACATTTTCATATGCACCATCAAAGTATTAATACCAATCAATATATCCGTATATTGATTGGTATTAATACTTTGATTTATTAAAATTTAAACTAATTACGAAAAAACAAAGGTTTGTTAGAATTAAGTTTGCATTTGTATCTCATAAATGACAATTAACAACAAGGCACTGTAAGTGTGCAAGTTTGTATGATGTAGGACATAAGAAGCCGAGCTATCAGTTATTAGCGAGTAACCAGGTGGAACAGCTTTTTACGTGATCGCGGAGCTACACAATTAATTGCTTGATTTATTGCCATTTATTGCTCGTTGTGAACGCACTCGCATTGTGTTGTAACTTCTCTGACAGTACCTAGTACTGCAAAAACACTCACTTCACACATAATATGATGTACTCGTATACTTCAATGTTTATATGAAGTAATAATAGAGGCCAGTAGTTGTGCCAGTGTTAATGTTGGTACAAATGTAAACGAGGCACAATGTCGTAGTGCTGTGCTTTGTTGCGTAGGTGACGCGTTTGGAACAGTTTCGTCTCAGTTTACAGACGAGTCGCATGAACATGTGAGTAAGCTTGTGTGACGCTTTGTTTGGCTTTTTGTTTACTTCAATAATTAAACAGAAAGCCTTTATCTAAGTTTATGTATCGTCATGTACGTAAAACATGGCCGAGAGGCAATATTTCGGTAATTGACTCAGTTTCCGTCGGCTGTTAGTGTGTTTGTACGAGTTAATATTGTTTATTGCACAATTAAATCTTATAGGTCAGTTCAGAGTGGCGTTATGTTTTGTTTCTTGAATTGAACTCCATTTACATATCTATATTATAGCTGACTGAAAACGTTCCGATATTGGTATCAAGTGGCACAAAAAGACTCCAATAAATCCAACACAACCTCCATAGGATAGTTTCGTTGGCCTACTTGTCAGTTCTCATGATGATGAAGAGATAAATTTCAACGAAATAAAAACATTTCCGTCGGGAAACCGATGTGCTGATGTAATGATACTGTCCGCAAACTTACGACTTACTACGATTACTATAATTATCATTACTGTTAAGATTTTGACCACCGAACTAAACAGTTCAACAACCATGTCTCTGGACAACAATTAGGAATCAGCACTTACTTGTGTGGTAGTACAGGTCGGTGGCTGCGAGCTGCGGGTGATGCTGCGCGGTCACGGGTCAGCTGCTATATCACTGTCACTGGCACGAGCTGATGAGCACTGGTTCACTGAGCCACGAGCACGAGCACGTCGACGCGTGTAGTCCTGTCGGCGAGCGCGCGCCCACTGGCGCGGGAGGCGGCGCAGGCCTCCGCCCCCGGCGCCGAGGGGCGGGGCACTCCCCACACGAGAGGAAATGCGCTTTTCCATAAATTGCAGCGCTCATGGTGTAGTCGCACGTGACGCGTCATATGACGCTTGGCTCCGGGGTGAGGGGCGCGAGGGGTGCGGGCGGTGGCGGGGGGAGGGGGCGCGGTGGGCGGCCGCTATCGCGAGTAATGGGCGCCGCGCGGAGATTTATAGAGGGGTTAGTTTTCGGGCCCTAATGGAATTAGTGCTGCGTTTTTGTTTATACTCGCGGCGTCGCAATCAATCGTGCGAGTGTTTGCTGCTGCCCCCTCCCCCCTCCCTGTTACGGCCTGCCTGCCCCCCTCCGTGGTCCAGTCGCTGCTAATTAATGGCCGGCACCAGTTGATCAGTGGATGTTAATTGAGGAGCGACGTCTGCCGGAGCACCTACCTACCGGTGCTCTACTCTGAGATAACTAGATAGGAAGCTGTGCTATCTGCACCAACTCACGTTTATCAATTACAGAAAACTGCGTTCTAATTACCAGCTGTTGATAATATCCAAACTTACATATAAATATTAAGGTTAGGTGAAATACCCTCATCATTATCAACAACTTTGGCTGAGGAACAAACCCTGACATTATGATAACTAACCCACTGCTCTATAGACACATTTATGTTCGCATCTATGACAACATGTAGGCAACAGATGATTTTTCAAACTAAGAATGATGATATTCTGCAATATAGAAATCTATACATATAAATTATGTACTAATTGTGGCTTCGTATGTCCTAATGGTCGACACAAAAGAAGTAGAAGCGGTAACAAAGCAGTATAGCAGAGCTTAGCACCTGACTTCTTCTTCGTGTCTCTGGTACACATCCTATCTGCGTATACCAATATCTTACTACCGTTGTAAATGCGATAGTTTGTAAAGATGGATGGATGACAAATGATGTATGTATATTTTGCAAATGAGTTTGTACAAACAATTTTCCACATCGTCTTTGTTCGATGTATGTTTGTAACTCTTTCACGCAAAAACTACTGAACGAATTTTGGGGAAACGTTACAATAATATTGGTTACACATTAGAATAACTCGTCATCTACCTATATATCTAATAAATGTTTGTTTTGTCTCTGTGGGTTTCTAAACCATTGATTCGATTGTGATGACACTTTGTGGTTTATTTTTCCAAAAATAAAAGTAAAATGAAGTTATAAGCCCATACTGAAAAATCACGATCTAAAAAGTATGAAACAAGCAAATTTTCTTGTCTGAAAATGTTAGGTTAGTACAAACCGTTTAATATTTACGTCTATTAAATAAACAACGACACACACAACTGCTCACAACTTGAACATAACTGGCGGAATGTGGGTGTACTAGGTACCTACCTATTATAAGGTACACATCTGCCTAACCTTTCGATGATTACAAGGGTGATGTTATGTTATGTTAAATAAAGAACTTACCCGTAAGTTATATATTAATTAATGTATTTAATTATTTTTCATAGTAATGTTCAGAGGATAGCCGTGGAAGTATACCACCTACTGCGATACGATTTATTTGATTCTTTAAACATATTTTGAATGAAATGTCAGTGTTTTCATTCCTTCTAGTTCATTCTAGCTTTTTTTTTATGGAAAAGCCAAATATTATTGTCTTTACTTAGCTCAATTTCCAGCCATTCCCGACTTCCCTCGGCGACTTCCCCCAACGAAGTATTATAATATCTGTGCCCCTACCCAGTTACTGAGTAATACGACACCTTTTGGTAAAACTCGTTGTCAGATATTCGACCTTCTTAACAAAGTTCGGGTTGGGACCAACAACTTCACATAGTTTCCTTGGCACTGAGGGATCTCGATTCCTAATGGATGTCCACCCCTTCACGAATCGATCTCAGCCTTCAATCGTTTGGCGGTCACTCAGCCAAACCGGGAGGGGTTTGGCTAAATAAAAACACTTATACTCATTATCTGACAGTTACATAATGTGACCAACTATATACCGGTGTAGTTCGGCGGCAGGTACTACATAAATCGTCTTAACTAGGAAACAGGGATTTCCTTGTACAAGTACACCTGCAGTTTTGACGGTTTCTGAAACGCCACTGAAGTCCCAATGAACGCTGAGCCAGCTGATATAAACCATACTAACAGCATCAAATTAAGATCAGTCACAAACATTTTACATTCATTTTTAGACATAACCTACTTACGTTTAAAACATTTAGCCATTATTTAATTAATAGCGTTATCATGATAACGCTATTGTGATTACGTACGGGTAGTTACTACTAACCTAACAACTACAGTCTAGATGAAAATAGGTACTGCGTTTAAAACAATGTGATAAGATCATAAAACCACCTTAAAAACCTCTTTCACAATATCTGCTGACAATTTCCAGTACTTGCCAGCATGAGAGTCAATATTCCAGCCATTTCCAGCAGTTCTCGGCGTGATGTTCCCACGAGGGCGGCAGGTCAACGATATCAGAGTAGGGCCGCCACCGACGCCGTCGGCAGCTACAGACAACACAGGGAGACCCGCACACATCACACAATACACCGCTCATAACTACTCGTTGCCGCACTATTGTACAGTGTGCGGTGCTATCGGCTTCCTTGAACTCGACACAATACATAATGAGAGCAGTGGCTCCTTACTGATTACAATATCGTGAGAAACTTTTTTAAAGTTTAGGATTTTCTTCTAAGTTGTTGGTGTGTTTTCCACACAAAACTCAGCCCCAAAACAACCATTATTTTGTAGGTCGTAAAATATTTTTGTTTGTAACGAGACTTGACCAGACGACAAGCTGGCGCAGCAACTAACTACTGATCCTGTTGCCGTTCTGTCCTGTACTAGCCTGTCACCCCGACTCTTCAAAAATATACATTCTAGTAAATCTTGAAACCGGAAGTATATTTTTGAAGAAATATTGGAACTATGTGGTTGTAGTGATAGCATTAGATTTGACAATCTATTACATGTCGCTATAAATTCATCCAGCTGAGACTCAGCTACGGTACATATACTAAATCGTTTTTATAAGATATACGCAGTTGACGTTCTGTGGTTTCTGCCTAAACCCGTAGGAAAAAGCGTGAGTTTATGTATCTATGTATGATTGTATAGTTTTAAACATAGCTCATGTGAATTCATGTGTGATCGTCGCGTAGCATTCCGTAGCATGTCGTAGCATCACGTAGCGCTACGTAGCGTCGCGTAGCAGTGTCGACACTGTCATACGGTGCACGATTAATGGCGCCGACATTTGTAGAACACATTCCCATCACTCAGTCATTTATATTGTAGCAATACACGTATCTAAGCCAACTATAGAAAGTACTTCAACGTAAAGAAGTAATCTTACAGAGATAAAGGAGTCATTAGTGCACAATGGAGAAACAATTGGAGCTATTCGGGCTACAGAACGAGTACGCAGTAACTAACTGAGCCAGTAATCCGCGTGGGAAGGGGACGGACGTGACGTCATCATAGGGAGGAACTATTTTGAAGGTTATTGTGTTACCTACTCATTAAAATACATTATGATTATCTTTTTGCAATAATAATGCAAAGACCATTTGCTAAAGCATGCTTAAATCTCATGGTGGGTACCCAAGATGAGGTATAAAGTTGTCTAGTCTCGGTTCAAAAGTTAACGAGTATGGTAACGTGTGAACATTACGATTGAAGCGAACTTTAACTGAAATGCGCAAAGTTTTATTACAGCAATTAGAGCTAGGAGTGACGCATTATAATTTTTGCAGTAGCAATGGTACTCGTAAACCTTTATTGTAGGTCATTAATGTGGATTGTAACATGTAAACTTACTTAAAAATTAATTAATACATACCATTGCCCGTCTGTGTAGACGCTATGAATTCAACTAAAATCATATTGTTATCATTACCACATAAAATGGGAATGTTACCATGTTTAGTTAATAATATTTGTGACCATCCCAGTTTAAAAACTTATATCAATAATTTATTATTCTGTAATAAATCAGATTAATTCTTTGTTGACAATATTTATAAACATTAATTCTATTGCAATTATTTCAATTTTATATTGCATATTTTGGCACTCATGTTGCATATTTCGAGTATTTATGATCCATTTGTGGTTGTTCACCAATGTTTAAGTTGTTTTGAATTAATTTGGTGTCTAGTTAAGACTGTGTTGATGAGCGAAGTGAACATCTTGGCCATTGGTAGACTGTTAGGAATTATTCTGACACCATTTCTACTAATTATGTCAGTAATGTTAATACAATCGTGAGTCTGTCCGAGGAAGGGCCGCCGAACTTCCGCAACAAATTAGGATCAGTCGTTATCGCCCGCTGATGTTATCACTCGCTCTGAGATAACATCTGCCAGTCGCCTGTTACGACACCCTGGTTCATCCGATGGCGCCGTCACAAATAATAATGTTGTGGTTCAGTTACAAGCATTACAAACAGCAATTTGTTGTAAATAACTTTGCCAAAGTTATGTGTTTTAGGGTCAACATCGGGACCAAACTGATTTCAGCACTAAATAACGCTGATTAATGATTCGAAACGCCAGCAGTCCGGTAACCGCTTGACGAAGTTTGCTATACGACAAGCAACTGATGTGCAGGGTTTGTATGTTTGTGTATGTAAACGATGATTGCTCTTGGACTAAACAATTGATAATCAAGTGCGATTATGAACCGTTACCAGACACGCTTGACATCTGACACTAGGTTCTGAGTTGCAATAACCGAATGAACTTTTCTCAGAGAAATAAGTTTTTGGTACCCGACTGCGGCAAATCCAGAAAGGAGGGTAATATTATATTATATCAGTACTTGTACTCATAATCTCCACACCAAAGAAAGGGGTGGCTGTATAGTACTTAGCGTGTTAAACGACAGATTATAGTGGGGCTGCCAAGTGTTTCCTATATTATGCACTTGTAAACTACTACTAATGTTTCCTGTCGAATGCCTTAAATAGATAGCTTAATGAAATAAGTGATATGGTTTCAGTAGAGCCGAATTCATTTCAAACTGAACATTGTTTTATATAAACATGTCACAAACGATACCAATAGGGTAGTTAACAAAAAAAATCTAATTAGTCCGTAAGATAGATTTCCAAGAAATATTGGACACGTATTTTTTCTTTTTTCACGTAAACAAACAATGAAGACGATACAGAGCATTGAAAACTCGTGTGACGTCATATTCTAAGACATTAGTATGACATTTTTACCGGTGAGTGACGTCACAAACCCCCATTTAAATCTTTGACGCGTTTTATCTTCGTCAATTTTTATTGATTTGGTAAAACAAAAAATACGTATCCCATATTTTTCGATAATCTAACAGACGGACTAATTAGAATAAAATTTTTTTTAGTCAGCAAACATCCCTATTGAAATAGAGTTTATTTCAAACCACATTACTCTCTACTTCATTTAATAAATAGTCAATAATATCAAACGGTGTATTTTATTTGGTTTAACACTCCACGGTGTTCTTACAGAACGGACATACGATGTCATGTAAGTGTTCATGGTAAACTAGTTATTAAGGTGAGTGGGTCTCGCGGTGCTTCAAGTAGGTAGGTACATTATAACAAATATACCATACATACAGGCGCAGCACAACTGCTCAGCGTGGGGTCCTGATTTCGATGATCAGGTTGGATAAAGTGGACTTTCGGAATCCCCTCAGCCTAACCCTTCGTGGATTGGGGATGACGAGGGGATGTTGTGTTAGATCCTACACCGCCTTTCTTTACACCACGTTCCTTACGACTTACCTACATCATCTATATTCTATCTATCTATATATATAAAAATGAAACCCGTTTTTCGTTGTCACGACTTGGCATGAAAACGGCTTGACCGATTTGGCTGATTTTTTTTTTTAAATGTTCGTTGAAGTTCAAGGATGGTTTTTACGGCGAGAAAAATTCGAATAATGGCCGGAAAAGCCCTAAAAACAGCCCTTTTCTTTTTCCCATACAAACGTTTTCTAACTAAAACGTCAAATCAATTTGAGCTTTAATACCGTACTATAAAGTTCAAGTGTTAGTGGAGAGGTTCCGGGAAGGCAAAACAATTGAGTGACGTTCAGTTGTTCAGTCAACGAATGACAACTTCAAACAGACCATACGACATTATCACATTAATCACAAATAATTACTGTTTCTTTCCCAATAGAAAAATGATTTTTCAAATGGTGTTTGCGTATAATATAAAAATTAATTGCTGTTAGTTAGTCGCGCTAAAACTAGAGAACGGCTAGACCGATTTGTCTAATTTTGGTTTTGAAACATTTGTGGCAGTCCAGAGAAGGTGAGAAATTAGTAGTATGTAGGTAGGTAGGTAATAGGTAGGTGGTAGGTAGTTGGTACGTAGGCAGGTAAAAGGGCATTGCAACGCACGCGGGGTACAGCTATATTATATAAAAATGAATAGCTGTTCGTTAGTTAACTCGAGAACGGCTGGACCGATTTGGCTAATTATAGTGTTGAATTATTCGTGGAAGTCCAGGGAAGGTTTAAAAGGTGAGAAAGTGGAAGGTAGGTAGGCAGGGTAGTAGGTAGAGTAGTAGGTAGGGTAGTAAGTAGGATAGTAGAGTAGGTAGGGTAGTCGGTAGAGTAGTAGGTAGGGTAGTAAGTAGGTAGGGTAGTAGGTAGGTCGGGTAGTAGGTAGGTAGGTAGGGTAGTAGGTAGGTAGGTAGGATAGTAGGTAGGTAGGGTAGTAGGTAGGTAGGGTAGTAGGTAGGTAGGGTAGTAGGTAGGTAGGGTAGGAGGTAGTAGGTAGGTAGGTAGTTGGTACACAGGCTGGTAGTAGGTAGGAAAAAGGGCATTGCAACGCATGCCGGGAACAGCTAGTATTTTATAAATAACAGATCAGTTCAATTTGCAATGGTTGGTTTCTTCATATTTAAGTAAGTGAATCGTGGTTAAACAGGACTATTAGTCATGCAAATTAATTACTAACAATTAGTTCTATTTATCTATCTCAGCGTTACTTCTACATAAAACGTGGAATTTCCTTTTTTTGCATTTTTGCGCTGACAGTATACATAATAAAAACTAATGTGATACATTTATACACATACATAAAGAAGAATATCATTATCTATTTTACATTAGATTAGTTACCTCTTATAATTTGTTACTGAAATGACTATTCAAGCAGAATAACAATACTGTGCCTACCTTCGGCAGCTACGGCTGCACTCATCATGGCTCTTCGCATTACTCTTGATTTCTGGTTTAGGTGCAAGATGTTGGGATAAAAATGAAAAACAAAATTATACATTTTATAATCAACGCTTAATACATACATAAATAACATCACGCCTTAAATCCCCAAGGGGGTTGGCAGATGTGTAATAGTACACCCACATTTCACCAATTAAGTTTTAATTTCATATAATAGGGGGCCAGCCTATTGCCATCAACCGGGCACGAATCCTACTACTGAGAAATTCCTGATGGAAAAACCAATATTAATTTGCCCAACCCGGGAATCGAACCCAGGACCACTAGATCAATGAGGCAGTCTAAAGAAAATTTCCACTAATTTTCTTATATAAAAAAAAATATATATATATAAGTCTTGTTATAAATGTGTGAGATTTTGTGAACGTGTAAGTACTGCATGCCAGAAGTATAACCAAAAGAAGTAAAATCAAAATATGTGTATAGTTGAAATGCCGAATATAGTGAAACCCATACAATTATGTATCTCAAATAAATCATTTATTCATTCATATATGTTTTTTGTAGTGTTTATCATAATGTATGTTAGTATGTAAGGTATGCAGTAAAAAGAAATAAATGATAGTGTGACGACTGACACGGCAGAATGGAAGAAAAAGCGTGTTGCGCCGACCTCAAATAACGTGGGATAAGGGCAGGAAGATGTTGATGAGTCTGTAAGGTATATTTCTATGGGCCAAAGTGGGCAAACAAACAATAAATTAATGATATTGTTGGATATCTTAAATTTTCCGTACAATAAAACTAGTAACAATTTGAAGTTTGAGCAGGAGCTCGTGGCTAAATATTAACAGCCGCTCGGCTCGAAATCTAGGTTGGTCTGTAGATGGGTGACCACACATTACATACCGAGTTTCCTCCGTACCTCGGAAAACACGTTAAGCCTTTGGTCCCGGCTGTCATTTGTACATCTTTGACAGTTGTTACAGGTAGTTCCAAAAAGTCTGACAACCAAATCATCTCATCAAGGGGCATCGCATTACCCAGTACTAACTAAGTTGTGTCAGATACGCCAGTTATATACTAGTTTTCAGCTGTGCCGTTCTGCCCTCACCGGTCTGTCCCCGCTGGTGGTAGTTGCAACTATTCTTCACATCGCACCACCACTGATGGTGGTTGCGTCTGATTTAGTCGCATTGGCTCCTACACTCCTATAGACCTTGTAACGGTCAAATATTTTTTATAAATATGCATTGATTAATATGATATTTGATGCTTACCGTAAACTCACTGCTACTGAGTTATTCTTAATGGAAAACAGCAATCACATTCTGCCCGACCTGAGATTGGGAACCAAAGCGAACAGAAACTGCCGTCCATGGACATGAAGTGAATGACAAGCGCTTGAAACATTCCAACTTAGTATCTGCGAAGGCGACGTTCTGCGATGGCGGTGTCCACATAAGCTACGTGGCAACTATGCCACCTAACAGAAGTGGGCACTGCCTGGCCTGCTAATTATTACCAGGCCGAGTGAGTTAGTTCCTGTGCCAGCGGCTAACGGTCATCGGTTACTGCCTGATTGCACACCAACACTTACTAGTTTCAAGTGAGCAACGTAACCTTTCAGTTTGATGTAATTACTGCGCGTCACGATCGCCGGCGTCGGACGCGGAGGGACACAATACTTACTGTAAATTAAATAACTATCAAGATTCATATCATGACTGAAACAGTTATTACTAACCCGCGTTTTGTGAATATAACATGACGCCGGTATATCCTATAGGGTTAGGCCGCGATATGTGCTACACTTACATTTCGATGGATATGATAGTTGCATGTGCTAGTTGTACGACAATTGTCACTAATGATATTGGATGTGATGTGCGCATTAAATCACTTATAAGAAGAGCTCTCGATGTCTTCATTGTTGCATATTATTAAAACTGATACTTATAGCTCTAGTTGAGTACAGTTTAGATGTAATGCACGGAGGAAGCTCGGTTTGTACCTAATGATGGTCACCCAGGGACCGTTCTTTGCACAATCTCGAAGACCTGCCTGTATGGCTGTTCTTATGAAGTTAACATATTAAATACAAAACTGTAAGCGGTTAAAATACTCATCTAGCGTGATGATTCTCTCTCTGCTCTACGAAGAGTGACATTTGTTTGTTTAGTGATGACAACTCAACGCACAAGTCTCATTAAAATCTGTTCGTTTAAATATGTTTCGTTTGTTCCGTGACTGCCGTGTGCAGGAGTGCGGCGGTGACGCTCCGTGGTCCAGCACTACTCGGGGAGGCAGTTATGTCATGTGTACAGTGTCACACCATTTAATGATACAGGTATCCTTGTATTATAACAAGGTGTAAACAGACCCGTCTCTAAGCCGTCAACCAAGCATTCAAATTCAAAAATGATTCCTGAGAAATGACTATTTTTTAGTGAAAAAAATATCATGTTTTACGGTAAACTCACAACATTGTGCTGTCCATCAGCACAATGTTGTGAGTCCATGGCATATGAATACGGGGTCATGTAGATGTGATGAGAAACTTATATTTAAATAAAACATGTTATAACGTTGGGATTTTAAATCCTAATATGCTCAAAGCTAGAAGGTAAGGTTCTGTCCATATCTTCCCAGGATAGGTTTAGGTTCCCAGTTATGGACACATCTGCATTCGCATCCTGATTTCACCGACTGTTGAGTATATACCTCTATTAGCCTGTGAGCTGAGCAGCTCCACACTCTTGTGCCAGCCACATACTGGGTATTCGTGCACGCTACTCGGGCACAGCTTTACTCCACCTGCCATCATCACGACTGGCTAGGTGTCCTGCCTAACTCCCTATGAGTTCTTCGGGATTTCGAATTTCGAAGACCTTTTTACATTTCCGAATTTCGACATTTGGAACTCGGTCTATTAGTTTTATGCCGAGCATGGCACACTCCATGGCTCTCTGTGCTACTCGGAGCCTGTACACAGCCTTCTGTGTACAGAACCTGTACCGATTAAGCGGGGAGTGAGAGAAGACTTACGACTTAAGATTTGCTGAGGAACTCGGACTTTTTGCCGAGTGAAAAGTTACCTAGTCTCTAGAACAAAAGAAAATCGCAATGAGGGAAGAACAACTCTTTCGGTTTCGTTAAGGGTACTTTTACACCCATTATTAAGATTCATCCTCTGTCTGACTGATGGGCATTTAGCTAGGTACCTGTAATTACGAGTTAAGCAGTATATTCATACTATTGAGTGAATCCGTACCAAATGTATGAAAACTCCATTCGTCGAGTCTCCCAGCGCAGCGTGTAGCACAACATTGTCAATACATCGGTTCACTCCCGACGACCGACGACCGATGCCGTAACATTAACATGTGTCCACAAAACAGAATTGATCGAAGTCCGCCGCATTTAAATAAATAAACTAACAAGTACCAGTATAACATAGCTAGCTGCATTATAACTTGAAGTGTGTTGATAACGCGCCGCGGCGGGGAGCGGGCGCGGGGGACGGGGGGGCGGGGGAGGGGGGCGCGTGGCGGCTGCTTTGTACCTATTCTATTATTTCATGATCCGATAAAAAAGGAATAAAGGCTCGCGACCTAAACGCAGGAATGTTGTAGATTTTTGTGTGAGTCGGGCGCCGGCGCCGGCCGCATTAGTGCGGCGAGCGCGCGACAACGGTTACACATTAGCCCCTCGCGCCGCGTCCGCGCATCGCACCACACGCAACTCACTCGCATCCGCTAACCGTAATGGCGCTCTAAGCACTAATGAATAGAGACCATTTCTCAACTGGCATTTATATCATTATTACCTTTTACAATTTCGATAGCGCTGGGAGAGCTTCGTGCAAAAGGACCAATCTAAATCTTCGGATCCAGAACTTTGGTTTATATTCGAAAGAGATAAGGTCGAGATTGTGTCGGTGGAGTGAGGTCGCAAGCGAAGTGCTGCCGGCCGCGTCTCACGCCCACTTATCGATCGGACAATTTAACCGATACGTGTATAAGTGTAATATATCAATTGTGGTTGCGCGGCTGCTGTCCGTCCGTCCGTCCGTCGCGACTGCTAATGAATTTCGTCCGTTGATTACGTCCCGGTGCGTGCGCGCACTGTGCCCCCCCCCCACATAACTTATTGACAACTAGGTGAGCTGATAAGGGCTGCAGTTTATTACGGCGGCTCTGCGCGGGCGCTCCTCGCTAATTAGTACAATTGTTATCTGTTCAGTGTATACAACAGTGTGTACACGTCATTACCTGCAGTTTGTTGCGCGAGACCATTATGTTGCACTGCAAGCTTTTTCAGTGTATACATGTATACATACGTAATGATGTAAGTACTTGCACTCGGTGGCTAGAGTTTCTACCATCTCGCACGAACTCCACATGATATAATTATTGCAGCACACAAAATAAATTCTATGACACGTAAGCCAAGATTAAAGTGACTTTTTGGTACCTAACAAACGCATGCATATTAAACCCCCCCCCTGTGGAAAGGATAACCATTGACCGCTCTTTTCCTACAAATAACCTAATAAAAAAACCGCCACTTCAAAGTTTGCGCGTTGTGTGTTGAACCATTATCCTTCAAAACCAAAATCAAAACATTTATTTCAAGTTACAGGCACTTTTGAATAGTCGAAACAAATACAAATTACTAAGAAGCTGCAGTCCCAGTCACAAGGCATAATAACTGTGACTGTACTGTAGTTGCCCATTCCCTAGCGTGGATCCCTTGTACTCGTATTTAGTACCAGCAACCACTGCAGCCAGTGAGGAGTGCGGTCGTTGGGGGCTGCCGGCTGACCCAGTCCAGGCAATACACTCCAAAGGGTCCAGAAGCTATGCGACACAACGACAAACCATCATTAAATTGCCATTCACCAACAAAGAACGACAGTCTACATTAACGTAGCTAGAAGTTTAAAATTTAAAAAATACATGTATTAGATAGGCAAACATATAATTATGCCTGCAATTCTCGAAGGGATGCATGTCGTTGTGGTAACGACATGCATCCCTTCGAGAATTGCAGGTTTACGCGACCTGAAAACATACAGTGTGGACTGTATGTTTTCAGGTCGCGGTGAAGTGGTTTCATTGTAGCTGTTACTCTACATAAATAGACACTCGGGAACATCTCATCTATCATCATTACATGCGGTCGGCGGGTGCTACAATAGCATCTCTGGAATCAAATTAAAAACAGTATTTTACACTACCTGCTCGTATTATCAAATTATATTTGCAAACCTAAAGTAAAGCAAGTCATTAATGCCCCTAGTTCCGGCAGTAATATTGTACTGACTCCCGTTATCAATATGGGCAATAATGTGATTTGAATTTATTTAATGTGTACGAAAATTTTTACCAAAGAGTTTTCACTTCGTAGGTTTTGGCTGGTGTCGATGAACATAATAATTAAATAACACTATTTAATAGTAATATTTTGTGAAATACAATCCGATAACAGACGATTTTGGTATTGCGTATGAGAAGTTCGAGAGCAGTTTGTCAGGACCTTTGTTTTTTTTATTTAAGAGGGTAAGCACAAATAAAAGAGAAGAGGATGTATCGGTGTGTGATGTGAAAATAATTGATAAGAGAGTAGAGCAAGTCAATGAGTTTTTATATTTGGGCAGCTTGTTTACAAGAGATGGAAAGACTCACGCAGATCTATGCGGAAAGGCGAGTAAATGCGGGAAAAACACTGAATGTTGCTATACCTGCTTTGTATGCGGTTGTAACCAAGTCGATGTGAAAAAAGACTTGTCTGGCAGTTTACACTGGTGTGCTACACGTGTGCCTACACTTATGTATGGAAGTGAATATTTATATATTTAAACTTCATGTACAATAGTGGTACATAGGCGGACTTAAAGAATGCCTGGCATTGCCAATGCCATGCCTTGGCATTCTCTAACAGTCAACCTTAGGGTTAAATAAGACAACATTGTGGAAGGGTACACAATATCTAAAAAATAACATCATACTTTTAAAAAAAGTATACACTTATTGTACGAGCCAATAATGATACGCTGGGAGACACCCTAGAAGGACATAGACCTTATTGGTCAGGTTTTTCAGAAAATACAGGTACCTGTCTATTCGGAAAAACTTCACCAATAAGGTACTCATAATACTCGGCCGACATCCGTCGTGCGTATATGTAACGGGGCAAAAGGAGTGTGTTAGGATCGTAGAGGGTGACGTTCTGTAGTATCGTTCGTTACTGGAATGCACAAAACACGGGTGACTTAAACTTCGATATTGAAATGGTCGTGAATTAAATCTATATTATTTTATTTTTCAAATAATATGTAATTATTTATGGTTGTAGAATGAATCACAGTGCCTGTAATATCAGGTCAAGTTGCTCGGACTGCGGGTTGTTCGAAAGAGATATCGGGTCCTCGCCACAAAGGGCTAGAAGGAACATGGGTGGTTTTTAGTCAGTAGAAGTCTGACACAGGGAGAGTCGCTCTGCCATACACTCAAAAAAAACAAAAGTTGCTCAAGCTGTGTTGCTTCGGAAGTTCAGAGTCAGTTGCGAGAGATTGCTGAATCTTTAAATGTATCGCGTGCAACTCTCAGTCAGATACGTCTAAACAAAGTACGACCAGGAGACCAGGAAGAGGCGGTATTACGTGTACATTCTGGACCTCGAGGTATAGAACTGCTCCAGAACCATCGCGTAGCTTGACTTCGGTTTAATCGCAAACACGCAAAATGAATTTACGACCAGTAGAGTAGTATTTGTTAGTTTACAGAAAGTTTTTTGTAAACTAACAAATGCAGACTGGCCTTAAGAACCCCGGATGACCACGAACGTGTGTGGAGAAGGCATGAGGAGAGGTTTTCGACAATCGCTACAAGGTAAACTCTGAGTTTCCATAGTGAATCAGCTGCGGTACGCACGCACAGAGTTGGCAGTGGTTGCAGGTCGACGGCAGTTTTACATTGAAGAGATCCTTCAAGTACACGTTTATCACTCATCTATCAGGTAACAAATTATATTCCATCTAATTAATGCAATACAATACCTGACCTCAGACAGCACAAAAAAGTTAACAATCCCTGTTTCATGTTTCATTTTGATAATAAACCACATTACGCACTGATGGGGCCACATTCCATGCCGCTTCAACTAGACTTCCAAAAAAACACAAACAATGCAACAAAGTCACCCGCGACGTCTAAAAGTAAAGTTATTTTAGACTTTTTTCTCTCGGAAGTCGGTTCTTTTTTTTGCTAAATGTTTTTTTTTTATTTCTTTAAAAACGTATCTATGATTTAGTATTTTAAATTTACAATAAGTACTGTAAGTAGCTGGTATCGAAATATCATTAATGTCTAAAGGAGAAGGGGACTTCTGGGCCCAGCAGTTAACTAGTTAAAATATGTATTAAAAAAAAACCGTTATATTTTTCTAAAGGAAATCACAAGATATGGTACCATGTTTCTATCTAGGAAGCGAGAAAACTTTAAATAAGTTATGAAACTAAATAATCGATTAAGTAATGCCTGAATTGCTGGTAATCGATTATGAATAAATCGCTAAAATCTCAGAATATGTATGAAAATCGAGTGACAAGTGTTTTTTCGTGGAATCGATTCATAGCGAATAGAATTCCTTTTATTTTTTTTCTGGCAATACTTCTGCCTGACATCAGTCAGACACCGACTGACAGATGGCACTCGTTCGTTGTCTTTCTCGTTTTGAGTGCGCAAGTATTCTTTTCCATGTTCTATTGTTTAACCCCACGACCTCGGCTTTGCATAGGACTTTTGACGGATCTTGATACAAACTAACACAACCGAAGCCATTCAAGAGTATTTCGTGAAAAACATAAAAAAAAACTACAATGTTATAATTAACCTTACTTTTACTAAACTTCATATAACTTGATTCCTGGATAGCCAAATTTCACCAAATTTTTAGTGAGGTCTTGTTAATATACCCTCTTATAAATAAGGCTAGTTTGATTCAGTTAACACCTGGGCCCAGGAATGTATGGAGTCATTCCCTTCTCCTTTACTCAAACTAACTTAAAAATTTCAAGCTCGCTTCGCTCGCTCTTGCAGCCTACTTTCCCTTCTACTTTACATTGTCTCTAACCTGTGCAGGGCTCAGTGTATAAAAATTCACTTTGCTCGCTCATGCTGCATACTTGGTACTGCCTCTTGAATCTTGGTTTTATCCGTCAAGCAAGACCTCTTGATTGAAAAAATTCTCGTTAGGGTGAATTTCTGGTAGGGTGTTCAGATTTTGGAGCCCTAGTTCTTTTAAATCGTAAAAATCTTCTACTTTTATTATATCAAGTATTTTATATTAACCCCCCCCCCCGGGCTCAAGAGCTGGCGACGACGACGCCCTGATTTGAAAGCGTCTTTTCTTTATCATCATTGC
The DNA here is from genome assembly GCA_949774965.1 of Diarsia brunnea. Taxonomy (NCBI): domain Eukaryota; kingdom Metazoa; phylum Arthropoda; class Insecta; order Lepidoptera; family Noctuidae; genus Diarsia; species Diarsia brunnea. The sequence goes on from OX458998.1 coordinate 22,687,236, forward strand.
TACCTAATGTTTTCTTCGGTTTAATCAAAATTTATGTTTGTAGTTTTAGGTCGCAGAATACGTATTATCCCACCAAAAACATTTTCATATAACAATAATAACCATGCACACCTCGCATACTCAAAAAGTTATATATGCCCTAACTGTATAAGCTCCTAGCTACCTTAGGCAAAATATGTGGCTTGGGCATTTTGCTACATTCACATGAATGATGATAACTTTATTCTCTGTTCATTACTTGTCTGTTATACCATAGTTCTTGGAGTAACGAAGTGACCAAGCCGCATTTTATATTTTGATTAAGATGTAGAGCTTGTTAAGTTAGAGCTGGTACAGTTGCGGCGTGTAGAGTTAGAAGCTTGACTCTACATAAGAACTAATAACTTTTTGATTGTGCGAGCCTCTGGTCTCATCTTGGCAACATTTTACCTGAAAATGTTTTTGGTGGGATAAACGTTTTCTGTGACTTCGGTACTGACGGTGTACTTTACACGAAAAGGAACAGCAAACAAAATTCATACAGGTAGTTTAATAGCTTTTGAAATTATGCTCTATGCTGTTGCATGTTTGTAGGATGTACGTAGGTATTTATATACCGCATATAGGTCTATGGCTACATAATTATGTCGTGGACTGTACAAACTGCGTTTTTGTTGGGAATGTCATATTTCAGTTCAACCTAGCTAGGAGGTTTTCTAATGCTTAACCGGACTTGGCGTTAGGCTTCCAGCTAGGGCAAACATCAAGGACAAATGGAACCCTTTACGTTCATCCTTTTCGTGTATCTGTTTGTATGTCTGTATAATACAGCCATTTTCTAACATTTTCAAACAACCATCAGAAGACTAATTTAAAAGAAAATCCTTAGTGATCATTAGTCCACAGGAGATGTATATTTGATTTTTTGGAGTAACTGCTCCCTCTTTTTTGAAGTATGTGTGTACCTAGGTAAAAAAAACTCTATTAATATACACTATACAAGAGTATTTTTTCCTTTTTTTGTTTTGCCTAGTCATCATCACCTTTGGCAGTTGTTATTAGACTATCGAGGATTTTACAACAAAAGAAAAGAAAGGTTAAATCTAATATCTCAATCATAACGAAGCTCGAGGAAAACCTCGCGAACCACGTCCAGCGTTCACAACACACGGATACTCCTAGCACCATCTACCAGCACGGCCAGCACGGTAGCTTGCACTTGCACTGGCACGCAGCGCCCTCTAGTAGCGGAGTGTAGAACAACTGCAGAGTTGCCGCGCACTGCCGAACGGCGCGACTGAGCCGTAGTGCAGGTATTATTATTAAACTTTATGATTAGTATACCTATTTGTGAAAATAAATAATAAACTAACATGTAAATAGTTACAACTGAACATTAATATTACTTATATTACATCACGTCACGTGTATTCCCTCGAAGAGCTTGTTAAAGAGTTCAGTTTACGTGATATTAGTTTGTTTTACCCAACAAGGTTCAAAAGTAAAGCTAATTTTGTACCTGCAGTATAGTAAATGTCAGTTCAAGAGATATCTGATAGATGGCGCTGTGTGCATGCGCATAGTGTCGACTTTATTTTGTAGCATGACATCTTGATATTCTGATAAATCTTTCTTATGACGAGTTATCATTGATATCTATGTTAACGTTCTAGATTTGTATACGATATAACAACAAGTTTTAGTATTTGATTTTTCTGCTCTATCATTGTTAACAAACATTAGTTTGGTAGTCGTATCGGTACCTTTTTTTTCGAGTGGGAAAATCCTCATGGATACCCTTCATATGGGGCGAGCGGGGGTTATGTTGGACTTATTTTAGACGCCCAGATTTTACCTAATAGTACATCCACGATTCGGTTACAAATCCAGCCTACGTGGTTGCTAAAAAATTCTTGAGGAAAAACCCAATAACATTGCCTGACCAGGAAAATGTATAGAAGCTGGTACACCCACCAATAGCAATCCCTGAAAACGAGTCAAGTTCATCCCTTCTTCTTCGTTGCCGTTTGCTGCTGATTGAGACCCATTGTGTGGTTACTTTAGCCCATAGCACCTAGGTAGAATGCACATGTCCATGAGTATTCTCTTTAGAGAGAGAGAGGGGGAAAGGTCCTATCATTATTTGCTTCGTCGACCAATAGCTCTTCGAAGAGTTCTCGGTGCGTGGTGAGCAACTTCTTTTTACCCGACTGCGGCGAAGCCCAAAAGGAGGTTATGTGTTTGAGGTGTATGTATGTTTGTATGTATGTATGTCCGTTTCTTTGTTCCCTCATAACTCAAAAACGGATGAAGGGATTTGAATAAAATATACGTCGTTAGATTCGTCTTGATGGGGCGAGTGTCACTGGTTACGTTAAAATTAAAAAAAAACAAAGAAAAATTAAAAAAAAAACCAGTATCATCGAGTAGGGTATCAAAGTGAAGGGTTTTAAAAGGAGATTACAAAAATATATAACACTTAAATGTTAAAAAGAAATTCACAAATCCTATAAGAAAACACAAAAGTCTGCGAAGAATTTTACGCGACCAAGGAAAGAACAAACACAAAAGAACTAAAAAGTTGGAAATAAAAAACTTAAAAAACTAAAAAACCCGACAGAAAACGAAAAGCAAAAAACAAGCACATTTTAAATTAAACAAAACTTGGAAGCTCATTCATGTCTCATTTTACGTCTTTGGAAGTGTCTATCTTTCAAACAATTTATTTTGAGGAAAAATGGTTTTAGAAACCTTCATGTCATTTTAAAGACCTATCTGTAGACACGACACCCCACACGAACAGGTTTGACGATTTTTTTTAGTTTCAGTTCCATGTATTACACACAAGGCTCCATTAATCTTTTATTTTTATTTTTGTATAAAATCCTAAAGCGGTTCACAGAATACATCTAGGTATCTACCAAGTTTCAACTGTGTAGTCTTAATAGTTTTCGATTACAGTGGCTGTGACACACGGACGGACAAACAGACATACATGACGAATCTATAAGGGTTCCGTTTCTTGCTATTTGGCTACGGAACCCCTTAAAACCGGCCAAGTGCATGTTGAACCACGCACAATGTCGTCGTTGCCTATTTAAATAGTGAACTTATTAAACTGATTCACCTCCCTGCCTACAAACCTCCGAATGATATTTTTTATTGAAATAATAAAACAAACTTACATTTGTGGTTTTAAAATCAGTTCTCCCATACATTATGTTTAGGAGAATATTTTACACAAGTACATTTTAAAAGTTGGTCGACTATTACTCGTAAACTTGTAAAGCCTTCTTAGCTGTGATAGTTTTCCTTTTAATTTCGTTATAAGTATGAACTACTACCAAGTGCAAGTCGGACTTGCACATAAAGGGTTCCATACCATTACCGTCGGGGCTGCGGGTTGTTCGAAAGAGATACCGCGGCCTCGGCACAAAGGGCTAAGAAGGATTATGGGTGGTATTAAGTCAGTAGTAGTCTGACGCTCCCTACCGCTCCGCCCAGAGCGGGAAGAGTCATTTGATGATTTCCCACTACCCAAAAAAAAAAAAAGTTCCATACCATTGTGTGTTGTAGAGAGATTTTCCATGTTATTTTAGCACCATAGACTTCTTATACGAGTAGGTTTTCCTGTAATCTATAAGTGTTGAACTAATTTCTGTATTTTTTTCAGAATTTTAGGCTCAGTAGTTTCAGAGATAAGGGAGGGGGGAAGGTTGGACAGACAGACAAACAGACACACGAGTGATCCTTAAAGGGTTCCATTTTTTCCTTTTGAGTTACGGAACCTTAAAAAACATCCCCACTTTTATGTGGACTAGAACTACCCTAAAAAATATATTTTCTAGATTTTATTTAACCACTTTGTTGGCGTAACTCATCTGTATATTCATGTCAAATTACAGATTTCTAGAACTTACTAAGAGTCTTTGAGCAGTAGTGCGGACAGAGAGACGGACAGTCGGTAACTTCCTCCTTTTGAAAGTCGGTTAAAATGGTGTATCACACTCACTCGACAGACTCTGTCCAGGGTGCGCCGGGCGTTTTTTTTAATGTCGTTCGGGGAGGCTTTGTTCTTGTACCGCTTCAGATATAATCAAACCTCCTCAATCCATCAGAAACAAACTACCAGAGTGGGGCCGTGTGCAGTATGTGCGGCCACCTCCTATCTTGCCCATCCTGCACAACCACTTTCAACACGCAAGATTTACTCGAAGCAAATGATAGAGCTGTGCAACCAGAAGTATGAGATATTGTAACCATTAGCATTAAGTCGTTTTATAATTAAAAGCCGAATCAAAACATTATCACTCGTGATGTTTCCCACCGCCACAGCGCACCCTCGCGAGGAACAACCCGGCGGCGGCCAGCGACGACGGCGACGTGCTAAGCTGTTATTTATACAATAAACTATGACAGGAAACTTAAAAAAAAGGTTGTAAAGGGATGATGGAAAACTTTTTTTGCAAGAACTCAAAGCGTAAATATTACAAGAAATACTGTTCTGTATAACTTTAACTAAAACAAACTAGTGCTTCGGGAATAGAATACGAATGGCAGGATGACATTGGAGAAGATAATAATATAACATAATCGTAAAGGCAACAATCGTTTTTATTTTGTCGCGTATTTTGTAAACTCTTATATTATAACAGTTTAAACAGTGTTATCAAAATATAAATATGTAAACCTATTTAGCTGAACAAACTGACACACACACACGTACCCGGGCACACCACACACACACACACACACACATGCATGCAGTCACAACAATATATTATTATAGTAAATTCGTCGTCTGTTACATTACATCTAAGTATTCTAGTTACATAACTATATGGTACAGGCGCTGCGTTATCTACACTTCACTGAATGTTCTATCCGACACTCACACACAGTTACAACACAATGAGCACCGCCACTTGACTTGCAACCACCGCACTGCTGCCATTTGGTAACATCATTCTTTATCCTGAACCTCTGTTTAAGTCTGTCTAGTAAGTAGAATGTCGCGGCATTACTCAAATTAATACACCGTAACATGCTCCGTTTACCGCGCCAAGAGCTTCTCTGCGCTTAGACACGGTGTACGTACATGCTAAGTACACACATGTACCAGTTCAAATATCGAGACCAACGCAAAACACACAATCTTCGTGATGGATGGCAACGGATCGTGTCATCAGCACAGCTGGGCCACTAGCCGTGTACACGCTGCGGCAAACGATAGTTCACGCTGATACTGCGGTACCTCGTCACTGCTGAACCGAATACTTCAGTTTGTTGGGCTCGGAGCCGAGTTCATGTAATGAGACGGTAATTGCAAGCCAAGTGATCAGCAGCACGCGAGGGTAGCGGCGCGGCCAAACAGAAGGGGGCGCCGGGGGTGAGGCGCGCGGGGCGCGGGGCGCAGGTCCGCCTGGCGCGCGTTACGGCGGCCGGTAGTGCGGCGCAGCGCGCTCTAGCGCTGCTGGTACCCTGCAACACAACACGCTCGTCACCACCATGCACCGGGCTCAGCGGAGCAGCCACGTAGGACTCCCCTCCGTTTAATGGCACGACTACAATGAGACCGTACACACAGGAAGACATAAAAACACGTAATTTTTTCCAAAACCCAGAGCGTGGCAGAATGACTTACATATCTCCACGTGTCATTTTTTTAACACGCTCCTTATACAGGCTCTCTCAATGATAATGTGTTTAGAAATAGATTGGATTTATTCTTGGTGCAGAACTCCGTACCTGTACCTAACGCTTGTATTAACCAACCAACACGCACAAGTCGTAGTAACCGGTAAATCTGTAAGATACAGTTCAGTATCAGTCAGTGGAGGCACTGCACACAACCTTGAGATAACGTAACACAAACGCAAATAACACAATGTTCACGTAAAAAAATAAACTTGACAACTAACTGTCATTTAGCAGTTCCTGAACAGTGCAGACGTCGCTATAGTTGTTTGATGTGACAGGATCACAGGACCTCACATGGCTCGCATGTCGGGGTCAGGTACCGGAGCAAATGAAAACAGTTAGAAACTGTCCGCAGATACTAATTACAACCTTTTTCTTTCATTTATATTAGGTGCATCTTAAAGATTTGAGAGAAGACAGTAGGTGGCAGAGTGCTGGAGGCCGATGTGCTATAGAGATAGTTAAGAAACTAACGAGAAGACAGATTTTCTGAAGTTGAAGCTGAGAGGAGAGCGTGCGAACATGGAGCTGTGGTGAGCGAATCAACGACGGCAGATCTAAGGACACGGACGAGGAAAGCTGGAGAGTGCGGGAAGGGGGGCGCGGCGGAGCGGGAGCATGCTAGCGAAGAGATCAGGAAGAAACCAGAGTAGCCGAGTGACACCGACTGGGTCGCAGACAACACGCGTCGTACTCACATGTCGGCCGAGTGGCGCGCGGGCAGCAGCAGCAGCGGAGCGGGCGCCACGCTCCCCGCCCCCGCGCTCCCCGCCGGCCCCGCGCCCTCCACCGCCGCGTACAGCGGGGGCAGCACCTTGTGCGAGTGAGCGTCCGCTGCGGACACCACACGGTTAGTCGTGACGTCACAGCTGGCCGCGTGGCCACGCGGGCGCGTACTCACCCAGCGCTCCGCCGCCCGGCCGCGCCACGCCGCCGTGCCCGCCGCCCATGCTCTTGGGCTTGCGCTTGCGTGTCTGGATGCCGTCCTTCTTCATGCTGAGCGGCCGGTTCACCTGCGCACAGTCATCGCACTCAGACGGGGGAACTCCTCGTAATCTGTCGCCGCGCGGGCCTATCATCCTTTAAACAAGCGTATCTACTCGCGAGGAGATAATTGATAAAAGATTATTTATCTCATTATGAATATGGTGGTCGCGCGATGATAATTCTCTATCAGTCGGTAGCCCCGCGTTTTATCTCACGAGATTAGATGAGACCCTGTGTTTTGATTTTTTATACAGACCCAATATTTGCCGAGGAGTTCCCTGATAACTGACTGCAGCGGCGATTAGATACCTGTGCGGTGTCTAATCAGCATAACCGCTGTAATCGATGCACAATCGCGCGATACGCTACTATCTGGCGTGCGAGTTCACAACTGGCTACTGTACTCACGTTGTGCAGCTTGTAGTAGAGGCCGCAGGCGTTGCAGACGGGCTCGCCGTTGTTGTTGCGCCGCCACAGCGTGGTGTTGGAAGTGCGGCAGTTGGCGCACGTCACGCCCACGCGCCGGTTGCCGTTGGTCGGCTGCACAGGAAGTCACATATTATTGCATTAGGAGGCATCGCATTAAAGGACAAGCTGACTGAAACATCAATTGAATGCGTACCAGTGCCTGCTGCGGCTTGGCTTTCTGTCCTTTGAGCGGCGGCCGGTTGACGCCGTTGATGCGGGTATAGAGGCCGCACGCGTTGCACAGGTAGTGGCCGGTACCGTCCCGGCGCCACAGCGGCGTGGTGGCGGCCGCGCAGTTCACACACTCCTTCACCTCGCCCATGCCCGCCATACCTACGACAACACGCACGTTAGTTACACGTCACGTCATACACCAGTGCTGCAATACTGCAGGCTTGCGCCACTCACTGGGGTCGAAGCCCTCGTCGATAGACAGCAAGTTGTGCGCCGGCCAGGCCTGCGTCGGCGCCGGGTAGCCCTCCACCAGCAGTCCGCCTTCATAGCCGGACACAGGCACGTACTCCACGCCGCCGCCTTGCCCCAAATAGTGCTCGCCGCCCACTTTGTATTGCACCGTGTTGCCGTGCGTGTACAGCGTCACCTGACAATACAACACACCACAGGCTATTATTATTAGACACCAAAACAACACATTTTATTTAAATACAGCAAAACAAGTGATATGGCTGACCTGTTGTGAGTTCGGACTTGGTGGCGTCTCGTACACAGCTTGTGACTGCGGCACCACCGAACCATACACCACGTGAGTGCCGCGCGCCAGCGATGACGACGACAGCGTGGGGTCACTGCGGTACAGCAGCTGCCCGGGGGGCGACTCGTCTCCCCTCGCGCCTCCCGCAGCACCCGCGCCCCCGCCCCCACCGCCGTACAGTGTCAGCAGCTCCTTGCTACCGCCGGCGTACGCGCCGTACCCTCCCCCGGCGTACTGTGGGCTCTGGCTGGCGTACGCGTACCCGCCGTGCACTGACGTCACTGGTTGCAGACTCGCGTATGTGGTGGGCCGTGGCTCTCCCTCCCCGCGCGTCTCGTACTTCACCTGCTGGTAGGCCACGCCCACCGCCTGCTGGTTGTTGAGCGCCGTGGTCTGGATCATCTCCAGCGAGGAGCCAGCCTGCTCGCCCAGCACGGCTGCGTACTGCCGGCCGTCCACGGTACCCGCCTCGCCCCCCGCGTACGCCTGCATCTGCTCCTTGTCTTTGTGAAGGAAGGCGTCGTGCGCCCCCTCCTCAGCCTCGCCCTCCTGCGCCACGATGACGTGGTGCGGCGCGCCGTAGCGTAGCGCCAGGCCGCGCGGGTAGGCAGCGCGGGGCGGGGGGCGCGCGTACTGCGGCGGCGGGCGCTTGTCGCCGGGCGAGGGCAGCGCGCGGTAGGGCTCCGGCTTGAAGGCAAGGTACCGCGATGTCTCGGCCTCGGCCAGGCGCAGGCGCTCGTCATCATAGTGCTGCTGTTCGCGCGCCTCCGCCTCCTCCAGCTTGGCGGCGTAGTGTTGCACCTGCAGCTGCGCCTCGTCCAGCGGAGGTGCCTCGGGCGGCTCGTCCTTGACCCCGTCGTCCGCCAGGTCGCCGGGCTCGTCCGTGGTGATGTGTCCGGCGGCGGTGATGGTACGCACGGCGCGGCGCGACGTGATCACGGACTGCGAGTGCGCGGGGGGCGACGCCTCGCGCATCCCGCCCCCCGCCGCATGCTGTTCGTCTCCCTCCGCGCCCCCCGGGCCCCCCTCGGGCCCTTGCTGCTCCTGCTCGGAGCGCGTCTCACTCTTCACCAGCTCCAGCGCCTCCGCGGAGGGGCGCGCGTCTTGTTGCTCCATCTGCGTCACGTTCTCCATACTTCACCTGTGACCAATATTTACAATTAGGTGTCTGGTGATGTAAAAAGGATACATTTACCTTAAAGGAAGAAAGCTCCGTGGAACTATTGTGTTACAAATAAAGTTTGTTTTATTTGAGGGCAGACGTCTAAGTAAACGAGAAGGCATCGTTTTAGGAGCGGCGGAAGTTCACGACTAATAGGGAACGCGCCTGCGCCGGCGGCCGGCGCCGACTGCGGCCATTATACACTGTTCATACACTAACAGAACCTTATGCTTACTTACGCATTTGTCTTTTTTATTAGTTGTAAATATCTCTTCAATTCAGAGTAATCCTTCCCTTGAGGCGGTTTAGAAACTGTGACACCAGGGTGTGTGGGGTCGATAGATCTTACTGCCCACACGATAAGGAAGGGTTAATCCCTTTTATCGTAGAATAATAGTTCGACCTTTCAATATAAACTTTCTAACAAATGAACCAAAAAAGTAACGTCACAATTAGAGTAATAATCCATTGGACAAACTGACGATGAGCGATCAGTTATTCATACCTTGTAACGCCACCCTGAACACTGAGGTAGTTGTGTTGTCAAGGAGCGGCAGTACATTTTCAATCGAGCATGTTCTACTTTACACAACATGGAAATTCCCAAGCGACTCGTTTGTTTGTCACCTCACAAAATTACTATTAATTAATAACTTTTTTACAGATTTAGATAACACTACAATCAATTACAAATGATTGTCAATGAAATCGCAATAATTACGGGTAGGTGTCTATCTCATAATTCCGGAACAAAATGTTCCTCAAAAGCGACCTGAACTCGTCGCGCGGTGCTCTCCACAATATTTGAAGCGTTTAGGAAGTATATTTTATGATAAGAACATTAATTATATCGAGGTATATTGCGGCGGCGGCGGTGCGCGGGGGGCGCGGGGGCGCGGGCGGCGGGGGTGGCGGGTAAACATGGGCCGGCTCTGTCTGTACACAACTCATACGTATCATGTAAAAGCTCCGAATTGAACCACACCACGAACGAAAGCAGAAGCTCCACTACACGCGTGGATAATAAATGCAAAGTAACGGTATGATACATCAGTGCCTTAAAAGCATGACATAATGTGCTGATATACGCACACAAGGTAACTGAGTGCACAAGAAAAGCAGCTTCAACGATAGAGAGAACGGGGGAGATATTTAGACGATCGATTTTTGGTTACAAGTGAATCTTAGAGTTTGTGAGTGAGTATTTGAAACTGAGTTTGAAAGAGACAGAGTCTGGAAGTTGTGTGCGAGCTTTATCGAGTGCTCATTGCATATCGTGAGGTCAGTTGACCTTCTGTGTGGCGGGCCTGGGGTCGTCAGTGGGGGCACGATCGGAGGCAGCGCCGTGTTTGCCGCGGTCCCGCGATAACGCCGCGCTGTGACTGTGTGCTGTGCTGTCCCGCTCACCATCACCAACACAGCTAGCACAGCGCGCAGCACTCAGCCGTGTGTCAGCTGTGTATGGTACCGGTGAGGCCGGCGCTGGTCCCAAGTGTTGAGCCGTGTGCTCATGTCCGGTGCTACAGTAGACCACTTCATTTAGCAGTACATTCACACGTTAACGTTTAGTTTGAACCACCGTGTAACGAATAAATTATTTGATTTTAAATTACGTTGCCAATATTATAATTATTATTCTTTCTGATACTACATTATTTGTATCGTAGACAAATTTTTAAGCATAAGAAGCAATCGCGGGGCCAGTGTTAATAAATCTCCATTAAAATAGATTGAGAAATAGCACAGCGTTCAGTACGTCTAACCGAAGATATCTGAGCACAAAACACTGATTTTATTTTGACCTAAAATGTTAGGTAACCAACATGTTTAGGATATGTTAACGATAGACAAAGTAGTAGGGTAGGTACTACCTAGATATTAGTAACTGGAGTAGTGTAGGTACCTACATAAATACTTAGCAAATATTTATAAAAAAAATGTTTATATTATATATGTTACAATCGTTATTCCAAGAAAAAATTCGAACATATTCAATTTTGTCTTGGCATAACGATTGTAACTTTGAAATAGACCTATCCCACCAAAAATATATTCATATAAAATGTTGCCAAGACGAGACCATGCGGCTCGCACTGACAAAAAGTTATCAGATCTCATGTAGAGCCAAGGTTCTAACTCTACACGCCCTAACTGTACAAGCTCTAACTTAACACACTCTACACCTTATATATAAATTGGGACAAGCCCGCCACACTATTCCCAAACCACTGTTACTCCTGTTAGCCAGAATCAACAGTGGCGACCACAAGAAAAGCGCCGAGACAATGAAGCCCGACGAAGTCCCAGAGAAACGATTTAAGGCCGTTGCGTCGCTAAAATCCCAAAAACGACGTATGTTTAAAGAAATTTGTTGAGGAATCCTTCCGTACGATTTCCACATAAAAAATATATGTTATACTTAAAGTCATCACAAATAATTCGTATTGTTTAAAATTTTAATAAACCTTCACATTATTTAATAAAAAATCGTAGTATGTCTTAACCTAAATCGAATTTTGTCTCTGAAACGGCTGAATAGTTCGGTATGAATTTTATACCCAAAAATACGTAGTGATGTATTTATCAATCCGTATTGTTTATTTTCTCTGATTTGTAATAAAATTTTGAAATAATAAATTAATTCCCGACATTTTGAGGCAAATGCGGCGCAAGACCCGTCGCGCATACTTGGAAGAACGCGCTGCGCCAGTGTCTCGATGACTGTTGTCACGGGTGGACTGCACGCATGTCATTACTTCACAAATAAAATTCAAAAGTTCACGTTTTTAATGTTTTCTGAATTAAAACATATTGTAAATTGTATAGTTATCAATATTTCGTAAAATAAGAACAGAAAATAAGTTTGTAAATATATTTAAAGTAGTTTGTAATTTCATTTTGTTGTTTGCACCTATCATAGACTAAGCTGACTATGCCTAATAAACGTAAAGTGACGCGTGGCCGAGCTCTCCAAAACTGTTGGTAAATTACTTACGTTTCTTAGTAGATATTTTGGTATATAGAAAATGTATGATATTATTTTGATTTTGGACTGCCTCGTTGGTCTAGTGGTCGTAAGCACGATGCTGAGCATGAGGTCCTGGGTTCGATTCCCGGGTCGGGCAAAGTGTTATTGGGTTTTTCCATCAGGAAATTATAAGTAACAGCCACGGAGTCTGGATTTGTGCCCGGTTGATGGCAATAGGCTCGCCCCTTTTTTATGGGACTTAAACATAAGTGGCGAAATGTGGGTGTACTATTAGGTACACCTCTGCCTAACCCTTCGGGGATTACAGGCGTGATGTTATGTTATCTAACCATTTTGTCTTGAGATTTTCGTTTGATGGAAGATGGAGATCTAGATTACTGATGATGTCTCGTACCTAATGATGGACTCTCATACTACATGATACATTTTGAAGGTCTGATGAAGACCAGGTAACTGCTTATCGGTTCTCAGTCACGGAAATAGTCAGAATGCTCCAACTTTCAGCTTTTATCTCATTGAGCACGGATGCTACTACATGATACATTTTGAAGGTCTGATGATGATCAGCTAAGTGCTTATCGGTTCTCAGTGACGGATGTAGTTAGAATGACCTAGCTTTCAGATTTTATCTTATTGAGCACGGATGCTACTACATGATACAGTTCTCACTGATGGATACAGTTATGAAGCTACAGCTTTCTGTTTTTATCTTATTGAGCACGGATGCTACTACATGATACATTTTGAAGGTCTGATGATGACCAGATAAGTGCTAATTGGTTCTCAGTGACGGATATAGCTAGAATGACCTAGCTTTAAAATTTTATCGATGTGAGCACGGATGCTACTACATGATACATTTTGAAGGTCTGATGATGATCAGCTAAGTGCTTATCGGTTCTCAGTGACGGATGTAGTTAGAATGACTTAGCTTTCAGATTTTATCTTATTAAGCACGGATGCTACTACATGATACATTTTGAAGGTCTGATGATGATCAGCTAAGTGCTTATCGGTTCTCAGTGACGGATGTAGTTAGAATGACCTAGCTTTCAGATTTTATTTTATTGAGCACGGATGCTACTACATGATACATTTTGAAGGTCTGATGATGACCAGCTAAGTGCTTATCGGTTTACAGTGACGGATATAGCTAGAATGACCACCATCAGGTAAATGGCACCATCAGTCTCCAAGGCCTCTTCGAGCTCTTTCAAATGAGTCCACACACGACGGTTCTACGTGGTGCCATCAATGAGATCCTATACTTACCTTCGGAGTCTACCATCAGGTAGCTGGTATCATCAGTCTCCAAGGCCCCTTCGGCTCTTTCAAATGAGTCCAAACACGATGGTTCTACTCAGTGCCGTCAATGAGATCTTATACCAACCTTCGGAGTCCACCATCAGGTACGAGACATCATCAGTCATCCAGATCTTCATCTTCCATCAAACGAAATTCTCAAGACAAAATAATTAAAAGCGATAAATCAATTAACACCATTAAAATAATAACATACAATGCATAACATCACGCCTGTAATCCCCGAAGGGTTAGACAGAGGTGTACCTAATAGTAGGCGTGATGTTATGTATCTTATTATTTTAATGGTGTTGAGACCTCGAGGACGCCTTGGAGACTGATAATGTCATTTACCTGATGGTGGACTCCAAAGGTAAGTAAAGGATCTCATTGACGGCACTGCGTAGAATCGTCGTGTTTGGACTCATTTGAAAGAGCTCGAGGAGGCTTTAGAGACTGATGATGCCATTTACTTGATCGTGGACTTCGAAGGTGGGTACAGGATCTCATTGACAGCGCTGCGTAGAACCATCGTGTTTGGACTCATTTAAAAGAGCTCGAGGAGGCCTTGGAGACTGATGGTGCCATTTACCTGATGGTGGTCATTCTAGCTATATCCGTCACTGTGAACCGATAAGCACTTAGCTGGTCATCATCAGACCTTCAAAATGTATCGTGTAGTAGCATCCGTGCTCAGATCGATAAAATTTTAAAGCTAGGTCATTCTAGCTATATCCGTCACTGAGAACCAATTAGCACTTAGCTGGTCATCATCAGACCTTCAAAATGTATCATGTAGTAGCATCCGTGGTCAATAAGATAAAAGCAGAAAGCTGTAGCATCATAACTGTATCCGTCAGTGAGAACCGATAAGCACTTAGCTGGTCATCATCAGACCTTCAAAGTGTATCATGTAGTAGCATCCGTGCTCAATAAGATAAAATCTGAAAGCTAGGTCATTCTAGCTATATTCGTCACTGAGAACCAATTAGCACTTAGCGGGTCATCATCAGACCTTTATAATGTATTATGTAGTAGCATCCGTGCTCAGATCGATAAAATTTGAAAGCTAGGTCATTCTAGCTATATCCGTCACTGAGAACCAATTAGCATTTAGCTGGTCATCATCAGACCTTCAAAATGTATCATGTAGTAGCATCCGTGCTCAATAAGATAAAATCTGAAAGCTAGGTCATTCTAACTACATCCGTCACTGAGAACCGATAAGCACTTAGCTGATCATCATCAGACCTTCAAAATGTATCATGTAGTAGCATCCGTGCTCAGATCGATAAAATTTGAAAGCTAGGTCATTCTAGCTATATCCGTCACTGAGAACCAATTAGCATTTAGCTGGTCATCATCAGACCTTCAAAATGTATCATGTAGTAGCATCCGTGCTCAATAAGATAAAATCTGAAAGCTAGGTCATTCTAACTACATCCGTCACTGAGAACCGATAAGCACTTAGCTGATCATCATCAGACCTTCAAAATGTATCATGTAGTAGCATTCGTGCTCAGACAGATAAAATCTGAAAGCTAGGTTATTCTAACTACATCCGCCACTGAGAACCGATAAGCACTTAGCTGGTCATCATCAGACCTTCAAAATGTATCATGTAGTAGCATCCGTGCTCAATAAGATAAAAGCTGACAGCTGGAGCATTCTAACTACATCCGTCACTGAGAACCGATAATCACTTAGCTGGTCATCATCAGACCTTCAAAATGTATCATGTAGTAGCATCCGTGCTCAATAAGATAAAAGCTGACAGCTGGAGCATTCTAACTACATCCGTCACTGAGAACCGATAATCACTTAGCTGGTCATCATCAGACCTTCAAAATGTATCATGTAGTAGCATCCGTGCTCAATAAGATAAAAGCAGAAAGCTGTAGCATCATAACTGTATCCGTCAGTGAGAACCGATAAGCACTTAGCTGGTCATCATCAGACCTTCAAAGTGTATCATGTAGTAGCATCCGTGCTCAAATTGATAAAATATGAAAGCTAGGTCATTCTAGCTATATCCGTCACTGGAACCAATTAGCACTTAGCTGGTCATCATCAGACCTTTAGAATTTATTATGTAGTAGCATCCGTGCTCAGATCGATCAAATTTTAAAGTTAGGTCATGCTAACTACGTTCCGTCACTGAGAACTGATAAGCACTTAGCTGGTTATCATCAGACCTTCAAAATGTATCATGTAGTAGCATCCGTGCTCAATAAGATAAAATCTGAAAGCTAGGTCATTCTAACTACATCCGTCACTGAGAACCGATAAGCACTTAGCTGATCATCATCAGACCTTCAAAATGTATCATGTAGTAGCATCCGTGCTCAATAAAATAAAATCTGAAAGCTAGGTCATTCTAACTACATCCGTCACTGAGAACCGATAAGCACTTAGCTGATCATCATCAGACCTTCAAAATGTATCATGTAGTAGCATCCGTGCTCAGATCGATAAAATTTGAAAGCTAGGTCATTCTAGCTATATCCGTCACTGAGAACCAATTAGCACTTAGCTGGTCATCATCAGACCTTCAAAATGTATCATGTAGTAGCATCCGTGCTCAGACAGATAAAATTTGAAAGCTAGGTTATTCTAACTACATCCGTCACTGAGAACCGATAAGCACTTAGCTGGTCATCATCAGACCTTCAAAATGTATCATGTAGTAGCATCCGTGCTCAATAAGATAAAAGCTGACAGCTGGAGCATTCTAACTATATCCGTCACTGAGAACCGATAATCACTTAGCTGGTCATCATCAGACCTTCATAATGTATCATGTAGTAGAATACGTGCTCAGATAGATAAAATTTGAAAGCTAGGTCATTCTAACTACATCCGTCACTGAGAACCGATAAGCACTTAGCTGGTCATCATCAGACCTTTAAAATGTATTAAGTAGTAGCATCCGTGCTCAGACAGATAAAGTTTGGAAGCTAGGTCATTCTAACTACATCAGTCACTGAGAACCGATAAGCACTTAGGTGGTCATCGTCAGACCTTCAAAATGTATCATGTAGTAGCATTCGTGCTCAGTTAGCTGAAAGCTGGAGCATTCTGACTATTTCCGTGACTGAGAAGCGATAAGCAGTTATCTGGTCTTTATCAGACCTTAAGAATGTATCGTAGTAGGAGTACCCGTGCTCAGTGAAATAACTATTAAATAAAATAATGAAAGCTAGGTTATTACATCATTAGTCAAAGTGTATAATTTATTATTAAATATTTTATTCATACATTATGATGTCGGTACTCCAAGAGATATAAAATATGTTAGGCAAATACGATGACCGCTCTGCGACACATTTCTGTTCTTTGGTACGTTTTTCTGTAGTACAGTCGTTTGCCGGTAGGGGCCGAAAAATAAACAAAAGCCAGTACAGAGGTCAAATCGTCAAAGTCATCTAGTGCTGCGATCCCCTTAACTGTCTTGGATCCCGCAACGAAATTAATCATAAAATATTAGCGGAGGAGTAGGAAAAAACTCTACACCTTTGTCAAAATATGAGGCTTGGTCATTTCGTTACTAAAAGGACTATTGTATAACAGAAAAGTGAATGCATATTGAACACCCGTGTGAATGTATATAATGTATCACTGTACGGAAATGTTTGACAAAAGTCGGTGACTGCAGTCCGGCCGCTGTCCGGTCCGCTTGGTTAGACCGCACTTTAAAGCTTGCTAAATGTTACAATTCAAAATTAATATAATATTATTATTTTGTTTACATTAATTATGTACCTAAGTATATGCGAAGATTTTTAAAGACCACGGAAGTTTTTTTTACAAAGGGCGCAAGATAGAACTTGTTTCTGAATGTTAGTCGTTGACCGAGTATTTCAAAACGCGTTTCACCGGTCAACAATTTCTTTGTAATAAATCGTAAATATTGGTGCTTTACAGTGTTCTTTAAATAACATGTTTATATTCTTTAAAACTTATATGATATTAGTTTAGTAGAAGGTAGGCCTACACATTTCTTGTTCAGTGTGATCGAGTACATCGTTTGTACTATTATTTAATAACTGTTGCTGACGTGGTATTACCGTATTACCATTCAATATTATGTCTTCCTTCCACGGGGAACAAATACAATAACATTCTCGCTATCATCATCAATCACGCATCTGTGGAGCCTTTGAATGCATACATTATGACCAAGTGTAACGTTTCGATATTTTTTTATGAAATGGGGAGCGTCAGAATATTCTCTGAAGTAAGTGCCTCCCTGAAAACTCTGAGCCGGGCGCTGGAACACCGAGTGCGATTTGGTTTAGTCTTCATTTACATGTCGCTTACTGTTAGTGACAACATTTAACTTAACGCATCATTCACTTCATGAAGTATCCCTTTGTTACGTATTACGTACTATGGTGGAAGCCTTCCTGCACGTCTACGTTTAATACATAGCTCACCTTTGTACATCGCATCTCTATTACAAACTAAGATTTTCAATGACGTTAATAACAATAAATAGTGTCGTAAGCTGCAGAGGGCACTACACTAGAAGGCTCGAGGTGAAAAAAATAGCTCGGCCGTCGGCTCCGCGCCGCCCACTGCGCGCTCCTCACGCGTATTGAAAAGAGTTTTAAAACACGCCGCAGTTCAGTAAATACAAGTTCAATTCTTTGGTGCAGTAGTTACCTTTAAGAATGAACACATGGTTGATGGAATGCGATGGCACTAAACCCCGCCTTTTTTTTTTTTTTGGTGTGTGGGAAATCATCAAATAACCCCTCCCGCTCTTGGGCAGAGCGAAAGGGAGTGTCAGACTTCTACTGACTAAAAACCACCCATGTTCCTTCTTAGCCCTTCATGTCGAGGCCGCGGTATCTGCGAACAACCCACAGCCCCGACGGGCACTAAACCCCGCCTTCCGGGACGAATATCAATCAGATCTACATAGTTAGTAGACGTTTAATTACAGTATTTATTAATAGATGGCGTATTGCAGTCAGGCTTCAGGAGCCAGCAGATGATCGACGGGGCAACACTCTGATACAAAGAGCTCTATCTTATGAAAATTTTAAAGCTATATTCTTTTACTTTGTTTAAGTTTCTCTTCGCAAAACGGTTTAGGAAATTCAGAACAAGATTTTCGATATTAAGACAAGTACCGAATAAGATAACATAATATTGGTATTCTACTAATACAGTGTCACTGAGCTAGTTCTTACTGAAAGTCATTAACTTGGCATTAAGTAAGTTTAGAGCGGTGACAACTGACTTCATACCACTATTCTTACATGATTTAAAAAACATAAGAGCATCTACCTGAATAAAGTGCACTGTCTAAATTTTAACTTAGTTGGCAATTTGTGCTTCAATTAACACTCGTTGCATGTTTTAAATGAATCCCGGCACAATGTTGCGATTCAAGTGTAGAATGAACACCGACCACCTTATCCGCTTGTTCACTGCTAGTGGTGGTGATGGTGATGTGGTGCAACTGATCGCGTCGTTTCTGCAAGCGTTACGTTACTTGCAGACGTCGCTGAACGAGGTGAGACTGATGGTTGTACCCAGGGAACGTCAGCACAACGTTGCCGCGAGCTACACGATTTGTATATAAAGCCTTACGGTCTTACATACATTAACTAACTCTACGCTCCTAGGCATAATCCACGGTATTGTCTAGTTATAGCCGCAGTTGTATCATAGCTGATACAATCACTGGTTCCTGTCCTTCCACTGATCACTTTCCACTTGTCCAGTTCAGTATTTAGGGAGTTTGTAGCACGGGAGGTATGGAAGGCTGTACTCACCGCTCGTCGGCAGCTGATGAAGTCAGGCTAGAGGTGTGTGTGTGCGGTAGTCCGGGAGGTGCACTGTGCGGCAGTGTTCGCATCACAGCACGTCGGTGTCGCGGGTCGCGGAGTGTGTGCCGGCGCGCGCGGCGCTCGCTCGGCTCGTCTGCTGCGCCAGGTGAGCGCGGCCAGCGCGGTGGGCGTGTGTGTGCGTGCGCGTGTGTGTGTGCCCGTCGGGCGCGCCCATTGGCCGCCGCGCGACGCCTCACACTCGCGAGGGGAAAATATTTTCCATGTTTCAGCACATCCGCGGCCCGAAGCGCGAGGCGCGAGGCGCCCAGCGCGCGGCCACCGCGGCCGCCGGCGATGCTGCTGAGGAGATACCTGGCTCTAACTCCAACTGCACTATCTGACTATCATGTTGATAACTTAACTAATCACAACAGATATCCAAGTATATGCTATTCATGATTTAAACACTTATGTTAGTTGTTCAATGACATCCGATTGAGATAGTTTCAGAAGTAGTAGGTAGCGTACGGCAGTATTTAATTATGTTTTGATTATGCTAACCCCGGCCGAAGTATCTGTTGTCATAAATCTGTGGGAACGCGTATGTGACCAGTAACAGAACCGACTTGGTCGTAAGTGCGTCACTCTCGCCATTGATGTCACGTCACATCGTTCCACATGTAGGTTGAGGTGAAATATTTAACCGTACATACAACTATTTAGAACAAAAGTGATTACAACTTTCTTCTAGCGTCAGCTACCGCTACCGGACATCCGGTGTGGTGACGAAGCTGTGGCTGCATCTGCTGGGGAGCATGGAGGGGGGGGGGGAGGGAGGTGCTCGTGTAGCGGAGCACGACCTTCGCGCGGCTGCGCATGCGCACCAGCGCCGCGACTAATCCTCACTTATCCCCGAATTTATGTGTACCTATATAAAACAAGGTAGGTATGAAGGTGCGCTTTAACAATCATTATTGTATTTACGATACGTATCTTAACAATAAAAAGTCGATAACTGTAATGCGTCGCGCTATCTTATCAATTAGAGCTTACTTGAGACATCGATCATCGGTCTAATTACCAGCGATAGCGCTAATCACGGGAGAGCGCCCCACGTGATCACGTCCCCAGCCCCGTGACGCGCACTGCCACTGGTTCAGTTCTACATTCATTTTTGAATTATCCAGCAATCGTCAAAAGATAATTACAGAAATAAATTCTAAGCTAGTCGCCCTGTTCAAAGCATGGGTCTCTCGGAGAGTTGCGTGGAGCAGGTTCACCTAGAAATGTTTGAGTTCTCTCAGAACAGCTTGAGCAGCTTGCAGCAAATTCCGTGTGCTTTGAGAGCTCCTCGCTTTTCATTTGTTCGGCAGTCAGCTGAGAGCTTGGTCCTCATGCGCACTTGGACGCAGCAGGTCATATGAAAAGTGTTGACTAAAAATTCACTAAGGAAATCTAGCCTTTCCTAGTGTGAATGTGAATTATTTTCCAGATTGGCCTCACTTCGCTCGCTCAAGTATTTATTTCAGATTCTTGTTGAAAAGAAAAGCATCATCAGCGTCTCAGTTTCTGATAGTATTGGATTTTCTAACCGACTTAAAAAAAAATAACCGACTTCAAAAACACAAAAATCTGAAAAACTCAAAAAAGTGAAAAATAAACTTCAGAAGCTGCTTTTTCAAGCAGCTTCTGAAGTCGGTGACATTTTGTTTGTTTGATTTCGTTTTCTTTGTGTTTTTGAAGTCGGTTTTTTTTTCAAAAAAGTTTTTTATTTTACAAATTTTAGTTGTAATATCCTATACAAATATTTACTATTCATTTAACATTCAACCTAGAACCCTAACCCTTAACCTTCAAGATTCCCTTATTATTGCTTTCAACTCCTAACCGTTTAGGGGTAGTACCTTCCATAATCAGCTCACCTAGATAACCTGAAAGAATACAACCATTTATACGTCCCCATAATATTTTACTAAAGAATTATGCTCCAACTCCTAACCGTTGAGGAGTTATACCTTCCATCATCAACTCATCAACATGAAGTGATGACTGCTAGATGCAAGTACTTAAAAAACTTTAGAAAAAGCATGAAACACGTGAAACATGCCTATACAAAAAAAAAAGTCGGTTAATGAGTTTTACCTTCTATCATCAGGGCAACCTAATACCCTGAGAGAATACAACTATCACTTTATAAGTACCTACGTATAGTTCTGAAAGAATTTTCTATCAACTCCTAACCGTTGAGGAGTTGTACCTTCCATCACCA
Source organism: Diarsia brunnea (assembly GCA_949774965.1). Classification (NCBI taxonomy): domain Eukaryota; kingdom Metazoa; phylum Arthropoda; class Insecta; order Lepidoptera; family Noctuidae; genus Diarsia; species Diarsia brunnea. The sequence goes on from OX458998.1 coordinate 22,708,584, forward strand.
TCAGTGAATCCACATGATATTATGATGACCACACGCGAATACTTGAACAGTTTAAACGACAACTATAAAGTTTGAGGGTTGCCCTAGATTTCCTGGGATCCCATCATCAGATCCTGTCTTGGTGACAATGGGACCACCTCGGGTCAACCTGATACCCTGAAAGAATACAATTATCGCTCCATAAGTGAGTATAGATAAGAAAGAATTTTCTTTCAACTCCTAACTGTTGAGGAGCCCATCATCAGTTCCTGATTTGGTGACAATGGTACCACCTCGGGAGTATACCTTTTCGAACACAAAAAGAATTTTGAAAATCGGTTCATTGATGCGATAACAAACATACAAAAAAAAAAAAAACATACAGACGAATTGATAACCTCCTCCTTTTCGGAAGTCGGTTAAAAAAGAGGAGGTTCTCAATTCGACTGTATGTTCTTTCTTGTGTGTATGTTATCTTATCATTTTCTCCTCGAAAACATCGATTCGATCGAAGAATCGATTAGAAAAAATCTTTTTGTATGAAAGTACATATTTTATATGTTTTCGATTGGTCTCATAGAAATTTCAGTAGTTTTACTTTACTTTTATTTTTTCTCCAGGCCTGTATAGTTATTGTTTTAACTTCTAGTTACAATGTATTACAATGTAAAGTTAATTCATAATGACAAGACTTTGTGTGGTACAATTACAAAGTATACATGTATTCCAGCTGGGAAACGGTCTGAAATTTTAAAGACGCAGAGGAACGAAGAAGTATTCAACCGAGTTCCGAAAAAAGAGGAGGTTCTCTATTTGTGTGTATGTATTTTTTTAAATGTAATATGTTCACCGACGCGACGATATTCTTTCATGTTATTAGGTTGACCTGATGATAGAAGGTTTATTTATTTATTTACTCATTAACACATACATTTGTTTTAACAGGTAAGACCCAAGCTAACAAAAGTAGTCATAAATTACTAATAGTCCAGTCCCAAGTAACGGGTCTGGGTAGAAATACAAGTTACACAGTGGACAACATACTAAGTGTCACCCTCTGGAATTCCGCCAAAGGACAAGAAAATACGTCCAAACACCGAGACACACTATTTAGACACTATTTTTCTATTAATCTCATTAACCGACTTTAAAAAAGGAGGTTCTCAATTCGTCGGAATCATTTTTATGTATATTCACCGATTACTCCAAGACGGTACCATGATAAGGAAATCAGGATCTGATGACGGCATCCCAAAGAAATCGAGAGCAACCCTCAAATTTAAAAGGGATTTTTTAATGTTAAACACATAAAAAAATCCCTTTTATGTGCTTTTTCTAAAGCTTTTCAAGTATTCGCATCTAGCAGTCATCACTTCATGTTGATGAGCTGATGATGGAAGGTATCTCCTCAACGTTAGGAGTTGGAGGATAATACTTTAATAAGATATTATACGGTTGTATTCTTTCATGTTATCAAGGTGAGCTGATTATGGAAGGTACTACCCCTGAACGCAAGGTATTGAAAGCAATAATAAGGGAATTTTGAAGGTTAAGGTTTCTTGGTTGAATGTTAAATGCATTGTAAATATTTGTATATGGTATTACAACTAAAACTGGAAAAATAAAAACTTATTAACAAAAATAAAACCGTCTTCAAAAACATAAAAAAGTGAAAAATAAACTTCAATAGAAAAATTGGCTTCTGAAGTCGGTGGCAAAAAAAAAAAAACAAATAAAACAAAAAAAACTTCGGAAAATATTTCCTGTGATGATTACTTGTCGCTTTTTTTTTAAAAAAAAAATCTTGTTCAGACCGCAATATGAAACCATTCACCTGAGACGCTCTGTTATTATATTTGTAATCAATATGGATGTCAAAATGAATGGTCAGAGTATTACAAATATTGGAAATTTCTGGTGAACCATTAGGGTCATTTCACGCAGGTACAATTTTTTGCTAATTTCGGTGGTATTTTTTATTTGTAGGTTTTTGGATAAAAAAAATAAACTTGTTTTATTCTAGAACACATTAGTATTCTAGGTATTTTTGTAGGAAATAAATAACCGTAGTTGTTTTGAAAATATGACGGCCACCGAAATTACCAACCCACCGAAATTGAAAATTTAACACATTAGATCAGGGTTTCCCAAACTATGGGTCGCGACCCACTGGTGGGTCGCGAGCGAATATTGAGTGGGCCCTGCCTATAGTACCAACCGTCAGAGCCTCCTCCCCTTTACTACCTCATACTTATGTGAGGCTGGGTTTTCAAATATGGTGAACATTAAAACTAAATACCGAAATAAATTGGACTTATCAAACTCACTGCGGTTAAAAGTAACTAAAGTTGAAGTTGATGTCAAAACTGTAATGGCGAAACATAGGAAACAATTTCATCCTTCCCATTAAATTTATATAATTAAGTAATAAAATATTGTATTAAAACAGTTTGTTTTAACAAGTATATGCAGTTTTATAGGTAAATTCCTCGTAATTTTCTCACAAATCTCAATTTATCAAAAAGTAAACAACTATTTGACAGCAGAACTACCACGAAACTCGCCGCATAACATGGCGGAAACGGCACCTACCTACTATTGTGTGACTCGTAACACCAAATGTTGCCAATATGAGCAACAACTGAAATATTGTTGTCTCTTTCATCAAATACGATTACTGTATTAGAAATAACGAAACAAAAGCAAACAAAACGATATTTCACATTCTGTATCCTATTTCACTCATATTTAATATGAGTGAAATAGGATACAGAATGTGAAATATCGTTTTGTTTGCTTAGACAAATTTTGTCTAATAGAAGCAAATGTGTCTATGCAGGGTTTCCCAAACTATGGGTCGCGACCCACTGGTGGGTCGCGAGCGAATATTGAGTGGGCCCTGCCTATAGTACCAACCGTCAGAGCCTCCTCCCCTTTACTACCTCATACTTATGTGAGGCTGGGTTTTCAAATATGGTGAACATTAAAACTAAATACCGAAATAAATTGGACTTATCAAACTCACTGCGGTTAAAAGTAACTAAAGTTGAAGTTGATGTCAAAACTGTAATGGCGAAACATAGGAAACAATTTCATCCTTCCCATTAAATTTATATAATTAAGTAATAAAATATTGTATTAAAACAGTTTGTTATTTCAAAAGTCCTTTATTAATATTGCTAACGCTTAAATTTCCTAGAGGTGGGTCCCGAGTTTGTAAACTTAAATCAGATGAGTCGTAGCCCAGTCAACTTTGGGAACCACTGCATTAGATAATGACTGTAGGTACCTACTGCCTGTAATCTACATCAAGGTTGCAATATTTCTTATCAAAATAATGTTCAAATTTGTTTTTAATCGTATCTCAACCGTAAACATATTTAAACGGTTAGTTACATGAAGTTAACTATTTGACGTCTCGCAGCAACGCAGGAGAGGAAATTGTATTACAAAATAAAATCATTAAATTCGGATCAAATAAAATAAAACAATACTCATAACCCATTACTAGTCATGAACTTATCGACATTTATTTATTTAGTTAGAAGCTACTTGAAAGTTTAAACAAATTGCAAACAATTAAATGAGTCTGCGTAGCAGCTCGTAGTAGCGCGTAGCACGCCTACGGGCTCCGTAGCCGGTTGCTACAACTGGTGCTTGCTTACTTTTCAACTTGAATAACTCTTTTCTATAACCCATTAACTGTTTATCTGGCATGACTATACAGCATTTCAGTATGAAAATATACCTACTCGCTAATTGCAGGTACTATCAGTTCGGAAAATATATTATCTAAATACCTAAATAGTTGCTAAGTTCTGTGTGTGGTTGACAATAATTTGGTAATGTAAGCAAACAAGCGCAGGTAAGTGACGTGGTGACGTCACGAGCTGACACACGCCGCGGAGCCTTCGTGGTAAGCGAGTGAGTCACCGGGCTGCCTACTTCACCTGACACTCCGTCACGGGCGCTGTGAACATCATCTATCGGTCACTGTCTTCCTCTAGCCGCGGCAGATGTTTTATCTTTAACATGAGAACAAAGATATGTTTCTATTAATAGACCAGCATAATTATTATTTAGCAATATTCATATAATATGAGTAACTGGCCCTAAACACATTATCTTTACTATATCCTTGCAGTTTATTGGCAGTATAATTGTACCGAGCTGTTGTCCAGAGACCTCCGTCCGTATTCTATTGTGTCAGGTGTTTGAGGACTACCGAACTGTCCGCACTCCGCCAGCTCGCCGGGGGCTGCTGGTGCGGTGCGCTCACTTACTGCGGCACAAACTGAAGGATGGCCAACGACGAGCTTCATTGCTAAGAACTTGTTGTGGTTACCCTTCCATGTACCCTCTCTGCTCTCTTGTCTGTGCTTGTAACGCGTGGTTGTGTGCCCGTCCGTCATAGTAACAAACTGTAACTCTTCACAGCTAGTTCTGGGGAATACGACAGGTAGGTATGTAGAATGGAATTAGGAACGATGATATCGAGAAAAATCGACATCCTCATGTAGGACAACTGACTCAGTTCATTAGTCACTTTAAAAAAATGCTGTGACACGTAAAACTCCTGAAACAAGGGCGCGAGGATTATGTCAATAGCTTGATATCTACTTCCATTCGGTGTAGAGCTTAGAGAAGCTTTGGATCCGTTTGCTACAGTAATAGGTTTGCGATAATCTAGCTGATGTTCGGTGTCTGCGCTGGACACGGCGCGAGGAGTACAGTCCGCGGCTCTCGACGACGGCGATGTCTTATCAGTGCACTTGACGCGCCTGATAACAGCTACGTGTGTGTGTGTGTGTGTGTGATAAGTATCATAGCTATGTCGCACTCGATGCTCAATGATTCAGCCGCTATTGCCAGATCGCAGATATTTGTTCAATACTAAACGAAGTTGTTATTGTACTTATTATTGAGGTAACTTACGTACCTACTTTTACTGGAACTGTTCAAAGTCTGTCGTCATGCGATGACGCAAGAATAGTACATTATCCACAGCCGACATGCCAAGTAAAACTGACGAACTCATATTTAACCAATAGGGAATGCAGGAATGCATTTCCAAAAATCGTTCGTTCCGTAAGTCTACCTATTTCAACAAGGATCTCTTGTGAACACATGCTTCTAGATCCAGTGGTAGACTGAGTAGGTTACATTGAACTGAAACAAAAGATACATCTCGAACAAACCCATTTCCTGTGCCTGATACAGGAAATCAATAGTTTTAAAAATTACCAAAATAACATAACTAAAATAATCGTTTATCCTTTAACATCAAAGTTCGCGAGCACATTCGTAAGATGTAGGCAGTACCTATCTTTTCGCAGCTAAGATTTTTTTTAATTTGTATGTAACATTTTCATTATGATTTAAAACGGAATTATTTACTTATCATGATTACTATTTGTTTCGAGTTTCCGATATTTCGGTGCTGTTGCAAGCACCATGATCATTGATCAGGGATAAACTGAAGTGATAAACAAGTAGTTAATAGTAAACAAGGTAAATATCCCGTTTTAAGTGTTAATGGTAATGATTGTCAGTGACTATGTCATGTGTTGGAATTTTGACGAAGAACCAGGGTAAAAGATTCGCCGAAGAACCAGGGTCATCGACATAGCTCTCAGAATATGCAAGTTAAAGTGGCAATGGGCAGGCCACATCGCTCGAAGAACCGACAACATGGGGAAGGTAGGTTCACGAGTGGCAAACACGAACCGGAAGACGCAGCGTTGGTAGGCCTCCCACCAGGGGTACCGCGAGAGTCGCGGGCAACTGGTGGATACAAACGGCAGGTTGCCGTTGTTTATGGCGTTCTATGGGGGAGGCCTTTGTCCATCAGTGGACGTTTTATTGCTGATGATGATTTCATGTGTTAAAAAACTTATAAATTTATAATTAGTCATTATTTTTTTGTAAATTAGAGGCGCTACCATTGGGCCATGAGCGATGTCTATTGCGGCGTGCTCTTTTAACTTGTACTAAGTATCCTGCCAAGTGAAGAACACTGACAAGACAAAGAACAGTCCCTCAGAGATGCGTTCTGTCAACGTGATTCAGCTTCCAATCATCGAAGAGCCGTCACCTGCGCAACAGATTAATCTCGCGCCTGTCGCGGATGATTCGCCGTGTCACAGCATGTCGATGGCGTTATCTTGTCAACACAAGCACCTGCTTATGTAATCACTTGTTGCGAACACATCGCACCTACAATTTGAGGATAACTTTAATAATTTCTCAAATGACAACAACCTACGATTACATTCCCAAACACATGCTCACAACGGTTTTATTATACTTATTCTAATTTTAACAACATCTCAAAATAGGAGAACGAGTTGCGTCACTTTGACGTTATAAAACTGGCAATAGCAAAAACTTTATGAGGAGTCCACTTTAAATGGCGTTTTGGTTAATTTAAGAGAGATCAGTCCGACGATGAAGAAATCGTTTGAACTCTTTTCCGTCGGGAGTGGAACCTGAAAACCGCCAAGCAAATAACTAATTGAACCAGTTATGACAACCGAGTACACCCAGATGTGCTCGTTGTGGCAGGCGTGGAGCTCTTGATCGTCTCTGGTATTATAGATACATCAGGTATGAATTGGAGTGTCGACCTGTTTGTCATCCAATAAAATAAAATAAAACTTGTGATGTTATCACACCTGTCACGGCCGTCAATGCTGCTGATAGCGCCAGATATTCTCACACGCACGCTCCTGCCAATAATATGGAGCATCGTTCTACATTCCTCAACATAGCTGTCTTAACTGGATCACATGAAGCAACCAACCTAGCGTTGAACTAAACAGCGTAAAGAATTCATCATTTCAATGTGTCCGTTGTATTCATTTTAAGGATAAGTATGTGACTTAAAGTAAATCTAGTAGGCACAGTAAGCGCTGTTACAAAATAAGCGAAACTGCGTCGATCAACAATGTAACGTTGGCGTGTCGCACACGTGCGCGTGCGCAGGGATTACGTGGTGTTGCACAAGCATGCGTATGTGGGCCACTTGCGACACACGCAACCCTGGCGCGGCGCTCCACCCGCGACCAACATCTTATTGCTGTGGGAGGTGACTTTGTTGTCAACACGTACCACACTACGATTGAGAAAAATGTGGTTTTTCTAGGTCTACGAACTTGTTGAGTATGTAGAATAGGGATTTGATATTTTGGTGAATGGTTTTTGACTCTTTGGTCTAGTATCGACGAAAATGAATACACGATTCAATGAATTTTTCTCGATACAAAAAAATTGCAAAGTTATATCAATTTTTTTACTTTCTTAGAAATCACGGTGTAACACTTAAGAATTATTCAATGGAATTGACTTTGAAACATAGAGAATTATTATATCAAGTATCCAGGAAAGTAATTTAAAATTTTATTTAAATTTTCTGTTAAAAATGGAGAAAATTCTTTTTGGCACATACGTTGTTTTATTCCGAGCAGACGCACATTATTGCCATCTCTTCTTTTGCGTTTCAAAAGTATTTGCATCACTTTCGCTCGCTTGTCAGATCAGTCGCCCGGTGGGCTTCATCGACGCAGGACCTATGACATTTTTTTACAAATCTGTGCCATCAGATTTTCGTGATTATAATAATTGATTATTCGTAAAAGATAGTAGATTGTTACTTAATTAGTGTTGAATAGGTATATAAAGACTATTCTTGAGATTTAACAGTACCTATAACGTATCGTTTTCCATTTGTGATGAGTATTTAATTGTTTATAAATAAAAATGTGAAGAAATATGAAACCAAAACTAAATAAAGTACAACGTTTGAAGTTCCTGAGGGTGAGGGCTCAGAAAATGAAAGAGAGTAAGAAGTAAGTATGTTATTTTTAATGTTATTATGTACAATAATTAATAGTTTCTATTTTATCAGTAACTATGAGCACGTTTTTAGCTGCAATCGAAGTCGCCACCTCTGCTCATATACTTAGATAATCAGCTACAACCTATATTTGCCTCATATTTGCCTCGCAAAGTAATATTGGGTTAGCATTCTATTTGCTAGAGCAAAATATTTATGAAATAAAAATAAAACAAGCTAAAATGTACTAATAAATCATTTTAGGTTAGACATATGTCAACAAAACATCATTAATACGTCAACTTCTATTACCGCGTGTGAAGAGCACATAAACGAATGGAGTCACATTTGAATTGCAAAAAGAGGTGAGTTTAGTCGAAATTATTTTTTTGGTCTTTAGTGAGGTATGGATTTGGAGTTTATTAATCATTTCAGTTTTCCTTACAAGTAGAGTAATTTTTTTTGTGATTTTTAAAATAGTCCAGTCATTTGGTAGTTTTACCTGGAAAGTTTTCCGGGAGTTTTGAAAATTGGTGAGTTTATAGATTTCGACGTGCTCTTTTCGAAATTTCACTTTGCCACCTCGTAACTGTGCCGCTCGCGCCGCCATTTTGGAAAAATGACACTCAAAAATAGTTTTTTGAGAATAACTTCGTTCCGACTCAATTTACGATAAAAATAGTTCAGAATTAAATTAAACTAGAGAAAATTTCCTACATTTATGTCCTAATAACGTTTTTCGTAAAATCAATAGTGACGGCGTACGAGCGCCGCAAATTGTAATTTAAAATGTGTTTGCGCTAATAACGCGTTTCCACACCACCTTGAGGTAGAGTTAGAAGCGCGTTTTTTAGGGTTCCGTACCTCAATAGGGAAATCCCTTAAAAAAGGAACCCTTTTATGATCACTCTCTTGTCCGACTGCCGTCGTGTGTCCGTCTGTCCGTGTCTGTTCACCACCGATTTTCTTAGGAAGGGGCTATGCTTTTACTACTATTGTTTTATAACGTTACAATTTGTTCTACTATAGAATCGATGTCCTGAGAGCATAGTCAACTGTCTAATGGTATTCAAAGTGATTTGCATTTCTCAGAAATTTTAGGATCGACCTAAATGACTTTCAGTAGCTTATGTCGGTCGTTGTATTTGTTGTTGTGTTTCAAAGAAAGAGAATGTTAACGTAAGTAGTAAGTTAATAAAGGCTATTTTTATTTTATTTTATGTCGGTCATAGTCCAGCACCCCCTGGACCAAGACGTCCGCATGTAGTAACATAACATCACTCCTTGTGAACACTGGACACCCCACACACATTTCACCAATTATGTTTAAGTCCCATGTAATAGGTGGCGAGCCTATTGCCATCAACCGGCCACAAATTCAGACTCCGTGGCCTCTACTGAAGAATTCCTGATGGAAAAACGCAATAACACTTCACCCGACCTGGGAATCTAACCCAGGATCAAGCAAAGTAGTCGCACTTGCGATCACAAGAATATTCCCTTTTTTTTTTAGCGTAGTTGTATAATGGTTTACGGCGCTCGTACGCCGAAACTATTGGTTTTAAATAAGGAAAAAAAAGGTTATGACATAAATTGTAGGAAATTTTCTCTACTATTATTTTGTATAGATATGTTTTTCTTGTAAAATGCGTCGGAAAGGAGTTATTATCAAAAAACTGCTTTTAGGCGCCATTTTTGCAATATGGCGGCGCGAGCGGCAAAGATACGAGGTGGCAAAGTTGAAATTCGGAAAGAGCACGTCAAAATCTATAAAATTACCAATTTTCAAAACTCCCGGAAAACTTTCCAGGTAACCTCTATTTTTTCGACCAAATCATCATCATCTGCCTAGCCTTTTCCCAACTATGTTGGGGTCGGCTTCCAGTCTAACCGGATGCAGCTGAGTACCAGTATTTTACATGGAGCGACTGCCTATCTGACCTCCACAACCCAGTTAATACTAGGTAATACGATACTCTTTGGTAAGACTGGATGTCAGAATTTCAGGTCACTGACTACCTGTAACGACTGCCAAAGATCTATATATGGCAGCCGGGACCAACAGCTTAACGTGCTTTCCGAGGCACGGAGGAAACTCGGTATGTCGGGCGGTCACCCATCCACAGACCGACCTAGGCAAGCACAGCTTTACCTAAAGATCGACCCGAGTGGCAGTTCTTATTAAGCCACGAGCTCCTCCAAATGCTTTCGACCAAATGACTGTACTAAAAGCCGTAGAACAAAAATTATCAAAGATAAAAAACAATCTGAATGTTATTATGCTCCACTTGAATGTTGATGGTTTTTATTCCAGAAATAAAAGGAATCAACAACATGATATTGATAACGAATATAAAGAAGTTGAAGAAAACGTGAGTTCTCTCATTTTATTTACTTCTAGCTTTTGCCCGCGGCTTTGCCAACGTGGATGTCGGAAATATCAAAAATGACGATTTTCCATACTACAAACTTTTATTCCCTGTTTCCCCCTTGAGAGTTGAATTTTGAAAAATCTTTTCTTAGTGGATGCTTACGTCATAAGAGAAATACGTGTGCGAAATTTAACGTTTCTTGGTCTAAGGGTTGTATCCTCGGTCAGTCAGCTTTGCATTAATTTTATATATACAGATATATTAAGATCTTCCCAGTACTAGAGCTTGGCATAAATAGTATTTTTCCAAGTTGATTTATACTTCTTTCAGGGTTCTAAAACTGCCGACATCAGCGGAATAATAATATTAATAACAGTCATCAAATAATTAAATTTCCAAAATGTCCAGCTACTTCTGTTGCTGACCGTACAAATAGATACAAGATGTAGTATCTGACGAATGGGAAGTGATGGCATGGTAAGAGATGAGAAAATCGGGGGAACGGGAGAAAAAAGTGGCAGACAAAGTAGGAAAGGTTACTAAAGATGGTTACCAATAATAGATTTGTAAACTTAGATGGTTGTTGCGGTAAACGTTCATACAGAACTAATTATGCTGCACTATTGGCGATTTCGTAAAGTTCTTTTCATGGAAGTTAAAAACAAATACTGATGTATTTGTGCTTGAGTGGGAAAGGCAAATGAGATAGTAAAACAACATGAGTGTTTTAAAAATTATAGCGGATCTTCAACAGCTATGGAATCCACTATTATCGCCAAAGGATCTAAACAGTCTATAGAAATGCATTCGTATCTATGGAAGATCATAGCTAATGGAGACAGTACCACTTATACACAAATACTTGACAATACTGTATCTCTCAATCACGGTCGAAAAGATTGGTTGCAAAAATCATATATTTAGAAAGAACAATGTGCAAAAATGTATGGACACCGTCCCCGAAAACGAAATCAGTCACAATAATAATAGGGTAGTTCACAAAAAAAAAAAAAATTTGTCCATCAGATACATTTCCAAAAAATAATGGACACATATTTTTTCTTTTTTCACGTAAACAAAAGATGAAGACTATACAGTATACAGTGCTTCGAAAAGTCGTGTGACGTCACAAACTTAGAATTTTTTTACCCTGAAAGTGACGCCCCTCATAGTCTTTGACACGTCTTAGTTTCGTAAATTTTGATTAATTTGATAAAACAAAAAACACGTATCCAATATTTTTCGATAATCTAACAGACGAACTAATTAGATGTTTTTGGTGAAACACCCTATTATGTTACCGATCCCGATGCTTGTTTTTTTTAATTATTACTGTGGAATGATATCGTTCGTAGTGTTCACACCTCGGAACCTCGGAAAACATAATTTAAAAATATAAACAACAAATAAGATTTTAAAGATACGAAAGTACATAAATGTATCGCCATAAAAAATCATGGCTTACAAAATCTGCAGCAATCAGACAACATAAAAAATCTGCACCAAGATATTACGAACCCTGCCATTTATCATGCATTTGAAGCCACCTCAAATATTTTTATTACAAGAATCATGGTGATTCTTGTAATAAAAATATTTGAGGTGGCTTGATACAGGTAAAGGTCGCGCCATGTAAAAAGAACGCTGGCGGTCAAGATTTATCGGCCTATTTGGTGGTAAGAGGTGGGGGTGGTATTTATGTTCTTTCTATAAAATTAGTTTACTGATATGTTGCTTTTTTTTTAATATTTTGTGTTATTGTATACTTTTGTCATTTCGTTCCCATTACCTATTGTAGAAAGGAGGCCTGTGTCTCAGCAGTGGGAACATTATATAGGCTGATGATGGTGATGATGATGATGTAGTTTAAAATAGGTTCTCTTAAAATAGGTTTTCTTAAAATAAAGTTTTTATTTTATTTGTTGTGTGGAGCTCTGTCATTTTTCGATTTTATAGTTATAAGTCTGTTAATAAGATTGACATCTTAATATTATGTTGTACACTAAATCTATACGTCTTGGGCTTCCTAGAATATACCAGAGAATGAATTAAGTATTAAAATCGGTTCAGTAGTTTACGCTGAAATTGCGAACAAATATTATTATGCATACAAATAGACGAGTTTTTGAAAAGTAGATTAAATATAGATAAAAGTAAATTAATGTGTTAAAAATATTGATAATACATGCACCACGTTTTTATTATAAGAACACAAAAAGAATAGAAATAATAATTTGTTATCATACCTTCATTACTTAATGAATTCGTATTACATATTAAAAAATGGTTGAAAATTAATTATTTGTATTATTTTATATTTGTCTACTCCATACCTCCTGTGTGCTAATATTTCAAGAATTTCAAGTAGTGCGTGACAAGGACAACCGCGGAAACCCTCGTAAACTGCATTGCGCGCGCGGGGGCGCCGAGGAAATCACGCCCATCGAGCTATGACTTATTTTCGGCATAGCCCGTTAAGGTCCGTGTGTCCGGGTGGCGCGGTGGAGGGAGCGGATCGGATCAGAGCGCCCCCGAGGGTTCGCGCTCACAGACCTAATCTAATTACAAATACAGCCATGGGACGTGCAACACAAGCACGTGTGTGTGTGTGTGTGTTCAGTGCATCGACCCCATTGATACACCACTTAGTATCGCGCCTTTCTTTAGATATGCAAATTGTTATCTCGTTTATCTTAACTAGGCGCTAATGTGAGACCGGTTATCTTAAAGTTTTGATAATCGTATCTAACAGATACTGTATCTAGCTGAACAGCTGTTGTTACTACATAGTATAAGCGTGCACGCGAGCGGCCGCACTACACGCGTCCGGACACCACCCAGACAGCCGGACAGCGGCAGAACCTCGGCCCGGTCGTCCGCAGCAGCATGCAATACCTTTCTAGTCACGGGTAGTTCTAGCACTTTAATGCGAACTTCCTGATGAGTCAGTCGATCATCATTGCTATATCGAGGTAGGTAGTGAGTGAGGCAAGTCGACGAGAGCTCCTCGTGGCGTCGTTGTGCAAGCGGCGAGGGGACTGGGTGTGTTCGAGTGACGTGATAACGTCGGCAAACAAGCCACGAGCGCGGGCAAATATTTGTAGGGAACGTCGCCGTGTACCCCCCCCCCCTCTCCTCCCCCTGCCCTTACACCCACCCGCAGCTCTGCAGGGAGCGCCGTATCTGGAGCTGAGATACCGCGATACCATCCCCGATACCAACTAATTATCAGATAGAAGGCCTACAGATTTGATTACGAGAGCGCGTATCTGCGGCCGCCTCATTACAGTCGCGCCGGCGCGCGCAGCACAGCGCCTGCAGGACAGCGTGCAGTGCAACGCACGCGAGCGCGGCCGCGGCGCGGGACAGGTCTCGCGCTCGGCCGGTATGCGCGCTGTAATCCCCGCGCCGGATCTGATAGGCGATACATCGACGGATTATTGATGGGCGCCGCTCGACCTCATCGCGATCTTATCAGTTGTTTTTTTCGTCGAATATTTTCCGTGAAAAGCTAATAAAGAACGGTGCCTCGGGGGCGAGCGAGGGGCGCGCGGGGGGCCACGCACGTGACGCGATGCTCGCTGATAACACGCCATATTGTTTCAGTGTATCCACCCCCCGCCGCCCCCCCAACCTTCCCCTGCCCCGATCCACTCATCGCAGTCGAGTCCCTGTGCTCTGTAAACGGGCAGGTAGGTATGTCTACATGAAAGTGTATGAGTGTGCGTTATATATTTTGTCACGTACTCCACGCGTAGCCGAAGTAGGCGATCATACTTTGTTACACATACAAGTGACCAAGGACACGGCAAGCGATCACAATATAACCTGTCACCACTTAGTTAGCGTTGTGAAGGTGGCTGTCGCCGACACAGGTTGCTTGTGTCACAGATAGCAGTCCGAACGAAGATTTGATCTGATGCAATGTCATCGCGCAACTCCAGCTCACTTACGTACAAGTGGGTTGGAGTTGCGTGATGTTGCACGTGGAAGTCTCGCCTGCTGGCTTGGCTGACCGTGCAACACAGCTATCAATGATACTGGCCATCTATTTCTGTCCCACTGTTGGCCTAAAGCCTCTTCTCACACAGAGAAGGTGCACTAACCACCGCGGTTGCTCAAGATGAGTTGGTGGTTTCAGACTTATATTCACATACATATTATAAGACCAGGTTTCCTCACGATGTTTTTCTTCATCGTTCATGTCGGTGATAAGGATTCCAAGATGTAAACTTAGATATGAATTGAAAAAGTCACACCGAGTCTTTCACAGATTTGACCCTCAATCTCGTGGATTGGAGAGCGTCTTAACCCATCACGACATATACAACATCTATTGATTCAACTAAATCATCCACCGAGTCAGTGTACCCGAGTGTACCAGCGGCGGCGATAGATAGCCTCCGGGTAGGAATAGCTCGCACGGAGAGCGCAGATAGGCAAATGAAACAAGAGAGGAGCTGTTTTATTTGACCTTTATTTCAAGGTGTACTTCTGATCGCTTATATAATATTTACAGATACATGTTCACTAAGCTAACGCCTCCGTCGACGCATACCACTACAACACATAAATATTTATGACATCACATGTACAAACCTACATTAATGTATCAAAATAGTAATATATTTGGCGACATGCTTCAGATCTAGTCAACTACCTCGGCGAGGCGGCACCGAGCGAGTAGCGACTCGTACTTACACCGACGGACACCACAACGATATACTCGATAAAAATTATTATTATATATTACTTTCAATAACATGCAACAAATAAGTCGCCATTATATAAAAAACATAATTACAAATAACTCATATATTTTTGTAAGCACTAGTATAATAATTATAATTCGGATTAATGCATTAGAGAGGTACCTCAGATCTATGCGTTCATAGAGTTAAAAAGTGCGACAGTATTGTCCTGTAGCATGTTGTGGCGCAACAGTGCAACACTGCAACACTGCGCGCTTGTCGCAGTGTTGCGAGCGCTGCTACAGTACCGGGCAGCCTGTTGCACACTGCCACTACACTGCCTACAGTACAGAGTAGCGGCACGTACGGTCGAACAAGGTATTGAGTACACAGCCAGCTGACTTGCATTTACTTGTAAGATTACACAGATACATTTGGATGCTGATGTCAAAAGATACCGCGCATGACGTCAGTTGCTTTATGCCAAACGGTTTATAAATATAACAAAATTCCAATCAATATTGTCAGTGTGCTGGAATTATAAAGATTTCAACGCGTATGCCAAATAGCTTGTTCTCGCGCACGTTCAGGAACGTCTACTTAGTCGTATAAATTCGTGGAATGCTTGTTGAAGTCATGGAGTCAACGATAATATCTCTAAGGTAATATTACTAATGATATAAGAGTACTGCGATGCACTCTGACGCGACACTTGCTGGTATGTATCACCCGCGCGCGTGTCTTGGCATGTCAGTGCGCATTTCCGCTAAACTACATTATTTTATAAAAATATAAATTTTATCTGTCAACATAAAATAAAATTTTGCTGTGAAACATTCAAAACAGCCTCTTTGTAGCAACATAGCTCACTATAAAATATTCTATGTAAACATTAAGCTATCTAGGAATGCAACGCTTTAGGAATGATTCAGAAACAGTCTCATCGCTTATTATTATACATCATTATTATTTGGTAACAGTGGGAACACACGATTAAAACTTAGCACGTTACAGTGCCGTAGGGTACTGCAACGTGACTGTACAATGGTGGATCGTCGAGTCTACAATACGACCTACTCGACCTCGTGCACTAGTGCGGTAAACTTGTGTCAGCTCAGTACGCGGCCCGCAGCGGGCACAGCTACCTATGTACAGGGCGCGTCGTCCGCCACGCTATTTGGTCATCTAGCAGCGCCTAGTCGGCCGCGCTTACGATCTAAGTCTTAACTAACGTATCTAAACAACTGAGATTCTATAACATTATGCGGGGCTGGCGGCGCGGCTCAGCTGCCCATGGACACGACGGTGGGCCGCTCCAGGCGCTCGTCGGCCGCGCGCCGGTACTCGTCGTCGTACAGCGCGGCGTGCGAGTGCGCGTGCGCGGCGTGCGGCGCGTGCGAGTGCGCGTGCGGCGTGGCGTGCGCCGGCGGCGGCTCCTCCAGCTTCACCGCGTGCTGCACGTAGTAGTTCAGCGCCAGCGGCGAGCGCGCGCCGCCCTCCACTGCGGACACACGGAACTGTTACTGGGCCACTGCTCGTACCGCAGCGCTGTTGGCCGAGCGGCGGGTGCAGCGCTACTGTTGGCCGAGCGGCTGGGACCGCACTACTGTTGGCCTCGCGGCAGGTACTCACGCAGGTTCTCGATCTTGACGCCCGACGTCACAGTGCGCTGCACGGCTGCCTTGATGCTTCTCTCCGCTTTTATACTATTCTTGGGTTTCCTCTTTCTTGTCTGAAAAAATATCAACAAAGATAACTTTTTTAAAGCTGTTGAGTAATGTATTATAATAATAATAAATAACCCGACGCATTATGAATATATTGGAATCAAGTATAGCAGCTCACAACTTAGGACCCAGTAATATTAATGACAATCCGTGGTGCTAGGCAACTGGGCCTATCCCAGTTGTATACGTCCCTGTATGCCTATTGGCCTTGTTCTGTTCTGTCTCCTGCTGATACGGAGGGAAGTGGAAATTATGTTTTTCCTACTCCTCCGCTATTCTTTTCTGATTAATTTCGTTGCGGGATCCAAGACAGTTAAATCGTTTCCCTGGGACTTCGTCGAGCTTCATTGTCTCGGCGCTTTTCTTGTGGTCGCCACTGTTGATTCTGGCTAACAGGAGTTACAGTGGTTTGGGAATAGCGTGGCGGGCTTGTCCGACGCATTATGAAGAACATAAACTCCAATTGTAATAAATTATCAATTGTCTCGATTTTTCTAGCCGCATGTCTAAGGATTTTGATTTCATGAACAACAAAAAATAAAACGCAAAAAAGTGAAAAATAAAAGGAGAAAAATCAGCTTCTGAAGTCGGTGACTTTTGTTTGTTTGATTTGTTTTTTTTTGCCACCGACTTCAGTAGCTGATTTTTCTCATTTTATTTTTATTTTTTTTGGTTGAAGTCGGTTTTATTTTTTATATTGTTACCCCTTCACAGCGTACCGGCGTGATGTTATGTTATGAACTGGTGTAAACAATAGACAGACATGAGATCTTAACAATATTTATTGAGGAGTTTCGTTGCCTATCTCCGAAGTTCTTCATCAGATCTTTGTACAAAATTCTGACTATTATATTATGTATTCTATTCCATAATTTATTGAAAATCGAATTCGGCGTCAATCTGCCTTTCACAAACTGTTATGTATAAAATTGACTTTTTATATTTTTTATGGAAAACTAAATATTCGTGTGTTCACTTCAAAGGTGGTTGTACACTATCGCGGAGGACCTCCGAATCAAGACAAGTAAGGCCTCAAATTCAGAGGAGCGATTATACCAGCGTGCAGCGGGGCGTTGAATAGAACCTCCATTCACCGCCTCGCTGCACGCTGTAAGAAACGCGTCTCTGAATTTGCGGCCTAAGAAACAGGAGTGTATAATATAGGAGCGTTCGTCTAGCCGCGCTGTTCCCCACGGGCGTTCGGTCCTTTGGCATTTACAGCTCGAGTGCTCGCTCTGTGTCGACCGAGACAGAGCCAGTGCGAGTTAAACTAATCCTGGCACTGTCTTCACTTGTTGTAAACTGTGTAAATTTCTTGGGCTGGATGCTACCATTATATTTGAAGATAACATTGCACCTAAACGTGTATCTAAGCAGAAGAGTAATTAGTGATAACTAGTTTGATTGTAACATAACAACTTATACGAATGTCGATCAGCAGTAACGCTTGCGGTCAGTCGGCTATTAGCGCCGCAGCTTGGCTCCTAATGAGCGCTCACCTCATTAGCTGCCACGCTAGTGCTAAACTATCGAAGGACGCGGTTACCAGAAACAACAGAATATATTGACTTATTTCAAGTTGATTAAAAACAAGCTTCGAGATGCCACGCACCTGTATGGAGTCCTTCTTCATGGCCATCGGGCGGTTGATGTTGTGCAGCTTGTAGTAGAGGCCGCAGGCGTTGCACACGGTCTCGCCCAGCGAGTTGCGGCGCCACAGCGACGTGGTCGTGGTCCGGCAGTTGGTGCACGCCATGCCGGGCCGCTTCGTGCCCATCTGTGCCAGCACACACTGTTACACGCACTGCGCTGTTAGCAACACGATCTCTCTGACGATACTCGGCATGCATGACTACTAACGTTATATCGTAAGGTTAGTTAGAGAAGCGATGGAGGTTAGTGGGCGGGCGTTAGGGTGCGGGGCTGAGGGGCGTGTGGGGCGTGGGGGGCGGGGCACGTACCCCTTTCTTCTGTTTGTAGTCAGGGGGGGTGGGTGTCTGGTGGTGGAGCGGCGCGGGCGCGGGCAGCGCGTGCGACGCCGCCATGCCGTTAAACAGGAAGCCCTTGTAGAAATCCGCGCCCGGCGGGGCCCCCTCCGCGGCCACTGCAACCAGAACAAAGACTGAGCGCACGAGCGCGACGAGCCGCAGGAGGACGCTCGGCGGGCGCGGATATCTCGGGTGCGGAGTGGCGGGTTAGTGAGCGAGTTGCGTACGTCGTGCGGGGGCGCGTGGGGCGCGGCCTGGCGCTGACGTACCAGCCGCCGCGGCTGCTTCAGCGGCCGGTTCATGCCGTTCATCTTGTTGTAGAGGCCGCACGCGTTGCACAGGTAGTGGCCGGTCCCATCGCGGCGCCACAGCGGCGTGTGGATGGCGCCGCAGTTCACGCACTCGCGCCCCTCCGTGAAAAACTCCGCCATGTCGACTGCGCAACACGCAACACACGCTAGTTACAAGTAGCTCACGATACGCCTGCGTCTGCCGAGCGTCCAACTCATACGTACAATACAAACTGCGTCTGCCCACACTAGTGGACCAAACGGCCAATAAATACATCCTACAGGATTAGCGTGAACATGAACCCACAGTGCATGGTCTTCTAAGTATTACCATGCGTGTTCTGCTTACGACATCACTACAGTGACTGTTGTGCTAGTAAACATTATCGTAAGTGCAGGCTCTTGTGCCGAATGGGCAGATTATATCATAATACACAATGTAATTCATGTTCAATAAGTAATTTGCAATAAACTTGTCAGCGGATTTTGTGCAATGAAGCATAAGTTAGTGAAGAAAGAATATAATAACACAAAGAAACTAAACATGGTTTGCGACCTTGACAGTGACAGTCAGCAGTGATTCATTGAACAAGAGATGCGCGCGCGCACGTAAGGCGGCGCGGGCACGTAGCGTCGTGTGACGTCACTGCGGGGGGGGGGGGGGGGAGCGTCGACCCGCGCGCGGTCATCCGACCCAGCGTTGTTCCCGCGGCAATAAGTATCGATGCTTCTAAACAAGCTCCACGTGACTGCTTTCTTCAAAGACCCTGAGGGTCGGTCTCCTGGCAGTGTGACGCGACCTGGCGCTCCACCACACACCAACACAGAGCAACAGCGCGGTGGTGGGACACCATAGCTAATAAACCATCCCTAATAAATCTATTCTATTAGACTGCTAAACGAAGCAGTGGATGATAACTTGGAGCAGTAACAGTGGATCTAACACTGGAAGCAAGCTGATGGTGACTAGTGGCAGCTATCGTGCGCCAGTGAGTTCAGATGACATCCTGCTGGTATCAATTGCTCTTGATACTGTCTTTATAACTGTAAATTGGTTTGTGTTTAGTGAGGAAGTAGAGCATTGAGTTTTATGTATTATACACAGTAAAGCCGCCGACATGTCGAAGTCATGTCAGCTGAACGCGGAAGAATGTCGGCCAAAGGCCTCACCACTGGCGACCGGAGAGTAGGTACAGTGCATTAGCTAACGTAACACAACGCTCACAAATCACAACAAAGTCACGCGCGGTGGGAGCGTGCCCGCGCGGTGTACGGTTTCAATGGAATCTGCGACCGTTACACATCCGCGCCTACTCGCGGGCGCCCTCACATGGCTCCGTCTACGGAACTCACTCCATGTTTACTTAACGTAAACATTCTATTGTGTCTAACATCATTTTACATGTTTTTGCGAAATACGATACGGATAGTTTGTTACTCCATCTGGTGATCTGGAGTCCCATGAGGCACATGAGCGCGCCGTCACAACATGTGTATGATATAAATCAAAGCAATCGAGATAACTGATTCATCGCTAGGGCGCAGTGCAGCAGTGCCGGGTGTCGCGCGGACCGTACGGTGTTCAGTTACGTGGCGCAGAACACTTCACAGATTTAACTGAAATGAATGGTGGCGTTTCCGATTACTCACAATAAGCATAAAACATGGATGTCATTAGCCGGTCGTTATTGGCGTTTGTAACGAGAGCGGGGCCATGTGCGAGCACACCGCACACACAACGACCATAACTGCCTCGCCCGCGCACTCTTATTGTTCTGTTCTACGAGTACAATATCCGACGAGTGCACGACACTCATTTCAGTCGGCAAAAGTTGTGTACTTTTGTGTAAATGCAAAAAGCTACGGACGTCACCTTTGTGTCTGCTAGCAACAGTGCACAGTGCACCAAGTAACGTCTGACTCTAGCTGGAGCAAGCTTGACTACCTAGCTACAGCTGGGACAATGAGAACGCTATGGAGTCAGTCACTTCGTGTACGAGCTGTGAGCAGTAAGTACGACCGAGTGCTGGCGGGCAGCGCAGGCAGCTCCCGTGACGTCACTGGTCAGCTATGCCCTAATGGTGGCAAATTAGAAGGCGCTCGTCCTGCGGCGATAAGCGCCACCTGGCGGCGCGGCGGCGCGTGATAACGTGTACATTAGTGGCCGAGTGTCGCTCAGCAAATATGCCGAGACATGGCTCTAACGTGTGTCCACTGTTTTTTTGGAGCTTTGTCTATAGCGATAGGCTCGCATCCCGCCGGGCGGCCGGACGCGCGCGCTGTTTGCGTGGCACGTGCCTTATCCGATACCATTTACGGAATGCGATTTTAATGCGCTTAAAAGGGAACGACTTCATTTTAGAACAAGACATGGTTTTTTTGTCGCGACCGACGACCTACGCAAACAGTCGGCGCGCTCGGCGTGTGTCGTTCGTTTAACGAGGCCGGCCGCACCGGGACTCGGCCGCTTGCAATAGTAAACAATATCAATGAACGCGTTATTGTTGCGAGCGACTCCAGGTCCCGCGCCGTCGCCGCCGACGAGGAAAACCGCGAGCGGAGCTAATTAAACTAGAGCCGTGTGTGTGAACTACATGCACCCGTGACTGTGCCGCACACTGTACATAATGTACACTGTACTACACGCACCACACACGCACGCGGGATATTGTTTTCGTCTTCAACACGTGACTTTGAACTTCTTTTAGAAGTAACGGAAAACAGGACATTTATTTGTCTAAAAATAATAAATTCATTATTAATTAGTAATATTCGTTATTGTTTTCAAATACTTTATAATTTTACGGGTTTTATGATTAAGTTTTATACATTATTTTGTTAATGTTTACGATTCGTCTAGCTTAGCTCCAAAACGCTTCCTCGTCGACGACTATTCAGAGAAAAGATATTAATTTACTTTACGAGTCACAAAACTGAAATAAAATTAGGATTGTAGCATCGTGAAGACTGATGAAGGTTAAAGTGGGCTCCTTATGACATAGCGCGGGGTTCACGCGCGCGCTCGTAAATAATGCCGGAACAGTGCTGTTATCGACCGCTTTTGGAAATAGCTTATCTGTCGGTTAATCAGTAAAAAACATGGGAGTCGCAGAGAAGCGCCGCGCCGGCCCGAGCGAGCTGAGCGGAGCGGAGCGGCGTGCGAGCGACGCGCGGGCTATCGCGACGTGACCTGCCACAAAAACAGACCCTCCCCCCTCCGCACCCTCTGTTGCTATCTGTTATCGGGACCATCAAACTGAAATTTTTATCGTCATTTACCGCACTCATCTAAATATGTCCATTATTATTACATACGACAAGACACTCGCTCGGCTCAAGGGAACAGCCTCGTGTATAGCAGGTCACCTAGACTAACATAATTATGCTTACACAAAATCCCTTGTCAACCTATTTCCCTGAGGCCAGAGGCATACAAACTTACATTTATTAAAGTATTTCTAGGTGGCACACTCATCGTTCTAGAGAAGTTTATTTTCAAAGTGCACGTTACAGCGTGCGTGGCATGACGTCCCAGTACCTCTGTGTCTGTACGTACACATTGCACCCACATAGTGTGCCTGTAGGTAGTGTACAGTGGCACTGACAGAGAACAAAGTGGAGCAGTCGGCACGCGCGCGGCGGCAGCTGTGGCCACGTGAATCATAGCGAGTGGACTTGAACACTGCGCTGAACTGCGCTCTATCATTGTTTTATTTTAATCATCATGTTTTTATATGCGCCGCTATAATTGTCTGCTATTTCGTGTCCTCGCACAACCTAACTCGAATAGTAGGTACTGCACAATGACGTCACAAGGATTACTGGTGAGACGTAATGTTCTGTAACAGTTGTACTTACTGGCAGAGAGGCTGGCGGCTGCGGACATTTGTGGACGACGATTACTTTCCAAAGTCCACGGGTCCTGAAACCGAGAGAGGAAAGTATTGGTTAGACGCGAGATTACACGCGCTGAGTACTGTGGGGTGAGATCGAGGGAGTGACACTGACCTGGTGCGAGTAGGGCGGTGCGGGGAGCGCGCTGGAGCCGTACACGGTGTTGGGGCGCGAGGAGGCGCACGCGAAGGCGCCGCCGAAGCGCGCGCTGAACGCGGGCAGCGAGCCTCCCCCGCCCCCCGCGCCCTCCGCGCCACCATCCGCGTACTCTTCCCCCAGCACCACGCCGCCACCGTAGTTCGGAGAGCCGCCTGCACAACACAAAGTACACGTGTCAGCAATACAGATACATAAGGAGCTGTGAGCATGTCGCGGTGCGCCAGCCGGACACGTACCTGCGCTGGGGGGCCAGATCTGTGACTGTGCGTTCATGTCGGCGCCGTTGCCGAAGTAGGGCGAGCCCGCGGCGTATGCGCAGCGCGAGTACACACCGCCGCCGCCACCCGCGCCACCTCCTCCACCACTGACAACAAAATAATTACTTATTCATTAGCTAAACAATAATTCAGAGACTACAGCCTGAAACATTCACATAATTCATCACAAACTGTTACAAAACA
Organism: Diarsia brunnea; assembly: GCA_949774965.1. Classification (NCBI taxonomy): domain Eukaryota; kingdom Metazoa; phylum Arthropoda; class Insecta; order Lepidoptera; family Noctuidae; genus Diarsia; species Diarsia brunnea. The sequence continues at coordinate 22,731,979 of OX458998.1, forward strand.
TAAGTACCATACCGACTTCTTGCAGCACAACAATCAACAACAACAATGACGTCGGTTGAAGCAAGAGTTCCGCGGAATAAAGTAGACATCGGATGGAGTTGGTAAACTTGCTCGTGGAGTGAGCACGCCGCGTCGTCGTGGTGACAAGCCCAGTCTCGTACGCGCTACGTGGCGGTGCGGCTGTGAGCCTCCACGTCAGTGTCAGTAGGTGGCTCGTTGCCACGCTAACGAGCCCGCGTTGTCTCCCGCGCACACCGACTCTCGCCACCACTCCTGCCCACCCAGCGATCAGTATTCCACAAGAAGCAGCATTTATTTATACCCAGCTGCTGGAAGGGATTCGGTTTCAGGTGTTGCATGACTCATCATAACACCCAGCAAATATTATAATAGTCAAACAAGCTAGGGTCTGCGCGACCCGGCCGGCGGCCTGCATCGCAGCCGACATTTTATTGCAGATCTGACCTGATGTTAGACTTTGATAGCGACACTTAGTGCCTTTAAGCTTTAGTATTAAAAATGAATTGTGAAGTTTTTGAGTCGCAATCACATTACGTTAGTTACTTTGCATGAGTGACTAATTAATGTGTGAATTGTGAAACACTACCTAAATTGATGCAAGCAAGTTGTGTTAACATCGCGGCGTCATTACTCAAGGGTACAGGAGAAACGTGCGGATATGGCGCGGGGAACGTGACCAAGTGACGATCGAGTGGCGCGAGTGTTACTCGTTACACGGCCGGGTATTCAACATTTTAGCATCGTTTAAGAACGAGCGCCGAGCGTGTACTTGTTAAGTAGAGCGCAGTGAGGCTAATGGCTCGGAACGTCTCGGAAGTAGGTACCGCGTTATCGGTCGCCCGCGCCGCCCTCGACCCGCTTGCATTCATTACGAGCCGCGGCGCCCAACATCAGCACTCGCAGACAATCCCGAGCACTTCACCAGCAGCTCGGGCTCGGCCTGCAGTCCTCACCCGCGGGGTGTGACGCAGAGATAAACCCAGGTGGAGCGCTGGATACGGAGCGGGACATACTCGGCGTCGGCGTCTCCTTGTACGTCGCGATACTAACACGAGTAACACGAGAACGCGGAAGTGGAGCGGCCGCAGTCGCACGTTCACCCCTCCCCCCCCACTTCCACCGCACCGCACCGCTACATGCCTGCTATTATTCTATAAAGTACCCAGTTTCTTAGGGCTTACAATAATATATGAACTGAGTCAGGCAAGAGAAAATGTATTGTCCATCAAATTCCAGTTGTATGAGTATTAAGTTGATGTGAAACCTCCTTGTCGGTACCATGTTAAGCTCTCACATTATCAGCGCAGCCACAGATAGACAACTTTTTAATACAGGCATTAAATAGCTGCGACTTTTTTAAGAGTCATTCATACCTACATCGCGCCCATTGAATCTCCCTCTAACAAGCACATTTGGTTCGTCACCATAATATTTAGCTAGTTCAAGCTGTTATTACCACATTCGCTCATTGTTGCCCCACACGGAACTTTGTGAAATTCTAGCAAATACTGAGTAACGTTATTTAGCATTTTGGATGTTGAATTGGGCATTCATTGTTATGCCACAACCCAATAGTTATTATGTGCGTCTTCGTTACTGATAGCAACAGCAAGTGAGTGCTGTACTTGTAGCCCGCATCCCGTTCCAGCGGCTGCCCCGCGACCCGCAGCGCACAGCGCACGTGCTGGCCGCGCCGCCAGCCCGCACGCGCCGCGTCCCCCGGGACTGGCCGGCCTGCGCTGGCTCCACGTGGACCAGTGCACTGGTCCTGAACGCGCCGGTCGTTATTTATGCATCATCGGCCCGATCCCGCACCGGAACGCTAAGGGCCTATACAAATAACTCATTCGAGACACTTAAACCGTCACTCGACACTCACAAAAAAAGATGTGTACGAAACGATCTCAGGACTCTTAAAACGTGTAAAATGGCGCATTAGAAGGGGACCACAAAAAGTGTCGCTCTGACAAATAACCCAGCGAGCGCCTGCGCCTCTCCAGCCGACATCCTACAACCCACGGCGCGCGGCGCTTGTAGATATACCAGTATCGTACCGCGTCGGAAAACACACTCGTAGGTAATGTTCTGACATTAAATAGACCTGCCATTATTTTTAAAACGAGAATCATAAGTAATGCGCATGGGTCAGGTAATCATTAGGGTATCTGTGTAGCAAACTGGCAGCTGACTAAAGATATTGTTGATGATCTAAGGTTGCTCAGAGAATTTGTGAAGACAACTGTTTAAACAATTTACATGATCACTGAACAACAAATCCAAAAAATACGAATAGTTAGACGGTTGTCGCTGACCGCTTGTAGTGGGATTTTCCTTATACTAATTGGTAACAATAAACAAAGTCGAATATTAGAGGAAAACGCAAACATACCTAACGATATTAATTATTTTCAAACAGAACAAGTCAATAATAAAACTGCGGCGCTATGTACCTACTGCGCAGATGTGTGTGTGTCTGGACACGGCCGCGATGGTCGTTTGTAGTAATGTACAGTGTTCACACGGGAGGGCCGAGTGCGGAGCCCTGCAGGAGATGTTCTCACGCGGCGCCGCGCCCACGCGTGCACCCGACACCCTGCGAGCGGTGTCTCGTACCTAGAACACGGCCCACCATGCCGCGCGGAGCACGGGGAGCACCTAGTGCGGCAGTGCGACAGCTCCGCCGCGCACCGGCCGCCGTCACTCGCCTATCGCGTGATCGCGTCCCCAAACAACTTGCTAACTATGCTTTACTTTCGAGCTCAAAACAGTTTGTAAACCCTACAAAAAAAAAGACACGGTGTGTTGACGTATCAGAACATTAAAAAACAGCCGCAACAGCTAATAACGCTATTAACGTTTTGTACACAGTGGGTCTATCTTCCGGCCGAGCGCCGAGGGCTGGCCCCACTGCGGCTGCGAGCGCACAAAAAACGTTGTGGAGCGCAAATAAGCCCAGGGTAGAGCCACAGAACATATTTGCACAAGCAATTGACTACGTTTGGAGGGTTTGCTTGCTTTTGGTTTTAGAGTGGATGCCATAAATTAATCCAAGTGTGCGGATCGACAAACACTACGTTGTTAGCGCGCAGCGAGAGGTGTGCCAGGGGGGCAAAGGGCGCGCGGGGGGGGCGCGGGCTCGCTCTCACTAGGTTAAGTGTCGGCGCACAATGGCAGCGCGCGCGCAGGAAGTGCACGATAGCGTTACTCATTCGCAGAAACCACACAACGAAACGCACGATCCAGCTCTCTCGAATATAAAACATTCTGCTCTTACGTGCCGCTCTAACTAACTCCTCGGCTAACCAACTACCTATTCGCCTTTATATTTTACACATTTTTCTAAACTACTTAAACTGCCCGTTGGTAGTGAACGAACGGTTTGATTCCTGGATCGGTCGAAGTGTTATCGGGATTTGCCATCAGGAATTTGTCAGTAGTAGCCACGGAGTCCAGATTTGTGCCCGATTGATGGTAATAGGCTCTCGCTCTGTTACATGGGACTTAAACATAACTGCCTCTGCCTTATCCTTTAGGGATTACTAGGGGTGACGTTATGATTGAAAACTAGTCACAGAAACCAGCCGACAGAGTACGTGGAGCAGGCCGAGTCATCACCAGCGCAGCTAACTCTTCGTTAACTGATGTTTATTGCGGCAAGCAGAACTGTAAGCTGGTGTCGCACACTATCACACTACTAGTTACTCGTGCTGGTTCCACTTTGGGAATAACTTCTTAACCTGTCATTTGTATCCCACTGCTGGGCAAAGGCCGCCATTTCATCCATCCCGTGTTAATTCTGTGCTTAACACTACGGTCTATTTCGCCGTCGCTTTGCACGAGTGAACCGAGATACCGAAAGTCGGAGCAGACCGGAAGAAACGTGCCATCTAGCCGCCGCGAGCCATAGCGATGACTCCAGGGCTGGAGAGACCGCCGAAATCGCAGAACATGTATTCGGTTTTAGTTCTACCTACTGATTTTCAAGCCTATATTCTCCAGCCTCTGTTGCCACTTCTCCAATCTACTCTGGATCTCAGGTCCATCTTCACCGACAAGAACAATGTCGTCGGCAAAAAGCATGCACCAGGGTGCCTCTTTCTGCATGTCCGATGTCAAAGCATCCATAACCAACAGGAAGAGGTACGGACTCAAAGCCGACCCTTGGTGCAAGCCTACAGCCACATTGAACTCGTCGGTGTTGCCAACAGCTGACCGGACGTAGGTACAAGATTGTCTGTACATCGCACGAATTAACCCTACATACTTCCCAGGTATACCTTTCTCTTTCAAGGCCCACCACAACACATCCCGAGGTACCCTATCATAAGCTTCCTCCAGATCAATAAACACCATGTGCAAATTCTTGTGTGCACGTCTGTACTTCTCGCACAATTGGCGGAGTGCAAAAGTGGCGTCCGTTGTTCCTCGACCTGGCATAAACCCAAACTGATTTTGATCTCATTGATTGTTATCTCACTTTCCTCTCGCAATCTTTTCTCTATTACTTTCTCCCATACTTTCATACTATGTGACATGAGCTTTATTCCCCGATAGTTGTTGCAGTCCTGCACATCCCCTTTATTCTTAACTAGATGACGCCCGCGGCTTCACCGCGGTTATATAGTATGGGTGTCGGTCGAATGATATACTAAAACGTTCCTCTTGAATAACTCTATCTATTAAAAAAAACCGCATCAAAATCCGTTGCGTAGTTTTAAAGATTTAAGCATACATAGGGACATAGGGACAGAGAAAGCGACTTTGTTTTATACTATGTAGTGAAGATGGGCACTAGCGAACTATTGCACCATTCTTGTGGGATCGCTTCTTCACACAACAACTTATTGAAAAATAAAGTCAGCCACATACATCCATCTCCTTTTAAACACTTCCATACTTCTACTGGTATTTCATCAGGGCCCAAGGCCTTTCCATTTTTCATACTTTGCTTTGCCTTCCTCACTTCATCCATGCTAATTTCCCTTACCAAACCCATGTTTACTTGTACCTCTTCAAGCACACCGCTCCATTCATTCTCTTCATTCATTAGCTTTTCAAAATAAACCTTCCATCTCCCTTTTATTTCACCATCTTTAGACAAAACCTTACCAGCGCCGTCTTTCGTTCCGTAGTTGCCCATCTAAATATGTAAACTTACTAAACTGATTATCCACCCTGCCTACCTGCCTCCGAACGATGTAGATTGATTTTTATTGTAAAAATAAAACAAACTTACAGTTGCAGTTTTACGAGCTGTGCTCCCATACATTATGTTTAGGAAAATAATTTTGAAAAGTACATTTTATAATTTGGTCGACTATTACTCGTAAACTTGTAAAGCCTACTTAGCTGTGATAGTTTTTCTTTTTGTCGTTGTGTATACTACTACCATACATTTTTTCACACGCCCAAACACAACCCGTTTATTAGGTTTAGGTAGCCACGCTTGTGTCTAACAAAAAAATAAACTTTAAAGCTTTTTAATTCATAAACGAATCCCTCAATCGAAAAAGTGTTCGAGCAAACTCGCAATATTTTCAAAGACCTATTCAACGTACATACCACACAACGGGCTTCGTGAGAAAAAAAATCATCCCCACTTTAATGTATACTGGAGATACCCAAAAAAAATTCAAAATTTTATTGTATCACTTTGTCCTCGTATCTCAACTGTTTATTCATGCCAAATTACAGCTATCTAGTACTAAGAGTCTTTGAGAAATAGTGCGAACAGGGCGAAATGGTTCCTTGTTGACTAGGTACGCGACGGAACCATAAAAATGATTTGTCAGAGGTATTCCAATGGAATGGAAGGTGTCAGATGTTTTTACGATTTCTAATAAAGGAGGAGGTTATGTATATGGTCAGCCTATAGGTTATTCGTTTATAACTAAGTACATCGATTTCTACGTGATTCTTTTTTCATTTGGTAAAGAAAGTTTGCGTGGTGTCCCATATTTGTTGTTTGACTTTGCAATAGTTCATGAAGTAATATAATACGTATGTTTTTTTCTTCGTCTATGTGGATGATCTTCTAATAACTTCTAGTTACAACGTTAAATTAACACTGACGACGATATTTTGTATGTGGTACAATAAACACTTACCGATTTTTTAGTGTTTTTTACGAAACTTGGTAAAATAAAAGAAAGCCTTATCTATAAGTTTCCCTAACGTCACTGATGGCATCATGGCAGTGTCTGACCGCGTGCGCGGACGTAGCGCCACTCATGATTCACATCTAAACCAATGAAAATCTTGATGTGTCCTTTGTTATGTCAAAATAACAGCGTTTTACTGAACTCATATGAACATAAATAAGGTAGGTACATATATATAATAATAATAGCCTTTATTCAGACAGAAAACACATTTAGGTACACATACATACTTATAAAAAACTGGCCAAGTGCAAGTCGGACTTGCACATGACGGGTTCCGTACCATCGTAGTAGGGAAGCTCCCTTTAATTTGCATTATTTCTTGTTTAAGCGGCGACAAAAATACCCATTTTGTGATAAGTTTGTTTTTCATAGTGATTGTATGAATGACAAAGTTTTATTTGCGGTTTAAAAACCACTTTCTATATGTCTTTCAAACTAATTTTGGTTGAAAGTTTTTATTGTGATCTACAGCATATATTTTTTCACTATCTTACTTTAAAAGTAAGAGGTCACACATTTTACCACTTTGGTAGTGTATTTCTTTCAAACGATTAAGTTTGAGAAAAAATGGTTTCAAAAATCTTAATTAATTCGAGCTATCTTTAAACACCACACGAATAGGTTTGATGAAACAGTTTTTTTGGTTTCAGTTCCATGTATGCCCCCCCCCCGCCTTAATCCCTTATTACATGATGAATCTATAAGGGTTCCGTTTTTTGCCATTCGGCTACGGAACGTTATAAGATGAAGTTATAAGGCGTAACTTAGGCTACTTTTGTTTTAGAAAACAAGATAAGGGTTCCTTGCAAAGAAATTAAACCCATAAAAAGGGCAAAAGGGTTACCGTCTAGTTTCATACACCCGACAAAAAAAAATCTAATAACTCCGTCAGATACATATTTTTTCACGTAAACTAAAAATGAAGACGATATGTACAGTGCTATGAAAACTCGTGTGACGTTACATGTCAGTACATTTTTTACCTACAAGTGACGTCACAAACCCCCACTCATGATCTTTGATGCGTTTTATCTTCGTATTTTTTTTTTAATTTGATAAAACAAAAAACACGTATCCAATATTTTTCGATAATAATCTAACTGACGGACTAAACAGAACCATATTTTTTGAGTCAGTCGGATCCCCTATTGTATGAAGGGTTACGCTGTGAACATATGGATAGTGGCAAAACTGAGGAAAAACAAGGTAAGTACGAGTAAAGCTTGTGGGAAAGCTGTATAGGCTACACTGAATATGTAGGTACTATGTTGTTCCAAGTATATATTATGCGAAGTAACTATAGTATGCCCAACATGTTATGCTGGCTCAGCACTCGGCAGCCGCAAGTGTACGGCGCGGTGACGTCACACCGGACGGCCACATCCTGCTGTCCTCACTCCTCACCCCGACAGCACCCCCCTCACCCCGCACGCCCCGCACCACACACATCCAGCATCCATATACTAACTACAACAAATGAGTTTAATAACCAAAGAAAAAAATACTTTTGACCGGTCTAGGAATATACCAATGATGTACTGCTACTATCCGACTAACTACGGCATTTTGCAACTGTTGTACATATCGATGTGCCTACCACCATTACTTCTATCTAAATACAAACATCATTATCAAAACAATCAGTTATTTATTGATCAGATACATTATCAATTATATACAGAAGTCGTATTTAAAACCAATCAAAACGAATAATTTTCTTCATTAACTAACATACTAATACATAATCGTTGGCTGTAATTTATTTAATTTATGTAAATTTTTTTTTTTTTATTTAAACTGGGAAAAACGCGATTTCTATTCGCGCAAAATAATTCGCAACCTTAGATTCGCAGACGACATAGTTCTTCTCAAAATTATCTAGCCAATTAAAAGAGATAATAACATAATTATGCGAGACCAGCAACAATATATAAAACCTGTTCAAGTGGACATTCACAGATGACTCTGCCCTTGATGAATGTGGTGTTGCCCCACAAACGATGGGACACTTGATATCGTGTTCTGCTAGTTCTGTTACTTGCACATCACAGGAGCTGATGGACGAAACAGACAATGCCAAACTCGTCGCTAAATTTTGGGCTGACTCAGTTTAAATATTGTTATCGACACGCTAAGAACAATACATATTATTACAACTTCAGATTATTTATTTTGCTTTTTTTAAAATTATTTTTGGTAAAAGAATTGATAGTAAGTTTAAAAAATTACATTAAAATAATCAAATAAAAATAAAATTAATAATTATGAAATATTATCTATAAATTGAATTATATAAAAATTGTTATTAATTGTTGCATGAAAATAATTGTAAAACTGCATGAAATTGAGAAATAATAAAAGGCTTATTTATTTATTTATTTTTAAAAAATAGTAACTATATTTTATAATAGTTAAAATAAGTGCTGCATAAAAGATTATTTTTCATCAACCCGGGCTCGGGTACGGCATCCCAAGTTGGGAGCATACCGTCGGAACTATCCGCGCGACTTTATGTGCGGGAGCGTTTAAATGTTAAGACTAAGACCATTATCCATTAAAAACTCGTTATTTATAAATTTAAATTTTTGTACTAAGTAATACTATTTACTTATTTAGTGAATGTTCTGTTCTTTGTAATGGCACAAAAAAAAACGATTTTAGATTAAAAACAATAGCGTTACGGAGGAAACTTGGAATCTAATGGGTGGTCACCCATCCACAGACAAACCAAGGCAAACACGGCTTAACCTAAACATCGACCCGAGCGTCTGTTAACCTTAAGCCCCTACCTAATTGCTGGTTGATTAACCGGACAAAAATACAGAAAGAAACGACGTGACGTTTCAAAATGCCAAACAAAAGATACAGCTTTCTTTAATTGAATATTCAGTATAACATGTATGTAAATACCTACTAAGTCGAAGTTGGCTACAATTCGGGCAGTTAACGCGGCGAGATAACGCGACTCAATAACAACTGAACACGAAAACAACAAGCAGAGCGGCCTGTACCGATATTACAAATAAGCCATCATTTCTTCTAGTGCGAGAGAGAGACATAGCAACACACGAACGATAACACCATCCCTTTCTGACAATGACAGCAGAACTACTTCATAAATCGGCGACTGAGCCTAAAGTGCACCTGTAAGGTCAACTCAAATAGCACTAATGTGAACTGTGACGAACGAGGTGCGATGTTCACTATTGTATTGTTCCATGTATTAATGATGAAGGAGGCGGCGGCAGACAATGGAGCTTGGAGTGACTGCACTAGTGCACCTCTATATATTATCTCAATCATTTATATATGCGAATAATCACTACATATTATAAAACAAAGTCCGCCGCGTCTGTTTGTCTGTCTGTTCGCGATAAACTCAAAAAATACTGCACTGATTGCCATGCAGTTTTCACCAATGGATAGAGTGGTTCTCGAGACAGGTTTTAGTATATAATTGATCGCAATAACAGAAACACGTGGGCGAAGCCGCGGGCATCAGCTAGTATGCAAAAAAAAGTATGAGATTTATTCCGGAAGGGTCAAGCAACTTAAATAGGTAATAACGGCTTGGAAGTTGGTACTTGTGGTGTGGGATGAGACATGCTATATCCCCCAATCTTCTTAATATAGCGGGTTCTACTGGGTCGACTCCTGGTGCTGAAAACCTCAAAGGGTACCAATACAATATGTGTTTAAGCCGTTTGGAGTTGCAATACTATCTATCTTGTCGAATTGTGACCGGAGCACTAGCTTATATTTTGGCTAATAAATCAGCATTGCCACCTATCGTGGAAACCTAGAGTTACAAGATGCAGGTGGTGGGTTTGAACCCAGCCAGGGGCATTACTACGAGGCATTTATTTACTCACCACTGCACTCAAACGGAAACCAGCGCCAACCCGCACAGGCAAGCTGAATTACAGGCCCTTCCCTCCCATAGATAATAAGATCTGTGTCCCAGCAGTCCCAACGTTAAACATTGATGATGTTTAGTTGCATACGCAGTCCAGTAACGGAATAATTATCACACACTAGCGACCTGCCCCTCCACCGGCAACATTATTAATATTAATAAGACGGAGATGAATTGGTCTTATTACGTCAGTACAACCAACAACTGCGTACAAATGTACACCGAGCATTACATCGTACATTTTCTTATGCAGCGAACCAGCAAAAAAATACAATGACATATTTTTATTCATTCATAAAAATTATAATGATGAGGTAAACTTTATTATAGTAAAAATATCATTATCATGTCTCATATTTCATTCATTCGCTGACCGACAAAACAAACCCTAAAAAATTATGGGCCATTCCTTTTATATCAAAAAAGAAAATGAAAAAATTCAAAGGGGATGAAAGTATGGTTGTACGTTTCGCATTTTTCGTAGCGTGGTCGCTACGCAACGCGCTCGTAGCGCTACGGCTACGCATCGCTGTCGTAGCTCAACCGCTACGTAACCCAACCGTAGCACAGCTGCTACGTTACGCAATCGTAGCGTGGTCGCTACGCAATGCGCTCGTAGCGCTACGGCTACGCATCGCTGTCGTAGCTCAACCGCTACGTAACCCAACCGTAGCACAGCTGCTACGCAACGCAAACGTAGCGTGGTCGCTACCCAACGCGGTTGCTTGCTATGCTGCCGCTACGTAAACCATTCGTACTTGTGCTTAGTGCCAATCGTATGGTGCCTAAACTTAAATAATGATATTAACTTGAGAGACGTTTAAGCTTATACGAAAACACTGTATAATGTGTAATTGTTACAAACAATTCTGTTTTCTAATTACATATTATTATTGAAGTCTCGGCTGTGTTAGTTCAAATAATGTTGTATACCTACTTGCCTACTATCAGTAACGTGAACATACATAAAGCACCGAGACGCGCAGGCAGCGCGTCGTTATTGTAACAAACTGAACAGTTATAAATAAATTAACAACAGTTAGCGCGACCGCAGCTCCGCGACCGCGGCCTTATCGCGCAGAGACGTGCCCCCCCCGCGCCACTGTACCGCCCCCCCGGCACCCGCACAGACACACGGCGCGGAGTCAATGTTGTAACAACGACGTCGCTGTCCGCAACACGCGGCCAGGTGGCGGCCCTGGTCCCAGCGGTGGACAGTTCTAGCTGATCTCTACCCGTTCAACGATATTTCAATATCAAACGCAAACACTACAAATATTCAATGCTGCAGCTAAAATTCTAAGGAACAAAATGTATTGCCTTCAGTAATATGGCTGTAGTTTCACACTCGCAGGACTCATAATGGACATTTTTGGGCTTTGTGTTCATCACTCTGACATCAATACCAACAAAAAATCGTAAATTGTGGTCGGGATTACTGAAACTATGTCATCATCATCATCTGCCTAGCCTTCTACATACTTTGTTGAGGTCAGCTTCCAGTTTCATCAGATGCTCTTAAATAAACTACCTGCAACCAGTGTTTAAGATCTATAAATGAAAAACAGGAGCATCGACTTAACGTGCTGATTGCCGAAACTATGCAATAAGTTAATATTGTGTTATGTTATAAAATAACAACCTGACGCCGCGACTCCGTATATTTAATATTTCATCGCATTTTAGTAAAAATATCCAAAATGAAAGTAATGAGTATGACCTTCGCCAGGTTCCAAACTACCTTTCTGCCAAAACACAACGGTACATTCCGTGGTTTAGACGTGATATCAGTCTGATACGAGTAGGTATATGTGTATAGTTCCTACAACTTCTACCTGCAGGTTCGCCCACGTGGAGCTCATTCAAACTGTGAGAAACCACCATGATTGGTAATGAGGTGCAGCCGACATCCGACCTCTGGAAATACTCTGGAAGGGTTAGGTTTCAGTGGAGCTGTGTGTGCGGCACGTGCTCTGCGCGTCCAGCAGCGCGCGGCGCCAGCACGTCGGAATGCTGCGCCGCGCGCGCACGTGCCGCGGACGTGCCGACGTGCACAACACACGGGGCTTGCCTCATCGCCGCCAGCACCAGCCCACACTGATACCACACTAACTACTTATTTCACGTCAATTACTATCAATAGTTTCTTTTATTGATTTAGCTCTTGAGCAGCAGCTTCAACTTTTGGAGTGATCACCAGTACGTACTAGTAATCAAAAAGACATGACATCGGAAAGACCTGAACTGAAGCTGATAAAATAATAACTGGTTGAAGCTGCACCGCTTACGAGACTACGAAAACAATGTATAATACTGAAGTTTAAATATTTAACTATTGCACATTACGTAATCGATTTGGTGTTTACTCACTTGTGATGTTACACCAGCCGCCTTTACGTTGAAGTTATAGAGGAATTGCTGTATCGACTACAAGGACCATCCAAAAGCGCGTTGGGTTGATGATATCGTCAGGAGCGCGAGAAACAGGTGGATGAGAGACACGAAACAGAGAAGAGTGGCAGAAGAAAGGGGAGCCTTGTACCCAGCTGTGGGTGATTCCGGCCTGAAATGATGAGTGATGATGCAAATAGCCGCGAATTACAAATGGAATAGAGCAAGACAGCGTACTCGTGCGCATCAGGCCGCCAGGCGAATGCTCTTTACCAACTCGCACTCATCATCTCGCGCAGGAGCCGAACGATGGAGACGACTGTGCCGCGTGTGGCACACTAGTAGAAAGCGAAGCCTGAGCCCTGCCCTGAACTATTTTAACACCTAGTATCATTTATGTGAGTTATTGAAATTGTACTATTTGTATTTGATTTTTTTTGTTAGTGAAATTTGACGGCGCGGTTGGTGCAGTGGCTGAGCGATTGGACTGCTGCGCTGCGTGTCGTAGGTTCGATCCCCGCACGAAACAAATATTTGTATGGCCTACAGATAGTTGTTTCGGGTTTGGGTATTTGTGTATGTAAGTTTTAATGTTTGTGAGCGCACCCACGATACAGAAGAAATTCCTAGTGTGAGGAAACGTTTAAAAAATAAATACTTATTTGAGTTATTGAAATTATTGTCTGAAGTTGGTAGTTTTCAAGAAATTATCTTACAAGTTTTACGAAGCTGTAAGTTATTAAAACAAATATTGAATTCAAATTAAAACATTTGGTTCAGCCTTAGACTACGAGCCGTGCCTTGCACTTTGTAACAATTGAACTAAAAATAGAATGTAAGCCAACGGCGTTTGACAAAACTACATCAAGTAATGTGTAGCGCCATTAGCTGCGGTCGCGGCGTCATGTCATCGCGTCACCAGCCTGCGCCCGCGCAACGCGACAACGGTAGCTACGAACTAGCTGTGCCCGATAGCTCTGTAATAGTCTTGTCCAATATTTCGCGGGAAACAATTTGAAACATGTGAGAAGAGAAGAACTCAGTTCAGTCGAGTCAGGAAGAACAAAAGAAAGCAAATAAAGAGAAGTACTTACCCGTCGACGTGATGGTGGTGGTCGTGCGAGTAGGGTGGCGGCGCCGGCGCAGGCGCGTAGCCCTCGTAGTGGCGGAAGTCCTCGCGGCGCTCCGGCGACGGGCTCAGGTCGGGGCTGCTGCGGCGCAGGTACACGCCGTCCGTGGAGCCGGCTGGCGTGCCCGGCGTGGTCGGCTTGAAAGCCTCCTCGAGGTGCGCGTAGGCCTGCATGTCGCGTGCGTGTGCCGCCGCCGGCCGCAGCTCCTGGTAGCTGCGCGAGTGGGACGGCGACAGCGCGGGGTGGGCGTAGCCGAACGGCGGCAGGCGGGGCGGGCTCTCCGCGTCGCCGCCGCTGCCCTCCGCGCCGCACTCCGCCTCGCCCTCTGCGCACACGCACACACCGTTAATACACACCGGCACACACAGACGCCGCGCGGCCACGCGATTGGCGCTCGCTTTATTTGTGATCATCCGAATAGATAGACAGCCACAGCCGCCCCGCGGCACCCACTACCGCACTTCTACATAACAATCAACACCGTGCTATACAACGTACTGTGTGTAGCCCGCACTACTTTTTAATATTTACTCATTACTGTGATGATTTTACATTACCTAAGAAACATGCAGTTACAAATCAACGATATTCCCTGTAGCAACGGGTCAAAAGGTACGTTTATTTACTAATAAGTACCGCGACCTGTAAGTACCTAATTAAGAACTTAAAACAATGTTGAAACGAATGCAGTAGGTACCCACTTACATTTTAATGGTTAGTTAATAGCATCAACATCATTAACATTCGTCTACAAAAACAAATGCAATCATGCACGATGAACCGTCTGTGTAATATGCATTTGTTTAGTGTTATACACATCGACTGATAAACTTTCAGTCTTGTAAACCTCATGTAACATAAACTATGTACATAGAGGAAGTTCACCAAACCTCGCTGAAATTGATTTTCTATAATACCCTGCTGTCCCTAAGAATGAAGAATAAAACAAATAATAAAATGAAGTAGCGCTGATGGGTCAGGAGATTTAGTTAGGAAGGCAGGCAATTATTGCAGAGGAACCGATTCACATTTTATAGCTCATTTACGCCCTTACACATTAGGTACATGAAATGTGGTAAAAGAGTAGAACATAACATGAATGTTTACTCGGTTGGCAACTTGGCACCGCGATCGCGATCCTACGTCCCTCCGGCCACTGCACTGAGCGCTCACCTTTCAGACAATTGTTGTTGACCTCTGCGAACAGCGCGTCCAACTCGAAGGATTCTGTCTTATGCCACGCGTTGGGCCATGTGTCGTGCAGCATGCTGGTATACTTCACTCATTCACTGTTAACCGTACGGAGCGCGTGGCGTGGCGTGTGCGCGCGTCGCGGGCCGGGCGCTGACTGACGCGGCTGCGGCCGTCGGGCTGCGCGCGCGCATCACCCCCGCCATGCGCCCCCACATGCATGCGCCGCCCCCTTATATTTTTTTCACTACTTTTGGAATGTTCGCTCCTATTGAGGGAGCCCCTACTTTATCCAAGAAGCCTGATCGAGTAATGTTTGTTTATTTACTTGCGTCCATGTACAACAACAAGCCGTCCCGCTATGAACTCAGAACGCGGCGCGATAATAAAGAAACTGATTATTTTTCATCACTTTATTAGCTCGTACAGAAAATAAACAGATAATTGGGGCAACTAATTCGTTTTCGCCGGCTACGTTAAAACTAGGGTCAGCTGTAACTGTTGGAAGTATATAAGAAAAAGAAAGTGTTTTGGATTACTACTGTATTTGGTACTTTAAAATTAGCACTACACAACATTGAATTGCATCATCAGCTCACGTTAATGATGAATGAAGATGGGTTAGATGCAGTCTGCGGGGTGTGGGGTGCGGGGTGCGGGGTGCGGGGTGCAGTACATGCAGCGCTGATGCTGCTGAGCGCGGTGTGTACGCGATCAGCTGTGCGGCGGCGCGGCGTGGGCGCGCTATCAACCGGAGATAAGCCGCTATCAGCACGTGCGCGCCGCCGCCTCCGCGTCTTATCTGCACAACATCTCCCGACCTACGCTACCGGCTACCGGCTACCGGCTACCGGCGCACTAGCGCGGCCACCTCGTTGCACGCTGCAGGGCCCTCTAACTCTTAGCCAGTGTTTACGTTGCTCTCGGCTGTCCTAATCTCTCGATCGAGTAGTAAACAAGCGTATCGGCTGACTAGCCGCCCGCGCCGACGAGGTGTCGACGCGTCGCTCGCTACTAGTTTTTATGAGTAGATTAGGATTGAGTGTTAGTGTTTCGCGTTACATTCATAAAGATGTCCATCTGACACATGTGCGCGGCTACAAATCACGACAGACGTTATCGTCTCCCGGGAATCTATAAATTTTATCGTATTAGCGGTAAAAGGGCTGTAAATCGCTTAGTTGCCAGTTTTTCACCATTCCAAGTATCCGCGTAACACATGAAAACTATAAAAAAGTGTTGTGAGTGACAGATCTGCCCGGAGCCCGGGGTGTCTGCCGGCGGGTCGCGGGTGCCGGGCGAGCCCCCGCTGCGCGCCGCATCAACATAAATAAACAAGTCGTAACAAGCCATCATCGTTAACTGATTTACAGCCTCGCTTGTTGTGCGGACACTATTGTGTTGTTGTCACACATGGTCCGCTGCCACAACAGTGCAGTGCGGTGCGGCTGTTATACCGCCACTACTGAACAGCCACACGAGGCACTGCGCACTCAAAATCAAAATCAAAAGTCATTTATTTAAACTAGGCTGATAATCAGTCAAAATTTACTTTACGTATTTACAAGAGACAGTCCCCAAAAACGCCTACCCTTCGACACTTCCTAACTTCCTGCACTCCTCTACATATTATTTCATTATGATACACGTAACTAACTTTATCATCATCTGGTATTATGTTGGGGTCACCTCCAGGTTGACCGGATGCTATTGAGTAGGATCCAGACACAGTACATATACTTAAGGGCATTGTCACTACATAAGGGCATCGACCCCGGGTTCAGCTGCATGTACTATAGGTACCTAAGTATTATACATGTACTAATTAAGTAATTATACGCGTAGATATACAGAAACAATCATTGTAAACACATCATTTGAATATGCCGTTCAAATGCTACCTACATGCTCTCCCAATCCGTCAGTGAACTGTCGGCAGCTGTAAGCCCCGTCTCGTCTGTATCACTACATGCTCTCCCAATCCGTCAGTGAACTGTCGGCAGCTGTAAGCCCCGTCTCGTCTGTATCACTACATGCTCTCCCAATCCGTCAGTGAACTGTCGGCAGCTGTAAGCCCCGACTCGTCTGTATCACTCTACTGTTCTGTGTTTAGTCGGTGTTTCATAACTCTTGCAAGGGAGACATTCAAGATGTGGATGGTTCATTAGTTACAAACAGCCAAATGTCCCGGGACAACAATCATTCGCACTGAATCCCGTCATCTGCTTAGTGATCCCCAAATATGCGCATTGCAGCACAAACCGGTGCAGCCAGTATAATATACATACAATATGTACCTAGTAACACGACAATATACCAAACACATTTTGGTGAAATCTCAAATACTAAATAAACCAACCAATTGTTTAAATAAAAAAAAAGCCATTTGTGGAGGCAGATTTCGTATCAAATATGCTGTCTCTATGTGCTGCATAATTGATTTTGAAAATAAAACAAAATAAGTATTTTGACACTATCGCATACCGTCATTATTAAGAATTAAGTTCTAGGAAGAACTACTAATGACATAGACTGTACGGCAAACAAAGGCATTGTAAGGAAACGAATCTCTATAAGAGCTATGATGTGTTAATTTCGCAAGAAAATCCATTATTACGAAAGTAAAGTATTACGCAGGGTGATTCCAGGTCAATAAGTCAGCGTTTCGTGAACACATTGGACTGATAGGATCATGTTTGGGCCGATGAGCCCACGCGCCATGTTTATAAAGTCAAATTCACAATCAGTATTTAATGGCATAATAAAGCGTCATTAATTCATCATTTATTCCTAACTCATATTGTCAATATTATGTGTTATCCCATTCCTGCAAGCTAACCAAATCAGGAGTAGGCAGATAGGTAGGAGGCAGCAGGCAGGGATGTCTCCGAGGAACCCTAATGAGTTGTTCGCAGAAGAGCGTGAGAACGCCGCACCGCCTTATTGTGTAAAGGTAGTGCATACCTACATACCGACCCTCATTAACCGAACTAATACATAAATGAGATAATCTTTTAATTCTATGGAAACTATTCTTGGATAAGCATGGACGTTAGCTACCTATTTGTTCTTGTTAACTCATCGATATAGTCACACATTGGTTTTAGAAGAAATAAAAGTTATTGATGAGAAGACTGCTTCGAGGCATGTCTGGCCACAGTGACCACTGAGACACTCTGCCTCCTACCTCAGACTGCGTCGTTAGTCTAGTGATAGCAATCGCGACTGCTGAACGTGAGGTCATAGGATGGAATTTGGATTCCCAGCTCGGGCAAATTGTAACTGAGTTTGTCCATCAGGAATGTCACCAGCTACGCAGCCTGAATTTTAGCTATTAAATAGGCTTTAAATATAATTTGCAAAATGGGGATGTGCACTAAGGTACACGTTTACCTAACCCTTGGGGCATTATATGCGTGTCGATATGTTATATTCTTCCTCAGTTGTATGTCGTAGCTCGCAGTCGGCAGTCGGCACGACGAACATTCGTACTCGACACGTCGACACTGCGCACAACACGGCTGTTGTTAGCACTATCTACATTCTACAGCTAGTTTACTAATTACTTAGGAGTAGTCATTTACAAACTAGTTAGTACACGGAATGTATTTAAACTGTTATTTGCATGATCACGAAAATATCGAAAAGCGAACATGGGAACTGAAACAGTCCAAGTTACTGATTGTATTAATCGTTTCTTCGTCAGTGGTGACAAACTTCAAAATAGTTTGTTTTTATTTCAGTTGTACGGGGCGCTAGCCACCAGCCTTGAAACTCTACACCAATGTTATAGTTCAGGTGTTACCTACAGTGCCTGATCTTGCTCAAATCATCGTCTTCAATGTTGGCGTTAGATTCACTCCGTAGTACAATGTGGGAGGGTCGCACGAGCACGACAGTGAGCACAAGTTACTAGCGCTGTGATAGTGAAGCAGAACAGGGTAGGCAGGTAAGCATGAGGCATTGAGGCTATTGTGTGGCAGGCGGCCTGGCGCATTCCCAGGGCGCTGACTCACCCCGCAGGCGCCCTGGGCCCGGCCTGGTCGGACCCGCGAGCCACCGCGAGCCACCCCGCGTCACCCCGCGTCACCCCGCGCACCTAATCATTAGCTGATGATGTTTGTTCGCTGCCGTGCTTAGTTCTGATTACCGTTGTTATTGTCATTATAAACTAGTTCTCGACAGAGCTCCCGTTACATATTTGTTATTCGACACTAATTAAGTCATCAAGAGCCAAATAACATTGTGATTATTAACTAATTATGTTTTTTTTAATCGTTTACGAAAGACTCAAGGGCTCAGTTGCGATTTGGGTATACCAAGAAATATTAAAAGTCTACCATTGTTTCTAAAATAACATGTGCGAGGAACCACTGAACTGAACTACTTCCTCAGCGTAGCACTGATTGATACAAAGGAGTCAAGGAGCACGCTCAAGAGCATGTGTGCCCGTGCTTGTGTGCTTTCCTATCGGAGCGGACAACGAACTAAACATCTATGTAAAAGTTGGGTGATACTCGTATTTTCAGCTGTAGCTGTAGTTCTAGATTATTCCGTTTTATTCGATATATCTTTCAAGATAGGCTTTAGAGTTCATTATTTAAACACATAGTATTAACTTGCCTATCGTATCGAATACGTGAACAAAAAAATTCTCTGATTACGCATGCTGTGATAGACGTGTCAAACGACGTGACATGACAAATCTACAGGGACCCTCCTAGGACTACGGAGCCTTATAATATTGTCATGGCACTAACACAGTGACAGCTCGCCCGTCGGGGCGGCGGGTGTTCGCAAGAGATACCGCGGCCTCGACATGAAGGGCTAAGAAGAAACATGGGTGGTTTTTAGTCAGTAGAAGTCTGACACTCCCTTTCGCTCTGCCCAAGAGCGGGAGGGGTTATTTGATGATTTCCCTCCCACCATAAAAAAAAAAGGCAGTGACAACTATAATATAATCGTAGTAGAATTTTTGCGTACCGGTGATAGGAAAATATTAGAGAAGTGAGTGTACAGCGCGCATCGCCCGCACCCGGCTGACGTCGTCGTGACTAACAGCGCGGGAATGCGCCCTGCGACCGGCACTGCCACTGCTGACTCTATTACTACTCTTTTCTGCGGCCGCGGCAGCCACCACATCACAACGTACTCCATGTGGAGGAGGCACTTGCCCCAGATGTAACCATGATCATCAATTACAATATTTTCTTCCTATCAATCACTATTACTTTGAGACTACATCGATGGTTAGGTTATGCTACATCGATTAGGTAATGACAGGTGGCGTCCATAACGCGAGGTGTTCTCACCCATTCTCACGAGAGAGAGGGAAACTAGGTTCAAGTTCTCTACCAGAATATCACCAGGTATTTAAATCCCACACACTGATAAATGATAAAATTTTCAATGACAATAATCAAGCACGGGTTGACCTATTTACACTAAACTACTAATTTTGATAAATCTCACGTGAGATTCGGAGGTCAAGTCAAATCCCACGTTAGGTACTCACCAAAAAGCACGGTGATTGAAAAATAGCCAAAATTGCATTACGTAGTCAACAATATCGGTGGTGCAGTGGGACTACACCACCGATATCACCACTACCACCACCGTGTGTTGTATTCTTCTACAACTGATTAATCGAGTAATTTTAATTTTAATTTTTTGTTGTCTATTATCTATTTTTTATGTACCTTCCACATTCAGACACAATGTAATTTGTTGTTGAATAAATGAAATGAAATGAAACTAATCGAAAGAGATACCGCGGCCCCGGAACATAAAGGGCTAAGAAGGAACATGCCTAGAGCTTCCCGCCTAAAGATTTCCCATCCACAAAAGAAAAGGACTCGCACACAGATGATAAGCGCATTTGTAAGTCTCAGTACAAACATTTTTACAGTTTTGTATTTGTTCGACTATATAAAAGTGCCTGTAACTGGCCTACTTGAAATAAATGTTTTGATATCGATTTCTGATTCAGTGAGTGCACCCGAAAGACGTTGCGTTGGAAAGCCTCCCTCCCCTGAATGTTGCGGGAACCGGCTGGAAGCGATACGCACGGTACTGGTCAATGTGACGACACCTGGGGGAGACCTATGTCCAGCAGTGGACGTCTTTTTGGCTGATATGATGATGATGATGTTGCGTGTACCCGTTCACTATTATTGTCAATACGAACAATAAAACCGGTCTAGTGCGTGAATACATTTCGTATAGAAGACTGGAGAACTTGTCATTCAAGTACATTTTATAGGTTGGTCACACTGAGGTACTCGTAGTTATCGTTTTAACTTCGTAACTTTTTACAGTACCTACTGTTTACTGTTAAACTTCTGTCGCGAGCTGATTGTCACATACCAAAAACAATCATTGAGCTGGCAGAGGGGGGGGGGGGTTACTCTTCACTCTACCCAAAATGGGTAAGGTAAGGAATGAGTATATTAGAGGAAGTTTGAAAGTGGCATCTGTTACAGAAAAATTGAAAGGTAGTCGGCCGTCTTGGTATGGTCATGTAATAAGGAGGGATGAAACGCATGTGACTAAAAAAGTGATGGATATAAATATTATCGAATGGAGAGGGAGAAGCAGGCCAAAGAAAAGATGGATGGATTGTGTGAAGAATGATGAAAGAGAAAGGAGTAAATGCCACCGTGACGTCTAACAGGGAAGAATGGAAGAAGAAAACGTGTTGCGTCGACCCCAAATAGAATGGGATAAGGGCAGGAAGATGATGAATAGGTTCTTGAATCGAGAAATAGTTTTCACTCTCCCGCAGTTTTCACTTACCCGCAATGTTGAACGAGCCATCCAACGGATGTAATAGACATGTTCATGTCTATTCCGTGTGTATTATTGGTGGGGCTTTTGTTTCCATTTCAAGTTATCTACAGCTTACTAGTACTGAGACTAACCCCGGTATTTATAGTCAATTACTTATGCAAACATTATCCCTAAGCATAGAACCGTCAAAGAAAGCAAAGCTAAGAATTCTATCTTTCGACAACTCCAACTTTAAGGTAAACTGCGAAATGAAATGTTAAGTTATTAGTTTTGCTCAAGTTATCATTTTGACTTGTTTATAGATACGGGTGTAAGTCTGAGCTACAAACTGATGGACATGGCTAGACCTGAAGGGTTCCTTGTTCACTACGGAATTCCAAAATATTGTGTTCGCTAAGTGCGGAGGATCTGTCTGTCTGTTCTATAGTCCTTGTACATATACGTGTATAGGAGTAAGAGGAGCAGTGCGAGGAGTGGCGCCTGTCGCCGTACGTACTGCGCGTAGGTACTTACTAGCATTAACTAGAATGTCATCGTTAGCGTGTTTGTGCTCTGCCGGTGCGGGGTGGCGGAGGGTGGGGGGAGAGGGGTGGCCGTTTAAATAAATGGTGATATTAATACTTTTTAAGCGCAGAGGCCGGAGGTCGGCGGTTCAGCGTTATCAGCGCAGCGCCCGCCCCGCGGCCCGCGCCCGCGCCTCTCACCCGCTGCTAACATACAGGCGACTGTAAAAATAATTTTATGATCGGCACACAGCCGTCACACACTCCAGTGTCCACGACGTCGTGTCATGATGAGAGACTCGTCAATGCTCGCGAAACACTTCGTTCTTTCTACACACTGCACGGCGCGATCACACTCCACCAAATCTTTGTCGTCTCTTTTGAACTGAGTCAGGTTCGCCCTGTACTTGCTGGGAGACCACAATTTCCAATCTCATTGATATGGTTCCCTTCGGGTGCGCAGACTTCACTTTTAGTAGGCACTCTATTTGTAACAAGGAATAGCTGTAAGTCAGTTAGGACAGGAGGCACAGTGTTTTGGCGCCGTACAAAACCATATGATACACCACTGCACACTGCACAAGTGAACCTCCCTAACCTCCCTGTAAGTTGAGTGCATGGCTTTACTTGGTTGGAGTGGAGATAGTGAGATGGAGAGTCAGCACAATCTTCGTCTGGAGCATCCAGAGGACAAACAGATGTTAAATATTGCCGAGACACGTCTTGATTATATCGATTACTTCAGTAGCTACTCATTAATCACATAAGTATGTGGCTGTCAACCGGTTACTACAGCGGTATGCAGAGTTGCAGACACTCCACAGCCGCTCTTCATTAGGAGTCGGTCGGCATATGTTCTTCATTTGTTATCAATACAAGCAACTAGAAGTGAACGTAATAGTTTCGTGCGATACGTATCGTTCGGCTATTCTAATTACACACGTATTAGCGTGTCGAAAATGCCACAGTTATTGGGTAAGTACGTACAAAGTGGAGAGGCGCGCACGTATGTCGGAAAATTTTCGTATTTTCGTTTCAGGGACTTGCAGCGCATGCTGTTGACGTCTCTCCTCAAGATGCAGTCAACCACCAGTCACAACTGCGTTCCTATGGCTTCGCACGCTCATATCAGTCAGTGTGCTACCATGTTTTGTTATGAGCCACTCTCACTGACAACTGTGTGCTAATTTCATCACTCGCTCATGTCAGACAGTGTGCAGTTTTGTGATGAGGAACTCTCACTGACCACTGTGTGCTCATGGCGCCAAACGCTCATGTGGGTTAGTTAAGTCTACTGTTGTTAGGAATCACTCTCACTGGCAAACTGCGAGTTTGCTGTGTGCTGCCGGCATCGCTCTTGTCAAACTGTTGAGTGGTTGCCAGAGATGTAAATCGTGTGCAGACCGAACTTTATCGAGGTGAAGTATAACTACGTGTTATGCTGCGTCATACCTGCCGTACTTGCCGTGCTGCCGTGAACGACCTTGTGCATTGCCTACTACCTACTGCTCGTGATCCGTCCTATAGCATCACGAACTAAATTTATTGTAGAGTGGTGCCGTAACCATTACAGGTAATGGCGGTGATGACGGAATGAAGGGCCGGATACGATCAAGAAGTCAGGTAAACATTACGTTTATGTACAAGAACTCAAGTGTGTGCGAGCATGTATAATTACAACGACTAGCAGCAACAGCGAAGTGTCGCAATTCCACATAATTATCGATCAATCGAGATGAAGAGCACGTAGCGACGCTTTTGCGGTTCAGGAACGTGTGCCGAGCCGAGCGCGTCCCGGCCGTCGTCGGCACGTCCGCACGCACCGGTACGCGGCGCTGCCGGCCTTAGGAACACGCGCCACCGCCCGCTGCCGCCCCCGCCTGTGCGGCCGCTGTGAGCGGAGAGCCGGGGAGCTCCGGGGTCGTCGAGGGCGCCGTTATCGCAGCCAGCGCCCCCCGCTACCCCCCCGCCCGCCCCCCTCCACAACGATATTTACATTGACAGACACAACTCACAAACTGATATCATCACACCGATAAATTTTGTACAGATTATTATTATAAGTTTTAAAATTTAGCTCGATAAACACAGCAGCGGTTAACGTCATTTCACTACTGAATTACTGATATCGGTAACTCTGTCTTGTTGTTGTAGGTAGGTTTCTTCAAAGTTCTTGGCCGATTTGACCAGGATCTGAACTTTAAGAATGGAGCCAAACTGCCTATAGGAATTTTTGTTTATAGTAGTACTACAAAATTTACCACTAATTCCACCGTGTAGCTATAAAAGTATCTATAAACTAACCAATTGACTAAACTTGGTCGCCATGGCAGACCCTTCCACAACTTACAATACTACAAACAATACAATCGAGAGCAAATTGAATCACTGACCAAAGACAAAGCAAAGTAGTTCGTGTCTCAGGTCGTCACGTACCGATCATGTGCAGTGCGGCTCAGGGCTCAGGGCTCAGGGCTCAGGGACACCATCGATCGGTACCACGAAGTGACGCCGCGCACGGAGACGTCACGGGTCGTCACCACATGCAACGTAGCCGCCTGCGGAGTACTCAGGTAAACCTCTCCCATCAGACGAACTGGTGAGCTACTGCAGCTGGCATATGCAATACATGTTGCATTGCATATCCTACGACAGCTATATGCTTAATGGCTGATTGCTCCTGTGGTTACCTATAATTGCACCCCTGCAGCACTGAAAGAGTATCTGCGTGCTCTCTGTACGCAAACCTTTATGATAAACGTAACATACCGGCAACATGTACACTCTTTCAACGTTAACGCCACGCACTGCATCAATGCTCAGAGCGCATGTCTCAACGTCAGCTCGACGACTGCTTCTCGTCCGACTGCGTAGTTGCACCGGTGGCACGTGACCCGTGAGGGTAAAGAGAAGCATGACGAGGAGCAGTTGCCGTTTACACTCCTATCATTATGACGATAAGGAAAACTTTAGTTGGTAGTCAATTGTTGTTGTTGATCTGTACTGTTACTGTAGAGATACTGTTTCTCAGGGTTGATTAAGGACGTATGTAATGTAAGCTTTCGGAATATTGCTATAGGTTCACGTTCGTGCATTTGGTTTAGCCGCAACTACATATTAGTAAACGTAGCAATAGCAAGTATGACACGGTTGAAAAAATGTGCGTGTACGCCGCGTTATCAGTTAGCACCGGAAGCAGCGCACGCGGGCGCGCACCGCACCGCGCCGGAAGTGACAGCACTGTGCGCTTCAGCACTACGTTGCTATTTATTGCGATGACGCGGCCAGGACTCGGCCGATCCTAACGTTAAAACGGTACTACTTATTGCACATCAATAATTATCGAAATTAATCCTATTTAACCACGAAGCCGGTAAGAGCCGAAACACAACATCGTTTGTTTTGTACGTGTTCGCAAACGGACATTCATAGGAATGAAGGTAGTGCGGGGAGGAAGGCGGGCGCGCAGGTGTGCAGAAAGCAGGTCAGCGGCGCCGGCGCGGTCAACACTCGCTAACAATAACAAGGAAGCGGTGCGGCGGCAGTGGCGGGCAGCGCGCGAGCCGCGTGCGGTGCTACTGCCATCGCCGCGCCGCCACCGCGCAGTGAACACCGCTTTATCTAATCGCTGCAAGATAAACTTCTCCGACTCCCGCGTGTCTCGCCAGACTCCGGTCAGGACTCTCCGCGACGTGAGGACTTCGTCTACAGCAACTGGTGCACGCCATATAATGCATGGTGTGCGGACGTTCAGCGATAAGAAACGGTGAGAATCGAAAGGTAGGAAGTCCAGTAGATCGCAAGGCGACTGCGACGCTGCAGCCGCGTATCAGGGTAGTAAGCCGCGCTGCACGCACGCTAGCACGTACGTCGTAAACCTAGGCCACATCTAAACAAAGAGTTGCGATTTTATGATAACGTTGTGCACAGAATATGCCTATGACTATTCACCAGCACAAGTTACATGGTGCGTTGTACAACTAGCTCGTATCTATCAACCGTTCATTGGTCCAGTTGAGCCGAGTACTGATCCATTACTTGACACACATTGTTCGGGTTTAGTGGTGACACTGGAGGCTTATGCTTGTGCTTGCAATGTATGTGCGTGCAATGATACAGTAGGTACGTTCGATGGTTGTTGGTCATAGCGGGATAATCCCGCTATGACCAACAGCATATAGCATTAACGAGATCCCGATATTCATACGAATACGGAATATGATAAAGTCTGTCTTCCTTTCTGTCAGATCTTCGCACACGCGACTAGGTCCGCGTAGCGACCAACATCAGACATCATAAAGGACCAGTAATTCAAGGTCACCCATCATATCCACCATCATCCTACTAATATTATAAATGCATCCATCGTAGTAAGGAGGGAAGCCCCTTTAATTTGTATTATTTCTTGATAAAACGGCAACAGAATAACATAAATTTTGTGATAAGTTGGTTTTTCATATAGACAAAGTTATATTTGCTGTTTCTTAAATGTGCTATATCTCAAATCTATTCGCGAACTCCTAACCGTTAAGGAGATATACTTTCCATCATCAGCTCATCAACAGGAAGTGATGACTGCTAGATGCGAATACTTGAATAGCCTTAGAAAAAGCACGAAACACGTAATATGTGCCTATATTTGAGGGTTGCTCTCAATTTCCCTTGGGATCCCATAATCAGATCCTGACTTGGTGACAATGCGACCACCTCGAGTTAACCTAATACCTTGAAAGAATACAATTATCGCTCCATAAGTACGTATATTTGTGAAAGAATATTCCTTTAACTCCTAACCGTTGAGGAATATTACCTTCCATCATCATCAGCGAATCCACATGACATTATAATAATCAGACACAAATACTTGAACAGCTTTGGAAAACATATGGAAAACGTAGAATAGAATATTCGTTTATTAGCTTAGTTTAAAAAAAAAATGAAAAAAACATTTTTGTGAATAAACACCGATTTCGAAAAAACACTGATGTTGTGTTTATTTTTCACTTTTTTATATTTTTGAAGTCGGTTTTTTTTAATTGTGTTTTTTTTTTCAAATATAGAGGAGAGTATTGTTTATTGTTATTTGTTTATCGCGTCTATCTTTGCTTGTAATATTCTTTATTCCCTCGTTTCTTCCAAGCCACTCGATGGATTTCATTAGTAAAGGTGAATGCGACAAGGTAGCCTGCGAAATTCGTATTTTCTTACGTTTTTTGCAATTTACCGGTCAGTGTCAGGTTTTATTTTAAATAAAATAGGATTCGCGACCGTAACAAGTCTGACTTTACTGAGTAATAATGATTAAAATTACCAATACAACCGTCTCAGTTCGTATAAGTCTCTTGAGTGACTATTTTAGGCATTCAAGAGGGTATCCTGCCTTTTCGTATATGCATTTTTCATTAACATCTCAAAAATAACATTAAACCTTTAACTTGGCAGCAATGCAGAGCAATAACTTTTCCTCTGAGTATGTACTGAGACCCCGACATACCCTGCGAACCCGCTACTAGGAAAACTTTGATGCAAGAGCGAGCGAAGCGAGCTCGGGACTTGGGGCACCCCGACTCGGATAGGTTAGGCTAGAAGGGGATGGGCCTAGAGAGGTTAGGTTCCAATAATTTGATTTGGTAAACAATAAACAACTAAATGAATATTACGCGAACTAAAACATTCTGCTATTTGAAAGTTAGCATTTTAAAAAGTGTCATTATGAAAAGCAGACCAAACGTACAGTTGGTAACTGTGAGGTTGGGAAATAAAACTAAATTATATGATAAGATGGCAAATGATTATTCGGCGAAATAAAATTCTGCGAAACGTCAGTTGGCAAGTGAAAATCTGACAAACTATTTTCGGCGAAAAGGCAGAGAACCATTCAAGAGATTTATATGAACTGAGACTTGTTAATGAATTTAATAAATGAATTGAGACCATTAGAATAGCCTGTTTAACGCCAATGCTAAACAGGCTATTCTAATGGCTATTCGCCATCGTATATTTATTTGAATAAATTAACTGACTTGATATTACATAGATCTCACTACTTTTTACGGTAGAAGAACTAAGTTGCGCGACTTGACTTTTTTTACAAGTTTTGTTTTAGTGGGATCTCATTTCTTTTTGTAGATACCCATAGGTATAAAATATAAAAGACTTTTACACCTATCTACGCCTATTATTCCATTATACTATTATACACATACAGGGAGGTACACTGATTCATTCACTGAAAATGTAACTTTAACTTTGTAATCCTACAGAGTGTGTGATTACAAAGTTATTTATGCAGTTGGTGTATTTAGAAAAAAAATACTCTAATTAAAACGTTGTCGTGTCGGGGGACCGCTTATTACCATACCACATACCTACTTACATATCTTTGCAAAATATAGAGCGGTCCCCCGACACGACAAAATTTTGATTAAAACAATTATAATATGTTTTATTTTTAACCCCCGACGCAAAAACGACGGGGTATTATAAGTTTGACATAAATCTCTGTTTTTTTTTGTTTGAAACGTGAATTAGTCGAGAGTGTTCTTAGCTATGTTTGATGAAAATCGGTCCAAGATGGCCGCCGCCACAAAATGGCGGATTACATTTATTTTTTCACAACTTTATCAATAAGGGTATCAAATGAAGGGGCTTGAGAAGTAGAATAGGTACTTACACTATGACAAATTTCAAATCCAAGATGGCCGCCACCACAAAATGACGAATTACGGTTTTTTTAAAACTCCCTCAATATGGGTACCAAGAAATGAAAGGGATTGTAGAATAATGTACACTATATTGAAAGGGAATCTAAAAAAAAAACTAAATTAAAACTAAAAGCTTGAAAATTGATTTTTTGGTGACCAAGTTTGATCTATAGGGAGTAAAAGTGGAGATCCAATGTTTAATCTTTATTGCTTCTCAGCGAATGACTGCCGTGCGCGTAATTTTTTTTTATTCGCGCGGATATTTTTACATTGCGATATCTTCTAAGATATTTGTTAAAATTTTAGAGAAAATTCAATATAAATGAATTTTCGTTCTAAAAATTATATTTATTTAGCTAATATGTTAAATAAGCTTCGCATAAAATAATTGAGTCGGGGGATTTTTAATTTTTTAATTTATACTTGTGTCATATCATTTCTTACTTTTTAAAGTTTTGTTTTATGATTTTGGACTTTTTAGCTAGTTTTTGAGTCAGGGCTTTTTTAATTTTAATTTAAGTTTTATTTTATGCTTTTAGACTTAAATTTAGGTAGGAGGTATTTTTTGCTTCAATACACAAATCAAATCCTTTCATTTGATGCCCCACTCGAATATATTCGCTTACCTGTCGTTTATTTTTGAATTTGGACTGTCAGACCACACCATACAACTTCTAAGATGCCCAGTTAAAAAAACATGTGCTATTAAGTCATGGCGTATTAGACGAAGGAACTATTGCCTGGATAAATTTAAAAATTGTATAAAAAATCTCTCATTCTCAGACATTTACGATACTTCAGACCCTAATGAGGCTTACGTTTCTTTTTTTGGATCTATTTCAGTGCTTCTACGATCTCTGTTTTCCTGACGAAACTATTACTAAGTCATTAATTAAAAAATCTAAGTTTTTTTTATTCCCTTTGAGATACTCAAAGGGAATAAAAAAATGCAGCAAAAGGAAACGTGTCCTTTTGTGGCAATATAGAACCATGCCCAATCTCAAAAACAAAAATGCTTTTAAAACATATTCACGTAGACTCAAAAAAATTATATCCTTAAAACAAAAATCGCAAAATAATAATTTTATCAAAACATCACAAAACAAATCTAAAGCGACATGGTCCGTAATTAATAAGAATAAAGCCTACTTCCCAAAAGGACCTATAACAGTAATAAAAACTGACACAAAGATCATTACGAATCCTACTGAAATAGCAAACTCTTTCAACGAATATTTCATAAATCAAGTATCTAATTCAAATCGTGGCATAACACAAGAAATTCCCATTCATGCTAACACTTTGAACTCTTTATTTATGGAGCCAACTCTGCCGCATGACATCATTAATCATATAAGGTCTCTTAGAGATACAAACAGTGTAGGTATTGATGGAATATGCACTAAAGTCATAAAAACAGTCTCTCAATACATAGCCCCACATCTTAGTTACGTTATAAATTTAAGCATTGAGAATGGTATCTTCCCAGAGAATCTCAAAACCTCCATAGTTACCCCACTATATAAAAAGCAAGACAAATGTCTAATGAACAAAAAATAAAACCGACTTCAAAAACACAAAAAAGTGAAAAATAACTTTAGCTTCTGAAGTCGGTGACTTTTGTTTGTTTTATTCAGTTTTTTTGTCACCGACTTCAGAAGCTAAAGTTATTTTTCACTTTTTTGTGTTTTTGAAGTCGGTTTTATTTTTTGCAAAAAAGTTTTTTTATTTTTCCATTTTTAGTTGTAATATCCTTTACAAATATTTGATATTCATTAATTTTACGTTGTTAACAATACATGTCACGGTAATAGGCTTATCCGCAATAAAATGGAACTTAACATACCTAACTCTCGAAATCTGGGCGTCCTGTACACATCTGCGTACCCCGTCAGAGCATACAGGCGTGATGGTAAGTTAAGATGTTGCGTAAACAATAAACATCCAAGCGATTGCAGCAATCACGACAGATTTGCCGTCTATTTTTGAAGAGTTCTATTGTATATCTCCGAAGATCAGGATCAGATCTTCACCAAATTTAAATGGGACCACCTCAGGAGTATACTCTTTCAAATAAAAAAAGAATTTTGAGAATCAGTTCACAAATGGAGGAGAAATCAGGTAACATACATTAAAAAAAAAAAAAATGCATACACACGAACATATTATAACCTCCTCCTTTTTTGAAGTCGGTTAAAAATTATAGGCCTATTGCTTTGATACCTATATTTGCAAAGGTATTTGAGAGGGTCATATATAAAGCACTTTTTAACTACCTTGATGAACAGAAAGGATTTCACAAGAACCGGACAATTAACATGGCTATCCATGATCTGATACGAAATCACTTTTTTTTTGGGTCACAAATCACATTTTACGGTAAAACTCAATGTAGCACTGTTATAACATTGCGCTAGTGGATGCTTTGAATAGTAAACGGGTCATGGAGGTAATTTAAGCAAAGTGAAACCTGAAAAACTAGTATTTACAAAAACAGCTGTGAAAAATTTTGAACTTTGACTCCCAATATCTCCGTAACTAGGAGGTTCCCAGATATTTTATTTTTTAAAAAAAAAACGTTGCCCCACACTAGGAATTTCTGCTGTATCGTGGGTGCGTTTACGAACATTTAAATGCACATACACAAATACCCAGACCCGGAACAACTACCTGTAGGTCATACAAATATTTGTCCCGTGCGGGGATCGAACCCGCGACACGCAGCACAGCAGTCCAATCGCTCAGCCACTGCGCCAACCGTGCCGTCAAAGGTATGGTCTTGAACAAAAAAATGATCGCATTGGTGGGGAGAACAATTTAAGTGCCCTTCGTTTGCGTTAAGGGTACTTATACACCCTATATATGCTACAACCATGAACTTTTTCACACACCCAAACACAACCCGTATAGGTGGTTAACGTTGGCACACTTGAGTCTAACAAAAATGTGCACTTTAAAGCTTAATATTTGACAAACGAATCCCTTAATCGAAAAACTATTTGAGCAAACTCGCAATATTTTTTAAAGACCTATCCAACGACATCCCACACAATAGACTTTGCGAGAAATGAATGTGAACAGGAGATACCTAAAAAATTTCAATATTTGACTTTAGCACTTTTTTGGTGTTACTCATTTGTATATTCATGCCAAATTACAGCTTGCTAGTACTATAGAAGTCTTTGAGATATAGTACGGACGGACGGACAGACAGACAGACGGACATATCGAAACTGTAAGGGTTCCATATTGACTACGGAACCCTAAAAATGGAAAAATCCTAAAAAAGAAAACCGACTTCAAAAACAGTTTTATTTTTTTCACTTTTTTGTGTTATTGAAGTCGTTTGTTTTTTTGAAAATTGTTATTGGTTCCTAACAAGCGCCTATAAAATTTGAGGGTGGCCCTCGATTTCCCTGGGATCCCATCATCAGATCCTGACTTGGTGGCAATGCGACCACCTCGGCAGTATACTCTTCCGACTAAAAAACTTTTTTTTATGTTCACCGATATCTCCGTCATAAGTAAACCGATTTTCAAAATTCTTATTCTATAATAAGAATTTTGAAAATCGGTTTACTTATGACGGAGATATCGGTGAACATAAAAAAAAGTTTTAGTATTTAGTTAGCACTAGCTGTGCCCGCGACTTCGTTCGCGTGGTTGTCGAAAACTAAAATGCGTCGCATAAATAAAAGCCCTGCGTTAACTTACTGACGCTGTAGAAAAAACACAAAAAAGTGAAAAACACAAAAACGATAAACACAAAAAAGTGAAAAATAAACTTCACAAGAAAAAGCAGCTTCTGAAGTCGGTGACATTTTGTCTGCTTGATTTCGTTTTTTTTGCCGTTTTTAAGTTTTTCACTTTTTTGTGTTTTTGAAGTCGGTTTTATTTTTGCAAAAAAGTTTTTTTATTTCACAATTTTTAGTTGTAATATCCTATACAAATATTTACTATACATTTAACATTCAACCAAGAACCCTAACCCTTAACCTTCAAGATTCCCTTATTATTGCTTTCAATCTCCTTTTCAACAAAAAAAGATTTTTTTATATCGGTTCAGGCGCCTCCGAGTAATCGGTGAATATACATAAAAAAAAGATTGAGAACCTCCTTTTTTAAAGTCGGTTAATGAGTTTTACCTTCTATCATCAGGGCAACCTAATACCCTGAAAGAATACAACTATCACTTTATAAGTACGCATAGTTCTGAAAGAATTTTCTATCAATTCCTAACCGTTGAGGAGTTGTACCTTCCATCATCATCAGTGAATCCACATGATATGGTGATGACCACACGCAAATACTTAAACAGGTTTAGAAAATTTTGTTTATTTGTGATATTCCATTTTATAAACACAATTTAAATATTCAAAAGATATTAACGTTACTTTATTACGCACATCTTTTTGGAAAAATTAAAAAAGAAGAACAATCACCGATTGTAGGAATTGAATCAATTTGGACTTAGTACTATGAATTATTTTTTTCCGCCCTTTGTTGCGGTAAAAGAAAAATCGCATGTGTGTGATATACATTGCATGTGAATCATGTAATCGTAGTCCGATAAGAGCCAATTTCATGGGCTTTAATTTTTTTTACAAAGATCTCCAATTCGTTTTTAGGGTTCCGTTCCTTAAAGGAAGGAAAACTGGCCAAGTGCAAGTCGGACTTGCACATGAAGGGTGCCGTACCATCGTAGTAGGGAAAGCCCCCTTTAGTTTCTATTATTTCTTGTTAAAGCGGCAACAGAAAACCATATGTTGTGATAAGTTTGTTTTTCATAGTGTTGGTATGAATGACAATAGTACATTTTGATAAAAGTGTGGAAAGTTTGTTATTGCATTCGAAGCGGATTGAACACCCGAGCCGTAAGGCAAGGGTGTTCATGGGGTCGAGAAATGCAATAACAAATTCCCACGTGTATCAAACGACGTTTTTCAATACACTTTCGAAGAAATTAACTAATAACGATTCTTAAGTATTTTTGTCATCAATTTTTAGGAAACTATGATTTCATTTGCTTTTTTTCCGCGGTTTGATTTCACCAGATTGAAGAAGAAGCAAAGGTATAAAGCCGCTAAACAGCCTCAAGAAAAATATAAAATTCAAATATTTTTTAATTAAGAACACAAATAAAATGTTTACAGTAAAAGTAAATAATTGTTTAAAATAATCATGTTTATTTATAGGATTCTTTTTACAAACACAATTTAATATTCAAAGAATATTTATGCTGTAAAGACGCAAACCAAAATGACGAAATTAAAAAAAAAGACTGCCGACTCTATAGTCGGTGCTGATTTTTTTTTAATTTCCTATGTTTTAACCGATTTGGACATAATTTAAGGTATAGTCATCTGTGGTAATTTTCTTTCCCGCCCTTGGTTGCGGAAAAATAAGATTACCGCACGCGTGCGAAATATTTTGCATTTCGAACCTAATCGTAGTGTAATAAGAGCTAGTTTTCGAGGAAGTGTATTGAAAAGTTATTATGTGGTTGTTTAAATGTGCTACCAACTGTATAATACATGCAGCATATACATTCAGTAAAAAACTGTTATTTTGACATTATAAATAGACACTTCTTTTTTATTTATTTGTATAGAATATTTTATGATTAGATACTCGTAATACATGATAATTATGTATGCGTGTTAAAGACCCTATGTTCTTACTAAGTATCTAAGCGACTGACTACATATCGATTGACATTAAAATTACAGTTAGCTTTAACACATCTATGAATAACATCGTTAATATGTAGTTAATATCTAATAGTTAACCAAACCCGTTCACTTTACGGTTTTCTTAATGTACGATCGCTCTCAATTCAGTAGGTACATAACTAAGCACAGTAAGTGATTCATATATAGATCAATTTTAAGAAGGTGACGCGACGTGGTACACCGCGCAGGAGATGGCGCTACGAGCTGGACGGAACCCACGACCAGTGGTCCACTTTGGCCATGCATCGGAACATTTGTAAGACATGGGGGGAGGCCTTTGCCCACCATTGAGATGACAGGGGCTAACAGTAACAGATCAATTTTCAGCGAGGAGATTATCTGAAAATATTATGGGCTATCAAATTAAATTCTCCAATTCATACTATTCCGACAAGTGCCTAAGTCGCCGGACATCAGAGGTAGCTCGAATTCAATCGAAAACGCATTTTCCTACATTTTGTCTAAGATTTATCTACAACAACCATTCAGTTTGTAAAGAAGATCATGTTGAAAACGTGCTAAACACACAGTATTCCATCCCAGCTATGCTGCCGGCTGGGGAAATCTCAGGAATTACTAAGGACTACTAAAGCTGTGTTACGGACACCCCTTGTTCAAGCAGGTTATTATTAGAAAGTATGAATATTTGGTCAAACTTTGGCAAACTTTAGAAAAAAAGCAGCATAGGTAAGTATTTCAAGTTGCTCTATTTCTGTTCTCCGGCAACTTAGGTACCTCCTACTTGTTGTCATAGAATGAATTAGATTAAAGTCCTTATCATATCTTTTTTTAAAACGTTACCCCACACTAGGAATTTCTCCTATATCGTGGGTGGGTTCACAAACATTTAAACTCGCACACACAAATACCCAGACCCGGAGCAATTATCTG
This sequence comes from Diarsia brunnea, assembly GCA_949774965.1. NCBI lineage: Eukaryota > Metazoa > Arthropoda > Insecta > Lepidoptera > Noctuidae > Diarsia > Diarsia brunnea. The sequence goes on from OX458998.1 coordinate 22,767,411, forward strand.
TAGGTCATACAAATATTTGCACCGTGCGGGGATCGAACCCGCGATACGCAGCGCAGCAGTCCATTGTTGTAATTTAAACTACTATTTCAGGTTTCTTTCAGTTGTGTCGGTTTTACGAACAGATTTTAAGAAAAATAGCCAATGCCTTGTCTTACTTCTTATCTTATCATGCTACTATTATTCATGCGAAAGTTTTAGATGATGGATGTATAAGTAGTAGTGTGTGTTGCTGTTCCACGGTAAATCTCCTGAAAGGATTTTTATAGAATTTGGCACACAGATAGTTTATAACTTGGTTTAACACAATGAGTATACGGTTTATCACGGTAGTACTATCTCATAGGACAATTTCAGAGCTCCACGTGGGTGAAGGCATAAGCAAGTAGGAAATAAACTGCCTACGGATCGACCAGTTCATTACTCTCAAGCCTTTTGACGTAAACGTAGAGCACCTACATATATGTAGTTACTTAAGTAGTAGGAAGCGCACACGGGGCGGACTAGCGGTTTAGGGGTTTCGTCTTAGTGCTTCATGAGACCTGAGATTGTGTTTGTTAGTAATGTACGAGTATACATGTTATTTCTTAGATAATACGAACACTCATAAATAATGATTTCAGTGAGCATAGTGTCACGAGTTCGTAATAAATGTTGGCCATTGTTACCTTTCGAGTGGCGAAGTTACACTATCAAGGAGACGGCGGCCGCAACACGCAACACGCAACACGCAACACTCGTCACCCACTACACTGATACTGATGAAAAGTGGCGAAGCACTCACCGTAGTGGTACTCGTTCTTAGTGGTGGCCATCGTGTAGTCGTCAGCAGTAACAGCGCAGTGACAGCGGCCGAGACGAGAGTGCAGTGGCAGTCAGAGCGCGGGCGGCAGGCGCGCGTGGCACAGCATCTCCATCGCGGGGTCGCGGGCGCGAGCGTCGGGCTCAGAGCGAGGTGCGCGGTGCGCGTGCGCGCGGCTGTCGATAGCGCGCGAGTCCGGCCAGCGCGGCCCGTGAGCGCACCCGCGACACCCCCCTCCCCGCGCCCCACACAGCGCGCTTACGCAACGGAGACGTCGCGACTCGCCTGACCCCGCCCGGTGCTGCCTCTGCAGCGCTGGCCGCTGATCCTCATATTGAGACATCCGTGCTGCACGGCGTACATTCTGCACTTTTTGATTGTGTTGCGGGAAGCGATGGTCCTGGCAAGTGTATTACAGTGTTGCACCAAATTAAAAATTACTATAAACATCATAATAGACGGTTGAATGAAAGGCCTGATTCAGAAGTCATTACTCTCGTTGCAGCACGCTGTGTGAAGAGGTTCCAGTATCTGGAGCCCTACCACCCTCGACACTCATTGTCTCCCATCCCCGTTGCATGACTCACACGTGGACGTCATTAATTACAGACCACGAAGGTAAGCGATCTAGGTACAATAGGCAGACATCGAGTGCGACCGTTACACTGAATTGAACACAAGACAATGTTTGTTATTTATTTATGTTCTTTCTCCAAAATTAGATTAACGATATGTTATGTCTTTTTAGGGTTCCGTAGTCAACTAGGAACCCTTATAGTTTCGCCATGTCTGTCTGTCTGTCCGTCCTCGCTTAATCTCTGTGACCGTTAGCACTAGAAAGCTGAAATTTGGGACCAATATGTGTATCAATCACGCCGACAAAGTGCTAAAATAAAAATTGGAAAAAAATGTTTTATTAGGGTAGCCCCCCTATATGTAAAGTGGGAAGTGTTTTTTTTTTTAATTTTAACCCTAATGTGTGATATATTGTTGGAAAGGTATTTAAAAATGAATAGGGGTTTACTAAAATCATTTTTTGATAATGTCAATAATTTCGGAAATAATCGCTCCAAAAGTAAAAAACAAAGCGTCCCCCCCCCTCTAACTTTTGAACCATAAGTTTAGAAAATACGAAAAAAATCTGAAAAGTAGAACTTTATAAGGACTTTCTAGGAAAATTATTTTGAACTTGGATGGAAACAACAGATGGAAACTGCAGTTAACCAATATAATTTGGTCCCTGAATCGTATGAGCGCCTATACAATCCAGAGGTCAAGTTTCATTTGCCCGTATTTTTTTTTTAACTTCGTTTACATAATATTTTATTATCTACGGAACCCTACACTGAGCGTGGCCCGACACGCTCTTGGCCGGTTTTTTTTATTATTACAATTGGCGAGTTTGGTTCTTCTAACCAAACAGACAGATGTATTGCTGGGGAGTTTGTTCCGCCACTTCTTCTTTCCAGCAAAAACACTAGGAAGTGTCGAAGGGTGGGCGTTTTGGGAGATTGTCACTTGTAATAAGTAAAGTAAATTTTGACGTTCAAAACGTGCTGATTATCAGCCTTGTTTGAATAAATGACTTTTGATTTAGAATTGTTGTGAATTTCGTAAGTTTTGCGACATTCCTCATAAACTACAAATAAGATAATATATAGAGCAGCGGTGTGACCCAGTGGTGGCGGACCCCACTTACGAGAAGTAAATTGTGGGCTAATTATGTTATGCTATGCAAAATTTAAATACTTATTAAAAAAAACCGACTTCAAAAACACAAAAAAGTGTAAAATAAACTTCAGAAGAAAAATCAGCTTCTGAAGTCGCTGGCAAAAAAAACAAAATCAAACAAATGGCACAGACTTCAGAAGCTGATTTTTCTTCTGAAGTTTATTTTTCACTTTTTTTGTGTTTTTGAAGTCGGTTTTTTAATTCAAAAAAGTTGTTTTCCATTTTTAGTTGTAATATCCTATACAAATATTTACTATGCATTTAACATTCAACTAATAAACCTAACCCTTAACCTTCAAGATTCCCTTATAATTGCTTTCAACTCCTAACCGTTAAGGAGTAATACCTTCCAATATTAGCTCAACTAGAAAACCTGAAAGAATACAACCATATTATTATGTCTCTATAACATAACACATGCCTCAATCACGCCTGTAATCCCCGAAGGGTTAGGCAGAGGTGTACCTAATAGTACACCCACATTTCGCCAGTTATGTTTAAGTCCTATGTAAAAGGGGGCGAGCCCATTGCCATCAACCGGGCACAAATCCAGACTCCGTAGCTGTGTGTAGATGTCTCCATATTATTTTATTAAAGAATTATCCTCCAACTCCTAACCGTTGAGGAGTTATACCTTCCATCATCGGCTCATCAACATGAAGTGATGACTGCTGGATTCAAATTCTTAAAAAGCTTTATTTATATGGGATATCTCCTTTTCAACAAAAAATATTTTTTTTATATGAGTTCAGGCGCCTTCGAGGACTGTATTCCTCCGAAGTTCGAAACACCGATGTACGGTATACAGAAAGTTTGTGAGTCCGAATTACGTGAGTCAGAATGTAAGTACGTTATGACGAAGTACGGTATTCAGAATGTTCGTTACTCCGATGTACGTTACTCCGAAAGTTTGCTACTACGAAGTACTGTAGGTATTCCGAATGTTCATTATCGCGAAGTACGAAACTCCGAAAGTTTGCTATGACCAATTACTCAATACTCTTCGAGATTCTGAGAGAGCATTTCGAATTAGTCGAGTGTAATTAGTGAGGATAAATGATCCATAATAGTGTACAAATAAAAAATCGTAATTTAAATATGTAGAAGCAGTTAAATCAATTCAAAATAATCTTATTACATAGGGTAATAAAAAACTAAATTAACTTTTCTATACACTAAAATTGAAAATAATATAATTTAATTGTAATACCTATATAAAATAAAAAAGACGGCACTTTGAGACTGCCACGGTAAAGCTATTGCATAGCATTTTTTATCAACTTATGCAATTATAATTATTTATTTATATAAATCAAATGTAACCTTCGTTGTTCTAACCACTAAGAAAAACTATGACACAAATTAAAAGAAAAAGTATATGACATCTTGACAACTGACGTAATGTCAGATGAAAAGTAAACATTGAAAACATAAAAGATTTAATATTTTATAAAATATGAGGATGATTAGTAAAAGTGTAAGTATAAATACTATATTTCCCCAACATTTTGGTTATCTTTATAGCAGTATTATACATAAATTAACAAAACAAAAAAAATAATACTGCATTTGTTATAATAATAATAAAATGAATGTATATAGAGTACTAACTCATTTTCTTTCACTATTTTTTCGTGACTTTCTTCATTAATAAATGCACTTTGTTTATTCATATTTAAAACACTTTGTACACAAATTATACGAGTACAGATATTCACTGTTGTACATAGATGATAAATACCTATACACCTATATACTTTCTCACAAACTTCTGATTACGGTAGTTTTCCAATACAACCAATGCCACCTAAAGGCGGGTTGCTGAACTAAAGAGACAAGCATGATATTTCAAAAAGTCATTGTCAAGTGTCAAACTGTTAGGTTTTTATTTTCGTTACGGAATTTCTGGATTCGGTCCCCACGCTCAAGGCCCGCGATAGAAGCTATGCAATAGCTTAAAAAATCAAGTTTTAAAATAAATTATGTATGTGTGGTGTCGTGACCATAATTATGCTTTTTAATCTTCTTTATGAGCTATTTGTTTTGCATTTCATAGTGTTTGCCGTTATTATTTCTATTTCCAAAATCGTATTTTATTGTTCTTTTAATAATTCTACTAATGTTTTATATATATATTCTGCTTTTTAGTGTTCCGTACATCAAAAGGAAAAAACGGAACCCTTAAAGGATCACTCATGTGTCTGTCTGTATATGCTCGACCATCCCCTCCCTTATCTCTGAAACTACTGAGCCTAAAATTTTCTACTACAATGGTACGGAACCCTTCATGTGCAAGTCCGACTTACAGTTGTCCAGTTTTTTCTATTGAGAAGATTGTTTCAACGGTTGTGCCAATTTTCAATTGAATTCTGTGTTGTTGGTATATTCGTGTTTACGCAATCTAACACAGACCACATCCGAGAAGGGAATCAATAATAATAATAATAATAATCTAATTTAAAAAAAAATACTTGTAAAACCTATTTTCCCAATAATCATCATTTATAATAACTAACTAACTAACTTGCCTAATTCGAAATACTCTCTCAGAATATCGATGAGGAATTTTCTTAATTATTATTGAGTTTGGTCATAGCAAACTTTCGGAGTTCCGTACTTCGCGATAATGAACATTCGGAATACAGTACTTCGTAGTAGCAAACTCTCAGAGTAACGTACATCGGAGTGACGAACATTCTGAATACAGTACTTCGTAGTAGCAAACTTTCGGAGTAACGTACATCGGAGTAACGAACATTTTGAATACCGTACTTCTTCATAACTTACATTCTGACTCACGTAATTCGGACTCACAAACTTTCTGTAGGTATACCATACATCGGCATTTTGAACTTCGGAGTAACGTAATACAGTCGCCTTCGAGTAATCCGTGAATATACATAAAAAAGATTCCGACGAATTGAGAACCTCCTTTTTTAAAGTCGGTTAATGAGATTTACCTTCCATCATCAGGTCAACCTAATAGCCTGAAAGGATACAACTATCGGTAAAGAATTTTCTTTGAACTCCTACCCGTTGAGGAGTTGTACCTTCTATCATCAGCGCAGCCACATGAGATCATAATTGTCAGACGCAAATACATACTTGAACAGCTTCAAAAAAATGTTTTGAAAACGTTATGTGTACCTATAGGATCGATGACCTTGGTTGACTGTCTGGGCCATGAAGAAGACAACTTCTATGAAAATCACCCCAAGTGGGAGACCAGTCACTAGCGATTCAACCTCTACGGATATGGCAAACGTAGTTGTAATCTGCCTTCTTAGGTAATGGCGTCACCCTCCTAAGTGACTTATTATTTCGTCAAATACTCGTGGGAACAAAATGAATGAAAACCCAAAAAATAAATCAAACCCAACTATGATACAACAAACTCTTTCCAAGGGCATGTTTACAAAAACACGCAGCAACTCGCTTGGTACCATACCGCAAGACATTAACACTCCCGAAATAATATTCAGCGCGAACGACCCAAACAGGAACGCCTGGCAAAAACACCGAATACCTCAAGCCAAAAGAAAAAGGAGGAAACCAAATCACCACAAAAAGAAAATGATACAAAAAACCTAATACAAATGCATATTCAATACCTACACAAAATCAATTCGAAATTTTAGTCCATGAGGAAGACATAACAGATAATAAAGAAACATAAAAGTCACCAAAACTAGAACCCATTTTTGTAACTGGAGTCCTCTATCATCAACGCTCTTAGAAATGAAATATTAAAAATTACAACAGCAGAAAACTATACTATGACCACGCTCAGGTCAGTATACATCGTGAAAATAATGCCAGCAAGTATAGAGGTATACAAATGAATTAGCGAAAAATTCATCACAGACAACATTAACCACTATCCATACATGTTAAAGAATGAAAGACCCTCCGGAGTTGTAATTAGAGGACTCCATAGCTCAGAGGGTACCTCTCAAATAAAGGAAGACCTCAAAGAACATGGACACGAAGTAAGAAAGACAACTAGTAAATGTACGCCACCGAACTTCAAAAGAACCTTTACCCTGTTTTATGTAGACCTGGAACCAAAACCGAACAATAAAGATATAATTTAAACCAAAATTCTTAAATAATATGAAAGTATCCTTTGAACCACCTTATAAGAAAAAAAGATGTCAAAGAATTGGTAATTCCAAAAATCAATGCTATCGACCATTCAGATGCGTCAAGTGTGGAGACGACCATCCTACCACCACTTGTACCAAAACTAGAGACACAGAAGCTACACGTGCAAACTGCCTAGAAAAACATTCGGTTAGTTATAGAGGATGATTGTGTCAAATACAAACAATACAAAGACCATATTCTAAAAACTCAACCGAAGCAACCACAGATCAATTTAAACCAATATACCCGGATGCCCGGAGTTGCCAAATCTTAGACAAAGACGTATAATACTTACAACAAAAATACAACAACTTACGCTTAAGTGTCCAAAAACAAAACAGAAAACATAAATAAACTAGAACAACTGCTTCAAACGCAACAACTTGGTGACATCTTAGATAAGATGTTCAACAGAATTCAAACTATGATGTTAAACATGGTAGACAACATGATGGATAGGTTTCTCCAGCTTTTAAGCAGCCAAAAGAAAATATAATCCTAATCTTAATTGTAATCCTATGGTATGCTAACGGACTAGTTGCTCGGAGACTAAAGTTTGAACTAATATACGAGACCAGATTTACAAACAAAGGCTTTATCTCAATTAAGGGCTATACCATGTACGCTACTAATCATCCATCGGGTAAAGCGCATGGAGGAACGGCAGTACTCATAAAATCTAATTTATAAGACCACTTGCTTGCATCCACTACCATCATATTGCATTGATTCGTGATATCTATATGTGTGCAAACTTTCAGCTCAATCGGATTAAAAATATCTGCTTCAAAATTGAGGTGCAGGATTCCGCCCGAACATACTTACATACATATTTATTACAAACATACATTGCAAGTTAAATAAAAGCTTTTCAAATAGATGCTACGAAGTGAAATATAATTCCAACACATCTCAAATGTACGAAATATTTTTTTTTACAATAAAAATCATGGTTCGGTGGCAGATAGGCAGGGTGGTTAATCAGTTTAGTAAGTTCACGTATTTTGATGGGCAACTACGGAACCATAGATATTATATTTCTATGTACGGAACCCTACATTGTGCGTGGTCCGACATGCACTTGGCCGGTTTTTTGTTCTAGACCATACCTGAGAAGAAGAGGCCGGAAGCCATCACTTGGCCCCCGACGCCCAGTGGCTGGCTACCCCTTAAAACAGAAAAAAACAGTGCGCAGAAGCCCGAAACTCTACTAGGGAGTATCAATGGATGATAGGTAGTCGCTCCGTGAAAAAGTGCTATTGCACGGGGATGGACTGAAAAGACAAAGATAAAGTAACTATGTGCATCTATAGTGCCTGAGACGAGTGGCGCCATCTAGGGAACAAGAATCACAACAGCTTGGGAGATGTCAAGTCAAGCTCTAGTTCACTGCATGGCACATAGATGCCAGTTATTAAAAGGTTAGTACTAATTCATTATTAAATTCACCCAACGTCATAACAACACACAGACCTTCGAGGGTTATTTAACTATTAAAATAATAAAACCACCATTACATCCATGAAATCTATAAGACGTATATTTGTATGTTCATGACTTCACTGCTTTTCTCAGTATTGCAAGTTTAGAAAACATTTTCACATCTAATTGTCTAAGACGGTAATTTATTATTCGATCCAAAGTTTTTAATTATTATTCAAGTATTTTTTATCCGTCTTCGGAACTGGAAAGTTCTCAATTCGGCTATATCTTTAAAGGTCCGTGAGAAAAAACGCGTGTTATTTTAACAACATTACAGATTAGATCCAATGCGTTACCTATCTATAATGACGTAAGTTCTAGCACTTACACTTGTATATGAACTTACTAAACGGATTTGATTGACCATGCCTACCTAGACAGACTAAAAAACAAACTTGCATTTGCACTTTTAGGACCTGTGCTCCCATACACTATGTATAGGAAAATATTTCACACAAAAAAAGTGAAAAATAAACTTCACAAGAAAAAGCAGCTTCTGAAATCGGTGACATTTTGTCTGTTTGATTTCGTTTTTTTTGCCACCGACTTCAGAAGCTGCTTTTTCTTGTGAAGTTTATTTTTCTCTTTTTTGTGTTTTTCGTTTTTGTGTTTTTGAAGTCGGTTTTTTTTTGCAAAAAAGTTTTTTTATTTTACAATTTTTAGTTGTAATACAAATATTTACTATAAATTTAACATTCAACCAAGAATCCTAACTCTTAACCTTCAAGATTCCCTTATTATTGCTTTCAACTCCTAACCGTTTAGGAGTACCTAGTACCTTCCATAATCAGCTCACCTAGATAACCTGAAAGAATACAACCATATATACGTCCCCATAATATTTTACTAAAGAATTATGCTCCAACTCCTAACCGTTGAGGAGTTATACCTTCCATCATCAACTCATCAACGATGAGTGATGACTGCTAGATGCAAATACTTAAAAAACATTAGAAAAATCACGAAACACGTGATACATGCCTATACAATTTGAGGGTTGCCCTCGATTTCTCTGGGATGCCATCATCAGATTCTGATTTTCTTGTCATGGTACCACCCTTGGGATATCTCCTTTTCAACAAAAAAAGATTTTTTTATATCGGTTCAGGCGCCTCCGAGTAATCGGTGAATATACATAAAAAAAGATTGAGAACCTCCTTTTTTAAAGTCGGTTAATGAGTTTTACCTTCTACCATCACGGCAACCTAATACCCTGAAAGAATACAACTATTACTTTATAAGTACGCATAGTTCTGAAAGAATTTTTTATCAACTCCTAACCGTTGAGGAGTTGTACCTTCCATCATCATCAGTGAATCCACATGATATTGTGATGACCACACGCAAATACTTGAACAGGTTTAGAAAATATATGGAAAACGTCATAAGTGCCTATAAAGTTTGAGGGTTGCCTTCGATTTCCCTGGGATCCCATCATCAGATCCTGATTTGGTGACAATGGGACCACCTCGGGTCAACCTAAACCAAAAAAAAAAAGAAAAAAACATACATACCAATAAAATTGATAACCTCCTCCTTTTCGGAAGTCGGTTATTTCGTTTTACACTCAGCGAAACGGAATTTGGCCCAAATGCAATTTAAGGTTTGTCATCAAGATAAAACATAAAATGTTGAATTTGTTGGTAAAATTGTTATTTATTATTATTACTGTTATTTATTTATTTTTCAAATACCAATGACTGATTAACACAAAAAAAATAGAATTTAATGAAATTTTATAAAATAAACTAGCTGATGCCCGCGACTTCGTTCCCGGTAACTTTGATGGGTGACTAAAAAAATGTTTGGTGTGGACAACCCTTAATTTTTAGGGGTATGAAAAATAGATGTTGGCCGATTCTCATAGATACCGGATAAGCACAAAAAACTTCATCAAAATCGGTCAAGCCGTTTCGGAGGAGTATGGCAACGAAAACTGTGACACGAGAATTTTATATATCTATACTAATTATAAAGCTGAAGAGTTTGTTTGTTTGTTTGTTTGTTTGTTTGTTTGTTTGAACGCGGTAAACTCAGGGACTACTGGTTGGAATAGAAAAACTCTTTTTGTGTTGGATAGTCCGTTTATCGAGGAAGGCTTTAGGGTATATAACATCACGCTACGACCAATAGGAACGGAGCAAAAATGTTGCAAAAACGGGAAAATATATTCCTTTTTGAGTGCTTCCGTTGCGTGCGCTGCGATTTAAGATTGACTCACTGTAACCATTTTTTACTATTCAAATGTTAGGTTAAAAAGAATGATATTTTGTGAAGCTTATTTAACCCATATGGTATTAATTTATATCTAAATAAATGTGTTAGTTAGCACAGAAATTTAATATAGAATATTTGTGCTCTTTACTCTATAAAGTTTAAACAAATATCTTAGAAGATATCGCAATGTAAAAATATCCGCGCGACAAAATAATTACACGCGCGGCAGTCATTTGGTCCGGTGCGGTAGGTTAGTGGGGATTCTGGCCTGCGGGGGCTCCGGAGAAATTCAAATTCAAAATATTTACTGCACCATAATGTTTACTAGGTACAAGGTGTTACTGTATGGTTAACAGTAAGAGATACCTATAGTAATTAGTAGTTATTACCTATAGTCATTCACTTTAATATAATCTAAACTAATATTATAAAGAGTACAGATAACATTTTTTGTTTGTTACGATTTAACTCAGTTTATGTTGACATGATTTGTTATAAGCTTTATTATGTGACGCAGACGAAATTGCATGGGTCAGCTAGTTAGATATAAAAATACCTTAAACACGAAACAAAGAAAAAAATAAAATCACATTAATGAGGCAAAATGAACACTTCTACAACAATTAATAACGGGTGTTACCACCTCTGGCCCTGATGACGGCTTGCATGCGATCTGGCAGCCTGTGGATGATGTTTTTTATGTCCACTTGTGGAATTTCTTGCCAGGCAGCCACTAAAGCGGTCCCAGACATGTTTTAATCGGGATCATGTCGGGGTTTCATACGGGCCACTGCATTTTCCGAATGCCGACCTTCTAAAGGTAATCAAAAACGCAACGCCGTGGCAAGTTTTGCTAAGTAACAGAACATCTCAGTAACAAGTCCTCGATTAAACAAAGCTTCGCAGTTTGATACTCACGAAGTAAAATCGTTCGCAGTCATTGATATAAAAACTAAAGATACGGTCGTCCGAACATTTGCTCGACGCGTTCGCCATACAGAGAATCGGTGTAGTCTGCTCGTTAATGTAACCTTGTATAAGCGGCGTAGTATTTTCGAGGTATAAAGAACATAAATAAAGCTTTTAATAAAATTTACGACCGCACCCGAAGAGAGCCGATCGTGGACTAGTTCACTTCGGCTTAGGAAAGACCATATTGGGACCACGTTTGAGGCGTCATTTTAAAATGCCGTCCGCCCAGTCCTTACGCAGTAATATATAAGTCAATGTTCGCAGTACAGTTTTTCGATGTATGAAATATCGCAGTAACAAGGCGTCGATTTAACAAAGCGTCGCAGTATAGTGATATCGATAAAACGTTTTCGAAGAAACGATATTGATCGATGATACGTTTGTCGCACTGAAGTAGGTATCCCGCTACAAGTGGAGTTATATCACTTTTCACTAAAGGTACAGAATTCAAGCTTCAAAATTGTATTCGGAACTCAAAACTGCTTCAATATCACTTTTCACTAGATACAGAACTAAAAGTGAAACGGAACGTACATTAAACTAAATTCCAACGTTTTTGACGTGGCATCTGTCAGAATCATTTCAAAATGCGCAAAATGAATCGCTAGGCCGACCCTTTTGTTGACAGTGACAGAACAGATAAACTTAAACCTCCGGCATGGGATCCCGTGGGGCGCGACACAACAATCCTACCCCCACCCCCTCCTGCTCTTTCAAAGACTTATCCAACGACATCGCACACTATCGGCTACGCTGGAAAACAAAAACACTGGTCGTGCAATATTATGACAAGACGTAATGACAGGCAGGCTGATGGCGCGGCGCGGCGGCGCGCGGGCAGCGGGACGCAGCGCCGCCGTGACGATGCGCCGCGAGCACTGCCATTAGTGCCAGACTGCCAGTACAGCGCGTGCCCTCGCGGAACGCGGAGACAACATGGCGAGTGCGAGCGAAGCGGCGGCGGCGGACGGCGAGCGCGTGAGCGTGCGGCATGCCTCGCGCCACGACATGCAGCACGTGCACGATATGATCCAGGTGAGCGCGAGGCGCGCGCCGCCGCCGCCGTGGTGCGGCGTGCACAATTGCACATTACTGTACTTGCTCTGACTCTCATTTTAAACATCTGTCAAAACTCCTACGCACTACTTATACGCACCTTGTGTTTACGTACTCTATTTGTGTTAACGTAGTGTTGCCAATATAATAAAAGTCCACTATTTTATATAATTGTGTAAAAGGTATTCGAAAATGCTTTTGTTCTGTTTTTAGAGAAACAATAATTCCTTTTTAGTTAAAAAAATAGCTGACGATAACTAGAACTTAAAAGCCAAAAAAGAACAATGGCCTAGCTAAGCTCCAAAGTTAAAGTTAGCTCTATTCCAGTCAACAAAAAATAAGCAAAGATCAATTAAACTGATTATAGATTTTAGTTAATTTCACGCTTTACGTAATTAGTGAAAATAAATGTTTGTTTGGTTGGCGCTGACTCGAAATTAACCTAAGTAATTTTATTTTGAGCAGCCATCCGTCTCCATCGTCAGACCTTCGAAGACAATTATAATCTTGCCGGGTGTAATGTTCTCATCAAGGTGCATGAAGAAAATGAGCCAAACACGCTAGAACTGCTGTAAATTATTTCTTCTTAAAAAAAAAAAACGTTGCCCCACACTAGGAATTTCTCCTGTATCGTAGGTGCGTTTACAAACATTTAAACTCACATACGCAAATACCCAGACTCGAAACAATTATCTGGCCTTGCCTACCTGGCTGCCTCCGAACGATGATTTTTATTAGGGTTCCGTAGTCAACATGGAACCCTTATAGTTTCGCCATGTCCGTCTTTCTGTCTGTCCGTCCGTCCGTATGTCCGTCCGTGTGTCACAGCCACTTTTTTCGGCAACTATTAAGACTACACAGTTGAAACTTGGTAAGTAGATGTATTGTGTGAACCGCTTTACGATTTTTATACAAAAATAAAGATCAAACTAATTCGCGTGTAGGGTATTTAAAGATAGGTCTTTAATAATGACATTTAGGTTCCCAAAACCATTTTTTCTTAAAGTCAAAAGTTTGAAAGATAGACACTTCCAAAGTGGTAAAATGAGTGCCCTCCCTCTAATACGAGTATGTATAGTCATAGCTCATTCGATTCGGAATGACGCCTAGAAAAATGTTTTTTAAGGGTTTATTAGCACATAAAAAATTGCGATTGTTATTAACAAAATAAGAAAAAAAAATAAAGGTATTAAGTATTTTGTTAATCATTTCTAAAATAATGATTTTTAAGAAATTTTGAAAAAAGATCCTGAGCGAGGAGGAAATTTCCAATACAAAAGGTCCCGACTCCCGGAACTCTATCTCTATAATTTACTAGCTGTTCCCGGCATGCGTTGCAATGCCCTTTTTCCTACCTACTACCTGCCTGTGTACCAACTACCTACCTACCTACTACCTCCTACCCTACCTACCTACTACCCTACCTACCTACTACCCTACCTACCTACTACCCTACCTACCGACTACCCTACCTACCTACTACCCTACCTACCTACTACCCTACCTACCTACCTACTACCCTACCTACCTACCTACTACCCTACCTACTTACCTACTACCCAATCTACCTACTACCCTACCTACTTACTACCCTACCTACTACTCTACCGACTACCCTACCTACTCTACTATCCTTCTTACTACCCTACCTAGTACTCTACCTACTACTCTACAGCTATTCATTTTTATATAATATATAGCTGTACCCCGCGTGCGTTGCAATGCCCTTTTACCTGCCTACGTACCAACTACCTACCACCTACCTATTACCTACCTACCTACATACTACTAATTTCTTACCTTCTCTGGACTGCCACAAATGTTTCAAAACCAAAATTAGACAAATCGGTCTAGCCGTTCTCTAGTTTTAGCGCGACTAACTAACAGCAATTAATTTTTATATTATACGCAAACACCATTTGAAAAATCGTTTTTCTATTGAGAAAGAAACCATTGAGGTATAATGTACTACGTACTAGAGGAGACATCCCAACTCGATTTTTTGTAACACACGGTAGAGCTAGTAGACTCCAGCTCATTTAGTCTATGCCGAGCGGTTGCTGCGACGTGACACATTTCAGTGAAGTTTTCTTATCTAAAATATGCCTTCGTGTGCATTTAGATACTGTAGAAATAATTTAAAAAATATAAGTAAAAGTCAAGGAGTGACTTTTCACCAGCAATTATAACTTATTATCTTTAAAACACACATAATTTAATTATATTTTTTGAATTGCAATGTGTCATCGCGGCGGCCATTTTTTACGTGAATGTCAAAGAATAAAACATTTGCATGCACAGACCAGACACTATCGACGTATTCAATGCTTGACCACGAATCCTCTACATGTGAGTCAAAATTGATAGTAGGTTGATTAATATTTGGATATGTATCAAGACAATTAACAAAAAAGTTGAAATGTGAAGATTGCATTGATAGTTTGACTATACTATAAACTTCCACATCACACATCTATCATACGTAACTTAATACGGCAAAGTGGTGGAAGTCTTGCCTCAAAATATGATTTTAATTATATGTCCGTAAACACCCTAAAGCATTTAATTAGGAAAGAAGTATATTTGCAAAATTTGAATAAACATAATTTACTGAATCAGCCATCAACATTCAATCACAGAATCCATTTAATTCGAGCCATTAATTTATTATTATTTTGCCTCGAATTAGATAGCTCACAAAAATTAGATTGCATCACGAAGGTGAAACTGATCCAACTGTGGATTACTATAACAAACTGCAGAAACTAACACAAAATAAATTATTTAAGGAAATTACAATATTGTTACAGTTTAAGTACATTTTATTTATTTTCTGAGTAAGTATACACGTACAATATCAAGTAGGCAGAATAGTAACATTATGTCGCATCTGCACGCATTGATTCTATCTATGAGAACATGACACCCCCCGCCTGCCCCGCTGTCATCAAGTGCGCGCACATTATTTTGTTTGAAATAGCTTCTCTAGTACGTAATACCTCAATGAAAGAAACAGTAATTATTTGTGATTATTGTGATAATGTCGTATGGTCTGTTTGAAGTTGTCATTCGTTGACTGAACAACTGAACGTCACTCAATTGTTTTGCCTTCCCGGAACCTCTCCACTAACACTTGAACTTTATGGATACGGTATTAAAGCTCAAATTGATTTGACGTTTTAGTTAGAAAACGTTTGTATGGGAAAAAGAAAAGGGCTGTTTTTAGGGCTTTTCCGGCCATTATTCGAATTTTTCTCGCCGTAAAAACCATCCTTGAACTTCAACGAACATTTAAAAAAAAAAATCAGCCAAATCGGTCAAGCCGTTTTCATGCCAAGTCGTGACAACGGAAAACGGGTTTCATTTTTATATATATAGATTTTAAAAAAATAACGCTGAAAATATTGCTCCGCGAGGGCGTTACGGTCGTTATAGGCACGACGTTTAAAAAGTCGGTATACCTTTCACCTAATTTTTTTTATAGTATTTTGCTATCATTAATAATTGAGGACCGTTGCCTATCTCCGAAGTTCCTCATCAGATCTTCACCAAATTTAAATAGGATCACTCCAAAAAGGTACTCTTTCTAAAACTACTCAAATTACTCCAAGTGTGGCTATAAAATTTGAAGAGTTTTAACCAAAATTGGTTTTTGAACGAAATATTGTGAGTAGTTTTTGAGATATGGCACAATTAAATTAAAAAACCGCAAATATAACTTTGTCATTCGTACTAACACTATGAAAAACAACCTTATCAGAAAATAAGTAGGTATTTCTGTCGCCGCTAAAAAAAACCTACTAAAAACAAAACTTGTGAAAAAAACCAAGTCGCGCTACTCAGTTGTTCTGCCGCAAAAGTAGTAAGATCCATTATCAAGTCAGTTAATTTATTAAGTCCCTACTTAAGGGACGTTCTATCTCCGCCGCGGGAGGCGCTCCGGGCGTCGGGGGCCACGTGATGGCTTCCGGCCACCGTAGACGCGGGCCTGTGGACGGTGAGTGATGGGTAAGCTCGCCGTCCGTCCGTCTTATGACGACGACAGGCTGTGTCGACGGCGCGTTCGTGTTCCACGTGCGCCTCAAAGAGATGTCAGCAACATGGAAGGAGCCCGCAAGGGCCGACGCCCGTCGGGGCTGCGGGTTGTTCGCAAGAGATACCGCAGCCTCGACATGAAGGGCTAAGAAGGAACATGGGTGGTTTTTAGTCAGTAGAAGTCTGACACTCCCTTTCGCTCTGCTTCTGAGCGGGAAGGGTTATTCGATGATTTTGCAACCCGCAGCCCCGACGGCCTAAGAAGCTAACCTAACTACATCTTATAGTGACCATATCAATACAAAAAATATTAATTTGATTGGTCAATTCGATGGCGATTAGCCATTAGAATGTGCTATTTAATATTGGCGAATGCGTTGCGATGGCCAAGTCAATCTATTTATTTAAAACATCAAATATTTTAAATATTGATATGGTCACTATAAGATGTAGTTAGGTTAGCTTATTACGTAATAACTTAAGATAGAACGTCCCTTAAGTAGGGACTGAATAAATTAACTGGGTTTCGAGGTGGCATTGCACAAGTCCGGGGTCATTTAGTATTGACATACAATTTTTGTACATGATAAGCTGAGCACAGTAAAATAGAAGTTAACGATGATATTGAATATTTTCCCAATAAAATAAACGTATATTCAGAAGCTCCAGCAAAACGTAGAAACTTCCGCATGCATAAAGTATGTATTTCTGCTTACTTAAATGAATTTCTCGTCTAAAAACTACGTAAGTGATACAATTGTAGCATGAATAATGGAATAACTACACTTAACGCAACAAATCCGGTACACAAAAGATCATCACAAAGCAATATCCATTTTTACAGCCGGCATCTTTTGTAACAGTTTCGGGGAATATTTAGGTAACCGTATAATTCAACCTTGTCTCACAGTATACATAACACAATGAAAATTGGAAACTCTATCATTTCGCCGCTGCTAAATGCCATCTTTTGCTCTCTATAAGGTACTCCTGGGAGTTTTTTTAACAATGTTGGAAAGTTTTTTGAAGCTCCTGAAAACTTTTCCGAATTCACTTACCGCTTTCTTACAGGAAGGGTGCGATTAATTCCTAAACTACTGGTTCAAATTGAATGAAAGTTAAAATACACCGTGTTTAAACAATGCCTAATTTGATCACTATAAATTGAGGCTTCTAGTTTTATCCACAACGAAGTTATAGGAGGTCGACAATGGCCTGAACTGTTTCGAGAAAAGTATGGTACGGTACGGCCGTGCCGCTTTATTACTCGACTTGGCGGGATACAAATTAAAGGGGGCTTTCCTACTACGATGACGACGGACGGCGAGCAAGCTCATTACTCACCGTTTACAGGCCCGCGTCTACGGTGCAGGTGGCCGGAAGCCATCTCGTGGCCCTCGACGCCCGGAGCGTCTCAAAGCGTATAGAGCGTATTCAAATCCCTTCATCCGTCCTTCAGTTTAGGAGTTATGACGGAACAAAGAAACGGACATACATGGATACAAACATACATACACGCCAAACACATACGAACCCAAAAGGAGGGCTTTTGGGTTTCGCCGCAGTCGGGTAAAAATAAATAATAAACTCACGCCCTTTTCCCACGGGGGCAGGCAGAAATCACAGAACGCCACCTACTACGATCCTACACATAAAATCTTATTAAAAACAATTTTCAACCGACTTCCGAAAAGGAGGAGGTTATCAATTCGTCTGTATGTTTTTTTTTTGTATGTTTGTATCGCATATCTCCGTCATTAATGAACCAAAATTCTTTTTGTGTTCGAATAGGTATACTCCCGAGGTGGTCCCATTGTCACCAAATCAGGATCTGATGATGGGATCCCAGGGAAATCGAGGGGAACCCTCAAATTTTATAGGCACATATATGATGTTTTTCATATATTTTCTAAAACTGTTTAAGTATTTGCTTGAGGTCATCACAATATCATGTGGATTCACTGATGATGATGGAAGGTACAACTCCTCAACGGTTAGGAGTTGGTAGAAAATTCTTTCAGAACTATACGTACTTATAAAGTGATAGTTATATTCTTTCAGGGTATTAGGTTGCCCTGATGATAGAAGGTAAAACTCATTAACCGACTTTAAAAAAGGAGGTTCTCAATCATTTTTTTATGTATATTCACCGATTACTCGGAGGCGCCTGAACCGATATAAAAAAATATTTTTTTTGTTGAAAAGGAGATATCCTAAGGGTGGTAAGGTGGTACCATGATAAGAAAATCAGGATCTGATGATGGCATCCTAGAGAAATCGAGGGCAACCCTCAAATTTTATAGGCATGTATCACGTGTTTCGTGCTTTTTCAAAAGTTTTTTAAGTATTTGCATCTAGCAGTCATCACTTCATGTTGATGAGTTGATGATGGAAGGTATAACTCCTCAACGGTTAGGAGTTGGAGCATAATTCTTTAGTATAATATTATGGGGACGTATATAATGGTTGTATTCTTTCAGGTTATCTAGGTGAGCTGATTATGGAAGGTACTACTCCTAAACGGTTAGGAGTTGAAAGCAATAATAAGGGAATCTTGAAGGTTAAGGGTTAGGGTTCTTGGTTGAATGTTAAATGTATCGTAAATATTTGTATAGGATATTACAACTAAAAGTTTTAAAATAAAAAAACTTTTTTGCAAAAAAAAAACGAAATCAAACAGACAAAATGTCACCGACTTCAGAAGCTGCTTTTTCTTGTGAAGTTTATTTTTCACTTTTTTGTGTTTTTCGTTTTTGTGTTTTTGAAGTCGGTTTTTTTTTTAATTTAAAGGTGTTTCTTGCCATTAGGCAACGGCACTCTTTCTTCTAAGTTGTGTCGATGATTTGTTTTGTTAGATGAGCTTCGAGCAGAACTCTGATAATATTATAATGTAATGTTGTGCTGTAGGTATACTAAGCTCGCGTGTCGTTGCAGGAGCTGGCGGAGTACGAGGGCATGCCGCGCGGCCCGCAGCTCTCCGTGCAGGGTAAGCGCTGCGCACTGGACTCACTCACTCACTGCACGTCACTCCAGAGCATTTCTTCGCTCTTGTTTTTTTTTATAGTGGCAACACCGCCTACTGAAATAGTAATGTTATCAGCCGTTGTTGGCACATAATACGATCAGAGTCAAACTGAAGGTCTGGTACCCGCTGATATTCTCCACTCACAATAAGAAAAAAGTTTCCAGTTCATTGAAAAGGAAGAAATTCAACAATTTTCGAATTAGCTGTGCTTGCTATTTCATGACTCTTACAGGCTGTGCCCAGCATTATCTGACCTCTCTTCTAACACCACTTGTCCTCTACTTTTTAAATGAGGGGCCAGGTAATGCCCGTCGGGGCTGCGGGTTGTTCGCAAGAGATACCGCGGCCTCGATGTGTATTCTTTCAGGTTATTCAGGTGAGCTGATAATGGAATGTACTACTCCTAAACGGTTAGGAGTTGAAAGCAATAATAAGGGAATCTTGAAGGTTAAGCGTTAGGGTTCTTGGTTGAATGTTAAATGTATAGTAAATATTTGTATAATATATTACAACTAAAAATTGTAAAATAAAAACTTTTTTGCAAAAAAAAACGACTTCAAAAACACAAAAATGTGAAAAACACAAAAAAGTGAAAAAACAGCTTCTGAAGTCTGTGGCAAAAAAAACGAAATCAAACAAATAAAATATCACCGACTTCTTCACTTTCTTGTGAAGTTTATTTTTCTCGAATCCTGTCTTTATCACAGGATAGGACTGCGGTGTCATCGGCATAGGTTGCAGTAACGATTTAATTTGAAATGGGTAGGTCAGCAGTGTAGACCGTGTACAAAACCAGTACATATCCCTGAGGTACTCCAGATTTTATGAGATAGAAAGAAGATAGGCTATATCCGGATTTAGTTTGGAACATTCGATTCTCCAAGTAGGACTTGAGCAGCATGTATGCGGTGTGGTAAGCAGACTTTAAGTTTACACAGGAGACCCTTGTGCCAGACTCGGTCGAATGCTTGTTGTATGTCCAGAAAAGCAGCTGAGCAGTACCATTTTTTCCAGAGATTGCTGGATTGTATGAACCACTCTGTGGATTCGTTCTGTTGTTCCATGGTGTGCTCGGAAGCCAAATTGAGGGTCTGGAATTGTGGACACGGTGGAGCACACTGTAGAGGTGTGTCCCGCTTGGGCGGAGCCCCGCCGTGTTCTCGTAGCGGCGATCGGCGGCGGCGACCTCTCGCGTCCGGCCCTGGTGCAAGTCATGGTCCGGGGCGAAGAGGAATGGGACGCCGTCGCCTCCTTCTGCGAAGCAGTGATGCTAGCGAAGGAGGTGGCGGAACGTGAGAGGGAGAGAACCTCTCGTCCCAGCCGCCGCGGGAGGCGCTACGAGTGTCGGGGGCCACGTGATGGCTTCCGGCCACCGTAGACGCGGGCCTGTGGACGGTGAGTGATGGGTAAGCTCGCCGTCCGCCCGTCTCATGACGACGACAGGCCGTGTCGACGGCGCGTTCGTGTTCCACGCGCGCCTCAAAGAGATGTCAGCAACACGGAAGGGGCCCGCAAGGGCCGACGCCCGTTGGGGCTGCGGGTGTTCGCAAGAGATACCGCAGTCTCGACATGAAGGGCTAAGAAGGAACATGGGTGGTTTTTAGTCAGTAGAAGTCTGACACTCCCTTTCGCTCTGCCCAAGAGCGGGAGGGGTCATTTAATGATTTTCCACCCACCATAAAAAAAAATTAAAAAAAGGGTCTGGAATTGTCTTTTGTTCTTCAAGTATAGGTATCAGTCGTTGTAGAAATATCTTCTCGAACAGTTTAGACAATAAGGGAAGAAGGCTTATAGGTCTATATGAGGAGACTCTCTTAGGAGGTTTTCCTGGTTTAGCTACCATATTTATTGTTGACATCTTCCAGATGAGCGGGAAATAGTGGAGCCTCAACACTGCGTTGAAAGAATGGTAAGCAAGACTATTCCCTTTCTTGGTAGAGGCCTCAGGACTTCTGCTGTGATAAGGTCAAATCCTGGTGCCTTTATCCTCTTCAGATTTTTTTATTGCTTTTCATACTTCTTCAGCTGGAGTACACGGTCGCAACGTTAAAGACGTTTGCTGATCACTGCCAAAGATTTTGTCAATTTCCTCCTCTGGATAGTCATGATGATGAATTTTTAAAAGATGTAAAAAAAAATAATGAAAAAGCGTTTATTCGTGGTTACATCCGGCCGTGTACGCCGTGTGCCGTGGGCGTGTGATGTATTTAAACCAAATGAACCAAGTCATTTGGTTTGAATACATCTTTTAAAAATTCAGCAATTAGCTCAGCTTTATCAACAGGTGTCCTCACCAAGTTATCATTTGGTCGTCTTAATGGAGGTGTGTGTACTTGTGGCCGTTTGAGTCGTTAGGAGTCCCATTAGGGTACCCATTTGTTGAATGAGAATATCTATTTTCTCTGATTGTTTAGTGATTATTTGTTCTAACGAATTTGTTGGCTGGGATGCTATGTTCTCTTGTTTCTTGTTCCAGTGTACAGTTTTTCTGGGATCTGGAACAGGTGGGATTACTGTTTGTTGTCTAGTATGGTTACTTGCCAGTTATTGTGGAAAGTCTTACATTTGAAAGGGGACTGTGTTAATTCTTACGCTTATATGCTTCATATTTAATAATGGAGCTTTTTTATGTGCTGGCTGTATCATCTTCCTTGCGCGAATCTCTTTGTATACTTGCCACCCCTTGTAATTGGCAGGGTGACCTCCTAGACATAATGTGCAAGTAGCTGGTGTATTTCTGTCTCTTTTTTTGGGTATTTCTTCTTGAGTTGATGTGCCCTACATAATTATGATCTCACCTCTGAACTTATTCCCAGCTTTTTCTATTACCTCTAAATTTTTAATTAATATTCTGCAACACTTTTTGTCTTTCTGAGTAAACGTATGACCTATGAGATTTTTCCCTTTCTTTTGAATTAGGTCAATGATGTCTTTGTACCTACGTATCGCTCGTCTGTGCCATGACTCTCAGCTGGTCTCTATTGACAATTTTATAGCCGTAGCTGTCATTTGGTACAGAACTACTCAGGAGTTCAGTTAGTTTTGATATATCTGTAATACCATGCAAGATTATTGGTGGCGGTTTGCTAGCTTTCTTAGTATAGGTTTGGTTTTCCATTAATTTGACAGGTTCATCAGGTACGTCGACTGAAAGTCCACCATATCAATACTTCCATATTGATTGCGCTCTGTGAGATCTGCGCTGGGTTCTTAGGTATTTCCGTAGGTTTTATCGGTGGTGTTAGAGGAGGCGAGTATTTCTCCTTTGTGATGCTGTCTGTGCCAGGATTATTACCAAGTGAAAAGGATCTAGGTCTTGGAATGAAAAGGATCGGATGAAAAGCCTGCTGTATAAAGTATTTATTAGTAGTTTTGGGGTTGCCAGTAGCATTCTCTGTCACAGGGGCCTGGTCACCTACCCCTGTGTAGAATTCGGTAATCAATTTAGCACTCGCAGGCCCGGGTACCTGCGAGCGCCGGGTGTTAGCCGGATCGCATGACAAATCAATATCATTATCATTCATACTTTCATATTACGAGATAGGACATACACACAGCACTTTCCCAAGGCGTTGTGGTCGCACTTTTGGAAGGGATTCAATTCTTACGAGGCTGTGCCTGTGGACAGGTTATTTACCGCCCCCGTTACTCGGCGTTGTTGCTCATTTTGCACCACCCGGGGGACACGTGTAGGGTGGGCCTAGGAAAAGGTGGTAAATCCTACGGACGCGAGCAACATTGCCACCCTAACAAAAGTGAAAAATAAACTTTAGAATCAAAAATCAGCTTCTGAAGTCGGTGGCAAAAAGAAACGAAATCAACGCTGATTTTTGATTTTAAAGTTAATTTTCTTTTTTGTGTAATTTTTTTTCAAATCGAAAAGAAACAATACTATTCTAGAACACGGAACCCTTGCGGAGATAGGCTCCGCCGGCGTTTTGTGTGAAGTGCCTTACTTGTACTGGTGGAAGTGGTGGAGAATGTAACGTGTTAGTGATGTTACAGACTTGATCGAGGACGGGTTTGACACGAGCCCGGCGTGGTTCTTTGTTCTGGTGGCGGAGTGCGGTGGCGCCGTCGTGGGGCACGCGCTGTGCAGCCGCGCCTACTCGTCGTGGACGCGTCGCGCCTTTTACGTGGAGGACCTGTACGTGCGGCCCGCAGCGCGTCGCCGCGGGGTCGGCCTTCACCTGCTGCGGGAGCTCTGCCGGGTGTGTATCGCGCTCACTGTACCTGTTTCACGTGCGGGAACACTCGGGGAACTCATTGTGCGGGCGTGTTGCAGATGGCGGTGGAGGAGGGCGTGCACCGCGTGGACTGGCACGTGCTGGAGGATAACGCGTCCGCGCTCGGCTTCTACTCGAGGCTGGGCGCGCGCGACTTGCGCGTCACTGAAGGCCGCACGGCCATGCGGCTCGACCGGCCGCACATCGAACGTCTCGCGCAACAACAGCTCTGAGCCCGCCACCACAGTATAAATCGCCACTCCACCACATTCAAACTACTAATGTTCGAAAACTTCAAGTTATTAAACCAACATGACTACTTTTCGGCACAAGAACCTGGGTGACCAATTAACCTAACTTATTCAAACATTATAATTATATATTTTGCATTTTATCAAAGCATGTTGTTTACTTCCAAATTGAGTCACGCGACGAATGTCTCTTCCCTCTTCCCTCCCGCCCTCTGCCAAGGACGAGGCGAGGCGTAGCGAGGCGGTACATCATGTGAACATCTGAACAAGCATCTAGCCAAGCAGCTCCCACGACATCGTTTATGTACATTCCCAATAAGCCAGTTCCTTCCGATAGAAGGAAGGACCCGGTTCGCACAAAACCTCAAACTAGATAAATGCGTTTACTAATCGATCAAATTTATGTGTTTTTCTCTTTTCTGTGTAATAGACTCAACACAAACTGAGAACTGCCTCAGAACTTAGTTGCCTGTTGAAGAAAGTATTAAAAAAACATACTTACTTAATATTACAGTGAAGTATACAGTTTACATGATATTATATGATTTATTATTTCCTTTATTCAATTACTAGCTGTTGCCAGCGGCTTCGCCCGCTACAACTCGAAAATTATCCCACGGGAAGAGAAAACCGGGATAAAAGTAGCCTATATGTTAATCCAGGGTATAACCTATCTACATACCAAATTTCAACCAAATCGGTCCAGCCGTTTATGCGTGAAAGAGTAACAAACATCCACACATCCATTCTCACAAACTTTCACATTTATAATATTAGTAGGACATTTTAGAATCGGGGGGCACGGCAGTGCCCCCGTCAAGTCGAGCGCGAAGCAAACACTGCCGTTCCATCCTTTACTAGAACCAATTCGCCGCATTTTCTGGCCCCTATTTGAGAACCTCTGGATAAGACCAGAACGCAGAAATTTTCGTCATCCAGTAAGCTATTTAATAAAATCACACATAAAATAAAAAATTTCAAGTCTGTAGGTCATTTAGTTCCGAAGTTAAGCGAAAGCAAAGTTTCGCATTTATGACACTAACTCACTCACTTACTCACTCATGATCATCAGAATAGAACTAGTACTTCCCATAAACTCAGAGAGCTGAAATTTGGTACAGACTTAGGGTTTCATGGCCACATAAAGGGAAAACTATAAAAACTGGGATAATCGAAGATCTGGAGTACCTGGTGACCCTTATTTGAAAACAAAAGAGCCCAACCAAACTATTAAAGATTGACATACCGCCTTTACAAAAAATATTCAACTTTGTTTGCCTCTTCATACAGAGCGACCAGAGCGACGTGCATCTTTGACATCAAAAGTTCCGGATTGAAAACGCTTAAACCAAATTTGTGCTACTCTCACAGACACTGCACTAGGTTCATAAATATCGCAAATTTTTTTCGCGGCTTGCGTTGCATTTTTACCTTTTTTGTAGTAAAATTTTAAAATGTATCGAATTTCTTCATTAGATTCACTCATCTTGACGGTACGAAAAACAAATGAAAATCACACATTTTCCTAATTTGAATTTGGAATTATGTTCTCTAAAATTTAAACTTTCAACGATACCAAAACCAGCCAGATACAAATACATAGTATAGCCAAAGAGATTTTACTACAAGTTCATACATACTACACTTGGGAGCAAATAAATCGAGCCACTACCTTTTTTCACGTAAAATGGTAAATATTTTTGGTAATATGGAACGTATCAATTCGAACTATATATCGCCTAAAAGTTTAGTTAATAACCTTTACAATGAGGGTAAATTATTGAATAATAACCTTATTGAATGATAAATTATTGGCTCTGCAAGAAAAATGGTAATTTTGATAGAAAATTTAGTAGGGCTAAAACAGTCCATAAAAACAATAAAAAACAAAATTATTGCAAAAAAAATATTCTTAATAACTGGTATTACCCCCCCGTGCCCTGATACATTCTTGTAGCCTATTAGTCATCGATCTGATCAGCGTTACGATGACATATTGTGGTATGTTCTCCCACTCTTCAAGCACAGCGACTTTAAGCTCGGGAATGGATGAAACAGCGGGAACCCTGGCTCGGACTCTCCGTTTTAGCTCGTCCCATAGGTGTTCGATCGGGTTCAAATCGGGACTTCGTGCTGGCCATACCATTTGTTGAATCCCGATCGCAGACAAGTATTCCGTAACGATCTGCGCGGTATGAGGTCTCGCATTGTCATGCATAAACAAGAAATTTTCTCCGACAAAACCAGCATACGGCATTACGTGGTTTTCAAGAATGTCAGTTATGTATCGGTCAGCTGTTAATCCACGTCTACCACTGCCATCGTTGGCGGGGTCGACGAAGACAAGTTCCGTTTTTTCGTCTAGAGAAATTCCTCCCCACACCATACAAGAACCACCACCAAAACTCACAGTTTCTCGAATGCAACATTGGGCAAATCTTTCACCAGGACGTCTATACACTCGGTTTCTCCCGTCATTGCTAAAAAGACAGATTCTTGACTCGTCAGAAAACAAAACTGACCTCCAGTCTTCTAACGTCCAATTAATGTGTTCTCGAGCAAACTCCAAGCGAGATCGGCGATGAGCTACAGTCAATTTTGGGCCAGTTGCTGGTTTGTGTGATGTTAAATTTCGTTCTTTTAGTCTTCGTCTCACTGTCCACCTACTGATTGAGACTCCTCGAACGTCACGTAACGCTTGCTGTAGCTGAACAGCATTAAGTCCACGGTCGCGCAACGAATTGGTTGCAATAAAGCGGTCGTCACGTTCTGTTGTTGCCCGTGGTCGGCCAGTTCCAGGTCGCCGAACAAAAGCACCAGTCTCCAGATACCTGCGGTATACCCGCTGTACCTTTGAACGACTCAAATGAAGTCTGCGTGCCACTTCACGTTGTCCGTGTCCAACCTCAAGTAAAGCTACAACTTGGGCAGCTTCCGTCGGTGTAGTATCCATTTTATCAGGTTATTTTGATTACACAGACACAGATAAAGACAACAATAACAAGTAATATGGGTATGATTAACAAAAACCTCAAATTTAATCTTTTCTTAACAGAGTACAATAAAAATGTCATAAGCAAATTAAATGCGATAATTTTATTCTACCCTTTAAACTTTAATTTAAATAAAAAAAAAATGAAATTTTGACAACTAACTACCCTCTTTGTAAAGGTTATTAAATACCCTTTTAGGCGATATATGTTTCGAATCGATGCGTTCCATAATACCAAAAATAATTACCATAATGCGTGAAAAAGGAAGTGGCTCGATTTATTTGCTCCCAAGTGTATAATGCGAAAAGACTTTTTCCCCAACCTAATATTTGTAATTTGATTTGTTTTGTAATTTGATTTATTTGTAATTTTAGTTGATTTTAATTTAATAATTTAATTCTTGTTACATAATTTTAAATTTAAATCAAATTTTGATTTATTTATTTATTTATTTATTTATTTAGTACATGGAAGACTTACAGCTAATAAAAACAAACAAAAGAAGAAACCATAGTCACCAGAAAGCCAATTACAAGTCCTCACGTATAGATTTATAATAAAAATGAATTTTGATGTGAGCACAAAACAAAAAACGCCATAGGTAAAATAAATACAATATAAAAAAATAAACTTAGTTCGCAAAAATTACGTAAATGAAAGTATGAAACTATATGTAGATAAATTAATAGAAATAATTAAAATAACCTACCGCTACTTGAAAAAATTGAGGCTTAAGCACCTTCTGGCCGAATTCACAATAGTTGTGAATGGATCCAAATCATATTCCTTGCATATGTCATTGAATTGTCTGCTTGCACGCACAATATAGCTGTTCTGCCTATAATTTGAAGATGTATGAGGTACACGTATGGGTGGGTTAAACCGAAATGTTTTACAAGGCACATTAAAATGAAATTTTGACAATAACTCAGGGTTATCAATATCGTTATTGAAGATTTTCAACAAAAATAAGCTGTCAGCAATTTTACGTCGTTCCACAAGTGGTAGTAGGTGGTACTTCTTACAGAGCCTAAGGTAATCAGTTGACTGATATGAAATCCTTTGATGAAAGCAAAGATACTTTATGAAACGTCTTTGGATGTTTTCAATGCGGTCAATGTATTTATGATAACGAGGATTCCAGATCTGTGAGGCATACTCAAGCTGGCTTCTTACAAAAGTGCAATACAATATTTTTAGTGTTTTAGCGTTTGTAAAACACTTAGATAGTCGTATTATCAACCCAAGTAGTTTAGAAGCTTTTTTGACAATTGCATCAATATGTGTGTCAAAAACTAACTTACTGTCTTGATGGACGCCCAAGTCACGAATAGTATTGCACCTTGGCAAGATCTGGCCCGCCAAAGTATAAGTCGTAGCTAACACTGCACGTTTTCTAGTGAAAGTGATCACCGAACACTTGGATGGGTTGAGATCTAGTCTATGAGCCCGACAATACTCTTCAAGCCGATACAAATCAGCCTGAAGTGCTAGTCTGTCTTCGAGCGTTGAAACAGTGGCAAATATTTTCATGTCATCGGCAAAACATAATAGTTTGGATGAATGGAAGCACTGATCGATGTCATTCACATAGACTACAAATAAAAAGGGACCCAACAACGATCCCTGAGGCACCCCACTGGGCACGTTTACCCAACTAGACACGTAATTGTTGAGGACTACGGCTTGTGACCTGTTGTCGATGTAAGAAGAGAACCACCTCAAGAGGTCCCCACGGATGCCCATGTAGCTCAGCTTCTTTATCAGGGTATCGTGGTCGATCCGATCAAATGCCTTGCTATAATCTGTATAAATCACATCGACCTGATTACCATTATCCATAGCATCGGTAATAAAATCATTAAATAAAATCAAATTAGATGTGGTAGACCGTCCTTTTAAAAATCCGTGCTGAAAGGAGCTGAATGAGCTAGCAAGGGCGGGATATAACTGGTTATAGACAATCCTCTCAAATATTTTAGCTATAATGCACAGTTTGGATATAGGCCTATAATTAGTAATCTCGGTTTTAGACCCCTTCTTATGTACGGGTGTAACAAAAGCAGATTTCCACACTTTAGGAACAACACCTTGAGTTAAAGACTTGGAAAACAATATTGATATGGGAAGGGCAATGGAAGACGCGCATTTAATTAGAAACTTAGAAGATATATTATCAGGACCAGCACCTTTAGTTGGATCCAGTTTACGAAGTAAACCGGTCACAACATCAACATTTACTTCAATGTGACAAATGTCAGATGTAGTTCTGTTAGTATTAGAAGGGAAAATAGGGGGTGGACGGGGATTATTAGATGAAGGGGAGTTAAGGAAAGTCGACATGAAATAAGACGAGAAAGCTTCACAAATAGAGTCTCCAGTGAGTAATGATTCATCCTTATAATTTAGTGTATTAGGTATAGAATTAGAGTTATACCGATTTTTAACAAAAGACCAAAAGTGTTTAGGGTTGTCTTTAATGGATTTTTCGGTTAGCTTAAGATAACTTTCATAACATGAAGCTTCCATAGTCTTGACTCTGTCACGCAAATATTTAAAAGTTACCTCGTCAGATTTATTGCCGTAAATCTTGAATTTTTTTAGATATTTATATTTTTCTTTAATAGTATTGATGAGTGATGAGCTGTACCAGACTGGGTATTTTGTATTACGTACTAGCTTTTGTGGTATATATTTGTTTTGGAACTGTTTGATAGTGTCTATAAAGTACTCAACCGACTCATCCAGTGAACGGGTTGAAAACTCATGCTCCCAATTAGTGCCAGAAATCTCGCTATTAATCGAATCAAAATCACCTTTGCTATAGATATATCGCAACCGCGGCGCATGGTCAAGGGGAGGTATTTCAAAGATGTCTATATTGACTAACAACGCAGGATGATAGGGATCAATGGGCACAAGAGGGTCAACACACTCACTAACACAAGCTAACTTATTTGAGAGGACTAAGTCCAACAGTCTTCCGTACCTATTAGCTACCCCATTATACTGTCCAAAGTCAAGCGTACATAACTCGTCCGCGAACAAACATTCGTCACTAGTGGCGGGGTTCACTGGGACTAACGAAAGGTTATTAGATGGAGCCCACGAGATTCCACTCATATTAAAATCACCTAAAACTAGAAACACATCTGAAGTTTTACTCAGAGCTATTTGGTTCAATTTGGACAAGAAGTTACTTAGTTGTTCCGAAAACGAAAACCCTTTGTTTTGTTTACACAGGTAAATAGCACAAATATATAGGTTCACATATTCTCGTGACTTCGAATTCTTAAGCCGTAAGTTGATCCAGAGATCCTCAGCTGAGGAGTGTAGGAGCGGTTGTGGACTGACAGGTAACTCCCTACGTGTCGCAATAAGCACACCACCACCCCTTGTTTGTCCAGTCATAGCATAATCCCGGTCACGGCGCCACACTAAATAACGATCATCAAATAACTCTGAGTTTAACATGCCGTCTATTAACCAAGTTTCCGTTAAAACAATAATATCGTAGGAATTATGTAAAACCTGACGGTAGAACGAGTCGGTCTTTGTTCGCAATCCCCGGACGTTCTGATAAAAGACGGTCAGACACTGATCACTGTTATTAGCCATCGCACATATATCCAACAATAACTAAATAAGCATCAAAAATAACATTGGATAATAAAATTAGCCAATTCATTTCGAGACAATAATAATTAGTTACGTTTAAAAGTGGTATAAATGTGTAATGTGGGTAAAGGTACAAACATTTCGCAAAAAAGTGTAAATCATCCGATGTTAGGCAGGACATGACTGTGCGAGCAAGCCAGCAGCAATATGACACACGCATATGTGTAAGCGAGACAAACATGTATTTAAGTATTGGTACTCGATGGCGAACAGCGCGATAAGGAATATAATAGAAGCTCATTAGCGGTGCAGAGGTGCTAAACCTTTTACTAAAACAAAGCAAGTAACAAATGATATGCGAACTTCGATACATTTTAAAAGTGGAAAAACAACAAATAAATCTGACATGTAAATAAAAGTGGTTTAAAGAATTTTGTTTAAATCCAATTCGTTTCTTATTATAAAAGTTTTGCAATTAACATTCTTTCGCACATGAATCTTACCATGTTTCACCCAAACGAATTCATGGTGTTTCTCTTTAGCGGCGATTTTCGTTAAATTTAAAAGCTTTTTGGATTCTACACTTAAATGGTCGTTGACATAAATACGTTGTGGTGCTCCTTGAAAACCAATGTCCGAGGTGGAGAGACCCTTATCAGAACGCGCAGCTGCAATAAAATCTTCTTTTATATACCTATTGAGGAAGCTCACTATCACTAATTTTTCCTTGGAGTTATGAATAGGCACTCGCGAAATATAGTTAATTTGGGTCTTCGAACACTTGTAGTTGATTTTGCTGCTGATGGCGTCAATGATTGAGAATAAGTTCTCATCCTTCTTTACGGGGACACCCTTAATCTCAATATTGTTTAGCCTGGATCGCTGATCAAACGAAGAAAGCTCGACTTTTGTTGAGGCCAATGCTGTTTGTAATGACGAGACAGTGTCCTGAAGCTTCTCAAACTCGGAGGCTTTGTGTTCTAGTTCAGCAAGTCTGGTATCGAATTCGTCGAGTCTACCACTAGAGAAATCACAACTTTTCTTCAGCTCGGTCAACTCATCTTTGATCGATCGTATGTCGCTGACTAAGGTTGGCAAACTCAGCAGATGCTGCTTCATCTCACGAATCTCACCCAGTACTGTATCCAATGAAGCAGAAGGTTGCGGTGAGGGCGGAGCAGGCGACGATTTACAAGCAAGACATTTCCATTGTGCTCTTCGGTCGGGTCCCAGTTTTCTCCAACCCGCTTCAGACACATGTGCACAAGAGAAGTCCAGGAATTTCTTGCAGCTTCCACATTGCACCCCGTCGTTAAACTGATCATTGCAAATTGCACACGTCTTCATCGTGAATGAAATAGTTATTAGGAAGTAATTACAACTTAATGGAATCGTAAAAAGGTTGACGATCTATTTTTTTTAGCGTAAGCGTACTGTGCTGATGTGTGCTCACACGAGACTGACGATGCCACGATGCCTTGATGCTGTCTTGATTTAATTTGATTAATTAAATTCATTTACAATGTTCATTTAAATACAATTATATTTATGTCGTAGTAGAAATGTTCGACGGAGGGCTAGCCTGATGATCTGTAATAAAGGTTCTACCTAAAACAGACACCAGTCTCTATGTAGTGACTATTTTGACGTTTATTATGTATGATGATGAGAGAAATAAATTTATTATTATTATTTGATGATGAGAGAAATAAATTTATATTTATTCATTTTCTTACATACTAAATACATTTTTAAATATTTCTTAAAACAAAAAGATATAAAAAACATTTAAAAATATAAAAAGTAGTAGCCCACCAGCATTGGGAACAGGGTCCGAGCTACCGGTGGTCAGGGCTCTTGAGAGAGGAACCTCCTAACAATGCGCGCCGTGTCCAGAAGTACTGCCTTCTGGATCAAGCCCTTGATCCAGCCACCAAGCGAGAGCCTCCTTAGATGTTCGTCGAGGCTCTTGGCTATTGAGCCATTGGCAAACACGACTATCGGCACAATGATTGCCGTATTCACGTGCCACATGTCGACAACCTCGCGAGCCAGATCTAGATACTTGAATTGCTTATCTTTCTCTGCTTTCACGAGGTTTTCGTCATGCGGGACCGTTATATCAACAATCATTGCGCCACGCTCCGATCGATCTATCACCACAATGTCAGGCTTATTGGCAACAATAGTCCTGTCAGTGACGATAGGTCGATCCCAATACAATGAAATATTACCATTTTCGAGAACTGGGTCGGGTGCATACTTATAGTATGGCACTTCTGTTTCCACAAGGTTGTATTTCAAAGCAAGTTGCTGGTGGATACTCCTGGCAACGAGGTTGTGTCTATGCAAGTATTCTCCGTTAGCCAGACGAGAACATCCAGAAATAATGTGTCGGATCGATTCTCCAGGACGGTGGCTTGCCCGACATATGTAACCGTGCCATCCTTCACAATGTATTTCCAGTAGTTGTTCGTCATCATAACTTCGTCCATTATTGCACAGACAAAACCTTCGGTTTCCCCGAAAAGGTCACCGAAACGCAGCCAGGATACGGACGCTAAGAAATCTACATCGGTTCCATGTAAGGCCCGGTAAAAGCGTCCGTGCAGCTCCTTGGTCTGCCATACCTCCCTGCGGTCATTAGTGTCTAATACTTTAGGTTTGCGCCAGTTCTCGTTAGCCAAGGAGAGCGGGGTAAGGCCCTTGCCCACTGAGACCACATCTCGGTGCATCCCCACGTTGGCTTCTAGGAAGTATTCCCTGAGACTGCATATCTCACGGTTGTGTAGGGTCTTAGTATTTAAGAAACCACGACCCCCACACTTCCGCGGGATATACAGTCTCATCACCGACGACCATGGGTTATGCATCCGATTTGCGGTCAATAGTGATCGGACCCTCCTATCCAGGGCATCAAGTTCTGTCTGAGTCCATTTTAGTATGCCGAAAGAATACATCTAAACCGGCATGACCCAACACAACAACGACAAAAGACTGCTCAGGACCTTGTTCAGGCGGCCAAAGAAGCGCTCCCTCAACGACTTGTTTCATGACGGCAATATTGATACCTAATGCTTCCGACATACGCAAATACTTGTAGGTTTCTGTTGACGAGAGGGATCTAAGTAGTATGGAATCCGAGAGTTGAGTTCCCACGGATTCCATAATCTCCCCTCGCTTCACATGCATGGCTGCACATTTATCCACACCAAATTCCATTCTGATGCCGCTACTGAAAACTTCTGTTACCTTCAGTAGCTTCATCAGTTGCAATTGTTGGGGGCAAAGAGTTTCAGATCATCCATGTAAAGAAGGTGAGATATAACCTGACCACCTCTCCTCAACCGATAGCCTAGACCTGAACCCTCCAGCAGTGTGCTAAGAGGGTTCAAGGCCAGACAAAACCAGAACGGACTCAGACTATCACCCTGGAATATACCACGCTCGATCCTTATCGGTTCACTGTTCCCTCCGATCTGTCGACATCCTGGATAGCGAAGGACCGTTCCCCAGTTCCCCATACATGACATCAGGAAGGTACACAGAGTTGCATCTACTTTGTACAATTCCAGCACCCTCATGAGCCATGTATGAGACACCGAGTCATAGGCCTTCTTATAATCTATTCAACATGTAGAGAAATCCTTTCGGGAGCGGCGAGCCTGTTGGCTAATGGTCATATCAATGAGGAGCAGCTCCTTAGTACCACGGGACCCGTTCCTACATCCATTCTGAGAGGCAGACATGATAGAGTTACTTTCGACATGTTGGCTGATTTTAACTCACAAAATGGATGTAAGAACTTTATAGACCGTTGGTAAACAAGGAATTGGTCTATAATTTTAAGGTTCCGCAGTACTACCTGATTTATGGAGTAGGTGGGTAATTCCTGTTGTCAAGAACTGGGGTAGCGATCCCCATTTCTGTTATAGGATCACACGCTCGTTCAACCTCCCGGGCCCAATCGCCCTCAGTGTGACTGACAGGCACCGACCAGATGGTGCGCCAGAACGACGTCATGGCGTCATCATCCGGCAGACGCGAGTCAATCACACCTTGATCTGGTCGTTCCCAAGCTCTATATACCTACCTGTCATCACTTTGGAAAGTGCGGTTCTGTGTGTACCGCTCCACTCGTCGCTTATACCGACGAATACGGCTCGCCCATGCTACAGCTTCAGGAAGTCGATGCGCTCTGTGACGCGGGACAAATAATCAGGAAAACTAATATCTGTTCCCGAGAACGCCCGCCTCACAAAACGCATCACTCTAGGGCGAGTATTGCCCTCCCTGAAGCAGATCAACTTGCCGATAAGTGCTCTAGCCTCACCGATACGCCGCTCAATCTTGCACTGCCAGGCTGGAACAGCTAACTTTGGTCGTGCAGCTCTGTCTTTGTAAGGTTTAACATGAGCCACACGACATGCCGCTACAGCTACACAATACAAAATTGAGTGGGTATCGGCGAGGTCTTTGCTGCTGTCAAAGCAATCTGACAGTTGCGAATCTAGAGCACACACCAGCGCCCTGTTTTTCTTGTGCATGGGCAAACGAGGTAAACGTGGTCTAAGTTCAGGCGGTGTGGAACGGTACTACCGGAATGCACCCTCCAAAGCGCCCCTCAATTGAACATTGCATTGGGTACTCACGAATATAACTTCGTCATCATCCTCTTCACCACCACGTTCGGATCGCGGCGGAGCACTGGAAACATTTTCCAGTTGCACTGCGACCACTGGTGAAGCCGGTGTGACTGGGTTACTCTGTGATTCAGAGCGTAGTCGATCAAGTACAGTGTCATCCAACATATGGTTATGCTGGATGACCCGCACCTGATCCGACAATCGTTGCGCCGACACGCTGATAGCTGGCTCAAGCACCTGAAACAGAGAGAGCATCCGACTACGGTACGCAGTCAAGTTACTTCCCCCCTCAGTAGCCCCATAATATGCGCGCATGACACTCTCGTTTATGGACTGAGTCCATCTCATGTGCGGCACATTTCCACCAGCAGCGGGGACCCTGTTCGGGGCCGGTTGGCCTCGAGGTCCTAAGCCCGTTGGTGGCCGTCCTCTTCCTCGTCGTTCCCGTCGCGGTGGCGATGGCGGCGGTGATGTTGATGGCGTTGACAACGGGGAGAAAATCTCGTCGCTGGAACTCGACGCAGCTACAGCTACCGGAGACTGGTCAGCATTCATTGAGGTATAATGTACTACGTACTAGAGGAGACACCTAAATTCGATTTTTTGTAACACACGGTAGAGCTAGTGGACTCCAGCTCATGTTGTCTATGCCGAGCGGTTGCTGCATCGTGACACATTTAAGTGAAGTTTTCTTGTCTAAAATATGCCTTCGTGTGCATTTAGATACTGTAGAAATAATTTAAAAAATTTAAGTAAAAGTCTAGGAGTGACTTTTCACCAGTAATTATAACTTATTATCTAAAGAAACACACATAATTTAATTATACTTTTTGAATTGCAATGTGTCATCGCGGCGGCCATTTTTTACGTGAATGTCAAAGAATAAAACATTTGCATGCACAGACCATACACTATCGACGTATTCAATGCTTGACCACGAATCCTCTACATGTGAGTCAAAATTGATAGTAGGTTGTATACTATTTGCATATAAATATCAAGACAATTAACAAAAAAGTTGAAATGTAAAGATTGCATTGATAGTTTGACTATACTATAAACTTCCACATCACACATCTATCATACGTAATTTAATACGGCAAAGTGGTAGAAGGCTTGCCTCGAAATATGATTTTAATTATATGTCCGTAAACACCCTAAAGCATTTAATTAGGAACGAAGTATTTGCAAAATTTGAATAAACATAATTTACTGAATCAGCCTTCAACATGCAATCACAGAATCCATTTAATTCGAGCCATTAATTTATTATTATTTAGGAGCTCGTGGCTTAATAAGAACTGCCACTCGGGTCGATCTTTAGGTTAAGCTGTGCTTGCCTAGGTCGGTCTGTGGATGGGTGACCACCCGACATACCGAGTTTCCTCCGTGCCTCGGAAAGCACGTTAAGCTGTTGGTCCCGGCTGCCATTTATAGATCTTTGGCAGTCGTTACAGGTAGTCAGTGACCTGAAATTCTGACATCCAGTCTTACCAATGGGTATTGTATTACCTAGTATTAACTGGGTTGTGGAGGTCAGATAGGCAGTCGCTCCATGTAAAATACTGGTAATCAGCTGCATCCGGTTAGACTGGAAGCGGACCCCAACATAGTTGGGAAAAGGCAAGGCAGATGATGATGAATTTATTATTATTTTGCCTCGAATTAGATAGCTCACAAAAATTAGATTGCATCACGAAGGTGAAACTGATCCAACTGTGGATTACTATAACAAACTGCAGAAACTAACACAAAATAAATTATTTAAGAAAAAACAATCTTGTTACAGTTTAAGTACATTTTATTTATTTTCTGAGTAAGTACACACGTACAATATCAAGTAGGCAGAATAATAACATTATGTCGCATCTGCACGCATTGATAGTAATCTATGAGAACATGACACCCCCCGCCTGCCCCGCTGTCATCAAATGCGCGCACATTATTTTGTTTGAAATAGCTTCTCTAGTACGTAATACCTCAATGTCAGCATTGTTGTTTCTTTGACGTATTGACATTTACTTCGTTCTGCATTTTTCTAAATATTTCGTCGTTATTGGTCCAAATTATCATGTATTTTGATTCCGAATATTTTTTTTTTGTGGTTTGATTGTATAAAACATTTTTATTTCGTTAAAATTGGTCAAAAAAGTAAATAAAATTATTGATTGGCAGAAAAAAATTTCCGTCACATTGACAACCCGGGCCATGGCCATTATTATTAAACTCCTAACCGTGGAGGAGTAGTAGGTAGGTACTTTCCATAATCAGCTTATCTAGATAACCTGAAAGAAAACAATCTTATACAGGGTGGTGCCGACAATACGACAATAAATGAAACCACTGGTAGTTCTAGTCCATTGGAACATTATCAAACTATCAGCAAATCAAACTATGAGCCAGACGTTATATGCTTGACCGAAACATTTATTGACAAGGGTAATGAGTGTCTAATTAAAATTTCTGAATACGATTTGGCAGCTTCTTATTGTAGGAAAATTAAACAAAAACGTGGAGGTGTTGCAGTTCTCATTAAGCGCGGCATGAACCACAAAGAATTGGCCTTCTTGAAAGATTACAGTATCGATAAGCACTTTGAATGTTGTGGTTTAGAATTACCTTCACATAACATTTTCATAATAGGTTTATACAGAACGCCAAATTCAGATTATTCTTTATTTATTACAAAACTCAATGCAGTACTTTTTTATATAAAAAAGAAATATAAAAGGAAAAAAATTGTTCTTTTAGGTGATATAAATGTGAACATGTTACAACCACATAAAAAAACTAAAGATCTTGAGGATCTTGCTGCCAATTACAATTTAATTTTTCATATAACTGATCCAACGCGGCAGAACACCTGCATCGATCATATCATAAGCAATATCCCACTTGCCAAAGGTGAGCTGTTGCATTGGGATATATCTGACCACAATACAGCACAGATGTTAAGCGTTCCTGTCAAACATAAGGCAATTTTTAAACAATATTTTGTTTTTAAAAGGGACTACAGTTTGGAGAACATCCTCAAATTCAAAGAATGTTTATCTAATCTTTCCTTTTCAGAAGTTTATCGTCAAATTAATATTAACTCAGCTTATGAATCTTTTCAAGAATTATTCCTATTATTTTATAAGTTATGTTTTCCTAAAGTTAAAATCAAAATGATAAATAAATGTCAGAAAACTAACTGGATAACTAAAGGTCGAAGAATCAGCAGTAAACGTAAACGCTCATTACGTTTTATATATTATCGACATAAGTCAGAACGCAACAAAGTGGTATATAAAAAATACAGTAAATTACTGAGATGCTGTATCACTAGTTCTATAAAAACATCAAATGACAATATATTAAAGAATTCAAAAAATAAAAGTAAAGCTGCATGGACACTTATAAAACATGAATCAGAATATACGAGTAAATTATCACTAATAACGAATTTAAACATAGATAATAAAATAGAAGACAACCCAAAAAAAATTGCGGACTCATTTAATAACTACTGGATAGACTTAACAAATCAACAGAACGATAATATAAGCAATACATGCAAAGCTAGCACGTGTGAAAGTCTGTTTCTTCGGCCATATGGCTACATTGACATCCAAAGAATTATAATTTCCCTAAACAACACAGGAGCAGTCGGGTATGATGAGATCTCGACTAAAATTCTAAAGGCCTGCTCAGGAGAAATAACTCCTGTGTTGACATACTTAATTAATTTGTCATTTTCAGAAGGCTGCTTCCCAGAGTTGTTAAAGTCTGTGATTGTTAAGCCTCTTCATAAAAAAGGCGACAGCTCGAAGGTAGATAATTATAGACCTATTAGCCTTATACCAATAATTTCTAAAGTTTTTGAAAAAGCTATGCAAAACCGTCTCACGGAATTTATCGGGAAACATCAGATTTTAAAGAGAGAACAATACGGGTTTCAAAAAAGGAAATCGACCACTCTTGCATGCTTCAATCTGGTAAAAAATATAATGGATGAAGTAGACATGGGGAAAAGAGTATCGGTAATATTTTTCGATATGTCGAAGGCTTTTGACTTTGTGTCCCACAGATTACTGCTTTCGAAGTTAGAACGATACGGCATTCGAGGACCGGCCCTTAGCTGGCTTGAAACTTACCTAGTGGGCAGAAAGCAATGTGTTGAAGTATTAAGTATGACTAGAAACAAAGAACTACAGGGAATAAGATCTCTTGCCAAATAGAACAACTCAGGTGTACCACAAGGAAGCGTTTTGGGTCCCCCTTTATTCCTATTATATATTAATGATCTTCCTGAGCACACACCCAATCCATGCACATTATTTGCGGATGACATTTCAATCATTATGACATCACCAATTAATACTGACATAAATAATTACAGAAATGACATTAATAATACAATTGACTCAATAATTTCATGGTTAAGTTATAATAATTTGCATGTAAATATAAGTAAAACAAAAATTATTCAATTTAGGACATATGGTCGCAAGCGGGATAAACTTGACATTATTTATAACGGACAACCTCTATTGGAGACAGAAGAAACCATTTTTCTGGGAGTAGCACTGGATGGGTACTTCTCCTGGAAACCGCACGTAGAAAAGGTTTGCAACAAGTTAAACAAATTCGTATACGTACTCTACACACTCCGAAAGACCTCGTCGCAGAGTACTATGTTAACTGCGTATCACGGCTGTGTTGCTTCCACTCTACAATACGGCCTCATACTATGGGGCAACTCAACGGATGTGGATAAAGCATTCAGGGTCCAAAAGAAATGCATCCGGGCCATTTGTGGCATTCCACCATGGGAATCGTGTAAACCGTTGTTCCAAAAATTAAAGCTTCTTACATTACCCTGTATGTACATTTTAGAATGCGTTAAATTTGTTCGGCAGAGTTTTGATTTATTTAAAAAGGCTGAAGATCGTTTCCCTCGTAAAATAAGAGATCCAGGTAGAATAGTTCTGCCTAGAGCGCCGAAGACTGCTCTATATAAAAAGAACTCCTTTAATATGTGTGGGCTAATTTATAACAAAATTCCAAAGAATTTAAAAGACTTAACTAATCATTTATTTTTTGTTAAGTTAAAATTATGGCTTCTGGAAAAACAATTTTATTCTGTTAATGAATTTTTGAATAATGTTAATAAATAATCTTTTTTAAATTAGTTAATTATTGTTTTGTTATGACTATAATAGTAATGAATAATTGCATATTTTTATGATAATGTAATAATAGTAATTGCACGGTAATAACGACATAAATTATGATGTATTATGATTAAAAATGTAAGCTTGTAAATAATTTGCACGCTTAATAAGAATAGATAATTACAATTATCATTTACCGTCTAATATTATGCAAATGTATCTAACGACATTATTACTCAATTTTATTTTTAATGAATAATTTAATTACCTATGACATTAATACAATTATAATAGCCAAATGTTTGCATGTCACATTATTATGACTAAGTATTATGGATCCAAGTTATTTATGTTACGACCGAAATTGTACCAATACTTTTAGCAAATAAATTGATTTGATTTGATTTGATTTGATCAAAAAAGTTTTGACACCAAAATAAAAAAAGATAAAAAAAAATAAACAAAACTTCAGAGGTGTCAAGGAACACCCGGCTGGAACGAAGTTATTGTTATTATTTTTTATTATGTAAAAAAAAAAAAAAAAAAGAAACCGACAGCGACGCCGCACAGCTTACAATAGCTTACTATAGCAAAAAGTGTCGTGACAACTTTTCGTAAGATTTTTTTCCATCTAGCCCCCTTTCACAACGCGCGATAAGGAACTTCGTTCCAACAATAAAACTAAGTAGCATAAAACTGTTAACGAAATACATTACAATTTACAAATAAATATTGGTTTACTAACCTTAGGAATAATTTGCACCGATTAACGAGTGGAAATAAAATGTAACAAAAGAATTTGGCAAAGACATTTAGGTAGTTTGTTGTCGTATCGTCGGCACCACGAAGGTGTTAGGATTTATTTGATAGTTTAAAAATGTTCCTATGAACTAGAACTACCAGTGGTTTCATTTATTGTCGTATCATCGGAACCACCCTGTATACAAGAAGATTTTTTAGTCACCGTCCAATTTTTTTATAGACATTAGGTATCATTCACTAACACCATTTTTGAAAAAAATATCGATACGAATTTTGATATTAAATCATTCTTTTGAAATAATTATCCGCTCTCTGTGATACGTTAAAACTTTGTGATGTGATATCTCAATATTTTTGTTTTGAGTGACTAAAAAAAAAACACGTATTCAATGATTTTCGCCAAAGATATATCAGAGTTTGGACGGTGACTAAAAAATCTTCTTGTATAAACGTCCCCATAATATTTTATTAAATAATTATCATCCAACTCCTAACCGTTGAGGAGGTATTTATACCTTCCATCATCAGCTCATCAACATGAAGTGATAGCTACTAAATGCGAATACTTGAAAAGTTTTAGAAAAAGCACGAAACACGTAATAAATGCCTATAAAATTTGAGGGTTGCCCTC
The DNA here is from genome assembly GCA_949774965.1 of Diarsia brunnea. NCBI lineage: Eukaryota > Metazoa > Arthropoda > Insecta > Lepidoptera > Noctuidae > Diarsia > Diarsia brunnea. The sequence continues at coordinate 22,809,157 of OX458998.1, forward strand.
GATTTCTCTAGGATGCCATCATCAGATTCTGATATCCTTATCACAATGTGATTTGGTGACAACGGGACCACCTCGGGAGTATACCCTTTCAAACGCAATTATAATTTAGAAAATCGCTCCACAATAGGGGATCGGACTGAGTTAAAAATATGATTCTGTTCAGTCCGTCAGTTAGATTATCGAAACATATTGGATACGTGTTTTTTTGTTTTTATCAAATTAATAAAAATTGACGAAGATAAATGTACTGACATGTGACGTTTTCGAGGAGTTCACGAGTTTTCGAAGCACTATATCGTCTTCATTTTTTGTTTATGTGAAAAAAAGAAAAAATAATATGTGTTCAATATTTTTTTCAATACGTTATAAACGTATGTATTGGTTACTTGGAAGGAAATCCTGTCTATCAATACATAATAAGTTGATAATATACAAGCATATTCTGATGCCAATTTGGACGTATGGTATCCAACTTTGGGGCTGTACTAAACCAACCAACGTCAAAATAATTCAACAGTTCCAAAATAAAGTACTCAGGGCTGCAGTGAATGCACCCTGGTACATAAGAAACGATGACCTCCACCGTGACCTTGACATGGAAGTCGTCACCTCCATCATTCAAAAATTTGCTGAAGCCCACGAACACAGACTCCATCGACACGTGAATGTTGAGGCAATTCAGCTGCTAGACAATACAGACATAGTGCGTAGACTTAAGAGAACTAAACCATTTGAATTAGTGTAGTATAAGTGCAAAGTGAGTGAATAATAGTAACAATGTTGTGCTATTTATATAACACATGAACATGGTGTTTTTATAATTATATCAGACTAAGAAAGTGCTAAGGACTTGTGTATATGTGCATAAATATGGACACTATTCTTAGTTTTAACATAATCTATAATGTAACATAATAAGTCAGATTTAAATTACTTATTAGTCTTTTTAGGCTAGATTGTAATTAGTTATTAAGAACTTCGTTCTTATAATAATTAAAAAAAAAAAAAAAAAAATATTTTTTGGAAATCTATCTGACGAACTAATTAGTTTATTTTTTGTCCGATCCCCTATTGACGGAGATATGCATGGACATTCATATAAAAAAATAGATACACACGAATAGAGAACTTCCTCCTTTTTGGAAATCGGTTAAAAATTGAAGAGAACACTCGTCCTCTCGTCCTGTGGAGCCGGGCGGCTTAATTGCTTCAGAACTAGGTCAGCCACCTACTCATGCCCGAGTCCCGACCAACGACGTGCCAAACATCTCAAAGGTCTACAGAAGAATACAAACAGACATCGTTTTTACTGACGAGTGATCAGTGGGCCGCTGCCACCACAACCTTCTTGTTTACATATTCGAACGACTTGCAATAGGTGCTTCTCACTGCAATTGCACAGTGGTTTGGCAACCGAGCCCGGCAGCCGAGCCGGCGTCGTCGGTGACGGTGGCGGTGCAGAGTGGCTCGATCGTTACGCAGCCGCGCCGCGCCGCCGCGCCGGCCAGGCAGCGTGTGGCGGCGCGGGCCCGGAGCCGTGCGGTCTGGCGCGCGGCGCATGCGCCCGCAAGCCCGCGGCCGCCGCGTCCGGCGCGCCGCACTCCGCGCCGGACGCCGCCCGACGCGCGTCCCGTGCCCCGCCGCGGCACACGGCACGCAGCGCACAACGCCGCTCGCTTCCTCGCACACTTCAACGGCAATGAGTTCGATGCGTTTCAATATTGGCACCGCACATGTGAGTGTACTGTGATATTATTGTGCACGAGTGCGCCTGCGGACAATGTGTGTGAAATAACGTGCGTGTTACACTCACCGGATTGTTTGTGCCGTGAGTTTTGGTAAGATGTGTACCTACTTGCACGATGTTCTCGCACCTACTTCTTGGTACTTTAGAAACTGTTACAAAAGTATCCCCCAGTTTGTTTTATTATTTTCGTAGTCCGCGTATTCATTTCAAATGCATTCTGTCAGCGACTGCAAATGCAACTATTCCATAGATTGATACGAAAGAAGACGCAACAATAAACAACATTTATTCGTAGTAACTTAACCTAAACATTAAAAATGTTTCAACTTTGCAAGTAATTTTGAATAAACTAGAAAGTGTTAAGAGTTGTACGTTCATTGTTACTCACTGAAGATAAGTTAATAGATACTTACAAACTAGCATAAAATGCAGCTTACATAGTGCTTAAATATAATATATTAACATACATAACATCACGCCTGTAATCCCGATGGGTTAGGCAGAGGTCTACCTAATAGTACACCCACAATGTCCCATATTATAGGGGGCGAGCGTATTGCCATCAACCTGACACAAATCAAGATTCAGTGGGTGCTACTGAGAGGTACATGATGGACTAAAACACTTTGCCCGACCCGGGAATCGAACCCAAGACCGCACAGTCAGCAGTCGCTTGCGCCCACGAGACCAACAGCCAGTTACTATAACATCATTCATCATAATTTCCGCTGAAAGACGTCCACTGCTGGACATAGGCCTCCCCTAAGTGTCGCCACATTGACCGGTCCCGTGCGTATCATATGCAGTGGCTCTCCGCAACCTTCACCAGGTCATTGGTCATCAGTCCAGTGGGAAGCTTTCCAATGCAACGTCTTAAGATTTGCGGTCGCCACTCCAGAACTTTTCGGCCCCAGCGGCCATCCATTCTGCGAGCAATGTGCCCTGCCCGTTGCCACTTAAGTCTGGCAATTGTAGGTTCGACCACGTTTCGACCAAGGTTACCGATAACCTTGGTATAGGATATTCAAAAGGAAATTAAAAAAAAATTATTTGCAAAAAAAAACCGATTTCAAAAACAGAAAAAAGTGAAAAATTAACTTCTGAAGAAAAATCAGCTTCTAAAGTCGGTGGCAAAAATAAAATAAATCAACGAAACAAATGTCACCGACTTCAGAAAGTGATTTAAATTTCTCTGAAGTTTATTTTTCACTTTTTTTGTGTTTTAATTTTTTTCACTTTTTTGTGTTTTTGAAGTCGGTTTTTTTTTTTTTGCTAAAAAGTTTTTTTATATTACAATTTTTAGTTATAATATATCCTATACAAATATTTACTATACATTTAACATTCAACCAAGAACCCTAACCCTTAACCTTCAAGATTCCCTTATTATTGCTTTCAACTCCTAACCTAGGAGTAGTACCTTCCATAAAGAAGAAATTAGAAAAAGCACGAAACACGTGATACATGCCTATACAATTTGAGGGTTGCCCTCGATTTCTCTGGGATGCCATCAACAGATCCTGATTTTCTTAGTAGACCTGATTTTCCGAGTAATCGGTGAATATACATAAAAAAAAGATTGTGAACCTCCTTTTTTAAAGTCGGTTAATGAGTTTTACCTTCTATCATCAGGTTAACCTAATACCCTGAAAGAAATACAACTATCACTTCATAAGTACGTATAGCTCTAAAAGAATTTTCTATCAATTCCTAACCGTTGAGGAGTTGTACCTTCCATCATCATCAGTGAATCCACATGATATTATGATGACCACACGCAAATACTTGAACAGGTTTAGAAAATATATGGAAAACGTCGTAAGTGCCTATAAAGTTTGAGGGTTGCCTTCGATTTCCCTGGGATCCCATCAACAGATCCTGACTTGGTGACAATGGGACCACCTCGGGTCAACCTGATCAACCCTGAAAGAATACAATTATCGCTCCATAAGTGAGTATAAATAAGAAAGAATTTTCTTTCAACTCCTAACCGTTGAGGAGTTGAACCTTCCATCATCATCAGCGAATTCACATGATATTATGATGGTCAGACGCAAATACTTAAACAGCTTTAGAAAATATATGAAAAATATCATATGTGCCTATAAAATTTGAGGGTTGCCCTCAATAAGCTCGCCGTCCGTCCGTCTTATGACGACGACAGGCCGTGTCGACGGCGCGTTCGTGTTCCACGCGCGCCTCAAAGAGATGTCAGCAACATGGAAGGGGCCCGCTAGGGCCGACGCCTGTCGAGGCTGCGGGCTGTCCGCAAGGGAAACCGCGGCCTCGACATGAAGGGCGAAGAAGGAACATGGGTGGTTTTTAGTCAGTAGAAGTCTGACACTCCCTTTCGCTCTGCCCAAGAGCGGGAGGGGTTATTTGATGATTTCCCACCCCCAAAAAAAAAAAAAAAAAAGGGTTGCCCTCAATTTCCCTGGGATCCCATCATCAGATCCTGATTTGGTGACAATGGGACTACCTCGGGAGTATACCTATTCGAACACAACAAGAATTTTGAAAATCGGTTAATTAATGACGGAGATATGCAATAACATAAAAAAAAACAGACGAATTGAGAACCTCCTCCTTTTTGGAAGTCGGTTAATAAAATAAACAATAACACTTGTATCATATTGCATAGAACACCAAACACAGCTGACGTTGCTGTAACGATCAGTAACATACCGCACACTGGGACTGTAGCGTCTCTTACTCGTACAACTACGCTAGAACTTGCTCTGAGGTGAACATTGTAACGTGACCTTGTGCCTGGTGATTCGTCGGATTTCGTCGTGGCCGTTAAACGTTTGTAAACCTGCACCAACCGAAAACAAAACCGAAAACTCATTCGGTGGTGTTTTGTGGCCAAAATGCTAGTTCAACTGTTTGGCGTTACGGCTACGATCCGGGCGTAGCATCTCGTAGCAGGTCGTAGCAGGTCGTAGCATTTCGTAGCAGGTCGTAGCAGGTCGTTGCAGTTTGTAGCCATGCTATGAAACTTGCGTAGACAGGTCGCCGCCGACGCGCGCCACGATCATCATCACCTTCCTGCCCTTATCGTCATGTTTGTCTGTCTGTCAGTCTGTCAGTCTTTCCGTCTGTCCGTCTTTCAGTCTGTCCATCTGTCTGTCCGTATGTCACTGCCACTTTATTCGAAAACTAGCTGACCCACACAACTTCGTCTGCGTCACATAATATAGCTTATAACCTTTCTCGATAAATCGACTATCCAACATATTAAATTGAGTTAAATCGTACCCGTAACAAACAAAAAATCTTACCTTTCCTCTTTATGATACTTTTAGTTTAGATTGGCTTCGATTATATTATTAAAGTAACAATTACTATAGGTAGGTGGTAGGGTGGGTTGCACCATATTACTATAACGATAACCAAACCGTAACAAGCCATCAAATTATACTTTTTTAATGCTTTTATGGCTTGTTACGGTTTGGTTATCGTTATAGTAATATGGTGCAACCCACCCTTACTGTTTAATATACAGTAACACCTTGTACTTGTAAACATTATTTCTGGGGACATTAAAAGAATTTTTCCATTCCAACCAGTACTTGCAGAGTTTACCCCATTCAAACAAACAAACAAACTCTTCAGCTTTATAGTATTAGTATAGAAATTAGTAAGACTATACAGTGTAAACTTGGTAGGTAGATGTATTCTGTGAACCGCTTCACGATTTTCATACAAAAATTAAAAGATTAAGAGGGGTCTCCCCATACATGAAACTGAAACTAAAAAAGCTTTTTTCATCAAACCTATTCGTGTGGTGTCTATAGATAGGTCTCAAACTGCCGCACTCGGAGAGCTTTAATTATTACTTAGGCCATCACTAAGTAAGGGTTTTGACATTTTTGTTATACAAAAGTATGTCAAATCTTTACTAAGTTACGGCTTAAGTAATCATTAAATATCTCTGAGTACCGCAGTAAAAATGACATTGCGGTTTCATAAACCATTTTTTCTCAAAGTCAATCGTTTGAAAGATAGATACTTCCAACTTGGTAAAATGAGTGCACAACATTTTCTTCATCCCTTCGCATCACATGTCCATACCACGACAATCGATTACCACACAAATTTTCATGCACCGGTGCCACTTTTAGACTTACTCTTATGTACTCATTCCTTATTTTATCCATTCGCGTCACACCACACATCCCCCTTAGCATTCTCATCTCAGCCACATGCAATTGCCTTAATTTATCCCTTTTGTGGCCCAACATTCTGAACCATACACGACAGCAGGGCTACATCACTTCATGTTGATGAGTTGATGATGGAAGGTATAACTCCTCAATGGTTAGGAGTTGGAGCATAATTCTTTAGTAAAATATTATGGGGACGTATATATGGTTGTATTCTTTCAGGTTATCTAGGTGAGCTGATTATGGAAGGTACTACTAAACGATTAAGAATTGAAAGCAATAATAAGGGAATCTTGAAGGTTTAGGGTTAGGGTTCTTGGTTGAATGTTAAATGTATAGTAAATGTTTGTATAAGATATAACAACTAAAAATTGTAAAATAAAAAAACTTGAGCCTTTTTAAGTCGGTGGCAAAAAAACCGAAATCAAATAAACAAAATGTCACCGACTTCAGAAGCTGCTTTTTCTTGTGGTGATTATTTTTCACGTTTTTGTGTTTTTCATTTTTGTGTTATTCACTTTTTTTTGTTTTTGAAGTCGGTTTTCTTTTTGCAAAAAAGTTTTCTCGGAACAGTTCAGGCCATTTTCGACCTCCTATAACTTCGTTGTGGATAAAACTAGAAGTCTGAATTTTGGGTAACCAATTAGGCATTGTATAAACACGGCTATCTAATGGCTAATCGGCATCGCATTGGCCAATGGGCCAAGTCAATCTGTTTGTTTAAAACATCAAAGATTTTTAATATTGATATGGTCACTATAAGATGTAGTTAGGTTAGCTTATTACGTAATAACTGAAGATAGAAGGTTCCCTAAGTAGGGCCTGAATAAATTAACTGACTTGGTATTACATGGATCTCACTACTTTTTACAGTAGAAGAACTGAGTTGTGCGACTTGCCTTTTTTTACATGTTTTGTTTTTAGTGGGATCAATTTTACGTCACCTCTTTCTGGGCCGGCTGTTGTGGCAATGAACGTGCGACAATTTTTCGAATTGGTTCAATAATGATAGAGTTATGTAACACACTTACCTACAAAAAAAACATAGTCGAATTGAGAACTTCCTCCCTTTTTTAAAATCGGTTAAAAATAAAACCGACTTAAAAAACACAAGAAAGTGAAAAATTCTTTAAGTTAGTTGACAAATTACTTACTAACGCGAACATCGCGGATTATTAGCATCCAACCTGCTCTAACTTAGTTGTGGTCGGGAATTCGGGACATCTCACATCTAGTAAAGTCTGAGTGTTACCAAATCTGTGTGTCAACTCACCTAATCCAAAATACTTGTCACTTCTGCTACTAATATAAACTGCAAGAGTGCTAGGTGCTAAATATTACGGATTCTTACATACTATGTATGATATGAGGTAGCAAGGTGTAAGTCGTTATCGATCCATGTTATAAACGTAACAGGTGCTTGGCGGGGCATCGTTTGATCCGGTGCAGCCAGCCGAGCGAGGCAGCCGAGCGACCGGCGGCGGCCGCATGGCGTACGTCACGTGACCCGCCATGCGCGCGCTGCTGCCGCTGCTGGCCGCCCTCACCGCCGCCTCCCCCGCACCACCCGCACCACGCGCGCTCGTGCTCGTGCTGCGCGCCGCCTGCGACGCGCAGCTGCGAGCCGCCTTCGATGAGGCGCGCTTGCTGCGCCACGAGCCGGCTCGCTTCTTGTTGGAGCGCTACCAAGTGCGACTGCTGAGCTACGAAGGTGAGGAGGTGCGGCGATCTCAAATGGGCACAGCTCTAGATCATGGCTCTCATTATAGATTCATAGTATTGCTGTCGACTAGACACTTGCGGACCCGAATGGAGGGTGTCGGTGACGCAGCGTGCGCTCGCAGCGCTGAGCGAGGGCGGCTCGGTGCTGAGCGCGGGCTGCCCCGGCGCGGACGTGTGCGGCGCGCTGTCGGCAGCGGCGCTCGTGCTGCGGCGCGCGCGGCCGGCGGCGTGCGCGGCGGCGGAGGCGCGCGGCGCGGCCGTTGCGCAACTGGCGGCGCGCCTGCGCTGGCGCCGCGCGCTGCTGCCGCCCGCCGACCTGCGCTCCGAGTGCGGCGCCGCGCTGCAAGAGGTGGCCCGTGCGCTCACCGCAGCCGGCCTGGCCGTGCGCCGCGCGCCTCTCTCACCTGACGAATACACGCGCCAACCTGATGGTTAGTCAAATTCATGTGGTTGAGACCGGTGTATGGTAGACACTAGACAGTGTCCTGTTGCGAACGGTGTTAAACCAAAAGTTACTTGGTTTCAGTTGTGATCCTGTGTGCCTCCCGCGGAGCCGGCGCCGCGGTGTCAGCGGGCGTGTCGCGCGGCGCGGGGGGTGCGGGGCCGCCGGCACTGCTGCTGCACGTCGAGGAGTGCCTCCCCTCACCCCGCGAAGCGCTCCCCATGCTGTTTTCTGCGCCGAATAAAACTAATGACGATTTCCAATTAAGCAATATCAATTTAGTTGTAAGCAAATCGCTGCACGCGATAATTAAGAGACAAACGTCTGGTCAGCTGCCAGCTGGTGATGTAAGTCGAAATCTGTCTGACAGACATGAAATGCAGCGGAAAAAAAAAATTAGAAATGTAGACTCCGTACGAGTAAAGTCAGCGCTTGGTACTCACAATGAATACCACGTCCAGGCTTTGAAGTACAAATATGAAACTCCTGTTACTAAGTCGGTGGATTCTGATTACAATAATGTGAGTCAACCGGGGCGCGAACAGGTTCGCTCCGATTCCAGGACGAACAGGATCGATTCATTTTTGCCTCAAATTGAAATTGGGTTTTTTCAACGCCTGCTATTGCTTACTGATGAGCAGCTTCAGGAGCACTCCCACACAGATTATATGGCTATTTATGATCAAATAATCGAAGCAGCTGAAATCGAATCGAAGTCTGAACACACTCGAATCGAATTAATCGAAATAGACTTTCATTTATATGAACGATCAAATGGGACATCCTCTACTTGGAACCATGCAGCCGTGCTCGCGACGACTTGTTCTCGGTCGCTCGACCGGTCGGACGAGCGCGACAGACGCGTGCGGCTGGCCAACGTGACCGCGGCGCTGGACAGCTGGGAGGCCGGCGCTGTGGGGGGCGAGGGGCGCGCGGGGGCGCGGGAGTCCAGCGGAGCGGCCGCGCTGTCAGCGGTGGTGGCGTGTGGAGCGCTGGCGCTGGCCACTAGCTCGGCGCTGCTGCTGCGCTGGGCCGCCACGCACCGCCGTCGCCGCCGCCGCCGCCGCGACGCCGTGCTGGCGCCACTAGACTTCACGTTCCCGGTGGACGAGCAGCGCCGCGTGGGCGAGGGCATGGAGACCATGCTGTCGTGCTGGCTGCAGCAGCTGCACGAGTTCGGTGGACCTGAGCTAGAGCGCCCCGACCTGCTGAAGCAGCCACCATGTGTGCCCATCCGCGCGCCCTCCGCTCCCTCCTCCACCTGCAGCGTCAACCGCGTCGCCGTGGACCGCCGCATCCGATACAAGGTACTGTAGGTACAGCCTCTCTATCGAGCGGACTTGATACTTTCGCTCAGTGATCGATACCGGCCGTAACGCGAGGTTTGTCTCAGGGGGACGTCGTGCACGTCAAGTACTTGCCGGCGACGGCGGGGCTCGAGCTCAAGCGCAAAGCAACCGATGTGTTACTCGTTATGCAGAATCTGCGTCATGAAAACTTAAATCCGTTCATTGGTAACTATACAAAATAATAATTCCCGACGTAAATTGCCTGGATAAGCTCAACAACTATTTTTCTTTGTAATTCGGATAAGAGTAAGAGTAATGTGTGCACCGGGCAGGGTGCCTGTGCGAGCTGCGGCCGGCGCTGGTGTGGGAGCACTGCTGGCGTGGCTCGCTTGAGGACGTGCTGCGCGCCGACGACATCAAGCTGGACTGGACGTTCCGCCTGTCGCTGCTCACGGACCTGGTGAAGGGCATGCGCTACCTGCACGCGTCGCCGCTGCGCGTGCACGGCCGCCTGTCGTCGCGCAACTGCGTGGTGGACTCGCGCTGGGTGCTGCGCCTCACGGACTACGGGCTGCCCGCGCTGTTCCACGCGCAGGCGCTGCCGCAGCCCATCCGCACCGCCAGAGGTCACAATTCATTATATGTTTTATTATATGAGTTACAAATATTTTTGTAACACGGGCTAGGCCCATGCCAAAACGAACAATTAAAAATATTTCACGCAACCGATAACCCCCTAAACACCCTATTAGAAAGAGATGACCTCCAGTTTCGAGAAAATCTCACTCGGAACGCTATTGACTTGCACGTGCACATTCCAGTAAGTATGTAAGTTCTTTGGTTCGCGTGAAATACTTTTAAATGATTGTTTTGGCATGAAGCTAGGCCGTGTTATAAAACTATTAACAACTAAATAAGTAATAAGACAAAGATTGAATCATCGTGTACCTCCGATACTTTATACCTAATATTCGTTATTATGGTTAATTTGATTATAACCTCAGAATCTAATACTTTTTTAAGTGAAACTTCTATAAAGACGGTATGGGTATTAGGATTTTTTGTCACGAAATAGCGTTACGGCCGCTTGGGGGGAGATATCTCAGGAAGTATTGCTTCTTTTTGTGTTTATTTTGTTTTCCATGTTTTCCATTTATCGAGAAAGGATAAAAGTTTTATAAAATCACGCTGCAATCTATAAGAGCGGATCATAATTAAAAATGTTGCAAAAACGGTAAAAAAAAACAAAATGTGTGCTGAAGTTTTACGGGCAGATTGTTAATGTTTGTAATTTTACAAACAAGACCTACTTGTTTTAGTTTTACGGGCAGATTGTTAATGTTTGTAATTTTACAAACAAGACCTACTTGTCAAAGAAAACCTGCCCGTAAAACTTCAAGTTAAAATTTTGTTGCGATTCGTTTTTCCACTTGTCCGTTGCTATTCGAGTTTCCACTAGTCCGTTGCGATTCGTTTTTAACTCCCGACGTAAAAACGATGGGGTGTTATAAGTTTGACGTGTCTGTGTGTGTGTGTGTCTGTGTGTGTGTGTCTGTCTGTGGCATTGTAGCTCCGGCATTTAACCGATTTTGATTTTGTTTTTTGTTTGAAAGGTGAGTTAGTCGGGAGTGTTCTGAGCTATGTTTGAACAAAATTGATTCAGCCGTTCAATAGTTATGGGGGTGGAAAGGGGATAAATAAACAATAAGTAAGCGAATATATTCGAGTGGGGTATCAAATGAAAGGATTTGAGTTGTGTATTAAAGCAAAAAATACATCCTACCTTTTAAGTTTAAAAAGCATAAAATAAAACTTAAATTTAAAACCGCTCTATACTTTGCAAAGATATATATATATGTAAGTAGGTATGTGGGTATGGGAATAAGCGGTCCCCCGACATGACAACGTTTTAATGAAAATAATTATATTATGTGTTATTTTGTCATATTATTTATTTATTTATTTAAACTTCATGCACAAACGTGGTACATAGGCGGACTTAATGCCACAAAGCATTCTCTACCAGTCAACCTTAGGGTCAAATAAGACAGCACTGTGGTATAGTACAAAATAATATAAATAAATTAGGAGAATACTATTGATGATTTCTTACTTTTTAAAGTTTTGTTTTTTTTTTTTTTTTTTTTTTTTTTTTTTTTTTTTTTTTTTAAAAACGTTGCCCCACACTAGGAATTTCTCCTGATGGATTTTCTTTTATGATTTTGGACTTTTGCCCTAGTTTTGAGTCAAGGGCTTTTTAAATTTTATATTTTAGTTTTTTCCACTATTGTCTCTTGCGATTCGTTTTTCCACTTGTCACTTCTACTATGTGTCCCAGCACACATTTTGATTTTTGAAATATATTTATTCTGGAGCTAGTCCGCAATAATATTAGTCCGCTATAAATAAAATAAGCTATACATATAATCTAAAAGGAGTTTCCTAATGATCGACAGAACAACACATAATTTTCCGATGCTCTTAGATCTAGGGCGAGCGATGTATGGGCGCAGAGCAATGTCCTTTCGTCCATCGTAGTTGACACATTAGCCATCTTCAGCAGGGTTTTGACCCGATTGTGACCCTCGTTATCTCGTTAGGTGATTTTGAGGGCAGGGCTAGAAGACACCAAGGATTGCTAGTATTACTGTACACTGGTGTGATTGTCCTCTTCCCTTCAGGAATCTCCTTATCCCGTTGGTGTCATTTAGAAACAGCTGTTCCACAAGGTGGTTTTCTTTCTTCTATTGTGTTTTCCAGGTTTATTAACCTCGTAACTACCGAGCTCCCGGGAGCGTATCATCTTGAGACTAGACTTGCAATTGTACGTTTCGTTGCCAAATAAGGACCATTTCCCTCGTTCTTCTAATTTAAAAAAAAAACGCGATAGTAGGTACCAATTATGTTCGCAAAACTGGTCAAAATGTACGAAACAGCAGTTTTTTTTCGCTTTTTTGGTCTGGTCCTATTGTAATAATAATAGAAATAATAATATATACAAATTACATATACCAAATGTTTTTCATATGTTTACTTAGAGCGTGCGTTTTAAAGTTTGTGCACTACGGGCAGTTTTGTGCACTACGGGCAGTGTATACGGCCACGAAACGCATCACGCTGTTTCTGTAAGACCGCGATCGTATGATGTTACCATTGAAGAGCAGGTGCTAGCTTTATTTAACGAAGCGATAAAAGAATCTACTTTTATTCTCTATTTATTCTCAGTACTCGTTTTATTCTCAGTACTTATTTATATCTAGATCGATGTTAAACTGGTTAGAATGAACAAATTTGAAGAAATAGTTCATGTTCAGATCTACTGTGGACGGCTCCGGAGCTGCTGCGCGACTGTAGCGGAGAAGTGCGTGGCTCGCAGCCCGGCGACGTGTTCTCCTTCGCCATCATCATGCAGGAGGTCATCGTGCGCGGCGAGCCTTACTGCATGCTGGCGCTCACGCCGGACGGTAAGCGACCCGCCTGCGGTGCGGTGCGGCGGGAGGGTAGCGACACTCACGCCGACGGCGACGCTCATTTCAGAGATCGTGGAGAAGGTGTCGCGGCCGCCGCCGCTGATCCGGCCGTCCGTGTCGATGGGCGCGGCGCCGCCGGACGCCGTGAGCGTGATGCGCCAGTGCTGGAGCGAGGCGCCCGACCTGCGCCCCGACTTCCACCGCCTGCACGACATCTTCCGCCACCTGCACCGCGGCAAGTACGTATGCTCTCCGCTCTCTGCGCCACGCCCACTTACCGCCGTGCGCAATGTGCGCATCGTACTAACACCCTACATGTTTTATTGTCCAGAAAGATCAACATAGTCGATTCCATGTTCGAAATGCTGGAAAAATATAGTAATAATCTAGAAGAGCTGATAAAGGAACGGACAGAGCAGCTCGACATGGAGAAGAAGAAAACTGAACAACTTCTGAACAGAATGCTTCCCAGGTATGTGATGACTCTGTTCAGCCGACTCACCTCCGCTGCTGGACGGGAGCCCCCACTAGACACCGGTACAGACCTTGTGTGTTATACGCCCTGTGTTTACTTGTGAAACTAGAACAAGTCTACAACATGTAGAATAGAACAGCCAAATAAACAACGCTTTACCTATAACTTTTTGCAAAATAAAGCCGACTTTCATAATTCTATAATCAAATGGGAATCTATTTCGGTAAGGGGACAGTTCTTTCGATCATATCTTTGCAGATCCCGCAGGACTGCAATAAAAATGTTGGTTTCGATGACTACTCACTTGAGCCGGGGAATTTTCGTAAAAGTTATTTAACTCTTTTTCAATTAAGAATAACTCACTTTTTGCCGTTGGGTTTTTAATTCTGCTTTAATTTTAAACTTTTTGAGGATTCATGCGTTATGTACGTGGATTTTTTCAAAAAAGATATTTTTAGTGACTAAAGATTTCCGAGAGCTGTCGTCTCTCATCGTAACTCGCGCAACACTACAACACTATAAAATCTGACAAGTTTAGTACTCACTGCGGTCTGGCAGCCTGGAAAGTAATTAAAGTTGATCAGGCATCTGGTTATCTTGTATTGTGTAGGATAGGGTTGATTAGGTGTGTGTTGGCAGGTCGGTGGCGGAGCGCCTGATGCTGGGGTCGCGCGTGGAGCCGGAGGAGTTCTCCGAGGTGTCCATCTACTTCAGTGATATCGTGGGCTTCACGGCACTGGCAGCACGCTCCACGCCCGTGCAGGTGGTGGACCTGCTCAACGACCTCTACACCACCTTCGACGCCGCCATCGAGCAGTACCAGGTGTACAAGGTACGTGCGGCACACTCCGGTGCAGTGGGTCCAGTCGCGCGCCAGCACTGACCGCAGCACTGTCGCGTGGCAGGTGGAGACCATCGGCGACGCGTACATGGTGGTGGGCGGGCTGCCGGTGCGCTCGCAGTCGCACGCCGACGCCGTGGCCACGATGGCGCTGCACTTGCTGCACCTGGCCGGGCGCTTCCGCCTGCGCCACCTGCCCGACACGCCGCTGCACCTGCGCATCGGCCTGCACTCGGGGCCCGTGTGCGCCGCCGTCGTGGGCCTCACCATGCCGCGCTACTGCCTGTTCGGCGACACCGTGAACACTGCTTCGCGCATGGAGTCTACGGGCGCGGCGTGGCGCATCCAGGTGTCGGCGACGACGGCGGAGCGGCTGGCGGCGGCCGGCGGCTACCGGCTGCGCTCGCGCGGCCTCACCATGATCAAGGGCAAGGGCGCCATGCACACCTACTGGCTGCTCGGCAAGGACGGCTTCGACAAGGCGCTGCCCACGCCACCGCCTTTACAGTTAGTGAGCTCTTACAACTATAGCAGTTTGCCTTTCTTTGGAGCCGTCTGGTTCATCACGTCCATCGAGCGTCGCCATCCATTACTTCAGCACTAGCCGGTACTAACTATGGAGTGCATTATTATTATGTTTCCTGTTTATTTATATAGTTGTTGCTGTAAAATATTTAAAAAATGTTAATAATGTGCCAAAACATAACTTTTCACAAATTATTTAGGTACATTTTAAATCTAAAGTAAAATAAAAATCAACATTTTCTGCCGCACTCAGAGAGCTTTAATGATTACTTAGGCGATCACTAAGAAAAGGTTTTGACAGTTTTTTCATACAAAAGTATGTCGCTTAAGTAATCATTAAATAATAATATCTCCTGAGTACGGCAGTTAGAAATATAAAAAAAAACAACCGACTTCAAAAACACCAAAAAGTTAAAAATAAACTTCAGAAGAAAAATCAGCTTCTGAAGTCGATGACATTTGTTTGTTTGATTTCGTTTTTTTGCCACCGACTTCAGAAGCTGATTTTTCTTCTGAAGTTTATTTTTAACTTTTTGGTGTTTTTGAAGTCGGTTGTTTTATTTGTAGAAAAGTTTTTTTTATTTTTTCATTTTTAGTTGTAGTCCAAACAAGAAGCCTAACCCTTAACCTTCAAGATTCCCTTATTATTGCTTTCAACTCCCAACCGTCGATTTCTCTGAGATCCCATCACCAGGTCCCGGCTTCTATATCATGGTACCACCCTTATAATATCTCCTTTACAATAAAAAAGAATCATCAAAATTGGTTCATAAACGACGAAGTTATTAGCGGACACACATAAACGAAAAATGTTAATAAATTCAAAAAAATGTTCATAAAATGAAAAATACTGGGTCAAACAATGTCAAATTTTTATGGGACCAAATAGCTACTATGACGCATCAAACTAAAAAAGAATCACGTAAATCGGATCATACATCTCGGTGTAATCGGTGTACATACATATAAAAAAAAAACAAAAAAAAAACATACCGATCGAATTGAGAACCTCCTCCTTTTTGGGAAGTCGGTTAAAAAAAGTATCATTTAATTAAGTATAATTTAATTGAGACTTTTTAAATAATAATATAGATTGTTAGTAAACATGAAACTCATGAAAGAAAACATAGTAATGAGTTTTAAACCCCTACCATGATTTTTGTACCCGAATAACTACCATATCCTTGAAATTTTACAACTTTTAAAGGGTACATTATTATTTGAATGACGAAATTTAAATTACTTCCTGTGTAAAATAATAGTTTCAGGCTTATAATATGTATAAGCCCATATGGGTTCATCAATTGTATCGTAATATCGAAAATTGTTATTGTTCATTCAGTTAAGGTTAAGAGTCCTTGGTGGTAATGGAGCGGTGTTTAACAAAAATAACAAACGTCTTTTTTCGATGGTGATTTATTTGCTACTACTTCCTACGTTTAACTACATAATATAAATATGAATTGGACAGTTATACCTAATTTTAAAATAAATTCCGAGTGCAAAAAATATCTAATGATTGAAATATTAACAGTCATTATACCTAAGTTCAAAATGTCAACGTTTTGTACACTTTAGTTCATTTTATTTACGTTAAAAATACCTACAATTTAAAAACCAAAAAATATGGAAAAAAATTACAATCTCCCGTATAAGTGTTTTTTCAACACATTTGCTCATAAAGTGGCTCTAATTTCACCGCAATTAGGCATATAATGACAGCTGTAACCAAACTGTGAATTTTTCATTACCATTATTCACAAGTGAGTTATGAGTTTTTTTTTTTTAATTTTTTTGGTTGAGTTGCTTTGTTCTTAAAAAGTTTCGATATTAAAAAGATTGTGTTTCTTGTTCATTTCATGCAACTTCGAATTTAAATAGATAATTTCAACTTTTATATACGTTTTTAATAAATAAAACTTTTGTTTTCTCTGTAATAAAAAAAAAAACTTTGAATTCCCCATTTTGTACGTGGCTGTAACGCTAACCGCGAAAAGCCAAAAAATAAAAACTTAATCTTTTAGTCTATAGGCGATCGCCATTGTTAGATGTGCACATTTTATCTGTTGAAAATGATGTTTTTTGTGTTATTTTCTTCACAAGCGTGTTGAAAAACGTCGTATGATACACGTGTGTATTGATGATTACCGTCCTCGGCTCTCTTAAGACCCTCACCTAACGGCTCGGGTCTCAATGGCGCCTCAGCGGTAATCACCAACGTTACACACTTATACCATAATGTACTATTTCAACACACTTGCTCATAAAGTGGCTCTAATTTCACCGCAATTAGGCACATAATGCCACCTGTAATCAAACTGTGAATTTTTCATTACCATTATTCACAAGTGAGTTATAGGTTTTTTTTTTAATTTTATTGGTTGAGTTGCTTTGTTCTTAAAAAAGTTTCGATACTAATACTAAAAAGATTGTGTTCAATACTACAAATAAATTAATGTACCCATTGCTTGCTCATTTCATGCAACTTCGAATTTAAATAGATAATTTGAACTTGTATATACGTTTTTAATAAATAAAACTTTTGTTTTCTCAGTAATAAAAAAAACTTTGAATACCCCATTTGTACGTGGCTGCAACGCTATCCGCGAATAGCCAAAAAAAAACTTAATCGTTTTATCTATAGACGATCGCCATTGTTATATGCGCGCGCAGGAAATCTTATTAATTGAAATAGATTGAAAAGAATTGAAAAGAAACCTCATTCTTTTAGTCTATGGCCGATCACCATTGTTAGATGCGCGTGCAGGAAAACTTTTTAATTTTTCCCGCCATGGCGAAATTTATTTCACAACTCGTTTTAACTGTTGAAAATGATTTTTTTGTATTATTTTCTTCACAAGTGTGTTGAAAAACGTGTGTATTGATGATTACCGTCCTCGGCTCTCTTAAGGCTCTCAATGGCGCCTCAGCGGTAATCACCAACGTTACCCACTTATACCATAATGTACTATTACCAGTGTCTAATATTATGTCTCATTTATGAAGATTGTATGAATCCACATTTTGAACTGAGTGAAATAGGTTAGGTTAGGTTAAACCGTGACCAACATAAGCCGAGCGAGCGAAGAGAACGGCGCGGGCAAGTTCTACTTTCAAGTTGCTCGCAGAAATGTTTTCATTATTGTCTAATTATAATCCATTTAAAAGAAAATTAAATTGTAAAACTTAGTTATTAAACTTTCGTAGAATTATATAATAAATATTTAGGTCTTTTTTTGATGTCATTTTTGTCGATAATTAAATTGTAGATATATTGGGGACGTAGGCTATCTAACCGTTCACAATATAATTTTAGGACTTGGTCGTTCGATATCTTTTCAATGTTTTGAACGTTGACGTTTTACCCGTAGGTATTTTAATGTTCGACATTCAAATATGTTCCGTTTTTAAAACGTAGCAACACCATCAACGGCATTAGTATGTTTGTAGTGTTTGTTTATTTATTTAGTACTTGGAAGACTTACAGCTAATAAAAACAAACAAAAAGCAGAAACCATAGTCACCAGAAAGCCAATTACAAGTCCTCACGTATAGATTTATAATAAAAATGATATATATTTTTTTTTTTTTGTCGGTACAACGTCACAAACGACCGGAGTGTCGCTGCGCGCGCCCCTGTGTGCCCATGATGTTTTGCCATTTTAATACATTTTAGTTATTTTTATCGGGCTAGTTTTTTTACTTGTTATCCAACATGGATTACATCCGTGGCTGGCGTGAATATGTTGACATGTCTAAAATTGTAATTTGTCAGGGCGGCCATTTTAAAGTTTTGGCGTCTTCTGGTAAATCGGTAAATTAGTTTAACATATATGTTTTAGTTGTTTTAAAGGTTATTTTATGCCATCTTTTAAATGACGACAATAAATAATCAAAATTTCCCATAGATTGCATAATAATAGACTTGTCAAGTCGGTCACCGAAAAGTTATCAACTTATTCACCGAGTTGTCAACTTGTTCACCAACAGTTTTCAACTTATTCACCGAGTTGTCAACTTGTTCACCAACAGTTTTCAACTTATTCACCTCATTATTAGGTAAACAATGTTATTTTAATGACAAACACATTATTTTAATTGGATAGCAAACAGATGACAAACATAAAAAATATTTAGTTTGCTGAAATACCTACTACTCACTCAAATCAAGTAATGTTGTTCTAACTGAACAAATATTTAATTGAAACACCACGAAACTATCAGTTTCCTAGTATTTTTGTAATAAAAACATTGTTTTATTGGACCACAAACAACGTCATCATACAGACACAAATGTGTTACTAACACAACTAAAAATTGAAACAACTAAAATAACCATACATTAACTCCTCAACCTCGTCGCAGACCATTCATGTTTTATTGGACCTCAGAATCCTCTTCATCTGGGTTGTTTTCGTCCAAATCTGGAATAGTAGATGCAGAGACGTCACCGACAGTTTTTATATTAATATAAAACTCTGTCAATCAGGTCAATCATGTCCATCAAATCCTTTTTTTTCTGCACTGATTGGCAAAGCTTCCTTGGAGATTTGGCTCAACCTAAAGACATCTATGGTGGTTTTTCCTCTTTTCCGAAAATTTACTGACTTGAAAGAGGGTCAACAACATCTGGCAAAGCACAAAAAGGTCTACTGTGCCTTCGTAGACTTGGAGAAGGCTTACGACAGTGTGTGGAGGGAAGAGCTGTGGTCGACTCTATCTATGTATGGTGTGGACAGGTGCTTGGTACGAGCACTAAAATCTTTGTACAAGGATTCTAGTGCTTGTGTTAGGATAAATGGGGCATACACTGGCTGGTTTATCATCTCAAAAGGTGTTAGGCAGGGCTGTGTAGCGTCCTCTTGGCTGTTCAACCTATACATGGATAGTTGTCTGACAGATTTGAAAGAGAATGACTGTGGATTAAGGATGACTGAGTTGCCTGTCAAATGCCTTCTGTACGCAGATGATCAAGTTCTTCTTGCATCGTCAGCGGAACAGTTGCAAGATATGGTAACTGTTATGAATGAAGCATTTAAGAGAAAAGGGATGAATGTAAATGTAAACAAGACGAATGTTATGGTATTTGAAAGAGAAGAGGATATATCGGTGTGTGATGTGGAAATAAATGATAAGAGTGTGAAACAAGTGAATGAGTTTGTATATTTGGGCAGTATGTTTACAAGAGATGGAAAGATTGACGCAGATGTAGAAAGGAGAGTAAACGCGGGAAATAGAGTAAATGGTGCTATGCATGCGGTGGTGACCAACCAGTCGATGTCAAAAGAGGCTCGGCTGGCTGTTCACAATGGTGTGCTGGTGCCTACTCTTATGTATGGCAGTGAATGTTGGGTGTGGCAAACGAAGCATGAAAGTAGGATTAATACTGTGGAGATGCGTTCTTTGCGAAGCATGTGTGGTGTAACTCTGAATGATAAGTTGAGAAATGAGGTAATACGAGAACGTTGCGGTTTAAAAGAAGATGTAGTGACAAAAATTGAAAAGAGTATGCTAAGGTGGTTCGGTCATGTGGAAAGGATGAATGAAAGGCGATTAACAAAAGGTATTTACAAGGCAGATGTGAGTGGTAATGCCGGGAGGGGACGCCCTAGAAAGACATACACTGATCATATTGGTGCCGTTCTTCTGAAAGGACAGGTGCGTAGTACTCGTAACCGGCGTGCGTGTATGACCAGATGTATGAATGTGGACGAGGCAAAAGGAGTATGTAAGGATCGTAGTAAGTAGCGTTCTGTGGTTTCTGCCTACCCCCATGGGAAAAGGGCGTGAGTTTATGTATGTATGTATGTATGTTGAAAGAGGGTTCGCGATCCAGGGTCATCTTGAAATTGATCTAATCTACCCTGTTTTTATTATATTGCAGCCATTTAATAGGTTGCCATAGAAATCTGTCCCCAGAATCGTCCAGGTTTTTGACAGTAAAGGGTACTTTCGTTTCGCGGTTCGCGTGCGCGTGACTTCTGAACTCTAAACTGACGTTTTTTTACCAACACACGAGCGAGGTTATTTTAAAAATTATTACTTCTTACGAAAGTTTGTTGATAACTCGATTATTTTTTATACAACTTTTTTTATTTTATTTTTTTTGGCGGGTGGAAAATCATCAAAAAACCTCTCCCGCTCTTGGGCAGAGCCAAAGGGAGTGTCAGACTTCTACTGACTAAAAACCATCCATGTTCCTTCTTAGCCCTTCATGTCGAGGTCGCGGTATCTCTTGCGAACAACCCGCAGCCCCGACGGGCTTTTAATACCACTTGGGTACATAAGTTGTCAACTAAACATATTTATTTAACGTTAAAGATTTTGTAACGGACAACATGTAGTGATACCTATACTTATTACATTTAGGGTTCAGAACTTCGTTGTCAGTAACTGGACATCTCAATATATCGCAATTTAAACAGAAATACTTCGGTGGGCCATAACTTGATATCTCAATTTGTCAATTTAAAATTAGTACTTTAAGAAAACTTTTAAGTGTATAAGTTGAGATTTCAAATTACGAATATTATTTTGGGTACTGAGTATAGGTTGATATAACAAAATATCAATGTTCGATCACAAAAACATGTGAATCGTTAATTTGACATGAGGTTTTGTTAAGTTAGACACGTCAAAATGCGAGATATCAACATATTCTCAAAGTCGATTGCTCCAAAAATTATGTATATCTATAACTGTCAATTTTTTTCATATAAATTCTTAATGCGTAGGATGCAATAAGCCAATAAAAAAAAAAACATAGAAATCGACATGTCAATGTGTTCACGCCAGCCACGGACATAAGTTGAATATAATTTCGAAAATGGTTGTGTGCCCGAATAATGTACTTCCCAACAAACTTGCATTCCCTTAGCAACCTACTTTGTGGAAAGTTTCGTGTTTCTAGCTTGAGCTCTAGGTTGTTTAGTTGCCTTGTCTGTCAGTTAGTGAATAAATGATCAATTGAACATTTTACCAAGAAGATTGCCATGACAGAGAGGAAAACCTTGTATAAGTAAAAACTTGTATCGCCAGATCTGAGGAAGTGCTATTTGAAGTTGACGGAGAGAACGAGAGCGAGTCTCCAGCCCCCAGCTGCTCGCCGCCCCCCACGCCCCCCCCTGCCGCGCCAGCCCCGCCGCGCCCCGCTCACGTCGAGCGCCAGCGCTCCGACCCCACCAGTACGCCGGACAAGCAAGGTGCGTGTCGTCTCTCCACACTGCGCGTATAACGTACTGAAATATCAGAATACTTACTTTTTGATTTACCTTTTTAGGGTACTTTCAGACGAAAGTACCCTAAAAAGGCGTGTAAGGCAAAGGGTTTTTTATGAAGAAACACACAAAAAGACAAGACCATAAAGAGCATTGAGTATCTTTGTATAGACTAGTGGCGTCATTTTTTTTTCAGTGGCCACTTTTAATTTTAATGTCATTTTGTTGTGCTGTGTTAAATACACATGTAAATATGTTCAATTATTTTTGTCCTAAGTAATTTATAAGCTGAGTTATTTCTCAACTAGCTGACCCACGCAGCTTCATCTGCGTCACTTAATATAGCTCATAACCTTTCTCGATAAATCGACTATCCAACAAATTATTAAATTTAGTTAAATCATACTCGTAACAAACAAAAAATCTTACCTTTCCTCTTTATAATACCTTTTGCTTTAGATTGGCTTCGATTATATTATTTAAGTTACAATTACTATAGCAATCTCTTACTGTTAAATAAACAGTAACACCTTGTACTTGTAAACATTATGGTGCAATAAATATTTTGAATTTAAATGTCTCCGGAGCCCCCAGAGGCTAGAATCCCCACTAACCTACCGCACCGGACCGAATGACTGCCGCACGCGTTTGTCGCGCGGATATTTTGACATTGCGATATCTTCTAAGATATTTGTTTAAACTGTAAAGAGTAAAGGGCACAAATATTCTATATTAAATTTCCGTGCTAACAAACATATTTATTTAGACATAGATTAATGGGTTAAATAAGCTTCGCAAAATATCATTCTAACATTTTAATAGTAAAAAATGGTTACAGTGAGTCAATCTTAAAAGATAGGCATATGCTGTCGCGGATTTTTTTTAGAACTTTTAAAGAGGAACCATTCTTTCATCTATACTATCTATACTAATATTATAAAGCTGAAGAGTTTGTTTGTTTATTTGTTTGTTTGTTTGTTTGAACGGGGTAAACTCAGGAACTACTGATTGGAATTGAAAAATTCTTTTAGTGTTGGATAGTCCATTTATCGAGGAAGGCTTTAGGCTATATAACATCACGCCACAATCAATAGGAGCAGAGCATAAATGAAAAATGTTGCAAAAACGGGAAAAGATATTCCTTTTTGAGAGCTTCCGTTGCGTGCGCTGCGAAAACGGTTTAAGTTACGTAAATACCATGTATGAAGGAATTGTTCCTTTTTAAAAGTTCTAAAAAAAAGTCCGCGACAGCATATGTTTATCTTTTAATATTGACTCACTGTAACCATTTTTTTATATTATAATGTTAGGTTAAAAAGAATTATATTTTGCGAAGCTTATTTAACCCATATGGTATTAATCTATATCTAAATAAATGTGTTTGCTAGCACGGAAATTTAATATAGAATATTTGTGCCCTTTACTCTATACAGTTTAAACAAATATCTTAGAAGATATCGCAATGTAAAAATATACGGGCGACAAAATAATTAGGGGATTCTGGCGTCTGTGGGCCCCGGAGAAATTCAAATTAAAAATATTTACTGCACCATAATGTTTACAAGAGATACCTATAGTAATTGTTACTTTAATAATATAATCGAAGTCAATCTAAACTAATAGGTATTTTATAGAGGAAAGGTAAGACTTTTTGTTTGTTACGAGTACGATATACCTCAATTTAATAAGTTGGATAGTCGATTTGTCTAGAAAGGTTATAAGCTATATTATGTGTTGCAGACGAAGTTGCGTGGGTCAGCTAGTACATGATATTTGCGTAACTTAAACCGTTTTCGCAGCGCACGCAACGGAAGCTCTCAAAAAGGAATATCTTTTCCCGTTTTTGCAACATTTTTCATTTATCCTCCGCACCTATTGGTCGTAGCGTGATGTTATATAACTTAAAGCCTTCCTCGATAAATGGACTATCCAACACTAAAAGATTTTTTCTATTCCAGCCAGTAGTCCCTGAGTTTACCGCGTTCAAACAAACAAACAAACAAACTCTTCAGCTTTATAATATTAGTATAGATGTCATATCGATTTTTCGTATCTAAAATTGTACTGGCGGAGTCAGATTATTTTGATATCTGCCCGACCCCATGTATCATAACATAATACTACATTATCATACATCATGTATCATAATACATTTGACATTACATGCGAACAGCAGCCTAAACTCTGTTTCCCAATAATACATGAGCAATAGTTGCCCAATATTGCATCCAGCCCTCTTGTGTAGCTCTTTCTACGAGAATGTACGCGTACCTAAATGTCCGTCTAGCCTAAACCCTATATTGTGTTTGATCGCTTTCCATGCATTCAATTTTAGCAGTTTTTTTTCGTCTTCGGTAGATGGCGTTATTGATTTGATGCCAATTTCTGAACCGCGGTATTTATTAAAAATGTATTCTCTGAATAGTCAACAAATAAAAATTGATTGTGTAGGTACACAGTATACAAAAACCAAAACTAAATTAGATAAAAACCCACTTCACATTTTTTTTGTTTCGTGTGGGAATCGAACCTGCGACACGCATTGCTACTGTCAATCGTAAAGCCACTGCGCCAAACATGTCGTGATATTATAGATGTAGTGTGTTGTTAGCACTTTGTGTCGGGGCCGCCGTATCACTTTCGAACAACCCGCAGCCCCGACGGGCGTCGGACCTTGCGAGCCCCTTCAATGTTGCTGACCTCTCTTTGAGGCGCGCGTGGAACACAAACACGCCATCTAAACGGCCTGTCATCGTCATAGGACCCGACGGACGATGAGCTAGCCCGTTACTTACCATCTACAAACCTGCGCCTAGCGCGGCCGGAAGCCATCACGTGGCCCCCGACTCCCGAAGAGACGGGCGGAGCGGAAGGAAGCGACTTCTACTGACTAAAAACCACCCATGTTCCTTCTTAGCCCTTATTTTCTACAGCGTCAGTAAGTTAACGCAGGGCAATGATTTAATGTACTTTTATTTAAGCGACGCATTTTAGTTTTCGACAACCACGCGAACGAAGTCGCGGGCACAGCTAGTTCTAAATAAAAGCTTGTGAAATACAGAACTACATCATGATTTGCGTTTTAAATGTTAATTTCAACTGGCCTATACTGACCATATTTTATGACGAAACTTACCGTTTTGCTGAAAAACGCGGAATGCCCATTTTTGGGACCTTTGACCTTGCATTTTGTTATTTCCCAAGTGTTTTGTGGTTATAAATTGTTTTGCAGCAACGATGAACAATACTTACCTTCCTGTAGTTAGATATGGACCCACATACACACGCGTCAATGCGACTAGCTCTGCTTGATAGTGATTGATGTGATTACAGCGTGGCAGCGATCCGGTGCGGTGTCGGCAGACTGCAGCCCCCCACGCGCCGCGCGCCGCTCCGCCGACGCGGGCGACGTGCGCCGCTCAGGCGACGCGGGCGACGCGCGCGACTCCAGCGCCACGCGGGACGCTCGCGAGTCGCGCGCCACTCTCGCGCTGCCCCTCGGCGACCACAGCGCACAATACTCGCGTTACAGGTGCTTCTACTATTTCTGATCACGAATAATCTGCTTTTACATGTAAGCCACGACAAAAATATATACAAGAGAACGACAAAAATATATACAAGAGAACGACAAAGACACAAAAAAAAAACATGCAATGACACATTTTTTTAACTGGTCACACCTATCTTATAGTACAAAGGTGGTAGAACGAAAAGCTAATGCACAATTTGCATTCAAATGCACAGTAATGGATAATATTCATAGACAAATATTAATACAGTGCAATAACAAGCGATTACCAAGTTTTGTGAATCAAAGCTAAGCAATAGTTATCAAAAAACAAATATACATATTTTCATTCCAAATAAATATTTATTTCTTTCATATTGAGCTTAGATGTTCCCTTTTTCAAGATCAAAAAATTAATTTAGCAATTTCTCATTTCATTGTCATGTTTTTCCCCTGTGACTTTTTTTTTTTTTGGGGGCTGGAAATCATCAAATGACTCCTCCGCGGTAGGGAGCGGTAGGGAGTGTCAGACTTCTACTGACTAAAAACCACCCATGTTCCTTCTTGCGCGGTATCTCTTTCGAACAACCCGAAGCCCCGACGGCTGCCGAGAACACGGCGCGCTCAAGCGGGGCAGATCTCCACGGTGTGCTCCACCGTGTCCTCCACCGTGTCCTCCGGCCGATCCTCGCAATGGTAGCATACGGGCGTTGGTAGCATCCGGGCGATGATGGTAGCATCCGGGCGGTCCCCTGTGCCCTTCTGTTGTAACAGGTAGTCACTGGGCCGATAGTCTGACAACCAGTGCTCGGGGTATCTTGTTACTAACTGGGTTGTGGAGGTCAGGTAGGCCAACGCTACATGTAAAGTTAAAATATGTATTACATAGTAATATACAATAATATGTCCTACCCTGTCCGATCCGACAGGGGAGGGCAAAGGCCTCCCTTACCTCCTTCAACTTTTCGTCCTCGAGTGCGATTGTAGACCAGTTCTTAGAGAAAGGGTCCAACTTACCTCGCCGACCCCAACATACTTCGGAAAGGCTATTCACTTTATAAGTACCTACGTATACTTAGTTCTGAAAGAATTTTCAATCAACTTCTAACCGTTGAGGAGTTGAACCTTCCATTAACATCAGTGAATCCACATGATATTATGATGACCACACGCAAATACTTGAACAGGTTTAGAAAAAATATATGGAAAACGTCATAAGTGCCTATAAAATTTAAGGGGTTGCCCTAGATTTCCCTGGGATCCCGTCATCAGATTCTGATTTGGTGATAATGGGACCACCTCGGGAGTATACCTTTTCGAACACAAAAAGAATTTTGAAAATCGGTTCATTAATGACAAACACACAAACAATTACACAAAAAAAAAAACGTACAGACGAATTGAGAACCTCCTCCTTTTTGTTGGAAAGTCGGTTAAAAACTATAATGTAATATACATAATTATTTGTAATGTGCTCGCCATGAAGATTCATTTGATACCAAACATGCTATGATTTTTAAAATCCGTCATATTTTTTTTCATAAAATTTAAATAATATATTGACACCTCATTTATTAAAATCCATTTAGCAGTTTAGGCGCTATGGTGGAACATACATACATACATAGACTGCCAAAATCATTACCCTTCCTTTTGGCTTCGCCGTAGTCGGGTAATAATAATATACATTTTTCGAAAAAGCCAACGACGGTAATTTTTACGAAAATCTCCCAACTCAAAGTGAGTAGTTATCGAAACTAACTAACTAGTTATCTAAATGCTGGTGAGTCTAAGTGGATGAATTGTGTTCAGGTGCCTGGGAAGCGGAAGACGTCCGCTGCGACGTCAGTGGTCCCTGGAACGCGGGGACGCGCTGGCAGCGGCGGCAGCGGGCGCCCCCCCCGGGCCCGCGTCCGCGCCCCCCTCCCCGCCCGAGCCGCTGGCGCTGCTGGCGGGCTCGGCGCCGCGCGCTCCGGCCGCGCGCTACCGCACGCGCCCCACGACGCCGGCGCCGCTCTAGTAGATGCTGTGTCGCTAGCTCGACAATAATTTTCGTAGACGATTCTTCTCCGCCTGGCCGCCGCCGCCGCGAACTCTGCGCAGTACGCACGTTGCCGTCGGCGAGTGTCGCGGACTCGCGGCTGGCGCGTAGCTGCGGTCGAAGACGGTGCCTGTCAATATACATTTTTTACTATAGTATCTAGGGTTCGAATTGTGATTCATAGCGGATGATTGGTGTATTTTTGAAATTTTTCGGGTATCTAAATAAATTAACTATGTCTTCATTGTTTCTTTTATTTACTCAGCCTAATATGTACTTTTGGCTACTTTGTAACAGATCGGTCTGTAGTACCTCTAAACCTCGAAAACACATAGGTACCTACTGATAATTGAAAAATAAAACCTAATACATAAAAGTTTATCTTTATTTGTTAACTAGCTGTGCCCGCGACTTCGTTCGCGTGCTTGTCGGAAACTAAAATGCGTCGCTTAGATAAAAGTACGTTAAATCATTACCCTGCGTTAACTTACTGCCGCTGTAGAAAATAAGAAGAGGGTAATGCAAAGTACTGACTATGTCTAATACTAAAGTTTAGATGGATGGGTGTTTGTTAATCAACCACGTCTGAACGGCCGAACGGATCTTGAAGAAATTTGAAACAGGTACATTATAGTCGACAGGTACTGTCGTTGGCGCGTTCGTGTTCCACGCGCGCCTCAAAGATATGTCAGCAACAATTAAGGGGTCCTTTGGGGCCCCGTAATTGTTGCTGCCGTCGTCTGCCGGGGCTGACGGTTGTCCGCAAGAGATACCACGACCCCGAAACACAAAGAGCTAAGAAGAAACGTGGGTGGTTTTTAGTCAGTAGAAGTCTGACACTTTCTTCCGCTCCGCCCAGAGCGGGATGAGTCATTTGATAATTTACGAACCACAAAAAAGGGGGGGTTTAGAGGCTGTTTCGAGAGGTACCTGTACCGAGTCTGGGACATCGAATCTGAAATGGAACGCCGTCACCTCCTTCTGCGAAGCAGTAATGCTAGCGAAAGAGGTGAACGTAAGAGGGACACAACCCCTCTTCCCAGCCGCCGCGGGAGACGCTCCGGGCATCGGGGGCCACGTGATGGCTTCCGGCCACCGTAGGCGCGGGCCTGTGAACGGTGAGTAACGGGCTAGTTAATCGTTCGTCAGTCCTATGACGATGAAGGCGCGTTCGTGTTCCACGCGCGTCTCAAAGGGATATCAGCAATATTGAAGGGGCTCCCAAGGACCGACGCCCGTCGGGGCTGCGGGTTGTTCGAAAGAAATACCGCGGCCTCGACACATAGGGCTAACAACACACCACATCTATATAAAGACATGTTTGGTGCAGTGGCTGGACGATTAACAGTAGCACTGCGTGTCGCAGGTTCGATTCCCACACGGTACAAACAAAATATGCCGTGGGTTTTATCCAATTCAAATTTAGTTTAAAAAAAATTGTATTTTTATACTGTGTAATTGGTAAATCTTTATTTGTTGATGTTATTCATGAAACATATGTTTATTTAATTACACCGCGGTTTAGAAAATGACATCAAATGAACAACGTCGAAGACGAAGATAAACTGCTAAAAAAGAGCGATCAAACACACTATAGGGTTTAGGCTATGTAGATTTTGAAAACAGCGTCATTTAGACTAATATCTACGTACCTTTTGCTATCATTACTTATTTAAAGTTATCTTGTGAAGGCATTTATTAATTCTATATATATATTATTTATATACATATAATAAATTTGTAGAAAAATCTTTTTTGTACATCGAAAATATTTTAAAAAAAAATTGTCAGGGTATTAAAGTATAACCAACAGAACACATTTCCAGCATTTTTGGAATTTTTGTCTGTTTGTCTGTTTATCTGTTTGTCTGTTTGTCTGTTTCGATGACTAAGCATCACGTCAAATTTACGAAACGAATGTAGATAACTTTTATACATAAATATTGTGCGTAACTTGGGCTATTACTTAGTCTTTGTTTCATCGTAATCGGTGCTCTCTATCAAAAGATATATTTATTTATAGTTTTCAAGAAGAACTTATCATTATGGTCAAGAATGAGACAAGCAACGACATCTATTGAACGAATATGGTACTTATTAATAAATGCCTTCACAAGATAACTTTAAATAAGTAATGATAGCAAAAGGTACGTAGATATTAGTCTAAATGACGCTGTTTTCAAAATCTACATAGCCTAAACCCTATAGTGTGTTTGATCGCTCTATTTTAGCAGTTTATCTTCGTCTTCGACAGATGGCGTTATTCATTTGATGTCATTTTCTAAACCGCGGTGTTATTAAATA
This sequence comes from Diarsia brunnea, assembly GCA_949774965.1. Lineage (NCBI taxonomy): Eukaryota > Metazoa > Arthropoda > Insecta > Lepidoptera > Noctuidae > Diarsia > Diarsia brunnea. The sequence goes on from OX458998.1 coordinate 22,838,907, forward strand.
AACATAATTATGTTTCATGAATAGTCAACAAATAAAGATTTACCAATTACACAGTATAAAAATACTATTTTTTTTAAACTAAATTAAAATTGGATAAAACCCACGGCATACTTTGTTTGTACCGTGTGGGAATCGAACCTGCGACAAGCAGTGCTACTGTTAATCGTCCAGCCACTGCACCAAACATGTCTTTATATAGATGTGGTGTGTTGTTAGCCCTATGTGTCGAGGCCGCGGTATTTCTTTCGAACAACCCGCAGCCCCGACGGGCGTCGGTCCTTGGGAGCCCCTTCAATGTTGCTGACATCCCTTTGAGACGCGCGTGGAACACGAACGCGCCTCCATCGTCATAGGACTGACGAACGATTAACTAGCCCGTTACTCACCGTTCACAGGCCCGCGCCTACGGTGGCCGGAAGCCATCACGTGGCCCCCGATGCCCGGAGCGTCTCCCGCGGCGGCTAGGAAGAGGGGTTGTGTCCCTCTTACGTTCACCTCTTTCGCTAGCATTACTGCTTCGCAGAAGGAGGTGACGGCGTTCCATTTCAGATTCGATGTCCCAGACTCGGTACAGGTACCTCTCGAAACAGCCTCTAATCCCCCCTTTTTTGTGGTTCGTAAATTATCAAATGACTCATCCCGCTCTGGGCGGAGCGGAAGAAAGTGTCAGACTTCTACTGACTAAAAACCACCCACGTTTCTTCTTAGCTCTTTGTGTTTCGGGGCCATGGTATCTCTTGCGGACAACCGTCAGTCCCGGCAGACGACGGCAGCAACAATTAAGGGGCCCCAAAGGACCCCTTAATTGTTGCTGACATATCTTTGAGGCGCGCGTGGAACACGAACGCGCCAACGACAGTGCCTGTCGACTATAATGTACCTGTTTCAAATTTCTTCAAGATCCGTTCGGCCATTCTGACGTGGTTGATTAACAAACACCCATCCATCTAAACTTTAGTATTAGACATAGTCAGTACTTTGCATTACCCTCTTCTTATTTTCTACAGCGGCAGTAAGTTAACGCAGGGCAATGATTTAACGTACTTTTATCTAAGCAATGCATTTTAGTTTCCGACAAGCACGCGAACGAAGTCGCGGGCACAGCTTTTTATATAGCACAAAGCGACCATTGTTAAATACTATATCAATGTGCCTGTCGCCGGCCTCCCACTAGCTGCACCGATGGGGCCAATGTGGGGGAGGCGTATGTCCAGCAGTGGACGTGTTTTGGCTCAAATGATGATGATGATAATTATCATAAGAAGTATGTCTTCAAATCCCAAATGAGCTGCTTCAGAGCTGTGTTTACTAAGTAACGACCGCTATCAAACTGTATGTAACCTCTCGAGCGCCACGGTCGGGTGTAGCCGACAAACGTCCCAACACGCCACCGTCGGCTAATTTAATGCCGACAAGAAAACAATGTTATAAAACTTTATAACTGCTATTGAATACAAAATAGTGTCAAATTAAATAAAATTATGATGTTACGAGTGTTGTTTTATTTTTTAAATGTTTGCGTGATCGAACTATGTAACCTAACGTTATGTAGACCCCCACGAGACCCCTGAACGGAAACAAGTGCCACATATTGTCACATCGTACACCTATCCCATTTTTTTTTACCGCGTCGGTGTCAAAAGGACTGGACAAAAAAAAACCGACTTCAAAAACGGAAAAAAAGTGAAAAACACAAAAACGAAAAACACAAAAAAAGAGTTTTTCACTTTTTTTCCGGTTTGAAGTCGGTTTTTTTTTTTGCAAAAAAGTTTTTTTATTTACAATTTTTAGTTGTAATATCCTATACAAATATTTACTATACATTTAACATTCAACCAAGAACCCTAACACTTAACCTTCAAGATTCCCTTATTATTGCTTTCAACTCCTAACCGTTTAGGAGTAGTACCTTCCATAATCAGCTCACCTAGATAACCTGAAAGAATACAACCATATATACGTCCCCATAAAATTTTACTAAAGAATTATGCTCTAACTCAACCGTTGACGAGTTATACCTTCCATCATCAACTCACCAACGTGAAGTGATGACTGCTAGATGCAAATACTTAAAAAACTTTAGAAAAAGCACGAAACACGTGATACATGCCTATACAATTTGAGGGTTGCCCTCGATTTCTCTGGGATGCCATCATCAGATCCTGATTTTCTTATCATGGTACCACCCTTGGGATATCTCCTTTTCAACAAAAAAGAATTTTCTATATCGGTTCAGGCGCCTCCGAGTAATCGGTGAATATACATAAAAAAAGATTGAGAACCTCCTTTTTTAAAGTCGGTTAATGAGTTTTACCTTCTATCATCAGGGTAACCTAATACCCTGTAATAATACAACTGTAGGTTTTCAAAGATTTTAATAAAGCGGTTTTACTTTTGAGAAATGGCAATTCAGTCCAACCGTCAATTTTGTGGGGGATCGGGTAGTTTAAAAACGTCGAGACTTGGCCGAGGGAGCTCAGTTGGTTCTAATCGACGGTGGTGACTGTATCTGATATAGAGTGAATATAAGTCCGAATAGAAAAATAAAAGTATTAGTCTATATTCAGTGAGTTTTATTATACTTCAGAAGTGGGATTCGGAAGGTGAGTTATTTTCTTAATATTATAATTAACATGTGGTTTGCCTTAGACTCGCTGTCCTATTTGGTCGGGGTACTCCCCGATAATAAGACAATGAAGACTGGGTTTCTAACATGTTATATGGCCTTATGGTGTGATTTTATTTAGTTGGGTTACCCCATGATAATAAGATTATAAAGTAAGGTTATGATTGTTGTGAACCTTTTATATTTGAGCAGGAAATTAAAGTATGTTTGTTACCACGTGGTCAGGGTACTCCTTGGTAGTGATAGCATGCATTTCAGGCAACTGTGTCGCGGTTTTATTCGATGGGGGTACTCCCGGGTAATACGACTGCGCATTAAGATTGTAATTTATTGTGAATTCTTTAAAATGGGGTAGAATCTATCTGTTTTCTATTAATAAGGGCACAGGGCAAATAAGACAACTGGTTTTCAAAGGTTATTTTTACTGGAAATAAAAACCGTTATAACGGGCATACGTTGCTAGCATTTAATTGGAGTTCCCGATGCTTATGCTAGACTAGCTGTGCCCGCGACTTCGTTCGCGTGGTTGTCGAAAACTAAAATGCGTCGCTTAGAAAAAAGTACATTAAATCATTGCACTGGGTTAACTTACTGACGCTGTAGAAAATAAGAAGAGGGTATTATTCCATCTATCTATCTATCTATCTATCTATCTATCTATCTATCTATCTATCTATCTATCTATCTATCTATCTATCTATCTATCTATCTATCTATCTATCTATCTATCTATCTATCTATCTATCTATCTATCTATCTATCTATCTATCTATCTATCTATCTATCTATCTATCTATCTATCTATCTATCTATCTATCTATCTATCTATCTATCTATCTATCTATCTATCTATCTATCTATCTATCTATCTATCTATCTATCTATCTATCTATCTATCTATCTATCTATCTATCTATCTATCTATCTATCTATCTATCTATCTATCTATCTATCTATCTATCTATCTATCTATCTATCTATCTATCTATCTATCTATCTATCTATCTATCTATCTATCTATCTATCTATCTATCTATCTATCTATCTATCTATCTATCTATCTATCTATCTATCTATCTATCTATCTATCTATCTATCTATCTATCTATCTATCTATCTATCTATCTATCTATCTATCTATCTATCTATCTATCTATCTATCTATCTATCTATCTATCTATCTATCTATCTATCTATCTATCTATCTATCTATCTATCTATCTATCTATCTATCTATCTATCTATCTATCTATCTATCTATCTATCTATCTATCTATCTATCTATCTATCTATCTATCTATCTATCTATCTATCTATCTATCTATCTATCTATCTATCTATCTATCTATCTATCTATCTATCTATCTATCTATCTATCTATCTATCTATCTATCTATCTATCTATCTATCTATCTATCTATCTATCTATCTATCTATCTATCTATCTATCTATCTATCTATCTATCTATCTATCTATCTATCTATCTATCTATCTATCTATCTATCTATCTATCTATCTATCTATCTATCTATCTATCTATCTATCTATCTATCTATCTATCTATCTATCTATCTATCTATCTATCTATCTATCTATCTATCGTTAGGTTAGGTTAGGTTAGGTTAGGTTGCCCTGGTGGCGGAGTGGCGGGAGAGGCTTTCGCGCCCTACCGCCGGCCTCGTCACCATCGAGGCGATCCGGCCAGTACTCGAGCGCTGGCTCGAGAGGAGGCACGGCTCCCTGTCGTTTCGGGTGACACAGGTGCTTACCGGGCATGGTTGCTTTGGGAAGTACCTGTGTCGCATAAACAGGGAGCCGGACGCCCGGTGTCACCACTGCGTCGACTGTCTGGAGGACACGGCGCGGCACACAGTGGCAGAGTGTGCCGCTTGGGAGGAACCGCGCCGTGCCCTCGTCTCTGGAGTAGGCAGTGACTTGTCGCTGCCGGCCGTGGTCGAGAAGATGGTCGGCAGCGTCGAGTCCTGGGACGCGGTGGTGTCCTTCTGTGAAGCAGTCGTCTCGCAGAAGGAGGCTGCGGAAAGGGAGCGGGAGGTCAACTCCCCGCACCCGGCCCGCAGCAGACGCACTGGGCGCAGGCGGAGGGCGGATAGCGCTCTCTTCCGGCCCCCCTGAATGGGTTCGGGATACCCGAACCCGAGGTGGCGGGCGCGCGGCGTGTCCGCACGCGCCCTTCTGAGGCGAGGCCGCAAGGCCAGGCTCCAGCCGGGGGTCGCGGAAGTATCTTCTGTTCCCGTGACCCCCGACGTAGGAGAGTGAAGGACACGGGTGGTTTTTAGTCAGTACGAGTCTGACAGACCCCCCTGCCCCTTAGGGGCGGGGGACATCCATGAGGATTTTCCACCCAAAAAAAAAAAAAAAAAAAAAAAAAAAAGGTTAGGTTAGGTTAGGTTAGGTTAGGTTAGGTTAGGTTAGGTTAGGTTTTTTTTTTTTTTTTTTTTTTTTTTTTTTTTTGTTTTGGCAGGAGTGGGAAATCCCCACGGACACCTCGACTACCTCACAGGCTGTGTGATAGTCGAGGTAGTGCCGGACTCGAACCGGCTAAAACCACACTCCTGCCCCACCAGTGTCCCTCTGCCATGGTCAGAGCCCTTTTTTTACGTTTTCAAATCTTATTTTGCGACTTATTGATGTGATTGTGGCCGAAGAGACCACGATCGATGCATTATTTTATCTAATATAATTACTTCCGTTTTAAAATACTATTTTACTGTGTACTATTTTAACTAAATTTGTTTGGCAATTTTTTGAATCTACAATATTTAAAAATCTACTAATTTACTATTTTTATTATTATATATGTCTTTGTTTTTGAATCTGTTAAATAATTATCCATCGTTTACCCACATTTATGTCCTTGGAATTAGTTTCATCAGCTATGTCATTTGATTAAATTAAATTTTGTTGTGTTATTATCGTATGATATCTCATTATATATTTACTATATAAATTTATATCTTTAATTTTTGGGCCTAAATAAAAAATACTAAGTTTTGGACGACTGCTGATTGTTCTTCTCACTTCGACACAACTTGGCGATTCCACTAGAGTTGGCCTGCGGTCCAGTATAATTTCAGCCACTTTCTCATGAAAGTGGCTCCAATTACCGATGTCCATCAAGCCAACCCTAGTGGTTCGCTCAATGCTTCTGCGATCTGGTTGTGTCGATGTGGCCATGTTGATGTACGCGGAAGTGGGCGCACCAACAACTTTAGCAATACGCTATTGATGCTCTGGCAAATGCGTCCCACTTCCTGCGTATCGGGCATTCTTCGTTGAAAGCGTTGTGCGAGTGTTCCCCCAGCTTGGCTCGGGTGCAGTTGATGCACACCGCTGCTTCGCCTTTGTGCTTATCTGGGCAGTCCACCCTAAGGTGTGGACCGCCGCAGTGGCTGCATAGGTCGGCCGGCTCCGTGCAGAGACGTTTGCCATGACCGTATGCTAAGCAGCGAGTGCACTGCACCAAGGGCGTCTGGTCTTCGACGCGCACTCGCTGGAGGTCAATCCGGAGCTTGCCTCCAGCCAGTGCCCGCCTCCAGATTGCTGGGGTCACACTCAGCACAACGCTGTTCACGTGTGGGTTACGTGACTTTTTGCGAAATTTAATGCAAATTTTCTGTTCCTCGTCACCGAGGCCATCAAAGATCTCCCGGTTCTGGTTCCTAAGGGCTCGCAAAACATCGTCGTCACTATGTACTGACAGCACGTCCCTAAGAACCAGAAGCGGGTCCCGATTCTTCACGGTCTCGACGACGAGGTTCTCTCCGGCCGTTTCGAGTCGCTGTTTAAGCTTTGCCCTCTCCTCTTGCGTTGCGCACCCCATAATGACCTTCTGGTCCTTGGCCTTTCTCACCCTTTCGACACGCACCCAGCCTTCTTTGGCGTCCACCGCTTTCCTGACCCTCTCTAGGATCTCACCACTGGTGTCCGTCTCCTGTGTTGAGGAGACAACTACGGAGTGCAGAGTGGTTCGCTCCGGGGCTTTTGCCCCGGTGTGGCTCTTATTTGCAGCTGCTACACTCGCGTATGTTGTCTCCCCCACACTTTCCCTGCTGGCCAGACTGTCTCGGAGCCTTTCGAGTTTCTCGGAGTTGTCCCTCAACTCCGAGAGGTGCTCCTTGAGAGTGTTGGTGAGCACAGTCTGGCTGGCGAGAACGTCGCTCAGGGAGGATTGAGGAATGCAGTCAGCGGCGGGCGCGGGTGCGGGTGCGGGTGCGGGTTCGGGTGCGGTCGGGGCCTTGTCCAGCTCAGACTCCTTGACCAGCTCATAGAGCCGGTTTATGGCCTCGAGCACCGCAGCCTTGATGTCCGTCCTGAGGTTGCGCGAGTTGCCCAAGTTAAGCTTAGCCTTATTCAGGCAAGCTCGCGCCTCCTCAGTGCGACTGCGGTACCCGACCCCCGGCTTCTTGAGCGGTCTTGGGTCGTTGACAGGGGCTCGGCGCGTCGACGGGGTAGCCAGGCTCTCCTTGGACGCGAGGGGTGTTTCGTCTCCGAAATCAATTTGCCTCCTCGCGTCAAGAGTCGTGGGCCCCGCTTTCTCCGCCGATCGCGGCGAGCCACTGGAGCACTGGGACCTCAAGTTGCTGGATGGGGTGCGGAACATGTTTATGCCAGGCAGACACTGCTCGAATGGACCCCTGTAAATGGGAGGTCAGTCCGACAGTGCTTTTTCGGGAGAAGAGGGAACACTGGGATCTGTGACCCTGTAAAGGGGGGTACACAGTAAGACAACACACAAGTAATCAAAATAAAATATATATATACAATGTAATAAAAATAATCTATATTTAAAAACTCACTATGGTCAATTGTCAATAATATTAAAACGAACACAGGAAATTATTAAAATAATTTTGTCACTAAAATTTTTATCGCGTCTTTACAAAATTTAAAAATAATACTGTGTCCCTGTAAAGGGGGGAGCACAAAAACAAAATAAACGAATAGTCAATAAAATATGCGAATAGATAAAAATGTCAGATAATTATAGTCGTATAAGCAATAATAATTGGTCGAATCCGGTAAAACAAAATTTTTTCCCCTCAAAACAAAGAACGAAACGAAAAAAGTAAAATTAAACTTTTAAAATATTTTTTGCCAACTTCTCTCCGTTTTCCCTACCTCTAGCTATAGAACAGAGGGTGGGAGGGTGGGCAAAAATTTTTTGCGAGCTAGGGGCACGTGCGATACGTCAAAAGACGCGTCTCGGCGCCGGCTAGCTGAATTTGGAAAAAAGTTTACTGTCGTTAAAAGAAAAATCTGGAATTAACCCCGAAAAACCAGTTTTTTGGGGCAAAAGTGAAGGTAATCAACCCCCAATCTGGGCCTCGGGCTACGGATCGCAACCTTCGACGCAGGGATGGTAGCTGACCACAACTGAGACTAAATAAATTAATTAGAATAAAAGAAAATTTGAAAATGGATTTGTTATTGACGATTTTAGTATAAAAATTTTGAAAATTTTTCTAAGTCCCAAGGGGTGGAAATTTTTTGTGCGTGCGGTCGTTTCAAATTGGTCAGGGAGTAGCCGGAACACTACTCCAGTCGAAATATGCTGAAAACAGCTCGAAAAACGCGCCGGTTAGGTTAGGTTAGGTTAGGTTAGGTTAGGTTAGGTTAGGTTAGGTTAGGTTAGGTTAGGTTAGGTTAGGTTAGGTTAGGTTAGGTTAGGTTAGGTTAGGTTAGGTTAGGTTAGGTTAGGTTAGGTTAGGTTAGGTTAGGTTAGGTTAGGTTAGGTTAGGTTAGGTTAGGTTTTTTTTTTTTTTTTTTTTTGTTTTGGCAGGAGTGGGAAATCCCCACGGACACCTCGACTACCTCACAGGCTGTGCGATAGTCGAGGTAGTGCCGGACTCGAACCGGCTAAAACCACACTCCTGCCCCACCAGTGTCCCTCTGACGTGGGCAGAGACCTTTTTTACTTATTTTGAGGCTTTTTTGGCGGCTGTTTGGTTGGAGGTCGAAGAGACTGTTCTTTGTGTATTGTTTTTATGTTTACTTACTATTTTTAAACTATTTTATTATGTAATTTCTGGATTTTCCTTTAGATTTAAATGACTTCGTTTTTTAATTATTTATTTACTATTTTATGTTTTTATAAGCTACTATTACATGTACTATTTTATAATTATATTACAAACCAATATTTTCACGTATTTTTACCCTTTCATTTAGGCCCTAGAATTATTTCTTTCACTTGATCTTGTGTTAGCTGTAGGTATTTAGTTTTGGCTTCACTTTTTCGTGATATCCACACTATATAATTATTATATGATTGCATATCGCGTTCAGTTCAGCACCAGCTTTTCGACTAAATGTTTGCCAATCACAAGTTTTCGAAACAACCTTCTAACAGATTCGACACCAACTGACGATTTCACTAGAGTTGGCCTACGGACACATATAATTTGGGCCACTTTCTCAAGAAGGTGACCCCCATTACAATTCTCCATTAAGCCAACCCTAGTGGTTCGCTTAATGCTTCTGCCATCTGGTTGTGTCGAATCTGTTAGCTCTGTGTACGTGGAAGTGAGCGCATCGGCAACTTTAGCAGTACGCAATGGTTGCTCGTGCGAATGCGTCCCACTTCCTCCGCACCGGGCATTCACTGCTGAACGCATTGTGTGAGTGTTCCCCCAGCTTGTCCCTGGTGCAGTTCACGCAAACCGCTGCTTTGCCGACCTGTTTGTCAGGGCAGTCCAACCTAAGGTGTGGCCCACCACAGTGACTGCACAGATCGGCTGGCTCCGTGCACAGGCGCTTGCCGTGCCCGTATGCCAAGCAACGGGTGCACTGCACCAGAGGCGACTGGTCTTCGACCCGCACTCGCTGGAGGTCAATCCGAAGCTTGCCTTCAGCGAGTGCCCGTCTCCAGATTGCTGGGGAAACACTCAACACAACGCTGTTCACGTGGGGGTTTCTCGAGTTTTTTCTGAATTTCACAGTCATTTTTGTTTCCTCGTCGCCGAGGCCGTGAAATAACTCCTGGTTCTGATTCTTAAGGGCTCGTATCACCTCCTCATCACTATGGATCAGTAAGACGTCCTTAAGAATCAGAAGCGGGTCTCGATTCTTCACTTCCTCGACGACGAGGTTCTCTCCGGCCTTCTCCAAACGCTCCTTCAGCTTTTGCCGCTCCTCCTTCGTTGCGCACCCCATAATGACCTTTTGGTCTTTGCCTTTACGCACCCTTTCAACTCGCACCCATCCCTGCTTTGCGTCCACCGCCTTTCTCACCCTCTCCAGGACCTCACCACTCGTGTCCGTCACCTGTGTTGAGGAAACAACCACGGAGTGCAGAGAGGTTCGCTCCAGGGCCTTCGCCCCGGTTTGGCTCTTGTTCACGGCTGCTACACTCGCGTAGGTTGTTTCCCCCACACTTTCCCTGCCGGCCAAACTGTCCCGGAGCTTTTCGAGCTTCTCGGAGTTGTCCTTCAACTCCGAGAGGTGCTCCTTGATGGTGTTGGTGAGCACAGTCTGACTGGCGAGAACGTCGCTCAGGGAGGTTTGAGGGATGCAGTCAGCGGCGGGCGCGGGTGCGGGTGCGGGTTCGGGTGCGGCCGGGGCCTTGTCCTGCTCCGACTCCTTAACAAGCTCAAAAAGCCTGTTTATTGCCTCGAGCACGGCAGCCTTGATGTCGGTCTTGAGGTTGCGGGAGTTGCCCAAATTAAGCTTTGCCTTGTTTAGGCAAGCTCTCGCCTCCTCAATCCGACTGCGGCACCCAGCCACAGGCTTCTTGAGCTGTGTTAAGGCGTCCACAGGGGCTCGGCGCGTCCCCGGAGTAGCAGGCCCCCCCCGGGAAACGGAAGGAGTATCCTCCCCGAAGGAAATTCTCCTCCGCGCATTAGCAGGGGAAAGTCCAGCTTTCTCCGCGGATCGCGGCGAGCCACTGGAGCCTTGGGCCTTCAGGGTGCTGGATGGGGTGCGGAACATGTTGGTGTCGAAAGGCAGATATCGCTTAAACAGACCCCTGTAAATGGGAGGTCAGTCAGATATCTGCTTGGGAGGAGAGGAAAAGTCGTAGACACTGGGTACTGTGACCCTGTAAAGAGGGGACACAGTAAGACAATACACTAAATAAATCACAAAATATCATATAATTATTATAAATGTTGTATAATTAATAAATTATAGTCAATGTCAAAAAAAATGCTGTCAATAACATAAAAATAAATATAAAAACACGATACACTCCCTACTAACACATAAAATAACTAGAATAGGCCAAAAGAGCTGAAAACTAAAATAAAAAGTTTTGCCGACCTCTCTCCGTCTTCCCTCTACCTATAGCTATAGAACAGAGGGTGGGAGGGTGGGCAAAATTTTTTGCGAGCTAGGGGCACGTGCGATACGTCAAAAGACGCGTCTCGGCGCGGGCTAGCTGAATTTTGAAAAAAGTTTGTTGTCGTTCAAAGGAAAATCTGGAATTATCCCCGAAAAACCAGTTTTTTGGGATAAAAATGCAGATAATCAACCCCCAGTCTGGGCTTCGGGCTACGGATCGCAGCCTTCAATGCAGGGATGGTAGCTGACTATGACAGAAACTAAATAAAATTTTTAAAACAAAAGAAAATTTAAATGGTTAGGTTAGGTTAGGTTAGGTTAGGTTAGGTTAGGTTAGGTTAGGTTAGGTTAGGTTAGGTTAGGTTAGGTTAGGTTAGGTTAGGTTAGGTTAGGTTAGGTTAGGTTAGGTTAGGTTAGGTTAGGTTAGGTTAGGTTAGGTTAGGTTAGGTTAGGTTAGGTTAGGTTAGGTTAGGTTTTTTTTTTTTTTTTTTTTTTTTTTTTGTTTTGGCAGGAGTGGGAAATCCCCACGGACACCTCGACTACCTCACAGGCTGTGAGATAGTCGAGGTAGTGTCGGACTCGAACCGACTAAAACCACACTCCTGCCCCACCAGTGTCCCTCTAACGTTGTTAGAGCCCTTATTTACAGAGGTTTCATCTTGTTTTGCGGCTGGTTTATAAGTGGCCGAAGACACCACGCTCTATACGATCAAGTTTTGGCTGTTTATTTTATAATCTGTTTTATTTTCTTTTATTTTATATGTTTGCTGTATTTAAATGTTAACTATGTTATTTTACTAAATTTTTATACTGTTTCACTAAGTTTTTTATATTGTTGCTGTTTAACTAAAGATTTTATACTATTTTACTAAATATTCTATGCTTTACTGTACTTGTTATTTATAAATGATTTTACTGCTCTAATTTTTCGCGATTTTGCTTTCATGTTTTACTGTGTTTAACTATTTGCCCTTGTTGTATTTATCCGTTTTTCGACACTACAATTGGTATTGGTTTTTTATTTTTGGGATATCCACGTTATATAATACTATACACTTGCATATCTTTATTTTAAAACCGACCTGTTAACCAAATGCATAATCTTACTAAACAAACTCCTACAACACAGATTTCCGACAGATTCGACACAACTTAACGATTCCACTAGAGTTGGCTCACAGTCCAGCCTAATTTGGGTCACCTTCTCATGAAGGTGACTGCAATTATCATTTACCATTAAGCCAACCCTAGTGGTTCGCTTAATGCGTCTGCGATCTGGTTGTGTCGATTCTGTTGTCCCTGGTTTCGCGGAAGTGGGCGCATCGACAACTTTAGCAATAAGCTATGGTTGCTCGTGCAAATGCGTCCCACTTCCTGCGTATCGGGCATTCCTCACTGAACGCATTGTGCGAGTGTTCCCCCAGCTTACCTCTAGTGCAGTTTATGCACACCGCTGCTTTACCGACCTGTTTGTCAGGGCACTCAACCCTATGATGGGGACCCCCGCAGTGACTGCACAGGTCGGCTGGCTCCGAGCACAGGCGTTTGCCGTGTCCGTACGCCAGGCAACGGGTGCACTGCACCAGTGGCGTCTGGTCCTCCACGCGCACTCTCTGGAGGTCAATACGGAGCTTGCCTCCAGAGAGTGCCCGCTTCCAGATTGCTGGGGTCACACTCAGCACAATGCTGTTTGTATGTGGGTTTCGCGATTTCTTCCTAAACTTAATCGAGACTTTCTTTTCCTCGTCGCCGAGGCCGTCAAAGATCTCCCGGTTCTGGTTCCTAAGGGCCCGCAACACTTCTTCGTCACTGTGCACTGACAAGACGTCCCTAAGAACCAGAAGCGGGTCCCGATTCTTCACGTCCTCGACGACGAGGTTCTCTCCGGCCGCCTTTAGTCGCTCCTTCAATCTTGTTCTCTCCTCCATCGTTTCGCACCCCATAATCACCCTTTGATCCTTGGCCTTTCTCACCCTTTCAACACGCACCCAGCCTTCTTTGGCGTCCACCGCTTTCCTGACCCTCTCCAGGATTTCACCGCTGGTGTCCGTCTCCTGTGTTGAGGAGACAACTACGGAGTGCAGAGTTGTTCGCTCCGGGGCTTTTGCCCCGGTGTGGCTTTTATTTACAGCTGCTACACTCGCGTATGTTGTCTCCCCCACACTTTCCCTGCCGGCCAGACTGTCTCGGAGCCTTTCGAGTTTCTCGGAGTTGTCCTTCAACTCCGAGAGGTGCTCCTTGATAGCGTTGGTGAGCACAGTCTGGCCGGCGAGAACGTCGCTGAGGGAGGACTGAGGGATGCAGTCAGCGGCGGGCGCGGGTGCGGGTGCGGGTTCGGGTGCGGCCGGGGCCTTGTCTTGCTCCGACTCCTTAACAAGCTCAAAAAGCCTGTTTATTGCCTCGAGCACGGCAGCCTTAATGTCGGTCTTGAGGTTGCGGGAGTTGCCCAAATTAAGCTTTGCCTTGTTTAGGCAAGCTCTCGCCTCCTCAATCCGACTGCGGCACCCAGCCACAGGCTTCTTGAGCTGTGTTAAGGCGTCCACAGGGGCTCGGCGCGTCCCCGGAGTAGCAGGGCCCCCCCGAGAAACGGAAGGAGTATCCTCCCCGAAGGAAATTCTCCTCCGCGCATTAGCAGGGGAAAGTCCAGCTTTCTCCGCGGATCGCGGCGAGCCACTGGAGCCTTGGGCCTTCAGGGTGCTGGATGGGGTGCGGAACATGTTGATATCGAAAGGCAGATATCGCTTAACCAGACCCCTGTAAATGGGAGGTCAGTCAGATATCTGCTTGGGAGGAGAGGAAAAGTCGTAGACACTGGGTACTGTGACCCTGTAAAGAGGGGACACAGTAAGACTATACACTAAATAAATCACAAAATATCATATATTATAAATGTTGTATAATTATTATAGTCCAATGTCAAATAAAATGCTGTCAATATAATAAAATAAAATTAAAACACGATACACTCCCTACTAACACATAAAATAACTAGAATAGGCCAAAAGAGCTGAAAACTAAAATAAAAAGTTTTGCCGACCTCTCTCCGTTTTCCCTCTACCTATAGCTATAGAACAGAGGGTGGGAGGGTGGGCAAAATTTTTTGCGAGCTAGGGGCACGTGCGATACGTCAAAAGACGCGTCTCGGCGCGGGCTAGCTGAATTTTGAAAAAAGTTTATTGTCGTTCAAAGGAAAATCTGGAATTATCCTCGAAAAACCAGTTTTTTGGGATAAAAATGCAGATAATCAACCCCCAGTCTGGGCTTCGGGCTACGGATCGCAGCCTTCAATGCAGGGATGGTGGCTGACTATGACAGAAACTAAATAAAATTTTTAAAACAAAAGAAAATTTAAATTTGGATTTATTGTGAACGATTTTCCTATAAAAATTTCGAAAATTTTGCAAAGTGTGGGAGGGTAGAAATTTTTTGTGCGTGCGGATGTGTCAAAATTGTCAGGGAGTGAGCGGAACACTACTCCAGTCGATATACGCTGAAAACAGCTCAAAAATCGCGCACTGAAAACTGTAGATATCACTGTTTTAATAAAAATTTCGTTCCCTAAGGTAGAATTTACTGTATCTAGGTAGAAGCTATGTGATAGAATTAAAAAATTTTTTGCGAGCTAGGGGCACGTGCGATACGTCAAAAGACGCGTCTCGGCGCGGGCTAGCTGAATTTTGAAAAAAGTTTATTGTCGTTCAAAGGAAAATCTGGAATTATCCTCGAAAAACCAGTTTTTTGGGATAAAAATGCAGATAATCAACCCCCAGTCTGGGCTTCGGGCTACGGATCGCAGCCTTCAATGCAGGGATGGTGGCTGACTATGACAGAAACTAAATAAAATTTTTAAAACAAAAGAAAATTTAAATTTGGATTTATTGTGAACGATTTTCCTATAAAAATTTCGAAAATTTTGCAAAGTGTGGGAGGGTAGAAATTTTTTGTGCGTGCGGATGTGTCAAAATTGTCAGGGAGTGAGCGGAACACTACTCCAGTCGATATACGCTGAAAACAGCTCAAAAATCGCGCACTGAAAACTGTAGATATCACTGTTTTAATAAAAATTTCGTTGGGGTTAGGTTAGGTTAGGTTAGGTTAGGTTAGGTTAGGTTAGGTTAGGTTAGGTTAGGTTAGGTTAGGTTAGGTTAGGTTAGGTTAGGTTAGGTTAGGTTAGGTTAGGTTAGGTTAGGTTAGGTTAGGTTAGGTTAGGTTAGGTTAGGTTAGGTTAGGTTAGGTTAGGTTAGGTTAGGTTAGGTTAGGTTAGGTTAGGTTAGGTTAGGTTAGGTTAGGTTAGGTTAGGTTAGGTTAGGTTAGGTTAGGTTAGGTTAGGTTAGGTTAGGTTAGGTTAGGTTAGGTTAGGTTAGGTTAGGTTAGGTTAGGTTAGGTTAGGTTAGGTTAGGTTAGGTTAGGTTAGGTTAGGTTAGGTTAGGTTAGGTTAGGTTAGGTTAGGTTAGGTTAGGTTAGGTTAGGTTAGGTTAGGTTAGGTTAGGTTAGGTTAGGTTAGGTTAGGTTTTTTTTTTTTTTTTTTTTTTTTTTTTTTTTTTTTTTTTTTTTTTTTTATGCTTTTCCCCGTTCGTAAGAAAGGGCTCTTATTATTCTAATTTACTCATTCATGCCATTTCTCGCATTTATTCCTCTCGCACTTTCAAGCTTCATACTGTATCTTTCTTTCATACATCCTTCACATTCTTAGCCGGGTGGGACTCCCGCTATTCTATCTATTTTCTTTATTTATTTTTGGGTATAACTCATAGACACCTGTTTTTTATTTATCTTTACAATAGTTCTTATTCTATCTTATGTTTTAATACTTTTACATAGTTACCATCTTATATCTAATTACAATTTCAACTTTTTTACTTACATATTTATTTCACTTTTTCTATACATTAAGGTTTTGTGGGACAAAGATTCTGCTTATAATAATTGACAACTAATACAATAACTGTTAACCTTTAGAATACCATTAATAATATTTGTTGATTTTTGTATAAATTTTAATTTAAGCTAAGTACTTAAGTTTGAGTTTTTAAATTTTTTGGCAGTTATAATTTTAGACAACAAATACTTTTAGTTTCATAAAACCTGAACCTGCCCTTAACAATGTTTGCTACTAATATTTACATAACTTTTTAAAATTAGCGCTAAATTTGACAATTTCAGTTCTTAAGACTAGATTCTTACAGCTATAGTTTCATAATTAAAATCTAATATTATAAAATCTATTATTTTACATCGATTACTTTTATGTATTCTAATAATACATAATCGTATATCTATTTTCTTAATCTTGTTACTGTTATTTGACTTAACAGGCTGTTTCCAGTTTCGCATTGTTGCGCTAATTTATTTTCTTTAAGGTTGCGGCAATAATATATATATATACTTAGATTATACATATTTATTGTCATTTCTTGGTCTGGGGTATTTTTCTCAACGTTTCTTAAGGGTTGTTTAGGGTGCGTGTTTGGTGTGACGCGTGTGTTTATGATATATTCGTATATACTAAATATATATTTTATATATCTGTGTATTGCGTACTTTACGCACATCCCAAGGAGCAGTTCAAGCGTATGCCGTCGTCGTCCGAGCCAGGTAGTCCCATTTCTTGCGGACCGGACATTCCACGCTGAAAGCGTTATGGTCGGTCCTTTGAAGCTTTGAGTGCAGGCAGTTGCAGCATTGCGGTTCACTCCCCGCAACAAACTCCACGCACTTCTCGCGCAGATGCGGTCCTCCGCAGTGACTACACCTGTCCGCACTCTCAGTACAAAATTTCCGGCCGTGTCCAAATGCCAGGCACTTCGTGCATTGGATGAGCGGCGACTGATCCTCCACCCTTACCCTTTGCAGGTCCAGGTAAAGAGCCCCAGCCTCCGTCATCCTCTGCCAAACCCTGGGTCTGACCTGGACGACAACGTGTGCTGTTTTGGGGTTCCTAGTCTTCTTCTTATACTTTACGGTCATTTCCTTTTCGTCTTCTTCCATGTCCCTAAATATATTTTCATTCTGGGAGTAGAGCGCTCTGATCATTTCGTCGTCGTCGCTGTCCAAAAAGACGTCTTTTAGGACGACGAGCGGGTTTTTATTTTTCATCGGCGCTACTATAAGCCCTTCACCTCGGCTCTCAATCCTATCTTTCACTTTTTTAAGCTCCGCTTCTGAGTCACACCCCAGTATGACTGTCTGATTTTTCGCCTTTCGCACTTTATTTATTTTTAGGCCAGTTTCCCTGGCATCGACCGCCTTCTTCACCCTGGCCAGCACCTCGTCCGCAGTCTCCTGGCTGCCTTCAAAGGTGACCGCCATCGAATGAAGTGCCGGTCGGTGCCCGGGTTTGGATGCCGCGACGTTGGCGTATGACTGTAGGTCCGTTCTTGGCACGCAAGCCACTTCCCTCAAGACCTCCTTTATTTTCTCAGTACTGGCGGCGACATCACCGGCAACGTCACCGATTTTATCCTCAAGGACAGCCGCAGCACGACCAAGGATGTTTACCCCTTCTGTCGTGTGGTTTAGGTTCGCGTTTACTACGTCGACCTTGTCGCTGACCTCGACGACCTTGTCGATGACCTTGTCGACGATGTCGGCTCCACTATCGGAGCAGTAGTCTGTTATGTCCTGGAAGCCTTTTGTGACTTTCTCTTCTAGGTCGTTGAGCCGCGTCTTTATACTCGTCTCCACCTTTTCCAGCCTTTCCAGAATTTCCTCCGATCTTTTGGGTGATGTAGGCGTGGTGTTTGTCTTGGTGGGTGATAGGGCGGTTTTAGGCGCTGTTTCCAGGTTTTTTATACGCTTACTCAGCTCAAATAGGGTCCGTAGGCATTTGTCTGATTGGGTCTCCAGGAAAATTTTAATGTCCTTCCTCATCTGAGGGTAATCCTTTACTCGAGCTGGTATGTCCTCGAAAGTCTTCATGACCTCCTGGAGCAGCTTGTCATTTGATAACGTAGTGTAGATATTTTTCTGCTGATTGTAAGCATCCATGATGTCGATGGACCTTCTTTTTCGCTCCGGTCTCCGAATGAAGGTCCTGGCGGCGTCCGGCGCCTGTCCTGGCGGGCCTGCGGGGCTAGGAGTGGTGATGGTGCGAGCGGCGGCACCAGAGGTCCCCGCCGACGACAGTGGCGTCTCTGCTGTTTCCGCTAAGGTTCCTTGAACAGCGACTTTCTTACCGTACGTCAGAGAAATCCCCTTCGGCGCTTCACTCACTCCAGAAGGTCCCTCGTTTCCCTGATGGGCAGGCGACGTAGACTCTTTTTGTCCAATGGTGCCGGCTCTCGGCCCTTCCCTTTTTGTTACTGGGGTGCGAATTCCGAGACCCATTTCTGTTTTTTCGTTCCGTTTGTTTATACCCTGTAATGTGTGCTGTGTGTATAGGGCACAGGCGGCGGGGAGAACGGGGACGACACAGTAGTGTCACGTGGTCTGCACACAGTGTAAAGAGTGTGTGCAGTTCGAAAATAAATAAATAACTATTAATATATACAGGTCAGAAAGAAGGCAATACAAGAAAATTTAAGAATAGGTGGGTGTAAATGTACTTGGGATATAAATATCCTCAAGGGTCCAGCCTTCGCTCAAAAGAGCGGGTCACAAGAAAAGTCTAACACAACAAGTCAAGAAAATATAAATGACATGTACAAAGTAAAATAGTAAATAAGAAGCAAATTATTCTTTCCCCCGTGACAAATTTTTAAAATACTAATACAATACTATACTAATACTAAATACTAAAATACTAAAATCAAAATGGTCAAAATAGAGTGAAAACCGTTGAGTCTAAGTCGAATAATGCAAATCCGCGATCCAAATTTTTCTAGCTCATATAGAATCCGAGATACCGGTGTTTTGGTATGGGAGGGGTGGGGAGGGGTCCAAACGGAGGGGAGAGGGTACCTCGTATGCGACTTTCACCGTGGTTTCTACGAAACCACAATGGCTGATTTTGAGGTCGAATCTGCGCTATCTCCTCTCGTTTCCGAGATATGGACAAGGGGTGTGTATTGGGGAGGGGGAGGAGTATCCCAGAGATGTAAATTGTGGTACCGCAGTATGGCTGAGGGCCGCTTGTTGGTTAAGTTGGGATTTGGATGGGAAAGTATTTTGTTTGGGGGGGAAGGGGTGGTTTATTGGAAGGGGGTGGTATCCCGGAAATGTGAACTAGGTAATAAATGATTAATTGGCTGAGGGCCACTTACTAATGAATTCTACTTGAATATTTTGCTACTACAAATTTTTGTAAGTCCTAAGGGTGACTTAGCCCTAGAGGGTTGAAATTTTGTCCAAGGATGCGGGTGGCCCAGGATGGTTGGGTATCCAACCAGGGGGGGGGGGTCAGGGGGGGGGGCTTCGAAAATTTTATTATTTTTTGGCTATGACTCACCGTTTCGGAGTTACAGGCCTTTTTCAGGTTTTATGCTGTTGGTAAACATTCTTCCGGTTCCTTAAAAATTACTTAACCCAGACACTGTAAGTCTTAAAATTATTTTGTTTGTGGGTTCCTGTAGGAGACAACCCTACTTGCGTTTAGCGCTCCTTGAAAATAGGGCGTCCACTATAGGGTGTGAGCTGTTGGCTCCTGAAACTTTCATTCAATTACCAAAAACCGCAGATGGCTGTTTTTGGGGCTCGCGATTTAACTTACTTTGGGCTCTGTATCTCCCAAACGGGTTGCTCCCGGAGTCTGGTTCTTAATCCTAAACTTAATTAATAAACTAATCTATGACCTTAACTAAGCGTCTTCGTTCCACCGCTGATCCTCGCTGCTCAGGCGATGTATGAAATCTTCCCGGGGGTGCCGTTTCCAGGGGGTGGTATTGACTGGATCGTGGCCTATGTCGGGTTGTAGGGCTGGTTCTTCTCCAACTGCTGGCGTCGGTGAGGTTCCTGTAGCTGGTGCGGTCTAAAAGTTATTCCCCTGGGAAGGTAAAATTTTTACCCTGGCGAGCTGGTGGTAAAGTGACCTGGGTACTCTTCCTTGGGATATGTTCTCGTAAGAGAACCGATTTTTTGTTATTTTTTCGATCCGACGCACCGTTCCAGGGTTACAGTCCCGACAAGGTTAAATGGTAATGGCGTCCTGGGTCAAGGTTTGAAATAAAATTCCGCGAAAATTTCAGTTTCAGTCCAATCTGCTTGCACTCTTCAGTTTATAGATACTGATGAGGTTCCGCTTCGATTTCGTCCAGACTCCTATTTTTATTTTGGCCTGCTTATTTTTGGCAGGTGGTCAAAGTTTTTTGAGGGAAAACAAATACCGCAAATAGGGCTTCCTGACGGATCCAGATGTCATAAAATTTATTTTCAACCAGATTTTTTCTGTCCGTGGTCCTATTTAACTCCTCAAATTTTTTGCGATTTTTGTCGCTATTTTTTATGGTTTATTTACTTTTTGTAAACCGGGTTTGTTTGCTTGAAAATTTTAAAACTTTAGAAGTACTAGTCCGAAAATTATGAAATTTTGCACTTAGGTTCTGTAAACTATGCACTGTTTTATAAGGTCCAAAAAATGTTATGTTGTCGATTTAATTTTAAATTTATAGAGGGTTGAAGTTAAGAAAAAATTTTTAAGTTTTTGAAAACCTTGTATCTTCCTGGAAAGTTGTCCAATTTCGGTGATCGAGGTGTCGGGTGAAAGGGTACGGCTTCCTGCGCCTATCCCCGTTTCTGCCCTTCCTCTTCGACTGCTGGAATGGGACCTCGTGGCCACGTGGATTTTTGTTTTTATCCTGTATCTTGGCGAGTTCCCACGGGAAAAATCCCGGACTCAACCAGGATGTACTGCTTGCACAAGTACTTCGATAGGCAGTCCAAAAACACTAGGTCACCGATCTAAATTCCGTGGCGTTTCACTTTTTTACTTTTTCACAGTCACTTTTAGGTTAAAATTTTGGTTTTTTGGCTCTAATTTCGTCAGTTTTTCACCGATTTGAAAAATTTTTTCATGAACACACTTTACTCGTTTGCGCGCAACTTTAAGCAAAAACTCAGGTATTTTTGTTCACTTTGTCTATTTTTCCGTATTTTTCGAGCGCGGAGCGACTTAAAAACGTGGCGCTAGGGCTGACGGCTAGCGTGGAACTCGGGTTAGGTTAGGTTAGGTTAGGTTAGGTTAGGTTAGGTTAGGTTAGGTTAGGTTAGGTTAGGTTAGGTTAGGTTAGGTTAGGTTGGGGTGCGTCAGAATTCCTCCACGTGTGTCCAATGGTTGCTGGTCCCTCTCGATACGTCTGGAGGGAAGAGCAGCTGCTGGGCCGGTGCACCCTGGGCGCGGCAGTATCCTTCCTCGAGGCATGAGAAGAAATTCTTATTCCTCGGGGAATGGTACTGTCGTGGCTAATATTCTGGGCGGGGTTATTTCGTCGTGTGCGGTGCGATGGCTCGCGGGGCGGGCTCATCGGGCGGTGCGTGGTTGGTGGTTCGCTCCTCGAAGTTCTCGGGGGGTGGATCGGGGCTTGGGTTCCTCCTTCATCTTGGATCGCGGCATTCGTTGCGCTCTGATACGCGTCTGGCCATCAGACGTGATTGTGAGCGTGACGAATGGCCGTGGTCCGGGATGGGGGGGGGGCCCCGGCCCTGATTTGCTCCCCGAGGGCTTCGGGGAGTGAGTCACTAGTCGCGTACCGTCTGGTGGGTCCGCTCCGCGGGCCGTCGCGCGGCACACGGCGAAATACTGGCCGCGGTCTCGCCGCGGTGGTCGGACCGGACCTCCCGCTTCCCGGCGTATTTGCGCCATTCTGGGTGGCGAGAGGCCTGGTCAGCGGTAGCCTCCTTCTGCGGGTGCGTGCTCTCGCAGAGGGGGGAGGCGGGGCGGGCGCGGGAGGACGACCTCTCGCTGCTTCGCTCCGCAGCCGGAGAGGGGGGAGAAGGCTTCGTGCCCTCCCTCCTCTAGGTGGTGACGGGCGGGCGACAGGCACGGGGGTGCCTGCGCCTGTATTGCACTCCGTCACCTCCGCCTGCCGTTCCTGGCCCCCCTCCCCTACCCGTGCCGTGAGGGTGGGAGGGGTCCGCCTTGCGTTCGTCGGCGGGGGACTGGTAGCAAAGGCTATGCCAGTTTCCCAGTTCCCCTCCACTATGACGAAGCGGGAATGCCGCTGGGTCGTTTTAGTGGGTATACCGGGTTCGCCCGGGGAGTCCCACATACCCCTCCCGTCCCCCGGCGGAAGGGTATGCGTAACGCATTTTTTCCCAGCGTCAAAAAAAAAAAAAAAAAAAAAAAAGGTTAGGTTAGGTTAGGTTAGGTTAGGTTAGGTTAGGTTAGGTTAGGTTAGGTTAGGTTAGGTTAGGTTAGGTTAGGTTAGGTTAGGTTAGGTTAGGTTAGGTTAGGTTAGGTTAGGTTAGGTTAGGTTAGGTTAGGTTAGGTTAGGTTAGGTTAGGTTAGGTTAGGTTAGGTTAGGTTAGGTTAGGTTAGGTTAGGTTAGGTTAGGTTAGGTTAGGTTAGGTTAGGTTAGGTTAGGTTAGGTTAGGTTAGGTTAGGTTAGGTTAGGTTAGGTTAGGTTAGGTTAGGTTAGGTTAGGTTAGGTTAGGTTAGGTTAGGTTAGGTTAGGTTAGGTTAGGTTAGGTTAGGTTAGGTTAGGTTAGGTTAGGTTAGGTTAGGTTAGGTTAGGTTAGGTTAGGTTAGGTTAGGTTAGGTTAGGTTAGGTTAGGTTAGGTTAGGTTAGGTTAGGTTAGGTTAGGTTAGGTTAGGTTAGGTTAGGTTAGGTTAGGTTAGGTTAGGTTAGGTTAGGTTAGGTTAGGTTAGGTTAGGTTAGGTTAGGTTAGGTTAGGTTAGGTTAGGTTAGGTTAGGTTAGGTTAGGTTAGGTTAGGTTAGGTTAGGTTAGGTTAGGTTAGGTTAGGTTAGGTTAGGTTAGGTTAGGTTAGGTTAGGTTAGGTTAGGTTAGGTTAGGTTAGGTTAGGTTAGGTTAGGTTAGGTTAGGTTAGGTTAGGTTAGGTTAGGTTAGGTTAGGTTAGGTTAGGTTAGGTTAGGTTAGGTTAGGTTAGGTTAGGTTAGGTTAGGTTAGGTTAGGTTAGGTTAGGTTAGGTTAGGTTAGGTTAGGTTAGGTTAGGTTAGGTTAGGTTAGGTTAGGTTAGGTTAGGTTAGGTTAGGTTAGGTTAGGTTAGGTTAGGTTAGGTTAGGTTAGGTTAGGTTAGGTTAGGTTAGGTTAGGTTAGGTTAGGTTAGGTTAGGTTAGGTTAGGTTAGGTTAGGTTAGGTTAGGTTAGGTTAGGTTAGGTTAGGTTAGGTTAGGTTAGGTTAGGTTAGGTTAGGTTAGGTTAGGTTAGG